>CM056709.1:2470000-4910000 GCA_029849275.1 Papilio elwesi
GTAGGACTCGCGCCCGCGGCGCGGCATGTTGAGCCCGCGCCGGGCTACATTATGTATTCATACCCTCCTTAATATGTATACCAGAGAGTTAGCTGCGATATTGGCACTTCCAAATGGAATATTTTTAAAAATGGAACGTGTTTTTTACATTTAATGTACCGTCATTAAGGAAACAAAAAAGTTTCGCAGCATTATTTTTTACTTTAACTTCTGTATACATTACAAGAGGACCCTCGGCTTCGCATGGGTATTACTAAAAAATCAAGATGAAAATGTAATGCTACCTTTTAAGTTGGAGGGAATTACAAATAGTAATGACATTTCATTATGAACGATAAATTATCTATAAATATTGTACATAAGAAACCTTAAAAAATAATTAAAACTAAATTAGTTATTTAAAATAATGGGATTATATTAAATGAATCAGTTAAAGACATCCGCGTCTTTGTATTTGAAATACAACCGGTCCAGTATAAAATAAACCGCCTCGACCTATTTTAACTTAAACTTGACAGCTTAACGTATTCCAAGTGCGAGGTCTTCCTTAACTGGTAGCTTTTTAGAAGTGGAGGAGGATCGAGGGAGGGACAACCGTGAAAATTACACAAGAAAATTTTAGCATTCAGCATCTTTGTGTTTTCGTTCAAGATGGCGCTTCGTTCCGCCACGCCGTAAGAAGGCCTTATATGAAATTTAATTAAAAGTACATACCTCTGACAAAAAAGGGTAGGCAGGTAATAGAACAACGTGACATCCAGACTCTAAACTATATTTTATAGAAGAAAAATAATAATTTCGTTAGATTTCTGCCTGTCCTGTATTGAATTTGAATGTGATTGAATTTTTTGCGTGAATGTTTGTATGTGTATGTCCGTGCCGTGGTGACCATCTGTAGCCTAAGCGGGTAGACCGTACTCTTACGTATTCTTCCCCGAAGTGTCATAGCTTATATGCTGTCGAATGAGAGATGTGATGAATTATATTTTGGGTATATGTTTGTTATTGCTAGCGGTAGTTGCCACTACTAACATACGCAATAATCAGCAGAGTCATGGATGCGTGGGGAGCCCCTTAAGGAAAGAAATGGGAGGGGATAGGAATAGCGTAGGGCTTGAGACACTTCAGTATTGTTCAGACAAAACACAGAAATAGAAATAACTCTACTGCACGCCCGTATTCTGTGAGCGTGCTCCTATATAATACGACAACTTCCTTGCAAATTGTCTGGTGTTGAGGATGTTCACCTGATGTTAGTGCACACATATATCAGGGGCAGCAATATCTAGTAATAGTCATTCTAGTACTGGTAGAAACATCCGTTGCATGAATGGGCCGACCAGTGAAATACTACGACCTCACAGAAGACATGCGTGCAGTAGAAGTGTTCTGCATTTCGTATGCTCAGTGAGGTGCTGGAGGCCTAATTTCAGTCCTCTTCCCATATCCACCTATTTGTAATAAGTAAAGGACTGTGATATTAAATGTAAGAACTTGTAACTCTTAAACTTAATTTTAATTTTACTTATAAGTTCAATAAAAATTATACTGAAAAACTTATTACCTGCGCACAAGGTCCCTGAACCTAAAAATATGTTAAGGGGAACGAGAGGGCGGCGGCGAAGAGGTCTTGACGGAGAAGACAATGTATAGGAAAAGGAAATATCCTTTTTTGTGTTTACCCGCTCTTGTCCATTAAATGTAGGCAATACAACTGCAACTTATTAGCTTATTGCAGATGCCTATGGGCAGCAATCAGTCAATCTCGTTTTCTATGAAAAAACATGTAAATGTAATGTCTCTTGTATAAATATTTTTAGTAGCTTTTCAGTTTCACCATTTTATCAGAGTGTCGTAACAGGAAGTCGGCACAATAGCGGCGCGCGGCGAGTGTTCTTTGATCATCACGTTAATTAACGCGATTCCCCGCGCCCGCGCCCGCGCGCTCCCCGCTCGCAGGCTAGCCTAGCTAAAACTTAATTAATAGATAATTAACACTTAATTACTTATTCATTATAAATTAACCGTGTAATTTAAGAGGGATTTTCACTTATATTCAGGACTTGAAAAAAAATGTTTGACACCCCGACTGTGATCACGAGGTTGTAATCATTTTATATGGTCTAATGCAGTGCGTTTGAAGTCTGAGTCTTTATCCAAGTTTTCATTACAATCGGATGGATGGATGACTCATTTTTATTTTAAGGATATGAAGCCAGAGGTTGCCTGAACTTGTTCAAGCATCATTTTTTGTTAACATGTACAAATGAACATGAATACGGGAGTTAAAAAAGAACTAGTTTCCAAAACTAGTCCTCAAACCCGTATTTTGTGTCTTTAAATTCATTGTCAATAATTGAAAAAAAAAATATATAACACGTGTCCTCGTAACACGTTTTCATTTTCGATAAATCGAAGGGTTGGATCCGGATTCGAATTTCGAATGGTTCTGGTTTCCGTTAGTAAAATTTGAATTTGGAACGGTTATTTTTTTTAATTTATCATCAGAGCTAGTCGAACACGTGCGTTAAAAGAATAACTCAAAAGTTTTAACCATTTTGTACACAATTCAGAAATATAAACTAACTTCTTATCTCTATTTTATATTTTCTTCTCTTTCGTGTAATTGTGACAGACGTAACAAGTCTATAAATTTTCCCTTTTAATCCTCGTCCAATTATTATATCGCGTAATAAGAACTTTCATTTAAAAAGTAATGTTCAAAGGATAACAACAATGTTTCCAAAGCGTCTTATAGGAGAAAGGTCATCAATGTTAATATTATTTATTATGTTATATTATTATTAGAAATAGACACATCCCTACTAATATAATAAATGTAAATGTAAGTTTTGTTTGTTACGCTTTCACGCGAAAACTACTCAACCGATCATCATGAAACTTCGTACACATATTCTAGAAGTAACATAGGATAGTATTTATGAAAAAAAAATATATAAAATGCGGAGTATGTATGTTCCATATAGACCTATAGACTCCAAAACGGCTGGACCGATTTCGATTAAATTTACAGGGATTGTCCAGATCGGAACAGCGGGTGTACCTGTGTTTGGTAGCGACCGGATCAACATAATGAGTGAAGCCGGGGCGGGTCACTGGCATATTTTATAATAATTAATGTAAAGATGTAAGGTCGCGATCGTGACAGTAAGTAACCTTAGACGAGGCACCAATCATAAGCTTAAAATTATGTACGATATGCAAAAAGTTTAAGCGCTTCTTAGGTCCTTTAACGTAGCCCCTTTAGAAAACGTCGTGCGATTTTAATTATTGTACGGAATGGCATAAAATCGGTTTATCGCGTAGCACGCGGCGGGAGGGGGGTCGGTCCCCGCGGGCTGGTAGGGGGCAAGAAGCAGAGATTTTATAGCTCACTACCGTCGCAACGCTTTTAATGGCTTATTTGCCCGGCCTTTGTCAGGGGTAAGTCGCCTCCACCCGCTTTTGTATTGCCAATTTTATTCCACCGAAGAATGATAACGGCATGCGATAAAACACCCACGTTCTATCTTTGAATTTCAGAATGTTTTCGCTTATCTATGAACGTGACAAAAGTTTTTGTATTGAGATGTTTGCTTACAAGGATTTTCAGTAGCCTATCTATCCGTCGTTTCATCAACTAAACATAGACAAATCTATCTTTTTGCCTTTATTTTTGCGTTTTTTCTCGTTATTTTGCACCGACAAGTTTCCGTTTTATAAAAAGTTTATTAATAATGTCTCATGCTAGTTTTAATAATTTTATTATAACAGCATTGACATTGCTTCATTACGAAAATAATCAAGACGTTTCTTCCTATAGATGTCATCAACCAAATAACTCAAGAAACACAGATCAGTGCAGTGAAGCCACGCTCCTTGGAAAGCTTCGAGCGTTACTTTCAGAGTTAATATTCAAATTGGTGCAGTGCTTGGAATGTCGTTTGCGTTTGAAAGTTGTAAAACAAATGAAAAATTTGCAATATATTTTGTAGTATTACAGAAACCACAGGTTACTTATCCATGGCATTATGATTCTATCCGAAAAATTGCTAAAATATCTCGAGTAATGAAGCATACTTGGCTTGAATTAATTAATTTTCATACTATCACAAATACATTTGAGTCTTAATTAAAAAGACCCAGTAAATTTGCCATAACTACTTTCATCAACACGTTATGAGAAACAGACTAGAAAAAATATACAATTACAAAATATGATTAACTCTGTTTTTCATTAGTTTCAACTTAGAGTGGCAATCATTATTAAAACTTCGTAAGTTTAGCTAAGTGAGGCCTTCCAATTTAATTAACAGTGCAAACTCAATTTCTTCAATTCGACCCTCGAACTTGGCCTCAAAGGAGACCTTCACAACTATTATAATAACACTACTACTAATATAACATAACAGACGTGAAATAACTTAACTTACTTACCTTTGATTGTTGCGACACTTAACATCGGATGAATAACGAAGACTGAGAGATACCATATGCGATAATAATTTTTATATATCCAAGTTAATGGACAATTGTTGTTACTTAACTCTTTAAAAACTTGCTTTCTTCTGTTCATTACGATCTTGCATTTTGTGTGGTAGCGGGTGCAATCAGGTCTGAAAGAGGAACATTTATAAAGTTTACTAAAATACAATAACTGCTGACCTCATTTAATTAAGTGCATTTGAACATGCTTAAATGTAAGTATATTTTCACTAACTCGTATAATTTCGTATTTTCGTTTTACTAAACATGTAACACACTATCATTTATTTATCAATCATCACATCACATCACACTCACATCGTGAGGGAATTGTCTAGGTAAATGAGGAAATTATAAGTATCTAGTACTAGGAGTATCGGCCGAGCATTACGTAAAACATAAGGGTCTTTAAATATCCCAAATCGAGGCTTAAGAAACTCTGATATAAATATATCAGATATTTTATTCGCCACTTAATGTAACTGCGTGTTCTTTTAACTTCTCAACTAGAAGACTATATTATCTCAATACGTTTTTTTCACCAATCAAGACAAGTAACAATAATTGTTTTGTATAATAAATGTTTAAATTGTCTGGTATAGTTAGTTTGTTTTAATTCAAAACTGAAATACAAAATAAACCACGAAACCACTAGGCTACCACGATGCAAGTCGACGTAGGTCTGCATTGCATGGTCTATAGACTTACCTATGGTGAGACATCTGCTATCCTAGAAAACATATTTGGTACAAATAATTATAATCATTACCTTTACAAGGTCAACCTTAGGTACACGAAACAATAAACAATTAATAGACCAGAGAAAGCTTCCCTAGACGCGGTCTACTTATTTCGTTTATCCAACAAAAACCGCCAAGTATTATAACGAACCGAAGACCCGCCTAATCTCGAAACTAAAATCGATACCTTTTTACCTCTACCCCTTGAAAATTTTCCAAACTACCCTCAACTCCCACCCCGATTTCAATTTAAACGACAAAGTATTATTTAATTTCTACCGTCTTTTCTCCATTGTAAGCCGGGGGGTGTTCTACCCTCTCTCAAGACGTCGCCCCTCTCACTTTAACAACGACGCGTGCACGGCACACTGCAAGTGCGACAAGGACAGGTATAACCAAGAAGTTGCTGCGACGTTTTCTTAATGACGTCATATAGATTTATAGATGTACGACCGCGGGTGGCGTCGCCCACCGGGTGAGGTGGCGAGAACTTTTTGCAACCCCTTTTATGAATGTTTTAATATTTTTTGGTTATTTTTTCATACTCTATTTATTCGATTTACGTTTTGTAAGCGCTTACAAAATGTTTGATATTTAATTTAGGTTAACTTAATTTATGCCGTTGGCTATTACATAAAAATTTTAGTGTTGCTTCAATTATATGGTGGTGTTGAACACAAGATTTTGACCCGGATAGATTATTACATTGACAGATTTTTGAATTTCTTTTATTATTCGTTAACTTTTACAATAATGGTTCTTACTGAAGATTAAACTAATATCTAAGAGACAGTTGAATAAAATAGTCCAATAGAGGATTCGAACCTACGAATTTTTTACCTCCTTACCTTCAAACTATTACACTACCGATATATACACTGACACTACTATGAGTTCTAAAACGGAATATGCATATTATAAAGTATCAGCAAATGGAGATTTTAACGAATTTTAAATTTTAACAAAAAAAATGTTGGACGTAGTATGTCAAAATCTGGCCAAGCTCAATAAATCTACTTTTTTTTGACAAACATTTTAAGATACTATTTTTATATATGTGTCATGTCCACCATAACGAATCTAACATTTCTTCCAATCTAAGTTAAACGTCAACGTATGAATACAAATATCAGTTAACAATTTGACTTCGTCAGTTCAATTTGTCGAGAAATGTCACAGCAAATTATTTTCAAATGATTCATTCAGTTCACAATTTGCTGACAGTTTATAATATTCCGATTACAAAGTTAAGAAGTACAAATTGGTCGGAGCTACGGGTTCCTGTACGTAAGTTTTAAGATGCCCATTTTTTTTTATATTACAAAGTGGCAAACGAGCAAGCGGCCCCTGGAAATAAGTACCGCTACCCATAGGCATCCGCAATAAGGCAATGAGTTGCAGATGCGTTGCTTACCTTCATGGATGAAGGAGGGGACAAACAGAAAAAGGGATAATTCCATTCCCTGTCCATCCCCTCCTCATCCGTCAAATCCTCTTCCTCTTCCCATCCTTCCCTTATTAGAAAAGGACTAAAATTAGGCCTCCGGCACCTCACTCATCAGACGAAACGCAGAGTACTTCTACTTCACGCCTGTTTTCTGTGAGGTCGTGGTATTTCACCGGTCGAGCCGGCCAATTCGCGCAACAGATGTTGTTGTTGCGGACTCTACCACTGTTACATATTAAACCGTATTTATTTACTTATAAGAGATATGATATGATAAAAACATGTTATCGGCACACCTCTTGGAAATAAATAAATTAATAATATATAGACTAAGGATGAGACAAATGAAAACTAACTTGTGGTTTTTGTCAATAATTTATTTGTACCTCCCGCCCCATCTGACTAGCGTAAGTAAAACAAACAACAATCTCAGACAAATGCCGAGCATTTCATTGTCTTAAATTACCGTATTTACTTTTAATCCATTTAAATTCAGAGGCGTGTTCGTAGGTATAAAACGTGGAGGCGCAATTCTGTTCGGAAATACGAAAAAGCCGATGTAAATCGCGTAATCTTGAGACCTCGGCCTCATGACGTATGTGAGGCACGTCGCGATACAACGCGTTCATACTGCGCTACCAGACACGGACATGTCACAGACTAAAAATAATTAAGTTTGAAAAAAAATTACACTCTAAATTTCTTTTTTTGTAGAAGCCAAACTAGCAAAGGGTTGCCTAAAGTTAAGTGATTTCTGAAGCTCATGACATTGACAATATTAGAGGACCTGTAGATGCGCTGCCGGCCTTTAATTCTTGTGTTGAAGGACCCTAAGTCACATTGAAGAGAAATACCAATTATGATAGATCATTCCACAATGCAGTTGTCTATGTATAATGTATCATAAGAAAGATTTACTGATTTTAGAAGGTTTCTTCTAACTTTAAAGAACGCCAATAAAATAAACATGTAGTAGTCTCAAATCTTCCATTGGACTTGTCGTGAACCATCTCCTATTACAGTTTTTAGCTTAGTTGGCATGATTAAGAATGTAAGTAAATTAAATAATACTAAACTTACAATTTTGTAAATCAGTCAAATTTGGTGACTGCAGTCACGCTTTAAGTTCTTTTATTTATGAAACTTGCGTATATGCGCAAGCGTTTCAATGTGAAGCTATAAAAATTGTTAACAACCAAATAAGCTATAGTTTATTTTCTAAATAGTCCATGTCGCCTCAAATCCATTAAATTAAATTCCAACTAATTTAATAAACGTCCTCGTATTTGTATGAACTATATCTTGTCTATGTATTTAATCTGTGGCTACGTCGCGGCATTACAGTTCGAACGTCAGTATGGCGGCAAATGGAGGAATCTTGGGCGGTCTAATCCAGCAATTACGCATTTTAATGGCGTTCGTTCGTCGCACTCGGGCTTTTAATATTCAGTTCCTTGTTTTAGGGCTCATGGCTCAGTTCACCTTTGCTCTGAACCCTTCAAAATTAATGTATTTATTTTAATTATTGTCCCAATGTGTATCTATGAATATATCGTTCACTATGACTGAATTTAAATGAGAGAAAATAATAAAACGTGCGAAAATAAGATTTCGGGAACTACGGTCACCAAACTACAGATCAGATCAGAATCATAAGTTAATAAAATAAACCATCCTACAGGGGAAGGATCGGCCAAGATTCTGTTTTCCTTTCCTAACAAAACTATACAATTCACAATTCCAAATTAATCAACTAAAGAAAAGAGACATTGGGGTATTTAGCACATAAATAGTTTATCAGTTGAAAGAGACGTCAGGGCACTAGGAACCTCTTTGATCGTTTTTTATATTTACAAAACAGGTACAAATAATTAGTAGAAGGAAATAATAATAAAAATAGGTACTGGCGATTCAAATATTGAAACAATTACAGTTTAGATACTTAAACGAGATCCAACAAAAGCATTCTCCTGCAAGCGGTCACGTCTCACTTATAATGAGAGCAGCATAACATTAATTTCCAGGACGTCAAAAAACATAAAGCGAAAACTAATTAGCCACAATAAAACTAAACGTAACAGGGCGCGTCTCGGGAGCGACATTAAACGAAAATCCCCATTTGGAAAACGGCAAAAGGTTGGTAGCCGGGGCATAAAATTCTGAACGCGAAAGACGGGACTGGCATTATTAAAACACCAGTTTCGCAAAGTTAAAATTAAACATGAAAAACGGGGCCGTGCCTCCACTCGGCAGGCGCGGGTGTCGCGCCGCCTCGCACTATCCTCTATTCCAGCGCTACTCAAACTTTATTCGTTTCATAAAATCCGTGAAAATTTCAGTCAACTTTTACATATTCTATACGTATGACTAGACACGAACGTATACGTTAAAGTAACCGGTCATATTACAAAAAAAATAAACTGTCTCCCAGTGAACTTGAGGGTTATACAGGTAATACAGTATACCATCTTGTACTATCAAAAGCAACAGCTCTTATAAATTTATATGTATAAAGGTATCAGTGAAACTCATACTTACATTTAATAGGAAAATTTTACTATATTATTCGACTCATCTAGAGAGCTTAGTATTAAAATTGTAGTGATAAAAACACCATACAACAAAGTAAACATCGCCTTATTTACTATTTTCCGAAAATTTATGTGTAAAAAAACAATATGCCCTCTAAGGCATGCGAAACTTTGAGAAACTCTGACATACTTTATTTCGCAGCGAAATTTGTAAATTTATGTAAATTTCTCGCGTCTTGGTGGAATGAAAAGTTACACCGGATGTGGTTTAAGGCTTCTAACTTAAGATATGAGGGAGTGTGTTATTTGTGAGTGTTAATTTTATTTCATGATATAAGGACATTGAAAAAAATGTGACTAATTGTTTGCGCATATCTTAAATAAGAAATTTGCAAATACATCAACCAGCAATAACTACTGATCTGTTTTCATAGGGCAGACTTAAGATCCTATTTCATCTAGGTACAGTCGGGGCCGTTATATTCCAATTACAAAAAATCACACATACATATATATATATATATATATATATATATATATATATATATATATATATATATATATATAAAAGGCGATGTTTGTATGTATGTTTCCTATAGATTCTGAAAAGGCTAGACCGACTTTACAGTATATGAAGTGATGTGAAGCTAGGTAGCTATCGGATTACATTTTATATATATGATACATTATATAAATGAAATATTCTTATATATCACTATTAGGTTATTTATGTAAGCGTATTGTCCCTTAAAATTATCTGGAAAGCATATAAAATACCGACCAGAATAGTAAATAATCTAATAAATAATAATATATCAGCTATTATAAGTCGGCGATATCAACTTAAGCGGTGCATTCACGACTATATAGCGGGGTTATGCCGTACATAAAACATTGTGATTGCGTTTGACAGAGCGCACCGCGAGCAGCAAGTTTTAATAGAAATTTAAATGAGCTTAGGTTGTTTCTGCCGTTCACGACTTGAGAGATGTTGAGGCTGGAAAAGAATCTAACAATTTTGGGCTTTGTTGAATATTTAATTCACTAATTAAGGAAAACACATAAAATGAATAGTAAATTAAGTTATGTTACCAAACTAATATTTTGGAGTTAGTACCCCGCGGTTTCACTTGCTGTGCAATTTAATTTAACCGACGATTGTCCAGTCTACTTTGATATGATTGATCATGTAGATCAGAGGTCAACTTACATTGGTAATATTATTTTCAAGACCTTAAGGGGATGAATTTAGAAAATTCCTATCTTATTGGCTTAAGTAATAACAGACATCTAGGCATTTATATAAATCTCTAGACCTCGTAGTTTGGACTGTGCGTTGATGTCCGACAGTTTATTCTTTTATTATATTGAACTCTAAATCCCTGTCCTATCCTTTCTCATCTCCTTCTGTCCTTTTTATTTTATGATAAATTAAATGATCACCGACGACCATAAACATTCGCAACACCAGAAGAACTGAAGACGCGTTGCCGGTCTGTAAGGAGTGTGCTCTCTAATGAGTACGCTCCTTATATTTATCCACTCCCTCTTTCCTAATTAAGGCTGGCATTGCATCTGTAACCCTTCTGATTGTGGAGGATTTTAATTAGTAGTGGAGGTCACATAGAATCAAAGGTATGCCGCGGTGGTTCGGGCAGGTTGAAAGTATGAATGAAGGAAGAGTAACAAAAAAATAATTGAAAGTGAGCATCCGCGTTGTCAGGGGACGTCCAAGGAGAACTTACATCGATCAGATTGGTAACATACTAAAAAAGGCATAAGGAGTACCCGCAACCGACAAGCTTGTATGCGTAGATGTATGGAAGTAGAAGAAGCGAGAGAGATGTGCCAGAATTGCGCCAAATGAAAAACCATAATCTCTTCCTACCCCTTTAGGTTATGGTTTTCCCACTTTCTTTGTGTGGGGTCGACACAGTATAACCGTAGTCCGTACTGTAATAAGTTTTCGATATTGTTTTTTACAGCCTAAATAGCCCAATATTAGGAGATTATTGAACTACTTTACTGATATTTCTTTTAATACACCCAACCAAGCTTAAACTTGGTTGGACACCACGACAACAGGCGAATAGCATATTCGAACCCACGGCCATGTTGTGCATGTATTGTAGTCCGTACTCATAACTATTAGCCTATTGGCGCATTGGAGAATGAATTTTTATGGTAAATAAACGATACTTGAATATAAAGATAAGATAATTGATTAAGATTAACAAAATAATTTACTCAAAAATGTATCAATACATACTTAACGAAACAAGTCTGCTCTAGAATAGTGAAACGAGTGTGCTCGAAGTCGACGTTTCGAGCAATACGAGCGGTTTCGAGCGCGCGGCGAGCTCGCTTGGCTCAAGTTTTGATAGAATTTTCAATTACCTTGCTTTGTTTCAAGAGTCTCGCCCGCGATGTGTCTAAACAAGAGTTGGAATAGTTTGTCTTTTGAAAACTTCTCGGGAGTAGGTAATTTTTGTATAAAAATTAACACACACACTTGCCACATAATGTAAGAACCATTCTTATGTTTTAAAGATATTATAGAGACATAATAGAATTTAATGTTATCATTGATGTCAGCGCAAAACAAATAACTTAAAAAAATATTTACTTGGCTTGACATGGCAGGGCGCAGAAGGTGCCTAGCCTAAACCTCTAAGGCTAGGTATAACTTAGCTCGAGGGCTCACTTGGGAGTCTCGACTCGGGCCGTTACTTTATTATTATAACCGGATTGGATGAAGCATTGATAGTATTTCTTTGGTATGAGCAATATTACCAATCCCATATGTTAGAAAAGTATTTCACTTACTGAAGAATAATTTATAGGGCCTCATTGAATTTTTTTGTCCGCAACCCTAAGAGTGAACCAACAAAGAAGTTGTTGTTTTATTGAGCTTTAAAAGCAATATTACAAAAAATGGTATGTTCAGAATGGATCGAACATTCCAGACGCTCGTCATTGGATCGCTAGCAGGCGTCGCTACACGAGAAGAGTTGCCGGTTGCCGGGCCTGCAGGCGAGTTCTAATTTTAAACTTCCCCGATCCGTCTTCAGCGCGCGTGGCTCATTTTTGCCCCCTTTTCTCCCTGAAACACCCCCACGGATCTTGCCCCCTCCCCGTGCCTCCCGCATTCCCCCCTCGCGAAACTTTGACGTTTCCGTGTAGCGGCGGAACTAACTCACGCCGAGAACGCTCCGTGCGGTCGGCGCGAGCTTTAATCAATTTTTCAACTTCATTTTCGGCTTGTTTAATTAATTTTGGGCAAATCTTGTGTGCGAGTGAGACGGCTATTTAGTAGATATATTTCTCATGTAGGTATATACCTAGGACAGATACTTAGGCGAAGGAAAAGATTGGACTAAGCAGAGCAAAGTAGGTATACTTAAGAATCTGATTGGTATATAACATTATCACATTGAACAACTGTTTCTGAAACTAGTCAGTGCCTTTATAAGCCTAGTAAACATCTGATTCTGAAAATTTCATATCCTTAAAATATATACGCCAAATTCTTGACCTAACATTTATGTTAGTCAACGGTTAAGTACTTATGTACTTGAGTACATAGAAGCCAAAGGGGTTATCCCCTATGGCTTCTATGTACTCAACTATAATTATATATAGTTATTTTTTTACATTCTGCTGATTGAACTTTTTCAATATAAAATTACGTTAGTGAGATTATTTAAATAACAAAAAGGGACCCACATCACACTTTATAGAGCTCGTTATCAAGCAAAATATTACAAAAGCCGAAACTATCGGCCGAAACTCGCAGCGACATTCCGAATAAAACGACCTAGCCCATAGGGCTGTCGCCGAGACGAATTATATAATAGTTACCCAACATTTAATATGAAAATAAAAATTTAAGTCAATTGTTTATTTATTTTCACTTATTAGTTTACGGTTCCAATTGCAATGGGTAAGGGTAGCAAGGGGCTGACGTTTGGTCACTACGTACACTAAGATGAAATCGTTATGTACAAGCGCAACCTAGTTTTAACCCGTTTTTTATGATACACGGGTAAAAGATTTATGAATCTCATAATCTTTATACCTCTCTAATATGCCTCCCTTATTAATATATCTTACCGATCGCCAACCCTATATACGACCGGCCGCACTGAAAGAACTTTCCGATTGTAATTCGCACAGTTTGTCCGAAAACTATCCGGGTAAAAAAGGTCCGCCTAACCAAACATCGACCCTTATAAAACAGCCGACCGCGTGCGCTAAAAAGCGCCCAAAAAGGCAGTAAAACTAAAGGAATTAGAACCGGCCCCGGCAGCTACTTTTCAAAATACTTCCACCCCCGAACTGAAATATATGAAACCCTATTTATATTTTCTAGCCTGAGATAAGCAGGGCCGTACTAACAGATTGGTTCTATTTAATAATAAATTAGCTTAATTTAGTGTTAAATTTCAAACTAAACAATTGTTATCAAACGATTCATATATAATCGAAATCTCAAAAATTATGGAATGGATATTGTGTGCGATTTTTTATTTTATTTTTCAAATACCGTATACTTATGATTATTTTTTATTAATTTTAAATGAAACCTGAAGTATACGGCAGTCTTCGATTAAGTAAAAATGTATTTTTTTAACAGGAGGTGGCGAAGGATTAACCTGCTCTGACCTTTCGCATCTTTTCCATAGATTAAAAGGATAGGAAGGGGGAAAACTGGGATTAGACATTTGGCAACTCTACTTCAAGCCTGTCTTTTGTGTGATCATGGTGTTTCACCGCTCGAGTCGGCAAATTCTTGCTACAGATGTTGTTGTTGCGTGCTCTACGGCTGTTAATTTTTGTGACAGTCAAAACTTAAGCGGTCTCGATTTAAAAGAGTCAGTCTAATTAAGAAAATAGTTGTGTTTTTCATTTCAGCGTAAATGTAAAGTATAGAAAAAGCATACTATTTAAGACGCTCTAGAGTCACTTTTTGACCGGTAATCTGCTACTTTTTGTATATATATTACATTGATCGTACGTCAATTTATCACAACACTAGTACATCCCTGTACTTTGTACGATTAATTCCGGCATTCGGAACACACGTCGGTACGAGGGTGTTTTGATATTAATTACTTTACACCAATAGATTTTATATCGACGTAATACTGAACCTAACCTTAAAAATATTTAGACTAGAGAATTAAGCTAATTTTTCAGCTTTTCTTTATGAATGGCATAGAACCAAAACTATTTGTATCCGTGATTTTTGAAGTTGCGTTTTGAGCTCGCGTAGGTCTATCTCAGTTCAGTAGCATTCTTCTAGCGGTATATAGGCCAGCCGACAAGTCGGTGGCGAAGCAGAGTTTCGACATACGCTCTCTTCAAGTTACGGCACTCTCCCATCCTCAGAAGATGGCCCGTCTCTCGCAGCTAAGCCCATAGCTTTGACTTCCCCGTGATATTCGGTTCACCTACAGCCTCTCGATTTCCAGGTTTAATCGGGCTTGAACTGCCATCTCCTTTCTGGGTTAGACTCGAATTATTACGCATCTCTCCGCTAATAAAAAAAAATCTCATTCAAGGGTTAAAAATATAAACAATACACATAATTAATTCCGACTGTATTACGTATATCCATAACACTCAAGCATTACTTACACACACATGTATCGTCGTACATATGTACATACACAAACAAACACAACAACAATCGGCGTGCCTATTCAGGGCACGAAAAGGAAACGTAATTGCCGGATATTAATTCGACAGCTAATTTCTATAGCCCCCTATATCTACGATAAACGAACCTCCTTAGAGGGAGGCAATAAATTCAGAGGCACCCACGACAAGGCAACACTACGCAAGTCGCTTTCTCCTTGAATTTTCTCTTCGCATTCCTTAGACGTAACGCAATTTTGCGAAAGTATTTTCTTATTTGTTATGAAAATGATAAATAACTTTCTTCCCTTAGACTTAATATCCAATTTAATAAATATTATATGTGTATTAATTACTAAGATCGAAACCGGGATTTACTAATGCCAAAAAATATACAATTAGTTAATTACAACTGAAAAAATAGACGTTCATCGTGTTAATTATAAATGCCTAAAAGTGTATGTATGATAGGGTTGATTTTTTTTCAGCTATCGATATCAAATTTAACTTTCTGGCAACCTAAAAAAATTCCTAACCTAACCAAGTCCCTAAACAAATCGCGCCAAAACGAAATCAAAATGTCGTCTACAGTCAGGCGGCGTTCAAATTCAGACATAATAGGCGACGCCAGCATTCAAATCACGAACACCTGACAAAAGTACTGCATTCCGACTTCTGTGAACACCTCTGAACAAATTCAATAAAGTTGAGCCGAAACTACGCTAAGGGGAATACATAATTTCTTAGTGTCTCTTTGAAAAGAGCTAGTGAGGTGGCATCATTAAAAGCATTGTATCGACATCAACTGAAGAAAGCACTTGTTAGTTTTGATTTTTCACAACGTGGTGAAGCGGAAAAAGCTGTTTCATGAACAAGTCTGCTTATCCTTGCATACCAGGGAAACATCTCAAACAATACTGCCTGATAAGATATGTATTTTGTCTGGTTGGTGAAATATCGGAAGACCCAATCGTCTTTCCTTGTCCTATTCCATTCCTTCTTTTATTTAACTTTTTCCCTCCTCAGTCCATTATAATAGGCACCATATTCGCAGTTCTTTTGCAGAGGCCGGTTATAGGTAGCAGTGGTTATTCAACATCGAACAAAAATGGTGAAGAAAAATATCGTGAGGAAACCGGCATGTCTTAGAACTACTAAATTCGCAGACATGTGACATCCACCAACCCGCACTCGTAGAGCAAGCTTGTGTCCACTCTAAAAAAGCCTGATTTATTATGATTTTTATAATATTAAACATCAAGTAAATCGATTACGTATTTGCTTTCGCCATAAAAATCTTTACGTCGATAATCGATACTTTAATGGCCCTCCCTAGAGCTGCCCCACTAGCGTTACTATTTAAATCTAGTTACAAGTTCTGAATATATTTTGTAATTACAGGTGAGTCGGGACATGAAAATTCCTGCGCAGGTGTGCGCCCGGCAGCGAGCGGGTTAATTTGACTCTTCAAGAAATATTGTTATTTAAATTGTTGGCAATGAACGTCTAAATGAACGCGTCCTTAATACGTTTTGTTTTGTTACCAAGTCTTGTTAAGTTTTCATTACTGGCAACATCTCGTTTTATAGAGCGAGACAAAAGATCTTAGAAAGAGTTGTTTCATTATTCCTTAGAGAGAGATTTTACGATGTTTATGGAATTAAGATATGTAGAGAACAGACTTCATACTTTTTAACATCATTTGACAAAGACGTCTCCTATATATTAGTAAATAATAATTAAATAGTAAATACGGATCTCACACAAAAGTTTAAATTTATATTCGTGAAATTAATTTTGGTAAACAGTTAAGTGAGATATTGTATTCCTAAGAAAACTATTATTGAACGGCTAGCGAAATTATTGGGGTAATGATGTTTACTATATGCCTTAACAATTATATAAGCTTGATGGTAGAATGAAGGATTTATAAAAAAATATCGCTACGCTTTGACATGTCAAATTTAACCTGTAGTTTCTTCCGCATAAATATGGAAGTTTTGTAAACAAAGGTTACCTTTTATGTTAAAAATTCGTGAACTCCAAACAACAATTTAAATTCACTCTATCTCACGAAATACCACCAGCTAACCTCTCGCTCCTTTGTGATGAGACAGCTCTTAGAAAAAGTTAGCAAGTACAAATATTTGGGATGTTGGGTTGATGACACAGGGGACCACAGTCTCGAAATAAGATGCCGGATAGAACAAGCTCGGAACGCTTTCTTCAGACTTAGGACACTTCTGTGCAACAAAAGGCTGAACATCGAGCTACGGATGCGGCTAGCGCGCTGTTATGTTTTCTCCATTCTCCTGTACGGCGTTGAAGCGTGGACCCTCACAGAATCGATGTGCAAAAAAGTCGAAGCCTTCGAGATGTGGGTATACAGGAGAATGTTAAGGATATCCTGGAGAGACAAAGTTAAAAATTTAACCGTATTAGAGCGCATGAAGAAAAAGACAGAAGTGTTATATACAATAAAGAAAAGAAAGCTAGAGTACCTAGGCCACATAATGAGAAACACAAAATATGAACTACTACAGGTCATCGTACAAGGCAAGATCCAAGGAAAGCGACCTGTAGGCCGAAGAAGAACATCCTGGCTCAAAAACCTACGCCAGTGGTTCGGAAAGAGCACCCGTTCGCTTTTTAGAGCCGCGGTGTCAAGAGTGCAAGTTGCCCTAATGATCGCCGAACTTCGAATGAAGATGGCACTTTAAGAAGAAGAATCTCACGATTTACATAAAATTATAACGTCTCTGATGAAGTGAAAAGTGTAATGGCCGCCATGTAACATTTATCTGTTTACAAAAATTCTATCTTGATGTGGAACAAGCTATGTTTGTTTATATATCGTCAGTTCGGTCTGTTTTATGCCTATAACTTTATTTTGTCTGCATAAATCAAAATATTAGAAAACCACGTAACTTAAAAGCAATTTAAAGACACCGCACCACGCCCTTCGTGCTTGAGAAACATTACACGTAAATTATTAACAAACTCTTTGGAAAGTTGATTATACGCATTTAAATTTTCAATTCCAAACTTGAGCGTTCCCCGCGTCCGCCATATTGTATTTAATTCGCGCCAAGTCGCCTTAATTTTCAAATTTCGCAAACTTGGAACACAGCGCCGGTGCACGTTGAAATTCTAGTTGGAATTGAACGCGTTCCGAATACGCTACACGAGTTTTCCACATTACGCCTTCTGCTGGGATCTCTGAAGGCAACAAATTAACTTGAGATTCTTTTTGGTAGCTTATATTACGCTGTAGGGTTACATAGATGTATAATGTATATATAACTGTGCTGAATTCCTCCTTCGACCAGGATCGATCGATGAAATTATGGTTTGATTTTTTATATGAAAAACTGGGTTCAAAACGAGGCACATAAGCACAGTAAATTAAACTAAGCATTAACTGTCATAGGTAATAAAACTGCACTTATTGCTTAAAAGGAAATATCCTTTTCTTGTCTATGTCTCCGCTTGTCGATTATTTGCAGAAGGATTTAATATTTTTCCTAATATGAAACGAAAACAAAACTAGACAGCGTCACAGTTAAAATGCAAAACCAATCCGTCGAGTTCCTATTTCCAACGGGTACACACTTCCTCCATTCAGTAGGGTTACCATAACCTCTTTATGAATTAGTAATCTAGATGGTTTGCTTTTAAATACCAGTTTGCGTTTAAAAGGACAAAATTAGTAATTCAGTGGTAGAGCCAGCAACAACAACATCTGATGCACGAATTGGCCGGCTCGACCGGTATACCACGACCTCACAGAAAACAGGCGTGAAGTAGAAGTACTCTGCGTTTCGTCTGATGGGTGCCGGAGGCCTAATTTCAGTCCTCTTCCCCTTTCCACCCTTTCCACATAAGGATAGGATGGGAAAAGGAAGAGGATTGCACGGGGAGGGGGTTTATGGGGAAAAGGAGATATCCTTTTTCCTGTCTATGCCCTCCATTAAAGGTAGGCAACGCATCTGCAACACATTTGCCTGTTGCGGATGTCTATGGGCAGCGTTTACTTAACATCAGGTGATCCGCTTGCTCGTTTGCCACCAACTCACATAAAAAAAATAGTACGGCTACAAAATTTTAGGAGTAGTTATAAATAAATTTAATTAATTTTCTTTTTTGTACTGAACCCTAATAGTACTCGAGAGACAAACTCGTCAAACGAATGTCGAAACGAAAGTCAATGAAAGTGTAGGTATGGTATCGAGTCAATCGCTTCCTCGTTTGCCACCTTCTACTATAAAAAAAACATCTACTAGATCAATTCGATAAGCGTGTCAACTAAGTCAAAATTAATAAAAATGAACACACATAAATTTAAAAATTTCCGCCGGAGATTCTATCTAGCGGCAACCCTATCCATCCCGGATTGCCGGTTCCTTGCCGAGAGAGAAGTAAACAAAATTTCTGCAAGGATATGAGGGCCCCCTCTGGGAGGACGCGGAAGGGGGGCGACTAGTTAAGGTTTTTTGTCTGTGTACGTTCCGTTCAACGGACGGGGTGATTTTTATTTGTGTGTCGCTAGTGCTGCGGTGGTGTTAGTTTTTAAGCATAGGGATGTAATTATGTAACGGCACAATATTTACACACCTAAATATTATAATTAATATTTATTTAGATTAAACTATTTTAATACAGTTTATAATTCTGTTATACTAATCTTCATTGTAATAAAGTTCCTTTAATTAAAAACTAATAATTAAGTCGGACATTTTTTATGGAAGAAGGTTGCAAACGGGCAAGCTTTATACCATATTATGCCGCTACCCAGAGGCATCTACAACAAGCTAACAACGTTGCCTACCTTTAATGACAGAGGAGGGGATAAACACAACAGGATATTTCTTTATCCTATTCAACCCCTCCCCATAAAATCCTCTTAATATATGAGAGGGGATTGATGGGAAGAGGACTAAAATTAGTCATCCGACACCTCACTCATAGGACGAAACGCAGAATACTTAAACTTCACGCCTGTCTTCTGTGATGTGGTATTTCACCGGTCGAAATGATTCGTGCCACAGATGTTGTTGTTGCGGACTCTAGCAGTGTTAAATTACCGGAATAATAGAAATATTGTTATAAAATGTATATTAAATAAATTAATATAATAATAAATAAGTTACTACTATTATTTTAATTAGAATTATAATTAGATTCATACATCAAGTTTCAAAGTCACAAAGTCACTGACACATTAGAAAAAAAACTCCATACCATTGGGGAAAGAAAAAACATAAAAAACATTATTTTATGAATTGCACTAATGACATTTTAAGTAACTATAAATTTCTCAAATTATAATAAGTACAACAAATTTTAATATCAACAGGTTACTGACATATTAAAAAAAACTCCAAGCCATTAGAAAAAGGAGTATATATTAAAAATATTTTATAAATTGACCTAATTATATTATTTAAATAACTAACATATTCTCAAATGATTAAATCAAGTTTTAACATCACAAGTCACGCAGAAAAAAACACCAAGCCATTAGAGAAAGAAAAAAACGTGAACGAACATGGATTGTTATTCGTTATAAAACGACTAGTTCAAAAAAAAGTAATCTGTAGCTATTCTCATTCGCTGCTTAGTATCCACCCCTTTTTTCACCCTAAGAATCGCTTTAAGGCGGGCACTTAGGGGTTGGGTCGGGGGTGGTTTTTTCACCCTTTGAAGAATTGCCCCAAGGCGCGGGGAGGTTTTCGAACGGAGCGCGCTTTGTATGTGTGCGTCTAGTTGTAAGTAATATTAAACGAATTGAAAAGGGTACGGGCAGAGTTTTTGAACTCCACCGAGTAGAAATGCCTCGGTCGATACTACAGTCGCCGCGTTCTTTGCTTCTCTAATTACGCTACAAGTCATTGTATTTTATAGTTTCGTCGTTTTATGTGCGTTAGAGTTCGCTTTGTGAATTTTATTTAGTTAAATTCATTGCGTAGTTAACGTTCAAGTTTATAGTTATTATAAAGATATAGTTGCGAAATTGTTATTAACATTATAATTTCGTAACATTTATGTCTTAAAATCTTTCGTAAAATTATACAGTGGATGGATTTCTTTTTTACAGAATAATGTGGCAAACATGCAATGGATTACTTCTGCCATCATCTTCCTCCTCCCGTCATTATTTTATTGGGAAATGATAGGAATGGGAAAAGAATTAGCCCCCGGCACCTCACTCGTTATACGAAGCGCAGAAGCATACTTCTAGTTCACGCCTGTTTTCTGTGAGGTCGTGGTATTTCACCGGTTGAGCCGACCCATTCGTGCATTTGCCATTTGTGGGCTCTTCCACTTACCAAGTAGCGTACATTTTGATATTATAGTGCAATATTGGAATACATATTCCCGAGTGATAACTGTATTGTTAACCTTAAACTATTTAACATGGAGTTTTGAAGGGTAATATTTTTCGAGCGTGTAGCCTAAATTAATTGATCGATTTTAAATAATGAGGTGTCATTAGTATCCTTCCCCACAGGCGTCATAATAGTTAACGTTCAAGTTTATAGTTATTATAAAGATATAGTTGCGAAATTGTTATTAACATTATAATTTCGTAACATTTATGTCTTACAATCTTTCGTAAAATTATACAGTGGATGGATTTCTTTTTTACAGAATAATGTGGCAAACATGCAATGGATTACTTCTGCCATCATCTTCCTCCTCCCGTCATTATTTTATTGGGAAATGATAGGAATGGGAAAAGAATTAGCCCCCGGCACCTCACTCGTTATACGAAGCGCAGAAGCATACTTCTAGTTCACGCCTGTTTTCTGTGAGGTCGTGGTATTTCACCGGTTGAGCCGACCCATTCGTGCATTTGCCATTTGTGGGCTCTTCCACTTACCAAGTAGCGTACATTTTGATATTATAGTGCAATATTGGAATACATATTCCCGAGTGATAACTGTATTGTTAACCTTAAACTATTTAACATGGAGTTTTGAAGGGTAATATTTTTCGAGCGTGTAGCCTAAATTAATTGATCGATTTTAAATAATGAGGTGTCATTAGTATCCTTCCCCAGAGGCGTCATAATCATGCAGTCAGTCGGGTTCTAGAGTTTTTTAAATTACTTTGTTTAAATAGGTAAAGTGTGACAGTTTTTGTATCACACATGTATGACATTTGTAGAGTGTTAGCGAAGTAGTACCCACAAGTACAAGAAAACATCTTTTTTTAATCTGTACTGGATTTTGGAAATATTATTATTAAATAATTTTAATAGTTAAGTAAAATTAGGCAGAGCGGTAGCGATCCAACTGTGTACACTGACACACGACTTTTGAGGCTATACCACGTGTCGGTCTAAACAAACTACCAGCGCCTCATAATTCCTCTAAATTAACGAAAAAAATTGCGAACCTATGACATCGTGACTCGTTTATGAACTTTTTTTTCGTTTATTATTCTTGGATCCAACTTTGAATTTTGTTAATAAACATTGTGTTTACTTTTGTTGATTAATTATTTATCTTTTAGCTATTGATGTTTTTAGTTTTCTATCTCCAGTCCAGTTTTCTTTAATATATTTAATTTAAACTAAAGGCAATTTATGTAACAAAACATATTTAGAAATGTTCATTTATGTTAAACAATGTAAAGGTATTTAAGATAACACAAACTCCTTTTAAGAGACCTTTGTCGAAGACAGGCGCTCAAGGCACCCTTGGGGGTTTCGCCTAACACCCTTACTGACTAAATATTGTATTATAAAAGAAGGAGTTCGGAGATAAGAGTTTGAACCTTCATGTATACAACACATACAGGCTGGTTGTTTGTTATTTAATGTGTAATTGCTAAGTGACAATAATAACTTATTTATTTAAAAAAAAAGTTAAGGGATAAAGTCTTCATGAGTTAAATCTGATGTTATAAGACAGATTAAATAAAATCGGTGAAAGACGACCCTCCTCTGCTTAATATATATATTAATAGTTGAATATAGGTTGAATTAATACAGGCAATATTACTACTATCACTTTCTGTTCAACAAAAAGTTTTTATTAATTTTGATATATTTTGAACGGAAAAGTTAAGTTTAACGTAACTTTTTTGGTATATTTTTGATCAATATTGGAAACATAGGCTTCATAGTATTGGTTTGGATTGATTCATTAATTTTTAAATAAATAATTGAGAGAGATTGGGCGTTACAACAAAAAAAATGTACAAAAATCTTTACAATTGAGGTAGTAACAAATGAACCACTAACAAACACCAAAACTATCTCACACAAGGAAACCTGAATAACTCAAATTCACACCCTATATAAACATTTTCACCCTTGCGAAAATCTTCGCGACTCATTACTCGCGGGAATGGTGAGGGGGGGACATTGGTGGGGTGGAGGGGAGGGCGTTCGGGAATCTTCGTTCAAATCTGTGACATTTTATCTAAATGGGCCCGGGAATGGTTGTCGTTGGTACTAATGACCCTGAAGAAATGGTAAGACGTGGATCGGCGACGCTGAGTTACCGCCGGCGTTGGCTTTAATGAGTGAGAGGAGTGTTCTGTTTATTGCCATAGATATTAAGCTAGTCTTTCTTCAAATTGTCTATGGCAATATAAGATTTAGATCTGGAAGCCCACTGGATGAGGGCGACAAAAAACTTATGTTTGCGGTGATTAACCGATAGACACCTTTGACTTATATAATTTAGTAAATACGTTGTTAAGAAGTAACGTTCAGTAAAAGAAGACATTTTCTTTTACTGAACTTTATCTATCAACTGGGCAAGTCGACACGAAACGCTCATGTTAAAAATAACAAAAAACAAAACTTCTCGACAGGAACGTAGGCACCTATGCTATAATGTACCTAAATTGCCAGACTCCTCTAGTTTGACAAAGTAACTATAGAACGAGCACATCACTACGGGAAACGCTCCTGCATAATCTGATTCCGAGTTCTAATCTAATCTATATCGATACACCCAAAGATTGAATAAGAATCGATTAGAGCACCGCAATCGAATCGATACGATTTCATTAAGCCCGGAACACTACAATAACAGCTTGCGTTCCAAATTTAAATCCAACGGAAATTTTGCTCGAGACGCGGCAATCTGCCGCCTGAGCAATTTAGCTTTAACTGAGTCATTTGGTGGGGGATGTCTTGCGGGGGGGGGGAGGGCAGATGATTCGTAATTTGTTTTCTAGCTCTTGGCTCATTCCACTCGCTTGAGGGAAGGAAGTATCTGAAAATTCAAGCCAATGGAAATGTTCGTAGTTGTCTATCATAATCTTGTATAATTTAAATCACACATTGAGCGATCTAAGTAAGAGTAATTCCGTCCTTAGAAGAATGTCTTAAGGCATCTTGAAACACAGAATATAGTTTTAACACGATTAGCAAGAATGTCAGAGCAACGTAAGAGTGCAAGAATATTTAACAGTGGTAGAGCCAACAACAACATCTGGTCCACGAATTGACCGGTAATACCGCGACCTCATTGAAGACAAGAGTACGCTGTGTTTCCAGTCCTCTTCCATTTCCCACCTTCTTCCATAAAAAAGACTAAATGACAGAGCCATCAACAATAGCAGCTTTCGCAGGAATTGCGCTCTACTATATAACTCTTCTCATTGTCGCAATGAGGCGTCTTCTACCAAAAAGAAATAATATTGTTATGGACAAAGTCTGGAGGATGTCCAGAGCTTTATCTCATAAGTTAAAAGGATATCATGTCTGCTAGTAATATAAATTGTTTGTAAGTATTGTGAAAAGCATGTTCAAGCGAAAAAAACCTCTAAATTAAAAAAAAACCGTTGGGCGTTCTCGTAAAAATATAATTTGCATTTGATCAAGAATTAGATTTATTGAATTTTCATTAGCTACCTTTATCCCACCGCACCACCTGACTGATGCCGCCGCCTCGAGAAAATGCAGGCCGTTTCATTACGTTTTCTCGTTTAGAGCGGGCTTAGATTAATGTTAGCTCACCTAGCGGCGTGGCCGGCGACCGACGGGAACACAAAGCAATGCGATGCATAGCGAAGCCAATATTATACGTTACTTCGCATAAATTATGAATCGATATTATTTAATTACGTATGTATTCGGGTAAATATCGTTCACACGTACCGAGCCAACCGACTATCCTAAAAACACTGGATGGAATTATCTATATACTGATTAAAAAAAATAGCAATTAAGTTTACCTTTACGGTAATTACTCATAACTATATGCAGCACTAAATAAAACTTGTTTTCACCACAACACTTCACTTCAGTTGTTGATACTGTACAAAGTGCACGCTCCATACATATTTCGATAATATTCAATTTTTTACACATAATAACTTTGTACCTTGTAATGGGTCAAGTTGTTTCTTGACCGATCAAAACTAAACTGTTAAAATGTTGACAGACTTTGAGTCCAGTGTGGGAACGTAAACAAGTTTTTGTGAAGTTCTTAAGGCACGGGGTGCGTCGCAAGGGGTCGAGACGACACCGGACAACGGTCAGTGTGGGAATAAAGGGGTCGCATTCTTATACTGAAACTTAAATATTATTAATATTTCGAATTCTTAATGATCTTAGCTCGGTATTCATTTCGTAAGATAAACGAGACAAAAAAATGTTGCTTGTTGGTTTATGGTAGAAAGTGCTGCTGCTCCCAGCAAGGTTATAGGAAAAATCCAGGAACTAGGATGTTTCACGTAATTGACAAATCCAGCTCGCCCCCGGTCATTAGTCTTTTTCCATGACTAATTAAAAAGAGAATTTGAAATTCTTTTAGATGATTGCTTCTTCTGATTTAAACTATATTTAATGTTTTGTGATTTTTAGTTTTTACCTAATTACCCCTCCCCTGCGTCCGCTATTGTAACCAGGTCCAAGAAATGTAGTGTATATTTTAGGCCTTGTGCCGGGATCCGAACCTCCGCCCGTGGGATAGTAAGTCAGTAGTTCGACCACTCTACGCACCTAGCCTCAAGAATTATAAAAATATCTCTCTTTTCCATTGATTGTAGCGACGGGAATGACCAACGTCCATTCAATTGTCCGTCAACGCCTGAGGACAAACTTACCCCTTGATGTGCTTGTAGGATAAAAAACTTGTCCCTTACAAGTCGTTTAACTGGTTCACGTTCTCATGAAACGTCTTTAATCACCGATGTAAGTTATATTAAACGCTTTTTAATACATCTTCCAGCTTAGACAAAAAATGTTGTATAAATAGAAATATGATTAAAAAATATTTTTTCCCCATTAATATCTACTTTTTGGCCTTCGTGTGACGGGTGCAATGTGATGAATGAGGTTATTCCTTATGCCAATAAAACAAGCCCCGTGATCGTCAAACGATTGCGCCTGTAAAATGATTGAAACTTTCCTGAGACAATACTTACATAAAACGGCTTTACTCACACTACATCAGAGTTGGTACTGACAAGTTTTGGACCTGTCGGACGACCTTTTTCTGGGTGAGTGTTGACGACGTCTGCATTGGGGAAGGCCTGAGCCCAGCATAGGATTGGGCTGATGGTGAAGATGATGAAACGAAGTTTTAAATATGTTAAACCTTCGTTGGTATTCGTGCATTTAATATTTGCATCTATATTAAAATTATACAGAGAAAAGATTGGTTAGTTTGTCACGGATAAACTCTGAGAGTGCTGAATTGATTTTACAGTTTTAACAGTGGTAGAGCCTCCAACAACATCTGTTGCACGAATGGACCAGTTCGGTGAAATACAACGACGTCACAGAAGACGGCGTGAATTAGAAATATTTCTGCGTGTCTTATGAGTGATATGCCGGTCTGCAAGATATGTCATATT
The DNA here is from genome assembly GCA_029849275.1 of Papilio elwesi. Lineage (NCBI taxonomy): Eukaryota > Metazoa > Arthropoda > Insecta > Lepidoptera > Papilionidae > Papilio > Papilio elwesi. The sequence continues at coordinate 2,496,670 of CM056709.1, forward strand.
ATGAATCATTATTTCAGTTCACGATATACTGACAAGTCCGTCCGATCGGTCCGACCGTCAAGTCCGATTATAAACTGTTCTATTTTTAAAAAATATATAATGCACATATAAAAAAAGGTTAATATTTCAGATGATCTATTTATATATGTACAATTTCAAATTATAGTACTCATGTCGCCATCTAGCGACGAGTTGCCACAAAACAGGTATTAGTATTTTAGTATATTTATTCAAATAATTTGTTCTGGTATCCTATAGCACCTGTTTTAATATGCTATAAACAGATAACCATTGAATGCAAAGAATTAAAAAATGTAATTATAATTATATGGTGTCTTATTAGCCAAGTGTATCGCAAAAAGAAAACAATATTGTATGCATTTGAACTAAATCAACTGAGGTAATTAATCTTTAAGGTAAAAAGAGAAAATAATGTGAACAGGTGAAGCAGTTTATCAAATACTAATTAGGAACTGATTTAGAACATAGAAGGGTACACAGGGTCAAAACAAAGAAAGTCACTTGAAATTCAAATGGATGATAAGTATTTTTAAATGGAATTAAGCAAAAAGCTATAGAACTACTAAATTTATATTACAGGTGCAAAACTGAGATGGTCCTTGGTGTAACGAAACACAATAGATGTCCAACCTATCAACTGTTATTTCATTACCTTTGTGGTATATGGTTTAAAGCAATTAAAGCAGAAGGTGACAAGCGAGGAAGCGGTTCACCTGATATTAAGTGATCGCTACCCGAAGGCATGCAAGAGTTGCAGATGCGTTACCTGCCTTTAATAAACAGAAGAGGGAAAAAACAAAAAACGGAAATTTCCTTTTCCTATCCATCCCTTCCACGTCAAATCTCTGCCCCTTTCCATGACTCAATCACATTACACCCGTCTTCTGTGTGTGTCTACCAAACTTTTCTAATAAGTATTTTATCTTAATCTCCGCTTGTATTTAGTTGACCCGTCATCTAGTGCCGCATACTAAAACTAATTTCGTCCCGACATCTATCATCTAGTAGAATAAAATAAAACCCTTTACAAAAATTACTATAGCTTGTTCCAAATCAAATTTGTAAACTAAACTACATTTTACGCTAAAATTAGTGAATTTCAAGATATTTGCGAAAAACAACTTTTTCTTACATAACCTTACTATATTAACATTAGTTAGGATTAAATTAAAATCTATCTCCATTAATTTTCTGTTACGCTTCTTTACGACACCATGAAAAGTGCGAGTTAGGCGAATCAGAAGAAAGAACTAATAAGAAAAGGAAACATGTTGGATTGCGAAGGTCGAAACTCGAACCGTCAGATATTGTTAAATAGTCATTTATTTAAGTGATATTTTCATACAACAAGCGCTTATTTCGTATGTTTGAAATTCCCTTACATTTTTTTTTTAATATTACAAAGTGGCAAACGAGCAAGCGGCCCCTGGAAATAAGTACCACTACCCATAGGGATGCCTACAACAAGCTAATGAGTTGCAGATGCGTTGCCTACCTTCATGGACGAAGGAGAGGACAAACAGAAAAAAGGATAATTCCATTCCCTGTCCATCCCCTCCTCATCCGTCAAATCCTCTTCCTCTTCCCATCCTTTCCTTATTAGAAAAGGGTAGGAGGGGGAAGAGGACTACAATTAGGCCTCCGGCACGTCACTCATCAGACGAAACGCAGAATACTTCTACTTCACGCCTGTCTTCTGTGACGTCGTGGTATTTCACCGGTCGAGCCGGCCCATTCGTGCAAAAGATGTTGTTATTGCGGGCTGTACCACTGTTAAAAAAAATTCTCCTAATGTTTTAAACTGTATCCGAACCGCACTTAAGACTATTGACCGACCGTTGATGTGTGATATCAAGACTGTGGCACATCAATATCAATGAGTGACTTCTTCATCCTTGTTGTTTCAAACTTCAAATGTACGAAACAAATTTTAAACAATACCCACGCCTCTTGTGGCATATTTTGAAATTAACACAATATGTCTTGGAATAAACGTATTTTTACTGTTTTTTCGAGTCAATTTAACGATTGTGTTCATGATGTTTCGAGTACTCATGGTCACGGGGGTGGGAGCTGAGGTGCCCATGTCAACGTTGCTGGTGAAGTACCCCTCTTATTTTCTTATTTTTACAATGAGCTCACAGTATTTTGAGATCTTGCTGTTGTATACTTATTTTTCGGATATAATTTTATTTGCCAAACTGGTACATATGTCGTGATCAATAACTTTCCCTAGCCCCCAGTCATTTTGCCCTATTGAAATTAGGACGGTATTTTTTATTCATTTCAATAGCCTTGCGTATCATTCTTGGGAGGAGCGGTGTTCTTTTATGTTCGAGGATTTACGGTTTATCAAATCTCTTATAGTGGCGTGAGCCGTTCAAAATTGTAATCACAGACAGAATTAAATATTCAGAAATGCAGCAAAAAAATGTAAAAAGTATGCAAATAAAATTAGTTTTATTCCAATTTGCATTACTAATATAAGAGATCAGGATATATCTTTTTAATTTTCTGCCAGTGACTCTGAATGACTCAGTAGTTCGGGCATGTTGAAAGGAAGAAGGAAGGGAGAGTGACAAGACAAATATACGTCGAAATAAAATACTAAATAACTACTTGTAACCGACGAGTTTGAACACGTAGATGTATGGATGCAAAAGAATCGAGAGGGATGTGTCACGATCGCGCTAAATGTGAGTCCGTAGCCGTGCCGTGCCTACCTAGGTTACAGACGTAGTCACCGTAAGCCAACATATTTCACCGCTGAACGTTTTAGAAGAAGTATTTTGATTTATTCGATGTTGTGACGTCATTCAATAACTAAAATACTACGGCACATATGTAGTCCGTTCAAGTTCGGAAGCATCAATCCGCCTTAAGCTCAGTTTGTGTGACGCCGACTGACCGGTCACTGACCCCGCACAATACGATACATGGAACAGAAGAGTCGCCGCCGGACATTCGTACTAAATTTATTAGTGACAAAATGAATATTTCATTTAAATCAATAGTTACCTATTCTTGTAGTGAAAACTTCTTTAGCTGCTTTAGACAATATTTGGTAGGGGAAAATCTTATAGATTCGGAAGATCGACATGTTCGGTATGATCAACATGGGACAGCATGCTTATTTCTTACAATTAATTTTGAATGTTATTGTTAAGGTTCGAGGGTTTATTTTTGTTGATTATTTATTTATTTTAGTGCCTGTTTTGAGTGTTCACTTCTGTCGGCAGTCCTTACTACCTGTCTTTTTATGTACCCTCATATCTGTCTTTACAACGATTTGCAATGCAACCGTAACTCTTCTTAATGTTGCGGATATTAATATGTAGCGATAACCTAATCTTAAATGAATAAAGATCAAGTAAGCTGCAAAATTATCATAAATACAAAATAGAGTATATAGTTGTTCTATTTGTAACAAATTTTTAACCTACTCTACGCCTTTTATAGTCTATCGGCCCGAACTCGGCTCACAACAAACCACATTGTGACCGGCAATTACCTGCATATTACATTACATATTACCACGTGGTGAAGATGTTATTTGTACTGCCATTGAAGTTTCACTATAGCTCTTTGTATCATCTCAGTCCTATTTAGGAGTATTGGATATAGGCACTGTTATACTCACATAATTGAAGTAGATTTTGATAGAAATGTCCAATTGGATAAAAATACAATTTCTGTTTTTACGGTTGAAGGTGGCAAACGAGCATGCACCTGATGTTAACCGCTTTTTTGTACTTTTATTAGACAGAGAGGAAGACAGCTTAGACGTATGAATGTAGAAGTGAGAGAGGTGTGCCAGGATCGCGCCAAATGGAAATCCATGATCTCTCCCTAATTCTCTGGTTTACGGACGTGAGCACATATTTATTTATTTATAATTTAAAAAAGAAACTGACTGATTAACTTGAAATTTTGCACACAGACTTCTGTTATTACATAGGCGAGAGACTAAAGTTTGTATCGAGTTATATTTGCAGTCCAATGTAGGGAAACCTCAGATCTATATGATTTATCAAACTAAATAGGGTTCAGTTTCGGCTGGACAATCGTCTGTAAAATTAAAATACACGGCGAGAAAAACCGCGGGAAAAGAGCGTCAAGAATAAACTGTGTATGTGTGTACCCAGCAAAACCATATAAATACTCTTTCTTGTATTCCTGCGGATGGGCATTTAACTTAACATCAAGGTAAGCAAGCTACTTGCTGTTTTGCCACCTTCTACCATAAAATCTTAAGTAATATTACGATTGCGATGTGAGTTTGTTTGTTACGCTTCAATGATACGATTTATATTTTATACTCAACAAAATCACCAGCCAAAAGCGTTCCAAGGACAGTGACACAACATTCACACGAGTCAAATGGCGTAAAAGGATAGCATAAAAATGAGAGTGGTAGAGCCAACAACAACATCTTTTGAGGAATGGGCCGGCTCGACCGGCAAAATACCACGACGTCACAGAAGACAGGCGTGAAGTAGAAGTATTTTAGTATTTAGTATTTCGTCTCATGAGTGACGTGCCGGAGGCATAATTGTAGTCCTCTTCCCCTTTCCACACCTTTCTAATAAAGAAAGGATGGGAAGGGGAAGAGGATTTGACGGATGATGAGGGGATGGACAGGGAATGGAAATATCCTTTCTTCTGTTTGTCCCCTCCTTTGTCCATAAAGGTAGCCCACGCATCTGCAACTCATTGGATGCTTATGGGTAGCGGTACTTATATTTATTTAAGTGCCGCTTGCTCGTTTGCCACCTTATTGTATAAGCAAAAAGAGGACAGGTAGTGTTTGTCACTTAAACGTAAATTTAAACACATGACGTAAGCTATCCCAATTGGGAGGCTTTTTAGTCTTCACATATCGAGCACTATTGCATATCTGCTTTTTTATTATTTGATTGCATATCATAAATTCTGTAAGAAAGACAAGCGGTCGCAGTAGAGATGCTAATGCTTGTATAAGGATAAATGAGGCATACTTACTTTAGCTTAGAATTGGTAAAAATGTGAGACTAGGGCCACGTAACAAAATAACATCAGTTAAAAGGTAATAGATATTGGTAAGAATTAAAATAGCTAATGCCTATTAATTTTACAGGATGAATGAAGAGAGCAACGAAACAAATTCATTGGCAAAAATTAGTGGCAGCGTTGGTAGGGGACTAATATCAATCAGATTGGTGACATACTAAAGAAGGGCGATATAAGGAGTACGCGTAACCGACGAGCTTGTATGCGTAGATGTATAGATGTAGAGGAAGCGAGAGAGGTATGCCAGGATCGCGCCAAATGGAAATCCAAGATATCTGCTTAAATGTATTTCATTACATTGTAAAAATACATTTCTTATTTCACAATACTAGTTTGAATGAGATAGAGAAGGGCCCGCTTCACCTTCAAATTAGAAACTGGCGACAAATTAGAGATGGCGCGGGATCGCAGAGAGCGGAGACTCTTGTTGTCGGAGGCCAAGGCTCAGATTGGTTCACCGCGCTACTCTAGTTAGTTAGTTTGAATGCATTTTAATCTTATAAGATATAATAATGTGAAAGTCTTTGATATTTTATTATGTGCAGGAAATATTTAAGGCGTTATCTAGATTTTCATTAGCCACCGTGCATTACACGGGAGCTGACAGTAAAACGCATAGTGTAATGCACCCCTTGAAGATCTGTAAGGTTACTAAAAGTGTGAAGACATTTTTGTCACTTCGACACCGGGTAGCCGAAGGGTAACGACATTAGGCCTGGTGTCTTGTACAGTACGGCAGCGGATTAACACTATCAATACCATAGTTAGTATTTAAGTGAACTTTTACACTTTTTAGTAAGTTTTATACTTGTGTACGGTTTCAGTGTTTACTTTGCTACAATCTACCCTGAGCGGGAACAAATTACAATCCTGGATAATTTACTGGGTCTAGCCATCAAAATAAAGGGTCTGTTAGCCCACTTTAATACAGTGAATGGTGAGCAGGATCAAGTTAAACTTGAGACGGTGTAGTAGATGTGAGTGAAGCAAGCTTAGAAAGAATTTTATGGAGAAACCATTTTTTGAATTTTCATTTAGCTAAGTATTAATTTAATTCTACGATTAGACTAACGGTGGTAGAGCCCGCAACAACAACATCTGTTTCACGAATGGGTCGGCTCGACCGATGAAATACCATGACTTCACAGAAGACAGGCGTGAAGTAGAATTAATCTACGTTTCATCTGATGAGTGAGGTGCACTCACATCAAGCGTACCGCTTGCTCGTTTGAAAATAAAAAAGGAATGACGAGATAAATTGATCATGCAAGAATAATAATGATTTGGAGAGGGTAAATAAATGGTAAAAGGATAAGGAGTGAGGTCGACGGCACCTCAGTAATAACGCAAAACGTTCAAATATATAACTCTACATTCAGCGGTACAAAAGCCTGTAAATTTGTGGTGTTAACAAAAATAAAGTGACTAAATTGGAAATGGTAAGCTTCTGTAGTTCGGGCAAATGCAATGCAAAGTATGAGTACCTAACAAAAAAAATTACAAAACAAAAACCTGGTTGACTTACCGTCTACTTGTAAGAAAAAAGCGCCACACAGACCCGCGACGCACCAGAATTTTTGGACTCGAGGAATTTTCGATTTGCCTCGTCAGTTGACGTCCTTATACTGAAATTCGCGTCATCTAGCTATTAAAAAGATCATTTCGTAAATACACACAGACATGAAAAAGATACGGATACAAATTTATTAAAGGTTTCTTATTGTCCCATTCAAGAAAATTGCCAATCAGTAGTTCGTAATCGTAAAATAGTTTAATTTTGTATGTTTCACATAGAATTTGTGAAATTGTAAGTGAAGTCTTTAGCTTCTTTAATACAGGTAAACCTAGTAAAGGAGGCCAACGCCATAATGAACCAGCTATATGTGGAAAGTGTACAATAAACATTTATTATTATTATGCGGTGGTAAAAATTTATTATTATAATTATACAGGTTGTTCGGAAATTATATGTACAATGTCATAAGTTAGGTTGCTCATGTTTTTGACCAAGGATTCTGTGGGCTTCTATTGTACACGGACACCATATATATTTGTGTGTGATTTTTAAGTTAGTTATCTAAAATACTAGAAAGATTTCGCTGGGGAGCCACTATAAAGTTTCTGCCCCAGTTCCAAAAATCGTAGACCTGGGGCTAATTTCTTTACTAATTTATTTTAAATAGAAAAAAGTCAGACATCTTGAAAATGATAATTACTGGCCATCGCGGCGGCGCCATCCGGTTTCATTACGGAACGCAAAGGCGAAGCGAAAATCCAATAAAACGTTCCCTCTTCCAAACTTTCTTCTAAACTTGTTCCACTAGTCCCGCAACTATTCACGCCCCACCTTTTTTAGCCCCAACAGCATAAATATATTTATCTCTTTCTACCTCATTAAAAGCAGCATAAACTCACGAAATGCACTACTCGAACCACAAGCATTGTTATTATAGTTTCAGCTAGCAACCTATAACGTTATAAGTCTGAACAATTGTTTTAGCAACATAAGCCGTATGTAGTCGCGATAAAGTTTTATTTTTAATGTGTATTTCCAATTTTAGTTTGTTTTGTTTTAGAGAACTGGAAGGAATAGAGGAACATTTTTCCGCGCGCGATTCAGTAGCGTAAGATGACGCCATAAGAGCTATAGTGGAGTAAAAATGTTCAACTTGAGACGTTCTAGAAAAAAAATACGCGACTGGAAGCTTCTATATCGACGTCTTGCGCAACATGGCGGCCGCGAGAGGCGTTCGGAATTTGAATTTCTCAGAGGAATTGGTGTGGGCTGTGTGTTTTATGCGGATTTAGTTACGAGGCCTATTGTTAACTGTAAGCGATTGAATCGCTGTAAGGCGCTTTGATAAATTTATATGAAGATTAATGTTAATGTAAAATACATTTATAAGCATAATTTGTAGAAAAACATTGTAATAATTTCATTAGAGCTACAATTTCTTATCGTTAGACTCTTTTATCCCCTTACTAATCATTTATGAATCAATATTGCCCAGAAAATTTATTTACTGAGCGTACAATAGATTGGCTTGGCCAGAATCATTTCTAATGTAGTTGTAGTAGGAACCCTTTTAAAATAAGTCATAATATTCCATAAATAAAGACTCCGTACCGAAGTGAACACGCAAAACAGGGAAAACGACACACGACGGGAAGGCACGACAATAGTTCATAAATAAATAAATAATCAGCAATAATAAATGCTTGTTTCCCTACAGTAAAATTAATAGCAGAATACTATAAATATAAATGAAAAAAGTTCGTCGAAAATGTTTCAAATGCAAATAAGCATGTTGCTAATGCATATTGTTCACGCAAACCTTTACTTATATCGTCTAAAGCGGCTAATGAACTTTTCACTTCAAAGGTATTTTAAAATAATCAGTTACCACTTGCCTTCAAAATGAGAATTCGCAGTTGTTCTCCAAATACTTCTTTCACGTCAATATTGCTCACAATGTTATGCCAGATACCGCAGAGGTTTTTTGAAAAATAAATTTACTGAACATTAGCGGCATCACTATTTATTTTTACGTAAAAAAGTGGTACCCAATGTTCACACAATTGTTGACAAATGACAGTTTGAAGTTGCCATATTAAAACCTATATTCAATTATTTAAAATTGTGCTATGAGATTTATTCGTTTTCAGTGAACACAATGACACGTTTAAAAATATCTATAACCTTTCCCTTAAATCAATATAAAATACGCTTCGTAACAAACTTCACAAAAAACGAACTGGTCAGTAGTTCCAATCACAATAAAATAGATACTCTATTTAAAAAAAACGTTCTCGCGACGTGTAAGAACACCTCGTTTTGAAATTCGAAAAGTAAATGTTATTTGAAAATAGAACGATGCCATAGAACCGGCCGGAACGTATGAAACGGGTTGGTACACAATACAATTGCATTCCGTTTTCGTAAATGTTATCTGTCTTTGAATTTCTTGAGGTCAGGTGTCATGAGAATCGGTACGAACGGAATATTTAAGCCAACAAGGTTACTATAACAGGTTAAACAAGTTGCGTAAAGAGAAAAGAAACAGACAAACAAATAACCTATATCGATCTGTGTGAATGAAGTTCTAAGATTATACCAGCATTATGAATATGTTTACCATGTTTAGGTAGAAATTATCAAATAAAGGCTTTTAAACAAAATGATGCGTCAGCATTTACGTGGAACAGAGGAGGAAGTAAAAAAGTTAAGAAGACGAATAAAAGAAGAATTATAAGATCCCTGTCACGTATGAGGTCCTGGTACTTACTCGTACGATCTAGCTGACTGATTCATGCAACTTTTATTTATTTTAAAAGTCTGTCGTTATTCGTCTTCGAGAAGTTGCTACAATAAAAAATATACGTTTGCTTGTTCGATGAATGATGGACTCTACTCTACAACACGGCTATATGCATCCATAACCCTTTCGATTGTTGACCAATGTTATACCCATAATTATAACATTGATCACTCAAATTAAGGGGTATTACTTGCCTGTGAAGAAGCAATGGGCAGAACACATTGCAGAACCGATGGCCGAGAACAAACTATTGTAATATAAAGAAATTTTACACATGCCTGCATTATCTTTCGATGCGAAATCTTTTACTTCTGTACACGGAGACATCGGTCTTCTGACATTACAGAAGATACAACACGAATGCTGTATCATGAATGTCTATTAATATTATAATCTATTCCCACACATGGGGTGTGTTGCAACCAGTTCAGACCGCGTTATGTCGATTCCTTTTACTTCGGACAAATAAAATGTAAAGAAATGCAACGAGGTGCTTTATCGAGTTTAAGTTAACCTGTTATTAAACAGGTATTTATTGTTAGAAACGAATCAAGTGCGTGTGAATATTTTACAATTTAAAAAAAAACTTTATTTTCGGCTAGTGACACAAGCTTGAAAAAAGTTTTTATATTTATTTTTTATAAGCTGTGTAAATAAAATAACTAGCAGCTTACATTATTTGTTGGATAAGAAGAAATGAGGAGACATTTTGATCAGTGAAACAATAAATATAAATAATTTTAAGAAGAAAATTAGCTTTAAATTAGTTAAAAAAGGTCGGTTGATTTTAAATGGCCATAATTAGTGATAAACATCCGCATCATCGCATAAGACAAATGTGATTGTGTTGCCACCTTATGACAACCTTATACAGACAGGGACGAATATTTATAATAAAATAATATAAAACTAAAAAAAATTACTGTTGAGAAAATAAATTGTGTGGGTAATGGTGCGGCCAGAATACAAAAGCATCTTTAATAAGAACTTATACAAACGTTTATGAAAAAGGAAGTACGTAAGAAAATGTTGGCGTATTAAGTAAAAATGCGATATTTGTGAAAAAAGATTTAGGCCGAAGGACACCTTACTAGCCTATTTAATACTTCTAATACTGCCAGTTCTGTGAGTTACTTGCACTTCGCCATTCAAGCTGTTGCTCGTTTAAAATGAATGGGATTGTTCATTATTTTCATGAACATTGTTATAACTACATAACTAGAAACAGTATCAGTGCTTATACAAGCTATGGTGTAAGCACTGATACTGTTTCTAGTTATGTAGTTATAACAATGCAAGAATATTTGTAAACAAACAAACGTCACTTACCATACATGGCGGCCATTACACTTATTATTCTTTCATCGGAAATGTTGTATTCATACATTTATTTATAGTTCGCGTTCCATACAGATTCGAAATTTAAAAAGCTTGATTTTTTCCGCTAATGTTTATTAGCATATATATATATAAATAAATACAAATTTAAACCAAAAATAAATTAAATTACAAATCATATTCTGACAACACTTTTTTAATTTCTAGCTTTTTGTATTTCGTTGTATTTTTAGGTTGGTAGGTAGTTAATATAATTTTGTAATGTAGTTGACAACACTTATAACATGTGATGGCGTCGCATTGTTGTTGTTAAAATTTTATATTTAGTTGTGTATAAAATATTCAGGGTTCATCATAAAATGTATAAATTAATTGTGAAATGTAATGTGCGTATCTTTCTTTAGGTGAAAAGTGAAATTGCGTATGGATGGAACTAATGTAATATGGTAATGTGACAAAAAGTTGTTTTTGGAAAATGTTTTGGAATTTACGAATTTTTACCATTCTTTACAAAAGTTGAATATTGCTGTGAACTAGATACAAATGGCATCCTGAACTTGAAACCTTACGTGAAAGTTTTTTAAAATCGTGTGGTATAACCGGAATCTTTGTCTACCCTTGTGTACTTATATGTTTTTATAAAGTCAAATTAGCGATTATGAGACAAATAACTAAGTGAAAGATATTTAAATTGTTATTGTGATGAACAACTGTGAATCGTAAACAAAGTGTGACGCTATCGCTGACCCCGTTCGCCTGCCGGTGACCGCTATTGACACACTGCCCCTACCATTTTCCTCTCATCGAGTTATGACCGATATCAATAAAGTTCTACATCTTTCATCTAGGTAATGTTCGTTGGATTTAAATAGTTGATACGAGTATTCTTAAAATTTTTTTTTCATCTTTCTCTCTAAGAATCCAGATCTTTTAATTGTTAGAGATAGTACTAAGTAAAATATGCGACTGAATTGTTCCTACCCCAGCAACAACATCTGTGGCACGAATGGGCCGACTCGACCGGTGAGATACCACGATCTCACATAAGACGGGCGTGAAGTAGGAGTATTGTATACTTCTGCGCTTCATCTGATGTGTGAGTTACCGGAGGCCTAATTCTAGTCCTTGACTGTGGAGGGGATGAATAGGATAGGGAAATAAACAGTTTCTGTTTCTGTCCAATGTCTAGGTAGGCAACGCATCTCACTATCTAGTTGCATGTGTCTATGTGTAGCGGTTCATTTATTGATATCGGGTGATCCGCTTGCCAATTGCCTTCTTGTTGGTAAAATCTCTTAATTCACTTTCGTAATAGCTGCAAAAGGTAAGGGAACGAGACGCGTCGGTCAGTAACGTAGACATTAGCGTCTGTACCTATTGTCCCATTCACCAAAACAAGTAAACATTTAACATAAGCTTACATTTACTTTCTTATGTTGTAAAAACGTAGTCGCTATGTTGACGGCAAAGAATCGATTATGCGCCAAGTTTAACCACTTTCTTTCGTATTCTCATATTTAAATAACTCAATACAATTTGTGTGTATATTCCATTCAGTGAGAACAGATAGTGTTTGATGGGTGAAGTGGGCTTGAAGGGTTTATTCAAGGTACTTTGGGTGCGGTTAGAACATTATTTGAAAATATATGAGACCTTATTGAAGAAACTTCTTTAAGCACGCTTGATCTAAGGAGTAAGCGACTGAATGCGCGACGAAAGCGTTACGAAAAGTGTTATCGGTTGGGGAAATCGGAATAGTTTGAATTTTGAACAGTTTTTATGTAATTTTTTTTCAGTTTTTTTTCTTGTTTCAATAAAAAAAACAAATTTGAGTTCTATTGTTTTTGATATATAATATTATTTATTTTATACCTTATTGTTAATTATTTGTTATTATACTATTGTCGAGCCTGTATTGAGTTTTCACTTCTGTGGGCAGTCCGACTGTCAGTGTTTTTATTTTTTTGGTTTAATAATTATCAATATTTTTAACAAAAAACAGAAACACAATTTTATTTTCTTTTTCCCTTCTCGTTTCTTTTATATTTTATACTGAGTATTTATTAATTAAGCACCTCATTAATAGTATTAAATTTATACAGGGGATGTGATCAAGAAGGGAGTGACAACTGCCAGCATCCGTCAACGGTAGATCGAGGTGGAAGCCGAAAACCTGTTGTGCCGACCCCACATAAAGCATGGTGCATGGTGCATAAAGCAAAGCTGGTGATGATGGCATTTATGCAGGTACATACATAATTATATTGTATTTTTGTACACTTATTATGGACCCATGAAAAATGGTTTTAAAACTTGACTATAATTTACTGTTGTGTACTGATTAGGATGCTCAGAATACAAAATAATGTCGTCATATATATGCTGCTGCGTGTCTCGTTTATGTTAAAAAAATATTAAATAGTAGTCATTTGTTTGGAATTGGAAGGGGATCTTAATATAAGTATTTATATTTGCATATTATTACGATATTTATATTTATTATCTTATCTGATATGTGCTCACCTAGAGCACCTACAACTAAAAATAAAAAAACTCTGCTTAAGTTAACTAAAAAGTGGGTAAGTACCTAATTGTCAATAACTTATTTGAGTCTTCCGTAGTAGAGTGAATAGGCTGTTGGTAAATGCATGCCAACATTCCACGACATCACTTAATATTTGGTCGAATTGTGGTCTGTTGCTAGTTTATTCATTATTTTAAAAAAGGCGCAATTTAGTTTGGTAAAATATAAAATAGGTGTATTATCATATCTTTATAAATACTGAAGCATTAACAATAATCAAAGGAACTTCATTACGATTCCTCATTTCGTTACCAGTCAATATCAAATTTTGTGCTAATGTTTCGATTTCACCGAAACGATTATTCTTATCGAATTTAAAATTCCGTCCCTGTGTAGTTTTTGAGAATATTGCAATGAGTGAGTGTACATTATTTTTATTTATACTGAAAACGAAAACCGAAATATACCCCTATATATTTCAAAACTTAATTTAAGACGAAGGACGAGTCTTGTCTTGTCGTTGAATAGGACGGAGACTATCAAAAGAAGCTCCCCGCAATCCTCTTTCGTGACATCAAACGCCCGCATCCGACCTCCTTGCCGTAGGAAATTACCTACAGCGATAAGAACTCGTCTCTGTAAGAGTTATGTTTCCCTTTTCCTTGCGCCCCCGCCCCTGCCTTATCGTCGACAAAAGGTATCGACTCCCCTCCTCCCCTCTTTATAGAATTTTCGGGCTTTCCACTAACTCGGGCGGGGCCGCAAGTCCCCCCTTTTTGCGACGTACATTTTCATTTCCTTCATCTTTCTCCGCTTTCGAGGTGCGCAGGGTCGGACTTAGAATGAAATTATTCAAGTGCATTATTTTTTTATTATTACCAGGCGAATAAAAATAAAAACTAAAGACGAACTGTTGGAATGTTGACTATAACATAGTTAACTATCACCGATTGAAAAGATAGGCATATCCCATGGATGTCAGTCTTTCAACTTAACTGAGCGTAATACACATAGATACAAACATTATAAGGTGATACCGTATTAACATCGGTATTCATAATAAAATAAATAAATAGCACTCACATCGCATCAAACAAGCATACCTTTCTCAATTTTAGTTACAACGTTCACTTTTAAGCGACATTTTAATTGATACTAATGGAATAATCATTGAAAAATGTGTATTACCACTTTTTTTTACTACAATGCAATTTTAAAATTTTAGATAGATAGGTAGGAAGATAACGTAGATCCAATAAGACGACGAAAGATCATTTTTTATAAGCAAAGTCTCATGCCTTTCACCGTGAAGATATTTATAATGAAACATAATAATCGTTGTTATTGGTTAATTGCTCGCAAAACATAGATTTTGTATTGCGACATGAAAATATCAAAATCGTGAACTATTTTTTTAATAGCACCACCTATACAAAGTAATATAAGCAAAGTTCATAACTTATACGTTTATTACGAAGCAAAACTAAAATAATCATACGTTTGCTTAGTCTTTTAAAGCAGGTTTTTGGACGGTTTTAATAATGCATCAAATAAGTTTTAAAATTGACCTGAATCCGCCCCTGGACTCAATTCCCCGTCTTACGCCCGCAACCTTAGACACCCCCTGCGCCCGCGAGCTTCCCTCTCCCAGGATTCGCTCCCCCTCCGAGTTCGTTAGGGAACTTCCATACTTTGTAATATGCAAATGTCGAGTCTAAGGGGATACACCGCGAGGCGTCTTAAAATGAATTAATGACTCAGGTGATTTAGCTAAAGGGTGTAGTCAGGTAGGCAGAGGGTGGAAAATGGTGTCTTGGAAGCTAGATTGTAATTAATTTTATATAAATATATTGCATATTATTTTAGTTTATAAACATACGTTTTGTTAACTTAATTAATTCACGTGTTAACTGTACGTATTGCTTGGGTTAAGTTTATATTAAACATACGTTGATTTTTTTAAAGTAATAAGATAAATTAAAAAATAACCACACTTACACCTAAGTACTCTCTGGCTTGCTGGTCACTGACCTGCGCATTTAAAACATTTAAGTAGGTAACTCTTAATAGATAAATGAATATAATTCATTAGGTTGTTGCAGATGCCTATGGGCCTCAGTCACCTAATATGGTGAACTGCTTTTTTTGAAGTTTGCCACCTTGTTTCATAATAAAATAGGTATACAATAAAAACACAGGCATTAGTAAAGCCGATAAAAGTGAAAACTCATAACAGATGAGAAGATGCGACAATAGTTCAAAATAAACAATTAACGAAAATAAACCCTTGTTATCCAACCATAAAATTCAAATTCGAAAACAAGAAAAATATAGAAAAAGTTCGTCGATACATCCAAATTCAAATAAGGACATGTTGCTGAGGCATGTTGTGTTCAAGCGAACCTATAAAATTCCCGAACAAATATCGTCTAACGCAGCTAAAGAAGTTTTCACTTCTATAATCTTTTTTTAGTACCCTACTAGTACTACTAGTCAAAGAAAAAGTCGTGAAGGCCACATTTGAAATGTCTTTTAATATTTTATTACTATAGACCATCCCACGATCTTTAGGGTCAAGAATTTGGACAACAAAACAAACAGGTTGCCGGCGATCATGTGAAAGTAGTCAATATAAGAGAGGGGTGGGTAGATACACGATTTGATTCTCAAAAACCAGGTCTTTTCTTAAAAGCTTTAATCGTAACTCGTTTTATTTGAGAATAAAATTTTGAAGTTTTAGAAGACTTGTTTCGATTTACACTATTTTTGTTTAATAAACTTGTTTCATGGGAACTTATGGGATATGTATCTACTAAGTATGGACTTGTTTAAATATAAATTGTGAAGTACTTTTATTTTATAAAAAATCTTTTTATGTTAATGTAATAATTAAAATACTATCATCCTTTTTAAGACCTAATCAGGTAAGACAAAGGAATCATTGCCTTTATTAGATGTACTATAAATTGCCTAGATTCTACTGGTAATAAACCAGCCTGCCTCAGCTTTGCTCACAACTTCGGGGGCAAAAAAATAGCCTAGTGTACTTTGAATTAATCCGGAACAAATAAACAATCAAATATTTTATCTGTATAATGTTAATGTAGATAACTAAAGGTCCTATAAGAATAGAGAAGAGATGAGAAGAGTATCGGACCCCTGGACACTTAACTCACTAGATGAAACAATGAATTATAGGTCTCTGGGTTTTTCAGACTGGTTGTCTAAGTACCACCTGCTGCAATAAGGCAAACCAGTTATCTTTTTATTGTTTGCCTTTAGGAGGCATCACAGTTTCACTAGGCTTGATGTGGTATAACGTAAGTGGCGCTTGATGTATTTCTTAATAAATTAATTTATATGTTAAGACACTAAATTTTATCTAGAAATATTTATCGTTCTAACCTCAGGCCTCTTGCAATTAATGTAAAGATAGGACTCAGTGATTCTTGTAAGGGTTACGAGTAAAGTGTAAGTGGCGCCCTCCGTGAACGTTAACCAGCCGTCGCGGAAAGATCATTGCCTCGTCGCCGTCTCATATTGCCACTTAGCTCCGCGACTCTCAAACTGTTTCTATAAGTATATTATATATTTCGTATGTTCTCCGCAATAATAAAACACTTGTCGTTGTTCATAGAATGTCCTAATCATTATTTGCCAACAGACGTACACGTTGTTGGAAAAGCCTTATAAATCATTTTGGACCCTTGTCTCTCGCACCTTTGATTGTCGATTCCGTTCGTCATAGAACCGAACGTTACGACTGTCATAGAAAAACAAATATGCGCTCAATCCCGTAATCAACAGAGGTAGGCACAAATATTTGCGAGTTTGAGAAGCGTTATCTTTCACTTCGTTTCAGTAGGGTGACGTTATTAGCCATATTAAATACCAACTCGCGTGTATAGACATTCTCGATTCAAGCGTTTTCTTGATATTGCCTCAAGTAGGAGCGGGGGAGGGGGTGGTAAAACTAGGGGTGTATTCCTTAACAACCGCAGCCCAATACAATACTTGGCTTACGTATTTAGTTATTCCGACATCTCTTTCTTCACAATCAGAATAATAAACATATTACTAAATAAATTATCCCCCCACCCGTGAGAGAGGTAGGTTACAAGTATGAAGCTTATTATGGCCTTCGAGGCCATTTATTGGGTAATTTCACTATAGAATGTTTTTAGAACACTGCCAGGCGATGAGTCCACCGCCATGTTTAAATCCGTGCCAATACGAACACTTTCCCCATGCACTTATTTAAACTGAAAGATTCATACGGACAGTTTTATATTGATCGTAAAATTGACTTCAAAAATATTTAAATTATTAAAGATAATTTTTAATTTTTCTAATAATGATCATAATAAATTGGCCATTTTTAGTATGCTTCCACACTCCAGGGACACAGGCCTCCCCACCCGAGAGAGGGAAAGGGCCGCAATCCACCACGCTGGCCCAGTGCGGGTTGGTGGGTTATATATTATTTTTACTTAGCCACTAAAATAACACCAAGCTCGAATATATTAGAAATACTGAAGGCATATATTATATTAATAGAGCGACGTAATTTTATACGTGGCGAGTAGGCTGCGTGCACCCCGCCACCCCCTATTACCAACCCCCTTCGGATTAACAAGATTCCATTAAAATTATTATGGCGCTGTATTAGAGTTGACGCTTCTTGAACATTTGCTTATGGAAGGAGGACGCGATATACAGATAAAACATATAAACAAACAATGTGAAATGTAACACAATTAATACATATTAGATACAAGCTGTTACCCGCGGCTTCGCCCGCATTCTCATTTGCCAAAACGGATTTTTTTGTAAAAAAAATTCCGGCATATAATAACTTCGAATTAAGCTTGGAGTGTGTAACACATATGTCAAAAACTTGTTATTATCAAAACATTACCATGGCAACCGATATTGTTAATAAAGGTCTTATGTACCTATGTAATCGTCTTATTTTCGGTGAAAAATTTTATTATATTTAGTCGTTAAGGACATACAATCAAAGAAATACAATTGAAACAACAAAAATTAAATTAAAAACCATTATGCCCGTAATAAAACAGTGGTATAATCCGCAACAACATTTGTTGCACGAACAGACCGGGTCGACAGGTGAAATACCAGGACCTCACTGAAGACAGACATTGATACATATATTCAAGACAGTATTCTGGATTTCGTTTGAGGAATGAGGTCCGTACCGGAGGTCTAATTCTGGTCCTCATCCCCTTATTAGAAAAGGATGGCAAGGTTGAAGAGGATTTGACGGATGAGCAAGAGATGAACAGGGTATGTAAAATATCCTTTTTTCTGTCCACCCCTCCGTCTATCCATTAAAGGTAGACAACGCATATGCAACTTCTTAGCTTGTTGCAGATGCTTATGGGTGGCGGACACTTAATATCAGGTGCCGGCTTATATGGCATGGACCTGTCACACAAGACTCGCTTCTTCAACGACCAACAGTACAATATTACATACATATACGTCCCATCGTTTACAGGTTACAATAACAAATAGGTATTAATACAACTGTAGTAGGGTTTTATTTCCTATTCAGTTAGAAGAACTATCTACCCATAACCGACGAGCATGTATGCGTAGATGTTTGAATTTAGAAGAAGCGAGAGAGATGGGCCATGATCGCGCCAAATCGAAATCCATGATCTCTGCCTACCCCTCTGGGTTAGGGGCATATTTATTTAGAAAAGGATAAGGGCCTCGATCTCTATCAGCGAGTAACATAAGATATATTTTCTCATTTTTCTAACACGGGCGAAGTTGGGGCGAGCAGCTTTTTTGTTCATTTTTAATTGCTTAGTGGGAAAGGAATAAAACGAGGAGGTATAAACCTATGACGTCATGGTAAGTGTCACTTTATTCATTAGGTAAATGTTCCTTCTACTGATTTCATAATCCAAACCATAGTGTAAAAGCCCTGTGTACATATATGTATGAAGATAAAGCGTAATTCGTCATTCGTTTTATTTACTTCTGGCAAGAAAAATTGTAGGAAGAAATTATTAATTTTGCGTAAATTACTAAAAAAATATTAGTTCATTGATTTTTTCTTTCACAACAACTGACGTGTAATACAGAAAATATAGTTTTTCATAATCTACAAGCTTTGTACCAAATTGGAAATGGAAGTTAGTAATCTCTGCCTATCCTGCTGAGTTACAGGTGTGAACATCTACTTATTTAATGTATATATATTTAAATATAATGTGTACTCTACATAAAAAACACTTTTTAATTATAACTAAATTAAATATAACTTAAATTATGCCGCCATCTTGAAAATACAAAATCTATCCTTAACCAACATTAAAACTGAAATAACAATAAAACGAATCTCTTACCAATTAAATAGATATCGTATGCCGACACATCTAATACCAGAAACTTGGTACATAACGGTTAAAATTTAACTTTGTAAAACTAATTAATTCTACGTTATATAAGCGAACTTTTGAGTGCCGTCTTGGCGGCGTCTCAGGTGGCGCCCCCAACTACCGCCGGTGGTGAGTCGGGGGTGAGGCCCTCCCCCGCGATACATCTCTATTTTCGCGGTTTCTAAGACGAATAAGTAAGGGAGTTCGTGGTTTATTTGAATAGTTGCTATAGTACCTACTTACCTATTATTAGTAGGATATTATTGTCTGTATCTTGTTATGTTTATTATATTATTTACGTAATGTACTTCAAGTTTAATACTTATTCTAGTATATATAAAAGTTGATTTGAAAAATGATTTCGTTGGCTTTGACACGATGTTAGGTTTATAACTTTGTTGTGTACTCGAAATAACAGGGAACAAAAAGATAAAATAAACGCGGTAAGATCCGTGAAATTAGTTTCATGTTAACGTAAGTGTATTTGTTCTTTACGCGTGCAAGCCTTGACAACCCCACCGATAATAATGAAATTTAAAGACACGTAGTCAGGGGTATAGAAACCTGTTAAAGAAAAAAATAATGTTATTATATCTTCAAATATTTGAGGACATCAACGCGACAGAAGCCGCGGTTAAAACCTAGTAACCTAAACAAGCACGAACTTCGTAAAGAGAACATTAATAATTTGTTCAACAAGATTTATTAGTTATCTAACATTTCGCCATCGAGCGCCGTAGTTTTACTAAAGACACGTAGGTACTTCGCCTAATGCCTTTGAATATCGCTAGGGTTGCTTGTTACTTCTTTATTACAAACAAAATTAAACACTATACTGAGTCTTGCCCTTTTAATTCTATGGTACGAGTAACGTTTGCACTAAATTGAACCAGTACATAACTTACGCAAAGCTAAATTATTTTATATCAATTCATTACAAATGCACAGTGGATGCCGGTTATAACGACGCTGAAGGGACCACTAATTTCCATCGCTATAGCCGGAAGTCATTATATCCATAGGCGTAAGGAAAGAAATAAGAGATTTGAAACTAAATTCTAGCTTCCCTTTACAAACAAAAGCGTTTCGAAACATATGCTTACCATTTATAATGTAAGCAATAATAATAATAATATCCTAGGACATATTCACACGCGGCCATCTGATCCCAAACTAAGCAAAGCTTGTGCTATGCCAACCAGATAACTGATATACTACATATACTACTTTTCTTTTGTAAATACATACTTAAATGGAGAATTACACCCAGACTCAGGACAAACAGACATGTTCATGCACACAAATGTTATGTAAACAAAAGACAAACAATGATTTGTTTGTTTGTTGATTCGGCCATTACAACTGCAAGGAAGTTCTAGGCACTTGTTTACAAATGTTCATCGAAGTCAGTCGCTATACCTGAATTCGTCGATTCCCATCACTATCGTTGAAATATTTTCCTTAGAAAGTATATACATTAAATTCTAGAGACTTAGGTTACACGTCGTTACAACCGAGGTCGTTATAAATGAAATTTACTTTATAACAAAGTATCTAAATACAGAAGCAGTTGTGACAATATAATTGTGACATTAATGCTAAGTAATTGTGACTTTTGTTCTTAAATATGTTAGTTGAAACAATTATTATGTATGTCAGTTAATTGTGTGTCAATTACGTGACTATGTTACTTTAATTCTATGTTCAAAGTAACATAGAATGTCATGTAATCACGTGTTAAATTTTGACTTTAACGTTAATAGGGAAATTAGTGGTAATTAATAGATACAGACGAGTGCTCTGAAAGACGTTCATAAATTTTTCACGATGAAAACACATTTTAATTGGATTCAAAGCGGACGAAGTCGCGGGAACAGCTAGTTTTAAATAAAAAACTCTAGAAGGTACTGAAATGTGATGACTGAGAATAGTATGGCGACAAACAAACTCGGAGGTTGTCACAGCCACAATCTAGTATCAAATACAGCAAAATGTTAAATTTAATATATTAAGAATATTTGTGTCAACCCTAAAACGAGAAAGCAAGGCAAGGAGCAAAGTTAGATTGAAAGGCGAACGAAGGCGAGTACGTGCGCGCGGTACGCTAAACGGACGGGCCGCATTCCGTGCACGCGGCGCGGGACGGAACAAGTTCCATTTTGATATTGGATGCTCGTTAATCGACTAAGAGTACCGTGTACATCGTACACACAATAACAAAAATGTCCTTTTTTACATAGATCATGGAACAACTTTTATAACCTCTTCATAGTATATGTGGTCTCTATGCGGTTGGATTTAAATATAAATGAATGTGTTTTCTGGACAATCACACTGTGAAATCCCAAACTAAAAGATGCAACTTTGAGAGGGTCTATGATGCAAAAAAATCTATACAGTTAAAAGCGATTTTTATTTTATTTTAATGAACGTTTTTGCACATTGTCTTGACATTTTTGAAATGACGGAAATAAAATAAAATTACCTAAATAGATAAAAAAAACGAAATGTTCGTGGACACACGGTAGAAGTGAAACTTTAATGGCAACAGTTGTCCTTATCTTTATTACGTGATATTGCATTTTTTGATACCTTCTAAACTATCGGCCAGAATAATATAGTTCAAGGGACAATTATTTTCTATATTAAATGTAATTAGAGACTACATTAAAAATAATCAAAGCCTATAAGGTCCAGTTAGTGCTAGAACTGAACCACAGGGAGGGCTAGAGAACTTTGAATTAGTTTAGTAGGTTTTTCCTTTATAATCTTATACAGCGTTCTCGTAGCCAACGAGCTAGCCATCGCCACACGCTCAATATGTTGTTGGCGTATTAGCAAATTGTTTCTAACATTACATAACGACGTTTCTAGTCTTACAACACACGAGAGAGACGTTCTTATATGATCGTACCTAACTAACGCAACACGAATTATATGTAATTATGTAAATAAGTGGTGAAGTAGAGAGTTATCACGCAGCCCCCCCCCCCCCAAAAACCACCACGCCACCCGCACCCTCCATCTTTCAAGGAAACCCCCGCGAAAACTACCAGCGATATTATAACTCCTTGCGCTGCTCGGTTATGTGGAAATGGCTTTATTATTAGGCTTATTTCTCAATGAAATTATTTCAATTCACTTTGCTAAAGAAATGTCTTTCACTGTTGGACGAACTTACATTACCTTCCAGCACATGCGGTCCTCCGCATTCAAATATCTTCAACAATCTTCCCGAGGCCATAGGTCCCGACAATTATTCCAATTCAAGCCATTCTTTCCCTAGGTCTCCGTAACAGATGCGCAACCTTTGCTACTTCATCCTACTGACTTTAAGAGCTGTTTACTACTTTTTTTCTTTGCCGCATTTTATCGTTCCGATTGATACCTCTTAAGCATACACCCATCATAGCTTTCTCCTACACTAGCTGTGTGACTCTTAACTTACGGGTCAGCCCCAATATCATAGTCTAAGTCTCCAAACAGTAGGACATAGTGGGGAGGACGAACTGGTTAAAAGGTCTGCTGCTGAACGTAGACCTCCCCTAATGATCGCCACAAAGATCGGGCATCTGTTCTGCGAGCAATGTGTTCGGCCCATTGCCACTTCAGGCTTTCAATTCTTCGGGAATTGCCGGTTACCTAGGTTCTACTGCGGATCACATCAATTCTGATGCGATCTCGCAGACTCCGAGCATTGCCCTCTCCATTGCCCTTTGTGTGACCATGGTGCTCTTAATAGGAGGACAGCTCAATATCGGAAGACATCAACTGGCAACATGCACTGACCCGTGCCCTGGTGCTATACTCGGACTGATATAGTGGCATATACGTACAAAGCCCTCAGCGCTTCGATGTAGGTACCTGTAGATTTAGTAGATTTGGCACCCCTGGAGGGATTTTGGCAGGGGTGCCAACAAGGACAACTTGTGCATAGATGTATGGATCTAGAAGAAGACGTGTACCAGGAACGTGCTAAACGGAAACCCTTTATCTCTCCCTACCTAGGTCCGGGCCTGAGCGGATATTATTAATAATAATTTCATACGAAATTTAAACAAATATAGCCATCTCCACACTAAGTCGAGTTCGCCACCGCGAGTGCTAAGAAGTGTTCAGAGAGGCGCCATCTTGAATCTCATCCCATCCACGCCGCGCTCGTTACTTACGTTTCGTACCGCGAGATAATGTATTAAAATATTATAATATCTACCTACGCCCTGTTCATGTATCATACTTTAACTATAGTTAAGTAACTTACCATTTATGTATAATTTTAGCTGTTAAAATAGATATATATATAATCTTAGCGGGGGCGCAAAATTCAATTTCAAATGTTAGAGTAGTATTATACTAAAACCACGTATATTAGTACTCGTAAATTCACATGCCTTTGAAATATTAAATTTCTATTACAAAGATTATTTCGATGTACGTATTTTCTTTTAATTTCCCTCTCAAGTACCTTCGAGACCTTTGGTCTATCGATATACGAGAATACACGAGTTTATTTTTGAAAAGAACCAACTATTAAGGGCGTCACATACAGATAAGATACTATAATATTTTATATCCAGACGTCTTCACATACAAATACGCATGCGCAAAAAATGAGAAATACCGAGAGTTGGTTAGACGGAAGGATTGAAAAATGACCATTCTATCAGCTCTGATCAGTTTTAAGGATTTATATTTTCAAAGCAATTATTGTTTAAGTATTAAGTTAAATATTATCTTTTAATGCATGTTATTGCTTCGCTATGATATGTTACATTCTATAATATAAAAAAAACTATTTTTAATAAACACTGTCAATAGTTTGTATGAAATACTTTTGGTGTTTCTTTGCTCAGGCCGGCGTTTATTTTCTAACCTTTCAATACAAAATAAATAAAAACATAAAATTGAGCCTCTTTTCATTAAAATTGCCTATCTACATCCATTAATGTACTCCTTGGTGGTATAGCAAAATTAAAGGCAAATGAGAAAGACATGCCTCCGTACATTTCTGGGTCCAGGTGCAAAATGTACCAAATTAGCATTATTTCAAGAAGAATTATATAAGAAGTCTTTGCTGATAATTTTATGAAACTTTGCACCTTGCACGCATTCGTTTCTTATTTTCCTCGTTAGAAATCAATGTAACTCGATTTTGCGTGTAACAGATAAATATTGATGATTGAGATGTTAACGGTCGCCATGGTAATATATAACTTCTTTTGTTTTCTTTTTTAAAAGGATCCTTTTTTCGCAATAATCTAATCTCTGTGTGCATTATTTATTATACTCTGTGTATGATTGGTTTAGTAGTTTACGTGAAAGAGTACTAACAATCAAACTTACATTCAACTTTATGATTAGTTAGGATTAGTGTTGTTTAAGTTTTACACTTTTTTTTGTCATTGAAGATCATGCCATCATTCATTCACTTGGCGCCGTCGATGTTATTTATTAATATCCCAAACACAGATAACGTTCAATTTAGAATTTAATCGAATATTAATTATCATACTTTTAAGTATCTTTTTCGATTTCTAGGAAGAAAAATGATTTATATTTTGTGGTTTCTGAGAGAAAACATCATAATTTTTTTAATATATATCAACTAAGTTAACTATTGAATAGTGATGGGCAGTGCACGGTTCAAATCCATTTACTTTACGCAAAATTCAAAAGCCGTACAAAGTTTTTGTATTTAGGCTTATAATAATAAAGAGTAAAAATGTCAAATATTTAAATCATACTCACACATACGTCAAAACTAATATTGACAGTAATCATTAATTTATTTGTAATTATTATATTAAACAATATTTTAATTGTATTTACATAATTTATACATAAGCTACTTATTAAGATTTTTATCGACTACCTTTACCTACAATAATGGATGTGGCGGAGAAAGATAAGATAAGTGTAATAGAAGAGTCAATTGGGACTGTGAACCGACCGCTGCCCGATGATTTCCGTTCCTACCTACCCTGGGCTTGCAATCAGTTGGAGTTGGAATACACTGTAATAGTTAGCAAGGTGCAACAAAGTATGTTATTTAATTTACTTAAATTGTCTAATTAGTGTTGGCAGTTTTTATTAGGCAACGGAATTGTTTGGACACGCTGATTAAACAAGACATCAGGTACAAGTAATTATTCCCGAGGAGGGTTGGCGTCAGGCAGGCGGCTGGCCGTAAAAACTGTAGCCAAAACCTATACAGTATGGACACGGTCATATTGCACCGAGATTCCATGAGTGAAAAAATGGCAGGGAGATAATGAGTTTTCAGTAAAATACAATCAAGCAAGATACTTTGAAACTTGGTAAAACTATTTCTTAAGGTTACTTTACACTAGCCACAGAAACAATGTGACCACGATGAATTATTTATTTTTCTATTATAAAAAAATGAAACAAAAAAACTTAGCTTTTGTTGCCATTAATAATCCTGAAAGTGAATATACATACGTTTCTTGGCAATGCTTATAAAATTTTCTAACGATGGACGTTAAGTGTCTTACCACTTACTTGGTTACATCTAAGACTCGAGCACCTCCTAAAGCTGCGACCAGATTGTTGGCAGAGTCAAGAACAGCTTGCAGCTGAAGACATTTTTGTTTCTGGTTTAAATCTAATAAGTCCGTAGTATTTTTCCGTTTCCTATCCTTTCCTTGCTTCTTTTTTCTTTCGGGTGAGTAATAAATTACTACTTTAAATCATAACAGAGCCGTTTCAGGTGAGCATCCTGAAATGGGCGTAAGTGATCGCAGCAAAGCAAGGAATAGGAGCAAACCGAAGACAGTACGCTCACGAGCTGACGGCATGTCCGACAGAACTGAAGACATGAAGACCGGTACCACGCAACAAGTCAGTTTCGTTGATGAAGCGATCAACATAATCGCTGTTCACGACAACAATGACGATTTAGTTCAGATCATATTCTACAAGAACAAACATATACCCCGCATTGTAATCAAAATTATAGCTCTGATCATCAAGTTTTATCCGCAATTGTATAGTGTTGAATTCGATCAAGGCGCTAATTTGTATACTATATACGAATTCGAAAAGATTTTACCACTGTCTAACATAACGGACGTTTGTTTCGATGGTACATCCATCGCAGACGCAAATTATGAAATTTTATTAGATCACGAATCATTGCGTTATTTATCTTTGTCTAGATGTAAAATAGAAGACAAAATTATACATAACATAGCTCTCAAGTTGATTTACCCAAATCCAGCTTCTAAATCGTTAGCTGTTCTGAATTTAGCATCGAACCGTATAACCAATGTTGGTGCCAAATGTTTGGCAAATGCGTTACGATCTAACAGATGTTTGGTGTATCTAAATTTATCAGGTAATAAACTTACAGACGACGGTGCCGCATACATTTTGGACACTTTGCAAGAATTTTGTTTAACTCCTGAAGAAATATTAGCTTCAAAAACACGTTATTTCTCATTTTTTAACTACAGAAATAATTTGATAGCTAATAAAATAAAGGAATTGAAGGAAAACGATCCAGATAAAGCTTCGGTGAAGAAAAAGGGTGTAAGGTCAGTTCCTCCTAGTGTAAGAAGAAGAACAAAAGTAGACAGAGAGGGATCCCTTCACTCTGTTCATGAAATACTCGCAAGTAATTTGACAAGTTCAGAATCGAATCTTTTAGACAAAGCAACGAACATTGTCCAAATGGCTTTTGGAACCTTTAACGATCCGTTTTCACCACATAATACTATTGTAATAGATGAAGTTTTGTATTGCCTCGGTAATAATTCACTGTTGTGTTTGAATTTAGCGTATAACGATCTGAGCTACATTTTTGTGAGGAAACTGCTTGGAGTCCTGTTGTATCAGAAGCAAGCGGATAGGAAGCCTCGTGGGCTGATCAACGTGTGCATAGACGGTAACAATTTGCCAGTGACGTGTGAGGAATTTAGGCTAATTGAGAGCATTGTGGAGAGCGGTGTGCAACGCAATCTCCCAGTTAACAAGAAGAGGCAACAGTCGAAAGTTGTATCCAGATAATTTGAAATTTGCCTTTATCTTCTAAATGTTTTATGCAAATGATAAGGATTTAGATGTAATTTAAATGTATTATTTTTAATTAATTTAGTTTTGACATTATTTATTCTAGTTGTAATCTTATTTATAATCATCTATTATAATATTTTAATAATGATACTGCCATTGTATAATAAAATGTAATGCTAATACACTATTTATTTATCTATCTCCAATCGCACTATAACTGACGTAAAGCTTATGGTCAAATACCGCACTGTTTTTGAATCATAAAGACATAAAAAGTAAATATAAAATGTTATCAATATATCCGACAGAATAAAAAGGATTCGTTCAGTTAAAACTATTGCAAATCAGTGCGGAGGAAATTCGTTCTCTGGGCACGGGCGGGCGTCGGCGCGTCGATACTCGCGCGCGGAAGCCATCTTAAAATATGGCGCCCACCCTCGCCTCCTTAGACGAAAGCTTTTTCGCAACCACGAGCCTGCGAACAGAAAACAAGGGGTTGTGAACATTTGCAGCGCTAGGTTATTTTTCTAGATTTTATTTTATGGTTAACATGATTTATTTCGATACTTGTGATTGGATTTATCAAATTAATTATGATTAAAGTTAATGCTTTACTTTATAAGTATCTTTTATGTAAGAATGTATACTCTCATAATTGTTAGCTAGCAAAGTGGAATCCAGAAATATAACCAAATTAAATTCTTGAATCCCGGAAGAATAACCCAATTGTATCAACATCGGCCGTCTCAGAGATCAAATATATTTAAAAAACTAGCTGTTGCCCGCGGCTTCTCACTCATTCGTTTTTCATTTTCCACGCTGGAAATGTTTATAGGATGATTCCGTGTATAATACATTCAAATTATAGGTGACGTGTATTGTCAAATCATGAAACATTACCATAGCAACCAATATTGTTAATGAAGGCTTAAATATTTCGGGAACAGTTTTATTTCCGGGATAAAAATAAAGATTTACGTCCTTTTCTGTGCGCCTAATAATTTCATAATGATCGATTGAGTCGTTACGGAGTTAAAATCAAAACAAACAAACGAACAAACTCATATTCGAATTTGTAGTATTTCTTTACTTTATAGAAGAAATTTTTTTAATTAGGTTAGGTAACTAAGCTAATATTTCTATTAATAAGCTTCACTATTAAAAGCTTACATCAGATTGTATAAAAATATTCATCCCTAAAATGTAATCATCTGATATTAAGAAACGGTCCAGAGATCAAAACAATGCGATTTAAATGTTACTACAATGAAATGAACTAGACGAAACGTGGAGTAACTTTCAAGCCAATCTTGCACAGATAATAAATTTCTTGCCAACTTCGCCGCAGCGGCGGAATCAATACGGCATAAACGCACACATAGGCACTCAACTCACACGGTTGCAACTTAAAAACTATTGAAATGAAAATATAAACCCACACGGACGTACAATCCGTTCACACAGGCGCGCCGTAAGTACTTACACGGGCCCCCGCACCGCCCCCGCCGGCCGCCTTAGACGTTGGCTTTTTACATGGGTACAAGCAACCAAGCAGGGGTATTTTACCTTCGGCAACAATATAAGACGATTCGAAAAGTACTTCAACTGAAAATATTTAAAACAGAGTAGGTACAGTACACACAGAGTAGGTAAAGACATTAAATCAATTTGGTTAAATTAATGGGCTAGAGATACGTTTTCTTTTTAACAAAGCGACGTTATTCACAAGAAATAAGTTAGGTATTTCATGATTTCTATATATTTATATTTCATTGCAGCACCTTTTTTTTCTCATTATGTCTAAGTTACAAGATTGCAATAACAGGTCTTAAATTTTAGATGCCTACTTACTTCCTAGGTCCGTCACGAATTTTCAACCTCTCCTTATTTTTTCTCCTAGCCATTTTCCAACTTTTGTGGGGCCGACACAGTACGACCGTAATGCTTACTTTTTTTTAGGTTTTGGCCACTGTTTTTTACTGATGGCAGATTGCCTGACCGATCTCCCTCGGGCGCAAACCCAGCTCTTACTTCCACACCACATTGACACATTCTGACTCCTCACTATTGTATCTACCCATTCATTTTATTACATGAAATATTATTAATTTGTCTATATTATTAGTATATATTATTTTTATCCATTTCAGGTAGGTATACCTACGTTTGTTTTTATTAATATGTCCATTGATAACGGATTCGAACCCACTACTAATATCTATATGCTTATCCTTTTGCTTCGCAATCGGTACCCAAAATATACTGCTACCTAATCTATCAGCGCTTAAGAATCTGACTTATTAATATAGGTTCAACCATTTGTCACATTTACGTCCGAAAAATCTCGATGAAAGTAAATAGGTAATTGTATTTCGGTCCCCCTATTTGCGATTAATAAAACGTGAGCGTTTTAATTGTATCTTATAAAATATTTTATCAAAAATAAATCACAAATCTAGTTCTAACCCCTAAAGAAACTGAAATCTTGTCTTCGTGTTTTCTTTTGCGACGGGTTTTCGTAAAGGACGAGTTGTGTGGGAATTCGATCAAATGTTTGTAATACAAGCTGACCAACCTGTTACGACGCAATACTTTAGGGTTGCCTCGAATGAATCTACTTGACTTCAAACTTGTTTTCATTGCTATGAGAATTGATTTTTGTGTAGGAATTTCGACTACACGTACAATTTTTTTTGTGAATTAAATGTATTTTTTTAAATCCGAATCGTGGGAAAAATTCTTAAATTGGCTGTAAACTTCCGACACTGTTCTCCAATCAATTGTATAATAAGTATGTATTTATTTCCGTTTCTTCCAGTCGTCAGATAAAAATCCTAATGTGGCGTTGTGCTTATATTCTAAGACATATCATAAAATGATATGATAGATAAGCAATGTACATTGATTCGAACTCGAGTCTAACATTACTTTATACCTCAACATAAACTTGACCCCTAGAATCGCAAACGGCTGGTTACGCAAGGGATCAACCTAATAAGGTTTTTAAGATTTAACAGTTAAGCTCGGCAAGTAACTTGTAATTTATTAATATATACATATGACATAATCTAGGACGCAATCAAATAACAGATTAGGGTCTAAATTTCTTAGGGCGTATTTTTTAGATAGTCAGTCAGAGTCATACATTACTATTACTAATATTATGAACGCGAAAGTTTGGATGGATGTTTATTATGGCGGCTGAACGGATCTGAATGAAGATTTGCACAGAGATAGATTATAGTCTGAAATAGCACTACTTTTATCTCAAAAAAATGTTTTTTACGGGCGTATGTATCTATAAATATCGATAAATTAAAAAAACCTTGCGTAACATTTTTTGCATAGTGATAGGTTCAAGGCACTTTATATCCCAAGAAAAGTTAACGATTCCTACAGGTAAGCAAACAAATTGTATCCTAAAGGGACCGTGTATAAGTTTATAAAAGATATATGTGTTTGTAAAAGTTAATAGCCAACTCGTAAATCTTTCGTCTTCGCAAAAAGTAAATCGTCAAGATTATAAAGATAATTTCTAATTTAATTTTAACTAAATATAATCAATAAATAAACCACGAACTTAGAATGCAGACTAATGTAACGTAATCATCTAAAACTATGAATACATGGGGTATTCACAAGAACCTATCAACAATTCGATTGTATATAAATCTGTTTCGCTTATCCGGTTATAAATATTATTAAGTTTTCTAATGTCATTGTTTATTTGTTCTGTTGTGGCAGTAGATAAGTCTACCGCTGTCTTTTTAGTAAAGATTATATAAATAAATATACGATCACGCCCAGAGGGGTAGGCAGGGATTATAGATTTCCATTTGGCGCAATCCCGGCACACCTCTCTCGCTTCTTCTACATCTACGCATACATGCTCGTCGGTTACGAGTACTCCTTATATCGCCCTTCTTTAGTATGTCACTGGATTATGTAACATATGTTATCTATATTAATATATGTAAAGGGAACTTTGCTTATTAGATTTTGCTCGACTTAACCACTGAGATATTTTAAAATCCTATTATTATTTCAAAATATCTTACATACTCTTTTGTAATTCCGCTATATTATGAATTCAGTTTTAAGTTCCAAAATATTTTAAAATCCTTTAAGAATAGTAACAGGTTTACAAAAAAATGTACACATTTCCCACGTGCACAGATAACAAAACAAGTTCAGCCCTTAAGTATTGTCGTGAAGAAAGAATGAAGAACCTGTTCCCTATTCCGTACAGGTGAGTATAAAAACATTCTCACGCCGTTTAACACAATTATGGTAGATCCCGCAATCATTTTATATTTTTTTTTCATTTTTTAAATAATAATTATTGTTAGAATGGTTGAAATACAAAATTTAATTTAATAATAAAGAATAGGATATAATAAATAATATAAATCATATTACCTTACCTAATTATAGTATTTATAAATAAAAATGAATGTAATGTAATTTAATTTATTAAAAATAACTGTAAGTGTCTACCTACTAGAAAAAAAGGATAACTAAATGTTCGTATACTACATCTGAATTATACGTAAAGTGTAAAAATGCAATGATTACGAAAACAATGCCATTTAATTATAAATCCGCAATGAATTCTTAACAGAGTAGACGTATTAAAATTTTAGTTCCCCAGCACGGCTGCGTATCGCGGCCGCCCCATCTCCGCTGTCTTTCTAAGGGGACCACATAAAATAGTTATGGAGGGTAGGGGGGGAGCTACTTAACCGTTTTTAGGAGACACCCCGCCCGCGGTAGCAACACCCCACTACTTCAACCCACTTCCTGCTTACCCCCTCCTTCGAGCGCGGCCCCGGGGTGGCTCCAAGCGTCGTATAACTATTCGTATATTTTTGCAAAAGTGAATTCTTACGGAGGGTTGGCAATACCTGCCCTGTAGTTATGTTCGGAATATAGCTCTTAGATGCTTTAGTGTGCGTTTTGGTGGGGGGTGGAAGAGGGGCGATTCAGATTCGGGTCACGGGATTTAGTTTTAATTTTCGCGGGATTTTCGGAAGGAAAATTGGGGAATGTTTTCGTTTTTCCCGATGCGGCCTGCATTGTAATTTATAATTTGGACTTGTCTGGCAAAGTTGAATTGGTTTATAATTGTTGTGAGATGTCCACACACTAAAGTTTATCGTGTTTTCTCATACGCACATATTTTACCTATAAAAGGGTAGGCAAAGGTGATCAAGCATTACGTCAACGTAAATTACTTTTATTCCAACCGCTTCCACCAAAAGATTTCCATTCCATTTTGCACTAAAAATACGGTATATTATTTATTATTTGTCGAAATAACAACAACTTTTACAATCAGGTCGGAATTCTTGATTTAAAAATATTTTTAAAGCGCTTGCCGAACAGATATTTACCGACACAAAAGGTCGCATCATTGAATTATCCCTCTTTTCCAACTAATTTTATATGATAAGATTGAAATTTTATATATTTAAAATAATAAATAAAATAATAATATTAAATAAAATAAATGAACTACTTTTTATATGTGAGTTTTTTTTGTTATTTGGTTGCTTTCAATATTTTATATCCTATAATTAACTTCTTTGTAAGAATATAAGAATTGACAAGTCATCGGAATAAGCTGGTTAGGTTTTGAACCCTTCGATTTTAGAACAAACGCCTGAACTACTGGACTATCTTTTCACTTGTAGTTATCTCAAATGAAGTTAAACCAGTCTACTACTGTTATAAAGGTAAAATAGTAACGTAGACACTGTAACTATCGAATTAATTTAAATAATTATATCACCATAGCTTCATTATTCACATGATCATTATGCATATAACGTAAACTATATTTTGTAAAACTGTCTTGATATATTGAAAGTCACTCAAAAGACGCTCCGCACCAATAACCAGTTATATATAACGTTACATGGCTTACCTTAAGCAAATCTAAATATGCTATAATTTAATGATTATAAGACATCTTGAATATATGTGATTAATTAGAATACTGATTCATTATTGTAAAGCGTTCGCCTTAAACTTTATTACTCTCGCAGACTTAAGACGAACCAGGCAGGCAATAAATGTTACCTTTGTCTTGGTACGCAATAAGCCAATATATATTTATGTATGTAGGTACGCGCGCCGCGAGCGAGCGAGCGAGGTAAAATTTTAAGGGGGGCGCGTCCACGGCTCTTAAGTAGAAAGACGTTCGTGAATTGTTAGTGATAAGGTTACACAAAATGTAAGCTTTATTATATTGTCTTCTTCAAACTGAAGTAACTTATCGTTTATTAATGTTATTTAAAATTAGATAGGCTGATTTTTCTGCCTGCTCCATAAAGAAAAATTGTAAACATACAAAGTCCATCTACCTGAGAACACAATCGGGCCATTGGCTCACTTTGATTTTACTTCTATAGCAGTAATTTTCTAGTACCAAGCTCGTATACATAGGAAATAAATGGTCCTGACTAATATAAAAATCTTTCCGGGATCTAAATTACAACATGAGCATCATATCTATGTAATAAATATGAATAAATACATATGCGCTCACGCCCGTAACCCAAAGGGGTAGACAGAGATCATGGATTTCCATTTGGCGCTATCCTAGCACACCTCTCGCGCTTCTACATTCATACATCGCATACATGCTCGTCGCTTATGGGTGCTCCTTATATCGCCCTTTTTTAATGAGCCATTTTGATAGATATAAGTTCTTCTAGAGCGCCACCTACCAACACTACAACTAACTTTTGCAACATAAATCTGTTTCGTTATTGTCTCTTAATTCATCCTTTCAACAGCATATTTCTTTATATAGATCGATTGATGTTTGACTCCATTAATACGCACTCCTAGGAATTTATCCCAAGTATAGCAATCTGTATATAAACACCTCTAGTCCAACTTATATTTGAGTAAATATGTAATACCAAGTAAACTGTTTTCTTTCTTAAAAAATTTCAGTTACGTCATATTGTAAAACCATCGTGTGTGTCTTGATACAGCATATAAGTCGATCGCGGGGTGGTTTTTACATTCGCCCCAAGTCTACCCAACCCATCGGCACCACCCGGCGTACCCATCCCAAACTCCTCTTTAAGGTGGATACTTAAGGCTGTTTTTCGCGTAGCGCGCGACACCGAGCTCTGCCCGGGGCGAGGGTGTAATCTTAATATTAATATCGCCTTGGGAAGCTCCTTATATGATGAAGTTTTACGTCGCTACGTTGTAGCTGTGTTGGTAGATTGCTATGTAGGATTATGTAGGCGCTTTATGAGATATTCAGGAGAGAAATGTAATGTTTTACGTTCTCTGTTTGTTATATCTATGGTATCAATATATATTCTCTGGTTGATCAGTGTTATATAAACAATCTAGGTTACAAATATAATAAATAATAACCATCCGATCCCCATGCGCCAAATGTATTTATCGTTCGAGTAATGCCTTATTTAAATCAAATTAATTAACTGTGGTAGAGTCCGCAACAACATCTGTTGCACGAATGGGTCAGCGCGACCGGTGAAATGTGAGGTGTCACAGAAGACTGCGTTTCGTCTGATGAGTGAGGTGCCGGAGGTCAAAATCTAATCCTATTCCCCTTCCTATCCTTTTCTAATATGGAGTGGATGGGAGAGGGAAGTTAAGTTAACTCGTTAGGTTGTTGGTGATATAAATGGGCATCAGACACCTAATACGGTGAACTGTGTGCTCGTTTGCCACTTTGTTCCATAATAAAAACAAGTTTTTGTTTAAAAATTGAAAAATATGCTCTTTGTCTTACAGAAGGACTTTGTTAGATATTTTACTTCTTAAACGGAGAACAATTGTCCGTATTAATAAAAATAAGATTACTCGCGAAACGAATCCGTTCCTAGTTTTGAAGACTGTGCATTTAATTATTCAGTAACATTTGGAAGACGTCAAGTTTGGCTTGATTTCCTGAACTATGGTACAGAAGCTTTAAAAGAACTTCAATGCTTTTCGATGAATTAACGAACATCTTTTAATTTTTTTAGAGGAAATCCGAAAAATCCTCTGTCCATTAAAGTTAAACAACGCATCTGCAACTCATTTGCTTGTTGTTGATATATAATCGGTTAGCTTTCACTAATATCAGGTGAACCGATACAGGACAGACACACACAGACCATGGGATGGCAAAACATCTGCTATCCGAGAAAAAACATTGACAGATATATTACACGAGGTTAATTTATTGTGACCACGTTTTATAGTACCCTGTTAATTTCTAAAGAAGATTTTAATTTAATAAACGCGTCGATAAAAAATGTATGTTGGAGACTTAAAAAATGAAAAAAAAAATCACTTAATCCTCTAGAGCCTAAAGTAAGCAACTTTGGATATAGGAATTCAGTAAGAAAACGGAAGCATACCTACCAAATTATAATTGTACAAATATTTCTATGTAATTTACAAAACAATTTAGGGGAACGTAAATATAGATAAATGTTGGTGTCGGGGAGCGCTCGGATGTTGCTTCTGATCGTAATCAATTTAATTGTAAATTTCCTTTGATTAAACTCAAAGACGTTGCTTGAAGTTGACCTAGTGAAGCAGGTACGAGCAGCAAAATAAATAATCGAAAATTTGTACTTGTAAATTAATTACCACTCAATAACAAAACGTTTTGTGTACTTAATGTACGCGCGTAAGAAGTTTTGTAGCGAGACAAAACAAAAGTAAGCTATCCGTATATCCGTACTCTTGGTTAACAAATAAAAAGAGTAGGTTACTGACAGTTAACCACAAATCTACAAACCCACTTAAAAATATTTTTTCTCATACGCGTATGCAATGTATCGTATAATATACTTTACTTCGATTAACCTATTACGTTTGTATATTTCTTTATACAATCTTTGGACACCTACCGTACAACTTTAGGGTATGAATTTAGAAAAATCTTTCTTAGTAGTCGTATACGTAATAACAGAAAGCTCTAGGCAAATTAAAAAAAACTCTAACATATGTGGGAAGCTATATCGAGCGATGCAACTATTATAACTGAAGAGGTTTTTTATTATAAAAAAGTGAGAGGTGTTTTGTGGACACCTTGTTTGAACGGAGTTCCTTTTGATGTATATTTTTGTATTAAATAATGTAAAAAGTAATAAAAAGAGGTATTTTAACGTTAAAATTACAAATATTTTTGTATATTCTCAAAATTGACGGCAAGCTAAATTGATTGAGAAAGCTTTAGTTTCCTAGATGTAACGGTAAGTGCCTCAAAATCACTGCACAAAGATGTTGAGTTTTAGTACCATTTTTATATATATATTTATTATCATTTCTGCAGACGCTACAAAATACGTATATCTTAAAATTTCCACCCAGTGAGTCTTGTGGCTACAGAGATTATAGCAGTAAAATTTATGTGAGGCCCGCATAGCGCCCGCCCGCCCGCCGATTGTTGCGGACGATACCGCCTTACTATGCCACTACACTATTTCGAACGATTCCTAAATAGGGTACCGGTCGTAAGTTTACGTCCGGTTTTTTTAACCTCGAGCCGAGTCAAATAAATGTAGCGTACTAATTTAATTTGCTTATTTATCGATTTAATTCTTAACGCTCCTGATAAAATAATGAATGATATCTTGAAAGAAGCGTGAGCCTGGTTCTAGTTGGAAATTGAATGTATAATATTGCCGCAAGTATTACAAATTTTACCGCCTATCGTGAATTTTATATTGCTCCTTAACTAACTACAAAATAATCGAGAATACAACTCTGTATTGATGCCCTTTCTTACTAAATATAGATTATACGAAACGCACAGTAAAGCAGGAGTCATATGTAATGCATCAGTTCAAACCTCTGCAATATTTTAATCGATCGACACCGCCACCACGCGGCCAGTTTAATAACAAAGTCAGAATGCTGTTTAAGCTTCACATTGCTCTACCTGGAGTATGTTAGCAGAGGCATGCATGATGATTTTTAGGCCGTAATGATAAAGTGGACTCCCTCATGCATCGGAATTTAACGAGTTCAAAACACCTTCTGCGGAATGGTCTTGTGGTTGATAAAAGTATGTCTCCTTTTTTCAGTCCTAATCATTTAATGAATTACCTGAATATTTTTTATGGAAGGTGTGAAACGAGCAATCGGTTCACCTGATTTAAGTAAATGCTACCCAAACACATCAGCAATAAGCAAATGAGTTGCAGATGCGTTGCCTACCTTTAATGGCCAGAGGATAGACAGGAAAAAAGAATATTTCCTTCTCTTATTCATCCCCTCCCACGTCCAAACCTCTTCCTTCCCATCACATCCTTTGCAGGAAAGGATAGGAAGGAGAAGAGGATTGACATCGGGCCTCCGGTACCTCACTCGTCAGTCGAAATGCTCTAGCGTAAAATACTCCTTCTTCACGCTTGTCTTCTGTGAAGTCGTGGTATTTCACTTGTCGAGCTCGATCCATTCGTACAACATTTGTACAACAGATGTTTTATTGCGGGCTCCACCAAAATACAATGTTTAGGTGCTGTGCTGTACCAATACAATTCTAATATTGTGCACCATCAAATACAATAGATAGGATTTATATCCATAAAGAGGAATGACAGAAGCTATGGCGAAAGAAATGACAAAAATGCCACAACAAAACAGCAGTTGACGTTTTAAGGGATATGTTAGATATAACTAATAATTAACGGTGGTAGAGTCCACACCAACAACCACATCTGTTGCACGAATGCGCTCGACCGGTGAAATACCACGACCTCACAGAAGACATGCATGAAGTAGAAACATTCTGCGTTTCGCTTAATGAGTGAGGTGCCGGAGACCCAAATCTAGTCATCTTCCCTCTGTCTTATAAGGTGAGGATGGGAAGGGGAAAGGCAATAGACGGACCAAGGGTGTGGTTAGGAGAAGGAAATATCCTTCTTCCTATGCCTTCCTCTGTCCATTAAAGGTAGGCAACGCATCTGGAACTCATTAGCTTGATGCAGATGCTTATGGGTGGCAGTCATTAAATAACAGGGGACATGTTCACTCGTTTGCTAATATTAGTTTACATTAGCAGCTTACGTGCGTATTATCGAATAAGTTACGGACAAACAAGTGGAGTTACTTAAAATAAGACTCACTTCATCCAGTAAATCTCGGAAAACGTTCCCCCTTTCAATGTGGAACATATTTAACGGGCATTTTTTCCCCGCTATCCTCGTACGGGCCGGCCCGGGGAATACAAATGGCCATTTAAGTGTCCAAAGGCATTTTTTGTCGGGAAACTGCGGGAGGTTAACAGATTTTTACCCGCACACATCCCGGGGGTTATAGCGCTGATTAATTCAGTGTTCCCGCGTCCGTGTTAACGTGATTTTTTTGCAACCTTTTTTAGAAAAAAATATATAAAAACCCCGACGGTGTAACTTGTCCGACGATTTGCGATGGAGTATTTTTTAATGTTTTACACGTAGTTGACTTTTCCCATTAATATAGCTCTCAAAAAGGGGTTGTAAGTTTTTCGCACGTCACTCAAGGTTTACTGAAGTGTTCGTATATTGGAATTATATTGAGGTACGTTATTTTGTTTTTATCAGTGATCTTCAGGTGTTTATTACACGTTTATTTTTATTGACTCGGGAAATTTGTTCTGTATCTTCTTGTTATTTCTTATAAGAATAATTTACTTAGCAGAATCTTTCAATTGGTATATTGTAAGTGAGGCGTTTTATTTTCACTGCCACAGGTATGATTTAAAGTAACAATGACGTCACAATTATGCTCCTCTAACTGATATAATTTTGTAAAAAGCAATTATTCAAAATGTGTCAAATATAGTTAAGAGAGATGATGTATGGTTAACCTTGGTTGCGTTTGGATTGAACAGTGATCTGCCAAGCGTTAAAATCTCTTTATAAAGATTTTCTGCTTGCGTCTCCTGATGTAGGCTCCTGCCTGCACATACTGGCTTAGCTTCAATAAAGGTGTAATACTAGGCCGTGTGAGTATCCCCGTGGCTGTTCAATATCTTTATGGATGAATGAGGACTCTAAAACACGAAGAATATAGTAAAATAAGTACGTTTCTAATCATCATGAACCGCAAGCGAGGTCCGCTGCTGAACATAAGGTTCCCCTTAGTTTGTTATTATAATTACAATAACTATATCATCCAAGGCTTTCGGTAAAACATTAAAGCAGGTATTGGACAGTTTAAAATCCAGCGTAACTACGAAGGCTTCTTCTGCATCTCAACTTCTTCAACTTTTTTGCTTCGACTCAGTCAATAATGTTTAATATGTAAGAATTAAAATTGATTGGAGAATATTGGAGAATAATATATATAATAATAGATGATTGATTTATTGTTAGAGTTTATACCTGTTTCCATGTAATACAAGATTTACGAATCAGATAAATTGTTATAGTTTAGAAACGTTCTCAAATAGTCAGTCTTTCTTGATTTCTTATCCTTTCGAATTGACAATTTTTAACACAATTTTAATATGGGGCCAACATACAGCGACATCTATTGTCGAGTAGATATTACTACAAATAAAAAGAACTTGTGTAATTGTGCCGTTTACTAATCTACAATAAATATATTTATAATTATTACAAAAGCAAAATAAAACCTCAATATCATCAATGAAAATTTTGTTAAAATAAATCTAATTTAACTACTCGACACCGGGGTTCCAAAAATAGTTTAAGCTTTACACACGAGATGGCAGACGATTGTTCTAATATCTTGTCCATAGATGGCGGTAAAATTTTAAACTATTGGTTAATAGGTGGCACGCAAATTCTATACTTGTACTATCACACAAGAGATGGCGTACGAAATATAAAAATTATGAAATAAGTATACTTGGCCTTGGAGATAATTTGAAGTGTGCTCTGTTAGACATACCTTTATTATTTTCTTAATATAACATAAAGAGTATTTCAATTAACTCTTAAAGTAGATTGTAATATTTTATGTTACGAGTGGCACTACCGTATAAAAATTTATATGTAGGTAAAGGTTGTTTTTATTTTGTGATTTCGTTACATTAAAACAAATAATACAAATTACGCCTTCTTACAACTCCAACACTCTTAGTTTCATCATACTAGTAAGGCAATTTGCGAGCTATTACGGCGGATGTGTTGGACCCGACCCCATCAATACGATACAACTATAAGTGTGTGTTTTGGAAATTTCAAACTTTCCTGCACTGCCTTAATTTGAAATCGTTTCTCCTTACTTACGAATCTTACGACTTATTTTAGTCAACACATACCAGTCTTCTTTAATTTCGATACATTATTTTACAATGTAAAGTTTGTCGTACACAAGTACATCGCTGTGACGTCATTGGACTCAAGTCCTTTGTTATTGTGCACGATTAGCAGCGATAATTCTAATGGCACCTGTCCCTTAAGATTTTTAAGTTTCTCATGAACTACCCCAAGCATCTCGCGCATTGTCCGACATTTAAAAAGAAAGATAAATGTTATTCCAACGTTGGCCCCTTGCAGCTTCGCAATAATAAGATTCAATTAATTTAAATAACAAAGACATTCTGTCTGTTTGACCCGAAGTACTTTTTACTAAGACCCCATTTTATTGTCTTCGGTGTATTTAGGGTCATCAGTGCAAGTTGATAATGAATTTCATGTGTCGTAAATATGAGCGTTATTTAATGAAATCATTTTTGAACGTAGCTAGTTTTATTAAATGAATTTTATTCCGTTTATTTGTAGAAAAAAAATATCGTTATGATCACTGGAATCGTTTCTGACAGCACACACCCTTGTGGTCACTAAATTCTAGAATGAAATCCAATGGAAATGAGATAGATAGCTTATGTAAGAGCCAAAGGAATATTTATCTGTCACACGATATCTAGTTTTTTTATAGTACTAGGTGGCAAACGAGCAAGCGGTTCACCCGATGTCAAGTGATCGCTACCCATAGACATCTGCAACTAACTAATGAGTTGCAGATGCCTTGCCCACCTTTAATGGTCAGAGGAGGGGACAAACAGAAAATGATTATTTCCAAATTCTATACATCCCCTCCACCGTCATGTTTTCTTCCCCTTTCCATCCTTTCCTTATAAGAAAAGGGTGGGAAGGGGAAGAGAACTAGAATAAGGCCTCCGGCACGTCACTGATCAGACGAAACGCAGAATACTCTACTTTACGCCTGTCTGCTATGAGGTCGTGGTATTTCACCGGTCGAGCCGGCCCATTTGTGCAACAGATGTTGTTGTTACGGACTCTACCACTGACAAAATTGTATTATTTTAAACTGGTATTATGGTATTATACTGGTATTATTTTAAAGCCGCTCTGTGAAATAAAATGTTGAATTAAAATATAGGAACGTGTCTATTGTGGATTCTTCAATTAAACATTCGATCCACATGCTCATTAGGATCTTTGGTTTTTTACATTTCGCACAAAACTAGGGTATACTGAAAACGTCTAATATCAATATTAATGTCAGTAATTAATATCATATTATCGAGTTCGTAAGTAACAGTTCGGTACCGCGTCATAAAACCAGTAAATTGGAACGGTTTATATTAAATTCCCTCTCTCGGAGAGGAGGCCTGCAGTGGGGTACATTCTAAAAAACACTGATTTATATGATTTATATTATATTACTATTATTATATTAAATGAAAATGAATCTGCTTTTATATATTAAGTGTTTTTTTATTAATTCTTATTAGAATGTCGTTTTAAATAACAAACAAAACAAAACAAAAAAACTTTTTTTGTATCCCGTGTGCCGTATTTGTAAGTGAAGAAAATAATTACATGTAATTATTTTTATAACGGTTTTACTATATAACTTGGAATATTAGGTAAAAGATCAATAGGTTGTTATTGGTCGTCATGGTAACACCATGAAGTTGTTGCTACAAAGCTTTAAGGCGTGGCGCATCGTAATTGTTCACGTTCGTCATTTTTCCCAAACGCGCCAAAACATACAACTAAGTTAATAACATTTTTATACTTCATTTCATATACTCTTGCAGCCTAAACTATCTACACTATCATAAACTATTAACATAGTCACACTGTAGTTATTTAAGGCTACAAACCTGCTCATTTTTCAGTAACGATCACTTTTTACTTCTTAGGATATGGATACAGTGAACGTTTCAACGAAATAAAGTCTGTGAATCTCCTAAGGGTTCTATTTAATTAGGTGTTAAGACATCGTCTAGGCGTAGGTAGTAGGGACAGCGGCGCCGCCGGCTGCACGCCGTGAGAACCGGTCACACCGGTATGCAAATTCATTCTATTGTCAAAGCGGACAATTCTTCGCCTTTTTTAATTGTACTTTTTCAACTCTGTCCGTTCAGCGGGCTGCCCTTTAGTTGTTAGGGTCGGAAATGTCGAGTATCGATAGTTTTAATGTTGCTTTAAACATCCGAATCTTCATTTTGCAATATTTGAAAATTAGTTTATTAGTTACTACAATTCATATTTAAGTAGGAATGTAGGCCAAGTAACCCCTTTTTATACAGTTATATATAGTAACTTTTTTATATTTATTTTTTAACAACCAATTTTTTATTATATTGGTAATACTTTTTTAAAGAGTTCTTAAATTAAGTTAATTTCTTAAGTTGAGCTTGGCTTAAATTAAACCACGAAGTATGGTTATTTATTTATATGTGTGAAACTGACTGATCTACACACAGCCTAAACTACTGGGCTTAGGGGAATTGAAATTTTGCACAGAGATGTCTGTTATTACGTAGGCGAGCATTAAGAAATAGTTTTACTAAATTCAGGCACTAAAGCTCTACAGTAGGGGATGAAAGTTGTATGGGGAAATAAAAGCACCAATGTAATTTGATCTGTGAGCTACCATCAATCTTATTAAAGAAGATTGAGCTTAGGCTTGATTGGCTGGATGAAACCGAGGTGCTCGGCTACATTATTATTAAAAACCTATCTTCTTATTTTTGTATTTACTTTAATTAATTTAGTTAATTATTTACAATATTAAAATGACGGCGATAATAAAAAATTGAGACAGTAAATAATTAATTCAATAATAAAATAAAATAAAATTATATAATAAATAAAAATAAATTAATTAAATAATTTTCCAAAATATGAGCACATTAATATGTACATATAACACATGCATGATCTAGGATTAAATAGTCAATTTATTTTTGAAATAACATACCTACATATCGATAAAGTTTTTCCTCTCTATCGATATCCAACAAACCGCCGAAACCGGTTAGGTCAGTTCCGCAAAAATCACAATAGAGCCCATTGGATACTTAAATAGG
The DNA here is from genome assembly GCA_029849275.1 of Papilio elwesi. Lineage (NCBI taxonomy): Eukaryota > Metazoa > Arthropoda > Insecta > Lepidoptera > Papilionidae > Papilio > Papilio elwesi. The sequence goes on from CM056709.1 coordinate 2,540,656, forward strand.
TCCAAATATTATAATGCCATCCGTTATTATTAGTGCAATGTGGTCGTTACCTTTTTTTAAGCGAAGTCGCTTCCATTATGTCCAGTCAACCCTTTCCTACCTTTTGTGCTGCCCCTAGCGCAAGATAACCGGTAAGACAGCTTTTGACCCACTGCCGGTGAAGGGTTAACTAACCAGTTGAATTTTGACCACGTCGTTGGATAGTTGTGATAAATTTGTGTTCGAAAAATCATCAAGTGAGTATCAATATTTTTATACATACTGGCTGAAATAACTTTTTTATTTTCATAAATGTCAACGCAACAAAACAAAATATTTTTTGCATAAAACTTGGCTGTACGGCACGTGACTCTTCACTTTAAGACAAAAAAAAAAACAAAAGTCAAAACCTACCAGTGACATTAGTATATAATGAATTTAATAAATTAGTAATTTTTATACTTTTGTTATTGGTTTTAACAGTTTTATAATTAATAATCGTTTGTCTTCAAAATTAAGATGGATATAAAACATCGATTAAATGTGTTTTGGTACGTATTTTTAATTATTATTTGTTGGGGCCAATTTTAAATAAAATGTGAAACGTAAATTTGAATAGACGTATTTCTTTTTTAATTTCTTGCTAGTAATGTTAAAGACGTTGCTCCATTTTAAGATTGGTTAGGATAAATGAGGGCAAATATAAAAATGTCGGGCGGCCGTCACCCTCGCTCCCCCACAATCGATTACATTTTTATCCGTCGTCGGCGTCTGCCATTGGCCGACATTTTTGTTTGAATTCAAAGCTTTTTCTGTAGTAGGCGTCTTAGTGGGTGTCGTGGGGCGCTCGCACAATATGGCGGTGCGGTAAACTTGGCTATAGTGGAACATTTTTATTTTATTTTTCTACGAAAAGTACAGCAAAAGTAAAGCTAAGTAAAAAGAGTACACGGGAATTATTAATTTTCAATATCAGATTCTTATGATTTGTAGTAACTGTACTACTAATTTATGTACATACGTTTTTGACGTTTCTAATCTACATATATGTTATATATTATACATTCAAGGAATGTTTAAATTAATAGAAAAAGAGAATACTGTTATCATGTTTCCTACAGAAACATAATATTACTTAAAGTTTAATTTATAAGACAATTGTTAATCATGAAAAAATTGTATGGGTGTGACAATGTAATATTATGAAATACGGTGATTATATTCTTCTGTCTGTTATATCTCTTTATCAACGTATCGAAGCGCTAGGAGGGGAGTAGGCTTATACCAGTCCATCAAAACTTCGTAATCGTTACACAAATATAATTACGACAGCGTCTAAAGGTGAAGGGGCTTGCAGAAAAACTCCTCTGAAAACTCACCCCGGCATAAAGGGGGCGGAATTGATTTTATTTGCCGGTCGACACGATTTTTTAATTAAGCAAAGGGAAGAAAATTTTAATGACGAATTCTAAGACGTTCGTTTGTATTCAGCTTCATTATACCTACGGGTGATCGGTATTCGGGATCGTAAACTGTTATTGAACTTTACAATCGTGATTTTAAAACACTAAGCGTGCATAGTGTTCACCGTTCTTCGTACCACGGAAGCTATGGAACTCCGTATCTGAATCTAAAAGTGTTATGTTGTGTTTACACTTAAACTGACGGTCTATACTTATGATTATACGACTAAATGTAGTAAATAACCTACTACTTTTACGGTTCTTTAGAAATCTAATATCCGTCTCCGAAACTACCAGAAATTCCGAGATAATTTCATATCAGAATCTGATATAAGATTATTCCTGTATCCGTATTCGAATCCGAAATTTCATATCTATACCGTCCCTAATTTGTGCCTACAGCGAGCGACGCATTTTAGTATGTTCGTTAGTTTTCTTAGATTATTTTACAACGTAAACTTTTTTGTACACTGTACAAGAACGCCGCTCCAATGCTTTTGAACTTACGTCTTACCGTATACACGAGTACCGCTATATAATTACTTTGTCCTGGTTTGAGATGTAATGTGTCCTGGTTAACGTTTGTAGAAAGTAAACACTTCAATTTTTCCTGGATTGAAAGATCTACAATGGGCACCAGCGTGCAATATTCAAGCGCAGTCAAGACTTCATAATCGAAGTAAGATAAGATTATTTCTAAGCCCGAACTTTTTTTCGTAATTTTTGCCTATAGCATTTACGTTAGGTATTGGTGTAAAAAGATTGTAGGCTTTTCAATTTGTGTATGAACAAGTTCTTCACCAAAGGTTACAAGGACTTTTCACAACATGGCGGTAAGCTGTTTGAGTTTATTCGCGGGTCGATTACAAATTGCGGACGTTAAGCAGTTAGATTGGCGCGCAAAAGTTCGCGCGTGATAGATGCTGCGCCTTGAAAAACCACCGCCTACAGACAAATTATGCTTAATTTCTAAACAATTTAAACGAAAATTCTGTTTTTAACATAAGTCAAATAGAATGAATTGTAATATGATTGAATAGTGTGATATAGTGATTCAATAAAAAATGTTTTATAAGTTAAAATTCGTAAATTCCCATCCGATGAAAGTATAAAAATTGTAATGGTCGCCTTGTATGATAAATGAAGTTTATTTGCAACAATCATATTATTAAATGAAACAAGGTATAATGATATACAAAATAATAAAAATATATACAGTTAAAGATGTACGCAGAAGGCTTAGGTACCTGCATCTTTTAATCTTGCGGTTTGCGCTAAGTTCATTCCACACCATCATTTGTTAAATATATATTTATTATATAATTGCATACCATTTTTTGACCACATCACCACTGAACATAAGAGGTATTGTGGTCAAACACTAATTTATACATTATAAAAAAAAACTTGTAATTGTTGCGAATGACAAATGTGTTAAATGAGGTCTGAGGACCATGTAAAGCTAAATATTATTAAAGTCGTAAGAAATTTTATAGCATTTATTTAGCAGGCAATGTACCTCCCATGGTTTATTTGTTACACAAAGTTTTTAAGAAATATATTTAGCGGACATTAAAACCAGTTGAATTGAACGTCTCAGTCATTACGAACAGATAAAATTTAAATTGCAAAACTCTCCCCCTTGGAAAAAAGGGCTAGTGGGCGTCAAAAAAGCTTCGCGGCCCTCCAAGGCGGCCACCCTCTGCGAATTAATATTTTTACGCCGTTTGTTTCTTGTTATCTTTAATTCTTAGATATTTCAAACCGGCTGAGAATTTCTGTGGAAATGAAACAATTTGATTATAAATGTCTCATTATGTAACATTTAAAACAAATTAACGAACGAAACAAAAATATATACATCTTTATTGAGAGTTTTTAATGGCATAACATAATTAAGCTTTTAGGTGCATTTATCTAATGTTTGTATGAACTATTCCGGTTGTATTTATTTTTAAATGTGATAGCCATCAAGATATAAACGTATTACAGACAAATTTATATCGTATAAAGAGTACTGTACATCTGCGTATTCTCAAATTTATGGATGTAGTTGTTGCTCAGATGTATGGATGTACATGAAAAGAGGTGTGTCAGGATGTGTCTTAAAAGGAAGCTCTCCTAATCACTGCCTACCCTTTTGACTCATGGGTGTGAGTATTTATCAAGTATAGGCACGACTGCCGTGGATATGAAATATTCATCTCAGTGTCAGGAGCATATCAGTCCCTTATAAAACTACTGCTAACGGCCTAACATTACGTGCTATAAATACAATTGTTGTTTCATTCCACATTTATATCTCTTACCCAATCTCTTTCAATGTAATATTTTAAATGAAACCTATTTTTACTAATTGGTCGTTAATTTTGTTTGTTTGTAAATCGTAGCGGAGTAAAGGCGAGGAAGATTAGCGGAGTCTAGTTGGAAATGCAGGCTGGGATTAGAGACAATCTTGTTAGAAGTAATTTAGCTACATGGCGGTGATAAGTCGGGAACGCTGCGGGTCGTTGCTTGATTAGTTCCTAATATTTTTTTTTATTTCGGCCTTTCTTCGTTATGTAACATAAGGATAATTACATTTTATAAATGTCATAAAGGTCTTATTAAGGAGGTCAAAACCAACTTAGAATTAATATTATAAAGTTTAAAAAAAGGTTAGTTCTGTATACAAACAAAAACATTAGCTGTGGCTCAAATAACCCAACGTAATGACAAAGTGTATGTTAAAAAGTTAAACGCTTAACCAAAATGGCACCGAAATAGTTTTAAAGTTTGACGGTGAAAGTGTTCGGAACTTTTTAATTTGCCAACGGTCCGTGTTGGCAAGTCGAATTTTTCATCGCCAAGTTCCAACTCGTCGCGTTTGAGGTGGCAAACGTTTTAATAGTGTTACTTTTCACTTTTTAATATTCAATTTTGGTTCGTAAAACCTTTTTAACAAAGTTCTCGTGTAAAGAGGTTTAGTAAAGGAGTTTGGTAATAGTGTACTCTTCTAGAATATTCCTTTAGCATTACGTATATTTTTGGCACTTTTAATAACTATAGTGTGGAAATAAAATATCACCGCAGTTTTTTGTGCGGCGTGGAAGTGAAACCATTGACTTGAATAATGCTGGAGTATATTGTCTTCTTGTTCATTATAAATACAGATACACAGGTTCATCCCTAGGATACTTGTGTACGGAAAATAGGCCAAACTACATCGTTAAATACCATACCTCTGTACACTCTACATTACCGCTCTTATAAGAAAAAAACGTTTAATGTAAAGTAATACACACTTTTTTTATGCAAAACTTTGCGATACAATCTTGTGTCGTTTTTATGAACAATATCTATTTAAAGCTATTGAAAGTCCTGTAAATCAGTTCTTACGTTAGTTTCAGAATCGAATTACTTTGCCCTACATGGCGTCTTTTCCCCCCGTACACTCTTAGTGAAAAATTACACTAATTTGGAATTTGCCCGAGCTCTCCGCCCACCCGGATGTGACGTAATAGCCGGGTTCCGGTACAACCGGATGTATGCGGCGGCACGCGTAGTTTCAATAAGGATCTAACGTTGTTATAACCATGTCCTTCCTGGACATGGACATTCTAAAAGATGGCGTCCTTTTTAATATACGAAGGTACACGGTACTAAATAATAACTATAAAATTTAGATAACCTGACGTACACACATAAGTCAACCTATAAGTTAACTGTTAGAGAGTGACAAATATACATAAATAAGTGAATAATGTTACTAAACTCAAATATTTTTCATCGATGATTGTTTTAGTTAGAAAAGTGCAAATATCCTTATGTTATTGCTGAATATGAAAGACCTTTTAAATGGTAAAAGAAGTTAAAGTTATTGAAGTCCATTGAGTGGTTTGTATCTCTTACATGAAAATAATTCCGCTTTGTAACGTTACTATAGACTAGTAAGCAAATGTGACAAAAAGTCCCCTAGCAATATAAAGGTATATAAATTGATGTTACAACTTACAGACTCGGAAACTTAGTATTCAGATAATTTGACAAATATATGGTACAAATATAATATATAAAATAGAAGAGGGGCTTTCTCTAGTGTAACAATATGGCTTGGCCAATATCTAAGAGCTCGAAGAAACTGAAACGTTTTATTATTATATCTTACATTTATATATCTTCAAATGCATTTCTTAAATCACCCTTTTTAATTTTGAATAAATTGTTTTTCAAAAATCAAACTTGCTGCTCACACATAGAGTTAAATTTAGTTCGCGGATCAGTTCAATAAAATGGAACTTTCTTAAGTTACTTGGCGGCAATTATTCCTCGAAAATGGCGGCAGAAAAAGTAGGGGATTTCAAAGGATTGCGCCAATTTAGATTTATTTTTCTCCCTTTCGTTCGCGGGGGACGCTTTTCGAAAGTTTTGTTACCACCTTGCTGGGGAGGTTGGACAGATCGGGTACAGGGTAACGAAAGTACTACCTAATTAGATTTAAAAATAATTCCTACAAAAGATAAAACTTATACAGATTTATAAATTATAGATAAATTATTTATTTATTTGTTATTTAATCTTGAAGCATCTAAATTAAGAATAATGTAACCTGTATTGGTCTGGGAAAATTCTAATGATCTAAAAGTAGAAGAAAAAAAGGTTGTGAGTTAACCATGAAATAGACAGTCAAAGCAATATAACTCACTAACTTTTAACTTTTTTGTAAGGATTGTTGACTGATGCAAAAAACATTGATTTAATTTAAAACAGTATCTTACTACAAAAATATATGTCGATAAATTTCTTAGCACAAACTGCTTATAAACTGAAGAATTTGAGGCGGTGATTGGATAATCAGACGATAATCGCAAGTAAAATTCAAAAGATACGTCACATTTCGTTGCATTAGAGAGAAAAGGAAGACGAAAGAGAGCAATTCCCTAATATATGTATGAAAGTGTCAATGTCATAACATATCGGTACTTTCGCCGGCCGTGCACCTATAATTTAATACTGATAAAAAATAAAATGGGGTGCCGACCCCTTGTAAAAACTCTACTTGAAACTTTATAATAAACGTCCCTTAGGTAACAGCTTATGTATAGAATGTACTTTAAAGTTCTCGTAAGCTGAGAGATTTCTGTAAAAAAAAATCGGTCGGTGTAAATAGTTTACTAATATATTTCGAACCTTTCAAACTAAGCTTAAAGCTTGTGCTAAAAAGACCTCTTGTTATTGCAATCCGTATCCATAACTATTAGAAATAAGCCAATAATTGATTCCTGTTTCAAACAGAATTTTGACTGATATGTTTTTAGAAAAAACCATTACTAAATAAAAGTACAATACGGCGAAGACGTATTCCGTTTTTATGCGTTTTTCTTCCTATTCAAAATACAAATTACTATTTATTGTCATTCAGTTTTAGCGTCTTCGCTTGATTTTTATACTTTATACTATAGATGTATTATATCTTACAAAGTCACGGCTCAAAAGCGTTCCAAACATTGACACAATTGTCGAATGGTATAAAAAGGATAGCGTAATTAAAATAATAAGAATAAAGATGACGGCTAGTGTTTGTCACTTGTAAATGTAAGTGACGTAAGTTATAGAAATTGCGTTACAATTCGGACGTTTCCGGGTCTTTACTTTTCGACCGCTAATAACATATCTGTTACTTTACTGTACTGTATTATTATAGTTCACTTTATGTATGTGTGTTTAATAACAATGAAATAATTGTAGACTTGTTTAACAATAATACGTCATACCAAAACTAAAATCGTAACAAAATAATTAAATATTGCAAACTTTAAAATATGTCGCTTGAATTTCGCCACAGACGATAATTACGCTAGGGGTAATAAATTAACGAGCGGGGAATATAAAATGTCCCGGTATTGTTAAGACGCCAAATGCAAAGAAAACATTAAAGGAAAATTGAAACATATTTTTGGGAGTTAGGTCCGGAAACGGATGGAGGCAGACAGACGTAGCCTCCTGGAATCTAGCCAGCACGCCGCCCCACCACTCGACTATGTTTTTTTTAAATAAAACTATCAATATAAAGCAAAAACCACAAAATAAATTATTTTGCATCGATAACAATGCAAAAATGTGGCCTATAGCCTAAAGGTTCAGAGTACGGACTGAGTTCGAATCCGCTGTTTGACTAGTGCCATTTTCAACCAAGTTTAAGCTTGGTTGGGAATGGTTAAAAGAAATTAATTATTTATTCTCCTAGGGCTTGTATATGAAATATGCAATATTGGCGTCGGGCAGGGGTACAGCCGTAAAAAACTATAGCCGAAACCTATTACAGTGTGGACGGTACGGTCGTACTGTGCCCACCCCACATTAAAAAGGTAAGAAATAGGAAATATTGCCCAAAATAAGTAAGGCAAGTAAGTAAGAAGGAAAAAATCCGCCATTTGCGAGTTATTCTAGTGTGCGCTGCAAAATCCGTTAGAGTTAGATAGTCCTTAAAAAAAACCCGCGACAGCATGACTATATTTTATGTGTCAGCCATTATCGCTAAAATAGTGAACTATCTATTTATTATAGGAAGGAGCGAAGTTGGATTTATTATGGAAAAGCATGCCAATTTTATTCTTATATAAAACTATTACCAGCTGTAAAAATGAAAACTTGGAATTAATTTATTATCCATTTACTACAATAACTAACATCTTATAATTAAAATGTATTTTTTTAAATGACGTACATAAACCAATGTCCTGTTTTTTTTCGTCCTGTTGCGTCTGATGGTGACCCTTTTGTTCGTTTGATTTCTTCTACTATAAAAATATGAATTAACAGTAGATACCATTTGATTAACATAAATATAAATAATGGTGACATAATATGCTATGAGTACTCAAAGCTACGTTACTATTGCGTAGCTAATCGTAAGATAGTAGCGGATGTGCTACGAGGAGCTACGCGCTAGCTACAATCGTGAATTTTAAAGGAACGCGTTTAACAAAATATTGATGGCGATTGATAAATAGTTTTCTCGATTTCAGATTAAATAGTAAATAAACGCGATTAAATATGTAACATTAAGCATTTCTTGCGGTAGGCTGCGAGGAATTCTATCTATTACGTCTTGATCCTGGCACACCTTTATCATTTCTACATTCATTCTTCATTTTACGCATACAGGCTAGTTGATTACGGGTCGGTACTCTTAAATCATCTTTATTTATTATCTGTTGTAAGTAAATTCCCCTAGATAAATATATACGTGCGTTTTGTTATCCTTTATCGAGTAATCATAAATTATACGCAATTTTTTCATAATCGCAACAAGACTTTCCACGGATCGAGTATAATTTTTCTTGTAGCAACACCAGTACCGTTTCTCATTCCCTCCTTAAATTAAAAACAATTATGAGCGGGATCGCGTCGGGGTGGTCCGCGGGGGAGGCTACGGGGAAAGGGGGAATGTGCCGGTCGCCGAGATGAAAAATTAAGACAATTTGAGCTTCGCCCGCCTTCAGTTATATCTACGTGAACTGGACGTAGATTAAGCAATCAGAATTAATAAATCTTGAGAGCTTTTTTAGTCGCCCCTTGGATATAGTAATTAAGCTTTAATAATCGATGTATATTTAGCTCAGAGGCTAATCATCCTCCTAATAAATACATTTTCTAGAGTCAACATACTATCAACCAACCTGTACCCTGTGTTTGATGAAATTTTTCTCCTTCGTATCACTTTTAATTAAAACATATATTAAGTTACATATATTCGTATTCTTTTCTCTTATTCAATCTAATTCTTGATTTTTTCACCAAATCTGCCCACGCCACCCCATTACTTAAAAATGTCTAGTCTACCAAAAACTACTGGTTAAAAGTCAAGCGCCTTTAATCTGTGCATCCAGGGTGGATGAATGTATAAATGGTCAAAAGAAAGAGAGAAGAGAAATTACGTTTTGTTCAACGTAGTACTATGTCTGTCATTAACATAGTTGGATCAATTGACTTTATACAGGATATAGTGTGATTTCCCTTACTATTTTAAAGTTTTTTTTTATAGTACTGGTGGCAAACGAGCGAGCGGTTCACCCGATGTCAAATGATCGCTACCCATAGACATCTGCAACTAACTAATGAGTTGCAGATGCGTTACCCACCTTTAATGGTCAGAGGAGGGGACAAACAGAAAATGGTTATTTCCAAATTCTATACATCCCCTCCACCGTCATGTTTTCTTCCCCTTCCCATCCTTTACTTATAAGAAAAGGGTGGGAAGGGGAAGACAAATAGGCCTCCGGCACCTCACTCATCAGACGAAACGCAGAATACTCTACTTTACGCCTGTCTTCTGTGAGGTCGTGGTATTTCACCGGTCGAGGCGGCCCATTCGTGCAACAGATGTTGTTGTTGCGGACTCTACCACTGTTAAAGTGTAGTTCTACACGTAGTCTTAAAAAGAAACTCTTCTCGCAGTAACCCGGTTAGTTCATGATATTTTTATTTTTATAAGACGTAGACAACCGAGCGAGCAGGTCGCGTAACGTTATGTACCACCGGAACTCCTCAACAATAAACCGAAGAGTTACGGATGGATTGCCAGTATTTTAATGCAACGATGCCAGTGACCCGTCTGTAGTCCCATGTGGGATATGGCGGATGGTAAGAAAATGAGCCCTGTAGTACCTCGCATAGGCCTAAATTTATTTATGTTTATGAACATTTAATTGTTCGAATTCTGTAAGGTCGTGGAAACCCAGTGAAACTGCCATGATGGTGCAACATCTGATGCTCGCTCTGTTAGAGGCCGAACGACCTTTGAATACAGACACACAGACTGATATACCAGATAAGATAAATGTTTATTTTGACTAGTAAAGTATGCGTAGAGGTAAAGACCTTAGCAAAGCGAATAAAGGTATGCTGGGATAGTGTTCCTTAAAGTCTATCTCAGCTTCTCTGGCGTGAGTGTGTTCATAAAAGGTCCGTCTTCAAACAGTTCGATGGACAATATTGAACTATTTAATGTTAATTGTAAAACAAATTATAAATTAAATCGATATTGATACACTTGTACAAGAGCTTGATAATAAAACTTTTGTAAACAGAATCCTGAAAATGCCTACAGCCTACGTTACTTAATTGTAAATAAGGCAAATTAAAAAGAAAACAGACAGAAGGCCTCTGGCAAGAAACAAATTAAAATACTTAGGTATCCGTCTACAATGGCAGCGAGATAAGGCCACCCCCCACCCTTTAAAAAAAGGGAGAAAGAAAGGCAACATCTCTGGCAGCGGGCGAGACAAGAAGGGAAGACCACCCCGCGAAAAATTAAGATTCAAATACTAAGAAAATTAAAATTCGACGGACGGTTCGTTTTGTCTCTCTTTCCTATCAACAGCGATCTCAGTAAGTGCCTCTTTTTTACACGGCCGAGTAAAAAAAGAGGGTGATCGGTGTTTCATTATAGAAGGGGGTTAACAGAAATGATCTTATTTGAATGGTAATGACATACTGCTTGGAAAGGGTTATACTTTTTTCAAGTTTTGTTTTGTTTCGTGTAACGAAAATTGTTTAACATTTCTTGTAACGTCTAATGTCAGGTGAACCGTAGTCACCTGACGTTAGACGTTGACCACAATCCATAATCAACCGCTTAGGAGGGCTTATGTAGGCTTTGTGAGTATGAGAGGAATGAAGAAGAGAAAGAAAGTATGTGAGGTTAATAAACCTCAGAGGTCCAATCATGCACACATTAAGAAAACATTGAATAAAAACCTTTTATTAGTACATAAAAAAGGTTATGTGGTATGTATGCCTTTAAATTCGTTGGCTTTGTGGGAGTTTACGATCTAATATTACTAACTTTAATATTTTACACGGCATTCCTTAATCCACACATTAGCAAAAATACATTCATTTCCAATACGACAAACATTCAACGTGAAGAAAAAGTTTTGGAACATTTTTAAAAATACATTGCGCGCACGAAGGTGCGAGAGATTTAACATAGTATTTGTTTCCGTGGAGGAGAAGGGGAGATAGATATGTTTTATATGTTACAAAGACACAAAATAAAAACATATATGTATATGTTAAACTAGTTTGACTATATGATATTATTACGGGACGGTATTAGTATACTACATTTCATATCAAAGACGCCAGAATGCAACTTTCCATTCTGATCATGTAATATGGTCGTTTATTACAAGACTATGTTGATAATATTTTTATAAAGCTTAAGCAGACATCTTTTTTTTCGAAATTTACAACGTCGTCACAACGCTGATCAAAGAGGGACGAAGACGCTAAAAATGTCCTCCCCACCACCCTGGTGGGGGGTGACAGGCTGAAGGGGTTCGTTTCTTTGTCCCGCGTTATCTATACAATTATTTGAAGAAAGTCTCGCAAAAAGATGGGATACTGGACCGGGCGCGAGGGTGTACATCTTGTACATTAAATATATCTTCTGATACACTTTCTATTTTTTTAAATATGCCCGCATTTAGAGACACGCTAGACATTAACTTTAGGGACAGTACAACAATAGGTACGTGAATTTTGAGCGTATTTTCCTCAACACTACTTAACTAATATAGATTTGTTAATTAGCCCCATTATACCTTTATACGTACATCGTATAAAAACAATAAAAGTAATAATTGGTGTACTTTGTATACGCACGCTGAAGGCGTCCTTTAAACACTGTGACTCACTTTTCCATCGTAAAGTATTTTTTTATCAATGACGACGCAAACGAGCAAGCTGGTTTCCTGATGTTAAGTGACCGGTACCCATAGGCATCCGCACCAAGCAATTGAGTTGCAGATGCGTTGCCTACCTTTAATAGACAGAAGAGGGGTTGGACGGGACAAACTATTTTACCTTTTCCTATTCATCCACTCCCCCGTCCAATCCTCTTCCTCTTCCCATCCTATATTTTGTAATAAACCTCCAAAAGTATAGAACATTTACATCAATACTATAAAATATAATTTACTTTAAATTTTCAGAAAAAACATCTACGAAGTGGACGCCCTACTGAAGCGATCTAAGAAAGGGGAGCCGTGGCCGAAATGACGCTCCAAATAAAATAAATACACGACCAGAAAAACATGACCTACCCACTCTCCCGCAAGGCTTTAAGAAAAGGCGAAAACGATGACGATCTAAGTGTAGTTACAGGTCCATTCCGCTGGTTGCTATCAGCTGTCTCAAACAAAAAGATTGTAGAAGAAAATAATTTGCAATAGATGGTGAGTGCCTTGACTTATGATAAACTTTAAAACTAAGATACGCATATAAGTTACCAATATCCTGAGAGTGGTTTCATTTTAAAGAATATACACTGTTAAGAGTTTGTAATCAAGATAGTCAAGTCGAATTTGATATAGTTTTTGTTGTATAATAATAATTTTTACCTTTGTAATGACGAACACGTGAATTAGATTGTGCCATCAAGTGTTTAGTGTATGATAAGTAGGCTAGATGGCGCCGTTAATGTTTTAGAACACGCTATAGAAATGTTATGTGTACTTAAGAATTCCTGCTCGTAACTGCGATTTCATTCTTAATAATAAGAAATGAGAACGTTCGCCTAGCCACAAACCCATTAGGCGGGGAAGGTGGGTTAGGTGGTGATGTGATGTAAAGATGGTACGCTCAGTTAGTCTATTCATGCAGATGGCCTGGAGGTACCTACGTTATATAAAACGTAAACCCTGACGCTACATAATTGGTTATCCATCTTTAACGTTCTCGTTAAAGATGGATAACCAATTATGAAAGAAAGACATTTAATAGAAAGATAAACATTTAATAAATAAAAAATAGGAAAACGTGCGTAACTGCGATTTCTTTAGTCATACTTTCCTTAGCCTACAGTGTTTAGAAAACAATATCTTTCAAGCCACACATTTTTATACAATTTTCACGTTTAATTGTCTTATATAATTTCAAAAGGCTTTCAATTTCAGTTACTCTAAAAGGAGTGATTTCGCACCTTGGACTCTCCGGAGCAATAGGAACGTCCGGTCACGACTGCACCTACTCTGGCTGGGAGGCGCGGGCAATTTCCTATCTGACTGACAATTTCCTTTACTCGCCCGATTTTAATATAAAACGAGAAAAAACATCTCCTGCCAGCTACGTAACTGTGTGCTAGATTAGGAAGGATATGCTTATAACATCTTATGTAGTAATATATAGTATTTATATATTTTAATTATTTACCAGCAAATCGTTGTCTTGACAAATCGGATACAGATAAAAAACGAATTTTGGTTTGGTTGTATCGTATTTTTTGGAAAATTCGGTCAATCTCTCTTTTAAATTAAGAAGAAGGCTTAATCTCTCCACGTACTGTTCTACTCTTTCTACTATTTCAATAGCTTCGATTAATAATAATGCAGTAGTTTTATTCCTAAATATATTATATTATATTACTTGGCTTGACACTAGGTGGATTAATTTCAATGAGAAATATGAACTAAATAAACTTCATCCAAAATTATTTACAAACATCAAATTTAGCAGGCTAATTGGATCCGATTTAATCTATTTTTGAACATCAACGTTTTTGTTGCTTGTTATTCGATACGTTTTCGTTATCCACTTTATTCTAACGTCCCGCTGAGAGCTTCGGCGAGAGAAAGAAAAGCGCCCCCCTGCCCACCGGCCGCCCGCCCTACCCCTAGCGCTTTTATAAGATGTTTTATTTTACTCACTATTGTGTTTTTGTTCGCTCTACCGTCTTGGAGGCTGTTTGTTATTTCCAACTTATTGCTTTTAATATTTTAATAATCCTTCAGAAACATAGACTAGTTACAAAATTAGTTTTACTCGGAAACTAGGAAAAACGATTGATTTATATAATATAGCTATTTTTGAGATCGTCCTGCGTATATTCTCCACTAGCATTCGGTTCGGTAACTTACGTTTTGACATATGTCAAATGAAAATATTTAACTTGTCTCATCTTAGCGTTGGTTTGCAGTAGAAGCAATCGTTAAAAATGGCTTATATCGATCACTTGTTTCTGATGCCCTGGAAAAGTTCAAAAACATAAGCACGTTTAGACGAATAGAGATAACAGAGTGGCGAGTGGCTCATCTGAAGTTTTGCGACCATTTATAACACCAAGAAAAATTACAACCTTGAAAACCTCAGGAACCAGGAAGGAGTAGACCGTTCGATTTTAATAACATTACTTTACGACTGTCTACAGTAACGTATTTCATCGCTTGAGCCAGTTCATTCGAGCCACAGCCCCTGTTGCTGATATACAAATGTTCTGATTAACAGTTGTAGAGCCCGCAACAACAACATCTGTTGCACGAATGGGCTGGCGCGACCGGTGAGATACCACGACCTCACAGAAGACAGACGTGGTGTAGAAGTATTCTCCGTGTTGTCTGATGAATAAGTTACCGTAGGCCCAAAAAGGCACCTATCTGTGGAAGGATTGGACGTGGAGGGGATGAAGAGGAATGAAATAGAAACATCCTTTTCCCTGTCTATTTTTACTGACTAATTTGCTTGTTGCGGATGTTTATAGGTAACTTTACATCAGGTGAACGCTTGCACGTTTGTCATAATCTACCATAAAAAGCTTAAGAATACGCGAGGCCAATATTCAGATTGTATTATAAAATATATACATAAATAAAAATCTTTCTTAAAATCCTTATTAATGAATCCTCCCTTTGGAATGATTCAAGAGATGATCAAATATTCCACGCGCAGCGCATTTGCACAATAAACATTTCTGTAACTTCATCCCTCTTGTCTCGATGGGGTAAGCGAAAGTATAAGTGTTTGAAGAAATGTATATTATCTGGGAATGTAATTACAATCAATTGATTATATTTCTATAAGAATAGGTAGTAAAGCTTTGCTTAGCGTAAGTTAAAGACGTGAGGATCAAAAGATATGATGTCTCTTATTCCTAGCACGTTTTATTATGGCCGATAATTTCTTTGAACAAAAGTATTATATTCGTGCTGAAGCTCAAATGGAATGGTTAACGACGATACTGGAAAGGTGAATTCGAACCTCCAACCTTATCCTTCGCAGTCCGAGCCTTAAACCATCATTCTATTGCTCTTTTAGAATTAGTATGGGTGTTAATTAACAAAATTTTGTGTAAATAGTAAGTCACTAGTATAATATAAAGGTATGCCTGTATATTTCTGTGCTCAGGTCATCAAATCATCATCATCAAATCATAATTTTCTAGAATTGGAACTGAATAATGTAAGAAGTTCCCGTTGAAATGTGTAAATTATTGACATTTAGCTTTCCAGGAATCAAGTTATATAAGATATTTGTACAGATTAAATGCATCATGTCATGTCATATTTTTGTCTTTTTTCTAGTTCAGCTAGTTCAATTAGTTAATGGCTCAACAGTGTTGGCCAGTGTAGAGCCCAAAAGCCCCCACCTATTTTCCTTTAGAAACAAAAATGTGTACAACCACCTAGCGTGTATTCAAAGATGGGTAGATTTAGATGGATCAGATGACATATATGTGTATGCCTGTGCCTCTGAGAATTAATTAAAGCCAATGTTGACAACGATCAAGATTCCTTTTACATAATCTTATCGTAAGATTAGTATTAGTAACATATGGGGGCTTTCTTACTTAAATATGCGATGGTTAGTGATGTGCCTCATTAGTCCTCCGTAATAACCAAAACTTATCGAGAACGAACGAACGGCGATAATGGCGATTGATTTGTATTTTCAAAGATAAGTAATTGCGCGCCATCTCGAGGCCAGATCCATAAATCCGCGGCGGGGTGGGCAGCCCTCCCTTGAAAAAAGGGGGTGTTCTTCTTATATTTAAATATCGAACCCCTTCCGGGTAGGTGCCACGCTTTTTCCAGTAAAAGGGGTAAGTGACAGAACCAGGGAACAGGTCAATATGTTGAGTCGTCACAAATTTACTACTTTATACTATTCGTGTTGTTCGTGTAATTAAGCATAAGGGACGCAAACAAAATTTATAGTGGTCATGATTGCTTTTGTCCAAATAAAACAACTTTCTTTTTATTGCTAAGATAAAGGTATAATAGTTTTGAATTATACTTGAAGTTGTCTGTAGTCTGTTTACTTATATGGGAATACTTAAAAGGAAAATTAAGACTGCTATGTAATTTTATTATGTGTATAAAGAATCATAATAGTTTTTCACCTCTTGACTTGTCGCATAATAGCATACATTTCGCAAATATAATTATATTGGTGCATTTCGCCTTTACATACGTATAAATTAAAGTCGGCGCAATATCATAAATTCATAAACAGAAAAAACGAGATGTCTGGGCGCGAGGCGCTCCGACATTATATTGGTGACAACGAATCCTAAAACAAAGAGCACTCGGTACCGAATGTATAATTTAAAATAAAAATATAAAATTTATTTCTAAGACTTTGTAATTGCACATTTTTATAAACTTCTGGTTGTAAAATTGATTACGATAAACAGACTAAAAGTGACATAAAAATAATTTTATAAAAATATTTATAGAACAATCTATTCCAGGCATCTCGTTGTCCTATCTCAAGATGGACTTAAGAAGCAAAAAGGAAAGAGTCCAAGGGGCGGCTCCCCCCCATCCGCGGCCCATCGGAACACAGAATAATAATCGCCAAAAGAAACGATGGGGAGGAAAAATATAAATAGCCGTATCTACCCCCTCGAGATATTAAAATTTGTACAAGAAATACTCGAGCCCGGTTTCAATTTTGCTTAAATAAAATTATTTTCAGGCGCTCGGACGCTCCCAAGCCGTTCTAGTTGTGTTTCACGCCATTGTTGTCAAAGTATCAAGACAAATAACTCCAATAATACTGAATACCGAAGACTGGCACTACATAAAAGATGCCGTCTTAAAGATGTTAAATTAAAGTTTAAAAAATTTGAACTATACTACAGCTATTATACAAACCAATTTTTTAAAATAAAATTTATGGCTTAATGTTAACCCAACTTCAATGGTTTGGTTCAAATGGTATTACCGTGAGTTCACACTGCCATAAAATCGTATAAAACATATGGTCGCCTCACTTTTGAGAGAGACAACAACATGTTTTATATTAATGTTTTCGGAAGTGTGGAAACGGTGTTAGTGACCACATAATTACAACTGTAAATATCTTAATTGTGTTACTCTGATACGCGAGTAATGTATGCATATAATTAATAGCAGCCTGGAAATATTACGTGGAATTTTATAGTTATTTTATATCAAAGGAAAAACTTTATTACATATCAACTGAAGCATATAGCATATGATGAATGACAACATTGTTAAATAACTAAAATTGTGCCTGTCAGCTCCGTAAGTACCTAGCTTTCATTATTGCACATTTTTATATTATTTTTATTGTAAGAGAAACAAACGAACAAGCGATATGACTGATAGTACCCAACAGTCGCTGTAAGTTATCCCACACAACTGGCTACACTAGCGCCACACTTAATTAGGTTTGAAATTGGGCTTTCGTTCACCTCCTTCATTGCGGAACATAGATGTTAAACTTTACTTCTCATGAACTTTCTCACCGTTATGTACAAGATCAAATGTACAGTCATCGGATCAATCTAATATATTTTAATTTACGTATGTTATACAACAATAACATTTCTTTGTATTGGGTGAACTCTGAAACTAAAGAAGTATTAGAATCGCTTGGTTTTAATCATTCTTTCTTCCTGCGAAAGGTACATTAACCAGAAATGACATATACGTTTTTTCACTGCAAGATATGATTGTTGTAAACAAACAAACGTCATTTACCGTATATGGGAGCCATTATATTTTTATACTTTTATAATAATAATAATATCCTAGGACATATTCACACGGCCATCTGATCCCAAACTAAGCAGAGCTTGTGCTATGCCAACCAGATAACTGATATACTACATATAAAATTAGTCTTTTGTAAATACATACTTAAATAGATAATTACACCGGGACTCAGGACAAACAGACATGTTCATGCACACAAATGTCTGTCCTGTGTGGGAATCGAACCCACGACCTGCGCCGTGAAAAGCAAGTATCTTACAAACCACGCTTTATCGGAAGTGTAATTTTGTTGAAATCGTGATATGAAGTGAAGTGAAATTGTATAATAAATAATCCATATTGGATAGGTAATGTTATAACGTAATGACATAAAAAGTTGTTTTTCGAAAATAGTATTGAATTTAGTAATTTTAACGGAAAAAACGTTGGTTACAAAAATCACATCTTGCTGTGAAACAAAGTATGTAAGGCTATATTTTATATTGTTATACTTTCGTTATTGAAGTTCATCAGACCGACGGCTGGCTCAGCAGCTGCTTAGGTTGTAGTTTTGGGAATTTGGATGCAAAAGTCCAGGTTCTCAAGACTTGGTTTCAATATCATGGTAGGTCTGTTTAAAATGGATAAACGTAATTTGTTAGGTTTAATACATTTTGATTTCATTGATGATAGATACCATTTAATAAGTAAAATAAATTAATTACAGGAATAATTAAAGCGATTTCTACATTAAAAATAATAATGTACTTACTACGCGTATGGATCGAAGATCGATTGGCGTGCCCCATAATTCAAAGTGATCCCAACGGCCGCAGGTTGTGAAAGTGGAGTGAAAATTCTTGTCCCGAGGCGTAACTTAACATCGCTAAACTTCTCACTTCGAAACTTAAATCGCGCTAAGTTCAGTTAAGTAGAGCGTAGCGATCGCAGACAAATTTTATTTTTAATTTTACTTTTGCAGATGTATGCACAGAATACAATGTATTTACTTGATTATCTGTCAATATATTTTAGTGGGTATAGCGAAAATACGAAATAGAATAATGTTTTTCCTCTCACATGCTGGAGTATAATTTTTGGGATTCTTTGATATAAATTAGTTTTTAAATATCTAAAGCTAAAACTGATAAACTATTCTTTCGTCGCATCTTAGAAAAAAAAACACCAAATAAATAATGTAAGTGATGAGTATCTGAGAGAGTAGATGAGCGTTGACGAATAAATATGATCCCTGTCCACCTCTAAAGCACAAGACAACATGTTTTATAATATATATTGTATTACATTTATTTATTTAAGCTGATTAGCTGATACAGACTGCAGAACATACAATAGTCTAATATCCTGTTTTATTAATTATAAGAATTTGGTATTATAACCACGTCGTGTTATGCTTACTGTACCTATTACAGCGATGTGTGAATATGTAAAATGAAATCATATACAGAATGGAAACAGTTGGCACCTTAAATATCACGGATCGTCACACGTCTTTCATTGCTTCTTCCATACATCTGCAAGTGTACGCAAGCCTTGTCAATCTCATATTTCTAGCAATACCGGGGACGGCCGACATGGCGTCGGCCTCGACCAAGTATGCCCTTTCTTCTTATTTAGAATTAATTAGCCTTATAATTTTTCACGTCATGTTTCACCATTGTGCACGCGATGTTTAAATGTCAACCGCCACTCGCACTTTTTAATATGAAAAAAATCTGAGTAAAGGTGTTATCGATAGTCTTAATGGTGCACACGACATGAAAGAATCAAATGCCGTTTCTTTTTGTACTGAATGTTAATTGAATTTATACCTACGTTTTCGTGAAAGGCACAAATTGTAGCAATTTTTTATGCGAATCTGTCGTTAATAGTAACCAGGTAAGTTGGTCCTATTAATTATCTCACAATAAAAAATATTTTAGGAACAAATATGTTAAAAAACTGACGAATTATGAGACGAACTAACAATAAGCAGTTATGTATTTCACAATACGATGTTATTTCACGCTAGGGCTATGCATCCTACTTATATAAATGCGAAACTTTTTAAGCATGGATGATTGTTATTCTACGCAAACACAGCTGAACGGATCTGGATCAAATTTGAAATTTGGCACAGAGATCAGTTAAGACATTCGTTAAATGAGTATTCGAAAAAATTAAGAATTACCATCGATTCAACCTGAAACAATTTTTTTAAAATGAACCAATGACACTGTCATGGTGCGAAAGGGACGCAGGCAGAGGGGGGGCGTTCATTTTTGCCAATACTTAAACGAAGATAGATAGCACCCACCCCAAGCTCGGGGGTGTTTTAAGAAAATTTTAACTTTTCTTTATTCAAAGGAAAGCCCGCCCGGTCGGGGGCCGAAACCACCCCCCTCCACCTTTCTTATTTTTCTTTTGCTATTCTCTTTGGCCACTTTCAAAGGAAAATAACAGTGTGCTCTCTTAAGCGTTTATTAAATTCTTAGTGAATTTCTAAAAAAGCTCGCCGTCTCGAATTTATTACGATTCTGAGAATTCAAAAGCCCAGTTTTGTTTCCATTTTCGTCTTGAATTTCATTTAAATCGTTGCTTTTATATTTCCTTCTGCTTTGAGCGCCTCCGGCCATTTGTGTTTTGCAAATGAAAACTTTGAAACGTAAGCAATCTAGGCTATCCACATCATTACTTTATACGTCACCATTAGATTGTAAACATCGAAATAATCATTTACAATTTCAAGTATAATTTCAAATGTGACAACCCTTTTTCTTTGATAAACATTTTTTAATATATTATTTATATTTATACGTATCATGTCCAACCTTCTTACCTCCTCTAAATAACTTGCACTCTAACTTTAACGTAGTACGCAAGCAAAATATCGGTTTACAATTTAACGATTACACTGCAACAGTTCAAAATTTGTCGTAGTGTTACGTCTTTTATCAAATAGATGTAACCAAGATGTAGGTAAATAGACCCGGCTACGTCCTAAAACCTGTTCTTCCTCGGTGGTGGTGGTGAAGTACACCACCTCTTAGAATTCTTCTCTAACGTTACAGTCTTGACAGACTAGTCATGGTCATCGAGTAGTTTATTTAAAAAAAAAACTAAAAGTTGCAGGGACCCATCACTACGCGCCTCCACTCCTGCCTAACGCCTTAGCATATTCGTGCAGGACGTCTACTGCTCTGACCTGGTCGGTCATCTAATGGGTGTTTTCCTCATGCCTTCTACTTTTTTGATTTCTCCAGCGCGTCAATAATCTGCCTTTCACTCTCTCGCACAGTCTACGTTTCTGATGTATAGAGAACACAAGCGACCGACTACTTTTCGTGTACAATGCCATCTATTGATTACCCAGTGGCAACTTCGAAGGAGTAATAAGAATTTTGTTCCGATTAGAAGCCCTCTAGTAGCAAAAGTTGTAATTTAGGGAAGGAAATAAATTCAACTCCTAAAGGACTGCACTTCCCACACAAGCCTGCGCGTTTGTGTCGTGAAGAGGTCTCCAATATACTCACTTGTACGAAAATAAAAGACAATCAGTCTAACTACTTTAAGTTATTACGCAACTATACCGAACATGGATTGTACATTGGCTATTTCTTACTATGTACAAGAATTTAACCCTTTGCACTCGGGACTTTTTTCGCGTGGCGCACCAGCAACTCGAAGCGTTTCATAGCGTCTTCGGTGATTTTCAAAATGTTATATTTTAATATTAAACGTATCTTTACACATGTCATACTCCTTAGAAAAATAGAGTTCTAATGTTGAAATAAATGATTTATTATCTTTATTTCTTCATACTCTTGTTATGAAGAAAAATGATATAAAGTTTTTACAAAACTTTTTATCAGCTAGGATTAGGAACATAAAAATCTATGTGGTGTATACCACAACATATTTAAGATGATAATTTCTCAAATGTTACTCTTTGTAATTTTGCATTGTATGGTATTTGAGATAACTGCCGAGATGCTTGCCCAGATTGTCGGGACAAGTGTCACAATAATACGTTGCTTGTGTTTTTTTGCCAGGCTTATTTCCTCGGGTAAAGACTTTGCAATATTTTTTTTACCTTTTGTAAGGATGTTTTCGGATTTGGCGGTTTAAGTAGATGCTCGGTCGCGCGGCTAGTAGAAATCTCTATACCAGAAGATTTTATCCCCATTTCCGTTTACACTTCATAAGATTGTATAAAAAGAGCGTAAGAAACCCGGTCGAAGAAAGTAAACGAAAACAGTTAGTCCCGCGTATTGAGTTACCGCAGCAAACCAAGTGGTGAGCGATAGTCACATCTCGAGTTGCGGTAGCACACCCCATGGTGAGTGAGTCACCTCTCGAATGCAAAGGGTTAATATTATGGAAATAAAACTTCAAACATATCGAGTGTATTTTTTAATGAAATCCCATTTACGTTACAATATCCATATTATAAATTACAATTAGTTGACCACGAGCTCAGCATGACCTGCCTCGGCGCACAGCATTCAGTTAACTTACAGACTAACCTATAATGACACAGGACTCACATACTCATACGTTTTAATATAAATAATAGGCAAGTCGGAAGAAAATGAGATCTTTTTAAAAGGACGTAACAAAGGAGTTTCACTGTAAAGAGATTACATACATGTGCGAAACTGTTTACAAAAGGAAAATAAATTAAGCATTCCATTCTTTCATGATGGTTGCCACATTATAAAGCTTTTTTAAAAACCAAGTAAAAATTATAACTCGTCACGCTCAGTCTCCCGGAGGGGCGATAAGTAGATGGCGGAGGCTGTTTGGCCACTCTGAATGTTTGTGGAGGAATGAGTATGAAAGACGATGAAGTGTATGAGTTGATGTAGACCTCTAGCTACTACAATCTGTGAATCTTCCCATGTCTTCATTTCTTCGCGGATATATTTCCTTTACCGTCATGGTAAATAAATCGACACTTAATTTAAGATTGTTAATATTTAAAAATTAAGTTTTTAACTTATACAATTACATACACTAATAAAAATGTCGACAAATGTCTGTTTTAATATTATCATATGTATAGCTCCCATATAATATGATTATACTATGAAGAACATTTAATAACTAAATTATTGTTATTTAAGTTCATTTGTTATCTTCGATTGTTTACGTTTCATTTTATACAGAATTTTTATTTATTACTTCATTTAATTTTTTTTATTCAGAGTTTTCAATACGTCACTTGATAATGATGAGCGAATCACAAAACGAAAACAAAATGAACAAATAATATCCTGACAGATTGATCTCAACTTAAAATATCACAGAATATAAATACTGACAAAATTGTACAACAAGGAATAAAATATTGAGCTAAATTACATACTTGTACACAACAATGGAAATTACATACTTGTACACAACAATGGAAATTACATACTTGTACACAACAATGGAAATTACATACTTGTACACAACAATGGAAATTTACAACATTTTTCCATCGATTTTTACGCATTTTAAACACACTTAGAAATGAGCCTAAATATTTTAACAAAATAAACAAGATTAAAATGAATAAAAACAAAAAACCGAGGTCTTATTAAAACAAGATAATGTTCAGTCCGTTCATCTTGACAATAAAAGAAAAAATATTACTCTGTAAAAAAAGTATGAAATTATCACAGAATGTATAAATATTCTCGAAAATCGACCTATAACAATAACAAAACCAGTTTAGTGGTCGAACACGATGTGAACATGTGACATCTCGACGTTGGTAACATCTGACGGCCAACTCTAGCGCCGGGCGCGCTCATTGGTCAAATCAAATAGCGCGCGCTTCCCCTACTTCCTGTTACACACTTCCGTCCCTGTAACTTCCACAGGTTGCAGGAAAGCGAGAAAAAATAAGATAATCTAAGTTTTTAGTGTAATTCTATAGTGAGTTCTGAAACTGTATAACAATCTGTATGTGTACTTTAAAACGACTAGAGAAATTATCACAAAGCGTTAATGACATTAAAAATAATTAAAATATTGAGCATTTGACAAAAGGCGATAATAATAAAACCCAATAACACCAAAATAAAATTCAGCCTAAAACTATATTCGTGACCTCTGTAGACAGATTATTTTTTATTATCTTAAATCTAGAAGCGATTTGTATGTCCTTGAGCAGGAAGTAGAACAATGTTTCTACGAAGGATATTGTAACTCACTAGTGAACATTTTATAAAATAATATTGTACATAGTATTCGAACAAAAGTCCAGTCACAAATAAATAAGTTCTCACATTCATATAACTTCAACGTGATGTCCAAAGACAAAAAGAGACCAGAAATTATTTCAATTTGATAAATGGCATATTTATCTCAGTTCTATTGCTCTGGGTAGTTGATTTGAGTTCAACAATAAGAAAAACAATGTTGTATTTTATACCTAAAAAAAATTGCGACATAAGTGATGTTTAAGATATTTTATAACATACAGGGTTCAAATAAGTAGATAAATTATATTACTACACCGAGTTCTACATAAAAAACTGCAGTATAGAAAACTACAACAGAAAGTCAACATATGATTGTATACTAAGACAGACTTTATACCTTATTCTACTAAATATGATATCGAATGTCGGCTACATAATATAACCTTAAAAATTACCTACTTTAATAAGAACGCGCCACAAGCCTTTGTTTGTCTGAAGTTGGCAACAAGTCGCCGCGGTGTAGCTCCAAATCGACACGAAATGCGGAACCTATTGCATCTCTGTCGCACCTCATGCTTTCGTGTATACGTCCGTCTCGCTCATTCCGCGAGTGACTGTATCGATAGCTAACTTCGGACTCACAGAGATCTCTGGCGCGTTATACCACGGGACCACGATATCGTCGGGGGCAACTTATATGAGAAATACTCATATCACAAGACCCTGTTTCTGATAAAAATGTTTTAAAACAGACGTCAAGATCGGAACGTGTTTAAATTGATCCGCAGCTTCAAGCTTTCACGATTTTTGAAAAAAAATTGTTTCCATGGCATTGAATTCTTGAAGTACACTTTACCCCAAAGAACCATTTGGCATCAAAACGTTGGAATGACCAGTTTTTATTTCATAGTGTATTAGTGAACGATTCATCCGCAGTCGACCTTAGAAAAGGTAAAGCAAGCTATCACGTCTTTTGTAAACATGGACAGCGTTCGTATACAGTTAATTATGTCCAATACTTGGTACGTCGGAACCTAGAACCTTAACCGGCCGTATACAAAAACCAAAATATTTGTGATAATAATAAGAAAAATGTACAATAAATACAGTGTATATCACGTCGTAATTTGGCATTACTTCAAATAGAATTTAGAAACTTAAGAGCAATCGGACCGTCCGCTTCAAGCCTCAACACTAACAATAATCAACGCTTACAAAATAAAATAGTTTAATTTACAATTTTTTTGGCAACCCTATCAATAATCGATATATTTTTTAATACTTCGATTGTTTTATAAACGAATAGTCGCAATCGTCACAAATAAATTTATTTTACCTGTATTTTTTCTTTTCATAACGATGACACAAACGGACAGGAAGTGAAGCTGTCACACACGTCAACCAGAATCAAAAACAAACAAAACAACCAAACAGAAATTTCGTAATTCAATTTGTAATGTAAACAATACACGTCTAAGACCCCCTACGCACTGAACGAATGAGGATGGACACTCATAATTTTCCCTTATATAAGTTCCCAACATTTTTTTTTATTAAATAGTGAATATAAATGCGTAACTTGATTTGTTAGGGTTGTCAGATCTTTGTTGCTACCGAATAACACATTACAAATAATTTTACAAGTAAAACATTAGATTATTATTTCAAAGCTCTGAGCTCGAATAAACATTTTTATGTTTAACAAAATGTTATTGTGTACTTATATTTGGATCTAAGCATGGATTAAATACCTCTTAAAGAGATTCAAGTCCTTACATTGATGTTTTACCTACACTTTTCAGCCATATCGAAACCAAAGTATGAATAAAAGCGAAAAAAACACGTCATTATTTGCCTGTAGCATAAGTTAATGAATCGGACGCTATGGTCATATTAATGACGAAATACGCGATATACTGACACACTAAAACATCGTTTCCGTTCCTTTCGTTTTGTTTCGATCTGTTTCCATGCTTAAATTATTCTATATCCCAAATATTATTAAACCTCATCATCATACTTGTACAACGGAACGCAAAACGTCTTTTAACCCCTCTATCCCCCGAGCGGCGCCCGGGCGCCGCGTGACGTCACAAGTATGAAATTTTTTATGCGAAACTGAACCTTATGACAGCACACAGCTTGTATCATTCAGTAACACATTGCGAGTGTGTTATTATTTGTGACGTCTTGATGACTCATTACGCTATAAGGCTCACTTTCGTTTAATTTTTTTTGACATTTGGCTGTCAGTGGATTTCGCGGGCGTAAAGCGCTTAAATTGTATCTGATCTGACCTGGTGTTCTTTTGGCACAATACTGAGGGTTGATTTTGAATTTATTCGGCACATTACGTTGGTAAACGATGTTGCAATTAAATGAGCATAGTTTGCAATGCCAGTATTAGTAATTTTTGGTAACTATTTTATAACAAACAAATAATAATATAAAAAAAATTACACGCTGAATGAAATGTACGATTTCAAAAATGTTCCTTAACTTTCAGTTCTATTTAATAGGTCATTCGTTTGATAAGGACAGAAAAAGTTTCCTGTCGGTACGTATGTTTTTGAACCTTGTTTCACAGCAAGATGGAATTTTTATGTTAAAATGCCAAAATATTTGCGAAAATCAACTTTTTCTCACATTGCCTTAGAATATACACTGTCTCACGATTTCAAACAAATTACATTTCCGACGAAAGTATTACAACTGTAACGGTTTGTATGGTAAGTGACGTTTGTTTGTTTACTAAAAAATCGAGCTCGCTGCGAAATGAGGTAGAGATATTTATGTAAGTCCGTTTCATTGCGAGCTTTAGCCAGAACGGTTTGGCTGATTCGGAAGAGTGAGATGTCATCAGATACTTCCCCAGGGTGTTCTATGACGTCAGCATGAAACCCATACAGTGGAAGTAAATCATTAAATTGTCAAGACAGTCAGTCGGGTACTTTGGTTTTTTAAACAATTACTTATTTTATTTTACTTGCTTAACGTAAGAAACGCTTACAACAATAATAAATATTTGTCTTTCTTTGGTATCTTTACTGCAAGATATTTTGGCACGAATTATGTCGAGCCTAGCAAAGCTAATTAACTAAATCAATTTCTTGGTGATTTTCAGACATTTAAATACGTTTCCACGCGTTTAACTAATGAATAAAAAGGTACGTTCACATGAAATCAACACATACTGTGTAATAATTTAGATACATATGTAAAACCCTAACATGATCAAAATCTTCCTTTACCCAAACTATATACAAATAAGCGAAGCGGTAATGAGACTAGTTCGACCCACTCTTGAAAAAAGCTAACAACGTTCAAAATATTAGACTACCGCAAAATTGTAAGTTCCCTAATGTATTTAAATTTAATTGGCCCGTTTATTTTTAGTATCAATATCTAACACTAAAACTAATTTGGCAAAGTTTTGGCACTTTCATTATATACTCGCCCTGTGCGGCGGCATGTTGAAGGTCAGGGTGTCATTGACGAAGTATTGTTGGTCATCATCAGGTAAATAGTAACCGCAACTGCCGTCGTTCGATACTTGGTCCTCGTAAGCCGGATTTTTGGGCATTACACATGCGAATTCATCCCAATTCGGCTCAATAGATTTTCTCCTTTTTGCGAATAGAATCGATCCGTCGAAAGCGTATTCGTCGTCGAAGTGTAGGACAGCGTCATCGTAGAAGTAATTCTCGACTCGTTTGTTACTTGTGTTCCTCGCTATGTTCCTCATTAGTTTCTTCCTCGCGTAACTCGATTTCTCGGAATCGTAATCGTCGACTAATGGGTCATTGCTTCGATTGTCTGATAGTATGTTCATGGAGTAAGGCGAGGAGCTATGAGGGCTGCTCTCCATCCTGGTACTTAGGCTATTTCTGTAAGGGTTTAGGTACTGTTCGTCATTGCATCTCATTTCGTACATCATGACGCCGCGTCGCAACTGTTCCCGTCTTTTCGCAACCATTTCCCTAAAATCCTCTGGGTCTAGAGTGAAATCGTTTCTCGCGTTCATATAGAGGTACCCAGATGCTGAGTTTAAGCGGAGAGTCTGCGATCTATTCTTTGACGATGCCTTCTCAATGTATCGCGGCAAGCCGCCCAGCTCTAGATAGTTTTTGGACTTTATTTGTTTAATGTTTGTAGGCGGAACGGGTGAAAGCGGATCCCTGTATGGTATCGATCTGAAATAAAAAAATAATTATAAACATATATTAAAAAAATGACATCTATGAATAAGATTTATTTTTAGATAGGAGGAACCAAAAGACATCAGCCAGACTTTGTATGTCGAGGGGGTGGAACGGATAACAAAAATAGGGGAAGAAGAGATTGGAAGGAGAGGTTAGTCGTAAGTATATAATAAACCCAGTCACTTGTGCAGAAATCATTAGGATGAACAACAGGTGCGGGAGCAGCTATTAATGGGGATTACTACTGCCACTGTTAAAGCCAATAACTTACATGTTTTAAGCATTTTATGATCAAGCTTCCGGTATATCAAGGATGAATTTAATCAAAAGTTAGAGACTTTATATGTGAATGCAATTAAACAACAAGCAACTATTATAAACTTAGAATAATTGTTACACGAATGTTTGCACAGTGGTCTACTCATATTGTTTCAACAAAACAGTTATTTAGTATACGATTAAGTTAAATAAAACTAACCTGTTCGTGGCAAAACAGTTACAGGAACAACTGCACACACTAGGAGCGTAATCTTCGTCCACGTACAGCGGTATCAGCGCCGCGTCACCTGGAACGTTAAAAAAATAAAATTAATTATGCCTTACTATATAACACCACATGGAATATCGTATTAATATTTAAAATGCGAAAGTGTGTACGTATGGATGTTTGTTACTGATAAGTGTCAAGTAAGGAGTACAAAAATTGCGCTATTCTAGTGTGCGCTGCAAAAACCGTTAGAGTTACACGTACATATATAAAGTATAATGGAAATCTTTACCTTAAATAGTCCAATACAAAAGCCAGCGATAGCATATATATATTTTATGTATAAGCCATTATCTCCAAAATAGTGAACCATCTATTAATTATAGGGCGGAGCGAAGTTTGCCAGGCCAGCTAGTTGTTAAAATAATTTTAAAATTTTGTGTATTTTATAAAACCGAGTCTGATGACGTCACGTACTCGTACAGTATACTATAAAGTTTACGTTATGTATTACTAACGCAACTAACGAATACAGTAAAAGTGCGTCGCTTGCTGTACAAAGGCGCACACTATGATTAACGCTGAAGTAATGT
Organism: Papilio elwesi; assembly: GCA_029849275.1. Lineage (NCBI taxonomy): Eukaryota > Metazoa > Arthropoda > Insecta > Lepidoptera > Papilionidae > Papilio > Papilio elwesi. The sequence goes on from CM056709.1 coordinate 2,570,337, forward strand.
ATACTACGATTTGGACGCCACAAACATGTTGAGTGTGCGCTAATGTTTGCATGTTCATTCATTTCATTGACAAGGGCGCACGGATAATTTGCAATCAGGCGACAGACTTTTAATTGTATTTTCGTTGTCATTAGTGTTCATTTGAAATATTGATTATTTATAACTCGTTCCTGCAATATATCTTATACAATAAAAAAATATAAGATGGTTCACGACAATTAGCGAATGACAGATTCAAACCTAGGGTCACAATTTTGCTATTTCAATTATGTCATAAGGCTTTCATAACAGAACGCTACTATCAAATTCATCACACGATTAGTTGGGAAAATATTTCGGATTAGCCGAACAAACGCCACGATTGTGAATGAATAATTGTTAGGAATGTGGATGAATATGTTGATAGGTGTAGGAATAACATGGATGGGTTGCGTGAAAGGTGACATGGGTAAGACGGTGAGCTAATTAGCGCTTTGTCGAGTGAATTCACAACATAGATCGTACCTGGCCGGTCCCTGAGCGGGGCGGCGGGGAGGCGCGTGCCCCTCGCGACGCCGCGCAACACCGCGCCGTCCGCCGTTATGACGTCGCCCTCCAGGCGCACCGCCACTTGTTGTGCCTATGTATACAAATAAAAACAGTCGCGCCATCTGACACATCTCGGCACACCTCCCTCGCTTCTATCGATCCTTTTTGCGGCTATTTATAAAGAACTAAATATTTTTAATCAATATTCGTCAAGTCATTAGATAAATAAACATTATATACATCTTATTCCGCCTGCAAAAATCCTTCCGTCCAGCTCGACCGGTCAAATACCACCTCAAACCTCTCAAAATATGATAACCCCTTCAGTTTTTTTCTGGACATCGATAAAAATTGTGCAACACTATCTTTTTCCACTTAAATTCATTTTTACTTCATGCCATAAACGACATCGCTAGTAGTAAATTCCAAAGTAATGAATTGACAAAAGCTTTCGAAATGTCACGTGGTCTATAATTAACGCAACGAAAAAGTTAGACAATGTACATGTTAGTTTATTCCATCAGAATTATTGTGTTAGCTATAGCGATAACAAAGTTCCGTATAGAATCACTTCTAGTCACTCTAATCGGTAACTTCTAACAGATTGATGAATTAAGAGTACTTGTATCATTGACCCACCTGTTCCGCTTGCTGCTGGTCCCGCTTCTCATCCTCCGTGTTCATGGTAACAAAGCGGAGCACCAGCAGGTTGAGGCAGGCGGCCACGATCGCCAGACCGAACAGTATGAAGATCAGCGCGAACATAACGTATGACGGCTTGCGATTCAAAGCGTTGTCCTTCTGTAGAGCTACCATATCCCCGAAACCTGAACATTGATTTATTCGAATGATGCATGAATAGGACATGTATTGGTGAATGTGTGGTAATCATTTATTGTGGTATACAAGTCACATATATTAGTATTGAATGATCTTTAATAATCTTAGGACATATACTGCTTACAACGCAATATATGCAAGATTAATTAATATAATTCAGTATAAGCATGGTAAAAATGCTTAAACTTCCATCATTGTCCCACCTGAGACTTGAATGGACCTTAAAACTTCTAAACTTAATTATTTAGGCCATAGTATGAACACTTCACTCACCAATAGTAGTAAGCGTTATAAAACAATAGTATACACTGTCAAAGTAACTCCATCCCTCGAACTTGGAGAACGCAGCGGCCCCGCCGGCGATGGTCAGCGACGACAAAGTGGTCACCACACAGATGAGGTCCACCTCGGACGCGGTGGTCTGTTTGCAGTTCATCGTGCGCTTCAATGCTTTTATTATTACACTGGAAATAAGAAAATAAGGTAGAAGGGACAAAGGATAGAATGAGTGTACATATGTAACATCTGAAAACCAATCAGGGTTGTTCATATAGACAAGCCAGGTATCTGCTGGCAGTATGATAGTGTAAGATACGGCATAAGAAATGTATACTTTCATCTGTTATTTCAGCAGGACCTACAACAGAATGTTAGATTTTATATTCACGTAAACTTGGCTACTTTTCTAGTCTCTTTCTTTATCTTTCGTCCTAATTTGGTTATATCAAACTGATGAGATAACAGATGAGGTTATAAATTCCTAATTTTCGTATTTCAAGCCATGAGTGTTCACAACAAAAAAACTTGCTAAATTCTTGGATGTAATTGTCTAGTTGGGTATCAAGAATATGTCTATCTTTAGGCAAGAATAACGATTTATTGGGATAATTAATATTACCTCGCAAATATTTACATCTTATAAAGTGAACATAATATATAAGGGATATAAAACCGAAATGGGCAAGCTATTCTAAATTGGTAATACACTAGAGATGAAAGACGAAATAAAGTTAGCACCTTTGAAGGGAGGACAACTGAGAGGGAGGAAATTCACCGCAGATTCCTACTCAAGGAGGCTTACGCTTAAGACACTTAGACTACTCATTACTTAGGGCAAAGAAAACCTAACCTCTACCTTAACACTTTAACACTAATAAATATTACATAAAATTCTTATGTTCCATGGTTTTTATTTAAATATCTTGTAAATTAAAAAGATCAACTATAAAACACAGTACACATTTTTTATGGGAAAAGGAGGTTAACAAGCAAGCAGTTCACCTGGGTAAGTGACGTCGTTGCTTCGCAGATGCTGCAGATTGCCTAACTTTTATAAACAGAAACATACTTCACGCCTGTCTTCTATGAGCTTGTAGTATTTCACCGGTAGAGCCGGCCCATTCGTGCAACAGATGTTATAGATGCGGACTCTATGTCTCTATAAATATTTAATATGAACTCACCTACTGAGTCGGTTGACTCGCTCACCGATACTTTGGAACATGATAAGGCCGAGGGGTATGCCCACGATCGCATAGAACATTGTGAATAGCTTGCCGCTAACAGTCGCTGGAGTCGAGTGTCCATAACCTGGAAAGATATTTGAAATTAGTAAGTGAGTAAATTGCTTTTCTACATTAACCTGCCTGCCAATATTAAAATTGCAACTTTTACCCCCTGGAGTTTACAGAAAAATGTTACAGCTTATATATTAAGTAACAGAAGCATGTTGAAAAGACAAATAAAGAGACAGTAAAAAGACAAATTTATGTTGCACAAGTATTGTCGGCAGGGTACGACGTCCCAGGAGAATTTACATCAAACAGATTAGTGACATAGAACAGAAAGGCCATGTAATGAGTACCCCTAACCTGTAAGTGTGTATGCATAGATGTATCGATGTAGAAGCGAGAGTGGTTGTAGATTTGAGGCAAATAGAAATCCTTGATGTCTGCCTATCCCTTTAGGTTATGGGAATGAGCGAATATTTATTTAAACACACAACTCTTGCTCTAAGAATAATTGTTTATAATTTGTTTTTAGTAAACTGAATCTCACTATAACATCCAATTGCTAAAATCTCAAGACAATGTATCTATATAATATAGTAATCACTGAAATGGCATGTTACAATTTATAATTCAAAAACACAAAAAGGAAATTTCCTTGAATATATAATAAATCCTGGTCATAAACTTCACATACAGAACTGTGTTGAAGATCACAGATAATGCATCCATCACCAAAGACCAGAAGGTTGGTAGAAAATTGAACTCAAAAATGATATAATTGATTAGAGTAATAGTTGATAATGTTTTTAGTATGGGCCTATTCCACACAACTCCACACTTAGCGCATATTTTGCCTGACCTGGATCACTCCAGGAAGAAACCCAGCAACCCCCTGATGTTGCTAATGACCAGATATTTAACTCTGCATAGAGTGATTACTATACAGTGCAGCATTAAGGGATACATTGTGATTGTGAGTAATCTTGGGTTAAATAAGTTACCGATTGTGGTGAGCACAGTGGTGGCATAATAAAATGCACCGGTGAACTTCCACTGCTGACCGGCTTTGTGTGGCTCAGACTTGAGGACCACTAACTCCATCACTCTAAAGTCTTCCTCTGTGAAGTTGTACTTCCTTATTAGCATACCCTCTATTGCTGGAAAAGAAAATATTTGATAGTGAAACTAAATGTATGGGCTGGTAATAATCAATCAATACATTATAAATTAACAAAGTTCACAACTAGTGTAGCATGTACATAAGAAAAATGTGTTACCATATACTTGATGAAAACATTTTTGTTTAATGAACTTATATCTTACTATATCTTTACAAAAATTGAATTGGTTACTTTATATGTAGTCTTGAAGTCCATGTCTACCTTGTTTCATTGCAAGATATGAAATAAACAAATGTCATTACCATACATGGGGCCAAACTTTTTATACTTTTGTTGTAATTTTGTGAGATAAATTGAAGTGAAATTGTTTAATGTATAGCTAATGTTATAAGGTAATATGTGAAAAAGTTATTTTGGAATTTACGAATTTTAATGTAAGGACCTTTGTTTACAAAAATCACATTTTGCTATAAAACAAGGCATAAAATCAAAGTGTATGTATCTGAAGATTGTCAAGTACTCCAAAATGAATTGTAAAACATTCTATATATTATTCTATATTCTATATATAGGTTTAATAAAAAAAATCCTTTAAAATCTCAACACCAGTTTTATTATCTTAGAAAACAACTTACTGTTACAATTATGGAAACCAATATCTTTAAATATTGGTTGCTTTTGTTCTCATATACTTTATCAATTATAAATTTAAATGAAATAAAAAAAATTACAACACACAATTGCAAGTACATTAAATTCATGAATTTAGTTCTTATTGCATTAGTATTATTACATACCTTGTAGAACATCAAATCTACTTTTCTCAGTAGCCGATTCCAATGCATCGAAAACAGCGGCACCAACCAACAAGTAAGTAAATGTGCACACAATTAAGGATAGCGTGCGAACATTTTGCTTCTTCATCACTGCCGAGTTAATTGGACCTTAGAGCCTGGAGCCCTGGCACCTTCACCCCGCAGCAATTTAATGTCTGAGTCTCATATTGTAAACACTATCTCTAAGTTACCATTGTCTTACAGTATATGTTTTACTGGACATTGCATTTGCTACTCATTGTTATGGAGTCTAGACATGTGTTTAGGAATATAATTGATTTTTATGTTATTGAGTAGGAATATTAATCTAATGTTGAATTAAAATATTATTAGTAACAACCATTTTTTCTTTACTACATGCATTTGCCATAAACCATCATTGTTCTCGATTACTTATAATTAATTTTATGTAGATTTGTTAATATACTTGATTCCCTCATCTGCAAAAATGTTTTTATAATCATTATAACAGTAATTTGGAAATAAATTTCAAACTGATTTCATAAAATTTATTCAGTAGTTCAGTTATTTGTAAATATTCATAAAGAAACTAAATGGAAATATATCAATGTAAGAAATATTTAAAAAAAAGGTTCTGAAAAAATACATATCGAAAATAGAACAAAGAGACTCACAATTCACTTTCCAGAAACAATCGCGTTAGGTATCGTTCTGGAATTTTCTGACCCATCTTATCGAACAGCCTGCATTAATATTTAATTATCTGCAAAACCGTATGCTAAAAATAGCATCGTTGCTGATTCCCGGTCCGCATTCAAATCCTATAGGTCAACCCACACGGCGCCGAATCTGGGTCACTTGAAAATATCATTTTTTTAAATGCATGTATTTAAGAAAATATTACAACAGAAAATCTTCTCACAACACCAGATCGTATATTAAAGGAATGTATTTGTAGAAATGTAGAAATTTTAATAAGAATTTAAATAGAATAAAAATAAACTCTATGCGGTATTCAATATGCTGTCACACCTGCTTGCGTATATCTACTCCTGTGCCTGCCCTGATAAACGCACTCACACTACCGTCCAATATGACACATTTTTATCTCCAGATCATTTTATAATAAATTACCGGGGCCGACTGATTAATCTAATCAATTAGCATTTCATTTAATAAAATAACACACAAACAATAATGGGAATCAGTCAGATTGACTGCACTACCTTGATTGATTTCGTTTGATTGACCTGATTTGGGTGGCCAGACTATAAATTGAAATGTAACCATTTTCTATTCAATTTAGTATTGCTATTACAAAAAAGTTTATGAGCAATACAAAGTATAAATTAAACATTTTACAAACCACTGTAATAATTTTATAAAATTGTTTTAAAATATTTTTATTTTCGTCAAAATCAATATCGTAAAGAAAGGAGTACAAATCATTTGAATGGTACTACTTCTTAGATCATTGCATTACGTATAGATGGCGCTTTTACGAAGTTTTTACGGGGAAGTAAATGCACGAAACGGCCGGCCCGCCTGCCTAACGCTAACCGTGCACGGGAATTATAAGCTACTAATCTAAACCTATAACACATATTACATAAGAAAACATACATAATTTCTAAAACGTCTATATACGTGTTAATACTGCGTTACCAAATATTGCTGTTAAGTGTTACCACTACCAGGGAGAGCTGCGTATCTCCGAAATACGAGCGTGTGATATGAATATCTCAATGCACAGTGTGTCTAGCTGATACTTGCAAAATATCCGAACCTGTCCTGTTTTGAACTTTGTATAAAATTTCAATCATCATTTTAAAGATCATAACATATAGTTAGCTAAAATTTAAATTTTGTTCGGAATTATACAGACTCAGTTGACGCGACTTAAAGTTTCCGTTTTGTGTAATGTTTCATGTTTTTTTTATCTATATATCTTATTTTGCAATTTTTTATATCACTAGTGACCCGTCCTGGCTTCGTCCGGGTACCACTAATTATGTTGATCCGATCGCTACCAAACACAGGAACAGTCTCTGTGCCAATCTGGACAAACCCTGTAAATTTCATCGAAATCGGTCCAGCCGTTTCGGAGTCTATAGGCAACATACATACTTCGCTTTTTATATTTTTTTTAATAAAAAGTATCCTATGTTACTTCTAATACCTCCAAGAATATGTGTACACAGTTTCATGATGATCAGTTGAGTAGCGTGAAAGAGCAGCAAACAAACTTGCATTCACATTTATAATATTATATATAAAATAGAATAGATAGATAGATAGTTAGATAGATAAAAACCTATTCTTAGACCTACCGAATGTATATGCAAAATTTCATTGAAATCGGTTAAGCCGTTTCGGAGGAGTATGGCAACTAACACTGTGACAGGAGAATTTATTTTATTTGTTCTTAGCGCTTAGCTGACTAAGCATGTTATCATATTGTTCTGTTAGTTTTTACGTAGCAGGGATCACAGGTAAATGTATTATATTTCCGGGCAATACTAATTATTCTGTATTATTGAATCGTGATTGCATGCATGCGGCCGGCGCGTGCGGCCTAGCCAACTAGTCCGTAAAGCGAAAGCGGTAGGGCCCTGCTTTCACGGGCTATAGCTGCACTTCTGGCCCGGTGGACTTTTATTGACGTTTTTTTTCTTAATATGATTTAAAAGCCACCATAAACATTGTCAATAGAAGTGTATTAAGAAGCTTTAAAAGGTTGAATGTGTAAAGGAATAAATCAAAGATGTGCGGAGTAGTCCAAGAATTTTAACACCAAAAAATAGTTTTGCTCTGCATAAAATCCTTCTGGGCGATTTTTCTATAGGGGTTGTTAGGATTATATCCTAATATAATCCTAACAACCCCCTTGGGCTTATTACTTAGGAGGCCTCAGTATTAAACCGAGTTTCTGTCGTCCGAAACCGCGAGTGCGAGCCATCTTGAAAAATGTATTTTTGCAAATATCTCAGAAACTTTGAATTTTACGTCATAAACAGCGACGATCTTTTTTGTAGAGGGTAAAATTTCTCGTCTTTTTCATTCCAACTTTTTGCCCTTTTTGTGATTCCCAATTTTTTTTTCGTATTTCCAAATATGATTGAGAATTTTTTCCGACTACATCTCAATACTACTTATAAATAAAACAAATTAAAAAAAATTGTTTTTCAGTATATGTATGAGCCGACGTGAGAAGTACATACTTTGGCTAGAATAACACAAAAGAGTTTTTTACACTGTATCTTTATGAATCGACCATTAACTTGGTGTTTTTTGCAATATTTCTCATAAAGTGCAAAAAGATGTATATATAACTAACAATAAGTGTCTGGTAATTAGCATATATTCTAAATCCTACCGCACTAATCAGAGATTGCAAACATTTTCGAGTAGGTTATATATTCCGAATGTGATAGGGACAGAGCCTAATTGAAACAATGTACGTCGAATCAATACGTCAAATAGTAACTGGTAGAATGAAAACAAATCGACTGCAAAAAATAAACAAATGTAAACATAGCTTACATAAGCTGTCGCGACCCAGAACTTGGGAGAAAGGTCTAGGTGGCCCCCTCCCTCCGGCTGCAGGTGCGACCGCAGAACACGTTCTGCAAACCGCGCGTGATCTTTAAACAATACTTCGACTGCTCATTGTGTAAGTCGGGGATGGGGAAACTGATTTATTGGAGGGCCTTATAAAATAATTACAACATTTACACAGGCCAAAGAGCATTTAATAATATGTAAAAAAAAACAATCTAACTTTATTGTTTCGAGCATTGTGCTAGATCGGTGTGAAGGAGGAAGTTTTGATTGTTTAAGAGGGTCCAAATTTGGCTACAAGGTATTTAGAAGTAATTCGTAAACTTCTGAGCGTGTTTAATAAAATTGGAGAAATTAGATTATGGTAGAATTTTGTAAAATTAAAGAATAATAAATAGTCTCGTGCCGATATAGTTATATAGATGTGACGGGTTTTGATCGTGGGCCGCCATTTTCACATGCCTGGTCTAAGTTAACTAGACTGTTTAAGCTGCTACCCGTGCAAAGTTGGGTCGGATCGCTAGTACTTAATACAGATAGAAAAACTACAATGGACTACGAAATAGAATAACTAGATATGAGACAGGTCATGCGTTGTCGATTCCATAAATATGGTATAAACATTAAAGTATCAAGAGAAAGGTTCAAACGTTTTAATTATAAAAAAAATAGTATAGGAATAGCCAATATGGCAGCAAAACGATTAGATTGTCAATTTATCAACGGTCACGGCGTGGTACCTTCTAGACGGTGCAGTTTAGAACGAGCCGGCCCTTTCACTGGCGGAGAGAAAACCGAGAAAAGTGGCACCGACGAACTTTCATAATATCAAATGAAATCACAACATAGTTACAAGGTCTACCTAAGCATTCGTGGCCTAATGCACGACTGTTATAGTAAAATAGCCCTTATTATTTTTTAGCTTCCTAATTATGGAAGAACTATTATTTTCATAAAAGTTTAATATTAATGATACCGCTGCTGACATGACTGGACCGTACAGAGAGAGACAGGTGTGTCAAGAACGTGACTATTGGAAATTGAATCACTTGATATGTATTACAAGAAATTCGTCTAACGGGATGAGTCACAGATGGGTTAACAGTTAGATAGAGGAAGCCACCCCCCCCCCTTCCGCTGTCTCACTGGATTAGTTAAATATAACGAAAAGTGAAGAAATTATAACGGGGATAGGATGTGCAGGAATTGAGGATAGATAGACTTAAGAGAATATTATACTTCGACTTCACGCCGGTAGTCTATGCGATCGACTAGCTGGGGGAGGGTTGATCTTCCTAAGGGTAGGTTTGGTAAGGTAAAAATTACAAATAGCACAACATTTTAGGTATAGGTTATTTTAATGACAATGAAATAAAACAGTGTATGCTGACTTAAAAAATTGGTTATAGAGTAAGAATAATCAAGTTCACTTTAGAGATGCGGGGGGAAGGGACAAGACCCTCTATTCCTCTATCCGCCAATGTACTGGCTTTATAACTGTCCGACTCTACCATTGAGCTTGAATATATTTTCTCTTGTAATTAAAATAACTGACACAACTGTTAACATGATAAGAAACAGTTGTAAACATTCATCAGTAGCCTGACATGTATGTTACTCGATGCGCACGCTTGTAAATCGTTTAACTATGTCATAGCTAGCACACATGTGGCCTGTGCCCATTTCACCTAGCTAAACACCTTTCTTTACCCACACTAATGCAAAAATTACACTATATTTTATAACCCGCACCCACACTCCAGGCCATGACTCGTGTCTACTGTTGTATTATTGTGTGTGTTGTGAATCGCAACGGTATATGCATTCATTTCCAGTTGTGTGCGTGAGAGAGAGGGGACGTCACACTTTCACGTACGCATCGATCTATTTCGTCTGTGTGCGTTGTTGCTTCTGTGTTGTTGTTGCGTATACGCATGCAATGCCATTGCCAATTACGCATACGGAAAGCTGGTTGTAAAATTTACGCTAATATTACATGAGCGGAAAATGGCGGTTAATGAAGGAAATAATGATACAGTTGCAGTTTTTATTGGCCCCAGACTGTGTCGTTATTGCTTTAAAATTGGGAAGGAAGTGCGGTGCGGAAAATAATGCACATCGAACGATATGTAACGTACATTTGTTGATTGGTTGGTAGTGTTACGCATATATTTATTTCCGTTTAACGTAAAAAACTGTTGTAACAAATTGTTGTTTTTAAGTCTTAAGCATGGGGAAAAACCACATAAGACAACGATAGCTATCAGTATATAAATCCAAAATCGTTAGGATCTTGAATCCTAGTTCCGTCGCAGATGTCTAATATTCTGAATGTCATACTGTGTCACATGTATAAATTAGTCGTTTCGCTATCGAGTTTTACGTAATCTTGTAGTTTTATAGCTAATATTGTTCCATAGTAGTTATGTTCCCCTTCATTTTGTTTTTTATATAGTTTTGTTTATGCAAACACATACTTTATGTACGCTGTGTTTATCCGTAACTGAGATTACATGTTACTTATTACATAGGTGTTATATAATGTATGTATATACTCTGAAACTAATTCATGTAATTTTGTAGATGAACCATATTAAATAAATAAATAAATAAATAGTTGATAAATTTTCTTTGGAAATTACGTCCAATTTGTCGTTGCTTATAATATTGATGAGTTTGATACATATATTTAACCTGCTATACAGCCACCGAATTCGTTTTTACTTATTATTAAAATTGTTTAAAGGTACATACATACGATTAGAATTATTTAGTTAAACTCTATGGTAGCAGGCTTACAAGTTAGATATAATTTCCTCTAGATTCAAAGTTAAGACTATAGAGTTTTATTAAAAGGATATCCGATCGTATACATTAACCTAAAAGTACAGAGACATAAATTTTAAATTATTTGATTAAAACTTTTTTGAATAGCCTAAACATAAATTAATTAAAACTAAAAAGACCTAATGAATGCGTATTAAATGAAACACTTTTTGGAAATACTTCCAGTCTTGCTAATTGGTATTTGTATGTATGTTATATCCAAGTAATGTGGTAAGTTATAATGAATTAATGACGTTCGTCTGTGCGGGAAGCTCGTGCAGTCGCAGTGAAAGCAGCGGCCGTGCACTTCGCTGTATGCAATGGATCTATGCCTCTTGATACTTTGTATTATTTATTTATCGAAAAAGTCAATAAAACAACAGATTGACTAGCTTATAGACAGTTATATTTTAATTTAAAAAATACGCTAGCTTGTGAATTTGAATATTTTGAACGTGGTGTGGACATTTTATTTATACTACTAGATACTTTACTATAGATACTTTTTACTTTATACTACTAGTAGTAACTACTTTATAGCTAATTTATTTTTAAAGAAATAATTAAAATATTACTATCTAAGAAAAAAACTCATCGAAAATCTCACGTGAGTGCGCAACCGTTCTGTTTTTATGTTAGAATTAATTAGCAATATTCTATTTTTTGTACTAAGAAGGTTGAGGTGCAGTACATTACATTGATAGTTATTAGTTACAGCTCAGAGATCTCAAACTGGGGAAAGTTGGGATCGGCAGAGCGGGCTCAGTGGCTGCTTATTGATAAATACCGCTAGTCTAGACTGCGCCGGGCTAGATTTAACTAGATATATCGAATGTCTGTGAACATGATACTAGACTGAGCGCACTTGAATTTTATGTGGAAATGAAATGTTCCAATTACATCATATTATAAAAATATTGTATGCATATATATTACTTTAAATAAATAACATGTTTATGGTCTTCCAATTTTAGGGGAATAGTTTCATGTTCTTGACTTCGCTCGGGTAGATAAGAGGTAGACAGTTAAATATAATATAGCCTTGGTTACTCCCTGATAGAAGAACGTTCTATCGTTTTAAATCCGTTCAGTACTTTTTTAATTAATCCGTAACAAACAATCAAACATAATTATTATATTCCCCTTCTCTTATAAAAAAAACCTAAGCGTGTATAAGCAGCAACATTTAATCCCAATGCTGCTGCTGCGAGATTTGGCTCTGTTTTTGTCTAAGTTTTATCGTATAGGGTCGCTTATATGTTTACATATGCCCTACATACAAAAAAATGCGTGTAATTTTTTGTTATCTGTATAAAATAAATAACGCGTTTAGAGTCCTCCTTTTATTTTTTTACCAAATAATTTAATTAAAAAAAATATACTGAAATAATAATATTAAGAAGCATATAAACAGGAGTGGCCAATAAGCAACTATTATACATTTATAAAAGTTGCTACATATAAGCGATGTTAACGGTAATGTTTTGTCATCAATGTAATCCTGACAGATATGCTCCATAAATGAATACAATGTAAAAGAACAATGGCAGCACTCCGATAAAAGCGGTGAAAAAAAAGTTGCGTTCCAAATTCAAATATAATTTCCCACACGTAACGTTACGCGGGCGAGCATCGGGCACGGGCCGTTATGCGCGCGGCAGTGACCCACATTGGCTCGACATTTTCGCCGCGATTCTGTAACCGGTTTAATAACTAACCTTATTACCACAACTTATATGCTCGTTACATCGCTCTTTCTTCATAATTGGAATCATTATCTATCGTAGAACAGCGGCAATGTACAACGTACAATAAGGTTTGTCGATTATGGATTTACTGTTGCAGACATATTGTGGTAGTAGTATAAAGCCGGTGTGAGTTTGCCGCGCTTTCTGATTTTGAGACGAGAAATTATATTGTGGCCGTTTCAAAGTCACGTATATAGCTACTTAATCGACTGTTACGTAGGATGTGGCAATTATTTATTATGTAGACCCATTTTTATTGCGATTTTGTAACTGGATTGGATGAAATTATTTTTGGCGGAATAATTAATTAGCTTTAATACCTACTTAGATTCAGCGTTATCTGTCTATTATTGACTTTTAAGAGTAACATAACTAAGCATTGAAACTAATATTAGCTCATCTAACGCTTCACGTGTTTGTACTGTGATTATTTATTTTATTTCATAATCTGTAGTTGAGGCTCTTGCTTTCGATTTACTATCAAATAAACTTGGTCAAGAGAAGAAATTATAAATGATCAGACGATAGGAGCTAAGACATTTTCTACTTTCTAATTCCTAAGTTAATAAAATAATATATATATACGTATTATTTGCAATATGTACTTGTTTTTTTAATTGCAACTTGTACATAATTTATACTTAGTTCTAATTTTGTATATAATATAATAAATTGTTGATTTGTAATAATCCAATTTCAAATAAATCGAATAAGAAATATGAAAACGGTCTAGAATATTCGAAATCTATACAGAACATACTTATAGTTCTAATTTTGTAATGAATTTAGGTTATGAGTTGTCTTAAATTGAATTGCGTCATTTAGAGATAACGTGGGCGTTGGTAGTTATTCGACACTTGACACATTGGATTATTTTAGTTTGCAAGAATAACTAATATTTACTGTAAAAGTGGCAGAGCGTTGTAAATCTTACCAAAAGGAGGACTCGTTTATACATATTTCTTCGAATGTATGATTATTACCGAAGAAAAGAATATTCTGCAACCATAAATGAAATATATATATATATATATATATATATATATATATATATATATATATTAAGAACACCTAGCATAAATGCATTGACCAATCCAGGGGAGGAGGAGCTGAGGAGTCCTCCAATCAGTTTACAGACTACCTACCTACCCTCGGGAGGGTCAAGTCCCCCACAAAATACAATTTTGGACCTACCACAGATAACGTGAGATTATAACCGAGGAAAACTTTTAGTTTTACAACTCGTTAAAAGATCATTGTTGGCTATATCTTCTAGATGTTCTAGGTTTGTAAAAGGTGTACCGTATTTATTAGGTTTATTTGGTAAGAGAACATCTAAGAGGTGCGCGTGAAAAACATGCCATCCGCAACACGAGCCAGCAATTATTCAATAAATAATTTTATTAAGACTTTATTTTTTTTGATTATTTATTTATTTTTGAAATGTTGTCGCGTCATGCCACGTGTTTTGAGTTTTATTTTCTGTCAGTAGTCGTTATGACTGCCCGTGTTTTATATAATCTATACTTTCAATTTATTTTGCGATAAATGTATCCGTTCTGCCATCGAAGGCGACCATTCAGTCCGTGGTGCACGCATCCGCGCCATGTCATGTAAACTAGAGCGAGTTTCGAGGGCGTGTGACACTTACCCTGCGCTTGATCCGAAGAAAGTTTGCTCTTCCATTAGGGACGTGCCGAGACAGGACACTGATATGTGAAGCTTATTGAAATAATATTAAGAAATAGAATTGCGTGCAAGACTAATTCCGTAACACGGAGAAATAAAGACGATACTAAGGTTGTTAATACTAAAACCAGATGCCCGGTGTCAGTCCTCATTCCCTTCACATAGTTTTGGACGGGATAGGGAATTAATAGGAAAAGGAGGTATCCTTTTTCCTCTGCTCCTCTGTCCATAAAAGGTAGGCAACACATCTGCAACTCATTTGCTTGTTGCGGATGCCTACGGGTAGCGCTCAGTTAATGTCAGGTGAACCGCTTGCTCGTTGGCCACCATCTTCCATAAAAATACCTAACAATAAGAACTTTATGAGCAAAATATTTTTTGTTAAGCATAGAGGAAACACATCAATCTGCATCATCAACTATACATATAGCTGATTTAATGTATATTTATTATGGTATTTAGTGATGATTTACGTTTTCGCACCGTCGTTGTACGCATAACATGTCA
The DNA here is from genome assembly GCA_029849275.1 of Papilio elwesi. NCBI lineage: Eukaryota > Metazoa > Arthropoda > Insecta > Lepidoptera > Papilionidae > Papilio > Papilio elwesi. The sequence goes on from CM056709.1 coordinate 2,585,465, forward strand.
TGAAACACTTATCGATAATACAAGAAATTTATAAAGCACATCACTAGCTTCGACAGTAATCTCAACGTGAGACATAACGTCATGTAAAGAATGGTCAAGTTCAGAGCACGAACTGGGTTACGTTTAAATAATACTCTTTGTTCAAGACTTTTGGTGTGATAGGTATGTACTGAGAACATGACGATTCTTACCTTAAAATTCTTTAAGGTCACCCTTGCATCTATCGACGGTACCAAAAAAGTTACCTTGAATTAATTTTTTGAATTCTACAATACAGATATGCTATATATGCAGCTGTTTATCAACTACAATAGTAGTCCAGGTTATTGACAACATATTCCAATAATTGCCTTTTCCTCGTGTTAATTGGTCCTTAGTATACTCTAGTTGAATCATTACCTATTTTAAAGCCATTTAAAAACAAACATAAGCATGGGTCAATTTAAAATGGTTGCTTAACGGTAGGGTCGCTTGTTGGAGGTCAGTGTCTTATTGCATAGAAGAAAGGACCGTGCTGCCTTGGTCTCCCCTAAGGATCGACACAAAGATCAAAGGTCCCTTGAACTTTATCATTCAGAAAATTCCCACAACATTATCTATGCTGTATCGCTCGGTAAGTGGGCGGTATTCCGTTCTACAAGCATCATGCCCTGAAGCGAAGAATACCATAAAGATATCTCGATTACCGACTATTAAAATCACAGTCTACGTGGATGAATGTAATTAATATGGTCTAAAGTGGGGACAAGTAGCTAGAGACAAAAAATTAAATAAACGTGTGCTTTATCGTTAGATATATCACAGGTATATATTTTACAAATATTGCTTATTTAATATTCAGGAATTATATCTAAAAGCAGTTATGCAAAGTAATTTAAATTTGTATGAATAAATTATTCACAAATTAAAGATGAATACAACATAAAACGAAGCAAAACCATCGACTATTACAATTACGTCATTTCCCCGAGCACAATGTACAGTTATGAGACTCAGATTCCGCGAAGCAGCACGCAGCTTTCCAACAGCATCTAACAAGAATGATCTAACGTGACAAAGCGAAAAAATGATGCCGCCCGCCCGCCATATTGGTGTAATGGCGGCCGCGAAAAAACTAACGGAATAAAATACCTAACCACCGAACGGAGAAAGGCTTTCGATTGTCCCACATTTCACCGCACGCGAGTCGACGCCGCGGCTGCCGACCGACAAAGACGCCGATTATTATCGCTTAAATAAACAACCTTATTGCTAAGTTGCAACAAAACAGATTCGTTTGGCGGGAATTTTGACATTTGCATTGCTGCTCACCGAACGCAGTGTTGCACGCAGCAACATAACATCAGCTGTCTCCTTCTAACCTAGATATTTGGTATAGACATCTCGCTCGGTCGACATTGAAAAAGAAAGCACTATTTTTTAAGCGAGCAACATTTTACTGTTGAGTATGTCGAAGAAAGCTAAAACGTGTGTATGTAATATTAGAAACGTTGATTTTATACATCGCTCGCATTGCATTAGAGACCATTGCATAAGAAGCATGCATTTCCCCGGCGCTCATGCGACATGTCCAGATTATTTCAATTTCTCTGTTGATTAATTATTGCGTCGATAAAGTGTGCTAATTAATGGATTGTAAGATCGCAATGCCGCGATCAACAGTTATTTAAAAACATTGTAACCGCCGGCGTTCTAGAAAGTCTAGGAAATTACCATACAGCACAAAATAATATAACATCTTCCTTTTTTAAGTCGGTTAAATATTACAATCATTTTGTAATTTATTACAATATGCTTTTTTTATAATGATTCTTTAACTTAAAGAAACCATGAGAGACTATGCATTATATTTAATTCAATATATGAATTTTAGAAGCAAAATCAGCCCCATCCAATATTTTTTAAAAGTTGGAAACAAAGAAAAGGTATGTTATACATACATAATAGAAATTATATACCGAAAGATGAACACACATATATTTTGACCATAACTAAAATAAAAAAAAATAGTTTGAAAAAAGTACTACAAAATATTAAAAACAATAAGGTATATCAAAGCAAATTTATTTGCAATTCATCTGTTGTTTTAATTCTAGAAAGCTATTATAGATAATGTAAAATTTAAACTTATCAAATGTCATTAATAATCTGTTGACGTGAAAAGCGCCTGTGTTCAGGGCATTTTCGAACGAGCGGTAATTGCATAATTTGCATAGGCGGTGCAGCGCTGCCCGCCACGGCCACTTTCTCCGGCTAACGGGATATGCATCTGGGACATCCGGCGGACCTCTCTCGTTACCATTCTATACAGTAATACTGTTGCTAGCTAATCAGAAAGAGATGGCGCTAGCATATATAGTGTAATAGATAGTAAAAGCTGGCTATCTATCTATCTATATATGCAGTTTGCGACTAGAAAATTCAGCATTAGAATTCGTATCTTGGTAAAGAAATATTTTTTTTTCAATAATTCAGTTCAGAAATTTCAGGTCAGAGAGGACTTCCAAAACTACTTGTCAAGGTTTTTCCATCCTATCATCCCATCCCATCCCTACATATTCTTCTTTTCGCCCTCTCATTCTTTTCTACACAAAGTCTGGCAACGCATGTGTATGTAAGTCTACAAGTCGTAGCACTTGTTGATAAATTAACGTTGGGAATGGTGACACTCTTGTGTCTTCTATTTTTTTTGATTAATTAATGGAATATGCTATTTAATTAAGAAACCTTTGCCACATCTGGAACTTACGACCGATAAATTGTTGTAAGCTTTGTTTTACTCTCGTTAAACCTCAATAATAATTAATATTTATGTTAGAGTCGAGAGTTTCGAATTAAAAAAATAATATGACTTGACAGCGTAATTAACATTTTTTTACCTAAGATTGATTCCAAAATAAAGCATTGTGTGAACGAACACGAGAGCTGCAAATTAATTAGTCATTCCAAATTGTTTATTAAGAAAATATGTCCATGTTTTCAGGGTTTGATACATTTCTTTTAAAGTTAATCTTTGCATATCCTTAATATAATGATATTTTGTACCTTAAGACATTTATTTTTCATTGTCATTTACATACCTTCTCGAACACGCTGTTCTTAATCATCACCGTATATGTTTTTTTTCACTTTTGATTAACACTGGCCTAATAGACCGAAAATTTCTTTGCATCTTTGTAATTAAAAAAAATACAGTGATTCATTTGTTGTTGTTTAAAAACGGAAAAGAAAGCATTTAAGCTGGCGTCGGTTCACGGTCGACATAATGGTAATGCCTACATAACAGGCCGTGTGCAAGTGGGCCACGCGAGCGGAGAAAGTCTGGCGAAAGGTGATCGCAACGAGGTCAGTTACTAGCGTTACGTGTGTCTCCCGTCGCGACGCTGTGACAATTTCTTTAACGGAGATGTGTGAACGCCATCTTTGTTTGTCACTTATTAGTTAGCAACTGTTTGGAAACTAAACTTAGTCATTTACTGTTATGACTCATTTCGTTTGAATGAAGAGCATTGTGTGTTAAATTATACTTAAAAGTAAAGGCTTCTAGAAATAACAAAAAAGCGTTGTATTTGAGATAAATTGATAGAAAAATATTTATCCCTATGTTGGATGACGGTAATTAATGTATAAATTAGAGCCGACGAACTTTTAGACGCTTTAATTGAATTTAATTAGTAAGGGACCGATGCTTGTGTGGACGTCCATGAGAATGAGAAACTTTACATTTAGTGTATATTTAAAATCCTAACTAATATTATAAATGCGAATGTGAGTTTGTTACACATTAACTACTTAAGGACTCATTATGAAATTTTGCACACATATTCTCAGAGATAGGAATAATGACCTTTTATCCCGGAAATAAAACTATTCCCGAGGCACATAAAACCTTCATTTACAATATCATTTGCAATGGTAATGTGTTGACCATAACTTATTACCACATGTTACGTATAATTCGAAGTTATTATACGCGGAATCATCATACAAAATGTTCTAGTGGAAAATTTGAAACGTATGCGTTCAAAACCACGGGCAACAGCTAGCGTAAACATAAATTATAGACTTTTTACTAGTCGTAGTAATGTTTTATGAAACTACAAAATTTTAAAAATAGGAAATTTCGTTTATTACGATTAAACACGCTTCCGAATCGTGACTGGCTACGGTGGATACATTTTGGTGTTTACAATCCACTGGATATTTACGTAGACAGTTGACGAAGCTCTTGTAGCATTGTTTTGCCTTTCTAGGGGACTAAGTACCTCAGAGAAAAGACGCACCGCGGGATGTCATACTATAGTTACCACCAATTATCAGACCGACTTACTTTCTTTTTAACGCTCTTGATGATGATTGATAGAGTACAAAATATACAAAATTCATTTATTAAGAGAAATTAAAATAAATGCAATACAATACACAAATAGTTTTTGATCCAATGGTTTATAGGTTTTTAACTAGAAATTCGGAAGTGCGCATATTCAATTCGTCTCTTTCCAAAGCAATATACGAGAAGCACTCATTAAATTCATTTACATCTTTATTTTTTGTAAAGATATTTTTTGTAATCTTATGTCTCCTGTATACTTATTATTAAATACATCTTCTATTATTAATATATTGCTGTAACTAAAATAAATTTAACTCGTTTAAATTAATATTAATAACGAAACGAGCAGTGGTGGTCCAGTGGGATAGGCCCCGACGTACGTACTTGTGTAATTTATATCAAGTCCGCTTCCAACACGGTTAAGGAAAATATCGTGAAAACCAGCATGTCTTAGAAGCACCAAATTCAACATCAACCAACCCGCACTGGGCCAGCGTGGTAATGGTCTATCCCAATTATATACGATACGATATTTCCATAACAATACGACTTAAGGTCTTTCAGGAAGAGAGCGTACTCCGCAACGCATCCGTAGTTCCTTGATGGTGACCACTGTTCATTGGTGACCCGCTGCTCGTTTGCTTATTAAAAAAAAACATTAAATCTGACAAGATATCTGCAATGAGGTTGTTATAGAAGTCTATGGGCAGCAATGGCAAATGAACATTAGACTATACACTCTTGGATTTTCTTCCATGTTTTGTATGCAAAGGTACATATCCCCACCAGACCATTTAGACCGGTGTTCCGTGATGTCGGGGTGGTCTGTCGCTGTTTTATATGTCAAGCCCCTTGCCTAATTTTCTATTAACGTTCATTTAGATATGTAATTACAGCCTCCATACTAGTTCAACAAGCCACAATACCGTGTACCGTTAGCGGCGAGCGCACGAGGTCGCTTTCGCATTTCACCGACACATCGCGGTCACCTCCTTCTCGTGCTGTTTGTGCGGATACAGAGCTATTAACTAGCGTTTCAATGGCGATTGTAATAAATTGTTGCGCTTTGTTTATTTGTTTATTGTTACTTTTGTTCTAACTTCAAAGATAGTAACGGCATTGTGGGATTTGACATCTCTTTACTGAAGAGAATAACGCATTAAAAAAAATCTTCTTTTGAAAAAAGCTGTCACTCGCTTCCTCCATGTTATTTGATAATATCTGTACCTATAATGTAATATATAATATTAAAAATGAGAAAGTTTGTATGTATGGATGTTTGTTACTCTTTCACGAGCGAAACAAAAAGTTTGGAACAGCAAAAAGGCAGCTTTTTATCCTGAAAACCAACCACCGATTCATTGGCACTCATACACTTCAGCTGGCGACAAGGATTTGATCGCTTTTCGCTCCATTTTATTTTATAATAAACTGACCCGTCATTTTAAACATTATAAACATATGTGACATTACAAAAAATACTTACGAGGCTATTATATTGCAGCCAAGAATTTTTATTGTAACAACTGTAATACCTCGATCTCACAGACGACAGGCGAGAAGTATTATTCTGCGTTTCGTCTGATGAGTGAGGTGCCGGAAGCCTAATTCACTTCCCATTCCCATCCTTTGTTAATAAGGAAAGGATGGGAAGGGAACGAGAACTGACAGTGTAAGGCACGAATAGGAAAAGGAAATAACCATTTCCTATTTATCTCCTCCTCTGTCCGTAAAGGTAGGCGCCGCATCTGCAACTCATTAGCATGTTGCAGATGCCTATCGGTAGCGATCACTTGATATTGCCACCTTCCACAATAAAAAAACACCTGAAAGCTTAGCCAAAAATAAGGAGGTGAATATCTTACTACTGCGCAATGGTCGTGAAAATCAATTAGGTTTTCCCACAGTTTTAGTCACCTCGTTTTCATAATCTCGCTACAGTTGGCTCGGTCGCCAAAAAGTTCGTGAATTATCGTTTTTTTAATTTTATTTCGAGGCATACGTACGAACACAAATCATTTTGGCCGCAAAATAATGTGTTAATTTTTTCAAAATGTGACGTCTTTCATAATTTTATAGTTGTATCAATTAAAAAATTACACACACCGAATACAACTTTTTATACACAATTGATGTATGTAAATGTAGAAGACAGCTGAGGAGCAAATTTATTTGATTTAAAATGAACGCCGATCACATCCAGCACAAGGGACACCATCAAGGTAGTGTATATAGATTTGGAATATGTGTGTGAGAAAGACAAAAGAAAAAGAAGACTGAGAAAAAGGAGATGGAAAGAGAATGGGTTGCGGAAAGCGGCGAGGCCATTTTTTCGAACTCGTCCGATATGAACATAGGATTTTAATTAGACCTAAAAGACACAACCATTAAAAAAAAACTGACGATTTGAATGTGACGCAAGCTCGCGGCAGCTTCTTGAAAATGCAAAAAATGCCATTTTGAAATACGAGTGCTTCCAAGCGCTTCCGCACCCGGAGCACTCTGGTTCGGGAAGAGCCTTGAGAGGGCTGCCCCCACACCGACGAGGCGGGGGCTCAGCGTCCGGCAATGTTCGTGGAACCGCCAACCCCGTCGAGGATAAGGCCCAGATATTTTATCCGGGCCGTCACCTCGACCACGTCCCCGTTGAACTGAATGGTGGGAGCAGATGACCGCCACCCGGGGCAGCACCTCTCCGCGGATGGCCCAATCGACACCGATGTTTCACAGCAGGGGTCCCAATACGGACCCCTGGGCAACACCGCAGGCCGTCCGTCTCTCTTGACGGGTCCCTCCTATCTCCATGTAGGATACTACCCGTTCCTGCAGGTAGTGCCCTATGACCCTCCGGAGGTAGAGGAGCACTCCGTGGTATCGGAGCGCCTCCTCTATCACCCCGAATGGGAGGGAGCCGAAGGCGTTGGCGATATCGAGCGACACCGCCCCCTGCCTCCTCTTGGCCGCTTCCTCTGTGAACCTCTTAGGGGTGGTCAGGGCGTCCAGAGTGGATCGCGCCGACCGGAACCCGAATAGGTTCCCGGTGAGGTGCGGCCCTACCCTCTCCAGATGCCGGATGAGACGGGAAGCCAGCACTCTCTCGAGAAGCTGCCCGACCTAATCCAGCATCACAAGCAGCCGGTGCCCGGAAGGAGAGTCTGAGTCTCTGTCAGGTCGACCCTCGTTCCTTATTAGCACCGGCCGGTGTCATTCCACTCCTCACGTACATTAAAATAACCTTACCTTTTAGATAAATATTATTTTATTCATAATTATTATTATTAATTAGCACGATTTTTAAATGTATTATTTAACTAAGAGGAAAACCATAAGTTGTAATTTAGCAATAAATATATTTTTATTTCTAATGTTTTCGATATAATTATTACTAAATTAAAAACACTTAATATTTTTCCGTATAAAAAAGATTCCGCAGTCGGTAGGATTCGAACCTACGCTCCCAGAGGGAATCTGATTTCTAGTCAGACGCCTTAACCGCTCGGCCACGACTGCTGTACGCACAGTTTTGAATTATACATCAAGTGCCTCTTCGGTGGCTTTTCTTTTCCTCGGAATTTTACAATTATCTGACATCAATCATTTAAAAAGAACGGATACAGATAACATATTATCGAAAAATACATTAGAGGTTCGTTTCTAACAAAGGACTTACAATTATCATGTCTTACAATCAATTTCATAATATAAAAAACGCATAATGTTTGCAAATTTTGAGGGATGATATAGTGAGGCGTGCTCATTAAAAACTAACAAATTAACATTTTGGTATATTTTACTTTATTTAAAACCGAAAAGTTTTAAATGCTGTTCATACAAGAAACACTAATAGATATAACAAAACTGGTTTGCTAAAAGTCTATTTTACTATTCTTGAAGGCCATTTGAAGCTGTCCAAGACACAAGCAGGCTTCGATACAATCCTACGATTAACGTCTCCATCCCAGAAGATATCCTTGACTTGGATTAAAATCAAGGGGTCGAGTTTTGAAAAAGAGCGGTCGAATTAGTGTTCGAAATAAGCGATTCCAATCGGTTGCTGCAAGTGCACACCAACGGTGCGGTAAGACCTGTGAAACAAGTGAAATATTTTCATTGGACAGATGTCAAGATGTACGTTATGATTTGTTTTTACTGACAGACAGCGAGTGTCCAGCTAATCTTTTTAAAAATTTACATTGGTCGACCTCAACAATAGCTGTTCTTGTCTACAGAAATAGTTTTTGCTAGTTGTCAGGTAAAAAAGTGTAGCTTTCTTTGTTCAAAATCCATGGAAGGTCTTCAAGGCACACGCGTCTAACCGCTGTGTTGTGATTATCCAATTCGAAAAGAAAACGAAAATAAACGTCTAATACGTCATTTTTTCTGAAAATGTTTTATAATAACGGGTCTAACAACCCCCTCTTGCGTGACCCTCGTAGCGTCTGTCTCGCATTGACATTCGCTGCGGGCGCCACGTGCGACTGCGACGGCCGCACTTTCACTGCCGCGCCTCCGCCTTCCTATTGCGCAACGGGAAGCGAGTTCACGAGTGACGCTTGCGTGCTTCATCCGGTAAACGTGCGGTTAATTTGTAACGTACTTTAATGTTACGTCATTTAACTAAATTTATAAAAACGGTACGGTAATGCAATTAAAAGATGTTCAGAGGCATTGCTTGAATTACGAAGTTTTATTAGACGTTTTATATTTATAACCAGTTACCGCTACTAACATCTTACAATAATCAACGCAAATACAACTGCCATTAATGTCCTAATAAAAGCTGTCAATGGATTACAGAATTATAAAAAGCAGACATTAGTTATAAAAAGTAGGAAGAGCTGCGTCGACAATTAGTAAGAAAGTATTTTGTTGCGATACACAATGCAATGTACTCATAAGATGTCCACTACTACAATTTTATATGGAAAGTCTTTTTATATTACCGATGTTTAGTAAATTATTTATCTTGTGCCAAGTCAGTATCTTTGTTTATCACGTGGGACTGTGCACGGTGCATTTAAGTAATTTGTTATATGTTTAGTGTTTATAAATAAATAAATATGCGCTCACGTCCGTAATACAGAGGGGTAGATCATGGATTTCCATTTTGCGCGATCCTGACACACTCGTCTCGCTTCTTCTCCATCCATACCATTAACCGTCAAAGCGGGTATAACCGCGGGTAACAGCAGTACAAAATATAATTGATCAGTGACATATTGACAGACACTGAAATAAAGTCCTGAATTTTCGTTCGAGCAATATGGTGAGTGTAGTAGAGGCGGAATACCGCGGATGACGTAAGGAGAAATGCGAGGAAGCTGACGTAACGCGGGCCTTGAACCTGCGCGGAAACTCGAGCCAGGAACTGCTGCGCCGCGCGACGCACGCGACAGCCTTACGTAACCACCGTCTCTGACGGTCACCAAGACTGGCCATCGATACAATTGCACTTGAAATATTGAATTCTAGTAAAATAACTACATAATTTTTAGTATACATTTAAGAAAAGAAAAAGTAAGATGTAACATTTACGCATTAAGAATGAAGTCACAATGGGAAGAGAACACTGACAACAGTTTCAATCCCATGCAAACATTTGTTAAAACGTTTTATAAACGTTGTCAATATGATCGGCCGATGGACATATACTATTGTACAAGCTAGGTTAGTCTCTTCCAAAGATACAATACTCTGTTCTACTTCTACGTCGTCGATCCATCTGGAGACTTGCATGAAAAAACACCTCTACGTCGCTGCCATTCATGAAACTTTTGGCATCATCTTATTCTAAGAGTTAGGTTATCAGTTGAGCCCAGCAATTGTACTGATGATGCTAGTTACCTTGGTTCTGCTGTGGATAATGAGGACTAACAAATACAATTTTTTAAGCCTCGGCGGGAGACATTTTAACATAGGAACGGCTGCAAAAACTATGATATTACAGGAAGCATTTTTAACCATTTTTCAGCTTGTAATAATCCACTTGTAACCGAAACTGGAAACCTTGAATACTAAAATGTAAAACTTATTTGAAATGGGTAACAAGATTGTTAGTAAATTGTAGTAAACAAAATTTGCTTAACTTAACTTTTGTATTTTAAACGATTAAAGATTAAAAAGTTTAAAAAAAATGTTTTCTTTGTTTAAACATATGCTGTATATTATTTAGAAAGCAATCAATGCCTTGCAAACAATACGATTTCATCTCGAAGTCAAAGTTCGGACTCTTATGTAAGGAGAAATTCGTGAAATGTGTTAAGGGCTTTGAACTCGCTCGAGAATGTATGCGGTTGTGTTTAATTCTTGGAAAACGAACTTATATTTTGTAGTATTCCGTATTAGCCGACAGCGCCTGGGATTTTTTGGTGACTTGCCGCTGTTGGCGCGAGCTCTACAAATGTGAAAACATATTGTTAATGATGTTACAAGAATGCGCGCATGTTGGTGAAGTTTTGTGTAATTTGGCAACTAAATTGAAAATACACAATTGAAATTGTATTACATTTCATTATACATAAGTGAAAACGCGAGTGGGTTGCCAGTTTAAATATAAAACGCGATCCGTGTAGAAACGTCCAGCGCGTAGTTCAAGGCTCGCCAGCGTTGCGTAAGGCGCATTGCGTCAGTCGGGGCAACGTACTCGCGCCTAGCGTTGCGTCTGCCGATCACAAATCGAATCAGACAAAAGCTTAATGCAAATAGACTAGAAATTCGCATAGTTCACATACCGAATACTTAATTATCCTTACCCTACGTAGACGTAGAGTAGAGTAGATTCTACCCTACATAAAGATTGGCAAAGCAATTGTAACTCATTTATTTATTGCGGTTGTCTATAGATATCGGTAGTAAATTGACATCGCGTGAACAGTTTGCCTGTTACCTGCATACATTAAAGAGAGCTATTCGATCAATTGGTTGAAAAGATGAAGATTTATGGTGGGTGAGGCGGGACAATGTTATGTGTTGGCGCATGTTTTCATAAGAATGCCATATATTGATTAAAACACTCCGCAAACGGCACATTTTTTTTAATAAACATTAATTCAACAATTTTTCAATATTTTGTGTAATTTTCGTCAATGGCTGACAACATAAACTTTAAGATGATAATTGAATCTTTGATTTGGTAAAGAAATAGACAAATGGAAATGTAATGACATCACCATCACCCATAAGTTTTCCCAATTATGTGGTATCGACGCAATATGAATGTCGTCCATACTGACGTTAACACTACTCGGGTATAATTAGTTGAAATCGAAATCTTTTTATCATCTTTTGAATTGTTTCGAAACTTTAAAAAACCAACCAATATCAAAAAAAGATTAAAAGATATACATTTCCCCAGACAGATTTTCCCCATTGACCTGTGTTCCTTCATTCAAATCCGTACCCCTAAGTATATACGTGCTAGTTTGTTACATATTGCAATTAAATTTTACAATAATATTTTGCCTTGATTCTTTCTTCATTCATTATTCCAACATGCCCTGAGCATCGAATCTTTAACATATTAGTGACATCTCTTTCAAGCTACACTTTTCTCTTACAATTTGTATATTATGTACATGTAAAGATATATAAGTTATGTAAATACAATCAAATTTTAGATTACACATAAGTTATGCAAAATCATTTTTTTTCGGCTCCGAACATCGACCTCTACGCAGACGGTCGATCACCCGACACTTTTTACTTCAAAGTGATTGTGTACATTAACGAATTCGTGTTATTATATGTAACTTCACTTGTACAAACAATTGTTATGACTAACTAAGTTTATTTTTGCAATATAATAAGGCCGCATAGAATAGTTGTCAAAATTCTAGACTACTAAATATCAGGTCCGGGATTTGATCCACAAAAGGAACAATTTTTTTACAACTATCAAAAGGTACCCGTTCGCCAAATTAAAAGCTTACAAGAGAGCAAAAATTAGGCTTATTTTTGTTTATTGGCTATATCAAAAGTACGTAGCAGATTATTTTTGCCCGACTGACCCAGAAAGCGAGTAGTTTTTCGCGGGTATTTAGGTTTGTATGTAAGTCCATCCGTCCATTGTGATGTGTGTGAACTGCCGATTTTGAATAGTGAGGTTTTATATATTTGCATTCTTCCCCCTAATGTAACATGACTTCAGTATAAATCCGATATAGTTGAAGTAAATAATTAAAATGTAAATAATCATATAGTAAGTCACGGGTATATTAGTTTTTTAAACTGGCTGTTACTTGTTACTAATTATAGTTAAACTACTGTTGGTATAATTAAAACGTCTATCCTTCTGCTTGTCAGTCAAACTCAATCACCGACAATATCTAGAAAGTATGTGACGAAATTGCGTCAATTTTAAAATTGAAAGGATGTGCGTTGCAAAAGCATGGACGGAAGTGTTCCATATTCAAATATGTTGCATAGCTCCGAGCAGATTTTGGTATAGTAACACTTATAATATGCTCGCGCAGAAGCGTTCAATGACCTTCAACTTCTACGCGACCAGGGTGACAAAGATTCTTGATGTTACGGAGACTGCTCCATAGCGCGTTTTTAGCTTTTTTAATGTTTAAAGTTTTTGGTAAGGGTTGCGCCTCCTCGGGGCATTGGATCGTATGCTATCACCGCTATGCGTAATTTTCAAGTAGTTCACTTCACAACTAAGAGTTATGTATGCGTATTGCGTTGCTAGTCTTTCCGTATTACCGTAATACCCTCTCTGCACAGGATAAGTAAAAAGAGTCCTCTCTCGAAAGGTAGTTGTTCTGGCGATTGATTTGTACATTTATCTCTTCTTAAAAATGTCCTGATATTTTGTAAATATTGAGGATACCGTCATAAACATTGGTGATGCTATACGCGCATCACTTTCGCGCGCATCCATTTGCAATGCGAGCCGCGCGCCATCTGTTCGGTGAAATGGGGAAAACATCCGGCTAAGTTATAACTTACAACTATGTTACATGTAAACATAAACTTTTTAATAGATCTTTCGAGTCAAATCATATGAAGGGTGTTTTTATATACTTCATTCATCATCATCGCCGTCTCTAGAGTCGCCTCTTGGCTACTGATATTGATTGACTACTGATATTATGAGAGCCCAACAGTTACTACATCGTTTGTCATATTGTGGAAGAGCTCCCTACGCTGAGTCGTATATTATTTTCGTCGTATTAGGTGGCAAAATTCACATTACTTAAGTTAGGTAATATTCTTCGCAAAAAGTCCTCTGGCATGGCGAAGAGAGATGTCTCTTGAAGCGATGGCTTCTCTTTGCATTTTGTACCACATTTACCTTGGGGAGTGTTCCGAAGAACCGTTTGGAATAATTTCTGCCCCTGAGTTTCGTCATCGCTCAACTCGGCAGAGCTCCAACTACCATCCTCACCATTCTCATGGTGAGCATTCCTCCGGTTTTATTCTGTCTCGTGGAATGATCTGTGGCGGTAGCCAGCCATCGAAACAAGCGTACGCCGTCCTTAAAGGCCGGCAATGCATTTGCAGTTCCTCTGGTGTTGTTAAAAACGTATATATATATAGGCAGTGAAATCAGTTATAGCATGTCTCTTGACCACCTAACACTTGGTCTATCCACAACGAAGTCACAGGGAGTCAAAAGTGCTGAGTGCGAGAAATGAATAGTACGGCCGCCTGGCGCGGCACAGCCTTGCCATCAGATAACGTCCTGTGTACATAACTAGGTTTACAAATGTTTACAATATTGCGCCAAATTTAAATCCGTGCGTGAGCGCATATTTATTTACAATTTACTGTAAGCCCTGTATATTAAAATTGGAGTGCCAATCGAGAGGAAAAGCATCGTTGTTGCCGTACAGGTGTGCCCCACATTGGACGCTCGTCACAGTTGGGCTCTTATGTATGCGACGCGCGCGCCCTCTGTTTGGTGAAACCGCGCAAACTATTTGCGCACTTTCCGACCGGATGCGGATGCCGCCGTCGCGTTCGAGTCAACGTCTTCGGTAGCCGCAGGGGTCAATGAACTTTTGACACATTGTTTTTGTTATTATTTCATACGTAATCTTCGTAACAGGAAGAAAAAAACTACTTTAAAATGTAAAAACACAATAGGCCTATTGTGTTGCCTGCATTTTAATTTTACAGTTGTCAAGCGGTTTGACAGATTTGTAGAGTGGATTCATTTGTTTCTCCGGAGTGTCGTAGACAATATGATGGTGATGAATTATGGTTATCAAATCGTCAACTGTCGCTGTCGTCAGCCTAAGGACGTCCGAGGTCAATTTTATTGATGTACGTACCTATATTCCATTATTCTCTGCATCACATTATTAATCATTTACATATTCACATACTAGCTGTAGAACGCGACTTCGCACGCATTCGTTTCCCATATGTCACGCTAGAATTTTTCGTAAAATGAATCCGCGTATAACTTCGAAGTATAGGTAAAAAAAAACATTCCTATTTGTCGACCCCCGGCTTAATTAAAAAGTCGCGAAGGTTTTTTAATGCGAAAGTATTGCTATGAATCAGAGTAAAGTCTGTACACGTCACAGCTGCCGCGGCGTCATGGGGAAAGACGAATCAAATATGACGTCATCCGTTGCGTCACCGAAGCTTTCCTAAGTGTAGCCGAGCGTTTTCTGGAAATTTCTATGCGTCAACAAAGTGACTCGGCGAAAGTTTAAAAGCTTTTTTATATAATATTTACTTTTTAATACGCACGTTTCGCACATAACATTGTACATAATCATAAATATCTTAATTGCATACCTATTGCTTAATATTCTTTTTTTTTCCTATGTTGTTGTTGTTATTTTAGTTAAGTAAATAGAAATTTACAATGTCTGCCTGAACCTTAGGGATACGGAAGTCTAAGAAATAAGCGTATACGTTTGTATAAAATAAAATAAATAAATATTCGCTCTCGCCCGTAACCCAGAGAGGTTGGCAGAGATCATTGATTTCCAATTGGCGCGATCCTGGCACACCTCTCTCGCTTCTTCCACATTTACATCTACGCATGCATGCTCGTCGGTTATGGGTGCTCCTTATATCGCCCTTTTTTAGTAAGTCATTAATCTGATCGATATAAGTATTCCTACGTTTATATATTTACATATATATTTATTTGTTTATTTATTCACTTAAACTTTCACTTCTTAGATTATATTGCTAGTTTAATTAAACTATTACGTTTGAAATAAAATATACGACATTTAATATAATTTTTCATTTAGATTACATAAAATATGAATTAATCTTATGACATTAATTAAGATAAATGACGCACTATATGACGTCATAAGTGAAGAATGACGTCGCAAGCGAAATAAAAGAACACGACGAAGGTCGTGCATACTATGCTCGCTTGGATTTCCTAAGGCGCTTACGAGAAAATCAATGACGTTTCTAAGTCGGTGACGTGTGACGTCATCAAGATTTCATATCAAGAGTTCATGTTACGTGATATCTTTAAGCCCCTACAACCTAACATTGTAATGTACGGACTTTGAAACGTTAAGTCATAGGTTCGAATCTACCATTTGACTTTTGTCGGAAAACATTTCCTAGTACACTTTAATAGATAAGATAGAAGAACTGTTAGTAAAATCAGCTGATATTTAAATAAATCGAATACATGCTATATATGTCAAATAAAAGTCCCTAGTCCTCTTGGCTACGGGCTACGTTTTCCGATTTAAAATGATAAATGATAAATTGCTAGTTTTTTTTTATTAATTTTTATAGGTGCCAAGTAAGCGGTCACCCAATAAAGTGACCGGTCCCCATAAGCATCTGCAAAAAATTGAGTTGCAGATGCGTACTTCTAATGGACAGAGGAATAGATAAATAGAAAAACAGATACCTATTTCCTTTTTCTATACATCCCAACCCCCGTCAAATCCTTTTCCCCGTTCCACCCTTTTCTAAGAAGAAAGGGATCACAAGAGGGAGAGGACTAAGGTAAGACCTCCCGTTCCCTCATTTCTGCCTTCTTCTATTTCCTAAGAAGGAAAGGATGGGAAGGAGAATAGGATTGGACGAGGACGGGATGTATGGGGAAAAGGAAATATCCTTTTCCCGTCAATCCCCCCCTCTTTGTTCCATAAAAAAACTACTTGGTGCTCGCGTAAATTTCAGTTCCGCGGTGTCTTTCCAGTAGTATCTGGGCCGGTCGACAGGTCGGCGGCCAGTCGGGGTTCGAGATACGCTTGACGTTACGGCCCTCTCCCATCTTCAACAGGTGGCTCGCCCAGGGAAGGTGAAAATATTTTTATTATTGTTATAAATGTTCATTAAATAACAGAATAAAATGATAAACAACGAATATCTTACAAGGAATGATCATTGATAAGAATTAATTATGGAATTTAAATATTAAAACTTACACATTTACACTCAAAAAATTATTTAAGTTTAAAGGAAAACAAACTCATTACAAAACAAACAGAAAAAACTGTAACAGGATAAAACCAACGCATGTATAATGAATGATAAAAAAAACTTGAAAAGTTTTTAACTTAACTATAGTAGTTAAACATAGGTTTTCGTACTTTTTGTTCTAATCATTTTATTAGTCGATGTTGGTCCGCCCAGCTTCGCTCAGGTAGTACTAATAATGATCCGATCGCTACCAAACTTCATAGGAATTTCATTGAAATCAGTTCAGCCATTTCGGAGTCTATAGGGTCCACACATCACATTTTTATAAATATAAGAAGATAAAATTAAAGATTTTATAAGTACAGGTTTGTGAAATTCATGATTATGTTGCATTGCTACATATAATCTATGAACGCGTTAAAAAACTCGTGCACTGAACTAATTTAACATAAAAATCAATAAAGCGAACATAAATAAACATTACAACGATAGATTTACAGCGATAAAATTTCTCCGCACGCGGTGAAAGTGTGACTCATGTTATGCTCAGGGCAATCCGTTATTTTCATGAGTCAGCTAAGTCTGACTCACTCCTGGCTGCTCCTGACGCAGAAGTAATGAGTGATAATACAACATGCTCTCACCTTTACTTCTTGCGTTCACTGAGACACTTTCATTCATAGATTTTGAGCATAATAGGAAGTCATCTTGTCATCGTTATATATCGGGAAACCAATTACATCCAATTAACGACTCAACTCATGAAATTTAGCATACACATTGTCAAGGGTACAGAAAATTCTTCCTTTTCTTTCGAAAGTAAGCTTCCCTAGGAAAATGAAAATACATGAAATCACATATTCGGTTGCCATGGTAATGTTATGTTTTGATAATAACACCTTTTTGACACATTTTACCTAAAATTCAAAGGTCATACCCGATGATAAAATATATAAGCTCTCGCTACTCTAACCGAGCCTACTAATAAATACGAGTATTGCCTTATTATTGTGTACAAGATTCGCAAAGCACCTGACCTTTTACGTCAAATTATGGATGGAGTGTTTTAAAATCCGCTAGGGTTTTCCGTAACCTAACTTAAGCGGAATTTTTTCAATTAATTGTAATTTTCCATTACTTCTGTGTGGGATTGCGACGAAGAAACTGGTTTACTTGAGGCGTTAAGGTAATTAAAATATCATAAAAATCTGCAGTCCATCAGCAAGATAACAAATCATACTACGCAGTTTAAGAAATATACCCCAACAGAAAGAACGTTATCCATAGCATACCTGACAAATTTTTCCTCCTTGTCAGGGTATCCGCTTGCTAATTCATAAAAAATAAGCTAATACCAATTATACTTTATTCAATAGATAAGTTATACTGATACAAAATCACCGGTCAAAAGTGTTCCAAAGATAGTGAGAGCAACATTCACACGTGTCGATGGTGTAAATAGATAGCGTAATTGAAATGTTTGTCACGTAAGCGTAAATTTAAACACATGACGTAAGCTAAAGAAAATGCGTCCTAATTAGGACGCATCCGAGCCTTTACTTTTCGACCGCTAATGGCATATCTTTTGTCTTTGCTTTTTGTATTCATATAATTTGACAACAAGACTCCTCACTGCTCCTACATACAATCTGTATCTAGTTGTATAAGATAATAAACATGCATTGAATAAAATAAAAAGTGTTAGAGCCCGCAACAACAACACCTGTTGCATGAATGGCTCTACCGGTAAAATACCACGACCTCTCCAGAAGACGGGCATGAAGTAGCAGTAAGCTTTTGCGTATCGTCTGATGAGTCAGTTGTCGGAGGCTCAATATCAGTTGTCCTCCCTTTCCCATACTTTCCTAATCAGAATAGCATGGAAAGGGGCCGAGGATTGGACGGGGAGGTGATGGATAGCAAAAGAAAACATCCTTTTTACTGCCTATCTCATATATTCCCTCCTCTGTCCATTAAAGGTAGGCAACGCATCTGCGACTCATTTGCTTGTTGCGTGTCTATGGGTAGCGGTCACTTAACATCAGGTAACCCACTTGCTTGTTTGTCATCTAACATAGAAATATTTAAGTGATTTCAAAACGAAATAAATGTAACCAAATCTATCAATAGTTAATTTAAGAAACCAATAAATCACACTAAATGCTGGTATGACACATTGGAGAAGATATGCAATATATGATACGAACGATTCTCACTCGGTTAGCCATCTTTAGGCTACAGGAGGTGCATACATACGAACAAACACACGAAAAACATTACACTCTTGTCAATCGGACAAGTAAAAAGTTACGTAAATCACCGCTGTCACTGAAAATAGTTCCACTTTGGGATCCTCATAACGCTTATTAAATAGAACATATGGTTACAATTGAACTAAAATCTAATTAACTATTTGCACGAGAATATTAAATATCATTAAAACGTATAATAAATGGGACGATTCATTCATAACTTAAAAAAAATGTAGAACCTATTAAGGTGACTCCTTTGTGTGACCTATGCGAGGTCAGTTCAAGAGCAGATGCGTCAGTCGTAGCCTTCTAGGAACGTATTGCACAATGTTTTTACAATTGATTCTCTGCCAAAAACTTTAGCTAGTGCGCAGTTTGTTTATTTACGACTTGCTTATCGTGAGAATTTTAACCATCAATAGTAAATCTAGCACTCCATATGACTTGTTCCAACCCATGTACAACGGCTAGGGGACTACTACCTGATGCAGACTTCAACTGGATCTCATAGTTTACCGGCAGGAACTACACGTATTTATATTTCTGTGTTTCG
The DNA here is from genome assembly GCA_029849275.1 of Papilio elwesi. NCBI lineage: Eukaryota > Metazoa > Arthropoda > Insecta > Lepidoptera > Papilionidae > Papilio > Papilio elwesi. The sequence goes on from CM056709.1 coordinate 2,604,972, forward strand.
TCGGAGTTAAGTGGGCCTATTCCTCCTCCATTCCTTTTCACTCTTCTTTTCTGAATCCATTCTATCTAAACTCTTATAGCTGTTGTGGATATTAATGGGTAGCGTTAGCCATCGTCAACTTTTTATCCTCTCTTTTTCCTTTTTCTTATTCAAAAATTAGCAAAGCTTTTGTATTGTGGGGATGTAAGCTTATAAGACATCATGAGAGAAGCTGGCTCTTTTGCATCCTTGCACCATTAATAAAACTTTTTTATCCTCACACAGTGTTAATCTACGTCACTCAACTGATAGCGGATGTTTATATCACTCCTTAGCAATACGGACAATGTACTAAGATAAAAATCGCTTAGCTTAAATGCGAGTTATATGGTTTTCATTGGTATGTCACCAATTTGGTAAATAAAAGGCTTAAAGAACAAAATTCTAGTCGATTAATAGTTCTCATTAGATAGCAAATAGCTGCAAGAAAGATGGCAACATCCGAGAGCGTCACAGGTGCGAACGATGACTCGTTCACTTGCCCGGTCGTAGGTTCGATACCCGACTCGTACAGTACACCGCTCATGTTCGCACGCGCGCGGCCCACGTAATCAGCGAACTGGAGGTCATTGGCACACTTATAAAGCTTAGAAGCGATGCGTCGCTGTTTTGTGAGCTGTATTTGCGGAGATGATTGTATTTTGGTATATCTTCAAGAGCTAGACACCGCGTGTATTGTATGTGCAAAACTACGGAATTTGTGGGCTAGAGTTCTGAGACTAGATTTTTTTGGATTATTTGTGGAATTGTTAGCTTTGTGTATAGCCAAGAGGAAATTATATCGATCAGATTAGTTACACTCTTTGAAGGGCGATGTAAGGTGTACCCAAAATGGTATTGTGTGGATTTAGAAGAAGCAATATTAGAGTGCCATGATCGCGCCTAACAGAAATCCATGATCTTTGCCGACCCCTTCTGGGGTACGGGCGTGAGTGCATATTTTTAAAGCCAATCACTAAATTAAGACGAGAAATACAGGAATTAGGAAGTACATGAATTCATGTTGGCGAGCTAATTTGATAGGTTAGGTTGGGTACATAACACTAATTAAACATTTTTCAAAGGAGCAATCGTCAGGCAGTTAAACATCGATGATTTGCTATAGGGCAAGGCCAATTATTTTTTATACATAAATAATACTCATGCGTTTTATGTGCGTCACAAACAAGTAAAAGGTTTCACAAAATATATTGTACATTCATAATTAATTGCGTTATACTGTTATCCGTGTTGTGTAAGACTGATAAATATGACAAAGGTGTCACATGATTGATGAGTTGTGAGTAGTAATTTCTCGTAAGGAATGTTAGATAACACTACGAAGGACATCTTATCCTTCAAATTTCAGCTTTCTAGCATAATCCACGCCGAGAAACAGGAGGTAGCTGAGCGGCACATTAGTGCTTCCACTTCTTACAAGTCTAAATAAGTACAAAGTACGTGTATAAAGTATAATTGAATAATTCTTATAACTTATGAACAATCACTTGTACTGATTTTTTACAGATGGTGGCAATCGAGCAAGCGGTTCACCAAATAGTAAGTGACCGCTACCCAGGTGCTGGAAGAATACTCCGGATCTCATGGACTGCATATCGGACCAACGCATCTATGCTTGCCAAACTCAATATCAAAACAAGACTCCCTACCATCTGCATCGAGTCTTGCAGTACTTCGGACACATTGCCAGGAAATACGGAAATAATCTGGTAAAACTAGTAGTCACTGGCAAAGTGGAAGGAAAAAGGACGCGTGGCTGCAGCTGGGTGCGTTGTTCTGATCAGATCAGCACTACACTAGACTCATCTGTTTACGATGCTCTTCGAATGGCCGGGGATAGACCAAGATGGCGTAGTGGAGGTGGTCATGACTATCAAACATGAAGAACTTAAGGTTCTGAGCGGCATATGCGTTGTCTACCTTTAATGGACAGAGGAGGGAATTAAATAGAAGAAAGGATATTTCTTTTCCATCCACTTCTCCGTTCAAAACTCTTTCCCTTTCCATCTTATTTGTACTAAATAAATATGTATGACTAGGGCAATGTGTAACTACCATTCTGGGTACCAAAATTAACACCTAGTCATTTTGCAATATAGCAGATTCCACACTACAAATCTGACATACCATTGTTATGAGCCATCGCATTAATTATCTTCTTTCCTTGTGACGTAATCAGTGGTATTCTATAATCTTGCACACAACATGTAGTGGCAATAAAAACTGTTAATTCTGATAATATTGTTATCTGTTATCACAGACACAAGTATGAATAGTCATGTAAATTGAGTGCAGTATAGACTGACAAACAATTACCTATAGTGATGGAGGGATGGAGGGAATTTGTCAAGCGGTCTATGATATCAATATTATATAAGTTACAAAAAAAACTACTACTTGTATGCAATAAAATGAAACCCGATTCCTATCACGTCACAGCAGCGTGCTTGTACAACGTATAAACAAGTGTTCGCCGGGAAGTAATATCAAGAGCCTAATGAAAATAGTGTTAGCTTCGTCGCTTGCTGTATAAATAAAAACGCACGCGGGGAGGTGAGACCAAGCGGGCGCGCGCGTCGAATTCCACGTGAGTCTCATTTTATTGTGCACGCGAAAATAATTTGAGATTTAACTTTCCGAACATAGCCACGAATCCACCATTCGATTATTTCTGGGAATCATCTCCTTGTGGTCTAAGATAAGACATAAACATTTATACCCCTCATCTGTTATTTGATCTGGACAGGACCTAGGTTAGATATTTTTGTTCATTGATAAAAAACAACAGAATGTTAGACTCGAGTTCAGTTTGACGTCCACATTGACCCCTGTAATCGACATCAGCGAGTTATGCAAGCGGTCAACCATTTTTTTTACAATTCAACATTGGCCCCAGATTTACCTCGGCAACCCACTTATGATTTGTCTAACATATAATCTAGGCCCCGACCGAATAACAGATGGGAGTATATATTTGTTATGCCGTATCTTATACTATTGCACAAGTTTAGTTGGAATTGTTAAAAATATATATGAATTATCTTCTCAATTTTCTAATATTTTAATAAATATCATTGTCGAATCTATTTTAAGACGAAATTTAATCGGATTTTACTGGCATAAATTTTTTTGCGATAAGCCAAATGAACGATACATTTATTTATCGATAAAAGTACAAATAAAAGTCGATAGGGATATGTTGCGCAAGCTTACGCAATGATCAATGCTATTGTGTTTGTATCTTATCTGTTTAATAAAGATTAGTATGAAATTCAACATTGACACGTGCCTTGCTTATTAGATTTAATAAATACTAACTCAGAATTGCCAGTTATACCCCTATATGACACACATATTTTTGTATATGCATATGGGTTTGTGCGACGCTGAACTCTTATTAACGAGAGACCTAATTTTAATTTTATTTATCAAATTTAGCGGAAATCCTCAAAAAATATTACAGAAAAAATCCGTAAATATTTTCTTATTAGAAAAGGATGGGAGGAGAAGGGTAAAGAGATTGGACCTCCTGCATCTCACTTATCATACGAAACGCAGAATACTTCTACTTCAGGCTTGTCTTCTGTGAGGTTCGCAACAAATGTTTCTGCTGCTGCTTATTTCGACCAATGGGTGGTAAATAAATAATAGAAGTGTACATAAAAATGTTCTAATCGTAGTGACGACGCGATGAAACAGCGCGCCTATCAGCATATCAGCACATGTGCGAATCAGACTCGTCGCAGTTCGCGACCGTGCGAAGGTCGACCGGTCTTTGACTTGCGTTATGTAATAATCAGTACATCAGTACAGTTAGAGCGGCCAAAACACAACGAACATAGCCTTAGGTATGATCCTACACATTAAGATATATCGGCTTAGTTAAACTTCGCACCATTATCATATATCCCTACTAATATTATAAACGTGAATGTAAGTTTGCTTGTTGCGCTTTCACGCGAAAACTACTCAACCGATCATGAAACTTTGTACACATATTCTTGGAGGTATTAGAAATAACATAGGATACTTTTTATGAAAAAAATAGTATATAAAAAGCGAAGTATATATGTTCCCTATAGACCTACAGACTCCGAAACGGATGGACCGATTTCGATTAAATTTACAGGGATTGTCCAGATTGGGACATTCCTGTGTTTGGTAGCGATCGGATCAGCATAATTATTGGTACCCGAGCGAAGCCGGGGCGGGTCACTAGTTGATTGATAAAGATGTTACCTACCTCTCAGATTAACGTATTAATATATGTACAGATAATAAAAAAAGTTTTCAAGATCTTACCCGATCGTTACTGGTTTTTCACCGAAACTTGACTGTTTACTTTATTAAGAGTATTCTTAACCGAGCATGTATGCGCCAGATACATTGATCATATAAGCAAGACCTTGATAAATGGAAATCTGTAATTCCTATCCCTCTGGGTTACCTGCTTGAAAGCTTATTTATATTTACTGACAATGTGAATACTTCTTAGGCAATACGTTTACGAGCAAAACTCGGGGTGAACGACTTTAACTAAACACCTTTCGGGCAATATTATATAAAAAAGACAATGACCTCAACTATCCTAACCTTACTATGACGTGCATATTGTATCGAGAAATGATTGTAAATAGTTCCAATGTCATCCAGTATCCATGTTATAGTGGTTTCTTCCAAGAAAAGAAGATTGTAATGTTTTATGATGCGAAACATTATTTGGCGCGCTTTGGAGGTAAACTCAAGCAGTGTGCCGTAACTATAAACGGCATGACGTTCTCTCATGGCGTGACGCCTCATCCACGCTGCCGCTCTCGACTTTCTTGCGTGTACCTGCGTTCATACTAATTTATATTTGTAAATAAGTTAAATATATTTTAATTACGGAACTAACGCCCAACTAATGAATTGTATACGCGTTGCCTACCTTTAATAAACTATACAACTGTAATTAATTATATACTTGAACATTTCTCTTGAATCTCTCTCCGTATATTGGTGAAAAAATTCGCATTCAGATATCAGTTACACGTGGCGAGGAATTGTAAAATGTACCTATACAAATAAATAAAAACTATTCCCGAGGAAGGTTGGCGTCAACAGTACGGCCAGGCCATACTGTGCCGACCCCTCATGACTGGGATGAGGGAAGGGAGATGATGACGAGGATAAAGAAATAAAAAGAATCATTAAGACGACTTATTTGTGCAAGAAATATTAATAAATGGAAAATGCCTCATAATTATTCGTAACATAATTTTCCTCGAAACCAACAAAAACATTGTGGTCGTTAAATGTAGCTCATTTACTCACTTCAATTTGATAAACAAACCGAAAATAATTGTTTTCCCTTAAAAATCTAGATTCTGGAAATACCCGAATGCGGTTCGAGAGGTAAACACACTTTAGTTATTTTAATAAATACATGTATTTTTTTAAGTCAAGGGCAGCAAATCTTCTGCGATAACGCATCTGCAGATATGTTAGACGCACCATTCATGTTCATGCAGAAGGGGAAATAGATAAATTTAAATTAATCTAATTTAATGGAATTATGTCGAGTTTATTAACTGTTTTTGTTCCCGACGTTTCGGGTACTTTACAGCACGGGTCACGAGCGGACTGAAGTGTCTGACCCGATGATCTCCAGATGTCAAAATAACTGGCGAAGTAAATATCGGAAATAACAGTAAACGCGATCAAATCCGTAAAATTAGTTTAACTCCCACCCTTTAGCCATTTTCTATTTATTCCCTCCTCAGTACATTAAAGGTAACGCATCTGCAACTGAAACGCAAGATGCCTATGGGTAGCGATCACTTGATAGCGGGTAAACCGCTTGCTCGTTTGGGACTTTCTACTATGACAAAAAATATATATTGTTACTTTCGGGTACCTCTCCTGAGCTAGTAAGTAATAAGTTATTGTTCATTATAATGCGGTTGAACTCTGAATCATTGATTTCCTAGAGTGACTTGGTAACAATTACATGTAATTATTGTTGGATAAATTTTATGCAGGTCATTTGAGGTTAAGCGCCGTAATTTCGACAATGTTGAAAGAACATTTTATAGTTCTTCGACGAAGCTGGCGTGAACTCTACTAAAATATGAAATACATTATAGTATTGAGCAAATCGGAGAAAAGCTTTGGACCGGTATGTACATATACGACTGACTAGCACAATAACAGAGCATCCAACATCAGCTGTTGACTGAACGAGCCAGCTCAATCTAAAGCTCTTAATCAATATATAGATACAATATTTATATATCATGTATCAATGATTCTAAATTATCGCTTCGGGAATTGACTCAAAACTCATGACTCAGAAAACTACGCATATTCAATGAGTTATAATGGTGCATGTAACATCTGTTCTTACACAACATTTAAGTTATTTGAACAAGCTCTATTTATCTATAGCTGACACAATATATAGGGATGCGCGTCGTTCGGTCTCACTATTATATATGTTAAAGTAATGCAATTACAGATGGTGTTACAGGATGGCACGGACATTTGGACACGGTAATATGGTTTAATAAAGTAGACATATGCTTCTTGTTCGCACACAAGAGCCCTGGCCTCTTATATACCTTGTTTCACAACAAGGTGTGATTTTTATAAACAAAGATTTTTAAGTTAAATTTAGTAAATTCCAAACTATTTCCGAAAAACATTTTTTTCTGATATTGCCTTATAACATTAGCTATCCATACACAATTTCACTTCGCTTTACCTCACGATTTCTACAAAATTACAACTTTTCCGATGAAAGTATAAAAAGTGTAATGGCCGCCATGTATGGTAAATGACGTGTTTACAACAAAGATATCTTGCAACGGAACAAGGTAGGTATAGTATTTCTATTCATTCAAGAAAAAAGGATATTCCTTCCTATAATACCTGCAGGTAATCTGGTGGAATCAGTTCCTCTGGTGTCATGGATGTTCATGGGCGGCGGTAATGTCAGGATTATGGCATCAAGTTTTCTTTATGTTAGGTTTAAGCAAACGAGCTACCTCGGCTTAACAGATGTTTAATGATACTATTCAGACGTATCAACATCGTTGCGAATGTTTGTATTATACTAAAGGAGCGTAAAAATAACGAGAAATCCCGGGAACAATTTTTTTATATTTAAATATTAAACATAGAAATTACTTTCTGAGACGTAGAGTTGTTATTAAATAAAAGGCTTGTTTTTCCAACAATTAATGTAGTAAAATATTACAACCGTGCAAACATCTATTTATCTAATTATTACCATAGGAAATCGATTATAAAAAAGTAAACCAGTGATTTTTGGATACTTATTTATTTTTATATTCTAAGATCCTCTTTATATCCCATGTTTAAAAAAAAAGTTTTATAACTGGCAGATAAAATTATGGTTCAGTCCACACGTCAGTGTTATTAAAAAAAAACTGCGCGCCTGACCCACGTCTGGTGGCTTTTTGCAACGTAACATCACTAAACAGAAGACAATGCGTCACACCATTACGTTACATTATTATTTTCAATAGGGTTCAATGAACCAAGATGAACATCTTTCCGATACGTAAACCTCGGGTTTAACGACCGTCAGTACGGAGAGCGACGCAAGTTGCGGGTCAAATTCGCACGCGGACATACATATTCATTTGTCATTATTTCGAAATCTATCCATAACCTATGTTATCTACCAGTGCACATTTAAAAATATAAAAAAAATTGTTAAAACTTTTTTTTATGTCTAAATGAGTGGGTTGTCAGCATTTATAAGTTATTTAATCTGGATATTTTATTTACAAGCAATAATTAATTAATTTAGTTCTATAGCGATAAAATATGTTACATAAAGTTGGTTAATTTTGGAATAAAACTAATTTCAAGGATTTTAATTGTAAGTTAAATTGATTTTATTCCAATGCATTCACGTAAATATTAAGAAACCATTATTTGTTGCTTGAATTGTAAGTTGTCAACGTTGAGCACTTTAACATTTATTTATATCCATCAGAGCAAAAGGCAACGGACACCCTCTTCACTTGCAACTGTAACCTGTTTAAATGAGAGATCTACCAAAGTTGGAGCACTTGGCTAGTTTGTTCCTGTGACCGACGTGAGGCTTCTAGAGGCATAAGAGAGCATATCTGTCTATGGAGACACCATGAGTTAGTTGGCTGACGTGAGCTAGTTTGCTGCTTAGTTTATTGCCAGCTGTTTAGGGAGACACTTTCCTTTTCCCTACTAAATTATATTTTATAAATTAGTTTTTTTTAATTTTCCTATAAAATCGCAATTTTATGCTCTGCGTGACTGGGTCCACGTAGTTTTGCCGTTATAGTTTAATTACTCAAATGTTTAAGCAACACATTTCTCGCAATCCGTGTAGGATGCGGTAGAAATCGCCAAAACATTACTACGGGATTTTACCGCGCAAAGTTCGTTTCATTTACAAATCTTACGTTTACGATACATTGCGTGGTATTCGCGGTCAATATTATATTTAAATTCAAACAATCAAAAGTATAGTAAGACAGTAAGTATATTGTATATATAAAGTAAACCTAATTGCATTTTTTATATGCAACCAAGTTTCAAGCTAATTACTTAATAATGCTCAATACTCATCATATGTTTTTTTCAAGGCCATGGGTTCGAATTTACCTTGCTGTATGAAGTTACTGTGAGTTATCTTCGCATCTTAAACTAAAGCATAAACTCAAATGGAATGCTTAAATGTTAGCAAAATTATCCAACATTCTATATTTCAAAATGTAAATACAACTTTTCCATAAATACTTATTATTAAAGGCACAACGAAATGATATAAAACATTAATAGTTCCTTGAAAAATAATTCGTTAGTACCTTTACTTAATAATAACAAGGTCCGATCGTATTGTCCAATAAGATTTTACGTCATTTGGTCATTTTAACCGTAAGAATGTACACAAGAGGTTAGATCATACCCTATAAAATTCGGAATAACATCACGACACTGCTAAATCTGTTCACATTACAAATATTAAGTAAATATTAGTTTTACTGTTTAATGAAAAAATATTAGTAGTAATATGTAACATATTGCAAAAAATTAACTAAGGTTTGTTTTAACCATTCCCAACTTAGTTTAAAATCTTGTGCTAGGAAATTATTGATGACAACATCGAATGGCAGATTCGAGCCCACGACCTCATCGGCAGTCCGTACCTAATAATTAAACAATTTGACAATATCTAATCATTATGTATATGTTTTTATATATATATATATATACATATATATATACGGCTTAAAGCATCCAACTAGAATACTTTAATTATGGTTTAAAATACTGCTTCAGACTCTAAATAAATTTTCATTTTTGTTAACAGGTATCGACCAGTCTAAAATGATCTCAGCGTACCTTATACACTATACTTTAGCTGCCATTTCAACATGAATCAGAGGGTAGGGTGGGTCAGAGTAAATTGGGCAGAACATCCAAGGCGTGGAATTATTGTGCAACAGTCCACACCACCGAAAATTCGCCGGTTGACGACCTTTGTAATATAATAACGCACACATAGACATCTCTCGTTACGATACACTGTACGTATACGAGCACACACACGCACGCCGTGTTTTTATAGGCCGAAAATAGATCTGCGCCTGTGTGTGTTAGAAGAGTACATTGTATTGAGGGCAAATAGGGTGGCGGTAACTCAACTCGGCAATATATGACTCTTATTAGTTATTGAGGGGATTTGCGTCGTTATTTTTTCATTGTTTACAGATACGTATTATGGTATGACCACAAACAACATGTTAATGCACGCACATTTATCTTTTATATTATTGTTACCTGTGGAAAGCGTAATGGCCGTTCCACATCTGTGCAAGAAAACTAAGTAATGTTATCGATAACTGATACAAGCAAAAAATCGATGCTTATGAAGATTGGGGGAGTCCTAGGTCTCATTGGACGTACATTTACTGATGTTCATTTATATAAAACTTGGAAACATATACATTTTTTATTTGCCTGTACCGTTGCCACTGATACTTGATTAATTTTTCAAAATATTTAGTTATAAATTGATAATAATCTACTGTTTTAATAAGAATAATACGACAAATCAAGTTCGTTGTATACATTTATAATTTCACACCTTTGAGGACCCTTAAGACCCCTTTGTGCAGCGCTGCAGGTCACCAATTCGATTCTCAGTTGATATAAAAAGCGACTAGAATGTAACTATTTCAATAAGCAGATGTTATTGGCTTGTGGAGAAATGTCGTAACTTCAAGGTCCAATTTGCGACACCGTGTTAACGTTGTTTCGCAAAAGCACCAAGTTATGTTTTGCGTCACAGTTGTATATATGTATACATTTATATTTGTATGTGTCGAGATATCGCTGATAGTGTTATCACGATTCCGTTGATGTACATATGTACATGAATTGTTAACTGATAGAATTAGTATGCCTTAATATTAACTATCTATCCCTAACGTCTTCCCGGCTGAATTGACTTTACTGCAGGTCTTGCATATCGTATGATGCTAGTTGTGGAACATGAGGCCGTGTGTTCGAATCTGCCATTCGACTATTGTCCTTCCACGAGGTTATTGGAGTGGTTAAAAGTCTTTAGCTTACTTACAAAAACAAATATCATTTGTTACTCTTCTTGTTGTTGAACTTTTCTTAATTTAAATGGTAGTCAATTACAAAATGTATCATCGAATCGAAGATCGAACTGTGGACTGTTATTTGGAACTGGCAGTAAGCCATAGGCCAGGTAATTATCTATGTATTTACAAAATAAAAGTTTTATATGTAGTATATCAGTTATCTGGTTTCCATAGTTGGGATCAGGTGGCGGTGTGTGAATAATGTCCCAGGATATTATTAATATACTTAAGTAGCACTAAGTGGCAACTCGGTTTGGTGCTGTGTACGAAAGGTTATACGTACGAAGGTTATATATATATATATATATATATATATATATATATATATATATAACGTTTGTTTTTTAAGGTTTGTTAGTAGCTTCTTCCAAAAATGTTAGTTTAGAATTAGCTAAATATTTGTAAAAGAAACAGTTTTATGACTAGGTACACCATAACTATGTAAATAAGCAGATATTTACTAACTTGATTTATAATTTTTCTTTAATATTATATGTTATTTTGTATTTTTTTTTTAGTAATTATGTACATGCACTAAAAATATAGCATATTGATAAAAATACGTTAGTGACGTATGTGGGTGTAATGGCTAATAGAAACATTGCCCTCTAGAACCAACAGGATTGTAGGCCTTTGGGATTTCAACTGTTTTCCCCTCTATCACCTTCAGTACCTAAAGGTGCGGAGGGCAGGGTAGGTCAGGTGAAGTATAGAGAATTTTCCTTGAAGAAAAACGGCCCGAAAATACGTCAGTCGTTGCCCCCGTCGCAAGGTCGTCGAGACAAGGTCGACGGCCGCCGGTTCAACGACACCTAGCGCCCAAAACATATCAACACGACTCATGTCAATTATGATCATATATTGCGTCGCATGAATTGACCACTTTACGTTGGTTCGAATAATATATTATATGGGCAGGTCTCATAACAAAATATTTAGGTTATTTTTATCCATTTAATTATTTAATATTGTTAAAGTTTATTCAGATGATGAATTTCTATGTTTAAATTGTTAAATTATTTTGGCGGGATGTAGTTAAAGTATGTAATGTAATAAATTGCTTTTACGGTTACATATGTGTTTTACTGTCTACTCTATAAAATATGTTGCCGTTAAGATTAAAATTACTTTTTAATCACAATGTTAAGATAAGAGTTCGGTAATGAATTTAATAGTTAATCAATGAATTGTAACAAGTTGTTTGCGTCAGTGTTGCCATTGGAGTACGACGTGTGTATTTTCAAGGGAAGAGTGAATAAGCTTATGATGAACCAGTGTGTCATCGTTCGACTTAACATCAGGTGTTTCGGCCCAAGTTTATTCCTGTGTAACCTCTGCTTCGTGAACCTACATTTCTTATATTGCAGATGATTTTTCGACGCTATCATACGTGACCCGATTCCACGCGGAAGCTGCGATACTAAGTTTCCGGATTATTTAGCGAAAACAAGACATCGGCCCCATTCCAGAGCTAATGCGATGAGCTATTTCGTCGGCTTTTTATCTGATAATTTATGTTCCACAGACTAAATTAAATGTGTTCTTTCCGGTTCAGTCTGACTGAATTAAATTAAGAATCAATTTGTAAATACAAATATAAAAAATTATTACCCAATAAGAAAGTACACTTATAAATGATTACCCAAAAAAACACTGAACATTGTAGGGAAGTTTGAGACTGGAAGCCGCGCTGATTTTTAGCTTTTATCTTTTATATATATATGTATATATATATATATATATATATATAAATAAAGATAATAATTATACCATAAAGGTACGAGAGTACGGGCACTATATGATAGTCTAAATAAGGTCAAGTAAGCTCTATGGTTTGGGACCTTGGGAAGAAAGGGGATTACCCTAAAACTTTACGAATCAGAGCACACAAAGATTTGTGGTTGTTGAAAATCAATTGGTTAAAGTCGTATTATATTTACCGTTTGTGAAAAAGTAAATTTTCGTTGAACCCAGAGGTCAAATAGTCGTTCGTTTCGGTGTCATTCACCCGCAGCCTGGCCGAAACCAAGTTTAGTCTGAGTAACTGAATCTTTTGACCTTTGCTTATAAAAGAAATATTCAATTAACTGTTCGCGAAACTATTGATGTGATATCGTCGCCGCTTACGTCACGGTATGCTAACTATGAAAGTCGAAGCTTTAATATCCTAATTTTCGTTAATGCCTAGATGTCTGGATGTAGGAAAAGCGAGAGAGGTGTGTTAGGATTGCGCCAAATGGAAATCCGTGACCCCTGTCTCCACGACCAGATATCTCTATGAGATCCGAATGCTTAGACGCCAATGGTCATATGCCTATGCCTGTCTGTCTTTAGGAGGTCATACTAACAGACTATAAAAACCTATGTAATGGCCGGCAGGTGACAATTACTGTACTCTATTGTTGTCAACTACAGGTCGTTACACTTTTAAATTAACAATTTAAGCAATACATTTAAATTTCAAAGCTCCATAATTGTCATTTTGACAAATTATACTAGTATTAATTAATAAAATATGTCCCGGGCAAAAAAATATACGAATATGATATACATATGTGCATGTAGCACATTATTATAACAAAGAATAGCACCTCACAGACAACTGGGTCTGATAGTTGAAATTTCCTGTCTATTCACCTTCTTCGCTCTACGTGAAGGCTGGCAACTGGTCCCTTAACATTAAGGTTTCCTGTCCATTGAAATATTAATAATCTCCGCTCTGAGTATTTATGTAATCCTATTGGTTATTATTTCCTTTAATGATATATACCAATACTAGATATAAAAGCGAAGTTTAGTAGCAATCCAAAAACTTCACTTTATAAAGAAAGTAGCCTTGAATATGTACTTAATCAGGTCCTTTATACACAACCAAACAAGCCAGCCTCTAGTCAGTTTATAATAGAAGCCTTGCTGAAGTTTTTTCCGCCATTTCTTTTCCCAGCGCTAATGCTTTCCAACGTGGTAGTGATGTTAGCTATAATAATATTGTGATAAACGCTACTGTTTGACCTGAGGTTCGAACCTGTCGGGCACGCTCGAGACGGAATGATATACGGGGGCCCTTGAGCCTATTTACTACATGAGATGGAAGAGTTTGGCCGGCTCCCAATCTGGTAATAATATCAAAGTTATGGCAGTTACTTTTCCTACGGTTGCGGTATCAAATAGGTGCTGCTAAGCTTAGTGCTGGCTGGTTGCTCTGCTTCTACCACCTCGAGTACGATGGAACTTAAAATAACCCTCCGGGCTGTGATAGGTCAATAGCAAGTCAGTCCGAAAACTTGACTTTCGTTGCTACTAAATAAAAGACGCCTTTCTAGTCACAATTGAAATAAAATCATGATTATATGGTAGAATAAAAAAAGGATTCGATCCCAAGTCTAATGATAAGAAAAACTATTTAAACCACTTGGTTATCGTAATATAAATAAATAAGGATGCCTCAGTCCTTTTGGACCGGGTAAGTGCAAAGGTTAATTATCGCGAATGTAAAATATGGTGACACTTTTGTTTGGACTGAAAAAATGTTTTTACATACAATAGAACATTGTTAACGGGTTTGAGGGCGATGACACTAATCATTATTTTACACATAAGTTACTTTAATGTCTGGGTTTTGGAAATCCTTGAGGACGCGAGCCGGTGTTTTCTTGATAGAAATGTTTCCAGAACTCTGGATTCGGAAATAATCATATTATCTAAATTTAATTTGCTTGTAAATTAGTTCTATCGAAACATATGTAAGCTTGCTAAAATTATATATTAAATTTTATAAGGTTTTATTCACTATACTGATAACAAATAAAGAAAGTAAAAAATGACACACTGACGGAAGTTTAGCTGTATTTTTACGCTACTGTATTAGCGAAATATCTGTATTCTAAGAAGGACATTACTACTTGTGACTTCGAGAGAACAAGTTGTGCTTATATTGTATTCCTGTGTAAATATAAAATAACTAGCAACCCGCCCCGGCTTCGCCCGGGTACACTAATTATGTTGATCCGATTGCTATCAAACATATGAATGTGCTAATTCAGATTGGCACATTCATAATTTCAGATGAAATTTACAGGGCTTGTCCAGACAAGCCCTGTAAATTTCATAGAAATCGATCCAGTCGTTTCGGAGTCTATGTGTGTTCCCTACACATACTTCGCTTTTTATATTTTTTTTTTCACAGAAAATATCCTATGTTACCGTTGTGTACAAAGTTTCATGATGATCGGTCGAGTAGTTTTCGTGTGAAAGCGTAACAAACAAACTTACATTCACATTTATAATATTAGTAGGGATTAATGCTGGAACTAGAAGTGTGTAGTTATTTAAGCTTATGGCCGTGCTATCCAACTTTTCTTATTTCAATTTATTTGAATTCTTGAATTGATACAGTCGAATTACAATTGCGATATTTTATTAGTTGACGTGCGGCCTAAGGTCAATATCAACCCCGCGGTCGAACGTCAGGGGTAAAGGGTCGCTGACCGATAGGGTTTTATGAACTTTGCCATGACCTCTGCCACGATTTCCGGTTACGTTTCCATTACAGTAATCAACGAGCTGAGTGTTTCTAATGTAAGACATTTGTAAATGTTGTAACTATAAGTAGTATTACAAGTTTACGGTGGTAGCGTTGTTTTAAAATATGTTCTTTTATTATTATAGTAATTGTAGAAACATTGTTATATCAGTGGCCCAGCTTCATGGTTCAGGTTCGATTAAGATGCAGGTACTAGCAATAAGTTGCAAAAGAAATAAGTAAGCCATATAATACTGAGCGATTGGGTTGGCCTTTTTTAGAACTGTTGAGACACAGGCCTCCTCTCCGAGAGAGAGAAGGTGTATATGGCGACAGGAGACCGTTAGGACCTTTGCTCAGAGTGAGTGGGACTAGCATTAGTACGTACTAAACGACCGCGTGGTCGGCCCTTCTCGCATTCATTCAGTTTTAATCTACGAAAATGTTTAGTAGTTCTAATCCACCATTCAAATAATATTGTGAACCATCTAGTACAATCAGAGAGCCAAGTTGACTTGGATAAAAAGTATGATAGGAAAGTAAACACAATTTGCTAATATTTTTAAGCAAAACTATCTGTCCGCCATAAAGTCATCACGTACTTTCACATTAAGAGTTTCACATGGCTCGCTCAATATGGCGATGGCTTACCAGAGTCTATCCCAAGTGGTTTAAAGGCAGCTGATTCTTGAAACTTCAATATAAGGAGTCTAAAGTATACTTTAATATTGTGTATAGTAGTCTACATAGATGAAATACAACAGTATACACGTATACAAGTTATCTATTACAAACAGTAAAACACACCTTTTATTAATGAGTTAATTACCTAGAAGACAGGCTAGACCTAAATCTTGTACCAAAATAACGTTTCTAAATCGAGAATTGAACCCGGCACATGGCTTTGTTATGAGTGATCGCGGGTTGCTGACGCAAGCACCCACCGCACCAAAGATCGGTGCGCTGGAACTGTGTTAAGGGTATTATAAATATTAAGGGGAAGACGTTTCTGTGGGTTACATAGAAAAAAGCTATTACTTCTATAATGTTAACTGAGGTCGACAGGCACTTAATGTGCTATCCGCAATTAAAATTTACATTCATATGTTTAGGTTTCGAATGTAAAATAAAATATTATAGTCGTATAATGACTTCCTGATATATTTTTTTGTTATATTTTTACGATTTATCAATTAAAATTAAGTTATAAACTTGACCTTTAAGAATGGACTGCGTGAAGAGAGGTGGCAAATCAAACAATAATCTCAATTCAGCTTTAGTTCAGTACGATTTAATTTTTAGTCAATGTAAGCAATGATAAATATCGAAATGAAATAACAAACTTCTAAAAATAATACAATGTATAAAATGTAATAAGCTACTAAATTTATAAATGAAATAATTGCAAGTAACTCCGCCTTAAGTACTTAGGTGCGATTTCCCCTGCGGACATTGACCTCTAAAATTATGCCACAGCTGGGGATTGAACCCGGAACGTCGAAGTGAAAACTAGGTCTATTTACACAATTACAAGTCATTTTGTACGCCGTATAGACGCAAACATTCTCCGTAGCAACAACAAACGAAATCTGAACGTATGAGCGTCGCGTGCGCCGTTTTAGCCGGTACAACTTTTGCTCAAGAATGTGTGCTTTTTAAACTACTTCTGGTGTCATCTCTCAGCGAAGGTTAGTGACTATCACGGCAAAGCTCTGCACTAAATAAAAAATGCCTGATTTTTCAGTCAAGACGTTGGTTTTCCTGGGACCTCTTTTTATCTCAATTATTCTGAACTTTTTAAGCATGTTGTACATTTCATACATTTTTTGATTGTACAATAAAAAAATTGATTTTTCGATTAAAACCAGAAATTATTAATCATTCAAATGGTCAATAAGATGACATGTGAATCCAATGACGCATGGATGCAAGCATACATTGTACAAAATAGTTTACATCGAGATATAATGTAACGAGCCTAACGACCATGGCATACCTTCATCGCTCCAGGTGTTGTACAAAGCTATCTAGTAATTTTTGCATGTCATTGATTGACGTCAGAAATAAACGGGAGTACCTAGTTTTCATTTAATATACGTAGTCACCTACCCATTCGGACTAAAAACAAGACTCAAGACTCGAAATAGGTGGGGAGGCGCGATAATAGTTCAAAAATAAATAAATAATTAACAAAAATAAACCCCCGTATCAATTCAAATAAGCTTGTTGCTGCCACGTGTTGCTGACGCAGGTTGAGCATGTTGTTCACAAGGACCTATGAGATTCGCTCCTACCAAATATCGACACGGAGCTAAAGAAGTTTTCACTTCAGAAATGAGCGATCTATAAACGACCGGAGGCCTCGCAATACATCACCCCGCTAACTATACGTATGACATCACGCCAGCATTGGGTTAAAGACCTGGCAGCCCACAAAAGTTACGATGACCGCGCGCCGCTGCTAATTTAGCCTTCCTACAAGCAATTGATTTTTTTTTATGTTCAAACGAACAAACATACTGCGTACTTATTAATTACTCATAGTACTGTTATTTGTCTTGTCAAAATTAATTACTTAACAGATGAATAGATGGACTTTCAGGACAAGTTTTTTTATATACAAAGAAATGTTGTAAATGGAACGTCACAGATTTGAACGTATAATTATCAGAGTGAATCAGTAATGTATATATTGATGTACATACATGCCAATCTTATCTGCCTATAAAAAAGTTTTTTTTATGTGACAAGGTGGCAAACGAGCTAGCGGATCACCTGATGTAAAGTGAGCGCTACCCTGAGACACCCGCAACAAGCAAATGTGTTGCAGGTGCGTTGCCTAACTTTAATGGACTGAGGAGGGCATAGGCAGACAAGTGGATATTTTCTTTTCCCCGTTACCCCCCCCCCCCCCCTCTTCAATCCTCTTCCCTTTGCCATCCTATCAGGAAAGGGTGAGAAGGGGAAGAGGACTCAAATTAGACGTCCGGCACCTCACTCATCAGACGAAACGCAGAGTACTTCTACTTCACGCCTGTTTTCTGTAGGGTAGGGGTTTTTCACCGGTCGAGCCGGCCCATTCGTGCAAACAGGTGTTGTTGTTGCGGGCTATACCACTGTTAAAATAATTTTAGTCCAGGCAATTCACAATACTAGACTTCTTTGTAATAATTCTTTTGATATTAGAAAACTACGCTATCGAAAATTAAATTAACAAAGAAGCACTCGCCTCGGCAACTCGAGGGTAGACAGAGATAACAGATTTCCAGTTGGAACATCTGACGCTTCTAGTACATTTATAAAACTACTCATGTATGCTTGGCAGTAATGAATACTTACAATATTATCAATTTTGTCGGTGTAAATTCATCTAGGTCTTCCTCCCATCCACTTTCACAACATAAACTTGCCAGCTATTCTTCAATCATACTATTAATATATCAGTACCAGTACCGTTGAAACATATTTCCCAATTTAAGTTTCCTCTTTTAAGCCACAGTAATTCCTTACAACTCTACCTCTAATCTTATTATTTACTTTGTCTTGCAAATTGCAACATAAACGAGCAGTTAACCTAAAGAACAAAATTTTTGTATTCACTTCCTTTTTTTATAGTAGAAGGTGGCAAGGTAGTGGTTTACCTCATATCGAGTCACCGCTACCCATAGGCATCTGCAACAAGCTTGCAACAAGTTGCCGATGCGTTTCCAACCTATAATGGACAGAGAAGGGGATGAACAGAAATAATGACTCCTTTTCCTCTCCTCTCCTTTATCCTATCATACTGCAATATTTAAAATTCATCCGAGTAACTCTGCGATAAAACAGCTTATATATATTAATCGTATTCTAGTGTTGGTGTGTCAGCAATGAACTAGAAGTAATAAGTAGTTGGCGAGTTCTAATGACGAATGGTTATAAAATAACAAGACAACACACTAGACAAATATATGTGATAAGACTCAAAAAGTATGTCAAGACAGAATTCCTTGACATATTTAACTGTTCGCCTCTTAACTACATAAAGGTGTGACAGTTTTAAATTTTTCAATAAAAATGAGATTGTGAGATACAGCCTGGTGACAGATGGACAGACAGACGGACAGAGCAGTTTTTGTAATAGTAAAAAAGAATTGTTTCGTATTAAGGATACAATTATGTTATTAGTGTTTACAAGTATTATTTGAGTAATATACATTTAGGTGAGTTACAATGGGTTAATTGATCACGTTCGCGGTATTGTCCGGTGTCGAACGTGTGACATTCGAGGTCGTCGACCCCGGGAAAGCGGGCGGAAGCGCGTGGAAAGCGCGCGGAACTGCCTCGCCCCACGTCACTGAGCCTTACGTAACATTACAAATTTGAATATGTATTTTTTGACATTTACTTGTATTTTTAGAGGTTAAGCTATAGCAGTCATTTCATGTGTATATGTTTGGAATGTAAAAAATAGACAACTTTATATTACATCCCAGACGGTATAACCTACACTACATAACATATGACAACATAGCAGGCTCTGAAAGAATAAAAGCATCTCAGGTGCCAGTCTTAAGTATTGGCCATTTCAGACCTAAAAGAAAGTTTTGATTGGCTGTGAATTCTACATTCAAATTAATTTCGTTTTTAAAAAAAATATGACATTGTTTTTACAAAGTTAGCTTTTGTTTATTAATTTCCTTGGTATTTTCATTACGTTTGAATATTTTTCCTCATTATGGATAGTTTAAAAATTCGTATAATTTTTGGAATGAGTTCAGTCGTGGCATTAACGCAGCACAAACTTCACGTAACATCAACAAAGTTTACAGAGAGAAATTTACAAACGAACGCACAACCCATTATTGGTTTTCCAGGTTCCGTTGTAGAAATTTTGATTTGTGGTCATCCGGACATTTTGGTAAACAATGATAAATTAAAGGCGATTGTGGAAGGTGCAGCTTTTGATGTTAATATCAAAAGAATATTGGTCAAATAGTTCACCACCAAAGCAATGCCCGAAACGAAAAAATTCCTCTAGAAAGTTGATGGTCGTCCCCGCTGCTCCTCCACGACAACGTGCGACCCCATACTCCACAACAGACAGTCTCCAAACTGCAAGAGTTGGGGTTGAAAGCTCTCCCTCATCCATCGTATTCACCTAACCTTGAACCCGACGAATTTATAATTCCAAAATTTGGATAACTTATTAGCCGGAAAAAATTTCAATTGCCTTTGAAGAGTTTGTTGCCTCCCGTCCACCTGATATTTACAAGAAGAGCATCAATAAACTACCACTGCGTTAAAATTCTTGTTTCATACAAAACGGCAATTTCATAGGTTACACACAGGACCTATTACACGTTTAAATTGACTTTATTTCTTTAATAAACTATCATAAAATACTAAGAGTATTCGTTAAAACTAAGGTGTTATGTTCAATGTAGTTGATTGTTATTTATTTCCGTCCCCGCAACGGGTTTTTGGGTTCATTTATACGAATCAACTATAGGCTATAAACAAATCGCGTTTAAATGTCATAACTTTTTTAACCTAAATTTGTCAGTGTTACTAATTTTAACAAACTGCTGCAAATAGTGCAAATCATCTGTTAGATACGAAAAAAAAACATCCGCGTTATTAACGTAAACTTCGGATGGCAACAAAGTATAGATAAGTAACAATCAAGCGCGGGATCAATGACATGGGTTAACACAATTTCGGGGCCTAACTGAAACGCTGAAACTCTGTTCGTTGACCTCCCATCGCGTTCGCCTCGCACGCAATTGTGCCTCTCAAATATACACAAATCACGTTCATACGATGATCGTAAAGACTATTTTTGCTAGATTTTTCATTGCCTAATAAAACGTCCAGTCGAGATGAGTAGTCGACCCAATAACTTAGTTTTTAGTAGTCAATTTAAGACTTTGCTTTTGGATACTGTTACAATTTCAAAACAGTTTTATTGACGCGTTTAATGGATGGTTTAAATAGAACAAAGAGAAAGTGTTTCGAGATGAAACAGTTAATCTTTGGAAATAGAATAGAAACAATAATGATTAGTCCTTGTTAGTCTACAGTGTAAAATTTATATTTATTTTATCTATTGACATATATTTTACTTTTAAAAATTGTAATTTTGTGGATCATTTTAATGTTAACATCAAAAAATCTAAGAAAGATTGTTGAAATCTTCTGAAACTGACCTGTTTCAGGTGCTCACAATGGAATAATTAAAGTTTTTTAAGTGTATTTGTTTAACTTGTTGTGGCACTATAAGCCAGTCAAATATCACAACCTTTCCAATACTTTTTTAATGCTGATTCCTACTGTTGATATTTTTTTACAAGATCAGAATAGTCAACTATAAAAGAACATATTATTTGGGAGTAAGACATCAATAGTCGGACAATAGTGCCCCAACAATTTTTTGACATGACTAAACAACCCTCTGGTCCTCTCGATGACAGCATTAGGCATTATAAATACGCAAGAGGGCGCTGCTGTCTTTTCCCTTACTTACATTTGGATCCTAAAAATATCCTAGAAATATTAAAAGTTGTCCCTTAGCAAAAGTATATCCCTAATAACATGCGGGAGTTAACTCGGTGAAGGTCGCTGAATAGAAAAATAACATGAACATTTTGAGGTTATGAGTTTTAACCATATTTGCCACAAAAAGTAATAAATTCTTTTTATTTAATTGTATTTAGTTGATTGTAATACTAAAATTCCGTTCCGTTCTGACTGTTCTTTCATGAATGTATATGTTGTATAGATTTATGTTGGAAAAATACGCAAACCAATACTTAATTTAACTTAAGTTTTTCAAATTTTAACTAGATGGCGTTATTGTCAATCTTTAAATGGATTTATATTGTTTTTTTATTCTGAATAATCCTGAGGAAAAACTTTACCCAAATTTTTAAAATTATTGTCTTTTTATTTTCTTAACTTCACCATAAGTTAGCAAAAATACTTGCAAGCTCGGAGTTCTAAGACCTCATAGGATACGGGCATGAAGTAGACGTCTTTGTAATTTGCGTGTCGTCTTCTGTATGAGTTTCCGGGGGTTACATCAAGGTTCACGTTCAAAGGCTATTAACTCCGTAACTCTTCTGTTAGTGGATTTTGCTAGTGAGTGATCACAAAGCAGTGAGCTGGCTCGTTGGCCGCCCTTTACTATAAAGATCTTGACCCATCATAATGTTTAAGGATGAAAGTGAAATTCCCCGGGATGGAGCGACGCGCGGCGGACAGCGGCGTCCGGCCTTGACGCCTGATTCGTGAGCGCTTGATTGTTTATTCACACCTCGTGCGAGGAACAGTAACATCCAGAGAGGGGATGTAAATAATAGAAAGCTTTTAACTTTTAGTTCTTGTAATTCCAGTAGTTTCTAAATATGTTCAGCTTAAAAATATTTGATGAAGCTTGTTATAAAGGAAAATCAATTGCCCAATATAGTAGAATTACATATAAATATATCTTAGGTAGTAAAAGTAAGAAATGGTATAGTATATAGTAGTAATATATCGTAAGTATTTTGGAATTGAGCCCACGGAGATAAGAAGTGTAGGGCGTTCTTCTCCCAAATGGTCGATCTGGAATGGTCCGTCTAAGTGACCTCACTTTTCAAGAAAAGGGTATGCTCCTTCCGGAAAGGCCAACAGCGAATCTGTAATTCCTCTGGCATTGCGAATATTCATGGGCAGCGGCCTTAACTTTAGGAAATACGTTGCGCGTTTGCAGGGGG
Source organism: Papilio elwesi (assembly GCA_029849275.1). Lineage (NCBI taxonomy): Eukaryota > Metazoa > Arthropoda > Insecta > Lepidoptera > Papilionidae > Papilio > Papilio elwesi. Next base: position 2,627,933 of record CM056709.1, read on the forward strand.
CAAAAATATCTTCTTGATTTTTTTATTAGAGAGGCCGCACGTGGAATATACACCAAATATACAATGCCTAGGTGTTTGCCATCACCTATGATCACCTATAAAAAGAGACTCGATTAATATGAAGTAGGAAAGACTCCATAATTAAAACTACAACACCAAAGTAACACTATAAGAATCTCTAGGATTCTCTATTCTATATCTATTCTCTAAGGATTATACTTCTTAAATATTTTACATTCCAGGGTACCTACCTCCTACATACCTAAATATGGTATTGAATTTAATACATGAGACAAAAAAAATAGTCACTAAGTCGTCTCCACTCAGTTTGCTGTGCGTGCCCTTGAGCGCGGGCGCGTTGTGGCAGGTCGTAGCCGCTCGTACAGTTACCTACGGCCCGAGAATCTCACTCGCATCGCATGCGTCGCGCGCACCCGACAACACCGGGGCAGTTACCTCGCCCTGATGTCTCAGTATCTATATGGTGACTTAGACTGTATGATAGCATTCACAGTATTACAATCACATACAATGTTGATCAACGTTTCAGTAGTATGTGGATTTTATTGTAAAACACAGTTTGATATGCTCACACAATCTAAACGGACCACCAAGTATTATTAAAATTTAATTTTATTAAGATTTTCTTTTGAATATTTGAAAGCCCTGTATGTTTTCTTTACTCGACCTCGATAAAACTTTTTCAACTGTATTCGGTCCTAGGATAACTTTAATTTCACCTAAATCTCACTTAAAACCACTCGCCGTTCTCTGATCGATTGCATGATGGTATTATGGAAGGGTAATATGTTGATGACATGGTCAAGTTCGTTCTAATTTGTGTTATCTAAACCCACTTTGAAGCGATGTAGCAATACTTTATATCAGTGACAAAGTCAACGATATTTTAACATCAATAATTTTGGGAAAAAACATTTCAAGATCATGTAGTTTGGGCAGCGCGTTGTTGATACATCAGTCAGTCAGTATAATTTTATGTATATAAACTATACTAGACTAGATAAGATAAGATTAGCTGGGTTTTAAAAATGAAATTAAAAAAGCATTTTCATGAGTCCGTAGACTTTCGACTTTGAAGAAACGTAAACATATTGTTTAAAAAGAGAGATACAATATTTTTTATGAATCAAAAATATGAAATTCGTACAATATAATTCCAGGTTAAAGCCTAGTAAAAGTATTTAAGTTGAGTATTCCCCGTGAGCTTGAAATTAGGCCGCAAAAGCGGTAGTTAGTGTTTTACGGGATAGGACAGGAAGTGTGCGGAGGAAGTGCATAATCTTATTTGCAAATCGGACCCCATCAGACAGACATGTAGATATTCGTTTATTGTGCGCACAGCAACGAATTTGAATTAACTTGAACAAATTTCCAATGTCACTGTTTCCGTCCGGTTATGAATGTCATGTCAGTGTTCAAGTACAATGTATAGCTTATTTATTAAGCACAAATAATCCTAACCGAATCGGTTGTGAATTCGTCATTATTGACAATCCTATAATTTTCCACCAACAAAGCATTTTCTTTTTCTCAGTACACACCGCAGACAAATAATTGCATCAGCGTTTGGCCTTGGCGGGGCGGGGCGGTTATTCACTTTAGCAGGAAAAGTTCGATCAGGGCTCATTTATGACTTATGACTACTTTATAACCTTAAATTATGATCGACACGTACGTAAGTGAAGAGTAGTGGCTTTACGGAAATTAGGACTGCGGTTAACTCGGGTAATAAATATTCCTCTTGTATTGTCTGTTAGTGTACAAACAAAAAGTCATACGCTGGCTTTATTTTTATTAGCATTCTATATTAGCTTTGCACTTCTTATCATAAACACGGAGTAGGGGGGATAAGATAAAGATGCATGCAAGGGTTCATACGAGTTGCGTTTACCATACAACATTATTAAATTAGGTCACGATTTAGTGGTCGTCGTGCGATACATTCTAACGCTGTTTAAATATATCTTGTACAGTTAAATATTTTATAATAGATTTGAATAAAAAAAATACACGCAGCCGTGTATGTAATAGAAGGGAAACTTCTTAAAATGAAGCAAAAGAGAAATTTAGTCCGAGAAAAAGAATGAGAACGAGGGATAAATAATGTTGCACGAAATATTCTTTTAACGCACTTTTTCTTTAACATAACGCGTCGTAAATAAAATAAAATTGTATTTTTAAAAAAACTGTGTAAACTGTAAAATTAGATAATGACACAAGGTGAGCCTTGTCATATGTTTGCTTGAAATAAAATTATTATTATATTGTAGTAATTAAATTTCTCTGAAATCATCCAATTGCCGCTGTCCGCCCTTGATCGGTAATGAATGTAATAAAACTCAAAATCAGACAGAATTGCGGCACAAGGCAGCCGTATATAAGTACCTACATGAACTAACAATAGTTTTTGCGTTGTTCGAGGGACTGAGGGACCTTTAGAGATATCATCCGATTCATGGCCGTTCGTTCACAGCACCCGTAGGTATATCGTTGCAGCTTTAGGTTAGGCATTGGCTGGACTTTCGACTCAGCGGTGTACCTGCTGTGCTTGTCACTGCATACATCTGCCGCTTCGTTTCGTTTTTAAATTTAAATTTTTGACAATTTCACACAGGTTCAATAGTTTGAGTTTGTATTTATCACGTCCCATACTTGGGTAGAAATACCATTAGCATATCTTACCAGATGACTTAGTAGTATGTAAGTATGATTCAGGCTGGATTCGTTTTTTAGATTACTATTTAAGTATCAAGTAGCTTCAGTTTGTTTGTAATAAGGAGAGGATAAAGAGAGACGGAAGAGTCTAGATATTCTGTGAAGTTTTTCGTTATTTCATTTATGCAACTGCTTACGTCATTGCGTGGATCTGTTCTCTCTGTCGTAATACTTTGGCCGAAGTAATAATCAACAAAAAAAGTAAGATATTACGAAGAACCCGGGGAGGGAATGGAACATGCAGAATTACAAAAAAATTGAGGAGTGGAGAAATATGTGACCCAGCCGTATCGAAGTGAATTTATACGAGTGGATCAATTCTTCATATGAAACGTACGTAAGCTTAATAGAGGAGTCCGTTATGGAAGTTTACCGTAATGTACTAAAAAGAATTTAGTGCAATATTAAAATTTTGTAATCGTATATATATATATATATATATATATATTTATATTTCTATAACGTAATAAAATATACTCTATATATATATATATATAACGAGAGTTATATCAATTATGTCAAGTTGAAAGCATTGGAAAGTTTTCTCGTATGCAACAATTAATATGAACACATCCTTACCATTTCTGAACGACTCGTTAAAGTACAAAAGCGCGCCAAAAATAAACGTCAAGAAATGCAAGATGGCCGACCGGCGTCGCTTCGACCTCGGCGAGCCAGGAAGTGCATTTAATAGCAACGAACTTTCAATGTTACCCACTTCTGTACTGTGGATCCTGGTTTTGTACAAATATGCATTTAAGCGTAATTGTCGACCTTTACACAAGAAGCCTCTGAGAATTGAGCACGTTGAACGCGATCGGCGGCCATTTTGTTATAAAATATGGCCTTGATAGGTTCGTTATGATCATGATCAAGCACAATTACTTGTATATTACGGAATCCTTAAACTATATACATATCAGTTGCGTTTAATAACACGATGTTTATTAATTATAATTCACATTTTTACATTTTTATTTTAAGTTTCTAAACATTGTATAGAAATAACCTAAAAAATAGGAGTTGAAAAATAAAAAAAACTCCTGTAACCTAGGCTATGAGAAATTTTCTTAAAATGTGACTTCATAACAATTAAGTATATTTGAGCATAAATTATGCTTTGGTAGTTTGGGATATTAAGATTATTAATCAAGGCAGAGTGACTAAGTAAATTTATGCTGTACACTAAATTAAGTTATTAATGGCACCTACCTGAAACAACCGGTATGTATGCGTAGATGTAAAGATGTAGAAGAAGCAAGAGAGGCGTGCAAGAACCGCTGGAGTGGACTTAATCAATTAGGACAAACCCATTCCATTATCCAGGGCTTCCAGGCGAGGTCTCAAGACAACGAAATGCTTTTCCCAGGCATATTATGTTGTAGACTGGGTACAAATTATAAATAACTAAAAATGCGTTCACACCCGCAACCTAGAGGGATTGGCAGAGATTATGGATTTCTATTTGGCGCGATCCCCTGGTTAAAAATCTTTTTTTCGTTGTTCGATTACAGTCCACCAAACCTATGGTCCGTCCCTGCACTGCCGTACCAAAGTGGATAATAATCATGACATGGGAGGTCCATTATATTGACTAGGAGTGTATAAATAAGATCGCACTTAGGTGAAAAATGTTGTAAGCGGATGTTTTCAATGATTTTTATCTATTATCAATACCACCGGTTTTGAGGAAATTTGCCGTCTTAGTCATTATTCAACGCGGGTATGTTACAAGTTAATTCAAGATTTACCTATGGTTATTTTTTTTGCATGTTCAGTGATTTCATCGCTTAAATATCTGGCTATCGATATAACGGCTCGATGGCTAGACTGTCATTATTTTAATTGACCAATTACATTTTGGATTAACGGTCTGGTCCCAAAAGCTCATGAAGAGTATTCATATGAAGGTTTTTAAAGTTCAATTTGGTTGTGTTGTACTCAAATACATATATATAATAAATATATATATATATATATATATATATATAAACGTCATTCGTGCAGAGTTAAAAAAAATTAGAAAAAAAAATAAAGAATTAAAAATTCAGCTGATCTAATCTAAGAAAATCGGCTTAGATTGAGCACCGCTAATGTTAATGGATATGCGCAAAAATTAATAGAGCTACGTTGCTACCCTTCGCACCTGTGACAGAAGAAGGCATAGATTAAGGAAAGGAAGGATTATGGACCCTATGGTCTTTCAATAAACACAAAACCCCTTCTTCACGTGTACCTATCCGATGTCAGCCCATTAGAGCAAAAATGATTATTGATGATGAATGATATTTATTTATTATATAATTTCAACTTTCGAAGATTATTTTCCTACCTCACTCATTTCTGTTAGGATTCTGATGAAAAACATGTTTTTTAACTATGTGGCCGAGTGTGTGTGTGTGTGTTCGGATGACCTTGTGTCATGTTCCAGCACAAGGCTCAGGGAGAAACCAATAACGATACCTTTGTTAACTCCGTTTAAACAAGATTCACTTTTTTTAAGGGGCTAATTTTATTTTATTTGAACAGAAATGTTTGTTGCAGAAATTATTAGTAATGAAGTGAATAAATGTTGATTTTTCCCGCACTAATTCTCTTTCACAATATTTAACTTTGTTGTGTTTACTGTGAATAATGGAAGATGTACGACGATATGCGCTGACTGTAACTCGTAATGATATATTTTGTTTTGGGTGAATTTATAAAACAGAAAGTTGACCATGTTATAGACATGGATATGTCACAGAAGACAAGCGCGAAGTAGAAGTATAATTGAAAAGAAGATAGCATTGGAAATAAGAGGATTAGACGGGGGAAGGAATGAAAAGGAAAAGAAAAGCCATAGCTTGTATTGCAGTTGTGCATCAACAGCTCCAACACCATTAGAACTACAGTTTCCTCTACAAAACAGCACTTACAATGAAAAACGGGCTTAAAAGTATGTTACAAAGTACCCGTATTGTATTTTAGTTTACAATACAGATTTATTAACGACAATAATTTGTTATAATCCAGCTCCTTGTGAACGCGAGATGTTAAATGAAGTAGACTGTCGAAATGAATCCGGTGCATGTCCATTGCATCGCCGTGCCGCAACAAAAGCAAGATGGCGGCGGGCGTCTGCGCGCGCGTCCGTGAACCTGAGCGGCGCTAAATTTACACGAGCCGCGTCATCCTGTGCGTGCACACAGATAAGATAGCGCAGATGGGACAGTTGCCGTTGTGGCGCTCAAAAAAAATGTTTATTATTATTCTATTTTGTTTCGTGGAAATTCGTGTTTCTATGATGAAAACACATAATGGATTATTTTTAAAAATAAAAACCTTTTTTAAATACAAAAAATGATCGAAACCGTTAGAGCCATTTCCGAGATGCCCAATCTTCCTTCTATCTGATGTAACATCATCTAACAGTGACGCGTCCTTTTCAACTAATTCCTCTAAACATGACAAGTAGACAAGATGTATAGACAATACTTGCCATTCACTTGCATTTTATTTTATAATTAAAAACATTAGATGGATACAGTAAAGGATAGGATAAGAGAGGTGTAGGGAGTATTGTTATAATGAGATGTCACTTCTATATAAACTTTGTCCGCGTGACAAAGAAGACGTGGCATCTCGAAGGTCACCTGCGCTGGCCACTGACTGCGGTCCGACCCTGAGAAACGTTTCCGAGTACCAGGTTCATACACCCAGTTCGCAGCTTGCCCGATCGGTAAACAAAATTCTTTATCAAAGAGGCAAAATCGAATTTAATGTTCGATATTTATAAAAGGTCCTAAGATAGTTCTGTTTAATTTATTTTCACATTTACATATTGGTTGGAGAATTGTGATAAGATTTAGTTAAATGAGATGTGTCTGGACAATGCTTTGTACTAACTCTGAAAATCAAATTGAGTTTACAATTCTGTTTTAGACCTTTGGCTATACCTAACATTAACTAAGTTTAAGTTTAAAGAAGACACAACACTTATGCGATTACTCGATCTTAATAAACGAATAAACACGTTATAAAGCTTGTTTACCTCACTAACGAGAGAGTAATGTGTGACTTGTTTATATTTCATCATGGACAATGATATATGGCCTGTATGTAAACTGGGATCTAAAATTAGACCGCATCTGATACTGCGCAACATTTTAAGACAAGACGCATTTATTTACTTGTGAAATTATTATTCCTTATAAATCAATTCGTGTCAATATATACCAAAATTGCATAAAGCCCTTCACTTTTTGATGAGTCATTACTTCAACTATATCTTAATTATTTATATTAAAGCATCTTTATTTTTTACAAAATAGGCAGATATTATTAATGTAATTTCGTTCATCACGACTCTGTAATGATTATTACATCTTTTTACATCACAATACTAAGCCTTGCACGTCTGTTCTGAAACTTCTAGAAAGATAGAACTGTACTTCAATTTCTATGTCTCTCGACCTTTATATCTTTAGCCAACTCGACCGAAGAAGCATCGCTGCTTAATTGAACATGTGAATCAGGGGACAGGAAGAATGCCCTTCCCATCTTGTTCTTACAAAATCTTTACATATCTCTTTTACAAAGATTGCCAACCCTTCTGCAGTTCCTAGGGTTTTCTGCGGATGGTTGTGGGTATCGCGACTTGTTAAACATGCTGTTGTAGTCGGTCTACGCTGCGCTGTTTACATGGCCGCTATATCAGAACCCTTTGACCCTCAATGGCGCTTATAGTAAACAAGTCTAAAATCGTGGAATACACACAGCTATTTAATAATTCAAAAGCTTCAAATAAACAAGTTCCCATATCGACATCGCTTAATCTTCAGGAATGCAGGAAACGAACAAAGGAATCGTCGATAATTTCATCGTTAGATAAAGAAACATTATTGTTTTCCGACAGTTGTTTCATAAACGTTAGAAAGTTACGGTTTCCGTCGCCGGCGTGATCTTCGTGATGAAACAGTCGAAGCGTTCGCCCATCAATCTGTTGAGCCGAAACCATTGTCGGATGTTGATACGTTGACCAGGATTTTTGCTTTTATTTACGATGGAAAATCGACAAGGAATTAATGCTAGTCGTAATTGTGAGTATAACTAAAATATACACACAACTGTCAAGCTTTTTTATATAAGAAAAGTGGAAAACTAGCGACGAGTCATCGCCGCCCATGAACATCCACAAAACAAGAAGAGTTGATTGTACAACTTAAAGGAAGGAGTATGCACTTTTCGTGAAGTGGTAACATTTATAGTTGTGAAATTAATGTCACTAGTGGTATTTGTGTTAGCTGTGACACTGACAATGTTGACATTATTAAAAATGGTGAGGGATAAATCTATACTGATAAATAAAATTGAAGTGTCTGTATGTAATATCAAAATAACATTTCCATACTCAATACACATGATGTGTATACTGTACTTATAACGGAAATACAATTTTTAATTTTTTGTCTGTCTGTGTTTCTGTTTATTCCGGGTAATCTCTGAAGCGACTGAACCGATTTGGATGGGATTTTTACTGGAAGATAGCTAATATTGTCGAGATTCAAATAGGCTAATTTAATTTAAGCAAAATATTAAGGGTTCGCGCAAAAAGTGAAAAACCTCGAAATTATTTTCTCGAATTTACTTCCACGCGGACGAAGTTGCAGGAAACAGCTAGTGTTACATATAACAAGTCATATATATATATATATATATATATATATATATATATATATATATATATATAAGTATAGGCCTTTTCAAACAAACATACCTAGAGACGTGTTATAAATTATTTTATATTCCAGGAAGAGCAAGAATGATAGCATACTCTATACCCTGTGGTATATTTGTCATTTTATAAGGATCATTAAGCCTAATTGAACTTTGTTCACCGTCATATCACAACTGGTTTTTTTAAAAACCTGGCGAAAGTTCTTGTGCCAGGGATTTCGAATGGGTCCCAAGTGTGCGATCTTTTATTTTGCATTGATTGAGAAAGTCATTATATGTGACCGAGATGTGAATGCAGGAAGTCGAAAAGTTGCGCCAGTGACAGACAAATTGAGCAGCAAGAGGTAAGCGTGGAATGGGCATGTTATGCAGATGAAGGAAATGTTGCAAGGAAAGTAATTAGAATGAACGTGGAAATGGAAGAAGAGGACAGCGCCGACCCCACAAAGATGAAAAAAGGACAGGGAGATTATGATGAACATGGTAACATTTGTACGTTTTATTTTACTATATGGTTGGTATCTTATACTATCTAGTTATGTTGCTAATATGGTACTTTTAATATATTTGTCACGCATTATTAGAAGATAATAAATGTTAACTTTATCCTATTTCTTTGTACAACTCATATGGCTCGTAGCGTCGGACGGTTTCTAAAATAATAAAAGGATGCATTCCCGCCCGCCGCCGGATTTTATTCCGTTTTCGGAAAGGGGGTTCGGGTTTTAAAATTAGAACAGCGCGCGGCGGAAATCGCTCGCGACTGACTCACGCGCACATAGCCGCTCGGCTAACTGCTATGATCGTACGGTGGTAATGTTCGGAATAAATAAACATATTATACATATTTATATAACCGTAAAATTGTAAACATCGTTAGCTTGTAATCTAACTAGCGATATTAAGCTGACGGAAAACTGTGAACTGTACTTACCATTTACGTAATATGTCGAATGTAACATACCTATTTCTTTTTGAGATCTTTTAATACATTATTTTATAAATAACTATTACGTTTAAACCTAAGGTTTAATTAAATTCCATTCAATTTTTTAAATCATTTTCACAAGTACAAATAGTTTGCGTTATTACGCAAGGCAAGGTATCAATTCACAATCTCACGTTGATACATTATAAACTACAAAAAAAAAACAGTAATAAAACATAGAAAATAATTTCAGTTCGCTTGAAATATCAATAGGAGAATACAAACGAAAGATATTTACATTTTTTCTGTGCACTAGCAACCCGCCCCGGCTTCGCACGGGTTGCAGAGCATATAAGCCAACATTTTTGTCTGGCGTAATGTCGTACCAACTCAACACGTCTACTTCATCATTCATCGGCATATTTAAGGAATTTAACATAAAAACTTTATGGATTATATACCTAATAAATAACTATTCCTCAGGAACCCTCGCTACCAACTGTCAATTGATGAATGAATGAATTTTCATCGCGTTCAAACAGACAGACAGACACGGAAAGGGTATTATGTTTGTCAATTATGTAGACATAACATCATATACTCATAGAGTTATACTAGTTATTATCACATCCGACAGTCTGTAACCGAAAGCACTAAAGGCATGTTTCTAAAATGTTGGAACAGGGGAAAAGAGAGCATAGAGAACGTTTAATATTAGAGCCCGTAACAACAAGAACGTCTGTTGCACGAGTGGGCTAGCTCGACCGGTGGAACACCATGAACTTACATATGACAGGCGTGAAGTAAAAGCACTTCTGCTTCTGCACTTTGACTGATGAGTAAGTTGTCGGAGGTTTAATTCTTCTCCTCTTCCCTTTCCCATTAATTTTTAATAAGGAAAGGAAGAGGATCCATTGTAGTAAGGAAGGAAAGGAGCTAAACTATTATAATATTATAAGTTGTGATGACGGGATAACTGATTGCCATGTTGGTACAAGTAGCTCAAATTGTTCTGGTGGCGAAATTTATATATTTATATTAAGTTGTATGAATAACCCACATATAGAGGCTACATACATACATGTATGAATAACTAGATGTGTATAATTTATTTACTTTTACCAAAGCCTAAGTAGCTGTCGTGTATTGTGATAGGCCTGTCGCGTAATAAATAACAAACGCAAAGTAAATACAGATAAAACGACAAAGCGACAGAAGCTGTAACAATCTGCGACAACAAAGGATATTCGAGGGCGATTTTCAGGAAGACACAGTTCGTTATTTTAAATCGTATCCCCCAGAAATATATTAATGTATTCAACCTGATATTTCCAATAATTAATTTTCGCGCAGAAGCAAAAAATACTGTGAGTATTTTGTCGAAATAAAGTCGGGGTAAAAAACGGTTTGTCACTTTTAAACTCGATATTTATGTGCGCCAGGGACATGGACACACGCTGACAACTAAATACAATCTTGTCTTATCTAGTAATACCTTTCTGTCATAGCTTTTAAATATAATTTTATATATGCAGTTGTCGCCTTAGTGCTTTAACTTTACAAAGTACTAAATGTCTACGGCATACTAAAGGAATTAATTTTAAAACTGACGAAGGTTTTCATACCCCGGCTCTACATAGTGGACAACATTTTCTAACAGTTCATTCCGGATTCAGAAGGCAGTTCCATTTGCATGGTGTCCGGAGTCTTAATTGCCATAGAAAAGAGTAGTTTTGTTATTGATGGTACATTCTCCTTGTATTTGCTATCGGACATTGTGTGACGCGGCTATCACTATTTCACAGGCCTACATTCCTCACACGACCTTGTCCCTGGGCCATAGAGACTCCGCATACTCCATGGACTTCTAAAAATAAATAAATAATTAAGAACCAAAACAATAAATACTTCTATGCTGAGTTTAATGGTTTCGTATGTGTTTGGGTCAGGACTAACGCAGGGTCGTTGCGCGTCGGGTCTCTGACTTGTGTCACCTTTGGGGCATCGATCTATTCAGTTTTGTGCTGTTTTATAAAAAAATGTTCCATTGTTCTTGTATAAAATGAATAAAAATATGTTTTTTTTTCTAATGATGCACAATATAAACCCAAAATATAAGGACACTTTTAGGCAACCGGCTTCTTCTAGGAAGATAGGTTGATGAAATTTCAAAAATACGGTTTTAACTGGAATACGAGAATGAAATTGTAAAATAAACGCGATAAATTCCTTAAAATTAATTTTATTCCAATGTGCAGTATTCCCGTAAATGTAACAAATCATTTTAAAGAAGATTTAAAACTGTATTGTAAAAGAAATATTGTTGAGAATTTTTTGTTGGTTCCGGTAGCTGAGACTTATTATTCCCATACTTTTAGTGATTCCAGTAATATATGTAGTATACATTAGTTAGTACCTATAATACAGCCACGTACTGGTCAAGGTTGAGCGATTAGGATGGCTTATGTTTAATAGTGGAAGTCCATGGCCCACAATAATGGCGATAAAAATATAGAGTAAACAGAATTCTCTCAATTAAGCTCATAAAAACTCCGATTTTGTTTATTTATTCTCAGACATTCACTAGCGCCAAAACAAACAGATTTACATTTGTAAATCTAAAACATTACTTTGTAAGCCGGTCTGATGCTAATGTACTGCAAAATAGGATTAATGCACCCATGGCTTTTTATCACAAACAAACATTTGTTCTTTACACATTCTTGAATATTGAAATATGGTCTCTGACATCTAGAAAAAAAGATCTGTTCTCGCTTGTTGGTTTTCGATAGACGTTTCCACTGCAGTCGATCGAATTATTTTAATATTGCAATAAAATACATGGTATATTCAAATGTGTGTTCATCTACGGTATTTATTCTTTGACTTTCAAGGACAAGCATGTTTCGCTTGTATTATTTGTTTATATATGTGTGTATGTCACCGAACGATTGCAAACATCGTCGTTTTATAATCTGAATATTATTTACAATACGACGTATAGTTTCTCGGTAGTTTGCCACGCCAACCTCTTGCTTCTCAATTTCTCTGTTAGTGGCGCAACTTCCAGAAATCCTCTACTCTACTCCTAATTTTATCCATCCTCGTCACACCGCACATCCATCTCAACGTTCGTATCTCGCCCACAAGAAAACTCCTTTCATTTGAACCTTCAGTACATACACACAGTACAGAACACTCAAATCCATATAGTACTAAAGGTCTTACGACCGACTTGTACTTCTGTCCCTTAAGCTCTGTCTGTCGCCATTTTCATCCAACCTCCATTTATTCAGTTTTTTACATCATGATCTATATCGCCATCGCATTGTATGAGTGAACCCAGGTACTTCAAATCTTGGATATAGGTAAATTGGGATAATATTGTAAGCCCAGGATTCTCTGGTCTTCAGTTGTACAAGTCAATTCTGGACAGCCTGTTGTACAGATACAAATATTATCTTAATAAGGACAATAAGTGCTATGTTGCGTGTGACACTATACCCCAAATTGTAAAATTTTTACCAGTTTAAAATATATCTAGTCCGATAGTAAACTGACGAAATTCACAATTGGTCGGTGACGTATACAAGATATATGATTTGGTATTTGGTATGGCAGCGAATCGAACTTTCAGTTGATCTGGAGGGATGTGTATTTCAGTCAGTAAATAAAAAGACTTGCGAGGTTGAGAATCATTCGTGGACTTGAAAAGCGGCTGAAAAGCCGATTACGAAGCAAAAAATTGCCCTTTTTGTGACCAAGCCTAAAATGTAACATATTTAAAATAACATACATCATACTAAAATATCCAGACATACATAGATAAGATATGCTATGCTTTAGAGTTAATAAACTCGTCAGACACGACACAGACGCTATCGATTTTATCGATAATGCTATAATTAATTTACTAATTCAGCTTTTTTCAAGTCAAATTCGGATGTTTTCATAATACTTTGGTAGCAAAACGGCCGAATTTGATTTGTAAAATTCTGAACTGAAAGATAAAATATAACGTATGAACATATGTACATACATCTTTTTATAAAGATGATTCGCAAGGAACCTGGTCTCTGGTCGTTAATACGATTAAATTATATGCTACGTCTGACCTAAGATCGTAAGACTACGCTTTACTTTATAAATTAACGTACATAACTACATATGTAATTATGTATACAAATCCATACATGTAGTGATGTATACGTAAGTGTCTTCATGTCGACAGTAGTGATGACCCTTAAAGTATTTTGCCATTGTTATTGGTGACAAAAAATATCTTCGATGATGTTGATAAGTATTAAAGTAAAATCACAGCGTAGCTCAGCCGGCCGGGGTCAACGGCCGCGCCCTTCATCTCACCTCCGGAACGTTGGCACGTAAACAAATGAGTTACATCGATAACAATGTGCCACAATATCGATACGGTAACAAAATATATCGATAATTTTTTATCGATAGAAGTTAAACAAGGATAATAGGGGTTATTAAAATTTTAGGTCGATTAACCCTTTCGAATGTTAACAACATTTTAACGAAGAAACAAATCAATTCTGATCACGTTTCATGATTATAATCGAGCATGTGACGAGTGCAAGCTAACGATGAACGCGACTAAGATGGCTAGCGAACGCAAGACCCTCGACCAGCTACCCTGGCATCTGCAACAAGAAAAGTTGCAGAAGCGTTGCGTTGCGTTGTTGTATCTTAAACCCAAATTGGGAACACTCGTTTCTAATTAGAAAAGGATGAGGAGGGGACGAGTACCAAGAATGAGGCGTAGTCATTTTGTCACCGTAAAATAGTAAACATCGTTTCTTTATAATCTCACTAGCGTATTTATTATCTGTCGTACAATTTTTAACGGAACTAATTGCAATTTAACGAATTTTTTCTCGATAATTTGATATCAATTAACGTCAAATCGGCGAAATGTAAACTGAAATCTTGCCTTGGAAACCGCAGTGCAAATAGCGACAAGTTAAAATGAAAGTTAATTTCAGATTAGGTTTGTTAGGCTTGGACATGTTACGTCCAATTGTAATTAGTCCAGTTCTCAATTTTTCGTCAGTTTATATATCGCGAGAGGGAATTCTTTCAGATTAATATGCGCATATACATAAACAAGCACTTAGACTACTGATATACTCCCGGCAGTCACCAGTAAGCCTGTCTGATATATTAGCTCGCATGACATCGCCAGCGGCCGCGAAAGCGATGAACAAATGAAAACTCGGTCAGATAATACTAAAGCGGGCAAACAAAACTCATCCTTAACACAATGACCTACTTTCCTTGGTCGCAAGCAGCGCCTCTCTCGGGACGATGATAAAACGACGGCCTCACGCCGATTCGGCGACAGCAATCACCTGTCACGGCTAATGTTTTGTTTGGTAATGAAAAGTAAACCTATGTATATCATTCGGCTACACCTGTTCTTTTGTCTTACTTTATTATTCGGAGAGCTCGACCCTGATCTTCACGAGATGTTTTAACAAGCTACAGGATAATTTATGACATGTATCGAAATGAGTTCTGTTCAAATCGAAATTCAATAATTTTTACTTCACTTCTGTCTACTTTTCTGTCATCTTTCTTTTTTATATGCATAACATTAAATAATCTCACTAAAATTATACGTATGAAGCCGGGGTTGAATAAAAAATCCTAACATCACAAATGCGAATGTTCATTTGTTTGTTTCTTCAGGGGTACAGAAAATGACTTGGGATACATAATTTTATCCCGATAAAAAAACTGTTCCTGAGGCACAAAAAATACATTTACAACATAGGTTGCCATGATAATGTTTCATGTTTTGACAATGAAATCTTTTGAATTTATTTTACTAATGGATTCCAAGTTATTATTATATTTATACGCGGAATCATCTTATGAAAATGTCGAGCGTGGAAAATGATAGTCAAATGGTGTAAAGTCGTGTGAAACAGCTAGTTACCATAATACCATTCAATTTATCATTCCGCAAAAATATTTACGATCCGCCCGCAACCTATCATAAAAAAAATTAAACATGAATGCTAAAAAGACATGTCTCATCGGTTGTCGAATTGTAATGGAAGTTTATGATCCTCCGCGGATTATGCCACGTACTTTAGCTACCACTTAATTAGTAGCTAAATATCGAATCAAGGTTGGGTCTTCTTGGGTAACTTCGAATCGGAATTCTTAACACGCTCTGTGTTAGGGTCAGAGGTTCCAGCCAGCCACCACTTGAGCCTTGGAAGCGAGCCCAGGTTTGCAGGAGCCTTCGATCTGAATTACAGTTAAAGAAGTGTATGTTGAACGCCTTTTGCGCTCCGCCATCAAGCACAGTGAAACTAGAAATGCCTCCTCGATGTAAGTAGTAATGTATGTACACTTAATAATGATGCCCGACCGGAAAAAGATTAAGGCACTTCATTATTACCTTTTTCCCAGAGGAAAATTTTAATGAATGGTACAAAATTTAACCCTTAAACCACGCTAGTAATTATTAATTAACAATTTTACATTTCGTCATCAATCCCGGTAATATTTTAGTATATCAGGTTAATGTATTTCAGATATGTATGTCCGTATGTTCCCCAGTATGTCATTGGTAACATGATTTGATTAGTGATACCCAATAACCAGTAGAAGCGCCGAAAGCCAAATGGTTAACGGGACGAACTGCGAAACAGGGTAAAGGGTAATAAACCCCACCGGCCGGGGCTAACACCCAAGGGGGAAGAGGAATCAGTCAGTCGAGTTTTTTGGTTATTAAATTATCTTTTATTTGTAGAAGAAAAGTAATGTATTATCTATGCATTTTTTATTATGTCTATGGCACAACGGTTGGCGGGTGATTGTACGGCAGATACGGACAGACGTCAACGCATTACATTAATACACTATTGAGAAATATCATTGTGTCTGCAATTCATATTAACATAAGCCGGCCCAGATTAGGTCAGCTGACGTCTAGTTTATCATATGGAAAATAAATTGTCTGTCTTTGTAATATTATAATGAGTATGATAATATTAAAAAATAAACAGGTTTCATTTGTTCTTTATTTATGCGAATATCCTAACTTAAATATAAATAACCGCGGCCAGCCTACACCAAAGATGTTGACCTAATCTGTCTGGAATTTTAAACTATGATATTGATGTGACAGTTCTGTGGCACAACTGCTTATGAGTCGATAATGGAAGTTTGAAATAACGGCTTGCATAAATGAGTATCAGCTACTCGAATGTAACATACCTAACTCCAAGCACTCTATTATTTTAGACTTTTAACTTCTAGCTTCAAAGACGGGTCCAGTTAAAATATACAAATCTAGGTTTATAGAATTATGTAACATCAGAAAAATTGCAATTGGTTAATATGCGTGTGTCAGGGTCAGGTGTTCGTAATTTTTTTATTTTATAAAAATAAATGATAAAGAAACTGAAGAGATAACAAATAATAGAAACACCTGTTGAGTTTCGATAAAAAAGTCGTCTATTGTAAAAAAAATCGTGTGTACTAAATGTATCATTTATTTATTCACTCCATTGTTTTTGTTTCACTAGGGGTGGAATTAATGCCTTAATTTTGTACCAGTCAAGCCAGGGTATAGTGAAAATCTGACATTAACAGATACAGTGAAATTTAACATTAATCTCTGTACATACAATACTTCTCTGCTATTCCCAATTTTTTATGTGGGGTCGGCACAGTACGACTGTAGTGCATACTATAATTGGCTTTGGATCTTTACGGTGGCCGCCTGCCTGACGCCAACCCTACCCGAGATTATCGAAAAAATTTACTAATGTTTCTTTTAACCATTCCCAACCAAGTTTAAGATATAAAATATCGAAATTAAATACATATATAAATAATGTAATATGTATAAGATTCTAAGTAATATAACTTATATTAGTAAGAAATTTTGCATTTACTGATTCTTCAGATTTTAGGTTCAAAATCTCAATAGATACCTAGGATTCATGCGTCATTCAAATGCGTTCCAAATTTAAATTAAAGTTACAATTCTGCATATCAAACGAACACCACTATTATATTATTACAATGAAATAAAATCACCTATTACCAAGGCATAAGGACGAAGATACAATACACGGAAACGATTAATGCTTGCACAACTTGAGTTGAGATGGGGTTTGTTTGAATAACACTTTATTGTTTTCTCGGCTATATGTGTCGCAGTTTGATAAGCGTTCAAGGCTCCACGGTTTTTATTAGCGCGTCGGTAAATAAGGAATTACTAATGTGTTTATTTCAGACAAGGGCGAGGTATGTCAGTTAAGATAATGCGGATGTACAATCACAGTCAAAATAAATTAATATTTAAGCCAACTAAATTACTGAGGGGATGGAACTGTCCTTGCTACTGCTGGGGGATTCCTGATCTAACAACATAAATCAAATGTAAATTACAAATAACTTAGATAGGCTAGTAAGTTTCTAATAAAACTAGTATGTTTAACCTTGTCAAACGTCTTGACATTCCTGGAACCGATAAATCCTTTTTAGCTTAGCGAAGCCTTAATGAGCTTTAATTAGTTCTTTATAGACTGAATCTAAGCAAATGTATTTTTTAGATTTAAGCTGCGTGGTGGAAGTAGTTTATTTACAATATTAAAATAATATATTAGATCCATATATGGTATATTTCCTTGTGGAGATCAAAAAGTTTTATTTGCAATAATTATTTTTAAAAATAGTATATAGACCATGTAACAAGTTGCCAATATTAAAACCGAAAAGTTTTTATATTTTTGAAATATTAATGCGATGCGAAAAGGAATAAAGAAACAATTGTAAACATACATTTAATGACTGACTCATTGTGTTTTACACGTTAAAATTGTATGTGAAAGCTTCAAGGTTTTAAGCAATCTATTACGATGATGACAAGTGGTTTATGTCTTCGCAATTGGTCTTTTCTGATCACGTGTTCGGCTCTTTCATAGTTTTGACTTTTGTTTATGGTATTTCCTTGATATCGCCTCTTTTCCAGCCAGCTTCGACCACATCTTTCGACCTTCAAACGGTGCCATTTTGTTTCTGGTTGTACATACTACGTTTTAAATAAAGCGGCCATTAAATTGCATCACAAGCCGATAATGATGAATTCATTGCTAACAACGAGCGCTGCAGTGTCGGGTGTGCAAGGTCAGTGATACAATCAAATTCATGATATATTATGTCGCGTTGTAAATCAGTGGCGTGGACCTATAGGTATAACGTGACCGATCAACTTGTGTCACTGGTAATTGTAAAAAAGGCTTTGTTTTTCAAAAATCACATATCCTAATTTGGAGATGTATGACTTAGGTTATACCTTACATTTGGAATCCAAAGCTCGATGAAAGGAATACGACTGCGTCACTGTCTACTATGATTAAAAGATGCGATAGCTTGTACATTAGGGCGATTAACGATTTCATTTGATGGCAGTGAATGTGGTGTCTACGAATTAAGGTATAATCATTAGGTAATGTGAGGTGGGTTTGTTAAATTAATTAGTAAATGTTTAGTAGTTTAGCCTTTATAATTATTACATGCTGTAGGACGAACACATTAGTATAATTATTGACATAGACACGGGGTCCTTGAGAATTGAGTATGTCTGTGTAACCGGTAGATACATCTCAGAATTAAGGTTTCTGTCCTTAGTTGCGTGCGTTGCTACGTGTCCTTTCAAATAACTAGTAATATTTCAAATTATTTGGACACGAGTAGCTCTACACTGCTCGTTTTTAAATCGATCGAGTTATAGGGTCATTTTCTTTCAACAGGACATTATCAGTTTAAATGTAAATTATTGTTATTACAGGATGAATGTATCGTAAAGGACAAATTGCGAAGGAAAAAGTGTTTAACGCATAATAACAAAGTGCATAATAAAGTTATCATATCTTCACAAGCAATTTTGAATTCTAATGTTATAACAAAAAGGATAAAAGTTGATTACATTTCAATGTACTGCGCAATTCATACGAGTAAGCTATACTTAATCTTATGCAAACAGATTTCTTTATACTTACAGCCATTGGTGTAGAAATATATGAATGTGTAACAACCACGTCATCTAGTGGTCATAATGTGAATAAATAATATAAATCGTCATTTCAGTCGTGGATTCGATTCCTGACAGTAAAGTGTACAAGAAAACAAGGAGGACGCATGAATACGACGATGTTAACGTATAGAGATATTCAAACAGTCCGTCTGTTTTTATTTAAATTGTTAACATTAAGTAAACTCGGGGAAATGGTATGCAACAGCTGTTGCGTTCCAGCTAGATCGTTGCAATACCAAGACTTCACAGGAGATAGTGAAGAAGTTATTTATGCTTCAGTTTTTCGTCTGATGAGTAAGTTACTCTAACTTTTACCGATCTCTCATCATTTTTCTATTTATCTCTTTTTGTGTCCAAAACAAACAGAAAAGAGTTAGTACCGAAATGTGGCAGTAAGAGTGACATGCGGGGATTATGCGAAAATACACTATTATATATAGTGTACTACACGGGCATTTGATTGATACTTCCAAGTTATATACCGAATGAAATGAATGACATTTACTTCTCCTATTTAACACTTCTCAACCCTCCCCTCTCAAAGTGACTTTATTACAAATGGATGGGAAGGACAAAACGAGTAGAATTAGGCCTCCGGTAACTCACTCATCAGACCAAACGCAGAATACTTCTAATTCACGCCTGTCTTATGTGAGGTCTAACTGAGAACCTAAAACAAACCGACAGTACACAGTACGGTGCTTTGAAGATTCAACTACAACAAAATTTCTCCGAACCAGAAGCACACAGAAAAAACCGAGATCTCATTTTTTGTTCTTATTGAATTCGATAAACGTGACTATATAGCTTTAGAGTATCTAATTTCTTTTGCCATGACCCTCGTAAGCACTCACGCCCGTAACCCAAAGGAGTTGGCACAGATTAAGGATTTCCATTAGGTGCGATCCTGGCACATCTTTTACATAACATAGTGAGATATGGTGTTGGCTTGTGACTACCTACCCCAATTTTACAGTGACCTTTCTTATGTTGCTGTAACTAATCGCTAGTAACCTTGTATGACATAAACCAATACATTATGCTATCTGGCAAGCCCGCTTTACGTACATCCTTGGCACGCTTTTTATTCCTTTAGTAATTAAATATTAGTTTGCGAGGGTTCCGCAAACAATACTATCTAGGCCACAAGGAAGACAAACATAACATACACGTCTCGCGTCAACTATATGAAATATAATGAGTAGATGATATTACTCCACAACCTACAGCAGCTGATGTAATCATAAAAACAAGGATTTGGATAGTTTAAAGCAAAATCCTACCAAGTACAATACTAATTCAAACATAGTACACTATTCTGCCTGGCCTGCTTCTAATTCTCTCCCCATTCCCGCCGTAAGAAAAGTTCTAATAAGGAAAGGATGGGAAGGGGAAGAAAACTAGAAGACTAGGAAATAACCATTTTCTGTCCATTAAAGGTGGGCAACGCATCCGCAACTGATTAGATAATTGCAGATGTCTATGGGTAGCGATCACCTGACATAGGGTGAACCGCTTGCTCGTTTGCCACCTAGTACTATAAACAAAAATATAACCGTAATAAAAGGAACCACCACCACTGTACAAGGATTTCTCGAGTTAACAAAATCTGCGAAATACCTTGGAAGTGTCGGAAAAGTAAATGCAAGATATACCTTGATATAACGAATACGTTTGTCAAAAACCTCTTTATAAAGAATTTTCAATAATTACAGAATATAAATAAAAATATAATACATCTTAACGAGTTATGTCAACTTTTAACATTTACATAAAGTCCTACCAGTTAATCACATTTTCACAATGCATTCATGTGTCGACATGTCCAGACTAGTTAAAATTTTCGTAATACAATCATTTTTACATGTTAACACGATTCGTAGATTAACCTTTTTTTATGGAACTAGGTGGCAAGCGAGCAAGTGGTTCTTCTGATATTATGAGACTGCTACCCATAGGCATCAGCAACAAACTAATGAGTCGCAGATGCGTTGCCTGCCTTTAATTAATGGATGGAAGAGGAAATAAATGGGGGAAAAAGGATATTCCTCTTCCCCACACATCCCGTCCCCGTCGAAATCTATTCACTTTCCCATCGCATCTGGGCCTGTAATAAGGCCTCCGTCACCTCACTCATCAAGCCAAACGCAGAACACTTCTATTTCACGCCCACCTTCTGTGAGGTCGTGGTATTTCACCGATCGAGCCAGCCAATTCGTGCAACAGATGACGTTGCAGGCTCTAGCATTGTTAAACCAACCAATCAAACCTAAAGGTAACCGTGAGTCCACACTGCCGAAAGCATTCACATTCAACATATTGTGATCTCTCTCTTTTTCTCTGAAAAAAATAAGATGACAACATGTTTCATGTGTATGTACAGAAACTTGGTATAAAGACTATTTCCTAATTCCCGTCAGCCATACACAAGTATATGCGTAACCATTACTATTTACTACTTTATTGTCAAACGGGCTAACGATTCCAATTAAAAAAAGCATGTAAAGTTCCTCAATACGGGCTATATCAGCAAAAAGCGCTTACAGTCTAGTTATCAAAACGGTACTGGACCTACCTCAAGTCAGGCGCGGGTGAGTGTGTGTGTTTGTGTGTGCGAATGCGCGTGAGTGCAGGACGACAGGACGTAGGTATTTTAAGACGTAATGCCGTCGGCAGAATAAGCTTTAAGCTCAAAATTTTACGTTTTTTTTTCTAAAAACTAATCAATTTACTTCACGCCATATTGGGGAAATACTAACTTCTTGAAACATAGATATGTTTGTAAATAATATTATGTTTCCATGTACAAACCAACACTTAATGGTGTACGGAATAGAATGAATTGATCAAAAAAAGGTTTGTATATTTCGCCATCCTACCAATATCCAAATCTAGATAGGCCATAAGTTCACTTGTTGTCATGCAGCAAGCTAACAGAGATGAAAAACGTGCGACTTATTTTTAACTATAATCAAAAAAGCTTTCTTGTCATAGCAACTGTTTATGGTAGAATCTCGTTTCCTACTCAAAGAGTTGCCAGTCTTTGTGTAGGAAACAGGAGAGAAGATAACGAGAGATACGAGAGAAGCAATAGCATACCCCATTGCTTGCTTGAGTAACATGTTACTTGAACCAATGACATCAAAAGCTTTTGAAATGGCAGCCACGTGACGTCGCAGCGTAGGTAAGCCAAAAGTTGCAGTGACTACAAGGTTGGGGAAGTGCACGAAATGGTAGCAATGGACTGATCTTTGCACCATCCTTGCGAGAAGCCCAGTAGCTGGTGATGACAATGCAGTTTTAATGCTGTATATGCTTAATCTGTGAACAGAAAAATACATTATATTGGAAGGTTCATGCGTTTTGTTATCTCTCTCGACTACGACAGCTGAGGAGTCACATAGGTCCTAGTCATTGACTTCTCCTAAGTTATGTACGATAAGATATCGTTGCCGTCGTTACTGCTGTGATGGGCACACCATCTGTCACATAATGCATGTGTGCAAATGTTCTTATTTAAAAAAAAAACCCGACCCGGGATTTACATTGGACATGACTCCAATTACATACTTCTGCCGCTTGTTCCATTTCTACATATTTACACACATTACTTCGGTTATGGGTCCGTTATTTATGTATATATTTACATTAAATGATACTTATTTAAGTACGAAAATACAAAATAATAAAAAATATAAAATATTACTTCAAATAAAATGACTATAATTTTTGATGATTAGAAATGAATAGCACACAAGAGACAGAGCTTACCTCTTGGTTAGCGACCAATGGAGAAAACAACAATATAATAATTAATATTGTGACCTACTTAATCGATCAAGTTTGCTCGAAAGTGAACCTGCATCTGCCGACGCTACGAGCGAAGCATCGCGCCATTGACTTTCTTAATGCCATTAACCGAATAACCCATTGCACAAAGAACTGGCGGTTTTCAAGGTGAACGCACACACGCGCGGCTAGTATGCACACGCTCCCCACGCCGCGTGTGATTCAAAATAACAACTAACCAACATGAAAAAGTGCTCATTCAAAATGTATCTACGCGAAAATGACCCTTATTTCCACAAGTATAAAGACAAGTATAAAGATTTTTCATTGGTAGAAAACCGTTGCACGAGACGGGAAGGGTGCACTCACACACATGAACGCGCAGACGTCTCGTGCGTACACGGTGCAGTCTGCACTCACACCACCACGCCTTTGTAACG
This sequence comes from Papilio elwesi, assembly GCA_029849275.1. NCBI lineage: Eukaryota > Metazoa > Arthropoda > Insecta > Lepidoptera > Papilionidae > Papilio > Papilio elwesi. Next base: position 2,651,628 of record CM056709.1, read on the forward strand.
AGCTTCAAGATTCCCGCGCTGTAGGTATTCTGCGTTCGAAATTCAAAAAGATCCTTACCGAACTACGCAATAAGATTATCCAAAAACTAACACATGCAGCGAGCGTATGCATTTCCCTGTACGTATATTATGTGAGTAGAACACGTGTGTGTCCGTGTATTTGCAAGTGTTGTGTGTTGTAATAAAAATATTAATGCGGTATAACCTAACATTTTGCAACTAGTGGAACATTGCTTTTACTGCGTAATTTTGTCATATTGCTAAATAACATAAGATTGTTATACAAATATTGTTCTTTTTATTCTTTTACATATATAGATATACATCATTTGGTATGTAAGTAATATACTTAACAATAAATTCTTACATACACATATTTTCTTATGTCTTAGGATTAGATTTATCTATTAGGTGGCGATACAACGTTATATGTTTCTATATATTTTTACCACTTATGAACTTCTTCGTCTTGGGGAGTAGGGCGTAACAAAATGTTCTGGAACACGGACGAAGAAGAACCTTGAATAATTCTATATCTTAGCGATTTATTTATGGACCTAAACTAAACCTTTCTAGGTAACTTCCTACGACCTTATCTACTGCTTCATTGTTTGTCTATGAAGTATGTCCATGCATCTTATATAATCAAGGGCGGTGATGGTCAATGTGTATATACATTTCAGACATAACCGAAATATCTCGACCATGGCTCCCTGCCTATAAATTATTTATTAATAATTTCCATTTATTTAAAAAAAATCGAGATCTTGGACGAAATCACACGTAGTGACCAAATTTAATTTTTGCGTCTAGTAATTTCGAAATGTATCCTGGACAAACTGTAGCATTCAGGGATGATATACCTTTCTAACAGTGAAAGATTTTTCAAAATAGGTTCTGTGGATCCAGAGATAGCCCCTACAACTATTAGTTGTAAGGTTACCCTACAACTAATAGTTGTAAAAATATTAGTATAGATCACAACAACCTAAAACTACTAAAGATAAAATAAATTAGCTTTTAAATAAATACGTATCAGCAATACGAAGCAATTTATAAACACATAAAGATACGTGTTCAGGTATAAAGCAAATTCAAAACAAAACGATGAACGAAGAAAAAATCAAAGGTCTATGAATCGTATAGGCGATTGCCCTCGGGGGTGAACGAACCTCGGAAAATATAGCTCCGAGGGCTTGGCCGGTTATTTGAACGATTATTTTTTACATTATGCAGATTACATTTTAAAGCTATTTGATGTCAACAAGTTATATTAATTTATGTACAATTCATATTAAAAAGTATGCGATAAAAACGCTATAGAGTTGCGAGTGCTTAAAATTTTGTATGCATTAGCATAGCAGTCCCCTACCAATCCAAAGCGATTGCTGGGTCACGGTTGTGTTCGGAATGGAGTGCCCTTGACTCCTCGTAAGCATTGTTCGCACCCACTATGGGACTTAAGTTGGTACGATTTCGATATAAGTCGACTTTCCGTCCCCAAGAGTCAAGAGTCACGGTATATTCCCATAGGGACATTCCTTGTAAAGACTTAATAGAGAGTGAGAAATGTATCACGACAGTTATTACTAAATTAAAAACTCTATTTGTTATTTGAGAAGCTTCTTCTTCAGTAACCAGCGAATAAGCCGTAGACGACACCTATAGGTGTCATCTACGGTTTATTCGCTGGCTGGTTTACGGTTAGTATACTAATGTAAAACGAACAGTTGACGGTCCGAGATGTCCACCCCTTCCCGCATAAGGAGACTTCCTTGTAATTCACGAGCGATTGAATCCCAGAATAACAATGGCAGACACGTCACAGAGTAAATTACACGGCATACAAACATAATGCAATGTTTAGAGCTTTTACTTTTTGTTAGCATCTGTGATGAGATAAAATCAGCGATGATCTGACGAACTCCGGCGCAAGCGGATTTCTGTGCGTTCCCACTTCCATACGTCACAAGATTACTATAAGTCAGAAAATCTGAGACCGAGAAGTTATAATAAAAATATAATTTATTTTTATACATAATTATCTAACTTCAGAATGAAACTGGTCTAACTATAACCGGCAAACATCTCTATGGTACCTACCTACACCTATAGGTCCAGAGCGTGAATGCCTATTTATCATATATATTGTAACTGATTTTAGATCCGTCTGACTTTGGAGGCGATTTCACTAGGTCAATTCTTAGTGTACTCTGCGATCCGTCTTTTATGAGGTGGTGGTATTTCCCAACCCATACAAGCAACGGTCCTGGTAGCCCGGACGCCAACTGATAATGTCGATGATTACGAATTAAATTCTAGTCCTGCCGTTTTGAAGCCAATCATCCTTACGTCAATTAAATCGGTATTTTAATAACAAAGCGCGTGGACAATGGATACGCGGAAAGCGTGCACCAACTTTACATAAGAGCGGCGCGGTCGGTGCAAGGGCGGCCGGCCGTTGCACCGCCGCCGTAGACTTACTCATCGCCCAGACACGGCAACTCTATGACTGTTGGCTTTGATCAAACACGGCTATGCAAATTGTTCAGCAAACATCAGTTGCTGCAACTACAGCTATGCCATCTCTGTACATTTCGTAACATTAAAGAAACGATTACATACAGCCAATAGCCATTCTTTTATTGTTGTTATATCTTTTTAATGTGATGAAATTCCCACTCATATCCGCCCTTGCTGGGGCAGCCCCGTAGGTGGGCCGCTTAGCCTCCGCAATTCTCTTCTATAAAAGCTTGCTGGAACACAAAGCGTATGCACACTGTACTGCGATGTATGACTGCACTGCATCTTGTGTGGCGGTTTCCCCTGAACCTAAAGTGCATGGGGCTAGAAAAGCGAATACACCAGACCTCCGTCCCACTTCCAAAGTGGGGTCAACTAAGTCCACCTCAAGCGAGCCATCTCTGGCCGGTCTTGTACCACGGACTGTTACTAGATTCCTTATGGTTCACCGTGGTGGTGGGTTATTTTTGGTGAAGCAAAGGATTTCAACAATTTGCCATTGCATCAGTTTTTCCGTCCTAATATGACGTGGATACTGAATGTTATACTTGTGCGTAACATCTTGCGAGCACATCGCCACCGCGTCGATTATGAGAAAGGGTTGCACGCTTTTACGCTTTAAATATAGTTTGGCGATTTACTCTCTATATCGCTCCTTTTTTTATATATTTTATTTAATGTGTCGTTAAAAACTTTACTACATGAAATACTCTTATAGTTCTATTGATTGTAAGCTCTTCATCTTGTTATATTTGCAATGAATTTAACTATAAAAAAAATGATTTGATTTCATGTGTTTATTGGATGCTCTTGTTCCTTAGCAATCTGTACCTCACATAAGTTCTTTTCATGGCATCCAGCAATTCCAAAATGGCACTCTCACCCTAAGTGCTATAGTGTATAGAGTTTTAAATCGTATGCAAGAGAACAATGTATCTCACAGCACCATTTGGGTGGGACATCTGTTGAACCTAATTCGAAGGTCACGTTCCATTAATCTCTTTTGCATAAAATGACGCTTTTAGGTGTTTTATTTTGTGTCGCCTGAAGAGGTCATTGATCTCAGCCGTGAATTTTGTTTGGCCTCTTAAACCGCACCTATAATTTATTTTGCATACTTATAAATATATAGATGAGGTTGTTTGCATCTTATTCAAACTAAGCAATGAATTTCTTGTTTTGTTGATCCTTTTTAACAAGTTTGTTATCCATTTATTCCGTATTCTTGCGTTAAAGGACTTTTTTATATGATAATTTCAATATGTTGAGCATAGAGTTGGAAAGTAAGATAACTTTGAATGAGATTGTGATTGCGATGAAAATAATGAAATTAGGCAAAGCAGAGTCAAGAAGGTTTAGTCGCAAGCCTGCTGTGGGCCTTCCTCAATATATATTGGAAACATGGCCTAGTACCGGAAGATTGGTGTACAGCCGTCATCGTCCCTTTATATAAAGGAAAAGGTTCGCAGCATTATTGTGAAAATTACCGAGGAATCAGACTTCTCAGTATCAGGGCCGTCTTTACCTGGGGGTTCAAGGGATGCGGGGTACCCGAGCGCAGAGTTCTAGGGGCGCAAGTCGACCGCCCTTCCAATATGTGGCTACCGGGTACTACAATGACAGCACGCACGCAGCCTGCCTTTCGTACCCTGGCGCCGGTATTGCTTAAGACGGCCCTGCTCAGTATTGTGGGAAAACTGTACGCTAAGGTACTGGATTGAAAGAGTCATGAAAGTAACAGAAGATAGAATGTGGGATGTGCAAGCTGGTTTTAGGAAAGGCATGGGTTGCATGGATCAGATTTTTTATTTACGTATGATCACAGAAAAGTTTCTAGCTGTTTACCAAAACAAATTCCGCGCCTTCGTAGACTTAGAAAAGGCCTATGATAAAGTTAACGGGGCCTACTCAGACTAGTTTAGCATCAACAAAGGTGTAAGACAAGGCTGGGTAGCAACCCCGTAGCTGTTCAGTCTATTTATGGATGATTGTTTGAAAGCTTTGAAAGACGAAGAGTGTGGATTAAGAATGGGTGACCTAGTTGTAAAATGTCTTTTGTACGCTGATGACCAGGTTGTGTTAGCGTCATCAGCGGAGGACTTACAACTTATGCTGAATGTAGTGAATGATTCACTAGATGGTAAAGGCATGAATATGAATGTGGATGAGACGAAAGTAATGGTGTTTGAAAGAGAACAAAGGAAGACAATAATTGAAATAAATGTTAACGGTAAAGAAGTGGAACAGGTGGAAGAGTTCGTGTATTTGGGGTGTATGTTTAGTAGAGATGGCATTTTAAAGATTGTGAACGACGAGTGAGTGCAGGAAATAAAATGATTGGGGTTATAAGTACAGTAGTGAGGAGTCAGAATGTGTGTACGAAGGCTCGCCTGGCAATACACAATGCTGTACTAGTCCCCATTTTATTGTATGGAAGTGAAAGGTTTAGCAGAAAAAGCATTCTAGTAGAGTTAATGCCGTTGAGATGCGATCATTAAGAAGTCAGGCGTGACATTGAATGATAGGATTAAAATTAGAATGCTATGAGAAAAATGTGGCTTAAAAGTGGGTGTTGTGACTAGAATTGAGAAAGGTATGCTCGGTGGTTCGGGCATGTTGAAAGGATGAATGAAGAGAGAATAGTGAAACAAATTTATGTAACGAAAGTGAGAGCCAGCAGTTGGTAGGGGATGCCCTAGGAGAACTTATATCGACCAGTGGTTTGATTTAGATCGATTAGTGGTTTACTAAAAAAAGGGCGATATAAGGAGCACCCATAACCGACGAGCATGTATGCGTACATGTATGAATGTAGAAGAAGCGAGAGAGGTGTGCGCATATTTATTTATTTATGTTGAGCATCTAATATAAAGTGTAGCAATTAGCGATCCTTTGTATACGCTCCATTCTTACACAAAACTATCCAAAAATATCAGTACATTTTATAAAACAAAGTTCCTTCGCTGCGTCTGTCTGTCTGAATGCAATAAGCTCTTAAAGTACTGAACGGACTTTTATATTATTTTCACCAATAGACGAAGTGTCTTTCGGAAGGATGTTTAAGGTATAATTCATTAAGGCTTTGCGTTTTTGGTGAAAATTACGTACTAAGTTTATATATATAAAAAGCGATGGATGTATGTATGTATGGAAAAGTAGTATGTGTAGTATATGAGTTATTTGGTTTCTAAGGTACAAGCTATGCTGAGTTTGGGATCAGATAGCTGTCCCAGAATATTATTATTATATTATGTATGTTCCTTATGGACTCGGCTAGAGGCGCTTTCGATGGCATTTTCAGGAAATCCGTAGATTCTAGCTGGTAACCCTGTGAAGTTTGGTGGCGATTGGATAAACATAATTAGTGGCACTAGTATACATCTAATCATAATTATTCTATCACACATGGTATAACCGTGGAAATGCAACATATAAGTAAATTATTTTTAATACCCTATAGTTTGCATTTGAAAGTCTATCACTATAGTGCTAAGAACCTATGTAACACAATAGACCCAGAGCTCAGACCTCTCAGATATGCCAAGGTCTCAAGGTCTAAAGTTACACACTTTGAATAACAATGACTTGCATAACATTTAAATGTTCAAACCCTTTGCAAGTGAGCGGAGCGCAAATGGGTTCGCAGACCTCAACTTTGTATCGATAGACGTGTGTATGTGTGAATGGTATGAGTCTGGGCAAATTTAAGAAATATTATTGCTCAGGGCAGACGGCACGGGGTGAGGGATGAGTGCCTGATCGATTAGAATGCTGTGTGGACTCTAAAAACTAACAGAGTTGTATTTCAACTGTCTTATTTATTTTAAGTTACGTTTCAACATTTTTGCACTTTTTTAAAAATCCTTGTCAAGAATAAATATGATAGAACTTATCTTACTCGCAATAAACTATACGGCTTTTACTAATAGATGGTTCAAAGGGAAGGCGCAGGCATATCATGCATTGAGGTTTTGTGTCAACTGGCTGCAATATGTCGATGATAGTCGAAGAAGTCAAAATAGGCTGGCACCTTAAAGCTCACCTAGAGTGCCTGTCAACAACACGGAGATTTCAGAATACCGTCGGGGAAACCAGATTGTAAACTCATACACATATCAAGATAGATAGTCAAACTAAATGGAATAATGAAAGAAATTCTGTATCACAATTCAACTTACTTATTAAATGTTTTCCTTTGGGGGTCGTATTTTCGGCACTTTTCCCTAAATCCAGTAATAAGAACTGTAAAAATACAACAAGAATATGAAAAAACATGTTTATTCTAAACGTACAATTAAATTTATTATTCTTATGAAAATGTTATTCCCTTTGAATCCGGCCCTGTGGCGTGAAAATGAGAAAGTTCGTTTACTTATCAGGGCCCGTCTGAAATAAAGCTGTACGTTTAAAGGCGTGCATTCACCTTCCACTGCCACGGGTGTGTGAACCTTTGTTTACACAATCCTCAACCAATAAACGTCACAAATCGCTTCAATTTGCAAACACGTGATTAGTTAGGTACACATCCATACACAAATATTGCATCGTTATGATGCTTACAATGAATCACAAAACAGGGCACAACGGATGAGCCTGTTTACGCGTTTGTCCTATAGTAGTTTTAAGTCCAGAAATACTACTTTAGTGATTTTTTCATCAGCCCAGACTTCTATTATTGGGGTTGGGCCTCTCTCTCTCTGTCAAGATTCACTGGACTCCCCCAACCTTAACGGTACATCATCTTACCTAATAATTATACATCTTAAGACCCGGACTCCACCAAAGCGGAGAATAGACGAGCGGAGTGTAGATGTGTTTTATAAAACCAATAGAATTTCATTATTCTTACATCTCGTCTGCACTAAGGTTAAGTATGTGTGAATAATGCCTAACCTTACAATAATTTATACCATAACCCGTGTCGTCTGAACCTAGCTTTAGTGAAATACGGTAACAATCCTAACCTAAAAAGATAGCAGAAAATAAAGTTTTTTTTAAACTACGAGTTTACAATCATAAGGCATAACGACTGTTTAACTTATCAAGTGATCTAATTACTTTAACATATTTTTGTATATCATATTTCGACTTAAAATATTTATTATTAATTTCTCATCCTTTTGGTAACAATGCACTTTGTAGGCTAGGATACATTACTCATATAAAATTTATAATTTTTATTCCTGATGAACCCTTGACTCTCTCATCCAGATTTGACCTTGATTAGATCCTTGTTTCATCTCTCGCTGACTTAGAAATATAAACTTACTTTGCACGCATTCATTTTTCATGTCGTGATACATTGCATGGAAATGTTTGTAAGATGATACCTGTCAAAAATGCTATTGGCAAAACTGAAACCATAGCAACCGATATTTTAAACGAAGATCTTACGAACCCCGGGAACAATCTTGGGATTTTTTTTCGAGATAAAAGAAAGTACCCCATTCATTTTCCGCACTAGTGTAGCTAAACCATAACAAACAAACAGAATTCGCATTTATAACATTAGTTAGGATTAGGATATCTAGCTTATATAATTTAATCTTTAAATATGCACGTTAAGGGTCAAAAACAATACTCGTAGACCGTCTACGATGCCATTGACCTATGCCCGTAGCGTCGTAGCACTTTACAAGTCGGGCTCCAGCAACAAGAGCGATAACCTGTCGTAGACCTCGATTTCGGTGTTACATTATTTAGTGCGTCTTGATATGACCATAATCTGTTAGACTTATGAAACGTTACGTGCTTGAAATCTTATCGCGGTTCAATTGTCGTTATAAAACAGTAGACGTATTTTGTTTACGTAAAAATGAACAGAATTTATGATAACATGGTAACAAAATTTAAAATAAATTTGTACCTATTGTTTATATAAATACATACATTGGGGTGAGCTGAAGAATATTGGGGCTTATATCTTTTGGTACGCTGGGCTTATTTCGAAGGCAATAAATCACCTGAGGCATTGTAATAATTTTTTTATAGACGAATGAAATTATATTAAGTGATCACTACCCATAAGCAACAGAAACAAGCTGATGAGTTGCAGGTGCGTTGCCCACTTTTAATGGAGAGAGGAAGGGATAAGGAGAAAAAAGGGATATTTTTTTATCCATCCCTTTCCATCAAATACTCCTCCTCTTCCCATCCTTTCCTGATTAAAAATGGATAGCAAGGAGATAATTGACACCTCAGTCATCAAACGAAACGCTGAATACTTGTACTTCACGACTGTTTTTTGTAAGGCCATGCTAGTTAAACGGTAGAACCCGCCCATTCGTGCAGAAATGTTGTTGTGGGCTCTATCATTGTAATTAAAACGTTTAATAAAAAAATTATGTCACTCTACAATAAACATAGTTTATAAAGTGTAAAATTTTGTTCCTCTTATGATAACCTTATTGCAAACGAGACGCGTTCCGAATACACAGACGAAAATCCGTCTTATCACTTACAAATGTAAACGCGAAAAAATATGATTCAATCCGGTGTCGGCTATCGGTCGACGAACTTCAGATAGCCTAGTTCGAAGTCTTATTGCCCCATTCTCATTAGCTATGTTTGTATTTACGTAATACGGCGTCTGTTGGCTTGTTTGAGATGAATAAGCCTAATTATTAGACTAGCGAATAACTCATTTGTCATGCGTGATGTAATGCTGTAAGAATTCAAGTTATTTACTTATTTTTTCTTTGTTATATTTCTAAGAGTTGTATGCTACGAAAAGCTGCGATTCACTTTATTTGCTACCACTACTTTAACACAGTCTAGTGATGTCGACAGTTTTGGTTAATAATTTTTAATAATGATCCCACCCCTTTTGATCTCCCATTCTTTCCTACACAAAGGCTGGTGAAGCATTTATAACTTCTTAAGTATTATGGATATTAATGGACAGCGTTGCTAATCTGTGTCAAGCGCTTACTCCTTTGCTGTGTTCTACCATAAAAGTATATGGTGAAAAAGTTTAGAAAAATGAATCGTACATGAATTCCAAGATTCGATACATGGGGCGGCCCGTCCAAATATATGTTACAAGCAAACTGTTGTAAACAATATGTAATTAAAAAAACAATAATATCATTAGAAACACGCACGCGCGCGCACTTCAAGTTCATTTTCATTGTATAATGAGAGTCGCTTACATCTGAAATTTATGTTTTCAATATAATGTTTTGCGAGGGCTGTCTGCGCCGCCAGACAACAAAGGCGGCTAAATCATTCGGCGAGACGCTCGCCATACTAACGAATTCTAACTGCACTCACATAATAATACCTAAATAATAACCATCGACGTCATATCGAATGTTTGTTATCTGTTTTTTTATCAACTATAACAACAAAAGAATATTGCCCGACGAATTAATATGCGGATTATTTTATTGCATTGAACTAGACACATTTGTTCTAGAATGGATGGTCGCTGTGGACAAAGTTGCAGGAATCCAAAATGACAGGGTCTTTATGTGTCTCGAATGATATGTGTGTATGCGTGATGACCATGGTTATCAGATAGGCCTATGTCCTGCAGGGGTCGTTTTCAGACTGATTGTAAGAAAACAATTATATAAACCTGTTAGTTTATATATTATGATTAAAGTTATTAATTGTTATACATAATGCCCGGGCATTATGAATAATTATTAAATGAGAGGACAATATAACTATTACCATTAAATTGATTAAATTACCCAGTAAGTATCTATCTATCGCCTAATATTTATATTGTATGTTTATACCTGACAGATTATTTAAATTTGAGCCATTTTACATTCAGTGTGAAAAAACTAATGACAAATTTTACACCATTTATATCTGCCTATATTTTGTTATATTAACTATACTATATAATAAACATGCATGGCAAGTACAGGAAACATGCAAGGCAAGTAAACGTGCCTCACGCACTGCACCAACGTGCCAACTCCAATGACATGTGATTTTATCCATCGCGGTCATGGCAAAAGCAAGCTTATAAAATAATGTGAACATAGAAATAACTATAAAAAGTATAATAATAGACACACAGACTCAACGTTCAAATCCACCTGATTTAGAAGTTCCACATGAAACTCGCCTAACATATAGAAGTACAGGTATTTGTGACGCAGGCACCATCATTTTCCCGGTTGCCCTCAGCCCGGTTGCATTCAGCCTGCCGACAGAAGTAGAAACTCAAAACAGGTGGGAAGGCTCAAAGCAGCAATTGTACAAAAGCACATGAATAATCAACAAAAAAGCCCTTGCTTAATGAAATTCAAAATTGAAGAAAAAAACAATTAAAAAACAGATCGTCGAAACTATTCTAAATTAAAATAAATTGTAAATTTAAATAAGCATGTTACTGACGTATGTTGTTCTATATAAGATTTTCCCCGTTGTTACCTACTGCTAATATAAGTTTTCACTTGAAAACTTATTTAGCCGTGTAAGAAGATTTTAAATTAAGAGGATAATTTTTAATCTACGCACTAAAAATATCTAGTCTGTATGTTTTAAATAGAAAATTCTGTCTATCGTTTTATTTGTCCGAATTGTATGAAATGACCTGACGCATTCTCGTTTATAATGTGCTTAGTTTATTCAGCTTTACATAACCGACTTCTTTTAAAATTAAAAGTGGATCGTATCGTCCCTCGATTTGCATTTATTAAGACAAGACGCATTCATGTTGACTACTGATACGGGTTAAAGGAATTGTATAAACTTGCAAATATTTGAATTCGTAGAGAAACTTTTTATAGAATGAAGTAGAAGCGAGGCAGTCCCGCCTGACCTTATGCTAAGTTATCATCAATATGCATTTGAATCTTAGTGGATGCGTTATGAACCCGGGTACCATTTAAAACTATGATCACATTATTTCAAAATTAAGATGTGCTGTAGGGCACTGGTAATATAGTTGTACTTCGGAATCAGAACATAGAGTAAAATAAATATACCATAAATAAATTGATATACCGTAAATATACCATAGTCACATAGTGAATACAACACAACTCAACTAATTCATGGAATACGCATTCTCTTGTAATGTACGTAACATTACCGATGACAAAAGTATTCCCGACTTGCATCAGGGTACACCCGGTTTGTCGCTATTTACAAAGTAGAAAAAAGGAACCAAATAATTATAGCGGTGCTTTGTACTAATTAAAACAATTGTATACGGTTTTAAGATTCATTACACCGTAAAAACTAATTTACATCTTAATGCAATGGTAATAATGACGATATTTGATTGCATTTAAAACATAAAACGATAGGTTTAAAAACAGGTATCTTCACAGTCACCTGTCAGACCTGAACTACAGTTAGCCTGTAATCCTACTAACATAAAGTTCTAGGTCCGCACCTGGTGCATAACTGATGGTAACCTAGCACCGATTACGATGAGCTTCTGTATCATAGCAATCGCTGAGAACGATGGCTCCCCGAGAAGTGGTTTTTATCGATGTGAATATTGTACATTATAGTACTGTTATTTCGAATTGAATTGCGTCGTTCTATTTATTTATTTTATTGGGTAAATAACGCTATCAGTTTGTTTTAATGTTGGCCTAATATAGATCAAAAGTAAAGTACAAATGTACAATTTTTTTTATTGTGGCACAAATAAAATAGACAGATGCGCATTGATTTGCCCATTCTCTTCAAGCAATATTTAACCATCTGGCCTGAACAATAAACATATTCTTCCATCTCAAGACATCATCAACTAGGAAAATAATAAAATATAAAGTTAATACAATTTTATATCAATTTACGTAAAGTATAACGTAAAAGTTAGCTATATTTAAAAGACACGACAAGACAATGTCATGATTATCTTGTTTAGATACATTAAACGTAATTGGCTGCCAACTCTAAGTCAGGGGTGCTTAGACTTCACTATATTTTACTAACTCTATGACTCACGGAGTCTCCTATTTGAAATTCTAGTTATCCTTACTAATGTGAATGTAAGTTTGTTTGGTACGCTTTCACGCGAAAACTACTCAACCTATCATCATGAAACTTTGTACATGAAAAGTTGTCTGGCAATATAATATTATTTTATTATATTGCCAGATTGGCACTTGGCGTTTGGTAGCGATCGGATCAACATAATTAGTGGTACCCGGGCGAAGCCGGGGCGGGTCAATAGTAGGGTATAAATATGTCTTATAATACTTCTATATACTGTCTTATAGTACTTATAATAATTCGAGATACCTCGTATTTAGAGGTTCAGACGGTAATATTTTTTTTTAATTTACAACTAAAAAAGTCAATATTAACGCTTACGAACGTCCGTCTAAGCACCCCTTCGTTTCTCAAGTTCTTCAGATAAAATTAATCGAAGCAAATGCTGGATAATCTACACTAACTTACAGTATATCCATAAAAAATAACATGCGAAAATCGAGTTGCGCCACGAAGAGGCCGAATTTTTTCTATTTTTAATTTTGCTCGTTGCCCGCATTGCACCTGGCGGTACGGTTTTGCCGCATCATAATCTCAACGGCCCTTTACATTGCACGACACAGCTGTCTTTATAACTAGCTGCTGCTTAAGGAATAATCAAAATGCTTACAATAATTATTAATATTAAACGAAAATAACAAGGCGATTCAAGTGTGCTGAAGGCTTCGTACTGATTGAAAGTTCCTACGCCTTACATTACCGCTTTACTTACTTACCGTTACTAAATCCATTGCAAGCCGCAAACAAAAGTAGTTCGCCTACAATTTGTTATTATATAAATTAAATTATATCACTGAACTAAATTATTAACTATTTTATATTTTATTTTCATCAAAATCGTCGCGTAGCCAACATCGTGTCGTACCGTGTCAAACGGTCAGGCAGCTGCGCAACGTATCGGCACTGGCGATTTTTCTGCAACACTTAAAAACTAATTGCATTTAAATCGCCCAACAACTTGCTCATGATATTTGTTATCAAAAGTCATTATAACCAGACCTATACAATATGGACTTGGGCAATAATTATCGTCAATAGCTCTGTAATTATTATATTAGGCAATTATTTCGTACTGTTGTACGAAATAATTGCCTGCTGTTGTATTGTACAAATTGAATAAGCTTGGAAACGTCAAGTGTCCGGTCTTACTCAAATTATGCAATTTAGTATAAATCGGAGTGTTCATTGAACCTCTGAAGTCATATTTTCATAAAAAGTAAATTCTGAATGATACCTTCAGTTCCGAATTTGCTAATAGTTTATAATTTGCATAGTCCTATTATTAAATGACTCTATTTACAGCTAGCAGCCCACTATAAAGCGCAAGTTCGACCTCACAGGGAATACTGCTCGCATCTCTGAGTTGGAGCTCCCCAGTACCAGCTTTTTCTATTTGACCGCATAATGGAGAGCGATTCGAATGGTCAATGACCGAGCTCTCACTGAGAGGTTTGAGCTTCTGGCATTGCGAAGATATGTCGCGTCTCCTTGCATTTTTTACCGCATATCATAGGGAGTGTTCCGAAGAACTGTTTGGAACAATTCCTTCCTTCGATCAAAACGACAAAGCTCATGGGCCTCGGTGATCACTCTTATAATTAGCGTCCCGTTTTTCCGTCGTTTGATCTAAAAAATATAACCTAACATTTATCTAGGTGCTGATCAAATTACACATGAGAGTATAAATTCGAGTTTAAAAGACTTCAGGGAATGAAGCGTAAAGTCATTTTGTAGGAATTTTTCCGGCAATTGACTTACTAAGTTGATCGACGTGTAATATGAATTAAAAGCCTAAAATGTTCAATTATTTCCCACCATGACGTTTTACTATCTCTGTAATCGACTATTGTCGCTTTGATAACCTTGTCTGAGAAATTAGTTTAGAGTGCATTGCCTGTATCATCCATCGAATAGATTCGAATTATCACTTCAATTCTAAAATCGTGTGGTGTGCGTAATTTTTTTGTTCCAATAAAATTAACCACTATTATTGTCTTTGGAAGAATTGTTATATTGTTGTATGAGGTTTATTTAATGAACTCAAGCGTTCATATAAACATCGTGGCATTCTGAACTGGACTCTATTTGGTAATCGATATTGGTTACGATAACATTGTCTAACCGTAAGCCATAACTTACCTTAGACTTCCCACCCTGCAAGTGATGTACCTACTTATCGAAATATTTACAGAATCGATCTGCCGTAAATATCGATTTAAGTTAAATCCGATTTGTTGAAATAAGTTCAAAATTTACTTAATCGATAATTAATGCACCAAATTTTCTATTTGTGAAGGAAGTGTACACAAAATGCTGATTTTCATTTCGTTTGGATGATATGACTTCTCCTTTTATCCATTTCTATACATCGATTACTTATATGTCGCATATTGTAAATTAATTCTCAGCGTCAAGTCATGCCGCAACAGCTTAATTTTACTATATCTTCATAATTCATGTGACGTCACAGTTTTTACACTGAACAAAAAGGTGAGACGGCGTCGGATCCCATTGGACAAAAGGTTGTAGTTCACGCGTACCGTATCTTAAAAAAACTATTACACATGGTAATCGGAATTCCAACATGAACTTTTACATTGAAGGCTAGAAATTCAATAACCTAGTATCCATCTAAAGTTAAAATAAGCGTGAAATCGTTCCGAACAAATTCATTTGTGATTTCGTCTTGAAAGCTAGTCGACAACTTGTGCGCAGTAACACCTCATTCATTAGGTATGTATGTGGCTGTGCGAATGAACTTGTAATAATATTTATTTTTATATTCTTCCTTGTATTCAACAACCCATCGATAAAATTTGCAGATAATACACTAAAATATCGATGTTTTTATATATTTCCCGTTTCACATGGACATTGGACATCCTGCAATTTTTTATCAATCTATGTAAGAATGTCACATTTTATTGGTCAATAATTCGGTATAACATTGAAAGTTTTATTAATAGTTAATAAAAATATAATTCACTTGCATGGCAAATTCATACCATGCAAGTGAATTATATCCGGCAGTCTTTCAAACCCTAAGAAAAGAGCATTCTTACTTAAAGGCAGCTTCATCCTCTGGTGATGAAGCACCTCTGGTGTTGTAGATGGCGAAGAATCTGTTCATATGGAATCAGCTTAGTAGTTTTGCGTAACACTCATTTATTTATACAACTTTATTAGTAGTAACGTCTATTCTGATGTGAACAAATTATATTTAATGTAAAGAGGTTGGTGAAGATTACGGATTTCCAAATGGACGATCCTGGAACATTTCTCACGTTTCTTCTACAACTACTATCAACAATCGTCTCCGCCGTTTTCTGCCAATTTTTCAGCTCACTTTTGCAATATAAATTTATTCTCACTTATTTTACATTCATTCTTTTATTATAGAATAAATAATATATTTTCAAAAATTATAAAACGATATTATAGATTGTTTATATTACAGTATTAATCGATAAATATAATTGACGGGTATGTCCCATCCCTCGTACTGCAGTGTATGCAATACTGCGCCCTTGGTTGCGACTGGGCGGCGACCCCGCCGACCAAGGTCGCCTCGTCTCACACACACGCGCGTTGCCGGCGACACAGGCACGCACGTACACAGACGTGGACGGGAAAGACTGGGGAGTTGCACACTCCTGTACGATTTATATTTCGATTCTAATTTAGTCTGCGCCAATATTTCAGCACATTAACCTTACGACAGCGACATCTTAAGAAATAGGTAGCGGCGTAAAAAGCTATCTAAACAGTAATCCTAAATGGAATGCAACGCATACAGTCAAACAGGTATGTCGGGCCTGAAGAACAATTAGGTCCAACAAAGTCCGAACCAAGTCCGCTGGGGTATTTAACAATTATGCCATAGAAAGAGCTTTCTCTAGCTTTAGCCTAGTGGGAAAGTTTCACTTACAAAAAATGTGAACCGCAATCTTTTACCTACTTCACTTAAAAATGGGAAAAGGGCAGGGAAAAGAAGATTAATTTTGACATGATAATAAAACCATAGCTTATGTTATATTACCAATAGTCTTTGTCTCCCATAATTGGGTAAACAAGTTATAGTATTATAGTTTAAGTCTATTTTATTTTAAACATAAAATATTTAAGTATTTAAAAACTTCATCAAACTTATAGTTAAATAAACTGCGACGTGCATTTTAATTGCAGGCCTTAGCGAAGCAAATAAAAAAAATAAAACAAGGAAACTATTGCTAGGGTGTGACGTAAGGTTTCGCCGCCGTCTCCTTCGCACTTGCAAGCTTTGCTGAAAGAAAGAGTGAGAGCGCGTATATCTTGTCGAAGGGGCAGGATCGGCGTGCATTTCTGAAACGTGACGCAATACTTACGCAAGGGGTCGTCGACCTGAAGGTGACCCTTGGACCTTGAAGCCCTTTGAAGGTTCAGTGAGGGCAGTGAAAAACCACCAGGGTTGCTTGAGTTGATCCTTTTGGTATTCATTAGGTGGATCTTAGATATCGCATAATAACTAAGAGAAGTTTTTTTCTCTTTGCCAACAGATTTTGTATTATATTAATTATAAAACAATTTCCATTCACGTATCTCTTTTATTATTTATTTTTATTACGTTTTAACTTTGCTTAAGACATGCAATTTTTGTTAAATAAAAATGTTTCCTAATTTTGTTAACAAATGTTTCTAAAAATTCATTTTAACTATTCCAGCTATTATTTGGTATATTAAATGTGTACCACGAGTTGGTTAACAGAAATAGTGGAATGGCTGGATTGAAACCCACGTAAGAAAACTGTTAGGATATTGCTTAATATTATATCAGCATCATCGGCCTAGCCCAGTCCACTGTTGGACGTAGGACTCTCCCATGTATGGTAAGGTTATGCCCATTCTCACCACGCTGAGCAAGCGTGTTGGTGAAGGCAGTAGTCCGTGTAGCTTCGTCAGCAGGGCTGCTGCTCCTTGCTCCTTTGCATTTCACCTAGACAACCTTAACTATGTAGATATAGAAATATTGATATTGTTACCACTGTTGCAAACGTTTTTAATGTCACTCGAACTCTTTATTGCAATTATGGAGTTAAGAGAGGCGATCAGTATCAGATCAATTGCGTTGCAAAGAAATATGCTAGTTTTAGTGAGATAATCTCCCATAACCCCATTAGATAGTTCAGACTGCACCATAAGATACTGATATTAGACAGCACAGGAGAGGTATGAGTATTGGCAGAATTTCTGTTTATGGCTGTGGCGGGAAGTTATGCTAGTATGAACTTAGCAGCAAAGACCAGCTACCGAAATACCCTGTTATGTATCATAGTGAAGTTACGCCACGTCACGGTCACACTTTTACATGATCGACGTGTTAAATGGATTATTTAGGTTTATCCTGACAGTCTTTCACCACGTGATCCTCGGCACATTGTTTCACAAATCCTTACCAGCACGCGTCACGGGAGGAAATTATGTTAAGCTTAGTTTTACATAGTGTGCTCGCTTCACGTGCTCCGTGTTAATATTTATATATACCGTGACGATGTACGCGTGCCGGTCGGCATGAACGCACGTGTCGAGCCTCATTGGATAAACAACGGTTTAGAGTTCAACACGCTTTTACATTTACATATAAAAAGCATAGCTCAGTGGTTGTACATTGGACTTTCGGTTCGATGGTCGGGTCGGGATTTCGAATGCAAACCGACTAGTGCACCGAGGAATTTAGAGCCTTTCGACTAGACTAATTCTCGTATCATAGGTAAGTAAAATACAATTCGTTTTAAAGAAGACGCCATTTCGTGAAATTTTAAACAGCCTAAACCTTCCTGGATGATTGGGCCGTGAAATGAAAAAATAATTTTTAAATCAGTTTCAGTACCTGAGATTCGCGCGTTCAAAACAAACAAACTTTTAGGTTATTTAATATCAAACCTTCCGTGTAAGTTGGTAAACGACCAGCGGCCTAGTTGATGCTAAGTGAATGAAATGACGAAGACATCACATGCCAACCAGGCGGTACAGGCAGGAAGAAAAGAACCCAGCTTGATTTCTTAAATATTAAATCAATCATATCAGTATTATAATTTAGTGTCTTAATTTATAAGCTGTACAAATTAATGCAGCGATAAGTTTTTCACAAGCGATTCACACAGCTGAATAAATAATCGCATTTGTGCCTCACAAAATACCAACGGCGAAAAACAATCCAATGAAACATTACGTAACTTTTGTCAATAACAAAGTATTAAAACAGGTTCGCGCAGTGCCTTAAATGTTGAATATCATTGTTATGAAGTGCCTGGTAATAAAAAATAATGTCAAATTATTTTGTTTACTGTACATACCAAAGTACAAATTATCTTTTTTTACTTCTTACAAACCAAAGAAATACAAAGTAACTTATCAAAATCCTTTACCGATAAGTTACAATGTGTTTGTGCCTCTGGAGTTGAGGATGTATCAGATACAAAGCAGAAAGAAACAAGATAGTGTTGCTAACAACAACTGTCTGTTCATGTCACGAAATTACATCACCGAAATGGCGACCAAGCGCATTAGCAATTTGCGGGGGTTATACCACCACAGAACTTGGTTAAGCTTCAATACAATTACTCTATTGAATATAGATTTATACTAATATCATAAAGAGAAAAGATTTGATGATTTTTTGTTCCCGAATAAGCTATTAAAAATTAAGCGAGTAGCCGAGACTTTTTTTATTCTGGATTATCTAGCGAGCTTCGTACGAAGCGGTGGCGGGTTGCTAATATAAAATAATTTTCCACTAGAAATAAACAATCAAAGAAATTTATGGAACTCGAGACGATTAATTCCAGCTCTTCGATGTTTGGAATGGATGACGAACAAAAAACTGTTACGCAATCGGTCTTCGAAGCTAAGGTGACCCCCGGCCGCCGGCTGCCATGCCATGCCCTCGTGTTCTTACCTTTTTATTGGCATTGTTAGCCAGTACAAATAGAGCGCGCTCTCATTCGTTACATACCTATGCTAATGTGGCATTGTTAACTTATTTAAGTTACTTTAGAACTTCATACTTTAGGCTTCTATTCTATTAATTAATTAATAAGTTGGACATCAAATGGATTTTTTTGTGTATTAAAATATAATAATCTACTAAAGTATATATAGATACCACTATTTCTTTCAACGAATTCTAAGCTTTTGCTAGAATTCACAATAGTCGAACGGCGGATTCGAAGGCCATGCTGTGCATCGGACGTAAAGTCTATTGGTATCAATTTAAACCCAAAAATAATCAAACTATGCAAAACCGACAGCTTCTGGTGGTGTTTGTAAATGTAGTAAAATATTAATAACATTAAACGTCTAGAACAGAGATGCCCAAACTATAGGTCGCGTCCACCATTAAATGTAGGCATTAACGACCGAACAAACAGCCAGACGGTTACCTACTGGAGGCCGGACAGCAGTGCTTCAGTTCGAATATTCTAGTTTGTGCCTGCAGCTACCAATTTTTCTGACACAACAAAGAGGTGGGTCCCAAGAATCAATATTATTACTAGATGCGTTGGCGCCCAATCAACTTTGGGAAGCAATGGTCTACAGCGTAAAATATGGTTTGTCCTCTAGGAGTTTTATAAGTGACGTTAATAAAAATGTTTCGATGTTTAGTTGCTCACAATATTTTTTTGCAGAAATTAAATCCCGCTTGTACTAATGTTCCTTGTTTGTAATATTCTATAATACACATAATTTATTTAATATACTTTTTCCGATTTCAGGAATCTATTCTATTACATTTAATTCATGTAAAGGTCGCGTAAATCGGATGATTATAGGTTAAGTATCTCTATCTGCTCCATTTTTTAAGCTTTTCAAATATGCCGTCTCCAACGAAATAAATTATTTTTTCTAAATCCTAATCAATCAAAACCACTTGGTCACAAATGATAAAGCGACCTCTGCACATGCAATCTAATAATACCAAATGAATTGAGGCCTTTAATACCAATTGAAATGAGGTCATACTGAAAAAAATCTTCCTTGCCGACAAGTCGCAGCCGCCTAAAAACCGTCGCGCTACAACAAACGAGAGACGAAAATAATAAACGCAGACAGACAGACGACCTTGCGCAACTACTACACATAACCTACCTCTATTCGGTCCGAATTTTTTTTTCCGTTCCTAAACCGGACCGCCAAAAGACTTCCAGACTATTATTGTGTTCTGGGAATCGAACCCGGGGCCAGACGGCGTTAGGGTAGGTCACAGTGACTTTCGGGTCACCTTGCGGGCCATTGACCCTGTTAGCCTTCGGTTCTGCATCTTTAGCGGCGGCCATCTTACCTCCGCCATTATAAATGGTGGACCGTTAGTTTTTTTCCTACTGAATTAAAAAGGTGCTTATTTTAAATTTCGTATGACGCCTTTCTCTTCATTGTATGAGTGAGTATACATCGTATGATTTAGGGTTAACCGTGGGACTGCCGCCCGATCTGTGCCGATCCTTTTATTTCATTTTTTATTCTTATTACTACTATGATTTTTTCAAACGAGTTTTTTTATTTTGTAATTTAAAGCTACGACACTAAAAGCTGCATCGCCATAGTTACACAACATTGACTAATTAAATATGTGAAACAATTCATACCCCATCAATATCCCAGTAAATAGCAGTGATAACCTCCGACGTATAATAATAACTTTGTAATTTCATTAGCCTAACCCTCTGGGTTACGGGCGTGAGCGCATATTTATTTATTTATTTTTTAAGCTTATAATCTCACTACGCATATGTACATATAGCAAATTCTGAACTAAACCAATCATCTCCAATTGGACGTCTCATGAACGCAACAAACCTATACCTTGTTTCATTCCAAGATATGATTATGGTAAACAAGCAAACGTCATTTACCATACATGGAGGCCATAACACTTTTTATACTTTAATCGGTAATGTTGTAATTTTGTGGAAGTCCTGATATCGAAGCGAAATTTTGTCGTATGACGATAGCTAATGTTATAAGGTTTATGAGAAAAAATTGTTAACCGAAAATATTTTGGAATTTACGAGTTTATAACTTAAAAAACCTTTGTTTACAAAAATCACATCTTGTTGTGAAACAAGGTATATCATATTTGATATAATTATATATACAATACATATTCTTGGATATTATTTTTGTACTTTAACGTAATAATGCAAGTACGCAAGCAAAACGTCGGTTCACAATTTTCCGATTTAAGTTCGACAGTCTGTAAATAAATAAATGTCACGTCGAATTGTGAATGATTCATACAGTTGACATAATAGATATAATAAACAGACGAAGTGCACAATTGGTGGGTGACAGATACATACGTACATACAACTTGTGTTTTGTCGGTCATTCGAAGTAGAGATATGTGAACGAGTTTTAATAACACAACAAAATTACTTCAAAGTCCGGTATCGGGTCGCTTCAAATTAATGAGAGACTGCAAACATTTTAGACAGGCATGGGTTCTTCCTGTGGTCGGATTTCCTGTTTTTATATAAGTGGAATGGAATAATTAATTCAGAGAAGTAATTTAACAGTTGACAAAATATTCACGCTCATTACGCCTCATTGGTATTCGCAAGGATATTTCAATGGAAATTCAGACTTCAATCTATTTTAATGCCTCCTTAAAATCATAATATAAATTTATTATTACAACAAATTTAAACATTTCAAATTCAGCCAGAGTTTAGTTTGTAAGTCAAAAATATGATATGTATATGTAGATATAAAAGAGGAACCTTTCTGACTGTCTTATCAACACGCTACCAAGAGTACTAGGGACGTGTTTACACAAAACTACTTAATATAATATAGCCAGATATTAGATTTTTTTTTAAATTAATACCCGACGAGGTGAAGGGACTGATGTATTGAAAAAAGCGTTATTAATGTTCAAAACGTGGAAGTCGTTGCAGGGAACTTTGTTGTTGTTGTGTGGATGGAGATGAAAACTGGCGTAAAATCTTTCTCTTCGAAAAAACTGAGATTACAGAAGAACCCACAGCTAGGGTTGCCAAAAAGGTGTGGAGGGCGATCATTTTACATGTTTAATGCCAACATAATTTTTATACGACCTGTGTCTTTCATGCATTTAAATTTCATAAACTTTAACAATCCAGAAATTTCAGCTTAGAGTCGTATGAAGAGACGTTCATAGTAATTAATACAGTTTGAATTCCAAAATATCCGTTAAGGAAAAATGCACGAACATTCCAAACATAATATTGCACAGGAAATGAACTTGCGTCAATTATAATCGAATTAAAGCAGTAGTGTAGTAGATTAAGGTGTTTTGTAAGTTTATTAATACATTTGTTTATATTTATGGTTTCCCTCATTGACATATTAATGAGGATAAACTTAGGTATGTAAATGTTTCAGTACTCTAATTCCACATAATATTAAATTCAAATTCAGTACTTTAGCGCTATTATTAGTCATTCTAAGTATAACGACTTAGTTATCCTTAATATCAGCGTAGCATAATTTTTCTATGGGAGAAGTTGACTAAAGAAGAAACGGTTCATATCGGACGTCTATGGATAGCGGTCACTCAATATCAACGCTTGCCGCTTCCGCAACAAGGAAATGAGTAAGCCTCCGGCACCTCACTTTTCTAGTTCGCCTACAAGAAAGCATACTCCTTGACTCGGTGTTATACGACCATCGTTCCTTAACAACAGCTGTGATATCTAGATTTCGCTGCACCCGTGGCTGCATATTCACGCCGATTTCGCTGATTGTGGCGGGATTTTTGCGAGATTTGGGTTGCCATCGTAACTCGTGGCCAATAACGGGCCACCGTTTACCTCGCAGGAATATAAGGCGTTTTGACTAAATAGCTGCATTAAACATACTACCTCAGCTTCTTATACTCGTCAGGTTAACGTAGCGGTGAATGTCTTTAAAATGATCAAAATGACTATCAAACTTCTTTCTAAGTTCGCGCGACAAGCTTCACCGACAGGTAATGCGCGTCGCCGGACAACTCAGCGAGTTCAGCGTGGGAGAGACGTTACTCGCGCGCGACTATACAACAAGGGGATCAAATGGGCTGAATCCACACTGGTCAAAAAGACCGGGCCAGTGTCATATAAATTCGACTTGGGTAACGGTGTCGAGTGGCAGAGACACGTGGACCGAGTAGTTGCAGCCCGGTAATTTGACCGCCGCTTGCAACAACATAGTCCCCGGCGGGCGCGGCACTGGTGACAGACATTGCACCAGTGCCTGCCGGGGACGATGCTAACGATAAGGCTGAGGTCGATAGTGTTAGGGAGCAACCAGGTGAAAAGAAGTCCCCGTGGCGAGTCCCTGGAGGAGTCACCCCGCGCGCAGGGCGATCGATCTCCGACGCCACCAGGTTCTTTCCACCGCAGATGTTATATATGTAAGCGGGTTAATCTTGAAATTTAGCTTTAGGGTGAGTTTTTGTACTGTTCGTTTATTTGATTATGACATTTATATCAATGGATGGAACGTCCTATCTCAGTTAATTGTTGTTGGTTTGTGTGAAGGTATTGTAAGATATTATTAATAAATCAGTCCGACCGCTGACGCCGCCTTTCATTGCAGTATTCCCCACAGACACTACAAATTGCAGGTGAGTTTGCCAGCCTTTATGCAAGAAAACATATGAGGTAGCAAGGAGAAGAAAGGAACAGAAGAGGGGTTTTTACACTTTCGGGTGATTTATTCACTTCTACTAAAGAAGAAGTAAACGTAAGTAGTTTCACGTAGTTATTCTTTGAGGTCACAGTACTCCCCGGGAGAGTCAGCCTATTCAAGTCCCAGTTACTACTGCGTGACTTTATTATAGTTTAAAATAAAAGGTATAACATATTACAACAACATAACAAATTCAATTCCCGACGAAATATAATTCTTAAGTTGTATAAATTTGATCTTATCATAACTGGGTTATTATAATGTTTTGCAACAACGTGACAACTAGTGGTAAGTAATGTAATTGTAAACAGAAGTGGGCACAACAAAACTTAATTATATGATTGTAATAGCAGTGTGACGTAACGCAACTTTGCCGTGATTCATTTTACCTTGGAATCGACATTGTTGTGCTCCCTTCCCGGAATTACGTCTAGACTTGTTCGCGATTGTCCCGCTAGACCGATGACATGTAGATAAGCGGAGCGGATAAGATACGTTTTCGCTCTGATTCAATACATTGATTTCTGGCAATTTATCTAGTGAACAAAATAACATTTATTACAAAATAAATGTTATTTTGTTCACTAAATTGCTTAAAAATCTTTCTTCACTATCGTCCTGTCACCGAACTTTTTACGTCACTTAATATTTTATAATTTTTTTTATATACTGCAACTGTAAACCGGTAGAATCGTCATGGATCAAGTATCTAATCTGATGTGGAGTGAGCAGTGCTAACCAACCTGCTAACCAATAAAAAGGAGTCATATTCAACGTATAATATTATAAAGAAAAATGTTTTTGCATGTGTACTGTTCAACCGATTTTAAGAATTCTTTTATCATTATAAAGCTAAATTGTCCACAAGTAACAATTCCTGTTATTCCTTGTATCAATTAATTTTATCCAAACGACGTCGGGTATAAAGAGTTATTGTATTTGTAGAAAAAAATATTAGCACTGTGTGTTCATACTTAGCACATGTGGAGCACAAGGCTAGCACCATCAACACATAATATAATGATATAATTACTCCATGTTTGCGAAACCTTAACTGTAGGATAAATAAATAAATAAATAATAATTAACTACAGATATTTAACCACGTAAAATATATTACAAAGTTGTTTCTCGGAAACCGCTTTAGGAATCACTGTTTTAGGGCTGGCAGGCTGGATTATATAACAAAAAAGTATTCGCTGAAAATACGTTTAATACATTTCGATCTAATACAATGACGACATATCAATAATTATTGGAAATTGGACAAGCCATTAAGACTGAGGTGTACATAAGTCATGCTGAGTCACTACACAGAATCGGGAAGCAAATGAGTCAGAAGGTCGGGGTCATGTACGCGTTTTTGGATTTTCCCATTATTAACATAATGTGCCTGTGTGAACTTTTAACGCACCCTGTGTGAAAAGTCTTTTCGCTTGGTTTAAACATCGAACGATATGTACGCAAATTCTTGCGTATACGTGATATACGTGAACAGAAAACATCAATAATGTTTCGAAGAAAAAAGGTGTGTAGAGGCGTACAGAGGTGAGTAGTGGCGTACAGAGGTGTGTAGTGGCAAGTTAGGTACTGCAACTCCTACGCAACAAGGTCGCCGTTCTGAATCTATTTATGCTTTATACAATAAGCATTATGTACCGTTTAACATCACTTACCTTCCGTAACGAACTAAGTAGTGAGATCGCTAATAAGAAAACTACATTTTTCTGCCTCAACAAATTGATTACACCAAAAAGGGACAGGCATGTGACATTGCTAATTAAATTATTGCGCAGTGCCGTAACTTCATTATGGCTTATAAACTTGAACTTACTCAACTTATGCAATGCGGCAGTGGTCACACACAACAAGGAAATGATAACTGATTAAGTTGTAAGTATTCTTACCGCTCGACTTGACTCTTTGGCATTGCGATGAGACGTTGCGTCTCCTTCAATTTTTTACCGCATGTACTATGTATTCCGAAGAACTGTTTGAAATAATTCCTACGGCTGAGTTTCGTCATCGCTCAACTCAAAAGAAGTTCAACTACCATCCACCCCATCTTGATGGTTGGCATTCCACCACCGTGTGGTTATCACGTCATTTCCTGCCTCACAGAACCGCGTTGTGGAATGATTTGTCGCCAACGGTAGTTCCAAACTTATGCAACTTATGGTCCTTCAGAGTATGTACTCTAAAGACAGGCAACGCATCTGAACTCAAGTGTTGCGGGTGTTCAGTGGCGTCGGTGATCACTTATATTAGGCAATCGGTTCTCCGTAACGGATTTCGATTTAACTGTTTGGCAGTGCCAGATCCTTATTGAAGTTTTTTTTTACATAAATTAAAACATTCTGAGAGTCATAGATAAAGAAAAATGCTTTAAGACGGGACACATTGCTCGTTACCTCTGACTATAACTTGAGGTCATAAACCGGCGCAAACCAGCTTACGTTCCTGGAGGAGTGACTCACATGCGTCGCGACGCCTCCCCTCCTCCTACACCCATCACCCCTCCCCCAGTCTGTCTCCCCCCGTGACAATGACACGATGCTTATTGTCGAGCGTGAGTCAGACATCGTTATGTAACTCTTGGCTCGTTCGAGCTGCAATTATAGTCGGATGTCATCCTTGTAACTCTATATTATGATAGGTTTGATATTGTTACATGAGTGCTTATTATGTAACTTATAAAGAACTTATGTAATTAATATAAAACAGACAGAAGTAGACTATAATTCATGCACGAATCATATGTTCATAAGTATTAGTTAGTTTTTTCCGGTGCTACTATACACGTGACATTGTGGCATATCCTGAACATGTTTGAGGACGTTATTTTAAGACATACCGAAACATATTTATTACATCTGTCTGTCTACATCTCATTATCTATAGCACTCTTTAATAGCTAAAGAACAATATTATGTTACCCTCAAAAGGCGACAAAAGAACCGCAAACGAATCCGTAACAATTAATTGTGTTGACGATGTTTTTGAGATTTGACTGTTGGTTTGTTCCGGATTCTCAAAAATTACTGAACCGATCATAAACATTTTTATAAATCTATCTAACAGAGTGAAGACTGGTACTGGTTGCAAGTACATAATAAATATAGTTATACATATGTCACGTCAATGTATGAATGTATAATCACTTTTTAGTTATACTTCAGTTGGCGACAGCGCGGCCATGCGTTATCAATGCACACGACTACCGGTTCAATGTATAACAATGTATTTATTTATTAGTTCAATACATATTTATTGACAGCAGTTTCCTTAGCGACGATTAAACTAATGCGTAACTCATAACGAGCAGCGGTACATATATACATGTAAATCGCGGGATCGAACCCTGGCAGACGCTTGCTTCGTGGCGGATTACGGCCTTGTAAGAATAAGAGAAGATGGTTACTGGACCGGAGAATATTTCTAATTAGGAAATCATTCACGCTATTAATTTATTATTAGAATCTTGGACCTTAAGGTCTTGTACACTGTATTTAAAACCACGACGATGTATGTATGTAAGAAAGTATGCAACTTTACATAGAACTTAAATGCCTGTATATGTGGGGTGAGCTGAGTGTATATTACGAGAACAATTGAAACGAGACGGCCTCGGGGAAATAAGGGGTTGCTTGTAGATAGGGGTGCCTCAAAAACCTGCAGATAATTAAGTAAGAAATTTATATTTATTAGACTAGGTTTCTCATAGCCTTGTTGACGTTTTGGTTAATTTAATAGTTTATAACAGACCTAGTCTGATTATAAACTAAGTTCGCAATTGGTCTGTGACATCTACATGAATATATTTTTGACAAGCTGTGTGTGGGCGATACATCTTATAACACGTATTATTCGTCTAATTGTTATGTAAGCATTGCATTACATGACCACGCGTGTGGGTTTAAGATTATGCTAAATCTGCAAGATGCAGGATCGTGTACGAACTCTCAGCTCATGCGCAATGCACACATGTGCTAATCGTTATGTCATATTTACTATACATTGATTTACGTAACCTAGATGCGACATTTCTGAAGTTTTTATAATTGGGTATAGGATAGTGAGTGGAGTTTCAAGGACGCGTCACGTTTAAGACCATTTCGTTAAAGATTAAAGAATACTTATACATTCACAATCTCGAATAAGCAGTAGTTATTATGTAACAACATATTTTAATAAATAAGTTTTAGTTGGTCCAAATGCCAAAAATAAATTGAATATCAAATACATTATGATCAGTACATTTCGTATGTGTACTATCAACAGAAGTACATTACATCCATAACAGTACATAAGTATGTTAAATTACAACTAGTGTTACATATCTTAATACGTAACTAGTGTTGTGTATAGCTCCTGGTTCCATCCAGTGGCCGGCATTCCGTAACGTTACGTAAGTCCGACCCCGCGACCTAGTTTGTGGCACGCGCGCCATCTGTACGTCGCTAGGATATTCTGCTATGTCAGGATTATATCATTCTCTATTAAAACTATATCTCACAATGTTGCATTGTTGGTGTATGTTGGCAAGCAATTGAACGTACGACCTTCAAATAGTAGGCCTTACGCTTAACCACAAAGCTAAAGTCGCTCTTTTTAATAATTTTAGTTTAGATAGATTTTTTTATAGTAGGTAACAAACGAGCAACGTTTCATCTGATATTAATTGACCGCTAGCAATAGGAATCAGCAACAAGCTAATGCGTCGCCTGTGACGGACAGAAATAAGAGTATTTCCTTTTCCTAACCACCCCCTTTCCAATGTCATTTTTATAAGGACCAGAATTAAGTCTCCGGTCAATCTTCAGATGACACTAAGAATAACTAGAAATTATCTACTCTACTTCACGCCTATGTTCTGTGTGGTCGTGGTATTTCACCGGTCGAGCCGGCCCATTCGTGCAACATGTTGCGGACACTGTTAAAGTAAATTGAACTGAAAACTTGATGTGTCGGTTTATTTTAAGTAAATACAGTTTCCCAGGGAAGTGCACAAAGAAGCTGCAGTTGGGTTGCGGTAAGGAGTTTGTTTTAAAAGGGAAAAACTCGTAAACGGTTTACAAAACAGTACTCGTATATTTAAAACGGAAGTGATTAAATTAAATAGTACGCAGTTTTTTTTAAATATGTAAAGTACCTATATACCTATACCTATACCTTACATATACTAAAGTATAAAGCCCATAGATATAAATAAGTTTTGTAAGTGGTTGGATTCTTACCACTATTAGCCTTTTTGAGCTCAGCCCGTGACCATGGCGCATGCAACTGTGCTCAAATATCGGGAGCTCAAAAAGGCTTATCGTGGTAACAATGCCGTCTTTTACGAACCTTATATTAGTAAAAACTACGAAAGTTTAAAGCCATAGATATATACTCCAGATACCGCGTTCCATACAAATTCTACATTCAAAAGTGAAGCTACATTTTTAATCTATATCGTCTTTTATATTTCGTTGTATTTTTAGGGTTACTATAATTTTGTAATACAACATTCTAACATTTTATGGCGTCGCATTGTTACTGTTAAAATTTTATATTTAGTTGAGTACATAATATTCAAGATACATCAGAAAATTAAATTATTACTTGTGAAATGTTGTTGTTCGTACATTTATCTCTTTTTAAGGTATATTTTTTACGATTTTATTCGAGCAGTCAGTTTTTAAATTACACACATTTTGAGATTTTTCATTCGTGTGGTGGGAAACGAATAACTAGACGATCCGGTTTTTACGAAGTCGCCAATTGGTGACTTAAGGTGGCTTCAATGTTTGGTCTCCAGAAGGTATGAAGTAACTAGAATCTAAGATATTAATAGTTCAATTATTAATCATATTTTAAATACCTTATTGAAAATAATATAATAGTATACAAAAATATAGGTTGTAAATTGTTCTTTATTCTTAAAACAATCGGATTGCAAATAAAAAACCAACCCTATATTACAATTATAACAGTGGTAGAGTCCGCAAAAACAACATCTGTTGCACGAAATGGCCGGCTTGACCGGTGAAATACCACGACCTCACAGAAAACAGGCGTGAAGTAGAAGTACTCTGCGTTTCTTCTGACGAGTGAGGTGCCGGAGGCCTAATTTCAGTCCTCTTTCCCTTCCCATCACTTTCTCACAAGGATAGGGTGGGAAAAGGTAGAGGATTGGACGGGGAGGGGGTTAACGGGGAAAAGGAAATATCCTTTGCCTATGCCCGCCCCTGCCCATTGTTAGGCAACGCATCTGCAACACATTTGTCTGTTGCGGATGTCTATGGGCAGCATTCACTTCATCAGGTGATCCGCTAGCTCGTTTGCCACTTTCTCACATAAAAAAATAGGTTATTTGCAATCCGATTGTTTGATACCCCTGACGTCAGTTAACCCAGTGCTACTTGACCTGTTTTAAATTCAAGTATTTTTTTATGTCACGTCATTTAAATAACAAATGAATGTCGCTCGCAGCGTACATGCTTACATTAACCCTACTTTCTTTTTAAATACAAAAATTATAAAGTACAGTTAAGCTTCACATGATATGAGTTAATTCATAACGTACTACAAGTGCTAATAAATGTCGCTAGAAGCTCTAAAACCAATAAAAAAAATGTTGTCGTAAATCCAATAAATTTTGCTGTTCTTTGATCTCATAGCTTAACATTCATTTGTTTTTAAATCAAGGCTCGTTCAGACCTTTAAACACACACATAGTCATCACGGCCTATCAGCGTAAGCGTCCCCAAGGACCGGTCTCTTGCCGCCCTAATCCAGTAGCCTCCACCAACCTTGACTAGTTCGTTGGTCTTTCTTGTGGGAGGTCCACAAATGCTACATCGTTCCGTACCTGGCTCCCATTGTAGAATCCCTTATTTTACAAGCAATGTATCTAGCCCATTGACAATTTCACAATTTTATAGGCAACGTTTGGTTACTTTGCTGTCTCGGTGCCTCTAGTAATGATCAGATTATTTCTGATTTGATCCCACAAAGTAACTGAGAATACTTTTCTTTATAAGGTTCTGCTTTATGAATACGCACCTCCCCACTTAATCAGTGAAATAGGTTTTAGCGGATAAAAATACACTAACATGTCGGTAAATGGGTTGTTAAATATAGACATAAGTTAAAGTTAATTTTTAGAACAGACGTTAAATCGGCAAAAGCACAAGCTCTTATGAGTGAAATTCTAATGATTTCCATCCTCTTAGCAATTGCAGATTCGAATCCACGACAATAATAGAAGAATGCAATACAATTTGAAAAAATAAAGATCATAAATACAATTGGTAATTCGAATCCCTGACCTTTGGAACCCATAATCAAATAATAATCTAGAGAGCGTGATAGCTGCTTAAGAAATAATCCATACAAAGTAAATAGGTTTTTCTTGAAGAGATAAAACAA
Organism: Papilio elwesi; assembly: GCA_029849275.1. Classification (NCBI taxonomy): domain Eukaryota; kingdom Metazoa; phylum Arthropoda; class Insecta; order Lepidoptera; family Papilionidae; genus Papilio; species Papilio elwesi. The sequence goes on from CM056709.1 coordinate 2,683,221, forward strand.
CATCAACGTGAATTCCGTAATATTACAAAAACATAGCGATAAGATAATAAATTGTTGCCGACTGCATAACGACATATAGCCCCAAATAAGTGATCTGTATATATGTTGTGAACATGTTATCTATTAATATATAAAAATGAATCCTGTAACGCCGGAAACGTGTGATAAGTGAATTTAGATGGCGCCATTAAAGTGTTTAGTACATAAGAAGTTGACTAGATGGCGTTCCTAGTGTTTTAGAACGCTCTATAGACGTGTTATGTCATTTGAAACCTAATTGATAGGTATTTATTAGGTCACCTTTATATTTGTGCTCATTGTTTAATAGGGGGTTTGAGCTATCAAGTTACTGCTTCCACCTTTGTTGGATTGTCCAAGCGATAGCAAGGAAATACTCAGTTGATGACCAACTCCTTTCTTGGAAGCAAGCTTCCGCCTCTATGGGTCCGTTGTACGTCTCTTATTAGTTTAATTAGTTTGTAATACATTTATACTCTGTTCTGTGTACTAAATAAATCATAAAAGTTTTACAAGGCGGTGTCCACACGCCACGCCCGCGCCACCCGTTAACAAAACTAAATAATAGCACTTTTATGCATATTTATTGTAATAGATAAAAACAAAAGGGCCTAAAGTATGTATGTGAAATATTTTAAAGCAATCACGAGGAATAGGACTACAGGATTTTAGGGACGAATTTACGAAAATAATAACTCGATTTTACGGAATATGGAATGCGATAATTTTTAAACATTGACTACCTGTTCATATAAGTCTAGTTACATAATTCTAGTTACATTCGTTATTAATGAAATTAAATTTGTTCTAGTTCGTCATAGGTAGGCGGCACCTGGCCCAGTTCCGTCGTATCTAAGTCGTATTGCGCCACCGGCCGACAGTCCCTTGCATAACCGCTTGAACTATTTCGATATACTATTGTTCGGTCGGTTTAGGTAATAGTGTACACATATAGTGTTTGCGATACGGTTCGTTTGGTATGCTCTTGAGCTGGTGCAATTATTGGCCGTTAGGAATGTGGCTATGTTGGATCAAATGTTTGTATAACTTGGAACACTGATTAATAGATTTAATTTTAAGTAATAACTAGTACCTGGCCGTAATCGAGTCTGATGTTATTGTGGCTAAAGATGGCACGCACTAGTTTAGCACCAGCCTCATCCAATAAAGGTACCCGCGTCATGATTGGGTCCACGGCAAAACCGACGCTGGCAACTAGTTCAAATTTCTTGTTCTGCGCTTCATAAAGGAATCATCATCTCAATAATATAACAACAAAATAATGTGTAGACGTCTGATAGTAGAACGAATATGAGAGAATTCGATTAATTTCAGACTCGAGGCTCCACTTCGCGCCTATATAGACTATACAGATTGAGGTCTTAATATCTTATGATTTCATCATTGAATGAATGCTTTTACTGAATAAATCGAGCGGAGCTTTCCATAATGCCCGTTGAAAATTCTACACATTGGCGCATCAATAATCCGATACACGCAACATCAGATGGCAGTCAGTCGTTTTCCTCCCAGCTTACCTTGTGCTCTTACATCACGTTCACGCGCACCTTGAGAGAGAAATAGGCACGTCCACTTCCGATATGCGGGCATGCACGACCTCACGCTGTTCCGGTAACGCTGCGTTGTCCTTAAATGATTAGACTCAATGTATAACAACCATACTTTATCTTCCTGGTTTATTGTTGGTTGTTACGTTCATACCGTAGTGGGGTAGACGGAGATTATAAAAGCTGTTGCATACACAATCAATAAAGTACGATCTGTAGTAGAGCACACTAACATTCTGACCTGTCACTATCGTGTGCGGACGTGCCATGGTATTGCGTGTTTAAATATTATACTTAGTAACTCAACTCGCGCAGGGATCTTGTGGGTCTTGGCCTTCGACACAAGGGCCAACGCCACCTGTCTCGCACCATCTCCTGCCAGATACGCTTTCTTGACTTTACGGTCTTCTCCTGTCATCTGCCGGTAGCCCATCTAGCGAAGTCTGGGCTTTGGATCACCCTATCATACATGGTTTAACTACCAGCTTCGCAATTTTCAGGTCTGATCGGGCTTTCCAACCATTTTCTCTCTGGGTCGCCCCCAGAATCTACTTTAATAACAGAAACACCAGATAAACAGTAAACTAAATCAATATTATTATAGCATGTTTATAATACATATTTCCCTGTTTTTTTACAGTTACATAAAAAATAATACGCACAACCGTACTCGGCTTAGGTACCTAATCCATTTGAGTACAGTCACGTAGGCAATTTGTGTTGTGCGTAGACTGAGACCATTATCTGAAGTACAGTTCGTATCTTTAAATCACTAAACTTCCGTTATTTGCCTCCATTTTAATTTTAATAGGAAAAGCAAATTATTGTCTGGGTACAATATGGGCGCAGGGAAGTTCTTTTTCTCGAAGCTTCGTCGTATTATCAAACCGTTATATCTCCGGAAGTCTGAAATTCATAACCGTAAGGAGTAACAGCTAATGCGAGGATTACGTAGCTTTTATCACAAATCGAACAGTAATTATTGCCTTTGGAGTCTTGACAACAAATCTTACATGTAATGTTTTACGGGGTTTTAATTGATAGTTATATGTAAATAATTTGATTAAAAAATAATAATGTTTTTTTTATTAATTAGTTGTACATTCTTACAAGCATACCAATTATGATTATAAAAATTGCTTAATTGGAAACAATTGAAGGTACAAAAAAAAAAGTGCGTAGAAGTTGCTTGCTAGGTTACCGCCTATTATAACGAAAAAAAACTAAATATAGTAGACCACTTCGTAATAATATGTTTTCTCAAGCCCTCTGTCCACCCTGTTTGGAATATAATACGTTATTTTAAACATAACCTATTGTAATAAGCGTATAGGATTGGCACAGTTGCGCGCGTAACTTAGATAAGACACTGTCATTGTTTATTTATAGTCGGACTATCATCTCGACCGTTGCGTTATCACAACGTATCTATTTTTAATGTGACTGTACTCACTTTATAAGGCATCATTGTTGATACTAATATAAATAATAGTTCATATTATATAGTAACAGTAGCAGGGTTTAAAAGGCTCTTATAACATCCTACTTGGTCTATACCTTTTCCCATTACTTGGTGTCGGTACTCAACTTTCCTACGCCGAGGCAATTTCTCTTGGATCAGACGATTGGGCTTTCTGGAGGTCTTTTATTATATTTGACCACCATGTTGAAGGGAGGTCTACCTCTTTAAAAATAGAGGTCCGGAACCGGCACAACATAATCATCAGGGTGTCGTTTTATATGACCATATATGTAATTGGAGCAGGTTTTCGGTCATTTTGTCAACCTCAATATTTTCATTTCATTGGCGTGCATCAATTACTCATGTTTTCTTGTCTGTTCAGCACATAAGTCACATCTACCTATTATAAATGTGAATGTAAGTTTGTTTGTTACGCTTTCGCGCGAAAACTACTCAACCAATCATCATAAAACTTTGTACACATATTCATGGTGGTACTAGAAGTAACATAGTATACTTTTCATGGAAAAAATAGTATATAAAAAGCGAAGTATGAATGTTCCCTGTAGACCTATAGACTTCGAAATGGCTCGACCGATTTCGATCATCGACCACCATTCACATCATCATTCGACATTACTGTGTTTGGTAGCGATCGACACAACCAGTGTTGTAGCTCAATATTTCCACTACACAATATACTGTACACACTACATACGAGTACTTATAACAATCAGTCAAGGCTCGGGCCTAAAGAGGCGTTGTCATGACCGTTGACAGGAATACAAAACTGAGTCTCCTTCCTTTGACAAGTGCTTATAAAGACTCTTGCTGTCTAAAGACAGCTACACAACTTTACGTTTCACTACCGTACTCATACATTTCAGTGACAGCCCAAGCCGAGGTCCCCTCGCGGGGCCCTTGAGCCAAGTCACTCCATGGAGCGTACACTGAAGCGACCTAAGAGCTCGGCGGCCTCCTAATCCGGTAATAAAAATAAAGTAACCAGTCGAGCCGATGTTTCCTCTACGGAGGGAGCCCTCTAGCTTAGTTACTCTTAAAGAGGCTTAGGCTAAGCGCCCTCTGCGCCCTGCCGCCTCGTTCCCGGTGTAGCTGTAAATGCCTCCTCAAGGCAAACAGTGACCTTTCAGTCACAAAAAAAACATACATTTCTGGCAAACCGGAAATGTAAGCGACAACAATCGGTTCAACATAATTACATAGTATGTATATAAAAATGGACGTGTCCGTTCCTGTATTTCACTTTTTAGCTACAACCAAAAATCAAATTGTGATTGTGGGTGGTTGTAGCCTTAACGTCCCCTATGTGTGACTATGATGTTTGCATGTGAATGGTTGTAGGGGTGTAAAAGATAAAGGGCCTCAAAATGTACTTTTCGATAATACCTTATCAATAATTTTGATAAGATTGATGATTAGAGAACAAGAAAAAACCAAGCAAAGTAGGTGTTTGCAGCTAGTATTATCTATCAATCGGAATTGAATATTTGTTTCTGCATTTGACCGTTCAATTGTTGGGGGCGATTAAAGGCGATTCAACATTGGCCCTTAGGTGCTGACGAGTGCACGTTCACTGAACTCTAGTTTTTTTTAAATTATTTATAAGGGTAAAGAAATAGTGTCACAGATACAATGATTACTTAAAATATGTAAACATATGAGTTAACTTAACTGTGACACCAGCAACGGTCTAGTTAAAGTAATGCTAAGATATCGCAATCATCCTAATTAATATTATAAATGCGTGTGCATGTTTGTTTGTTACATTATAAAATCTTTAAGATTCAAGTAATTTAGCACACATTTATGCTGAAAAAAAAATCAAATGCATAAAAACTTCATTTACATTATCGGTTGCCGGGGTTACTTTACCCTTCATTCAAAGTTACTATACGCGGAATCAAATTACAATTTTCAGCAAGGAAAATGAGAAACAAATGCATACGAAGCTCCGGGCATCGGCTAGTTGTATGTAAACAAACGACTTATTTGCGTTAACCAATAAACAAAAGATTACGAGATGTGAATCACGATCATTATAAATTGTTACACGTTACAACACTATTATTGTTGGCATTTATGTAACACAATTAAGGCATGTCCCCGACTACATCAGCAATGAAACGCTAGCAAGGCTACTTCGAGGTCCTTACTTCCTACAAGGAAACTGTAAGCGACTGAATTTATAAAAGAAAATATAATCTTACATGCATTAACGTACTCGCCGCAGACGTACGTATGTTTATGAAGAATAACAAATATTATACTTTAATTTTATTTAAAAACAAAGTTAATCTTTTACGCCTACAGGGTATTCATTCTAACTTCATTTTGTAAATATGAACGTGAGTTTATTGTTTTTAATGCAACAAATCCATAACGACTCAAGCGACCATCATGAAATTTAGCTCAGAAATTGTCAGGCGTACAGAAAATGATATGGGGACAATACTTTTATTCCGAAAATAAAACTGTTTCTGAGCTACATAAAACCTTCTATTAGAATACAATAACGAAGATGCTACCAATAAGTTAAACACACGACTTCATACAAAGAATTACATAACAGAAGCAAAAATATAGTCACTACTTTGTTCGGTTTACGTAACAGTCATGGCCAAGGTCGTTGTTAATGTCTTGCCGTGTGACTGTAAGGAATGCAGTCATGTTTTTATGTGGCTAAAGCGCTACACTAACTAAGAACAATTGGAAAACAATATCATATCTTGTTTTTAAAAGGTTAATATACCAATAACATTCTCGTCAAGCTAAAGACAAATTAATAATTCAATGTTAAACAAAAAGACTTACGACGGACGGGAAACGTCTCTCAAACTGCCATTGCTTGGAATACAAAAGTAATAAACAAAACAAATTTAATGACTCAACTACATCATTTAAAAAAAAAGAGAGACCAATCGCAAATGTTAAATATCTTATAAACTTCTCAGAGTATTTATCATCTATACATGGAACTATGGACGACGTACCTACCTATGTACCGACGAAATACCTGATTTGTCCTAAAGCTGCTACCGTAACAGAGGAATAGCCACCATTAGCAACCGCTAATGATGTTCGACCGGTGAAGTACCACCACCTATATTGTTCGATGTAATACTTGTGTACAGTAAAGGTAGTCCATTGCCATTTGCATTTCGTCTGTGCGATACAGATTCTTTGCCCATCATGACCTTCCCTTGTTCTTTTTTGTTTTTATATAAAAGGCTCGTACCGTAACTGTAACTGTTTGTTTGTTCACCTACTAACAGCAAATTATCTAGAGAGTTTGCTGTAAGGAAATTAAAAAGAACGTAGTATTACTGTATGTGTAGCTAAATTATGAGAACTAAGTGTACTTATCTATCTATTACATTGTCTATGTCATTGGGTCAACTTTTACTTATCACAACAGTGGTAATTTTATTTTCATACATAACGTTCTTTGCAACAACTACTGTCTCCAACTAAGGTCAGCCATGTTGCCACATAGCCCTTCTCTTTTAAACAACATAAAAAAAATAGCGTATTTAACGAATTTCTTATTAATGTTAAGGATTTGTTATCTGTAATGATTAAATGAATAATTGTATAGATTAGAATAAAAATCTTGATAGTTTAACGGCATTAAGACTTTACAAATTTTAGATAGCATATGGTCCTTCGAGCCGGATACGGGAATAGTATATCATGTACATAGATGTAATTACTAATGGAAGCTGGCATTTTGCAGGGTAGATCCCATTGCCTAACTAAAATCGAAAGGAGCCAAACGTTACTCCAAAACGCCTTGACACGGCGGCCGCTCCTTTCCTAAGTCGACATTTGACGTTTCGCAAGCCAGCGCCAGCGCCACGCTGCTTGCTTGCTGTATCCTTGAGGTTTGCGTAACTAGTTACTTCACCGGTTACGGGTTGTTACACCGCAGAGATAGATGGCGTGGTGTTGGATAAACGTTTATGAAGACATTCTATATTAACAGTCAATCACATAATGAAACGTATACAAGCACGTACGTCTGGCTTTGCACGGGTACCAGGTTCATCCGATGTTAACTGACCTCTAGCCACAGCCATCTCCTACTAACTAATGATATGCAGATGCGTTGCCTTCCTTTGTTGGACTGATACTGGAGGAGATAAACAGAAAAACAATATTTCTTTCCCATCCCCTCCCCTGTCCACTTCCTATCCGTTTCCTATTATAAAAGTATAGGAAGGGGGAAAAGAACTCCAACCACCAAAAATCTGGACTTGTTAACATATGTATAGCCTCATAGTAGGTCCATTAATATTGACACCCACTAAAAGATTAGTATCTAAGTGTGTTTTGAAGGGTTAAGAAACACCAGACCCTTTTTTATCATTTTCTATTAGTCCACCATCACGGCCAGTGTCACCACAGCATACTTTATTAGAACTCTAGCTAAATTAACTATGGTTAGGTCTATTGCGGTCGATTTCATAACTGGCATTACTGGCACGAGTTACAAAGAGCTTGCAGTAACCAGTACATAACGTCAAGGTTGTCACACGCACCGTGGTAGGCAGAGTTGATTGACTCGTACGCCACGTAGAGAGGAACGACCTCAAGTTAAGGAACTGAATTTTATTTCGTAGCCACTGCCCTCTTTAGTAACGTTGATACGTTTCACAAGTCGGCCGGATATGTGGGTCAAAGAGAATTGACTATGCCGATAATTTATTTGTCATTTGCTTTTATTTGAATTTTTTAAACTAAATATCAATTATTTTTTTCGGTATATGTATTCTATCGTAGTGGAACTCCCACCTAGTTTACTTAAAAAATGAGTAGTATCAAATGAGAGTCATCTAATCTAAAATGAGAAATTTGTTCTTCTGTATGTGCACATACTGAACTAATTCGAAACGGCTGGACCGATAAATATAAAAATTTTATGTGTGTGTCTGTGACCTGTTAGGTAGCATTGTCATAGGGTTTCAAGAGTTGTTTTTTGACAAATACCGAAAGTACAACTGCTGCTCGGACAGTTTCATCTTAAAAAAGACTTATATGCGATTTAAGGTAATTGGGAATAATATTAACACACGCCGCTTAGGAACAGAACCAAACGCAACTACGGTCGAGATATTAGTGTTAACAACATTGAAATGTTTTCGTAAACTTTTCCCAACTAAATATTACCCAACATATATTGTACACACAAACATGCCAAATTAAAACATAACAAAATCGATATTTCAAAATTAGAAATTGGCAAAACTATTTGCGATATCAATCGACAATTAATTAGTAACGGATTAAGCGTAGCAACGAGAAATTGCGATTTAGAACAAAAAGCAGTCGAAAGATTTGAACAGACGATGGCGTGGAACGTTGTTTAGCAAACATTCTGTTTGGCAAACACCGCCGAGGGTCGGAGAGTTGCGAACTTGCGAAATGTGTGCATTTGTTGCAAAAAGTCGTCTACCTGTTGCTTCGCTCTTCGTTACACTCGCATTATGTAACTAAGCAACAAAAAACGATAAGAATAATGTCTTTTAGTTTTGCAGGATAGACAAAGAGTATCTTTGTGTTATTATCACCGAGCTTGTTACATTACAAATGTATCAGGGGTGAGCCCATTAAGTGAGTATATTTACTGAACAACCCTTCCGACAAGCCCGACCGTTGAGCCATCTTTTGAGCTACTGCGTCGTCTTGTTTGTGGCCATCATTCAAGAATAAGTGGAAAGTGTAGCCATAGGGATAAGCGATTAAGCAAAAAAATTGATTGAATGTGAATTAAATTGTGGCGCACTTGTCACTGTTAGTCTGGAGGAGGCATCTACAACACGACTTGAGGTGGCAGAGCGCAATGGGCGCTTAACAAAAATTTTCTTTAAGAGTAATTAAGCTCGAGGGCACCCTCGGGAGCCTAGGCCCGGACCGTTACTGTATTTATTATACCGAATTCGGACGCCGCTGAGCTCTTAGGTCGTTTCGGCAGACACCCCATGGACCTCCGTGAGTAAACCTCGGCTTGGGCTATCACTCAATATGCGCATTTAGATTCGAGGGTGCGAGTGAGGGCCGAGCGTCGGCTTTTTTCGCATTACAATTAAAAATACATAATACGCTTTTTATTCCCCTTTAATGACATTTTGAACAGTGACGGTTACATTCATCATGGCATGGACAATGTTTTAATGAACAACAATCTGATATCTTTGGACAGCAGCCAGCGTTCTTTTGAGCTCCCATAGTGTAATATATCTGGGTGTCACACTGAGATGGACAAACACCTACACAAGACTGCGGGTTGGTTGAGATGTAAAATGATCCAGCGTTACAAGAACTCTCAGATGCCGTGTTTATTGGTATACATATAGTCGTTGGCTTACTAACGCAAGAACACTCTGTATCACAAGGTGATCTATGATAAGAGTCTTTTGAAATATGAAGCGCTTTGGAAATTCCATCACTGCAAGGCACGGACCCGTGAAGATGTATGGGTCCGTCGTAATTTTGAATTTGTATAGACGTCATTGGGTCCATCCTGGATTTCCTTATAATTGTCTGAAATAATAGCATATTTATTTAATATAATAATATCACGAATGCGAGAGTATCTCTTTACATCAATTTTTAATAATTTCACACCAAAATCCATGAACGAATATTTAATGAACATAGATAGATTGGACCTTAAGAAAAGATAAAGACGTCTTCTATTTGTGGCTGTAATACATGCCAATACAGTTATTTACTAGTACGGGGGGTAGCTGAACAAGCACTGCTGCAAATAATTAGCCTAAAGTTACATTTTACATAACGTTTTATTTTGGATTCGTATTATTTAGACCTGGATGTAATATTATGTTAAGTATGAATCTGTAATTTAGGCTAAGTTTCTGTACAAAGAAATATTATATAAAGCATAATATAATGCACATATTTAAATTAAAATGACATTTCAAACGAAAAATATCTACTTAAAAACAACTGAGAATAAAATATCGAAAAAATAACTTACGTGAAATAGAAATCCAAATATAAGCAACTTCATAATTGTTATTTTAATGAACTGTCTACATTTATTTTAATTTATATAGTTAGCATTATCAATTGTAAGACAGTTGCAAGTTTAATTCCAAGAAAATTTTCGAGCGGACGTAATATTATCACGTCGCCGTAGATCGTATCGTGCAATGTCAAAAATTTAAGTCTTACAAATATCTCTGACTGCGATATCAAACTATAATGTAACTGACCCGGCCTTCCCTGCCTGTCTTCGCTCGTGGTCTTTTGTCAAAAATGTTTAAGATCGGTTCAGTAGTCTTTCATTCTATCCGGAACAAACAAATAATTCCTTTTTACATTGTTTTTATATTATAGCTATGCAACGTATTATGTACTAAAAATTACCAAGTACATCTAGTACCTTATTCATAATAAATAATACTTAACTTCATTAACTTAACATTTCAAAAATTAATAAGTTTTTATGGTAGAAGGTGGCAAACGAGCAAGCGGGCCACATAACATGCGTTGCCTGTTTAACCGATAGGAAATCAGATTTTTCCTTTTCCTGTCAATACCTCGCCCCTCAAATCCTCTTCCCCTTTCCATTAATTCCTTGTTAGAAAAGGATGGGAAGAACAAGAAGACTAAACTTTTGCCTCCGGCTCACTCATTAAACGGAATACAGAATACTTCTACTTCACGCCTGTTTTCTGTGACGTCGTGTTATTTCACCGGGCGAGCCGTTTCGTGCAACAGATGTTGTTGCAGGCTCTACACAGTTAAATAAACTTAAGCCAGGACAGCAATGAAGAGTTTTATGTTAACTTTGATATTTCATGATATAAAATATCCATCCAGTAAAAAATCAGCAATGACTTAAATAAATGGTCAACGTGAAAACTTGGTCAAAATAACAATATTGGTTATAAAAAATACGTCCTAATTCGTTGTGAATAGAGTCATTATTGGTATAGACGATTGTAATTAATTACAGCTCACCCACCGTATAGAGATGCGATTGGTGAAAAAATTATGAATGTTATCTCGTCAGTTTTATCAATGCGCGCGATGTGGAGCAGTGTGCCAGCCCGCGACACACTGCGCTGGCATACTACGGTACATAGAACATGGACATGTCGCGCAAATAAATAAAATTTACTAATATAACGCATATTGTACTCAGATTCTTAGACTATGCTTGAAAACATTTCAGTGTATAAACAAAAATATAACAATCTATGTTTAATAATGTTTATAGCCTAGAACTAAGGATATATATATATAACTCTGAAACTACTTAATTACGTTTTATAATTTCTTGATTTATCATGATGTTCAACTTTTCTAAAATTTTTGTATATATTTCTTTTAATTATCTTTCTTTAAATAAATTTAATTATATGTATAGTCTTACCAATATGTTTAAGGGCGTACGTATTCTATAGGCGTTTTATTTAGTATTTTCTGGCAACTATTAAAGCATTTCATTTCCTGGGACATGGTCGCGGCTGTGCCCGAGAGCATTCCCGTAGCTCGTCCGTCATGCGCGGAAGGAATATTGCGAGGATTTAATCGAGCGAGTCCGACATACTCCGTACCTGTCCTCACAAGGGCAGATATGCGTAGGAATTTAACCACATAAAAAGGTAGCTTTTTATTAACAAGTTTAAAAAAATGAATTATTTAATCTATAAGTTTTAACGAGTTAAGTCGTATCCATCGCATCTTACGCTCGTAGTCCCGTTACATAGTAGTTAGGTTAACATCCGCCGTAACATCCCTGTGTACTAAGGATCTAGGGTTGTCGCTTTATTTGAATACATACTATTTACAAGGTAATATTTCTTTTTTATATTTATACTAGATTTCGTTACAAACGAAAATAATCTGTGCGCAAACCCAGCGATATAAAGTGAGTTTAAGCGGATGTTACCTGTTACAAGTCCTTATTACAAGTTTTGTTTTTATAAATCCTCGGCATTGCACTATTATTGTGCCTTTATATTTCTATTGGCATTGAAAACCTCGGTAATGTTATGTTACGTTAAGATTAATCACTTGCACATAAATTATTCTATCGATACCAAGTTTTCAACTGATATAGTTCACGTACTTTTAATAAGAGTAAGCTTGACACTGATTGGTATTCATTTTATTTCAGCACTCTTTAAGCGACTACTGGCTGAAATAAGCAAATTGAACAGAACAGATTTTAGTGTAACAACAACAGTGTAATCGAGAATGTCTATTTAATATAAGTAAGCAACGTCGTATTACACAGCATAGCAGGGTCTTATTATATTAATAGAGAATTTAGATACTGCACTCTTTTCCATATAATTCTATAGTATTCACCCTTAATTCACAGTTAGAGTTACTTGAACACATACACAAAAATTCATTCAAATCTGTTCAGCAATTTAGGAGGAGTTAACTGTCAACACACGTACATAAGAATTATTATTATATATAAAGATATAAATAAAGAACATCCCGTATCTTAGAGATGTAGAGATTGTTAATTTCTCTTGTTTCTTCTAAGTTCATACATCTACGTGCTGTCGGTTTCTGGTATTCAAAATACCGCCTGATTTTAGTGTGTCACCTATTTGGCCGGCATAAGTTCATCTACGTCGATTTCTACTAACACTGCCATTCACTTTACATCTAATAGGGTCTATCACATAAACATATTTGTCGCAGCCCTAGCTCCGTATCCGGGTCGTTACTGGGTAATCGGATTATGTCAGGGCGCGGGCGAGCGCAGCAGCCGGTGGGAACCGATGGTTACCACGCCGATGCTTGTTACTGTAAAGGTTATTTAGGCTGCACTGTAGTATATGTTAAGAAATTACATGGTATTTACTATGAGAAAGAGCAAAAAGGTAATTCACCAGTTCTCCGAGTCCGAACAGAATCGTGTCGCAGTTGTTTAAGAACTGTTAATTTGACATTTTTTCTAAACAATCCTGTCATACAGAAATACTGTTAGAAGATTATCATAGCATTTAATCCAGACGTAACTCAAAAATATATAACAGTAAAAAAGACAATATTGGAATAGAGAATTCGACCTTATGTTTTGTAAGACTTACCCACATTATTAGCTTATTCATTCTTATTGTGTTACACACACCAGTTAGCCTTATTGAGCTTTATTCCATTTGTCGAGACTTTTACAAGTGTTTCTTTTTTATAGTATAAAGGGGCAAACGAGCAACGGGTCGCCTAAAACTAAGTGATCACCGCCGCCCATGAACATCCGCAACACCAGAGGAACTGCAGATGCCTTGCCGGCCTTTAAGGAAAGAGTACGGTCGCATCTTAAAGGACTCTAAGTCCTATTGGTATGGAAATACCGCTGGGGACAGATCATTCCACAACGCGGCTATGCGAGGCAAGAAATTACGTGAATACCGCACCGTAGTGGAATGCCAACCAGCAAGATGTATGTAAAAAAGTAGTCAGATTTAGATCGTTAAGAGTTTTGTGCAATGTGTTGTTTGGCCACCTACATTTTCAAAAATAGTCTACCATCCAAAATAAATCCCTTTGAATGAGAAAGTGTCAAATTTTAGATACAAGCTAATTTACTTTTTCGACAAATATGAAACAAAAATATTACTACAACGGACATGTACCGCGTACCCTTGAGGCCCACGGAGCAGGCGGCTTCAGCAGGTTTTAGTCGCAATGACTGGTCGCCCCCTTCGACCGTGCACTCTGAAGATATTCTGGGACCTGGGACCTTACAATCAGTCTCCTTATTCTCAAATCTGCACAGTCACAAGAAAACTGGGATCAAACACACAACTTATGGATGTACAGTAAGCTGTACTCTAACTCTTCCACTTCAATCGAATCATCAGATCCTTTAACCAAACAGCATCTACAATAATGATCTTAAAATGTCCTGATATCCGATGTCAGAATATTCTCGCTTATTGTAAAAGGGCTAGTCGCCCTACACATGCTTCTCGTAAGCGGCACGTCGACACGGATGGCCGCCGGCCTCACCGGGAACTCGAGCCGAGCTGTTACCGCTTGTTCCATTGGTACACATTACTTAACCGGTAACTTAGGACCCTGCAACTTGTCTAGATCATATTAAGTACTGCATTTCCATTTTCTTTCCCCCTTTTCCTAGCTATATATCTCGTATGGTGTTGGGGTCAGCATTCCTTTTATACACCACTTCACTGTGTCCTCGACTTCTGAAGACTTCGACCGGGAAGAGAAAGCTGTAGTGCCTAATTGCCGACGTAGTCAGGTGGCCTTCTTTTTACGTGACCATTGCAACTTCCTCCTGCCTCTTGTCGGCGATATCGCGAACACCAATACTACCTCGCCCATACTTGTTCCGATTCTTATTGCGCTTGATTACGGCGGACTTCCAACTTAGCATAGTCATTTCAGCAACTTGGATGGCATAGACGTTCTTTTGGGTCACGTCACATGTCTCGCTGTCGTACATGAGCACTGGTCTTATCATGGTCTTATACATTTATCTAATTCATTTGCATATTGAAACAGATAAATGTATTTACTAACTATACTAGAGAGTGGCAAAGTAACGGTCTTAGGGTATTTAGTACGAATCCCAGCTGTTACCGTCAGTGGAGCTTTCACTGTGGTGCGGACAAGCTAATACTGGTCATTTTTAGAAGAATACTTTACATAGAAATATACTGTTATTTAATATTCAGAGTGTTTTACTCTTCTTTGTGCCTTTTACTCAGTCGCTTTAAGAAATCGGGGCTCTTAGAAAGAAGGAAAATATTAACTGAAAACACACATTTATACATACTATATGTATGTGTCGATGCCCCTATATTGAGTTTAGGTTTACGAGTTTAATATCAACTAAGAGAACTATGTGGGGCGTAGCCAACTGTCATCTCGTGATCGGCCTAACCTCCGAGCATAACGGTGCCGGATTCATTCCCCGTTGCAATTGGAATACCGATCTTATCCGGGACGGGTTGCCCTTCTTTAGACAATGTAATAATCGTTTCACAGTCAATTAGATTCCTTGTTTGATGAAAAACTCTCTCATCTAATACAACAGTGCAGATAGATTAGCACTTTTTTGCTTATTAGGCAACAAATTGCCTACCGCTACAATACCGACGGAAACTTTAATAAGGGATTTGTTTTTACGCAAAATGAATTCTGTAGCGTCACTAGCCTAAGTTTAAGAGTATTACATGAAATATGAATGCTTCCGAGCCTCAAGATGAACACATCTGACGTGACAACAGTCACGAAGATTGACAGGCGCGAAAACTGAGTGTCCTTCCTTTAACAAGTCCTTATAAAGACTCTTGCTGTCTAAAGCCAGCTACGCAGCTTCATGTTTCAGTACCGTACTCATGCGTTTCCAGCAAATCGGAAATGTAAGCGACAACAAGCAGTAGACTGTCATAAGAATTTTGATGATAATTTTTGGAATATTCAAAATTCAACACCGTTATCCCAATAAGTCCACCCTGCAAGATCACAAGCGATATAGTATACTCGTATGTTTTTTTTTACATTCACACACGGCCATCTGATCCCAAACTAAGCAGAGCTTGTGCTATGGCAACCAGATAACTGATATACTACATATACTACTTTTCTTTTGTACATACATACTTAAATAGATAATTACACCCAGACTCAGGACAAACAGACATGTTCATGCACACAAATGTCTGTCCTGGGTGGGAATCGAACCCACGACCTGCGGCGTGAAAATCAAGTATCAACAGTATTACAAACCACGCCAATCGGCCCGTTTTTCGAACCAAAACGCTAAAGACCTTCTGATCGCAAAACGTATAGAACGACAAAATCGCTGGTTGCGACATGCAAGTCTTCTTGCGTTCGCATCTGGGTCAGAGATGTGTTGATTAAGCGGTAAGAAAGGAGTGATGCAAGCTTTGCATAAACGTCGGGCCGGTTCTGTACATCGCAGTCAAGGTTTTCAGATTAGGTCACTGTTTTCAAAACAAAAAAAAACTGGTCTTTTGACATTTATGTAATTGTATAATCTTAGAACCACGAAGCATGTTGCACAAAAGATTCGAACACGTAAATACAAGCATTTTATAGAAAGTCAAGATCATTAACGTCATCTCCTCAGACAGGACAGGGAGATGGGATGGGAAGAAATGGAGCTAATATTTATCTTTATAGATTGGCGTAAGTTTAAAAACCGCTAAACGCTGCGCGCCACAGATGATTTTTTTTGAAAAAGAGCAGGATTTCTGTGGAGGATATTGATTACAGGAATTATTTTGAAGGCTCCTGATTAAGAGGGAGGTAGGTAGACTCAAAAGGTAAAAATTTAACAGTGGTAGAGCCTGCAACAACCACGTCTGATGCACGAATGGGCTGGCCCGGTCTTCCAGTCGTGAAGAATGAGAAGGGGAATAGGATTTGTCAGGAGCAGTATTCGTAGCAAAGGAAATATAATTTTGCTATTTGTAAAATCCTCTGCTTTAGTTTGTTGCAGATGCCTATGCGTAACGATCACTTAATGTCAAGTTTAACCACTTGCTGGTTTGCCGACTACTATAAACAACTGCGTGCCGAATCCCTATCATCTCATCTTCTTTTTTTCGTGTTTCTTATCTATTTTCTTCTGTTTCCTTTCCTCTGTAAGCCTTCTCATTGTTGCGGATATTGATAGGTACATATAGCACCTGGGATCGGTCTCATCTCAGATGCTTTTTCGTTTTTCTTGTTTTATATATTAAATAAACTAGTGCTTGTACACAATCCCGCCTGATATTAATGGGATATAATCTCCTACCACATAAAATATTTTTTAATACAGAGTTTATTCTTTTCTTTGAGTTTTTAATTAAACTTATGGACACATTACATTAATGATCTGGCCAAACGTTGACTGACACATCATTTCGATGGCCATTTCATGAAATGGCTGGCCACATCATGAAATGATCGATTTTACGATATGGCCACGACATAGGTATCAGGTGTACCGCTTGTTTACCTCATTCTTCCTCTAAAAATTACTGACAATAACAGTAAACTAGTCTTTAAAAATACACGAATTTAATAACAACCTCATCAGTAATACAGTCATGTAACTTCAAGAAAAACAACAGTTTTGGTAGGATTATATTTCCTTGAGTATAAGTCACACATATAGTTCCGATATTGGTACTAGTTTTTTTCCTGACGTCCTCAACCTTAAGATTTTTTATTTAACAAACAGTTCGTTTTACGGAAAGAAAATTAAACATTGATATGGTTGACTGTCTATTTTATTCTTAATTTAAAATCTTACTACAAGTTGCAAGGAGTCAAATAAGCAAGTGGTACACTGCAACAACATTTGTCGCACGTATGGGCCGGCTCGACTGACGGCCTCAGAAAACATGCATGAAGTAGAAATACTCTGCTTTTCGTCTGATGAGTGAGGTGCCGGAGGCCTAATTTCAGTCCTCTTCCCCTTCCCACCCTATCCTCATGAGGATTGGATGAATCCAATCCTGGATCCTGGATCCAAATCAGAGCTAACGTAAGTGCAATGGGCAGTGCACATTACTTAAGTATTAATAATTGATGGGGCTGAAAGGTAAAAAAAGGAAACCACTAACTGGACGAACTGAACGGATTTTCTTGGGATCGGACAGATGAGGTTGGAGGAGTCCGCTGGATAAGAGCAGCGAGATCTGACCTTTGGGGGAGGCCTATGTCCAACTGTTGAATTCCCTTGGCTTGGCTAGTGATGGAGAAAAACTTACATCGTCGACAAATTTTAGAGACCAATTTTTTTAAGCAAGTGACAACATAGCTTTGAAGAAACTCTTAGCAAAGCAGTCTGTCACCGTTAATTTGTAAGCCATATTGATTTGCTTAGGATTTGAACTGGCGACTGCTTTGAAAATTCGATATCTAACCATTAAGCTATCAAGGTTTATAAGCAGCATTCAACATTATTCTCGCGATCAAAACGCATACCATCTCATTATAAATTCACCCATACATTATTTAACTCGATACCGGCCGCAGCAAACGGTACGTTTGACTAACCCAATTCGATACGGCGCTTTATCTGTACAATACAAAATTAACCTTAACCAGCTTGAAAGAGAGTCTACATTGCTTTAGAGTCTTCCCCTGGTTTAAGTTTACTGTTACGTAAGACAATTTAAGGTCAACACGATTGCATAACGCTTGTACATTACTGTGAGAGCGACCAGAATTAAAAGATCCATCTCGTTACACCACCGCAAAGAATGATGTCGTTATGTTTTGAAGAACGTAAAGGGGTCAAGTGATCTGGTAATGTTTTACGTTTAATTTTAGATTGTCTAGGTTTTGTAATACCATGTTTTTATACAATTTATTAGTAAAGTTCTTATTAATTGTAAGAAAGCAAGTAAAGCAATCATAAAGTACCCGCGTATGTTAGCGGGACTACGGAAACGCTTTCACACATGTCCGCATCGCCACCCGCCGAGACAGCTACATCCTTGGGTAGATGCGTTGCCAGATTTTATAATAGAAAGAGAACGTAGATTAATAAAAAATGATGAATGGAACCTCGCCTATCAA
The DNA here is from genome assembly GCA_029849275.1 of Papilio elwesi. Classification (NCBI taxonomy): domain Eukaryota; kingdom Metazoa; phylum Arthropoda; class Insecta; order Lepidoptera; family Papilionidae; genus Papilio; species Papilio elwesi. Next base: position 2,701,851 of record CM056709.1, read on the forward strand.
TTGAAACGCAGAAGCATACAATTATCTGCTCCCCCTCCCTCACGCTAGTCTTCCGTAAGCTTATGTTACTTTCATAGTCGGACTGGTCCTGCAATGGCTGTCGCCGCTGTGAAGCTCCTTCTGTTATGGCCTCAGACAAGGTCCAAAATATGGTGTCGAAGGATGGTTACCATGTCTTCTGTATTTTTCTTTATTTTATTATTCTTATTACTGCTTGGTAAATTTTGTCTTTTACATAATAAAATATAGATCTAGCTAATTTAACATAGTTCACCGAAGTAGTAACTTAAGTTAGGGAAATAATATTTAAACCACTACAAATCCTATATGGACAAAATTCTAGTCAATAGATTAAATATATTAGACAATAGATAATATCACGAGGCAATTCCTGGTGAAATGGTTGTTTTGAAATTCATCTTCGTGAATCCTAGAAGTGACAGATGACAAACTGAATACTTTTTCAAATTTAGATCCGACTGCGACCATCTTGGGCGGCAGGGGCCCGATCTTTGTGGTGAATGATAGGGGAGACCTGCCTCTAGTCACAGCTTAAACAATAATATACGTGATTGTGGCACTACTGGACTACAGTTTAATGTTTGACGACGACGTTCGGCTGAAAGGAAAATTGTACAAATGTTGTTTCTCTCTTTGCTACACTCATATATCTACGTATTGCATAACAAAATACTCGTTCGTTTCGAGTACTAGTATCGCCTTTCTTTGATTTAGTATCATCAATATGGTAGTACGATTGCACAGTGTTATTCTTTAAATTTGGGGTATTATAATAAAAACGACCAAACAAATTATTGATTTAGGTAGGCATACAATGTTTAAATACGGAACTTATATAACTCATTTGCATACTAATATAATAAAAATATAGGTGAGTAATGAGTGAGTCACAATATGATCTTCACGCACGTATCGGTTACGCAACACACTGACATTAGTACTTAGTAGTAATCTCTGTACTCAAGGATACGACGCATAAATGCTTTAGTTGAAAACTGTATGAGTTTTAATTAAATTTCCTTGGGGAATTCTTACAAACGTGTTACGATTGAAAATACCACACGGATGTTGTCTATTGGTACTTTAACGATAACATGAATAATTTAGGGTTTTTTATCACACTCACGCGCAATAACTAAATGCGGCACTATCAGGTAGGCTAATTGAATATTTCCAAGTAATTATATCACTATTAAAGTTTCTGAATAGTTCAGTATTATTAATTATTACCAAGCACGCTTATAGCACAGTAACAACAATACGGATAAAGGCGTTGCACGAATCAGCTGAGCGACCGGAGAAGTATCACAATCTGTCGAAAACCAGCGCGCAGTATTTACTATAGTCGTACTGTGCCGACCCCACATAAATTGGAAGAGAGAAAAAGTATGGATAGACAAATGTAATAGAGTAAACACTGATTTCATTTGTAAATTTGACCATTGTGTCCACATGTCAGCTTCACATCTTTTCCCTTAAAGCGCGCACGTTTCGCTTTCGTAAGCAAACATATTTATAATATAAGTACAAATCAAATAATTCACATCGTATATGTCAATATAATTCACCGCATTATTATCACGGCTAGCGAAACGTGTCAGTCGAGACCTTGGCACATATTTGTGAGTGCTGTCTACTACATTACATCATCAGCGTGAAGCGTTGTGAGTGATGGCTAGATAAAGCGGTCGATTAACGTTGGGCAATGCATCGTAAGAGTTTGTTGTGGCAAGATAAAAATATTTTAATAGTGAGAACTTGATATTTCCAAGTAAAAAGAGTCCAACGTTTTAGCTTAAGCTATAAGATAAGCCTTCGATTTCTGCTAATACAATCGTGTCAAGGTATCTCAATAGTTTCCCAATTGTTTGTTTGCATTTTACTAATGAATAGTGTCATAATAATTTGTCAGTGATGCGCCGTTGACATCGTTTAAATAACAATATTGAGGGACTGACACAACGACGATTATAAAATAAAGGCTTGAAAAATATATACAAATATACTTTTTGACGAAACAAAAAATATATTGAAAAAAAATAGGACAAAGGGAAATTGAAAGAGAGGGCAATAAAGCATGGGATAAAAATAAGAAAGGGCTGTTTTCTTTAAACGAGCAAGCGGTCCTTCTGCTTTTTAGAGGCCGCCACCCATATGCTTTCCGCTGAGTCGCAGATACATTGCCTACCATCAATGACCAGAGGACGGGAGAAAGGATATATCCTTTTCCTATTAATCCCCGCTCCGTCCAATCCTCTCCACCTTACCATCCTATCATCATTACATTTCACGCCTGTCTTCTGTGAGGTCGCGATATTTCACCGGTCGAGCCAATTCATACGTGATGACAACCCAACGGATGTTGTTGTTGCGGACTCTACCACTGTTAAACGAAACAAAACCTAACGCAACGTTAAACGTTTCCAACGATTGAGATGTAAATCAATTAAGAATATAAGGAAGGTCCACGTTGTAAGCTTATTTGTGTTCTAGCCCTACCAATATGTTGATCCTTTTAGTAGCAATTTCCTTCGGTAACAAAGCTTGTTACGTTAGGTACCTAGTTGGCTATGATCACGCGTAGCTGAAACTTAAAGTGGACCAATGGCTACATTGATTTCAAAATCGAGGTTTATTTGATGAAGATAATTACTTAATCAATTTAAATAAAACAAATCGAATGCTTAGGAACTATTACATCACAGTTAAAACATAACAAAGTTACCAAAACCAAGATTTGTTTTGTAAACTACACGTTGTATTTGCTAGCCACAATACTCGTTTTGTACTTCCGTCCTTCAAACTCGTTCGTCTTTCCTGTTGCTCTTGAATTTTAAATAGCTGAAGAATTTGTTTGCATGGTTGCATAACAAAAATACATAAATATGGCTTCAATGATGACTGTTCCTTCCTGGCGTCACCCAGATGAATTTCAAAATTGCATGCTATTTTTTCCTTTCAATCGATAGTCCTCCACTGCTGAAAGTAGCCCCGCCCCCACCCCCTCATTGATCGCCACAAAGATCGGTCCCCTGTCATCCAGTTGACTCCCGCAACTTTGACCAGATCGTCGGTCCATTGTGGTAAACCTACGCGTCGACCTGTACGTGGCCACCATTCCAGGACTTATCGGTCCCATCGGCCAACGGTTCTGCGTGCAGTGTGTACGGCTCATTGCCACTTAAAATTTAGAATTCTTCGGTTAAATAATAAGAAATGAATTGACTCATAACACTTTCCTGCCTCTATTATAACTATTTCCCCTAATTTTTTTTGGACTTAAAAATAAGGAACTTCTGTTCTTATAATGGGCACAAGTTATTTACTTGTGGCTGGCTATGCACTAGGTTCAGCGGGGGACGACTATCAGTTGAAAGGAAGGTAAGGATACATAGAAAGTGCTGATTGGGCGATCTCCTTATAAGTTTATGACGTGATGCCCCTTGCCCTATAAATTGAATGTTTTCTAAAACTCGTATCATGAATGATCGTGTTAGGATTTGCCACTGTTGTTCACTATTGAAATTACTTATTACTAATATAATTTTTCGTTACCTACCGATGAACTGAACTTCTTGAGCTATAAAAATATTCAATTCAGTTTTTCAACTACCAAAAATTAGATTACCGCAACTGCTTATTTAAATGTCAAAATACTCCATTAGGGCAACTTTCGTTTATAACTACTTCGCACAGAACCTTTGCAGCAAGTCGTGATAGATCAGGAAGGAGTGAACCTGCCACAATTGGAGTCGCAGGTACGGTTTGATTAGGGTGAGTGCACACTAAATTTTACAGGAAACATATCACTTTTTGCAGACAGAAATATGTGGTTGTTGTGTAGTGGGATTGTAAGCAGCCCACCGCATGCACGACGTGACCTTCATTTAAACGTCACAGAAGTATTGGGAACTTTTTTCCTCGACCCTATGACTAAAAATGTCTTGCAAGACCTAGTTTGTAAAGGGTATGTGGTTATTAATATGGGTGGATATTTCCCTGCCAATTCTACATCAAGTTTCCTCCAATTCTTCATCATACTGTTTATGGCTACAGCCGTATGAAAATTCGTTATTAGATTTTAGATTTTGTTTTAAAATATATAATATTTTTAATATTTCATTGAGTGCAAGTCAGTAAATTGACAAACAGCATGTGCTGATGTAAACACAACTTAAATTTAGTATTTTAGAATTGATCGGATTAACCGTTTCATTGTGACCTATGAGGTTAAACGTCTAAAATAGACCGCGGCCTCTGAGAACTATTGTTGATATTGCAACATATAATAAACGCAAAATCATAGCTTTGGAAAATGAGAAAATACACGTAATAACTAATCCTTTTTAATACCTTTAGGACGGTCGCACAAAAGTAGCATAGTAGTCGGTAAGACGAGATGCAGAAGGAGATAATATTTGCACCTTTTACGGCTTTTTAGTCGACAGTGCTAACAGGGATATTGGGGTATTGGAAAAAATTGGTGACAAGAAGATACTTATGAATTACATATAAATCGGCTTAGTTATCTGTGCAACATTCATCTACGATGTTCATTAAATATATATCAGTATCAATATATACATATATTTCGCTTCTTATGTGCTTATTTCAAATGTTAAATCTGAACCTAAAATAAACACAAATATTATAAACGTTTCACAATTCAACACGACGAGACACGTAACAACAAAACCGACTTGCCACAGCGCAATGTTATTTGCAAGATCTTAAGCTTTACTTATAAAGGCGCTTGCACACTAGTCTTACATAACCGTGCACCAGTTACCGATCTTCACCTTGGCACAGTGATGTAACGCGTGTCAAGGTCCAGACCAGAGACCGCAGTGGTGATGCAACGCATTCACAATCGCTTTATGTTACTCTCCGGCGAGATTTTGCAATTTTACTGTCAGATGGCATTTATGAGTGTATAGAAAGATTAATGTACCGACCTCGGTCTATCCAATGCTTTTTGTTTAAATTTATATTCGTAATCGATATGATGAAGACATTTTTTCTTGAAGCAACTGTCGACTTGAATTTGAATCAAGATGCTATTGTTTTTATTGTAATTGTTTTTGCGGCACTAGGTAAATTTACTCTCTATAAAATTTGTGACAGTCGCAGCGCGCAATGTATCATGGCACAGGCGCTATTACGACGGTGGTTAGTAAGACACTTGCTTTTCACGCCGCAGGCCGTGGATCGATTCCCACCCAGGACAGACAGACATTTGTGTGCATGTCTGTTTGTCCGTGTACGTGTACAAAAGAAAACTAGTCCAAGCTCTGCTGAGTTTGGGATCAGATGGCCGTGGCTGAATAATGTCCCAGGATATTATTATTAAATGTAAAAGTCTATGGAAAACATACTCTAAAGACGTTTCTAGTGGCAAGAAGGGCCTACCTACTTCTCGGATTCTTACCTTAAAGGCTTTCTACTTGATCGTCACTTAACACGAGGAGAGCTACGTGCTTCTTCGCCACTTTCTACAATAAAAAATAGACAAAATTAATGTATGTAAACGTAACCAACGAATATTCATAGAGTTGTTACATGAATTTCTGTGTCAAAGTTCAAGGACTTCAAATCTTTTCTATTATCTGATCACATCAAGAAAGACTTTAACGCTTTGATCTTGAGAATTAATACATATATATTACGTACATTTTGGTATATTTACACATCGTCCGTTCGTAGGTGTGTCGCAACGTATCGGCTGAGGATTTCGACACGCTCCATGCGATTTCATGAAATGCAACACGTGTGGAAACGTGTCGGCCGTTATTCTTACATTTTACATATTTTTATTACAATTCACATAGCAACAGCTAGTCAGCTGCTGTTCAGATTTATGTAGCATGAGAAAATAGAAGGAATATATGTTTCCCAAACAAATATGTAATTCACATTGAATATTGTCAAAAGGAACCAAGGTAACTACTATCAGCACCTTCAACACCACGAATAATTTATTTATTCGTGGTTTTTAACAACTTTAAGCTAGCAACACTGTAGCTGTGGGATTGGGAATTTGATTAGAATCGTCTTAAAGATCATCAAAAAGAAATTTAGTTGGACAGACAGCTTAGCACGTTCATATGAGCTTTTAGAATGAAAAGCTCGTAAGAATATGAAAAAGAAGAAGAGAAAGAGAGAATAAGAAATTTCTTTTTGGAGAGACTTTGGAGTGGCAATGTTGCCAGTGGACGTATTTTGATCGAAATTCAAAGTTACTAAAAAATTAAAGGATAAATTTATCCGGGTCAGGTCGGTGCGTCTTCAAGTCCAAGCACATGTGTTTTTAAAACATCCGGTAATTTGCAAGATATTGTGTGAGAGCAGTAATGTTTACTGCCAGGTGCCAGGAGTGGTATAAAGGGGATGTAATATTATTTTCGCTACTGTTTCATTCTTGTTAGGACAAGTCTGGCCACTTTGGCCTCTGTCATAATTATATGACAGTGCCAAATACACGTCCACTTAATAATTCATAATCAAATATGGGTGCACTCAAATATCAACAAGCGTTTCCGTTAAAGGGCAAACTGGAAGTAATCATTTTAGGGTGCTTAAAGGTGACTGACTCGGTCTAACGTAATTATTGTATAATGCCGTTCATTTAGTCATGTTTTATAAGATATTTCTCTGTCGCCCACTCTAACGAGCGGCTCTTGTATACGTTGTAGCGACTATTGTAAATCCGACAGCACTCTGAAAATCTAGTTTTGACAAACGTTGTTCACTCGTAGTTAGTCTTTTGATAAAACTCAACTATATTATCTCCATACACATTAAAATAATCCTAAATTTTGTCATAAGCTCTTAGTCAAAGTATAAGTTTTTCCTGTAGAACAATATTGGTAATTCGAAATGAAAAAATACTTAACCAAAACCAGACATTTCCATTAACGCCTGACTTAAAACTATAACTGCAACATGCAACGGCAGGATTGCAACAGGTCAACTAACTTTGTGGCGAAATAGCTCCGGAAGGTCTACAGTTTGTTCACTACTCAATGGTGCAACTTTAAGAATCATAACAATAAGTACTGCTCGTACACCATAACACGAGACCTGATGCTAAACTACTGCGTACCACATTCGCCTACATCGCCACTTAACATAGTTACATTGTTGTCTGATTAGTACAGCTAGTTTATTGGTTATAAAAAAAGATGATGACTTCACAGCGGCGTTATTGTACAATGTGAAAAGAGTTAACATCTTAGGCCTCAGTATTACTGAACCTGAATTCTTCTTGTCACAAGAGCCACACATTTTTTTAACCTTAGTGAATCGGAGGTAACTTAGTGATTAAACGTTAGATGTAAGTGCATTCGTCGCAATTTATTAAAAAGACGCTTACATTCTTTTATTTTTTTTTCGAGTTTAAGAATCATCTTAGTTATATTTTAGATAACTTTGTTATTAACTTGTATATATTTAAAATTTACTTCTATTTGATGGTATTGTAATCAAGGCTCTACTATTGAAGATTTTAATTTAGATGTTAATACCTATTCGATTATTGCACCAAAATTGGTCGTATATACTATACCACTTATATATACATACATCCACAAAGTAGGCGTGAGGTAATACGGGGTATGTGTACGCGTTGATGTTGACATGTCTACGGAACTAGGATTTCGACACACAAATAATGCAGCCAGTCGCAAATAACCCGCTAATTCTGACAGGGGATCATTATAATTTCGTTAGCTAAAGGTGAGATAACATTTTACTGCTGTACAATGTTTTGTTTGAACTATTTGCAGGCATTTGGCAATAATAATCTACGCTTGTATTGGCTTAAAATAAGCGTTATTTAAAACCACGGAATTATAAAAAACTAAATGTCGATATTGAAAATACTTATACGATATAAAGTGTGCCAGGATCGTGGCAAATGGATTCGTAATCCGTAATTACTGCGCATCCTTCCGGCCAGCTGAGTTAATGGTTAATTATTCACTACCAATAAGTAGAGCAGTGGTGGCTCGGGTGAGCAGTGGTGGCTCAGCGGTTGAGACCCCGACTTACGTACTGTGTAGGATGCGGGTTTGAGGTGCAGTGCCAGGTAGACGCTTTATTTTGTGTTATTTATTTCATCACCACTGCTCCAAAAAGGAAGGAAAACATCGTGAGGAAACCAGCATGTTCTTAGAACCACCAAATTCGAAGACATGTGACATCCACCTACCCGCACTGGGCCAGCGTGGTGGATTACGGCTCATTCCCTCTCTCGGAGGCCTGTGTCCCTGCAGTGGGAAACATTCTAAAAAAGGCTGATTTATTATTTAATAAGTAGACGAAATAAAAATCATGCTAGCATTTAAAGATCGCGCGTTTGGATCATAAACTAATTTCAGGTACAATTGTACTTGAATTAAAGCTGCATAGCTGTTAAGGCTAACATAAAACAGCGGTTTTGCGCTTATAAGTCGAAGTACAAAACGAACGTGTGAAAGAAAAAACGCTTTTCGCTTATACTTTTTTAATATCAATATCAAGAGTTGGTTATAAAAAGCGATCAGAGCGCAGAATTTCGAAAATAATGTTAAAGATTACGGTGATTTCATTTTCTATGAAAAACTGCGGGAAAAAATCTTTGATGTTTGGTGCTTGCAGTATCTTTAGTTACGGTCATTACACCAACTGATAGTACCTTCCATTTTTTCAGAGATCAGTGCGTTCGTAATCATAATACTATTAGAGTAACCGTATCTTATGGAAGTTGATGGACTATTCCGGGGATCACCAATTAATTTCATTCGGTGTCAGTTTCAGCGATCCGTTTCTATCTATAGTCGCTAGTCCAATGTGTAGGCGATAGCTAGCAGAGACAAAAGCCCGAGATAAATTTATTAATATTATAAATTAGTATCATTATACTGGACACCATCGCCATCAATAAGTAGTGTTGTTACCGAAGCGTTACCATGTTGCCGTGGTAACGAAAACAAAAAGCGGAAGCGGCTGGAAAGGGGAAGGGATTGGGCTTGCGGTATCTTACTCATTTGACTAAACGACGAAACTCATTAGATATTTGAAAACCACTACTTTATAACTCTATTTGCAATATACTGGTATATACATTGTATCATTATATACATATACTAACTGTTGATCTTGTTATAGATAAATAAAATATTTAAATTGTGAATATATAAGTGAGTGAAATAAATCCCACTTTATTCGCTTCCATACGAACTGTACACAAGACATTGCCGCTATGATTTCGATCGGCAGAATCGATATTTCTAATCGATGGCTGTCGAAACAGCGCCGGAAAGTACCGACCAAGGACAATTTTAATGGGCTCCGAGATCCGTAGCGTAACAGAATGTGCAATCGATGCAAAACAGCAGCGAGCTTGAAAAACTCGTTTCTTTACAAAGCTCGTTATGTAAAGGCTGCTCAATACGCAACTTAGTTGTATGTAACTTTAATTCGGTATGAACACATCTTTATTTTATTATAACATGTGTCCCAATCACTAGGATGACAATGTGTCATAGGTTGCCTTTCATTGACTCAATACATTAAAGCATGTGGCTGTGTAGCACTTGGCTGTGTTTCTGTAAAATATAAATGTCATATGAATGATTCAATATTTTTAATTTAATAGATTAGACTTACAATTAGAAATTATAAAACGAAAAATAAATTAAGCAAATCGGTCCTATATCGAGGCAAGTATGTAATATAAATATTGGTTTCTTTGTATGTATATTTGTACTCTAAATAAAAAATAGAGCTTGTAGACGTCCGTTTTTTTTACCGGACATTGAACTATGTTATCGAATATTAGACGAATCCGGTGCATCCTACACACATTCATTGTACGTCAACAACCGCTTTCAAGGTGTCTATTTGCCACGAACTTAGCGCATTACGGGTGCTCTTACCCTTTCTTCCAATATTATCAATCTGTTCTATATAAGTTCCTGCTGAAACAATCATTTTGTTAATGCTTCTTTTTGACAACGTCTTCTTTCAAGCCACAAGGGTGTGACGATATCACGTGGTATTGACAAAATTTTACACATGAGATGACGCACATTTTTGTATATAAAATACATGTTTATATTTTTTTTTATTCATACAATTATTTTTGTATTAATGTGGATAAGCCAAAGGCAAAACTAATATTATGCAAATAAGTAACATTACAATCGTGTAGTAATCAGGTTAAACTATGTGCCAATTCGTGCAATACGCTCACAACTTTGCAACATTGGTCGCGATAAATTTCATTGCGTAGTTATTATGAAATTATTGTCCACTGCAATTGTTGTATGTCCTACAATACTGGATATGTATGTATATTTCCGATTGTTACATTTGCGAAATCTTTGCACGTTTAAAAAAAATATTTCATCAATATGCTTTGAAATCGGTACAGTAGTGAAATGAAGTATAGTTTAGTCATAGTTTCGACTGCTTTCAAAGTACCAATAGCCAATGACTAAGGACTGTGGAACATGAGGTGGTAGGTTTGATTCCGCAATTCGACTATTGTCGTGGACACAACAGATGGAGAAGGGGAAGAGGACTACAATTAAGCCTTCGGCACGTCACTTATCAGACGAAACGCAGAATACTTCTACTTCACGCCTGCTTTCTGTGACGTCGATTTCACCGGTCGGGTCGGCCTATTCGTGCAAAAGATGTTGTTGTTGCGGGCTCTACCAGTGTTAAACAGTTATTAAGAAATAGTACCTACCTAAAAGCTATTCAATTTCAATATTTTTACAACTTATTTAACAGATCCCATGCAACACGCTCCGATATCTCATCAATCCATAAGGTTATAAAGCCTTGAATATAACTATTAGTATCAAAGCTATAAACAAAGTTTTATAATTACAGAGGTAATGAAGACCAGGTCGTACGTCAAACTTAAGCCAGTAAACAAGGTAATATTAAATAACGCAAAAACTGCAAAAAAAGAATTATTAAGTTTTTTATAGTCACGTGTGGAACAGTCCTTACAACTTGGTCACGTGCATTGCCTAACGTGACTGACAGCTGAGCAAATTAGTTTTCCTGCAACCGTTGCGGATGTCTAGACATTGTTTTGCTCACATACTAACTAAATGGCAACATTAGTAAGCGCGAACCAATACATCGAATGTGCACCCTCCACGATACCAGACTTCTTGACATAGATTTATTCTCAAACTCCCGCTCCACCTATAAAGCCAATTTAATTAAATGGTTTTGTAAATAAGAAACTTCCCTGCTGCTCCCTTCCCTTCTGTTTCGGACCTTAATAATTTGTATAGTTTTGATCTGTATTCCTTCTCACTTACTTTACTACTACTTTGTTTTTTTTTCTTTCATTCTTTTAGTGTAATATAGTTTTAAGTAATTTAATTTTAATTTAGAAAACATTAACGCTGTTAAAACAAATAATTTTAACCATAATTGTTCTCAGTGAGACAACCATTAGGAAACATTAGAACTTATTATTATAATTTACGTACCCCTATCTATATTTTCTTATCTTTTGTTTCTGTATGTCTCCTTAAATAAATAAATAAATGTACGCTTATAAAATAACGTTATGAATATAGTTGTTAAACGACTTTCTGTAACTTCAATGGTGTCATAATGGTATTATAATTCTGCACCATGACAAATCATGACGACGCTAATGAATAGTCTGCCAATTTCACAATTCTGAAACTATTGTTAAACCGTTTGTTAAATAATTCTGTTAGCGAATTGATTGAGAAAAAAGGTAGATCTTCTGTTAGATTCCTACACTACTTTAATAAGTACTTTATGACAATGTGATTAAAAAATTATACGGTCTTTAATTATCCTCTACTTATTTTTCTTTCGAAAGTACCCAATATCTTCAAATACTTTCCAAAAAGCTATACAAATCTGGTAGTTTGATAGTTTATCTGTGAGAATAAAACTCTTTAAACACAAATATCTAGAGCATAAACTATAGAATCGTAATATTAGTTTTAGAATAAACAAATCAATATGAAGTGGGGGTGTAAGCCTTGAGTGACGCGTCTCCCCCCTCTCTGACGCAAACCACACGTGAGCTAAAGCCACGCCACGTGCTTCAATTATGTAATTACGTAACGAGCTTAGAATACTAGTAGCGAAACGTGCCGGAGGTAATAGGCCGTATAAGCCGCAGGAACGATGACCGACGGCAAACGAGCTCGTGTCCGTGGACAAGTATCTTCGATAGGCCTTGAAAAAGAGCATGCGCATCCATGTTCAGGATTATCAAAGATGTGTACATGTTTGTTACGCTTTCACGCGAAAACTACTCAACTGAACCGTCATGTAACTTTGTACACATATTCTTGGAGGTATTAGAAGTAACATAGGATACTTTTTATAGAAAAAAAATAGTATATAAAAAGCAAAGTATGTATGTTCCCCATAGACCTATAGACTCCGAAACGGCTGGACCGATTTCGATTAAACGTACAGGGATTGTCCAGATTGGCACAATCCTGTGTTTGGTAGCGATCGGATCAACATAATTATTAGTATATAGTATAGTATATAGTATATAGTAGTATTAGTAGGCGAAGCCGGGATGGGTCACTAGTATCGGAGATAAATAACAAATGCATAACGCGAATGTGCGAATGGCGTTGATCAAAGAATAGCTATTTTACGTGGTCATCGTTGTTTATTATATACATTTAAATATTAATATTAACTACTCGCCTAGTCTTAACTCTTAAGTTATCCATAAACTTACATTTTTGTCTAACATTAATATCAGCAATGCATGTCTTTAACAATCTACGGTCTATCTCATTCCACTCCTTTTGTATCCTTATTACACTTGATTTGTTGTTATCGGGGTAGTCTGATTTCGCTTTCAATCAATCACGAAGCGCCTTTTTTTTGTAAATGTGTATTACACTTATTTTATATGTCATACTACCTTAACCAGCAAAGTTCGCTCCGCTTTAATTATTATCACACGCGTAAGTTTTTCCTTTGCGATACCTCCTAATATATTAATTTATATTATATGCTGTAAAAGATTTTTATAATGGGTATGAAATCCTTAGTGTAACTAACGTATTTAAGTTGACAATTACTATTGCTGTATATCGCTGTCCGTCTATAGAGCATTCCAATTACCGCACTGTACGTGACCATTTTTTTAGAATTCAGAATAGGTATAGTGAGTTATCCTTAAAAGATAGATAAATGCCATCCCTGACTTTTTTGTAGATCTTTTTAAAATATATAATTCCGTAGTACAATATTTTGATATATCTAGTAAGGTTTATCCAGCGTTTTCAATGTAAGCGCATAAACTAAGTTTATACGAAATCCTAGTACAAATCTTTAAAACTCTCTACTTTTCTCTAATATTATATGCATACATATTAACCTTTCTCTTGAATCACTCTGTTTATTCATGAAAACATTAAAATCCCGTAGTTTGAAACATGTAAATATAATAAAATAACAATTTATAGTCTAACAGACCCAGTAGTCTTGCTTGAACGTCGACGTCACTATATAATAGATCTCCTCAAACTCGATGGCAGCGCCACCTACCGGGTCCAAATATACATGGATGGAGAGGGGGTTAACGGGGGAAAGGAATTATCCTTTTTCCTGTCTATGTCCTCCTTTGTCCTTTAAAGGTAGGCAACGCATCTGCAACGCATTTGTCTGTTGTTCATGGGCCGCGCTCACTTGACATCAGGTGATCTGCTTGCTCGTTTGTCACCTTCTCACATAAAAAAAACATGCAATAGATCTAACCATCCCGGGACCCACTCAAACTTCTCCTGTTGTTGATAATGCAACGTGATTTAAATATATATTTTTTTACATTATCACGTGTTTTTGCAGCAAGAGTTCACGCATCGCGAATCCGAAGACACGTTTTATAACCTAAAAATAATATTCAAACAATAGACTTGAGATTAATCTTTATGCATATTAATTTAACGCTCAATGTTTCTGCGATGACATTTTAATTAGTATACAATAATATTAAAGCAGCCATTCAGATATTAATGTAAAAATGTTTTTTTTACATCAATCTGAGTAAACCTTTTCTGATGCTTTTATGAAACACACGAGCAAGTCTAGGTTTACCCCCTTTTTATTTTACAAAGAAAGTAAATACTTTATTTACTGCTGTATACTTTAATACTTTATTTTAATAAATATTAGAGGTTTAAATACACCATCAATGCGTTTATCAATTAAGTAATAAGTAAAGTATTTGGAGCAATATGTGTCTCGTAAAATATGACGCACGCACACCTAAAACAGAATACAATACCTTATATTAAATTATATACGGGTGGCAACCATACCTGCTTTGAATGATCAACGTTAACCGTTGACATCCCGAGTGGCCGATGTTTTGCCAATCCTATACGACAGAGGAAACATTGGATATATAATTGAGAAGAGGGGAAGGGGGTCAGAAGTATTAATACATAACTTTAATTCGCGCCCGTTTTGTGATATGCCGTGACCCATACAAGACAACAAATTAAATTAAAGAGTTTTAATTTAATTTGTTGTCTTGTATGGGTTTCAATACAGACTCATCCGAAAACATTGACTTGCTAGCATAATTTTAAATAATTCATAATAATGTTATGTAAAGTACGTGTATGGCAGTCTTTATTTCTTATAAAGTATGATTATCACACAGTCGTTGTTACGACTCAATATCACGCGGTTTATCCACGTGTCAATATTTAACGTAAATAAGGAAGCATCTCTAATTATATGGTGAATAGCCTAACTATTACATGACCAGCTCCGACGTTGGTAAGAATATCACATTCCCAATGAAAATATTGAAAATACCTTATCGGTCCAGCCGTTTCTGAGTTTATAGGGAACATATGCATATGGCCTTTTATATAAATAGAACATATAGTTAATTGTTATTGCACAATTTATGCAAACATGTGTTTTAGGTATATATATATATAAATGAATAGAAAATTTAAGCAGCTCATAGAGAGAAGGAACAAAGTGTATATGGAGTATGCGCACGCGCATCAGAAGGGTTCAATATTTGAAACTGCCAAGGCGCGGCCAAGCGATATTTCAACAGAAAACTGATAAAGTCGGTACATGTTTCTTTACTTTTGAAAATGTCGAATGCATACATATTCTGTTAATATTTATCCCCTCGAACGTGTTAGCCTGTTCACTTCCCTATCATCCCAAGACACGGATACTTGGAGAGAGTATGCATTAATAAATAAATAAAATACATAGAAACAATAGTTGGCATTATATCATCCGCGATCTCTTTGCTCGATATTACACGTGAATCGGGTCAAATGGATGTCGGATGAAAAGCTGACACGAACGTGACCCTGTCACCAGCACATTCGACAGGACACGTGCGCGTCAACACAGGTGCCCGTTTCACGTGATGCAATGGAGCTTTAGTATTGTCAGTATTGTTGACGAGGAGATTGTGTTGTCTAATATTCATTGTGTTGATGGAAAATTTGTTGTACAATTAATAACATTATTTATCCATTGCAGTTTTGCACTGCTTATGACAGGCGAGATGTTAAAAATTTGTCTTGTTAATTTATGAAAAAAGTTGGTAATAGTTAAAAAAAAATAGAGCAGAGACTGTCCCTTCACATCCGGTATTTCGATGCCGACATATCGATTTTTTTGTTGTAAATTTTAAGGTAGAATTTATATTGGATTTATACGGGAGGTCTGAAATTAGACCTCCGGCACTCCGTCGGATTTCTGCGTTTCGTCTGATGAGGGAAGCAAACACACGTTTCTCGCTTCTTTTACTTTTAAGTCTTACGCTCTTACGAGCAGGCAGCTCGTCGGTTTTGGGTACTCTAACTTTTTTCCTTAGCGAAGTAAAAATACAAATAGAAATACCTTTATAGCGATTTAAATGATATTGTATATTTCAAATAGTTTTCCTCAGACGCGTCCTCATACAGAAAGGTCGTATTATTTATTAGTTAAGCAGTGTTATGCCCACATTGGACATTTTCCTTTTGCATCAAGGCGAGAGATCGTTTCCCGAACTGATGAGAATAATAATCTGCTTTATTTAAATAGCGTGAAACATATTAATTACGAACGAATCAAGCTCTCGCAGCAGCACTATCACTAGTGAGATGAACGAAGATAAAAAATTTCAAGTTTTCATTTATTTAGTTGTGACTAGAAAGTTATGCTTCGTTGGTTCGATTATGGTTTTGTTTTGTTTAAAATTTTGTTTACTTCTTAATTTTTAGTGAATCTTAAGTTTCTTAACTGATTTTGTTGGTCTTTTTGTCGGTTTGATGTTGGTCTTTTTGTCGGTTTGATGTTGGTCTTTTGGTCGGCTTGATGTTGGTCTTTTTGTCGGTTTGATGTTGGTCTTTTTGTCGGTTTGATGTTGGTTAACCCATTAAACGGGCTAGGACGAAACGCCTATCTCATATTAGGAAATCTACTCTAATCCAGGGTCATTGCAAAACAGATTAGTGAAGAACGCGAAAATAGGTTGTCGAAAAAGCGGCCTTATATGAAAAAAGCGCCGATTAGAGAAAATTACAAAATAATATAATCACAGTCTTGGCTTGATACAGGACCTTTTATCTAAGGAGACGAAGGAGCAACGTGCCCACCGTATTGACTTCGTACACAGTCGTTTTAAAGCAAAACGAGATCACCGTCAATGTAGTCAAAGTCAATTAAATACGCTTTATTTATGATCAAATTTCTATGGGAATACTTGATAACAACCCCCTTTCAAACAAAGAAAGATAAACAACCAAAGTACATAGTAATAAACACATTGCTAACTAAGCCGGGCCGTATACTGCGCGGCTTTTGAAATCACTTGCGCGTAGTTTTTACTTTGTAGTTAAAACTTTCGATATCTTCTAAACTATCTGTCATAACGTTACAGTAATAAAGGCATAATCAGGAGCCAGGAGCGGAGTTCTGAGGTAACAAACATAAAAAAAGATACAGACGAACTTATAACCTATTTAAAGCCCGTTAACAAGTGAGGGGGAACTTATATCGATCCGATTAGTGACGCACTAAATAACGACGATATAAGGTGTACCCGTAACCGACGAGGATGAAGTAAGTTTCTTACTCATATATAGGTACATTCTTCTCGTAAATTCCTAGTGGCGCAAACATTCGAATTACGTTTCGAAACGAAACTGTATCCCGTTGTAATTTGTCGGCGCCAACATCTATTAATTGAAAATATATTTAATTTAAATTTGACAATTTAGCATGTTTAAATCAAAGATAGGTACAGTAATTACTTAATAATTCACAAGCAAAAGTCGTACAAACTCCATTAATATTCACAATCTGCTATCACAGCCTTTATAAATATCTATAAATACTCTAAGTCTCAGCTATTAAGCGACGAGGTTACAAAACCATTTCCTGCGACACATAATGCGCGTAAACTTCTAATGTAATAGGAAAACTCGCTAGTGCGTCGTGACCCTTAGCGCGGTGACCGCTACGAAGGCCGCCCTCGGATCTGAACACCGGTTGGCATCCTAATGTGACTCGTGCCTTATTTCCTGCAAGTCGTAATTAAATTTTATTTTCTATAATTTATTTCAACATTTATTCATTATCTTCTATCAGCAAGTTATAAATACGAAACTCCAAACAATACATCGGATACTACTAAGGGTAATAATTATCTTAACTGTTGGTTTAATAGCACATGTAATAAATACGTAGAAGATCTCTGCCATTAATTCTTTTAATTTCTTACTAGCCTCTCGCGAGGACCGAGTTGAGCTATCCTATAAAAGTTACCTGACACGAATAACCTTAGGGAATTAGAATTATATTGTGTATAAAATTGCGCGTTCAGCACAGAAGCAAAAAATAAGGAACAAGAGAGATTGTTAGTGTGACAGGGACACATCTGTCCTCGGCGGTATTTCCAAACCAGTACGGCTTAGGGTGCTTCAAGAAGCGAGCCTATCCTCATTCCTCAAGGGCCGGCAACGCATCTGTAGTTCCTCTGGTGTTGCTTGTGTTGGGTGTCCATGGGCGTCGTTGATCACCCCGGTGTTCCCGCCACTCGTTTGCCCCCTTCTCTTATACAAAAAAATATATATCAAAATAAATAATTTACTCTATACACTTACCTAATAAATAAGCATACTAGTTGTGCGATAAGTGCTTCGATAGCTTTATATGTTCTGATTAGTTTTCAAGTAAAAAATGTAAGATAAAAGTTCTGTGTTTGCAAGGAAGAAAATATATTTTTAAATTGACAAGAAGAAACAATGGACAAAGAATGACAATGAATAAAAAAGTAAAACACGAAAAAGGTTCTGAGGCGCGGCGCGCACTGGGCACGCAACCCGGGGGCCGGTGTCGCCGCAACACATAGTCTGAAATGTTTGGTCCCGTGTTTTGTTTTACACAGAACACCCAGTTCTATTTATGGTTTCATGCAAAACTACACATAATAGGTTAAAGTTCATGTCACCAAATACGTCATAATTTTAGTCGAATTATCCTGTATAAACTTACTGGGAAAGAAAATTGTCACTCAACTTAACACTAAAAATATTTTCATCACAAAATTGAAAACATTTTGGACACTGGTCCGTCCCAATTAGTGACAACCACCAATTGTTGATTTGACCAATAAATAATTATTCATTATTTATCATCATCTCTAGGTATGTCTTGCACTACCAATACCTAGATAACAGTGAAATTTTTATTTAAAAAAATATTAGTGTTGACTTGTACTCATTTATTCAGGCGCCTTGGAATTTCGTTAAAATTCGTTCTGCCCTGTAATTCACTATTTTGGCGATAATGGCTTACACAATTGGCTATTTAGGGTAAACATTTACATTAAATTACATACATACGTTTTTACAGCGCACACTAGAATAGCTCGCATATAGCGGAATTTTTTTCTCCTTACTTGACACTTACCGTTTTAAGAGAATTCACACAATGTCTTTAACTCGAAGCTGATCGCAATTTGATAACCTGATACAAGAGCTCGCCGAAAGAAAGACTCGCCATCATCAATTTATTTTTTCAAAAGCATCCAGCCTTAACTAATCCCTGTGAGACAAAGCCAATGTTTCGCTTTCATATAATGTTATGTTCCAGAAGTATACCTTAATTATTTGTTTCTTGAGACGGTTAGATATTATGGATGGAAACACATCTACGGAAATTTCTAATTGAAGACCGAAAATATCTCGGTACTATTTGTGTAGCTGCATCAGACTGCACGTAGCATCTGGTGCCAACTAATACAATATTACATAATCACTGTATACATAAATAGACACTGAAATGCGCAATACAACATACACAACTATATTTCCTGTGTTTTTGTTGAAAATTTAACAAAAACTTCAAAAACCATAATAATTTTACCTAGTCAAGGATGTCATTTCAATGTCCTCTTCCAGCTTCGGAGCAGCCGCTTGCAAACTGGACTAATCTATACGTATCCCAATATTCCTGATATTATCTCAGAGAAACTCAAATTACAAAAAATAATACGTCGTATCACCCTTTCTAATACCATGTCTATTACTGCAATTTTATCTCCTACACCATATAAAAAAATGAACAAGCTTAAATTTTTCGCTTCCTTTACATCTATACATGTTCGCTAGTTCAGGGTGCTACCAATCCTTTCTTTAGTATACCAACAATCTGGTCTATGTAAGTTCGTCTCGGATATATCCTGTCAATATTGCAGCATTAATTTACTTTTTCTCCTTTCCTAATTCATCGTTTTGCTATGCCAGAAGAGGAGAACCTACATCTACGATATCTGTAAACATGATTGCACCCACTATCGCCACTTCCTGTTCACTCAATTTACAAACAGCGTTAGAAACCGATAAAGTGTTGATGAATGTAATTACGCAATGTATAATCTAAGTCCAAACAATATTAGCGCGCGCTACGGCGCATGTGCGCGTGCGCACGTGTTCGGTGCACGTTGACTGCAGCGTGGGGAGTGCAGATAAGCATTGTATTACTCAAAACGATCTTTAAAATGTTTATGATCTATGCAACTATAGCGAATGCTTACTATCTCTGGCTAAATTGTGCTTAATTTTATACCTTGTTTCTTTTGTAATATCGATCGTAATGTTTATTACACTTGCGACAATTATTTATTACTATGGCTGCCCATTCCTTTTTAACTACCCCTCTTCTGTTAAACTTGAAGGTCGGAACAATCGCTTTTACAATAACTCTTTGGATGGTTACGGATATTGACGGCTAGCAGTCATCGTTTAGCATTAGAAAAAAACCTCATCAGTATTTCACTCGGCGTTATAGATCTTATGAGTATGCAATCCATCATCTGAATCCCCGCTTGCTTAAAAAATTAACTAAAGACTTGAAGGATTTGAAGAATACAAATACTTGACAATTGCGTACAGCGTAAAAATTCGAAATTTAATCGTTACATTGAGCCACGTGAGCACTGATTTCTTCACGTTCGTATTGTTCTCACGATTGTCAATTAAAAAAAATAATTAAGCTTATAACAATGTAGAAACATTTTCAAAGTCCGATACAGTTTCCTGATGCATTGTATTTGTAACATTCCAAAATATTACAAAATGCATACAATAAAACAATTATTATTATTATAACAATTAAATAGTTTCGAAACTACCCCTCTTAGTGTCAAGTCTCACGTGCGTTCGTGCAAAAGTCTTCGATATGGTCGGGAACGTGATCTAGACCCCATTCATTTCCCCGCTATCTAAATGTTTACTAAATACTAAAGAACAATGGCTCGTAAAATAGTTGTGATTAACTGACTTTTTACTCTAAGAATAGGTGTCGGTTTAAACATGCGATACGCGAGTGTACCACATACAATTCATACGTTATTTTCGTTCTTTTAAAAACTAGCAGACTGCGCCCGGCCTCGCTCGGATAAATGTCGTAGTCTGTTACTTCTTAATAAATTAGTTTTCTAATTATAGAAGAGTAGAGTACCACTACCATAGCGCTACCCATACACATCCGCAACAAGCAAATGTGTTGCAGATGCGTTGCCTACCTTTAATGGGCATAGACAGGAAAAAGGATATTTCCTTTTCCGCGTTAACCCCCTCCCTGTCCAATCCTCTTCCCTTTCCCATCCTATCCACTTATGAGGAACGGGTGGGAAAGGGAAAAGGACTGATATTAGGCCTCCAGCACTTGATTCATCAGACGAAACGCAGAGAACTTCTACTTAACGCCTGTCTTCTGTGAGGTCGTGGTATTTCACCGGTCGAACCGGCCTATTCGTGCGACAGATGTTGTTGTTGCGGGCTCTACCACTGTTAGTTTCATCTAACTTAAACTATCTAACAAATTCAATGGATAAAGTTATTTTTACCCTTATAGAGGGTTTTATTACAACGCGAATAAATAAATATTTATTAACATGTGCTTAAAAAGCAATGAGTATGTATTCTATTAATATTATGGAACTTACTATTGTTACGTAACCCTTTTGCAACTTTTTTGGACCCTCCCCTCTCGGTGATCACCCGTGGTATATGCGAAGGCCGATCATCGAATAAAATCGATCAGCGGAAATACTTCAGCGCGTCATTAAGGGGAGATTGATTACATGCGGATAGGTGTACATTTCAATAACATGACAATTTGACTGTGCCTCAAAGAAGTTGGTATGTGTACAAACTTACAAAAAACAACGACAAGTATAGACAGCCTTGGGCGCTGTCGTATTTATTTTATTTTAATGGAAAAGGGTCGAGGCTAACGGGATAAAATTATTAAAACTTTTGTGAGACATTATTAACTTAGTTTTTATTCAAACAGCTTTACCCACGTTCGCGTTTTTCACGGTATTTTGTACTGACAAATTTTGGATGTGTCGGAGGTCCAAGTAAAACCGCGAACATAAGTAAGGTCGTTTTTACAGAAAAATATGGTGATTAACTTATTTTTTATTTATTTATTTATTCAGTCAAACAGGCATGAAACAGTAAGGATACATAATACAATACATACGAAAATTCCTAGTACCCTTGATATTTGAAAAAACAAAATCAAATATATCCCACGGGAACCCTATATTTTTCCAGAATATAAAGTAGCCTATGTACTATTTCAGAGTATAATCTATCTCTGTGCAAAATTTCATCCAGACCCGTACAGCCGTTTCGGCGTGAAAGAGCAACAAACATCCATCCATTAAAACTTTCGCATTTATAATATTATTTATAAGTAAGATATTACAGGCTACCGGTCCCGTATTGTTCGGCATATTCACTTTACCTTCTTTATCTTTAGAAGCAAGTAAATATCACGGTAGAGTTTAATATGGATGTTATAAAAACAGTGCGCAATGACATAACATACGAGGCTTAAAATTCATTTTAAAGATCTAAATGTTTATTTAATTCCTCTGTAGTTTTATCGTGTAAGTATTCTACCGATGTATCTGTCTGCTCTTTACAAAACCACCATACCTGATTTAGATACACGTGACTATCTCACGTGCAGTATTTATTAGGTTTTATTGTAAAATAATTTCGGGGGCGCACCTTGTTCGGCGCGACCTTGAGCCGAATCGAACGAACGAAAAGTTGTCTCGAGATTTTAAAAACAAAATCGTTACATAACCCGTGTGAGACGAAGTAAACGTAAGGATTTAAATATAGTTTACACATGTATATTACAGACAATATTGTTTTATGTTATAACATGACACGTTATTGCGATTTTGCTAGGGTTGCCACATAAGTATTTACGTTCATTTTTTAAATTTATTTTTTTATCCAACACATCCGCAACAAACAAATGTGTTGCAAATGCGTTGCTTACCTATAATGGACAGAGGAGGGCATAGACATGAAAAAGGATATTTCCCTCTTCCGTCAACCCCCTCCTCGTCGAATCCTCTTCCCGTTCCCATCTCATTATGAGGAAAGGGTAGGATCCTTTCCTACCCTTTCCTAAAGGACTAAAATTAGGCCTCCGGCACCTCACTCATCAGACGAAATGCAGAGTACTTCTACTTCACGCCTGTTTTCTGTGAGGTCGTAGTATTTCACCGGTCGAGCCAGCCAATTTGTGCAACAGATGTTGTTGTTGCAGACTCTACCACTGTTAATTAAATTAATTTGTTATTTGTAATTACTCTTTTCATTTATATTACCACTAACAAATCCTGTGTATGATATTTGGCACTTTCTATCTCAAACTGCAACCGTTAATTATCGCTGTAAACGACGCTATCAAACCAGGAGGTCGTTCGACGGTCGCCTCTAAAAGATAGATCACGAAGGTGAGTGTGAGGAAAGTGATAACCTTAAATAACATCTAACAGACGCTAACTAGCCAATCAATTAGTCTGCTAAGTTTCAAACGGAACAAACAAGAGTTGTATATGCATTGTAAGCCTTTGCGTTAAGAAGTAAAAAAGAAACGGTTGTATGGAAAGGCGATTGTACCTCGATTCACATTACAAGACTCAGAAATACAACACCAAAAAACTGAAAAGGTATTTAATACAACACCAAAAACCTGAAAAGTTATTTAAAAAAATGTGGTATAAAACTGAAAACTTTAAAAATAACAATTGAAACAATATTTCAATGAGAATGAAAGTGCGTGTTTAAAGCCCGGTGCACACGTAACGGGAATTTACCCGCGCGGGACGGGCACAGGACGTGGTTAGTAATGAACCAAGAGTTACTAAACTATTTGACTAACCCACCCGTTACAAGCAATTTTTTTAGGCGTTAGTATAAACAGGCTAGCATTTTTTTTAATTCTTGGACATATCTAAATTATAACATTAATATTGCTGCCTTGTGGGGTTAGGTTAATTAATATATATATATATATATATATATATATATATATATATATATATATATATATATACATATATATATATATATATATATATAAATCTAAAAGTTTCTGTCACGTCCCGTCCCGTACGGACAAAATACGTACGTATGCATTGGGCTTAAGTGTAAGTGTTCAATTATTGAGCGTCCGTGTTCGCGACTGCGTGTTATTGTTATAAAGGTTTCCATATTGCTTCAAATAAGACATCACGTGACAGCGAGCACGTGGAAGCTTTACGTCACCGTGTTAGATTAAATCTATGTTAATAAAATGACATGAGGTTTTTGGTTGAGTACTGAACCAACTTTTATGATTGCTAAGATATAAATATGTATAACAGAAGAAGAACTGACTGACTGATATATCAATCATCGCACAGCCCCAACTGCTGGCCCTAGAGAAATTTCGCATGGAACCTTCATATAGTAATGGAAATTACATAACATTTTTAAAAAAATAAAACCTAAATGGAATGAAGTCAAGGAAGGGTTATTATGGTTAATTCATATATGTACTTTTTCATACATTTCATTACGTTAGATGTATATAATAATAATTCTACTGTATTGTATGGTATATATTTTTTACAGATTTCAAAAAAAGAGAATTTCGAAAAAGAAAAGCGAAATTTTGAGAATCTCAATTCGCTTGTAACTTACTAAGTATAAACTGTTTTTTGTCAATCAAGGATGAAATAAAAACGGGTAAGTATATAAAAGTTAACCTTTTATATACTTACCCGTTTTTATTTGAAGTATTATTATTAGAAAAGTATTTGAAGTATTTTTATTGGGCCTTCGGAAACTCAATAACGATACAGAAATACAGATTTATTGGTAATTAAATATTTACACGTCATGGTTACTAAAGTATTATAAATTTAATAAGTTAAACACTTTAAGCTACAGGCAATAAGTAAAATAGCGGTTGTAGACGGCGGGCCCCATGACGTGCACCGTCTTCTCGGTCCTCGCCAGTCTGTGCGCCGCCAGAGCCAGCTTGATCACAAGCGAGTCTCCATCCTACTGCTGCCGGTTTCCTTCCGCGTTTTAAAAGCAAGAAGCGTTTGCCACGTGAATAGCGCCACCTGGAAAATAACTAACGACAGCATGCTGAATGCCCGTTCTCTGTCGGCCGCTCGCCCCTATAGCTCGGCGCCGTACTGAAGAAGTGAGCGTAGGGTGGCAAAGTAGCAGGTACGGACAACATCGGCGGAGACGACTCGCGACAGCCGTTTGAGCTCGTAACATGCAGCATGATATATGCTGATTGTGATTTTGTAACTATACAGTTCACTCTTTGCTTCCTAGAACTACCTTATAGAATGATCCATTTTCAACTAAATTTCCCAATAGATACCAGTTCCTTCAGTAAAGTGTGTACTCGTTTCTCAAAGGAAAGGCGCAGCTTGCAGTTGAAGTGGTGAGCATGGTATAGGGCGGCCGTGATAATTAAATATCACAATGTAAATCATCTTACACAATTACATTCGACAAACAATCCATCGTTAACGACTACAAGTACTTTCAGTACGTGTAAAAACCACGTATTATAGCATTCCGTTGGTAAAATTGGCAAAACTCGCGTGCGTTACGTAAATACGTGATTATATGAAAAGCAAGGCAAGTTATATCACAGAGCTTAGATTTAATTCGATAACACGTTATGTACATGACTGTACAACAAAAGATAATGTTGTTAATAAGACAAATTACACGCTCAGTATCATGACCAAGGTAATTAAAGGCTGATTCACGTGATATTAAGTGACTGCTACATTACTCCGTCACATTGTCCAGCAA
Source organism: Papilio elwesi (assembly GCA_029849275.1). Taxonomy (NCBI): domain Eukaryota; kingdom Metazoa; phylum Arthropoda; class Insecta; order Lepidoptera; family Papilionidae; genus Papilio; species Papilio elwesi. The sequence goes on from CM056709.1 coordinate 2,727,569, forward strand.
AATCTTCAACAATCAGAAGGGTTACAGAGACACAACGGATTAAATCAATACCAACTCGCGGATAAGATTCAGTGGAGGCGGAACAGAAGGGTGATCGATGATCAAGACCTTCACTTAGTCTTGATCAGAAGTGGATAGCCTCTTGGTGTTCACAGGTTGTTGTTTAGGAAATCAGCGTAGGAATTACATGTGTTAATTCTCCCATTTCCATTCTCCTTTTATCGTGGATACACCGCGCCTGCAATCTAAGCGATTCCAATTCTAATAAGGGCGGTAGAGTCCGCAAGAACAACACCTGTTGCACGAATGGGCCGGCTCGACCGCTGAAATACCATGACCCCACAGAAGACAGCCGTGAAGTAGAGTATTCCGCATTTCTTCTGGTAAAAGAGGTGCCGAAGGCTTAACTCTAGCCTTCTTCACCCATCCATTGCCAAATAATAAAAGAATGAGAAGGTGAAGAGGGCTTGACGGTGGAGGGGATGAATAGGGAAAGGAAACAACCATTTTCTGTTTATCCCCTTCTCTGTCCATATAAGGTAGGCAAAGCATCTGCAACTCATTAGCGTTTTGCAGATGTCTATGGTTTTGCAAATGATTACAACACGTTGCCAGCATTAGTTTTTCCGTCCGATCATGACGTGTGTACCTAATTCCTACCACATGACCACTTAACATTTGGTGGGATTGTGGTAAAGCGTTAGTTTATTCATTACAAAAAAGAAGAGAAGGGCATAAGAACAGAATAAGGCCTTAGGCGCTTTGCTAATCTCCTACCTCTACCTTTACGTTAATACTTTTTTTATGAAACAAAGGCGAAAAAAATGCTCACCTTTCATATACAGAGATAAACAGTAAAAAGGGAAAAAAGGATATTTCCTTACCCTATTCATCCACTCCCTCGTCATACCCTTTACCCCCTCTATCGTATCATTATTAGAAGAGAATGGAAGAGGGGAAGTGGACTAAAATGAGGCCTCCGAAACCAAGCACATCAGAGAAAACGCAGAATACTTCTAATTCACGCTTGTGTTCTGCGAGGTTCCTAGGTTACTTCCCCGGTTAAGTCGATCTATTCATACATCTGCTGTCGGTTTTGACTTCCATCGTTAATATTAACTGCTATCTGGTTACCAAAACACCATAGACAAACATATACAAAAATATGTAAATAGATTGGATTTCACTTTAAATGTATAATTAGTATATAAAATACGTTACCGGCAATTAGTCAACGAGCATACGGTGGTCACGTGAGGCGCCCTTGGCCCTAACCTTACCGCGTTCCGTTGTAACACAACAATGTTTAACTATTTGCATTTTTATTGCTCGTGGCGAAATGTTCGTATCAAATAAATAATGGATTTGCCGCAGTATTGTAAGGGAAATTGCATCTATTTTACACAAACTTGATGCCGGATTATGCAATTTAATCATTGTACATCCACTTTGTACATGTTAAGTTTATTTGTGTAATAATTGTTTCCTTAAATATAACTTATATAACACAATTACTAAGTAACTAAAAACGCGACAAGTAGCTTGGCAGTCATCTCTTGATGTTCATCTGACACTGCCTAAAGGATTTTGAACCGAAACAGGTGGAAATTTTAAGGTACAAGTTTAGGGCTATATGGCGAATGCATTAACACCTCCCAGGCAAAATTTCTTAATTTTTAAACGCGTAAGACGAGCTTAGGTCGAACTAATCGCGAACTCATTTTCAACTGTGAAATATCCCCTTATTGACACTGCATTAGGTCCATTAACGTTACGTATATTTTTCGCGGCTTGCGTTTGTTCCTTTTTTGTAATAATATTTTAAAATGTATTCCATTCAAATTGTATGTCATTATTAGATTCACTCATTTTGATGGAACGAAATACAAATGAGAAATAGATGTAAACAACATTTTACTAATTTGTTTTGTTTTTGTAAATGTAACCTGTTTAATGTCATCAAAATCAGCCAGATAAAAATACTAGAGGTAAATAGTTTTCATTACCGGGTTGTAAGTAACATAGGTATGCACCAAAATAGTATAAAACGTACTAAAGAGAAGTCGTAACAATGTGATATTTAAAAATAGCCCTCCCACGCACAGTTCGAACCTACGTCATGGTTCACATTTACATCAAACGTCTTATTTATACGACAATTACATTTCTACGTATAGTATAACACAAAGTGGACCCTATTTAATATCAATTATAAAGATCAGAGGTCAATTTACATTAGATATTTATCTATCAATATAAACTTCTCAAAAAAAGACCTTGGACCTTTAGGAGATGATATATATACACTTGCCCAAGTGCAACCAATTCAGAAATGATTAAAGCTATAAAAATAACTTAAGGCAACCTAAATTAATCGATTCTAAGGCGTACGAAGTTATTACTTATACAAGCTGATGCTATCAGTGTCAATCCACATGAAGGTGAGCGTGTGATCAAACGATTGACGATTTAATGTTTAAACTGTAAGTAGTTTATTTTGCACAATTAAAAAGGACGTCATAAAAATTTGCGCTCATACTCGTAACCCACAGAAGTAGGAAGAGATTGTGAATTACATCCATACGTGTACGCATACCTGCCTGTCTCTAGGAAGTCACTATTCATATCAACATATGCAAGCACTCCTGACGCGTCCCCTGCCAACACTGCCACTCACTTATGCAAAATAAATTTGTATTGTTCCTCTCTCTTCATTTATCCTTTCAATATGCCCGAACACTACAATTTTCCCTTATCGAATTAACATTGAATAAAGTTCCACTCACAGTTAGGATAAATAGAAAGTTCACTGAACTTTTAAATATATTGAAATTTCTATGTACGCTAAGTGATACAATTTAATTTAATACGGTACATTTATTGTTAACTCGTGTAAATTTTGCATAATGTTGACTATTAATGGTCATATAAAATCAGGCGAACCGCTCGCACTTTAACCTTATTAAATACAAACTCAGCCCCGCGGTTTCTCCTGCCACGCAATTTAATTTAACCGACGATTATCTAGCCTAAGCTAAACCCTATTTAATATGGATTGAAGGAATATTATTTATCCGTACAGACTTCCATCCTCTTGCCTTCTAGGTCTAAACCTTTATGATTTTACTCTAAAATTGCTTAAAACTATTATGACTAACTCGTTCGAAGCTTTTCTAATCCATATAAGCATTGTACATCGCAAACAATACGTGAACAAATTAAGAGTATCACAATACCATAATGGCACGATGCTGAGAAAGGTCGGCCCAACGTGACCGCGTTTCACGTGGCCGGCATGACATAAGACGGCGTCACGCCAGGGACGTGCTACGCCGTATCGAGTCCCGGTGTCCCGGGAAATACATGCACAGAATCAAATAGATAAAGTGAATCCAAATGGAAATAATTGTTGGTCACATAGGTTGGTTGTTTTTTTTTAATTCTTAATGTATTTCTTTTGATATTTTCGCTCTAGTCGCGGAGTTGCAGAAAAGTAGCCCCCAACTACTAACATTACTTACGATTATCAAATTTGGAATTTAATACGCTTATAAAGAGCGTTTAGTGTACAACAATATATTAATTTCCCTATGATTAATAAACGTATCATACTGGTATATTTTAATCATTTTCTTACATAATTCCAATTGAATACACCTATATGCGTACTACGTGCAACGCAACACGCTCGCTCCGGCCCCGCCGACCCATTTACCGATTACCAATAAAATAGGTAAGCGTTACCTCGAAGCTGTTATCTGGTTTGTTTAGCCTAGAATTACATCACCGACCAGTACATGCGACTGATTAAATTTATGCTATTACGTATGTCGGTCGATTACGCAATCCGATATAAAATCGTGGCAAAAATAGTTTTATTTGACTTCATTATTGTATGTAAATATGTAAAAAATATGTTGTTTTAATCACTAACATTCAAAATTTACAAGGGTAGAGCCCGCATCAACGTCTGCTGCACGAATTGGTCGGCTCGAATGGAACCACGACCACACAGAAAACAGACGTGAAGTAAAAGTACTCTTCATTTCGACTAATGAGTGAGGTGCCGGAAATCTAATTCCCGCCTTGTCGTGGCGGTGGGGCTCAGTAGCCATGGGTGGGGGCCCATGGTGAAGCTAAGAGAAACCCGGCGGTGGCATTGCAAGGGAAAGGGGCTAACCTTCCCCCTTGCAGCCGTATTTCGCATAATCGCTAAAAAACGCTGTGACCGCGGGCCTCTGTCTTTTTCAAGATGTAGGCCACGAGGAGTGAACCTCTATAAAGAACTCAAGGCGGCACCAGCAGGGGAGGGCGGGAAATAGCGAACTTGCATTGCACGGTGTCGTCTCCTAGGTGCGCCCCAGACCATCTTGGGGCACGGCCCCCTTATAAGGTCGCATTGCGTCGCCCCATCCCAGGCCGGCCTGTGGGCGTCGCGGTGTCACATGTTTGTCATGCTCCCGCGGTGTCCACGCAATGGCAACGAGGGAACGTCTGTGGTTTTTAGTGGGTACGCCCAGCTCGGTGGATTAGCCCCACAGACCCCCTTGGTCTCGAACATGCATAAGGTTGCATTTTTAACAAGTTAAAAAGGTTAAACTTGATATTTATAGATATACGCATCTGTGAAAACTTAAATCAAATATATCCCACGGGAACTGTGCATTTTCCGAAAGAAAAAGCAAAAAAAAAGTGTTTTATTCCAGACTATAATTCGTTCTCTGTGATCTGTCATCCAGATCATTTTTCGGTTTTGGCATGAAAGAATAACAAACATCCATCCAAACTTTCGCAAGTATAATATTAGTAAGATTATTTTGATAATTTAATATTGTATATTCAAGCCCGAGAAGGGCTGGCGTCAGGCAGGCGGCCGGCAGTAAAAAAACTATAGCCAAAACCTATTACAGTATGGACTACGGTCGTACTGTATCGATCCCACATAAAAAAGTGGGAAAAGGGCAGGGAGAAGAAGAAACAAGGAATATGTCTATCTGAAGGCATTCTCTTACTGAAGTCACTTACTGCGATCGGTAAGGTTATTATTAAAATAAAATAAATAAATATGCGCTCACGCCCGTAAGCCAGAGGGGTAGGCAAAGATCATGGATTTCCATTTGGCGCGATCCTGGCACACCTCTCTCGCTCCTTCCACATTCAAAATATTAAGAGTATTTGGTAGTAGAATATTAAATTAATATAATATTTTTGTACACAAGCTAAGAGTCACGCGATGTTAAATAATCACCGTCGAAGCATTCGTCATCGGAATAGTATCTACGACTATTTTACCCATATAAGTATCAATCTTGTAATTTTAAAAGTATCGATAACTCAATTGAATCCCAGCGTTCCAGCACAATTTCTGTAAGTCCTCAATAGAAATATGTATAAGAAACTTTTAAAAGGTCGACAAATTTAAAAGGAATACGGAAAAAGAACGGAGCCAAAAGTTTCTTTTCAAACTTGAAAAGAACTTTCGGCTTCAGTTCTTTTTAGAGCTTCAGTTCTTTTATTCAGTTCTAAGGTTCTTTGCTTATTATTGTTATTCGTACATGTGACCCAGGAGTCACGCGGCCGCGGAAACTACGAAGATAATGGGGCTGTCGAAGAACAATCCCATTATTAAACCAAACTTCGCATATACAAACTAAAGGAAAGAAAATTAATTGAATCTGAACCGGATTATTGAGTACGAAACATTTTTTTTAAAATATAATGAAGTTCAAGTGGTTAACTTTCTATGAAATTCAAAGTACTATATAACTTTTCAGGGGGAAGTATTACTTCTCAGAATTATCGGTTATTAATCGATTACGTTGCCAGTCTCTTTGTTATTCGAATGGTTGGATTGGGAAAGGAAAAGGGATGGCAAGACGATGGGGAATGATGGGTTCAAGAAACACCTCAGTCATCAGACGAAACGCAGAAGGTGTGTTCTTTCCCCGTTCCAGTGATCACGCAACGCGAAGTAGCATTAGTTGTTGCACGACTGAGCCCCATATGCGTAGTAATTGAGGCTACTAACATGTTAGGTGATTCAAGCAACAATCGTGTACTTAGCCTGTAAAATATTGCAATAAACAGTGGTAGAGCCCGCAACAATAACAGCTATTGCAAGAATGGGCCGCCTCGACAAGTGCAAAAGCCACGAACTCACAGAAAACAAGCGTGAATTATAAGTTCGCTTCTGTATTGCATGCGATGATCAAGGTGCCGGAGGGGCAATTTTAGTTCTCTTCCTTTTCCCATCCTTCCGCATGGGGACGCATGATTGGGGAAATGGAAAAATCAATTTTCCTGTCTATCCTCTCCTCTGTCCATTAAAGGTAGGCAACGTAGTTGCATATTTTTTTGGTCTTCTTTGACACCCATCATTACTGAAGGTCGGACTTGACTTAAAGTGCCCCCATTGACTTGTCAACGAGCTGCCTCCAGACGGCTCTGTCCACTTTGCATCACATACACACATCTATAGCATCGCAAATGGGTAAGATTAGTTTGTGTTACACTGGAACGATTTTAATAATTTCAAAAATACAAGAAGGGCCAACAACTTTGACACAGGAACGTCAGGCTCCCCCGTGGCCATGAGTGCTGTAAAGTACTCGAAACGCCGGAACAAATAATATAAAATAAACGCGATAACATCCGTAAAATAAATCAATGACTAATGGTCTAATTGAAATATGAAGATATTGGATAATGCTGTGAATGTGATTATAAAATCACAAGTGTGGCTAAGAGAATAACATACAATATAATTATTATAAACATAGACTATGCCCCCCACCCCCTTTCCCGCACACTCATTACACCGATGCCACGCGCTGGGGCGACACGTGAACGATACACTAAGACAGACAAGGTTATATTACGTAATCCAAACACAATCAGACATTATACAGAGTTAAAAAGTTGTAGTCTAACTATGACGCTATAATAAGTTAGCACTCACGCTCATAACCCTAAGAGGGGTAGGCAGAAACGGATTCCTGTTTGACACGATCCTAGCATACATGTTTGTCAGTTGTGGATACACTTAATATCTCTGTCTTAGAATCTTTCTGTCCAGTGTTCCTATCTTTGATATACAAAAAGTTCGCTTACGACACTACCAACGATTCCATTCACATTCGCAACGTCTTCAATCTTTTTCTATTCATCCTATTAGCACTGACTGTTATATTATCTATAAATAGCGCGTCTCACAAGACAGAAAGAAGTCTTGGAAAGGAGACCACATATGGGAAGAAGTGTAGGGCGCTCTTCTTCCAGGTGGATCGCTGACCCGGTGAAGACGAATAACTGCAGTGGTATGTTAAAAATTATGTTTACAAAGAACACCGTGTTTTTTGATGCCTGAGAATCAAACCCTGAACCTGAGGGATAAGGCCGACAATCTAAAAGCTCCTAAAATTGTAATATCGTCACGTAATCCGCAGGACTGGATTGCGTGCGGTATCCATAGAAACTGATTGCATTGTTAGAAAACATTCTGTTATTTAGTTGGGAAATACTAAAAGTTCTATGACGTAACGTACTCGTGTTCCCTGATCGTCTGTATAACAGCCGATTCCGCTTATTGAATTATATAAGACGGATCGGCTGTTAATACTACTGCCATACAAACTTATTGTTTCACGTCTCACGTGTCAGCAAGAGTTTATCTATAAAACCGAAATGCGGATTGACTTCTATTCAAATAATTATAAGTAAAGAACAAAAAACAATTAAACATACATAAATGTAATAAACAGGTAGAAAATAATCAATGAATGAAGAGCTTATCGCTCCTGGGATTACACAGTGTGTCCCGGACCACAATCCCGTCCGGGGTAGAGTGGTGGTGTGGTCGAAATATAGTCCGCGCTTGCTTAGTGACATAATAGCAACTTGCAACTTGTTTCAAAAATTTATCGAGGTCCTGAAACTTTCAAACGTATGAAAACACACACACACACACACACACACATATATATATATACATTTATGCATAAATATATAGGAAGGGATTACATTTTTAAGAAGTACCTGTGACTAGATCTATAGATGCGTCAATGAATAAACGTAATAAAGAGACCATTAAAAGCAGTCTCCGTAAAACCAGTTGACGTTATGACGCTATAATTTGCCTTTGCGTCATTGAAATACCATTTGGTAATCATTTTATGCTGCTTCATATACATTTAATATTCTTTTAATTACCAAATATATGTATATACTCCGTATATTGCTTACATGTACATTATATAGGTCGAAAATAACGCGAGTACACGTGAAGGACTAAGACTTATAAAGAATAAGAGATCTGGTGTGAAATAGAGTGAGAAAGAGAGTGGTGATTATCTAAAACAATACAAAACTACTTAATTTCAATATAAATATTGTATTTATTAAATATTTACTAACAATAAATTAATGTTCTCAAAATATTTTTGTATTATCCCTTTAAATGTTCCAACAAATCTTATAAGATACTTCGAGATAAGAATACAACGAGGACAATAGGAATATAACGAAGTTAAGGGTTTAACTCCTACTTATATATGTTTTTATCCTTCAATGTCAACTCGAGTGCAGTTGGCAACGCCAGTGGCTCCCGTTTTGGGAGACAATAAACATGCGCATTGTTGTTGTGATTGTGTCCAACGCATACCTTACGGCGGGGAAGGACATAGCATAATTAGGTGACCTCCAACGACGAACACGCATAAATACAAAGTAACCAATTTAATAGTATGCAATATCTTTCGTCAGCAACATGCTCAACATGCGATAGTAGAAGGCGTCAACCCTTATAACTTGTACTTTTTAAGGAGGTTGCAAATGATGAAGTTGTGAACTACTGGACTTGAATATGTATAACATTTACACGTAAACAAAAACCGGGGCATCGCAGATCCATCGCCTTTTTTATATATGTATTTAACACTTAGAAGTAAAGTACTTTTTACGTAGATAATCGAAAACACGTTCAAAAATTCCATGACGTCATTCTATCGTCACTTGTTCCGAGATTCGTTAAAATTTAATTTACCATTAAGGGAAAACCACATTCATACATATCTAAATGTTGCACGCTACAGGATCGTTATAAAGAAAAGACAATACTTTGTGCGTCAGTTTTTTTTAACAAGAATCGAGGATGACGTACACTAGAAGTCAGCCACTCTTGCTAGTCTACATATATTCCACTTAATATGAGGTTGAATAGACTTAATTTGTTTGTTTTTTTAGAGCAGAATGTTAATTCCGCTAATTAGTTCGCAGTGTTAAAACATTTACACAAAAATAAAAAAAAAGAAGTTTCGAATCAAATCAAATCGAAGGGTGAATCGGTAACACGTTTTTATTACTTGGACCTATTAATGTAAGACAATTTTACCGACTCGCCCTTACAAAAAACGTACCAATACCTCATAGGGCAATTCTCATTATTTTGATCTTTCTAAAATAATTAAGGTACTTTAAGTAAAAAAGCACTCCTTCCCTAAGGACGAAAGCATCTTCAGTTAGTTTGCCTTGAGTTGTGGATATTCATTCACATAGCGGGCAGCAGCAAGACAACCCGTTACTCGTTTGCCCCTTATCCTAAAAATACTTAACCAATCAAACCAGCTCAGCTGTCTAACAACTTCTGCTAACTAAGATTCGTAATCTAACTGGTATGTACTAAGTTTTTGTTTATCCTAAGAAGAGAATTTCCTGGAAATTACGCAATACGATTACGATACTCAATTTCCATGGTCAATTTTCAATATGCTATTTAGAAAGACGTCATTACAGTTACATAATAGTGGAGCAACTGATTAAATAGTAAAAAAAAATCATTAGAATAAATATTGTGAGACGTAAGACGCAAAAAGTTACGTCACAAAAATAAAACGTATATCGCTTATTTTCGTCGTAGGAATTCAATGATATATCCTTCAACCCACCCTTTCATCATATATGTCCGATCAGGTATCAGACCTATTATATGTGAGTGTAGTTCAACTCAAGTTATGTTATGTATTCAATTTAATATTGTCAATCTTAATATATTTCGACGAGCAAACCTAGTATTCATATATGTATCTCGGAAACGGGTTCGAAGATTTGGAAAGGATTTTTTTTATTTAAATAAATAATAATTTAAATTAAAAAATATAAGTGTTTCGATGTCTTTCCTCCAAAAATAAAAACAAAAAATTCATGATTAATGGATATAAGGCCATATTTTACATATCATCGTCAATCGTCATCGTCAAACCCAAAAAAACCCTCGATATATGCGCCAGTGAGGAGATAGGCGACAGCCGCACATACACCCACTCTCTTTGTGCAAGCTTCACGCACACACAGGGCTTGTAATATCTTTCTCTAAAAAATATCTCTTTAAAACCAACAATATATTCATTATTGAAACTTCAATGTGTTTCTGAGCCTTCTGAGCCTGATTTCGTGTTTTTCTCCAAATGACACGGAGTCCTAAGCAAAACCTTGCGACCATTGTCTTAAAATTTAAATTACACATTTAACTTCTGACGAGGGTTGGCGTCAAGCAGCCAGACGTAAAAACTTTAGCCGAAATCTATACATTACTGCCTACGGTTGTTATTTGGCATTCGGAGCAGTGATAGATACTGTAGGTCGGGGATTTGAACCGAGACGGGCGCTTTACTTTGTGTAATTTATTTCATCAGTACTCGTCCAAAAACGGAACCACCAAATTCGACGACATGTGACATCCACCAACCCGCACTGGACCAGCGTGGCCGATTACGGGCCCTTCCCTCTCTCTTGGAGAGAAGGCCTGTGAATCTGCAGTGGGGCAACATACTAAAATAAAGGCTAACATATTATTTATTATTATTATAAATATTTACTTACGACCATAATAACGAGGGGTAGGCAGAGATTAACATACATTTGGAAAAGTCTTTCCAAACTTTATGTCCCCTTCTTTAGTACTTCACAACCGTAAGTTTATCTATCTCTCAAACTAACAAAATATACCTTTTCCTTTCTTTCCTTTCCCTCTTCGTCCAATCATACCGCACGTCACACGACGCCTGCCATCTTTGCTTTTGTCGCATGTGTATGAGAGGCCTTTTAAAATTACCTTGATGATCATAAGTTACTGCATAGATAGAAAAATAACTTCATCAGAGATAATGCATGCCCTTCGCGTTGGCCTCATTTTAAAAATAAACAACATTATCGATGTTACGATGATATGAAGTGTGGCGTGAAGCGAACATGAACACGATAAAGGCGTTGTTTCTTTTTTATTTTCATGTCAAAGTCTAGTTATTGGTTGGTCTTAACGCCCAACCACCACTAATCGTGTTCCATCTAATGGCTACATACTTGAATAAACATAAGTAACTAATTCCGACTAGATCAGCGACACACTAAATAAACGATATTAAGAGTACGTGTTATCGATGAGTGTAGATGTATGAACGTAAAAAAGCGACAGAGATGTGACATGATCGTGGCAACTGGAAATATGTAATCGCTGCGATTATTTATTGATGCAATCCATACATGTATATGTACCCAATAAGATTTACCGCCTACTGTCGCTTAAATTCCAATATTTTTTTTAATCCTTATGGAAGAAAAAGGCAAACAAGAAAGCAACTTTATCTGATGTTGTGTTCAGAATACTAAATATATAACACGTCAAGAAAGGAATGGAAGAAGATTACGCCTGTGCACACTTGACTCATCAAGCCAAACACTGAACAGATACTAAATACTACACGCCGAAATTTTGTGTTCGCGGTTCTTCCCCAACTTAATCACCTACACTACAAAGTACCACGACAAAGTTCATACGACGCTGCGTATAAAAATATCAATAAAAAAAAACTTAAACACAACTGCGTTGTTAACAAAATATATTACGTAAATTGTTTTCGTCTTGTTATCATTCGTTTATTGGAATTTCATGTGCATCCTGATGCGTAAGCAAAGAGAAATTTCACAACAACGCCACGTTACGAAATATTTGTAACTTATCGCGATGATAACAAAACTACCGACGCTTACTCATTGTGCTATTTAAGGAACTTTGTCATGATATTCCCCTATTTTGTGATGCCCTTTAAAATTAAAATGGATACAAATAGGTACGGGGCTTGGCGCGAACTACGTTTTACACTATTGTTGCAAAACATACAGGAAATCTTTATGATGTGATAGACAGTATGATCTTTGGGACGTTAGCGGAATTGGAATTTCAAAATTATATTGAATATGTAGCCCTGGCTGTATTGCTGTGGCTCCCAACCTGTGGTATGTATACCCCTGGGCGTAGGGCGGTCCAATTGGGGATACGTGAAAATAATATTGGTAATGGCGCAAATACTGAGAAATAATTTATACAAACATTATTATAATCTATTATGTGTACAATGTGTAGTTTAATGAACGTTTCAAATAATACCTTTCTAAGGTAGTGTAGATTACGAGCTTTTGGTTGGTACAATATGGTACGTTTGCATTGCAATTCAGGAGTAAGTATGATATCAGGGGAAGCTTACTCGTTCGCGTAGATGTATGGCTGTAGAAGAAGCGAGAGAGGTATGCCAGGATTGCGCCAAATGAAAATCCATGATCTGTGCCTACCCCTCTGGAGTATGGGCGTGAGCGTATAGTTTTATATTTTTATACAAAATTATACTTTTGTATATACTATTTATATTAAAATTAAAACATAATTAATACTTTAGTTACAAAAAATAACGTTATTGGTCCGATGTATTTACTACAGAAGTTGGCAACCTTGTATAAATATTAAATTTGTTTATTTTTGAAGTGAAACTCATATATAGACGGGGGTGTATTCTATGGTTGTCTCAAAATAACTATTTTTCTTAAGAAACGTTAATTAAAACGCATACGCAACTTACTATTTATTAAACGCAACGCAGTGGTGGCTCAGCGATTTAGGCCTGTGTGGGGAACATTCTAAAAAAGACCGATGAATTATATTTATTAAACGAATCATTATCCATTCTAGTGTTAATTATCAAGAGAATTTAATGTACATTATAATTGCCTTTGAACTATATGACAATCTTACCAATAGTTTAGAAGATATCAAAAGATTAAAAATACGCGCAAATGATGCAATAACACGTAACAAAGAAAAGAAGAACACTTGTCCGTTGAAGTTTTACTTCTACTATGTGTCTACACACATTCAGTTTTTTGTTTTGGTGACTAACGGCCAGAGTTTGCTTTTAAAAGCAAAAATTGGTTGTTTCATAAATATTTGTTTGTCCGAATAAAAGCTTTTTTACTTGGAAATCTGCGAGGTGTTAGTTTTCATACAAGAAAAACTCGAGTAGGAAATTCGACATAACATGTGACTCATCACAATAAAATATATAATAGTACAATTAGTTAGAAATACGCGAGCATAGCAAGAGTCTATCATTTGAATCACACAAGACATGGCATCGGATTCCCGCGAAATGCAATGACTCACCACGATTTGGCGCCAAATTCTCGACTCTTCGGGCGGCCATCTTTTTTGTTATTCTTTCTTATTTCTTTCACTTCGTCAATGACTCACGTCACTTCGATATTACATAATTAACTGGACATATAAATTTTAAACGAGTTTGCAATATTTAAATTTTACGGATCAGGTTTGTTTTTTTTAAATTTTGCTTACAAATTTATTATTAATACATGGAAAAAGACAAACTGATTCATATATTCATATATTTTATATCAATTGACAATTGACTTTTTTTTAACATCTTGAAGATATATTTCAATTAGCAAGGTTTTAAGTGGTGATATTTTGTTTTAAGGCCTCGACAAAAACAAGACGAAAGTAAAGAAAACAGTAGAAAGTAGAAGACGAAAGTAAGTAAGCCTACTGGATGGGGACGGCATAGCACCGATCTTGGCATTAGATCAATATCGGCTGAACAACGACGACAAACGGGTAAGTGTTTGTTCATATACCGCAAGTGAGTGCTCAATCATATTACTTAGCTCAAGAGCTTATTACTTCTAGTATTATCTTCCTAAATCTTTAAAGTTGTGCTACACAACTTTAAACTGCATTGGAACATGCAGTTTAACTGACCCTTGCGAATATTTTGCTTTGTATCGATCACACGTCGAATACTTAATTTAATTTGTTCTTCAATTAAGAGAACAAGAAGGTCCATCCAATAAACGACTGAAAAAATGAAGTTTGATTCAATTTATTCCTTTAAGACCTGGCCGCAAACACTCGCTTCACTGGAATTTTTCTTTTCTTCAAAATTAGATGAATGTATAGATAATTCTAGATTAATGTAAACGTATAATAGTAACATATTATCGAAAAATTCATTTTCAACCGCAGTATCTTTTACACCCTTACAACCATCCACATGCAATCACCATAGTCACAAAAAGTTAAATATGGAGACGGCCATGTCCAGTCGCTCTCTCGTTTGTCACTTGCCAACTACTTCTATTTTTTTAAAAATTACGTTTATCAATTATAAAAATCGACCGTCATTCTGAATTATGATTTATAATAATCAGTTTCGAATATCATACTGAGTCGGCAAATTATCCATACATACAGCAAAACATTTTAAATGATTCAATTAAAGTACTTTGAAATGCTTTTTATTACGGTTTATAAACAGCAACAGTAAATAATGTATAAGCACTAAATAGGCTGTAACTATTCTTCGTCTGTCGTTAACGAGCTATTTCACGAAGGATGAACAAACTCGAAATTACCCCTACTAATTTTTGTACATCCTATTCATCTAGGCAACAAATCGGCATTGTGTCTTCTACCACTGGACTTCGTTTATTGTACGCCCTGCAGCTGGGAATCACGTTAAAATCACGCATGCACGATAAACTATCTGTCTCTAAGCTCGCTTATCGCGCTGCAAACATTTGTATAGCAATGATGTAACTAAAACAATAGTTTTTTTTTGTTTATAGCAATAATTGATAAGCCTCGAAAAACGTACATCCCTAGTGCGCGTGGTTTTCTGTTACTTAATCGTACATACATAACTGTACGCAAGTCTGTGACGTTATATATTTATATTATAGAATTTTAATAGTTCAACCGGAGCTTTGATCATTGTTTTTGTTGTAAAATCGTGTTGTTTTAGCAATTGAATAATTGACATAGCACCACTTGACAATTTTGAGATACCTAGTAGCTTAACATTATCTATTCACGAGAAAACGGCGGTTTATGACATGGCAAATCTAAAAATTAGTTATAAAATTATGTGCTTTTAAAAGAAAAACCTTTTTATTTATTTATTTTTCTTGAAATTATTGTAAAACACACGAAATATTTTTGTATAAAAACACCATTCTTCGATTAGATCCGTCCGTCACTTAACATTAGGTGGGATTTTGGATTTGGTACCTATTGTACCGCCATTAAAATTGCAGAACTGAAGGGGAGCCTGCAATCTTGTTCAAAACGAGCAAGTTTAATTCGGAACCTATTGGACATTTGTTATTTCTGTCTACACATCTCTGTTACGGATTTCAGTGTCTGCATTGTAACTTATATACACCTCGGAACAAGATAGTGTAAAGTGTACATACCACGCCCTGCCGACCTCCGCATGCAAAATTTATGCAATAATATAATACATTCTCAATGTATAGTATCATAAATAAACATAAGCCTAGTATCTTTGCGGCATTTATAGCTTGTTTTTTTTTTTAATTTTGATAGGAATAGCGACTAACTTCACCAGATGGTATGCGATCTTTTAAGTGACTAACCTAGCATTATCTCTTTTGTTTGGAATCTACGGAATGTTTTAACCGCATCTAGAGGGAAACTTTTAATAAAACCTTTTTTAGTGTTAACTTATTACGTTTGATTCAGCCACCTAAGGATTTACAAAAACACAGGCATTAAGACTGCCGACAGAAGCGAAACCTCAAAACGTCTAATTAATAAATAATCAAGAAAAATAAACGCGAGGGTTTAGGTCGTAAAAATTATATTCGAAATTGAATACAAGAAAATAAATGAAAAAAAGTTCGTAGGAACTGTTCCAAAATCAAATAAACATGTTGCTGACGCATGGTGCTCATGCTCACGCGGACCTATAAGATCTCCCCATACCAAATATCGTCCTGACGCGATGAAAGAAGTTTCACTTCATACATACCTATGGTTTGTGGCTAATCCGTTTGTAAATTTAACGAACAGTTGAGTTTAGTTCACGAAACTTTATTTTCTATACGGAACCCTACGGGGGTCAAAAATGAATTTTTCGAATTATTACTATTATTCGTTTACATTAATCTGAAATTATCTAAACGCCGTTTGCTAAATCATTTACAAAAAATCTTCTAAATGGAATTAGATATTCAAAAGTTAAAAAAAAATATTGTGGCCATGTTTTGAGCGTGCGTTTACTAAGGTTTATTTTACAAAAAGATTTAGTTTATTGGTCAAAACAGAGAGGGGCCATAAATCTTCTGATGACCCTTGTTGTAAATCTACTTAGATAAAGAATTGTTTTATAAGAGAAGGGGGCAAACGAGCGGCGAGAACACCGAGTTGATGCGCGCCCATGGGTGTCCATGGCAACACCAGAGGAACTGTAGATGCGTTGCCGAGCTTTGAGAAAAAGATAGGCTCGCTTCTTGAAGGACCCTAAGTAATACCGCCGAGGACAGACCGTTCCACAACGCGGCTCTGCTTAACTAATAAGTAAAGATATAATCCTGCTGCGTTATGACGCGCAAGTGATGAATGAATAGGAATTATTGATGAGACATTTCAACACGTTCAACATTTTTAAATTCACAAAACAAAGATAGAAATTAAAATGTTCACACTACGGGGAATAACCGATGTTAGATAATATCACAATATCGATATTTCGAAGAAACCTTCGCAAGTTTTTTCTATGATAACGAACACACAATTTTATTATCGCGGAATATGTATGTAGGACATGTTTATTCCGTTTTATTTTAGAGTATAGAGAATAAATAAAAAATGAAAAATGATCTATGGTTCTACTTCAAATTATTTATTTATATTATAGAGATAAAATATTTCCTATCATAATTTTTTTTATAATCATAAACAACAGCTTTTTTATGGAAGAAGATGGCAAGCCTGGCGAGAAGGGATGCGGCCGACCAATAACAGTACTAGCGACATTTGACTATCTCAGCAACAGAATTGTCTTTGATCACGCTCATTAAACAAGACTTAAGTACAACCAATTATTCCCGAGGAGGGTTGGCGTCAGGCAGGCGACCGGCCTTAAATAATATAGCCAAAACCTGTACAGTATAGACCACGTTCATACATGAGTAGGGAAAGGGCAGGGAGATGATAGAAGAAGGTGGCAAACGAGCAAGCGGTGCACTTGATATTAACTGACCGCTACCCATAGAAATCGGCAACAAGCAAATGAGTTTCAAATGCGTTGTCTACCTTTATTGGACAAAGGAGGGGATAGACAGGAAAAAGGATATTTCCTTCTCCTATTTATTCCCTCTAGTCCTCTTTACCTTCCCATCCTATCCTTTGTAGGAACCTACGGGAAGGGGAAGAGGACTGACACCGGGCCTCCGGCACCTCACTCCTCAGACGCAACGTAAAAGTATAAAATGCTCCTACTTCACGCCTGTCTTCTGTCTAATGATATATCAAGACGGCTCTACAGACATAATTATAAGGCCCGCTAAGCGACAATCATAGGTAAGTTATATTTAAAAAACATACGCAAATCACAGTAATTTTAGTTCACATCAGTTTGACAGTTATACTAACAAACAAATTTTGCCTCTATATAATATAATTATAGAAAAAAATTAAAATTAATAATGTCTACCGGGGAAGTCCAAGTCAGATTACCGATTTAAAGAAAAGGCTTATAATCAATATACCAGTGTCACTGAAATCAAACCTATTCTCTATATAATACAAGCGCTTAGATAAAGTTTTTATACATATTGTATACACCTTTAGCTTTCTAAAGTTCCTCTCCATTATACATATAACAGACCAGTCAGCAAGAAAAGAGCTGCGTGATTCTGCAACCGCTGAAACCGTCACCGGTCTTCGAACAAATTGTGACAAAACGCATGAGCATTACGTTAACCATTCGCAACATTGTTCCATCGGTATGCGGACTATTTAAAAACAATCATATCACAATTTACATTTTATTAATTAAACATCTTTGTCTATTCCCAGACTGTTGACCCGTTGACAAACGACATTGTGGCATTGTTTTATGTTTGTTTGTTTGTTGGTCACTAGACGTTGGCGTTGTGTTGAATAAGGCCTAGTACTAAGATCTTATACAAGCCCTGTAATGTTTACAAACATGTAGTAATTACTACTGGGCCTACCTTTACAACTGACAAGGTAGGATGTATGTCCGTAATTTGTTACTATGTTATCCACATAACACAGTTTTGGTATTGAAATTAAAGTTTGAGACTTTAATTTACATAATTCAGTACGTAGTGCTGTAGTAGCTTTAGTCCTCCATCTATTGATCAGCTAAGCATGCTGTTAATTTTGTATTGCGTATCAATTTTTTTATTTCTGCCATTGTAGTTTGGTTGTAGCCACTGCAGCAATGGAGCCTACACATTATCCTACTTCCTATCCTTTTTAATAATTAAGTAATAATAACGGGAAGAGGAATTGAATTGAATTGTTTTCTGTTTATCCGCTCCTCTATCCATTGGTGGTAAATGGACAGAGGAGATGGTACATAGACAATGCATCTCATTAGCTGGTTGCCGATGCCTATCGGTAGCGTCACTTAATACAGAATACGGCTTGCTCGTTTTCTATCCTCTTTTACTGTATTTCGTTATCATATATTATGTAATTTCGTATAACAATAAATCGTCAAATCTAAAACAAGTGCACGTGTATACAGGGTTCAAGAACAGGTCGACGATTTATCTTAGTTGTTTTTTGATGATTTTTCCTTATTATTTGGCAAATAAGCTTAACAGTTTAAACATTAACAAGTAACGTGCAATTTGCTTGTTGCAGATACCTGTAGGTAGCGTTCGTTCAACATCGGGCGGTGTATACGGGTCCGAAGCTATCGACACATGCATTGTTGTTATTGTCTGTGATTAACTGGTAGGATGGGACAAAATTCGTTATAAAAAGGCTTTTGGCAAAAGTATTCGTAGTGTACAAGTATATTTTCATATAAATCTTACGGACTGCTTCAGGGGATCAAGTAGAATTTATTAAATTAAGGAAATCCAATGCTATTCCCATATATTAAGGTAGCCTTCCTTTATATTAAGGTATTAGAAAATGAAGTCTGGTCCTCTTGATAAATACATATGTAAAAAAAAGTAATAAAACATCAATAAATCTTACAGATTAGTCAGATGGCGTCACTCGTGTCTTTTGCTATGCTTTTAATTAAAACGTGTATCAAGTCTCAATTAGCGCTTTACGTAACAGAAAATAAAACCTCGAATACATCATATATAATTTACACGTGATTTCTAAACGAAGCGAGTAATTATTGTACACGTGACCTTCTATTTTTGTTACAAAGTATAGTAACGAAATTAATTCTACCAACCGGTTTTAGTACAAACGTAACGTAATCATAAAGTCCAAGTGACACTACTACGCTTCACTTGTAGTCATGTAGTATTTATGTAAAAATATAACCTAAGAATTCGGTGAACTGAAGTAAACCATATCGTATCATAACCGTGATCCTTGATATATCTGGATGATGAGTTGGTGTATAACCAAAAAGTAGTAGAGTGCTTAATTCAAGATGGTACGAAACTAAACATTTTGTGTGATCTAAGTCATCTACGGCAAGGCACCTCCAAATTCAATTTTAACAAGGTTTCCTATTTAAACATGATGATGTAAATGTATTTATAAAACCCTTCCACCATAGAAAAATGGACTGAACTGGTTATCTCAAAAATCAACGCTATTATATTATAATGATGCGATTTCCCGCTAAATATTAACGGTGGTCAAAAATAAAATTACCTATGAATACTTGGCAAGAGATATTCTGTTGTAGTAATTTGGAAGGTTTATAAAATTGTAACATAAATTGTATTCAATTTCTGTTTAATATCGTCTCCACAACACCAGTCCTTACCATAGACATTGATGATAAAATTTTTACTTTAAATATGACATTACCATATTCTGGTGGTTTTAAAACAATATACTATTTTATACTATATATGTGTAGTATAATGATAATAATAAAATTGTATTACCTACTAAAGTACGAAAACAACAATTTAATACAACAAAAAATAACGTTACGTAACTTTGGCAAATAGCACAAAAAATAACAAGATCTTCACGACGCAAGTTTTATATTTTTTGTTGAATAATATCAAACAGGATCATAAAGTTAGATTGTAGACTAAAATATCAACACAGATAAAAACATCTGCGTGTCCATACGTTGCGTATAGAATCATAAATTTGTAAATAAGGCCTAACTTGTCATAACCATATAGAATAAAGGGTATTCCCTACACTAATGCGTTACATCATCATCATTCCTTCATCACAGGCCTTCCGAAATACTTTCCATAGTATGCGGTCCTTACCGCGACTTCCTGGCATTCTCACGAGGTCCTATTAGCTTTTAAATTTGACAGGAGATGGAACAAAGACAGTTGGATTGTTTATAATTATTATTATCTACCGGGATCTGACCAGGTCCGGAAACAAATATTATATCATTTGCTTTCGCTAGGATCGGCATCTTTTACGGAGTTCGTGACGTGTGACTATGTCTTCAATTATTTCGAATAATCGCTCTTGCTCTGTAGGACCAAAAACGATTGGCGACAAGGGTTGGCGTTGTGCCGGTGGTCGGCTTTAAAAACGGTGAAAATGTCATAACAAAAAACAAAAATGAAACTACACAATTAAAAACATAAAAAAATGTGTTTGTCATATGTTATTAACCAATAGTTAGTAGGTAGGGTAGGGTATGAAACGGAAATCTTATAATAATATAATATTTCCTCAATGCAAATGTGTAAATCACCATATATACCACTATCCTGATCGTACCTTAAAGACATTATCTAACCATTATGAAATCTTAAGTTTAGCAATTCAAGCGTACAGAGCCGAAAATATAAAGTGTTGAATAAAAAAAAATACTCTGTATTTTTCCACAACATAATACATTTATAAATTATTTATAACGTATAGTGATATATGTACTTTTTTTTAAGATTCTGTCTGCTGTCATAGCAAATACAAATAAAAATATATAGGTCATATGGTAACCGTTTTTTTGTCCTAGCATCCGACCCTCCGCTGTTACTCATGGTATTCAAAACACAAAAATTCTGAGAAATCCAAATCTCATGATTAATTCAAATCGGTAAAGGAAAATTGACATTCATTCTTTATCTTTATATTTATTTCATAATACAACTGAAGGCGATTCTGTACTCAGCAGTTATTCGATAATATCGATGGCAAATGATATTTTTAGGTTAGAATACCTAACTTAATAGGACTAGGATTCAATGTAGAGCACAAATATAAGAGAATGAAGTGACGAGGACTATTGGGCTCTTATATATTCCATGAGACTAAGTACAGTATGGAAGATAAATGCTCCTAAGATTAGAAAACCGTTACAAGAATAATTCTTGAAATTATTTTTTCGTCAGACATCTTTATCTATTTATTTGTCATCACAAATCAATTATTAAAAGATTTATTTAACGACTAACCGATCTGGTACATTCTATGGCCGCAACTTGACGGAATTGGGACAACTTGCCATCGTCTTTATTTCCGCCCTTACGACCTTCAAGAGAAGAGTGAAGGCCGTTGCTAAATTGGTGCGTACCATCTTTCGACCACATCACCACTTTACATCAGGGGGTGTGGTAGAGCGCTAATTTATTCACTGTACAAAAACTCAGAATATGATTATTTTCTTCAAACATTTGTATATCATTAACCAGTAAAAAAAAGATGTATATGAACATGCGAAACACGATTGAATGTGTGAAAAGTGTTAATTAAAATGTGACAGATACGAAATTCTAAGTTCTTTTAAAATAAAGTTACTACGAGTTTTTAATGTGTTATAACCCCATATATCTAATGTTTATGACTACTGATTAAATTAATCAACAGTTACGTAACATTACGAATGGTTTAAGAATAACCCACGTAACATTTGACGGATTGCAATCGGCCGTGTGGCTTGTCCTTGAAGTTCCACATAATATTTTCCTGCACGTGATTCTAATATGTTTTATGCCACGGTTTTTTTTTTCAAAATGGCGGTTCGTGTTTCTTGTATGTAAAACAATTGTGTTTTGGTTTCTCGAAATCTTTTGTTACATAACTTCGGGTTGACGAAAACAATTTTTTTATGTGCATTTGATAATATAAAAACTTGAATACCGTGTCGTACATACTTGTATTGAAATAGTCATAAAAAATCGCAATATAAGTTACGAAGCGTATAATATTTATTCGTGTCTGTAAATGACTTATTCCAGGACATGATTTTAAATGGCTCTGTCCTTACTTATCTTCATGATTTAATTTTACCGCTTAAGGCTGACCACGAGGGAATTGTGAAGCTCAGAAGGATCTTTAAGAGAGCAGAAGAATATGGATTACGGTTTAACTAGGAGAAATGCTATTTTATGCAAAGAGAAATTAATTATTTAGGATATGAAATTAAGCCGTCTAAAGAGAAAACAGCAGCTGCCGTAAATTTTCAGCGCCACAGAAACTAATAACAATTCAGTCTTTTCTTGGCTTAACCGGATATTTTAGAATGTGTTTGTTCTTGTTTGTGTTAACTAATCTTTTAAAGAAAGATGTTACATTCAACTTTGACTTTGAATGTGAAAGGGCTTTCCAAGAGTTGAATCTTGCTCTGTGTCGGCTCCCAGTCTTAAAACTACACAATCTTAACTACGAAACCGAACTCCATACAGACGCGAGTGCAGAAGGCTATGGCGCGATTTTGTTGCAACGGAGTTCTAAGGACAATCAAATACATCCAGTTTACTACATGAGTAAACGAACAGCAGTGATTACCATTGCGCGTACCGTATATATATATATATATATATATATATATATATATAAAGAGGCGGTAAAAGAAATAAGTTTGATAATCACTGGTTTACACATGTTTTATTTGTTTTAAAACTCCCGTAATTTATTTTGCCCGTTTTCGTCATTTTATAATCACTCGCATTATTAATTATGCTAAGTGAAATTATTTTTGCCTAAATTGTACAAAAATAATCACAATGAAGTTCAAGGACTAGCGAGTGCACAAAAAAATATCTTCACACGCATCAAATACGAAACAAAATAGTAAACCAGAAGAAGCAGAATATAATACAGATAAGCATAATGTATTAATTACTTGCAGATTATCAAAGGTTTATTTAACTGTTAACCGCTATCTCTCAGATTTACTAAATTTATGCAAAAAAAAACTTAATTAACACACTGAATGTTATAGAAAAATAACAATCAGTTGCAAAGAATAGTGTCTAAGGGAAAATTTACTTTTTCTGCATCATAACGACTGTTTTAAAATGTGAGTCGAGTAATGACCACCAATTTCCAGAGAATCGGGCTCGCCAAACTCCAAATGTCAAACGAAAAATATATGGCCGCGTTCAAAATACGCGCAAAATCCGATCCAATTACGCGGAACTCTACTATGCCGTACCGCAACTTCCTTATTAGAATCGAATTAGTTATATGTTTTGTCTACTATTATAATTTACATTCAATATATGTAATACAAAGTTATACATAACGTGAGAACCGATTATATCTTCATGTCGTCGCCATGCTATGCCTCTGGTAAAGTCCGACGATAAGCATTAAAAGGATAAACAAAAAAATATATAAATGGTAGACTATAAGAAAACACAAACTTGCAGATGTGATGCTGTTACACAAGCCCTAGGCAAAAATAATAAATTCCCGTTTTCCGCGCACCCAACATTCTCTTTACGCTTCTAACATCGAACAATTAAATTATCAATGTCAGGTTATAAAAATATTATATAGGTTTACAATATTGAGTGTTACCGATTTTGTCAATATGAGTGTCTTATCTTACGGGTCTTCCGACGGCCTAGACAGTTACATTTGCATTCATCATTTTAATGTCTGAAACATTAAGTACTAACAATTTAATTTATATATTTTATATCATCAACAACACGACTCACGTCATAACCGTGCTATCCAGGACTTTTTATTCTGACTCTGACTTTGATATCTATCTTAAAAATAAATTTAAACAAAGTGAATAATCTATTAAAGACTTTTTTTTAAACATTAAGATTACTCGATTTACATTTAGGATTATGCAAAAGAAGTGACCTAATAGATAGTTAATCGAACAGAACCGCTATAACGTTGAAATATAAGCTAAATATTAGGCCATACTAGAATTAATTCATGTCGCCATATAAATTGCCCAAAGTAACACGCTTATCAATCGATTACAAATTTCTTAGAAACACAAAAATGAGACAAACACATGACTCAATCGCAAATTACCTAAAAAATGGACACTACTATATTGACACAATAGCGCCCGCTAAAGTGATTACACACAGGGTAAGTTACGTAAATATTCGCACACACGCGCAACTCAACTCAACCCACACAGCTGTAGTCACCCACACATCGAGATCCCGAGCTAGTGTGCGTGCTGCAGGCAGCGAGTCGGTCGACCCCTCTACAAAATTTAGTCGCACTCTAGACTTCGCAGAGAATAGACGTGCCCAAGTAACTAGAGTACTACGCAGCACCATTCGCAGTGTAAATTTCGTCATAACAACATTGTGATAGTGACAAAAAAATTCAGGACGTGAAAAGTGGGAGTGTTTAAAACATTTTAAACTTGAACAATTTTTATTATAAACTACGCCGTGAACAGTTTTGTGCATATTGCTATTTGTGAATTATGACATTGTTCCCACTATTTGGATAATTCCGGATAAGGAGCTGATAATTGCCGCAAATATTTTCGTAAGTATTTATATAAATTTTCAAATATACTTATAAATCTATTTTCTATTTACCTAAAAATCCTTAGTTAATTTTCTTGGTCAATCATTTTAAATTGTCCAAAACAATATATGTATAAATAAATTAGTGAAAAATTATAATAGATTATTCATAATATAATTATTTTGTACATTGCGTTGACAATCGTTTTTCGGTGAAACCATAAAATACAAATGATAAATAATTTTTGTTCTCTAGATTATTAAAAATGGGAAAAATAAGGATATATGAAATAATGGATATTAATGTAAACAAGAATGATTCTGAAGGCTTAAATTTTTTTTAAAGTGTATATTCCACTATTTAAATAGAAAAAAATCATAGCACAAGTCTAAAAAATTGTACGATTGCAAATACAACGTACATTCTTAAACTATTTAGATTTTTAAAACAAAGTATTTAAATGTAAGAATTCCATGTAATTTAATTACTGATTTAAGATTAGACTAAAATAAATTACAATGAGTAATTTACGACATGAGTCACAGTTTTCGAACGTTTCTTGGTTTCTTTCAAATGTTTTTCCGTTATGTCATTGACTTCTTGCCTCGAATTCTGTTTATTCATGCCCCTTAGTTCCGTGCCAAAATATTCATCGCCTAAATCATTTTGTTCGTAGAATTATATATGTAGCATTTAAATGGCTCTTTGTTTTGATCTTTTGTTTGTGAATGTGCTTCCTTACATGTGTTTTAAATATTATCTTTGTTTATAGTGTCAATACAACGTAACATACGTTATTTTCATTTAATATAATTATTTTGTACATTACGTTGACAATAATTTTTCGGTGAAACCATTAAATACAAATGATAAATAATTTTTGGTCTCTAGATTATTAAAAATAAAAATATACGAAATAATGGATATTGATGAAAATGTGTTTTCGTTGGAGCAAAATTAAGTTTTAATTGGTGCATTGCGCTTTATTGTAAGTTGTGTCGCAAGCGGCGCCTGGTACTCCGTTCTGTCGTAAGCCATTGTGAGCCGCTTACACAACTGGTTCAAGGTTCCAATCCGGCGTGCATTCGCCTGCGGATGTGCGGAAACTAAATTTCGTAACTGCTGAATTAGTTAACAAATGCTAACTTTATCTGTTATTACCAATATCAGTTAAAAAAACTTTTCATGAGAATTTAAAATAGTTTATCGAGTAATTAATATCCGAACGCTACAGGTTACATAGATAATAAATAAAACTTTCTATTTGTGAACACAATCGAATTATAGATTGTGATATTTAAAAAAAAAACGCCGTTAGTTACGATATCAGCGTATCTGTTAACTAAATTTGAATAAGTATTTATTAATTATCAAATTAGTTTACGGTTTTTAAACGAATATCTTTTAAAGGATATTTTAGACGTACGCGGAAAGGAATCGATTCAGTGGGTAAAGGTCAGTTCTGTATGACGCAACGTCCCTAGGGCGGGTTGCGCAACAAGCAACAAGCTGCAATGCAACATACAACACGCTCACAGATAAAACGCTTGTTTAGATAACCTCGAATTCATTTCTATAAATGTCGTTGGACAATAATTTTTTGATATGACCGCCGCGTCTGTATCGTCTGTCCACCTTAACGAGATAAACTTCTAAACTACTGAACGCATTTCCATGAGATTCACTGAAAAACAAGCATTTAATACAATAATCGAGGTAATAGATATAAAGAACAAAGAGTTTCAAATAGATAATAATTGTAATACAAAATGCATTATTGCTAAGTGACGTAATGCAGGAACTAATCCGCAAGGTTGTCCGGAAGGTATTACTTTAAGGTCGAGACAGCATGCATTTGGTTAATCACGCATCATGACTGGCGATTATGTATGTGTGGCGATTTAAATTGCGGCTACGTTAACAATTTGTGGTTAGCGGGCCTTGTATTATGCAATTGCATGTTATTACATTTTTTTTGTAAGAAGGTGGCAAATTTGCAGCTGATTTTGTGGACACTTTATTTAATGGACAGAGGAGGGCATAGACAGGAAAAAGGATATTTCCTTTTCTGCCAACCCCCTCCCCGTCCAATCCTCTTCTCGTTCCCATTATATCCGTATGAGGAAAGGTTGGGAAGGGGAAGAGGACTGAAATTAGGCCTCCGGCACCTCACTCGTCAGACGAAACTCAGAGTACTTCTACTTCACGCCTGTCTTCCTTGAGGTCGTGGTATTGCATAGGTCGAGCCGGTCCATTCGTGCCACAGGTGTTGTTTTTGCGGACTCTACCACTGTTTTCGTTCGTGTTCGAATTGATCAATCGTTCATAAAACAATCGTAGGAAATCACAGCAGGCAAACCGATACTTATATTTTTTAGGTATCATGGTACGAGTAATTTTAATAATCGTCTTCTTACCCTTAACTTACTAAAGGCTTTTTTAGATCGATGCTCACTGTAATGCCTTAAAGTAACTTCCATGAAAGTTTCGCAACCAACCTACACGATGATGATCGATTGACCCATTAGTAGATGGAATTGTTAGCGAGTACTCTACAGCATTCTTCCAATAAATACCCTTTAATTTGTATTTAGTCATTGGTTATTTGTATAACTAACTACGCCACCACGCCTTTATTTATAAAAACAATACTGCGTTTAATCGTTATTGTTATTACGTAACAGATTTTTCGTGGCGGCGCAACAAGGCGGCCGATAATTTTCGTCGCGCCGAGGACGAGCGAAGATAACTTGACCTATTTTTTTTATCTCGAACAGTCGCGTAACTGTAACCTAGTTAGTGATGCGCACGTGAGTGTACACGGCCAATTGCGACAAAGTAGATCAATGCATGACGTATAATGGCTCTTTAAAAGTACCAAGGATACAACAAGCAATGGAAATGGTTCGATGACGCAACGCTACTAGGAACTGATTGTAATCATCAATCTGACTGGGATCGGGCTTATATATCTGCCTTTTAATGGTAGAAGAAGGGAGCCGGAAGAGTAACAAATGTATTGCCAGACGCGTTTGATATGAGAAGCAAGGATGGACTGTACAGTTCCTGGTCTAAGGCCCATCAGTCAACAGTTACTGCTGATGACTCTATACTCACTCTAAAGTCATATAGGCCTTTGCAAGGCAGATAACTAAATAAAGATTATCCTTAGTATGTCGCCTATCTTCTCTTTATTTGGACCTAATAACGTAAACTCTCGTTGTTGCCTTGTATTTCGTTTGTTTAACTAAATTATGTTTTACTTTGGAATTGTATACGAGAACACACAATGAGTCATTTATGGTTAGAAATCATTAAGATCGTTTATATTCACGTGGCTTCCTGGAAACAGAAGTGTTGGTTACGTAAGACGTGCGCAGCTAATTCCGTCGAATCTAGTGCAGGGAAATAGGTTAAACGTTTCTTAATAATGAGCAATTAGTCTGAGAAGACAAGGTCGTCGCAAATAGGCCTCCGTGTTATTGAAGGAGAGATTATCAAGAGATAGGGAAGTCCCTAACCGGAAAAGCGCTCGGGACCTTGACATATTTTATATAGGTACGTGTAGTTATACGTTTATCGCACGAAGCGGTTACGAAACGCAACCTTGACACCAAAGCGTTATCGCGCACCGAAAGAGGCCAGCCCGAAAATAACATGAAAGTCCCGTTTTGTTTAATTACAAGAAAATACGCGTCTGCGAATATCGGTCAAGTATATTGAATGTTGGCGACAAAAAAAGATGTTGAAATGCGGGTGCATTTGAAGACCTTCCCGATCACAGCCCCAGTATTAAAATAGTACCTACTTAATAGCTCGACTATGCAACGGCTGCGACGAATGTGTTTTATAAACATTCTACTTACTGTCGCATATGGAGTACACATAATGTCCTGTCTTTAATGTCACATTTCTCGACAAATAGTGCATCAAAAACCATTTGAAAATTAATAAATATATAACCCAATATTATAATAAATTGACGTTTAGTCGTAGATCTCCGTATGGCGGCAAATGTCAAATCAAAGATGGCGACTGCCCTACTTTTCCCGCGCAATAAACGGCTAGCGTGTGGAAAGTTACTGCTGTACTACTTTCTCTACTTTTTCCAAGATGGCCGATATTCTCTATGACGAAGGTCAATAGCATGTGATGTTGTTTTATTATGTTATCAGGTGCAAGTACTTTCTTCGATGGGTTGATGGATTACATTCAACAAAGTCGTTCAAGTTAACTTTTAAGCCTAACGAAAAAGGGCATCGACGTCTTTATTTTGTATTGGACTTGCGGCAGTCACCGAAACTTACCAACATAGCGCGATAACTTCATGACATACTTTGTATTCGCAATTGCTCATGTCAACTAAACTGTTGCTATTCATTATCGTCATTAGTAATTAATCTAAGGAAAGATCTCGGGCTATTGTAAATTACTTACAACGGTAATGTAAAGGCATTTCTTGCTGGTAATAGATACAAAGTAATCGGTGGTGGTTTTGACCTAAGACTATCGGCAAACAGAAAGATTATTAGTTTAGATATTTCAAACGTTCAAAACGAAGCAAAGTTTCTTCAAGCGTCAACACGTCTGACGGTCAAGGCTAGTTTGATGCTTTATAATAAAAAAACGATTAATTAAGTTTGTCGTTGTAGTTAGATCACGTTATCACGTTACAAGTTTATATAACGGTTCAGTGAGGAGCGAGCGAGTTCGTTGCGCAAGCGGCAACGTGAGGTTCAAGTGCGGACACGTGCCGGCCGCCGCGTGACCAGCGTGCTAGCATGTGCTACCTCGTACGCCGGTGGCCCGGAGCTGGTCAGGTCGCTGATTAACCCCAACCCGCCCCGGACAGGTAAGACCACACGGGGTCATCATAGATACCAGGGAGCTAGGTTTGGTTTCCACCTAGGGGAGAACATCATAAGAGTACATAGTGGAGCAACGGCCACATTATGTCAACCAAAGGTCGTTCAGAAAACACCTTGGCCTCTTCTCATATCTCATATTATCAATTGTACAATCTCGGCGGTATTGCTGAATTGCTTTTCAGGAGAGTTCATATTGAATCAGTTAAATAATGGATTGTCTTCTATTATTATATTATTGCTATATTGCTAGTGCTCCGTCATTCTACCGGAAACAGATACCAGCAGAATGTAGGTATTAAGTAATTTTATCGCGTAAATTCTTTGAATCTTATCTATGGTAACCCCGACAATTAAATAAATATCTCGTAAGATAAGTCGATTACCTCTTGATATATTGGAAATGTCTTATAAATAGCTAGTAGGCGTCTGCCTATTCTCGGAAGAGATATTGTCTAGGAAGGTGAATCCTGGACACTAACCGGAATGGTAACGCCGCCGTAATATTAATCAGTTTGCCTACATTTATTAGCGCTTCATTGTAAACGTGATATTATGACTCAAGAGCTTAATGCGCGTTATATAAAGGACATATTAATTACCTACCGTCTGATCGAGGTAAATTATCAGTTATTTTTCTTTCAAATAAACGTAATTAATCTACTTGCGTAATATTTTAAAAATACTTTATCCAATCATACGTTATCAGTTTTTGTTAAATGGTTTTATCCAATGAGTCAGCTTGTGGCCACATCCAACATAAATATAGCTCTATCAGTGGAATTATACAAAAAATAAAATAAATTGAAGTAACACTTTATATAGGAATAGCGCAATTACCTCTTACCTTAGGATTCTTTACCGACAAAAACTAATAAATTGTACAAATATCGTTACTGTAACCGTTTTCGAAATTAAATCATTTATAAATCATGCACTGAAATTATAAGATAAATCAGATTGTCAATCAATTGATTATACAGACTACAAAATGAAAGCAAATAAATGCATATAGTAAGTAAAACGTTCCACCAGTAAACATAACTTAAATCCGGACAAGCACGTGTTCTAGCCGCACGGGGTTATAACGTGAGTCCCGTGCCGTATACGAGAGCTCTGTGTAACACGTGCTCAAATTGAATTTATCCGATTGAATACACGTGCTATGAAGAATAATACTTCATTTCAAGTTATGTTTTAATTCTTTTACCTCGACATTTAAGCATTCATTTCCTGGAGTTATCTTTACAGAAGGCTTTGTAATTGTATGACTATAATTAAATCTTAAGATTTTTACATTCTTATAATTTATTATGACCAGATCTTTATATATGAGGTCTCAAAGTAGCGGCTAGGTTTGCGTCCGGTATCCTGCTGGATTTAATGTCTACTTTATAACTTGTTCTTGTATACTTTACTCTTCAAGTAGGCTCCTATTATGCTATCCTATCTCTTACGATAGTCGAGGAAGAGCAATGGGTTCTATTCTATAAATTACAAATCCATGCAAGGGCTTCAAATATTAATAAAATCATTTAAAATTGATCAGAATTCAAGATACCTTGTAACCTCGAAATTGAATGTGCGACAAGATATCTTGCATTTCCAATTGCCCAACCCAACCTTGAACGCTTCTAAAGGCGGTGACGAAACTAAATAGCTGTTTCATAACAGTATTACGGGTTTTAGACAGCAACGATGAGCACAGAAACCGTTCTCGCTTGTACCGTACGGTCCCAGTTTTTGGTTAACGGTGTGCTCACGAACTAAATGATTACCTATGTAACTGTCCGCGTCAAAAGCCGCTCGATTGTTGGTGGCATCGGACGCCACCGTTATAACATCTATAGTATTGTCTATGGTCAAAATGCCAATTTAAAAAAATTGTATTATTTGGAAACTCAAAATAATAATCAGTTTATCAGTTATATTTATTGTCATATAACCATCGAAGATTATCCCAGCTTTGTAGGTAAAACTTATATTTTTTAAATAGCAACACAAAATCTTGTCATACGAGTACAATTACTTTTTAGAGTTTTGTGAGTAAATCATTATTATTATTAATGAAGAAGCGGTAGATTTTAAACCATAATGAGTACGTGATACTTCATTATCGACCATTTAACCGTCTGTGTAATACAGACCATTAAATAACGGGTTATTTCTTTTTCCATCACTCAAACAGTGCTTTGCCTATAATATTAATGTTTTCTTCAACTGACAGTTTAATACATTATCACTTAAAATTATACAAAACCTATACATATTTATATACCATATACACACAAAGTTCAATTATGAGACTTTAAAAAACTACCTTATTTGACACATAGATTGTGGTTTATAGGTATTACCAGCGCCCTAAAACGAACGCCAAGTTTACAAATAGGCGTAAAATGGGAGAAGCAGAAGCTTACCAGTCCTACAAAATAGAATCTGTTGTCTGCTTGATACGTAACTGTTCATAATTTTTTGTTATCAAAACTTTAATGTACTACTGGCTAATGCTTATATCTATTGTAAATACTTATTAGAACAAAATAAAAAATGACCATTCAATAGAATCGTCTAACTGTGTAACATAGAAATATCGAACTACTACTACTACGGTTAAGTAAAAAACGGCGTTTCTAACTGTTACAATGTATGCTCGGATGATTTGTTTGTACGTGTCTATTTGGCCATAACTGATATATCTCTCTACTTACACTAGATTTTTTTTAATAAAACTCAAAAAATAACTTTTGTTGTTAAGTTATACTATTAATAATAAAATAATTTTAATATATCAATTGCTACCTATAAATTGGTTTTTATTTTATAATCGATTACGAAATTTTAATCTGTTATAAACATGCAATTACCGCCAATTAAAAATAAATCAGTAAGTGACATTTAATTTTCCCGCCAATTAGGGTCGGGCCGAGTAATCGAACGGTCGAATCTAACGGCGCGCGCGCATCTGGGACGTCCCAGTGACACCGAACGCTTTGCGTGGTTGCCATGATTGGAGTTAGGCAAATTTACGAGATTACGGTAAATAGCGTGAACAACAGCGTTTTTTCTCTTTTGAATATTGCAGTGGTGGTGTCACTGGCTGGAAACGAATATCGATGTTACCAGCTGTTACGGATGCAATATTGAAAAGTAAATACATTCTCTAAATCCGAATAAGTAATTATACTTTGTAACTTTGGTTGGCTACTTGACTCTTTTTAGGGGTAAAAATAGCACTAAAATATTTAATTTATTTTTATTTGAGTTTAAATGAAAAAATAATAATATTAAGAACGACATTTTTTCAAGACTTTGCCTTTTTTCTTCGCAAAGAAACTTAAAACATTTAAAATTCCCAATAGGTTCATTTGCATTTAAAAAGAATAGATTCGAATAGGAAGAGGTTATGTAAAGCTTTCCATGCAATGAATTTGCTCAAAAACGTCTTAAAATTCTCTAGACTCACTAATGGTGCTCTTTCGAATTTCATAAGGACTAAATTATGAATAAGACTGTATAAATCAACAAGTTCACGTGTCACAAGCCGCGGAATAGTTACAAATACATTTAAATTATCCTGCAAAAGCATAAATTGTGATTTAGAAAGAGCTCTCACGTTGTCGGCCGCGCCGCGTGCGTTGGAACGTGATAGCCTACCTTTTCTTTTTTTGTCTATGCACTAGTCGGTACGAAGAAAAAGGTAGACTAGCTAGTTTATGGTTGCAGTACAATAGGCAATTAACGATTCATTCATTGTTATACTATCAGATGGTTGTTGATTACAATGACTTTTTAAGACTACCACTTCCTGTCATTCGTACCGCCTATACATTAAGACTTTATATAATGCGAGTAGGTATTTAAATCGTATAATTATATCATAACAACCCCTAGTAAAAAGATGAACGACACTTACTAGAGGATTGCTGATAAAGACCAATGTAAGCAAGTCAGCGGCCACGTTAGACACAACGTGATCGTGTTGCGAAATCTAAAGTACGAGTACGCTATTAGCCAACATTATTGTTTACCTTTAGCCACATGCTGACCGGCGTGCTGAAGTCGCACAATTCCCCGCACGCGACGAACACACTTATTATTAACACAACTCATGTGCAAATTTAAAGGAAATCCGGACGATATCCGGATCGACTTTATTTGTGTAACAGAGGTTAGGAAACTATTTACAAAAAATAAATGTAGCAACACGATTACACAAAGGTCCATGTGCAAGCCTGCAGCGCGGCATCTTACAACACGGTTTTTGCAAGCGGTCATTTTGTAACTTCGCAACGCGAACTTGGCACGTTATTGACGTTACGTTTCGTTTGTTTCAGAACCACAGCGAGGATTCTTGCGGGCCGGGCGTCGTCCGCCGCAATATGGTTGCCGAGTTTATCCTGAGCCAGCAGCAGCTGCTGGGCGCCGGCGGCATGGGGCCTGCGCCCTCACCGCAGCGCGTGCCGCATCCGCCGCGCGCGCGCCTCTCCGTCTCACCGCACTTCCCCATGGACCAGCCGCCATCAAATGGCCCGCCCGGTGACCCTAACGATTATAATTCCAACTTCGACTTCAAGCGCAAAGATTTCTTCGGGCAACGCAAGCAGCGCGAGTTCATCCCCGATAGTAAGAAGGATGACGGCTACTGGGATCGCAGACGGCGTAACAACGAGGCCGCCAAGCGCTCGCGCGAGAAACGCCGTTTCAACGATATGGTGCTCGAGCAGCGCGTCGTCGAGCTGTCCAAAGAGAACCACGTCCTGAAGGCTCAGCTCGATGCCATCAAAGAGAAGTACGGCATCTGCGGGGACAACCTCATCAGCATAGACCAGGTGCTCGCTACGTTACCCACCTGCGATCAGGTGCTATGCGGCTCCAAGCGCACCAAGTTATCCACCGGCGCGCTGTTCCCACCCGCGCCGCCGCCGCCGCCGCCAGCGCCCCCCGCCTCACCACCCTCGCCGCCACCACAGCGAGCGCCAGAGCCCTATCAGGAGAGACTCCCGGCCCCGGAGGCGTACTACCCACACCCAGCACACTACGAGCCGCCTGGCTCAGTGCTCAATCTGTCCCGGACGCGCCGCGCCCTGTCACCGTATGAGTTGTCCTCGTTGTCCGGTTCCGGCGATGAGACGACGGAGCAGTACGCGCCCGAGAACAATTGCCTGCCTCTAAAACTGCGCCACAAAACCCACCTTGGCGACAAGGACGTGGCCAGCGCTCTATTGTCACTCCAGCACATCAAACAGGAGCCAGGACCGCGCTCCTCGCCCTCTTGGGACGGCGAGGGCTCGAGCGACGAGAGGGACTCGGGTATCTCGCTCGGAGTGGACTACAGGCCACAGCGGCCTGACGACAGGCTCATCGAGGAGGATGACGCCCACCTGAAGGCGGAGCTGGCGCGGCTGGCTACCGAGGTGGCGACGCTCAAGAACATGATGCACCAGAGCAAGGCGCGCGCGCATGACCATTGAGCGGTGACCTCCCCCAGCCCACTGCCCCGGCCCTCGTCGCTCCTGCAAGCCGTCTCCCCTCCCAAGTAGACGAAGTTACCACTTTGTAAAGAGATGATTTATATTTGTATGATATGCGCAGCTGTACGCGACCAAGTCGCATCGCCCATTTGTAATCCTTCCTAGTAGTTGTATGTGTCGGTGTTAATGTAAGGCTGCGGCGACGCCATCTCGCGGCTCGCCATGACACTAAACATTCGGTTCGCAGACTTTTCGAGCAGATTAAACTTGTCTACTCAGTGATAGATATAAAAAATGCATTTCTAGTGGTGAGCTATGTATAATGTATATGTTATGTAATAAGTAAGCGTAGTAGATCTGTTTCATCTATTCGAAGACTCGGTACTTTAAAATCGATGGCTAAAGACTAAGTTCTACCTAAGTGCTAGCTCGTAAGTCTATGTAAGTATAATGTAAGTCCAACATAGATTATTTAAAAAATTTAAATGTATATTGTCTTTCTCAATAGGAATGCCCGTTAAGTTCCAAACCAAAAAAAATATGAGATAATAACCTCGTATGCTGTCATGGAATCGCAAAATAGTTTTTAAGGTTTCATAAAATCCTAATGTGATGCAAGAGTATTGATCAGATTAAGAAAACCAGTGCCTTTGACAATACATACCTACCTTTAAAATAGTTATTTAATATGATATTTTTGTACATTTCTTAATAAAATCTTTCGGAACCTCAGTCAACTGTGAATGATCTTCTAACATTTGTTACCGAAATTTCGATAAGCGATCTGATCGTGACGCGACTCTTGTTCGAGAAATATGTGTTGGGCGCAAAGCGTTTATTAATTTTTTAATTGTACTTTTTCCACGATGAATATTGCCAAATGACAACGTAGCGAAAATATAAATGGTTTGGAAAATTTCAGTAATATGAAGGCTTGATTTCGTGTATTTCAGTTGTAAGAGTTTACACTCCTGGTGATGCCCTTTTCGGCACGTGATAGGACTGAAGGAAGTTATACTAAGTATTTATTTATTCGGACCGCGAAAGAGGAATTTACAATTTATATCTTTGTATAAGAGACACTATACGATATGAATAAATTGTGTACATTAAAATTAAAACGTCATTTTATTTTGCCTTAACATATCCTATATCCTATTAGTTGTCTAAAAGTTGGTCAGTCTGCTACCCAATGTTAAATGTAACGTCTTAAGGGTCATATTGACACATTCAGTCTCCATTAAAAAAAACAAAGTGGTAATAAGAATGATACCGTAAAAAAGATAATACGCAAAGGTCTAGTGAAACAAATCTTAAATTCTTCACAGATGGCGTTATTCTAAGAAAAAATAATTATATTTAAGCTGTTGATCCTGGAGAGCACACTGACATGATACTATGGACGCCTAGGAGTCGGTGAAAATTACGTTGTTCGTGAACGAATTTTGCACAACGATTTAATAAACGAAAAATTCAACTGACTATAATAATTATCATTCCGACACTCCGGAGAAGAATACGAATCTAATCGACCACGGGCGTACCCAGCTTTTGGCCCAGGGGGGGGGGATTTTTTTAAGCCGAGTCCCCCTACGCTTGTTTTACCCTACACTTGGGTTGCACCGACTTAAACCCTACGGTGACGATCGCCAACAGCGATAACAAGAGGCCACGAGATCTTCACCTCGTAGCCCAAAATGCACCTCGTATAGTGTTACGGATCGTACATTGCCCGCATAGAGGGTGGCGATATTCTTTCCGTGGTCCTCCGAAATTAGGTAACAGTTTGTGTAATGCACACGTTACTCTTTCCATCCGGGGTGTTCGAAGGGTTCCTCGACGCCTATACCATACCCATTTTAAATGACCATTTAACATGCCATTAGTATAGTAATCTAACGATAGACGAAGATTCGGTAATTAAAGTGCAGTGCATTCCCTTACAATGAGAATAGTGTTGGGAGGAAGTGGGAATACCCCATCCCTCACAAAAACCAGCTCCCGAGATATGTCACCAGTCTACCGAATCTTCCATCATTATAAAACTCCAGCATGTATATAACATATTTCTATTAACATTGCGTAATATTTAATATCAACCTGGCAACACCGGGTACAGCTAGTTGTCATAAAGTAGAAAGACCGTATCGACGTAAGTGGATGCCGGTCGTTCACATAACTTGAGTATTTCTGTCAGGTGACCCGGTTAAAGATTGCGTACGCGTCTTAGGTGTCGTGCCTTGAAAACAGGTAAAAAGAGTGTAACAATGCCAAATAATCAATCATCAATTTAGTAACGAAATGTCGAGAGGCTATTTTGGAATCGCAAACTTCTGCCGTGCCTAGCATACACACCCTGTACATATAGAGCTTTGTAACTACTTTGTTATAAAATAAGATGGAAATTTTGTAAACAAAGGGTAAACCTTACCTTTTCCGATAAAATTAGTGTATTTCAAAATATTTAACTATAACATTAGCTATATTATATCATTTCATTTCACTTTATCTCACAATTTCCACAAAATTATACATTTCCGATGAAAATATAAAAGGCGTAATGGCCGCCATGCAAGGTACATGACGTTTGTTTGTTTACAATATCGTCTTTCTTTAATACATCACTAATCTATACATATAATAAAACTGTAATTGATCGCTGTCTGCACATGAAGATATTTGAGAAAAACTGTCATTGGGGGCTTTTATAAATGCAATAAAACCTAGAACAATGATTATTAGAAGTTCTGTCTGTTTTCCTGACAATAGTTCCTAAGATTAGCGCAAACAAACTTCAGCTTTGTAGAGTAAATACTAACTACCCGCCCCGGTTTCGCACGCATTTCTCAATACCAACTTTCATCCCTTACTTCTGACCTTGAGGAGATGAATTAAGAAAAACCCTTTCTTACTACTCACCTACGTAATATCAGAAAATTGTGCAATTTTTTAAGTCCAGAACCTAGCCCAGAAGCTCAAGGGGTTGGGTTAGGTTAGGTTACTTGCTTTTCACGCCGCAGGTCGTGGGTTCGATTCCCACACAGGACAGACATTTGTGTGCATGATCATGTTTGTTTGTCCTGAGTCTGGGTGTAATTATCTATTTAAGTATGTATGTACAAAAGAAAATTAGTACATGTAGTATATCAGTTATCTGGTTGCCATAGCACAAGCTCCGCTTAGTTAGGGATCAGATGGCCGTGTGAATATGTCTTAGGATATTGTAATATTAAAAACTTGTCTTTACCCCTATAAAGATTAAATATGCGTAAGGCACGAAAAAAATACATTAAACTGATACATTTATAATAAGGGACAAAATAAACAACATTCAGCCACATAGAACTTTATTACAGACAGATAAAATATGATAAAAGAGCTATCTATGATTACAACGACAGCTTTCTAAAAATGTCGTCCGACCGAGCCCGGCCTCCGAGTACCTGATTAAAAGGCAACTTCCTCGTAAAAATGAAACTTGATTGTCAAAGAAACTTCAAAATCATTTAGAAACATCAAAACATTGTTTAGTAATAAAATATCTTCTAAGACACATTTCCAATTTATATTTGAAATAAACATTTAATCGACTTATTTGTGAAATAATGAGAAGACAAAGGAATTAAATACTTTAATGAAAGCATCATCTCTCACGATTATTTCAAAATATTCCCCCCCCCCCCCTAGCTATCTGTCGCAATAGAGCAAGAATAAATTTTAGTCTATTATTAATGGCAATATAAGTTTTTGGTCAAAGTTGGTACTGTTGCTATATAGATACGTAAAAATCAATTTTCGAAGTGAAACCTCCTTTAGCCGCGTTAGACGATATTTGGTAGAGGAAAATTTATCAGCAACATGCTCATTTGAATTTTATTACTGAGATACAATGGTTTTTTGGTTAATATATTTTTTTTACTATTGTTGCGCCTGTTTTGATTTTTCACTTCTGTTAAAAGTCCTAATGACAGCCTGTGATATTTACGTACATTATACGTCTTACACAAATCTTTGCAGGAAAATAAAATTATGTTTCACAGGGGTATAGTTTGAACACTTC
Source organism: Papilio elwesi (assembly GCA_029849275.1). Taxonomy (NCBI): domain Eukaryota; kingdom Metazoa; phylum Arthropoda; class Insecta; order Lepidoptera; family Papilionidae; genus Papilio; species Papilio elwesi. Next base: position 2,767,004 of record CM056709.1, read on the forward strand.
TTCCATGATAATTGAATCGATGAAAAAATACTTACGAATAAAACAATAGTAAAGTGTTAAAAGTTTGTGCATACGTTATAAATTATAATTTTAATATAAATAAATTATATATAACTTATTTTTTAAATCAATTTTAATTGAGATCAATATAACATTTGGTTTTTACTTTTTTACTGGTTGTCACATAACCACGTCACCGGAGATTGTCAGTATTTTTTACATTAAACATGTCAAGGACGTTGTTATATCACGTAGTGTAAAAAAAATACGATAATTGTATTTGCGCATGCGATTATAGCACTTACTGGTAACGTTCAACGATTGCATTAGCATACTAAACAAATTTAACACAATAAATACGGGACATATATATTTTTAAAACGATTTAATCGTTCAACATGTTACATCACTTTTTATAACTACTACTTATCCCTTTAGAAATAAAAATTTCTACTTTTTTCTGTTTAAACAAATAATAAGAAGGATATGAATGTTTGTTTATATGTAACAATGAATTTGATACTACAACATCAATAGATTTGAGGTTAAATTCCTACAATATTTTACCTAGGAGACTGTTAGTACAGCCGACCGACCGTAGACCACAAGCATACGCTGCAAGTTATACATGAGCTACGAAGTAACCTGCCACTAAGCTTACAGACAGGAAACCTGTCCAACGCGCTGTAAGACAGGGAGATGTTATTTCGCCGAAACTCTTCACCTCGTCATTGGAAGACGTCTTCAACGTCAGACCTCTGGATGAGGACAGGGGACCGATCTTTGAGGCGATCAATGGGGAAGGCGTTTGGCCCGCAGTGGACGGACATCGGCTGAAACGATGACTCTTTACCTGACGCTCGAAAATTGGGATCATAAATTCATGATATTGTAGGTAGAGTTCCTCGTCCTTAACAATTATCCATAAGTCCTCTTGCGATCAACAACAGGTTTTAAAAGGCTTTTTTTATTTTGAATACAATTAGTCTTAGATATACACATCTATATTTTTAAGATACAACTCGAGTGATTTCCGATACACATGAATACAAAGGCTAAATTATAGTATAAAGCGACATCTCTCTACTGGCTACTTTAAATTTAAAAATAGATGAATCCGTTTGATAAATATTAAAAGATTAAATAGCGTAATGGTTAATTTAATTTATATTTCTATTCTAAAATTACAATAACATAGGATTATTACGTTTTACTTTCCATGAATATGACATAAGACAATAAGTCTATAACGATACGACACCCACTAAACAATATATTTCATAATTATCTATCAAACAGTGGTTTTACTTGTGATAAATTTGTATTAACGCATCACAAGCCATCAAACCGCATATGTATTGATAAGAACGACAAAACTCACGTCCGTTGTTGTTGATAACGTTGAATAGAATGACTATTAACACTGCCCAAAATATCTACGGTTTACTTTCTCGCTCGCACTTACTATTGCTTCAGTGCGCGAGAACGAGACCGTAGAGTTTCGCTCGGACAGTGTGCCCCGTCTCACTCGGTGTCCAAGCTTGGGACCATCTCGCCACAGCTAAGGGGATGCGATGTATGCAGGATGGACTGAGGAATTTGTGGTGCACGAAGTTTGGCCGAGCTGATTTCATTACTCTGCACCCATAGTTCCAACTGTAACGTATTGTTTCTAGTTTAATCTAATTTGAATGAAAAAACGTAGCCATTCAGCACGCGTAGTACAAAAATTCAAAACTTTCTAGAATGGCAGACATTTACAGTACGACGAAGCATAGGTAAGACCTCACATAAGACGCACCGACGTTCTAGTCAAGGTTCAGTGTATGAGGACAGTTTAAAGTAAGTGACCTGTCTCAGGCTAAGAAATCACAGACCGATTTTTACCTGCGCTGACCGTGGTCGTGTGTCCGTGGCTTTTGTGGAATGACGATAATATGTATGTAAGAAATTGAATACATTTTCAATATGTGTTTTAGCCAGAGAGTCAACAGTGGTAGAGTCCGCAACAACAACATCTGTTGCAAGAATGGGCCGGCTCGACCGGTGGAATAAACCGCAGCTTCGGCGGGCATAAAAAAGCGATTGGTTGGCTAGCGAGCTCCACTAAATAATCAAATTCACCTTGGGGGGCGAAATTAATTTTTTAATGCCATATTATGCTGTTAAATAAGTAAAGGGTATTTTTAATTTTGATTATCGGTGGCTAACCTCTGGTGGCATCTTAGCGGGGGTGGGCTGGCAGGTGCCGGCGCAATGCAACTGCAGGAGCAGTTCCGCGATGGCCGCCGCCGACGTGTCGATGACGCGCTGTCGGCACACCGCCACCGCGTGCACGAAGCCTCCCGGTCCCACGAATTCGTGCTCCATGAACAATGTCTTCTCATCCCAGTAAACAGCCTGGGGAAAAAGGATAATTTGAAGCAGATAATGAGAATAGACCGAGCCGACAGACAGTAGACAGTCGGCAGCCGATAGTAGACAGCAGCAGCTGATACTCTTTTGTTTAACCTACATAAAAATGAACAAACTGATTTATGACGTTAAGTAGCGATATGTCGAACGACATTTCTCAGACGAAGTATTGTGCTATACGCAGACAATATTCTGCGATCATCTATTCCTAATATATTCTCAAAACATTAAACTTACTTTCGAAGTAATCTTGAAGCGTGTAAAGGGCTTGAGGTAACGTCGGTAGCGTATGGTAGCCGCGGCTTGCACCACGGCGCCACCTGCCGCCTTGATGTTTGCGTAGAGACCAGTGCGCTCGTAGAAGTCAGCACGGGCAAAGTCTAGCTCGCGCAGGTAACGGGCGTTGTTCATGTGGTATAGCAGCGTGTCTATGTCGTTTAATAGACACCAGGCTGGAAACAAAATAACGAACGAATTTTATTGTTAATGAATCCGCAGAGCATGTACACGAGAACTGTCTCTGTAGTATATAAGCTTCTGGAAGTGTAATAAAGACACGAGAACTTAATTTCGATGTTTTCATTTTTCAGTGTTATAAGAACTACATATAAGTGTGTATACTTCAATAATATGTCCAATTAGTATACTTTAACCTGTCTTTTAATATGTTGTAATATTATCAATTCGTCATTTTGCTATAGTAAATACGCAGGCGCTTAAAGTGATAATTATGTCATAGAATACTTTATAAATATACATGTATTCCGTCTTCCGTGCTTAAAAGTCTCTACAAATAGAAAAAATGCAGACTGTATGTACGTACACTTCTCTTTAAACGGCTTCCTACAGAAATGCTTGAAAGTAATAATGTTTCGAATGTATAAGGATAGAATCTCGTTACCACCAGGTAACCTGTGTACTGTAACGACTTGTATCTTACAGTTGACTTCTGTGGTTTCCAAGATGCAAGCCTTCTTGCGGAAGTATCGAGCGCGCGCGACGGTATACATCATACGCGCGAAGTACGCCACGTCCAGCGACCCGTACAGCAGCAACGCGCCCGCCGCTACCGCTGCGCCCCAGCCCGGCACGCACACCGTCCACATGTTCGCTGCAATCTAATGTAAGACAGGAACCTCATGTAATACCAAACTAGAGGACTTACAATCGTGAAATATAAGCTAAGCTAACTAGACCTAGGACCTAGACGAACTCACATGATCTCACTCACTAGATTTATGATATACTCAGTATTTAAGGAATAGAATGAAAGAAATTAACGGAGAACGTGACTTAGACTTTAATATTAAAATCAGAAAGGATTCCTTTTCCCCATTCATCGCCTTCCCGTCCAATCCACTTCCCATTCCCATCCTATCCTTATTAGAAATAGATGAGAAAGAGAAGACTGAAATCGGGCCTCCGGTATCTCACTTATTGGAAGAAACGCAGAATACGTCCACTTCACGTTGTGGTATTCGACTGGTCAAGCCGGCCCATTCGTGCAACAGATGTTGTTGCGGGTTCTACCACTGTAGAATTGAGGCGCTGGCCAACTCTGATAAGCTAGCGACAATGGAGGAAGAAAACCTTGTCGTTGGGATGGTCCCATATGGTTTAAGCTTTAGAAATAGACTAGATGCTTACACCTACCACCAATTTTAAAATTATAAATTTATCTTAGAAATAACACTTATTGTATAAAAAATTAATGTGCACGTGCACCTTTGAATGCTTAAACTTTTTTTCGTTGAATATTTCAAAGCTTCTAAGTTTTTTCAAATAATATTTTCTTGGACTTTGACTAGCTGGAATCGTGAAACATAGGGTTCAGTGGGTTTGGTATAATAAAAGCTACACGAAAGAAACAATAGAAACGTAGGTTGTATAGAGAGTTTGCAATGTCATCTTAGGAAATATGTTAAACATTATTAAGGTAGGAATGGATACTGAAGCATTACAAATGTACCTATACATGTAGCCTAGTGTAGTTCAGATGTAGACTTGGAAAGAAGAAAGTTGTTTTTGGTGTTAAATAGAGATCTATGAAAACTGTCGTAAGCAGTTTTCATACTCTTAAAATAACAATGATGTAAAAAATGTTACCTTATATGTATAAAATCGCCAAACACTTAAATCACCATAACAGGCAAAAATTAAAACGACTTTAATTTAAACTATGTTTTAGATAATTTAAATTATATACAAATCATTTAAAATGAATAACATTGAATATAAAATCTTTAAAATGGTAAAAATAACCTATATTAACTGTCGCAGTGGATTTTTTCACGTACAAAATTTAAATGACGCCTGAAATGCGCGCGCAGTTCGATCCGTGCTGCGGCGGACGTTGTGTCATTGACATGGCATATGTACGCAATATTGATCTTTATCGTCTATGTGTTACAGGAGTTTTTACAATAAATATAAAACATAATAATTGATTGACAAATACAGACAAAAATAACAAATTTACCAGTTACCTTATTGATAACTAAAATTAAATTAGATAGAAATAACACTGAATAAATTACTTGTTTTTGCAAAAGTTCTATTAGATTTAATTGATTACTCATGTCTTGAAGTTTAATAATTTTGTTTTTTATGTATTTAAAAGTATAAGTCCCAAGAGGCTTCTCGGGGTGTATGGTACTATAAGGTTTTATAGAATAAAACATATTTCATTATCATCCCCCTGCCACATCATGTGGGGTCGCCAAAGTATGCACTTCCATTCCAAATCTCACTTAGTCGTTATCTTGGATTATTGAAGAGCACTTTATTCCCTAATCATCATAACTGAATTCATACTATTCTTACACAAGTCATCATTGATCACTAAAGTATTGCTTCTTTATTACAACCATTACTTATTCTTAAATAGGTTCCATTATATATCTGCATTTCGAAACGACACCGTAGTTTTAGCAGCCAAATGAATATGAACTATCAATAGTCCACATTCTTCTTTTCCTTTCAAATATTGAGTGGAGAGAAAAGCTCATTTTATATTGGTAGTTGTTTAGCACGACAACTCGTGTATCGTCACGATACTGGCACACGAGACGCTTCGTGATGTCGGTGACCTCAAGTCTATATTTCCGTCTTAGTCTAACGCACCAAGAAAGATAGAGACAGACCTATAATGTACGATCCGACATTTTGATTCTTATTAGTGACGTATCAGACGAGGGAGTGCAAACCGTGTTTTAGTAGTACATACTAACATTTAGTTATTTATAGATAAATAAACTAAGGAAATACTGTGAATATTGGTGAAAATGCCTAAAGATTTTAAATATGATGTCGTGCTTCTTATACAAAGCGTACGTGATAGACCGTGCCTGTGGGATAAATCGTTGGAAAATTACAAGGACCGTGTCGAAAGGAGAGCTGCTTGGGAAGAAATATTCACCATTTTGGATGTGAGCTATGAAGAAATGTCACCGGAGATGAAAAGGATAACGGGTAAACATTGACCTATTGCATGTTTCCATTTTAACACGACACGACATAATCTTAAGACGCGACATATTTCAGCGAACTGTGTTCTACTAAGAATAACATACACAGGATAATATAATTCTACAATAATCCTTATTGTAGAATTATATTATTTAATTAAATAAAATTACTCTGTACTTTCATAGATTATATATATACACTTAGAAATACATTAATCTCCTCCTCATTAGATATCACTAGAATTTTACAAATTAGCCATCTAATATTTGAATCGTAGTTATTTTATTACCGTATTAATTCCAGATTTGATCCGAGATGTATTTATAAGCGAGACACCAGCCACTCTGTCTTACTAGAAATTAGATAAGTCATCCGATAAAATAAACACAAAAGATGTGGACCCATTGTTTGCTCAATCATTAAAATTATTCAAGAGCCTTATTTTTATACAATGAATAAACTATTACTTGGCCATCCCATCTAGTGATGATGAGGACGGTACGCAATTGTGTATTGTAATGCTCAGATATATATATATATGTATTTATATTCTTTGTACGATTTTTAGTGTGAGCCAAAAGATTTGTATCATTGTGATTTTTGTTTTAGTTTACAATTTTTTTTATTTACTTTTTTGCTTCAGGCAGGCGGCCGAACCGAAAACATCTATTTATACTACGATCATACTGTGCCGACCAAATAAGACCAAATCGGCAGGGAGATGATTGATTAGTTTGACAATTTTCCGGTTGTGTCCTATTGCTCCTATCCTCTGTGTAATTTAGACGGGTAGTTTAGGAGACGCATCTAGCTAACGGAAGAAATATGGTAGGTGAGAGTATGTGTCAGTACCAAAATTTACGGCACTATAAATAACATGAGACCGGCGAGTACTAACCTGTTAAACTTGTGTCATTGTTTATATTTTTGGACGTCACCATCACCCGACCATGCTGTTATAAAGAGTATAGTTAATTAATAACGGATAGCGCCTCTTGAACAATGTTTTACACACTATTAGCTGTACAAAAAAAAACGAAAAAAAAAAGACGAACTCGAGACCCTTGCTTCAAGCAGTTGCCTTAGGGTTCCATCGCCTTTCCATTCCTTCATTCCCACCTTTTACCTTTCAACTCCCCCCTATCGATAATGCTGACATCTAGTGACCCGCTTGCTTGTTCGCGTTCTACGATAAAAAGGAGTACTATTAATATTGCTTTATCTATATTTTGTCATTCCAGGTGAACTCATACTTAACAAATGGACAAACATCCGAGACACTTTCGTGAAGACCCTTAAAACGAGAATGGGTAAGCCTAAGAAAAAGTACTTTTTCTACGAACACTTAAAATTTCTCACGAAAATAACACCCGAGGAGAACTGTAGTTTTGAGTACAACGTCGACGCGCCCATTTCATTTTTCAAACTAGAAAAAGAAGAAAAAATGAAACCGGGAAAGAGAAGTAAGCAAATTGATGAAACTGAAATGATGTCACCAAAGAAATCGCCTCTTTTCGACGCCTGCAATGATTTGGATTTCATTGGTGTTGACGAGACAAATGATCCGAGGGTGATGAATGAGGATGAAGCATTCTTTGCATCCCTTCTGCCCACAGTCGTGAAATACAATGAAGATGAAAGGTTAGAGTTTAGAATGGAAGTTTTAGCAGTGATGAAAAACATTAAAGATAAAAGGAAATGTTCAGAAGATAATTGAGGTACCCTATATTTTTAAGGGAATACATCTTAGACTGGCAGTACTTCGGAAAGCCTGGATTAATGAAATTCAGATTACCCTGGTTTTACAGTCATCATGAGACGAACATCAATGTCGAAGATTATGACAAAACACATAACAGTCAAACAAACATCTCAAGATGATAATTTGAAGTAGATGATGGAGAAATCAGTCAGTTGGAGAAAACTGCTATTTAAGGGAAGAGGCAGAGAATCAAATTACTTCCCAATGTTAGTGAATACTGCTCAACGTTACCAACCGAACTTCCTTATGTTATATTTTTGGAGTTGGAGTCATTTCAACTACCGAAATTGTCAGGATGCAATATGCAGTTCTGTTAATATGGAATGATCCCAAATAATTTCTGATAACACTTCTGTAAGTGATATATGGGCAAATGCAAAGCAAAAAAATGGCTTTCTCTATGACGCCAAGAAAATGAATGTCGCTGTATAACAATTTAGACAGCAACAGTTCTTCCTCATAAATTTCCGGAGGTTTTCAATCTTTTGTTAAGAGGCATCTATTGTAGCTTTCTGCGGAAAGGCAAGAAAATGAAATACATTTTTATAGAGACGAATGTAGAAGCAATTTAAAGTACATACTGTTGTTTCAGTGCTACACCTAAAAATAAATTATTTTACATTACTATTTTTGTAGTTACTTTTTGGGTACCACCTTTTAAGGACGCGGCAAAGCCCTTGAACCTCTTCGATAGGCCCTTGAAAATCTCAATCGTGGTAGACTACATGGCAACACGAAAGAGCTGATGATATAATCTGGAAAATATACTTAATGCATCAACTTTATTCTTCAAAAGCCGATAGTCTTAGCGCGTGCAGTTGTTGAACCACTGACGCAGGTTTAACTAGGTTAACGGCTAGGCAAGGCGTTCTTCTTGTACCTCTCCTTCAAGTACTTTGGGTCCGAGCTAATAATTATATTTTCTTATATTTTTAAATATTTTAAATTACTCCCCGTTTGTTGCAATTAAAATAAAATACATTTAATTAATGGATAAGTTTTAATGACCATCTTGATCTGTAGCAGTTTTAAATATAATATTTACATCATCACAAAGAAAAAACAACATTTACGTGGTTGAAAATAAAAAAATGTTATATTTAGGAAACAAGATTATTACATCAATTACACCTAATACATTTCAAAAACTGATTAAAACAACATAAGACAAAATGAAACGTACAGTATTCCTGAACAACGATATAATATTGTATTATATAAAAAAAATAACCTTAGGTTTGCGAAATGGCAGAAAAACTGTTTTCATCGCCTTTTGGTAGGTACAGAGAGAAGAAAAAAACACATTTTAAAGGTCTCAAAAAAACTTAAGTAACTTGCTTACTAACACGGATTTCCCCTCCCAAAGAATATCGGGTGTAGCGGGGCGCGCGCCGAAACCAGAACATTATCTAATACCACTATGTTATAACTACGATTAGTGTGTAGACTACACACTGGTCGGTGAGAAAATATCGAATATAAAGTAAAAATTATGTAAATTCTCAAGAGAGTTATATAACAAAACATTCGCACAAAAATAAAACTATGCGATTGTTTGGAATTTGTATTGCAAATGACACACATAGGAAACAATCCAGAGACATCAAATGACGCACATAGGAAACAATCCTGAGACATCAATTTTTTCAAACTATATTTTTTATAAAAGTTTTTACCGAAAAATTGTTTTGAAACATTTTTGTTATTAATAGGCGTATGTAGTTTTTAATTATGAACGACTTGTTTTAAGTAAATCATAAGCCACACATTTATCGCCTTGCTTAATCATCAATTTATTTTGGTTTGGCTCTACCAGTCACTTTAATCTCTTCTATTCTTCTACAGTCTATTCAATATTGTTATCAAAATTTGATTTCCGGCGTACATGAGACATTTAACCGGTGACTTACTCATTCCTAATCCAAGATGACGTACCCCACTCTACCCTAGAGAAGGAAGAAGAAATATTTAAAAGGTATCGTAAGTGTCATATTTAAAAATAATTATAAGTCAAACTCGCTTAAAACATTAAATTTCGATATTTTTTCACCGTGGCAACACACAACGAACCGTTAACATCAACTAATTAATCTTGATAATGAACCCGCTTCTGATAACGCGGGCTTGAAAATTCACTATAAATGCGCCCGTACCCGCTACATTCACTAAGTCTTAACACTTCTCACTTCTCCCCAACTCCTCTATTTACATACAATGAGAAAGACCCTTTCGACTTTCTCACGAATACACCTATGTAGATTAGTTATCTAATTCTGCATGTTTATATACAGAAGCGTGTTGAATACTGAACGTTAGTATCCGGTACACGCGCCCTCCGCCTCAAACACTAACACATACATAGTATAGTGACTAGACGCTCCCCAAAAGCGAACTGGGCGGGTAGTTTATTTACATATACTCTTTTAATTAATGTATATCAAAAAATTCAAACTACCTTCAATTATAAAATCATCGTGTGAAATAACGGCCATTGATTAAATTAAAATTAAGCGATAGCACAAATCGTTTCGACACGACTTTACCTTCCATGATAAAGACGCGTCGAAACGATTTATGCGACAAAAAAAACAATAACGTTCCACTCGTTCAAAGATCGCCCATTACGGTTGATCCATTTTGTGCATCACCATGGAAGTCGTTTATCACCTACGCGAATATAATACAGTATCTCAAAATAGAAAACAAAGTAAAAAATATTTGTAAATGATCGTGTAGATAATAAGGAGATATATTCAGTCTAGCTTCAAGAAGGGGCCGTATTTAAAACAACTTCGTAGTCAATAACTCCTAGGTAATATATTAAATTCACGTATGAGTATAGCAAAGGAAACACTTAACCTACAATCAAGATATACCTACAGAAGTACAGTTTTATACAATCGCCTAGTATTATTTATATTATATATAATGAATATATTACAAGAGTTACAAAAAAATAACAATCAAAATACGTTCCGTGAATCATTGTAAAAGATTTGAACTGACCGGTGACATTCCGCAACTGAATCACTCGTAACATTTAATGGAAACGGCTTAAGCTAATCAACAGAAGGGACAGTCGAGGAAGTTAGCTACACAATGTTATATACAAAACAAGTTTAACAATTTCTTTTTTTTATCACTATATTAAAACTACAAAATGAAACCTCACGCGAATGAGATCATCGTTCAGTCTAGTTGTATGCTTGGCTTTGTTATCACGGACGTACAACACGTGTCGTTTCAGTGCATGGAGTAGTCTATGGCCGACTTCCTCTGCCTGGGCTTCTTGGGGCGTGGTGGGAGAGGAGAGCCGGTGCAGCAGTGGCAGCAGCGCTTCACCACGCCCCGGCCGGACGCACGCCGCCTCACCTCCAGGCTATCCGGTAACCGTTCCCCGGCTCTCGTCTTCCCAGACAAACTCCTGCCTGTCTCTCTATCTACAGGGTGATGGTACACGCGCTTTGCGGGGTACGTGCGGAGCGGAGGGTGCGTGTCGTCAGCCGACGAGCCGTCTGCGCTGCCGCTGCGGTCTATTCCCCTCGCATCCTTGATCACCGAGTGCAGTCTAACTTGTGTACTTACACTACTGGAATCTGTGGAGTTAGTCTCGTCGTACGGCGGGCTCTTACAACACTCGTCGCTGCTAAAGTCCATCGGTCTTCGGCTCTCTGGACGCTCCACCACGGAATTGGACTCCCAATACAGTTCCGTCTGGCGTTCCGGAGACGATCGATCGTAGTCCACGTCGCCGGAGATGGATTCGAACGCCTCCCTCGAGCTATCTTCGGCCACCATTTTAGCGTCATCTCCGGCTATTAATGTGTCAGGATCGTCGATGAGGAACCTCGAGTCCCGTTTGTTGTCATCGTAGCCCACTCTTCTGATAACTTGGGTCGCGTTGCCGACCGAGTGGACGATGGCTGAAGCGGTGTTGGAGAGATGCAGTTCCCTGGAATCGGTCAGGATACTGTCGTACCTCGTCAGGCCGTCGTCTTTAACAAGTACGGTCGATAGGTTGAGGTTGTTCTGTGGTACCACCGGCGCGTTTATGACATTGTCCATGTGTGTGTATCTGATGTTGTGCTGAATGTGGGGACTGTCGTGTGTCGCTTGGGAGATAACAGTCGTCTGCGGGCCCATCAGCACCGTGGCCGGCGCCCTACTAGCGTGAAATATTGTCGATGTGATGTGACGGCTTTTTATCCCGGATATTGTGTAAGGATACATCTGAAAATATTTATTAAGAAATTTATAACAACTAGGAAGAATGACCTGTTTCATCAATACTTATAAGACTCCATAGTCTCATAAGTATTGATGAAACTATCAAACTATCACCTATACTAAACTGTCTGACTTATCATACAAGAAGAATCTCTGTTGATAATCCATTTAGGCCCAAATAACCCTAGGCACCATCAAATGAAAAACAATAATCTCTTAGAAGAATAAATCTCACCTCGCCCTCCTCAGTCGGTTCCTTGTGGAATGTGGTATTGGGATGTGATCTAGCAAACTCCTCGTGATCCAAAGTGATGGTGGCTCCGTTCTCCGTCACCGTCACAATACCAACGTCGTCTAATCCCAGATTCATGGCCAGGTCGCTGTTGGTGTCTTCGTGTAAGTCGGTGCGCTGCAGTAGATGGTCGGTGGCGATTTGATCATCCATGTCGGGCCGAGGTATGCTTTGGTTAATAATTATGGGTAGAGCTGAAACAGATAATAATTAATTTAATACATAAACACTCAAGTCCGTAATTCAAAAGGGTAGGCAGAGCTTTCTTTTTGACACGATCCTAGCATACCTCTCTCGCTTTAAGTCCAGTTGTTTAAAGGGGATTTAACCCCATTTACGACGGTTGATTGATGAATACGCGTTTTCCAAATATATTGATATCACTCACCGAAAGTACGTTTATACGACGAAATACGACCGCTTTAAGCCATTTTAATTTTTTTATCATTTGAAAGCGATTCCGCCACAGAGGCCTATTTTAATGACTTCTAGAAATCATATATTTTGGATAGATTATTATGGATATTGGATGAAAAAAAAACAAATTTATAGAGTTAAAAGGTTTTTAGCAGGTCGGATTCCGAAACATGGTCACTTGCAGTACTCACGTGTATGCGGCCGGTGTGGGTGCTGGTCCTGCGTGTGGTCCTGCGCCGGGGAGCCGGCGAACAGCAGCTCGGCCTCCGGAAACAGCTCCGAGGCCGACGGCGAGTCCACACCCAAGTCCTCGCATTCCTCCGATAGAGATTTCTACAGGAAAATTATTAAACTTTTACGTGAATAAAGGTAAAGTATTGGCCAAGCAGATTTTTATGCTTAACTTTTATCAAATAACACAGATCATATATCATTCAACTGAAATTTTGTAGTGTAAATCACTGGTCTAGGCTTTGTTTTCCGGATGCTGTCCATGCAGAAATCAACTCTGACCTTATTTTGCTCTCACAAAAAGCACACAGCCAATACTGTGTACCGGTTTGAAAGGGTATATTTCTAATAAATTTACTGGAATGAACATATACCATCATATATTTCAAGGTGACTTTCGCAACATCACTTTTTTCAGAGTTGGGCTATGATAAAAGTGATTTAATACTATGAACTACTTGGCACATGATTCTAGTTACTACCTGGGTGTTTATGAATGGCAATGGTCGTCCAACTCGAAGCGGACAGCTTGTTTGTTGGCTTGGTTGGTGGTTTGGATTGAGATATTGTTCTGTCACTCACCTGCAGCCTTAGTTCATGTTCCAGTACGGCATACTTGTGCCTCAGGGCGGCGGCTTTCACGTGAGTCAGCCTGTGTTGGCGGTGAGATGAAATATCTCTTTTCTGCACAACCTACACACATTATTCAAAATTAATTCATCCATAAAAAGTATTAATTAAAATAGACCACATTATTTTTTATATTCCTTAAAAGGCAGATGCATTAAGATATTTATGTTTTTTTTAAACATTTAAGCGGGAAGCTAGAGAATAAATTGTTTATAGTAATTTCTTTTTATTAAACATAGGTTTTTAGGACTACGACAACGTTTAAGGCTAGTTAAATATCATGTATGAATTCCTAAAAGAGTTATGTACTTGAAAATAATATATTTTTTAACCGAATGATTGTTATATGAAAAGTTTAGAATTAAGATGACCACTGATGCAACTACATGCACAAATGTAATGCAGGATAACTTGATAATGGGGTAGATATAAAAGAACCGTTTCGTAACATGCAACATTAAATAAAACACGATTTAATTTCGCTAGTTTTAATTTTCATGGACAGGAAGCAGGATAGAGTTCTCCTCGAAAATAGAAATATAAAATGATACGATTATTCGACATGGAGGCAACATTTACTATAAAAAAATAATTTTTTACTGTTTCTTCTTCGTTCCCTGTGAAGGATGCCAGAATTACTTAATTTAAGGAAAGGGGCTATTTTTATTACAATTTGACATTTTCTAATGAAATATTAAATGATTTACATTGTATGTATTATAAAAGCAAGGAAGCATATCAAAGCTATTTTATTTGATAACACAAACAAATGCATCTCTTACAATTGAAGTAATTTTTTTTCGTTGTTTTTTTGAATGCAACGTGTATCAAAATGTCGTGTGCATGTATCGATGACGGCAAAACCAACACGGAACGAAGAGGAAAGCGTATAAAACAAAGAGGCGTGCAGGTTCTACGAGAAGAGGCGGATCTATACGGGGCTGCGACGGTACTACGATATGGTCACCTGATGGTAGGACTTATCGTCGCAATCTGACGTATCTATATCGTAACCGCATCGCGGAGAATCGTCCTGCGTATCGTCAACGTAAGACTTTTTCGAGTCTACGTCGAACATCTTATCAAAGATCCTTTGCGCCTCCATATCGGGACTGTATCGATCTGGGATCGGTTCCTGAAGTTGCAAAACGCTCTGTCACATTCGATTTATTCGATTACTTACTAAGGAATAATTATGACGAGTAGAGAGTTAACTTTTTATGGTTGGTAGTAAATGTATATAATATATTATAATACAGGTTCTAAATGTAAACAATTATATACTCACAAGAACGGTCCTGTCCAAATTGTCGGTGCACACGGTCTCTTCGTAGGTGTATTCATGTGTACCGGCCGGTGTCGGGACGTTCCAAGGTTCGGACCTTTCTGGACTCGGACTACGTTCCGGCTTAACGACTTGGCTTTTTTTGTCTGTCCAAGGCGACGCCGCCGCTCTAGTCTGAACCAGATCTGGTGGCGACGATGCTGGCGCGGGCGACGCCGTGCTGTCGGGGGGCTGCACCGTCGTAGCTGCTGCTAAGTTGAAGGCGTGTAGATTGTGCAGCGCCGCCGCGGGTAGCCTCACGTGACGCACCCCGGTCCGGGCCAGCATGGGCTTCAGTCCGGCGGGACCAATCAGACGTTGCAACAGTAGCGCACCTGTCGTCGTCCCACCTTCACCGCCGCTCACAGTTAGAAGTTTCGGACCGCGGTTAGTGACTATAGCAATTTGCTGACCGCCCTTTAGCATCGACACTGGTAGGATATAGTTAGCTGGCATAAGAACGGCCGTAGCAGGTTTTCCTGTCGGTCCCCGGGCGACGGTAATGGTTTGACCGTCCGCAAGTATCACATTACGCTGCAATTGCGGTCGCGGCTGAGCGGGCGGTGTTTCGTTTTCGAACGTCAACTTTTTTGGTACTTTACGTGGACTGTCCTGCGGGGAAGGGGTTTCTAAGAAGTTCTCGTTACAATCACCTTGTGACGTCCCGCAGCTGCTGTCTTCGGACCCCATAGTGCGATTGGCGTCATCACCATGTATAGGACTGGTGTCGCGCGCACCCGATCGTCGTGAACCACTGTAACTCTTCTTGCGTTTCGAAGATCCCGGATTAGATGGTAGGTTTGTTCGTCTACGGGGCGCCGGTTTATTTTTATCAGGACAGTTCTCTACTTGCTCTCTATATTCAGCTAATATGTAAAGGATTCTTTGAGTCGTTTGTTCGTCTTCTAGCGGCTTCTGCGTTGATGGTTTAGGCGGGACATTATTTAATTTTAACGTATTTGGGGGATTCGACGAAGTTTTCGGTCTTGGCCTTGACCTGGAACTAATTTTACCTGGCTTTGGATTGTTTTGTTGAACAGTTGTACCATTGGTGGTTGTAGCAGGTGTTACCGTTTGGGAAACCTGAACGTGATTAGAAGTGGGAGGTTCAGTTATTCCTGATGAATCAGGGGATCGTACGAACGTTGATGTAGTTGGGGCTGTGACGGTAGATTTTCTATTTACATATGCGACATTAAAATGTTGATTTGCTCCAATAGAATATAGTACTTGAGTTGGCTCTGTCGCTGAGGGGCCAGCAGAGACACCGTCGGTCGCGTCAGTCGTAGTAGTGTGAGGTTTCGATAGGCAGCCATTTCCAGTAGAATTCGGTTGCACTGTGCTCCTTTCTTTAACTTGTTCCAGTACCATGTCAAATTCTCTTAATTGTTCGAGTGTCGACGAACTCAATTGTGATTCCGGAGATGATTCTGTTTCGATAGGAACTTTAATATGCCTATTCAACTGCGACTGTGGTAATCTTATAGTCTGTTGTGCAAGTGGAGGTGCGGTAGTTAGCACCAACTGTTGATAAACAGGTTGGTTGGCGCCTCCGATAACATTTCTTTGGATTTGAAAAAAAGATGGCCTGACTACTCTCGTACCAGATACCATTTGTGGACTTTTACTCAACATCGGTAATTTTATTCGCATCTGAGTTAAAACTGGTTGTGTTTGAGTATTTTGCCCGCTGTCACTTAAAGCACCGCTACCATTATTATTAGTTTCGTCAGATGACAGGTCAGCAGCGCTAGGCATAGTTTGAGGTACAATTTTTATGATAGAAGGTTCAACAATGTCGCCTCGATTAACAAACTTGACATCAGATTGTTTGTGATTAGAGTCATCTAGTAATTCGGTACTGGGTACAGTTATCAAATTTATTGTCTGTCCACCACCAATATTGACAGGTATTTGCCGTGTATAAATCACTCCACCGTGCATAGTTTGAACATTCATAGGCGTAATGGACTGCTTGATTTGTGGAACTAGATTAGGTTGGGATTGCGAAGTTTGAGACGGTTTTCGAAGCAACAATGGCGGGCTACTGATTTGCCCGATTCGATCAAGATTCATACCATTATCGGATGTGTCAGGATTATCATCAGTGGAATTCATGGGCGAAGCATGTGATTCATTGCTATTTATTTCACTTTCTTTGTGATTTTCGTCTTGAAATACGGGCTTTCCAAATGCTTGATTAAACTTAGGAAGGCTTGTGGCTTTTTCTACACTAGATTGTTTACTTGATGTATTTTGAATAAATTTTGCATAGTTTTCTTCATAAACAGATCTAGATTTAATTTCTTGCTGTGTAGCGAGGTTTTCTTGGACAGGCGCATTACTTGCTGTAGTAGGCGTTGGACTAATTTGTTCAATATTTGATGGGGTATCCTGTACATTTTGGGTTTCAATGGGCTGTAATCTCAGAACCATACTACTCTGAGGGGCGTTTAGTTGAATAGCTTTGCCGTCGGTAGACTTACATACGAACTGTAACATTTTTTGTTCGTTTGATCCTTGAACATTAGTAAGATTAGTAAGGAGATTTACCCTTTTGATAAGTTGATTGGCATTACTTTCTTTTTGATTTCCTGTGTTAACTATGTGAAGGAGTTGATTACCGCTTTGCTGTAATCCAGTTTCTACCAACGAAAGCTCTCCGAACGAATTAGTTTGTTGTGCGGGAGCCCCGTTACAACTTGCATTTGAAGATGAGCCCTTGTTTTGTACAATATGCAGTAACGGTGCAGCATTAGGCGTATTTATAACAGACTGCTGAACGTTATCGAGGAGTGTTATTTGATTACCATCATCATTTTTTCCTTGAACGATATGCAAAACCTGTGATGTAATTGATGGATTTTGCGTCTGCGGTTCAATGTCTGCGCTAGTCGTCTGGTTCAAAGGGGGAGGAAGAATTTGTGCTAAAGCTTGCTGTAAAGTCACTGTGTTAATAGATGCAGTATTTGAACAATTGTTGCTGGGATTTTGAGTTGTAATAACATTGCTTTGATGCATTTTTTCAGATAAAATATTAACCAACGCATGTGGTTTTGAATTGTTCTCAACCGTTGATGTGATACCAGCGGCACTCATAGCGTGAGCTATTTGATCCATTTTTTCCGATACATTATTTTCTTTGTTAGTTGAATCAAACAAAATGGTATGCGTGTCTGTCTTATGACATTCGCTGTTAACATTTGCATCGTAAGGATAAACAGAGTTATTTGTATCATCCTTTTCCAACATTTGTAATTTCTTATTTCTCAGACTCAAATCTTTGATTTCTTCATGGTCAAAATCATCTTTAGAGTTAATTTTACCGCAATAACCGAATTCAGATTGTAAAACTTCTTCGTTATTTTGTAGGCGCGCAGGTTCCTGAGATTCTGTTTCTTTATTACAATCGTGATAATTATATTCAGCCACTAACGGAAGGGTCAGGTCTGCAGTTGTAAGCTCTGTATACTCTGTTTTTATAGGTGACTGTGAATCGTCGTGTGAGCTGTTTTCCTCTGAACATTGGGGGGGGCTGGCGTCTGAAACTTGTGTTACGCGGGGATCACAGCTAACAGGGTTTTGCGAAGCAGCACTCACCGGTAGCTGACCAATCTGAACAACTTGTACAATAGTTTCTAGAGGTAGAGGTTCAATAAAATCATATAAGTAAAAGTCCAATGGGTAATTAGTCACATTATACTCCCCATTAAAATTCAATATCAAATCTTTATCTTTCATATTATCTCTCATCCAGTTATAGTTCAACTCTATAGACGTTTTCTTAAAATACGATCGAACTTTGTTTTTTAGTTGTATATAATCCATGCAGTGGTGTTTTAATTTATCTCTTTGATCCTCCTTTGGCGAATTAGATAAATTAAATACATCGATAGAATTTTCGAGGTTCTCATTTTCTTTGGACAGTAAAAACGGCTGAGATTGCTTTACGTCCGACAGAGTCGCAGCCGAAAATTTTGAAATATTATCCTTCTTTTCTAAATTTTGTATGACTCTGCCGGACTCCTCACCAAAACCCATACTGAAATTGGTTTCACTAGTATCATCTGATTTTATTGGGTATTCAGAATAACTAGAGGATAATTCTTCTGCTAACGTTTGTTTTAAAGGATCTGCAAAACACGTTTGTTCAGAATTATCTTTATAGATATTAGTCGATTCAGTGACAGATAATGGCACGTTGTTCATTTTTTTTACGGGCCAAGCGCTGAGTAAGCTCGAAACGTCAATGTGTTCGTTATTAAATGGTCTTGAATAAGAAAATTTTAAAGAACTATAATAATCGATTAGCCTTTTATACTCTTTAGCATACGCTGTATTTTTTTGCGCATCCACGCTTGTTTTTAGATAATCGATGTTTTTGCTTTTCCTGTATCGTTTTTCACTGATTTTCAAATCTGAACAACTTTTACGTTTAACGCCCCTTTTACCTAATTTATCTAAACAATCACTTTTATTGTCATATATTGAATATGTTTTTATGGGTGTCATAATTGAAAAATTTTCCGTACGCAGTATGTCAACATTACATTTTTTTTGCATCTCGGTATCATCGGTACTTGTGTCATCGTCTCCTTCTTTGTCATTAAAAAAACTAACATCATTAACTACATCCGAAAACATAGTACTACTTTCCAAAGGAAACATGTAACATGTACCAGCAATAGGGTCTTCATACTCGATGCCTTTTAGCACAACTTCCACCTTATCTTGGTAAATTAGAGTTACATTTCTGAGAACATCGTATGTAGTATCTTCAGCTTCTTGGTCGTCTGTTACATCCTCATTTTCAATATTTCCTAATACAAAGTCTTCAACGGTTTCAGCTGTGGTATTATGTTCTTCTGAAGTTGGATATTTTTCTATTTTGGTAATGATTAAATTAGATTCTTGGTTCGTTGAATTCAAAGTATCATCCTTGATTGTATTATCGTCCTTATCACGGCGAGACTCGGTCGTACTAAAATGCTTTAAGTCATCAGTCTCATATTTTTTTAGAGTAGCATAGTTATGATCCGTATCGATGTAAGTCAATTTATTTTGAGCCCCATCGAAATTTTGTGCGTTATTTTGCAAGGTGGTATCTCTTTCCTTTATTATTTGTAAAGTATCACAAATATCTTCAGATGTATTTATATTTGACATGCCAGTGTCGTTAATGACATGTTCAGTATTTGATGAATTAGTATAGCCCATTTCAGTCGCTTTTAATTCGGGAATGTCGTCATTGTCAAATACATTACTTGTTTCGCTCTTAATTCTGCTCAATCGACATATACCATTAAATGGATCACTCATATCTTCGTAATCTTCCTTACATTCAATATCTAATTGCTCTTCAATGTTTAGGGATGCACTGCTTTCCTTATAAAACATTGTTATATTGCTATTAGGATCCGATAATCGTTCGTTCTTCCTTTTAGGGCTGGCCTGTACGATGCCAACGTTTGTGCTAATGTTATTTTCGTTTACAGTTATATCATTCATGTATTTGTCATTCAAAAACTCTGTGTTTTCAAAAAAAATGTCAGTGTCTACTTTAGGTGGTCTACTCCTTAAGACATTGTCATTAAGAAGACAAGGTTTATTTTTGGCTTCTTCAGTAATAGTACTTTCTTCGCACGTAGATATTTGGCGTTCTAGTTTAGATATTTTATTACTGGCCGAGTTGTATTCATTAGATATTAACTTTCTTTTTAGAATATTGGTACCCTTTTTCGTTATTCTTGCAGTCTCAAGCGATATAGGAAATATTAAATCGAATAATGAATTATTTACTAGAAACTTTAATGTCAATTGAGCCAAACTTTGAACTTGAAATTTTGTAAGCGTTTCAGGTAGAATTTCTGTTTCAGTGTCGCTTTCGAAATCCGTAGAAACGTCAGCATAGTTTGGACTGTTAATATTAAATGAATGTGTATTTCGTTGAATACATTCCACGGACGTGGCCGTTTGCAGAAATAATTCACGTTTCGTCATTGACCATTCTGCATAACATGTAAAATGTATTGGTATTTTTGCATCAAATTTTTGTTCATCATTGGTATTATTACCTTCATTTTCGATAATAGGCTCTATCATAGCGGAATCCATTACGTCTTTGCATAAAAAATCATTTAATATCGAACAAGATGTACTTCGTTCAAGTTTTGGCTTACATGTCTCTTCGACGATGAAATTAATTATTTCGTCATTCATTTTGCAGTCCCTGTCGTCGTCTCGATTTAAATCCTTTATATTTCTTCCTACACTATAAGGCGATGTTTCCATGTGATGAGGCGTTTCACTTTTCTTTGTGGTTTTATCCAAAACACTATCGCATCGAATAAGTTCCACGCAACATTTCTGCTTGAAAACTTTCAATTTATCGTATTTTTTTACTAAATTGTCACACCTGGTCAGTTTCAAGCAACATTCAAAATTATTTGCGTTCTGTTGTGATGTTGTAAGCGGTTCGTTAAAAAATTGTTTATGTCCTTCAGTTTTAGCCTCTGCGTCATTATCAGTCTCTATTATTGTATTCGGTGATTGGAAATCGTCTGTACAGGATTCCATATTCATTTTATTTGTAACTAAATCTATAGGAGTTTCCTTCAATGCAACGCTCAAAATCAGCGGAGCTTTATCGATTTGTTCGGACTCTCCACTCTGTATATCATAAAATTGTTTGTCTCTTGATCGTAAACTTTTATTACTTTCCTTTACGCCTCTAGATTCTGTTACAATTTGGCTTCTATTTAATGCAATTAATTGTTCTATGGTGTATCTCGGTAATGACACATAACATTTACTAGATAATTGCTTTTGTTGATTTGCAAACTCTTCTTTATCCAAAGAACCAATTAGGGAAGTGTCGAAGTTTGTTTGTAAAGTGCAACCAGCGTCATTTTCATCATCGCTAATTAAATCAATGGTCTCAACCTCTTTTGTATTTTCCAGGTTATTTTCCGTCGTTGTAGAATACCTGATAGTTTTGTTCTGGTAAACTTTACTGCAAGATGACATTTTATTTGCAAGATAGTTATTCAATAATATCTGTTTGATTTCTTTATCGATGATTAAGTTATTAACATTGTAATCCTTTCTTCCAGTAATTACGGCTTTAAACTTCAGGCCGTTGGGCAAAACGACGCGGAAAGTTTTATTCGGGGTGTTTGATGTTTTAGAAGTAAGTTCTTCAAATACTATTTGATCAAAGTCTTCAATCCAGTTGTAATTATTTTCCACTCGTTTTTTATTAGTAAAACTTTTATTTGTTTCAGTGTGTTTTCGAAATTTGCAATTTTCAAGCAGATCTTTATTACTTACAGGTGACAAATTATTCGTCATGTTATTTAGGGAAATAACCGTTTCAGAGACTTGATCTAGATCTATTACTTCGTTACAAATTGTTTGTTTTTTAGAAGAACTTTTGTCAGATGAAACTTTTCTAATCTTACAATCTTCACGCAAAAGTGGCAGGTTCCTATTTAATTTGTTTTTAGCAACTTTTGTCTTAATAGTAACTTTTTTTGGCGTATTTCTCTTTTTGCGTACACAACCTGGATTACTTTTACCACTGTACGTTGTTTTACTATTATCATTATTTGTTTTAGATTTTTGCTCGCTCAAATAATTTTTTACAATTGTTTGGTCAGCTTCAGTATCAGATTTTATATTATTCACTTCCAGTTTTTCGTCTAAGACTATTTGGGATTTATTCAAGTCGTTTTCTTTTTCTTTACCATTGCAATTAATTTCAACAGTCATCTCAGTAGGTTCCGATCCGGTTATGTCCTTAACAGTTTCACTTAGTTGCGATTTTGATATAACTGACCCAATCAACTGATCTTCTATGTCAAAGGATTGACCTTCGATCGAGAACGCGTCAATTGAGGGGACTATATCGGTTTTTTTTAAATACATTTTAGTGCTATCTTCAAATCCAGTTTTCTGTTCTGGTCTCCGAGTTCTAGTTTCATCAAGTGAATGATCTTTAGTATTACTAAGATTTATATCTGCAATGTCTTCACTTACCTCTTCAGACATATTCAAACTGTTTATCACATTAGTTTTCGATATTTTTTCATGTTTTAAAGTACATTTACGTTTAGGTGCACTATAAGTTATTTTTACTTTGCCTTTTTTCCGTATTGCAGATTTCTCCTTCAAGGTAATAATTTTTTCTTTATCTTTAGGGGTAGGTAAAGTTTTTGGAAGTCCGCGATTACGCCGTAGTTTCTTAGAAATATAACACTTTGTATGATTTATTGGTTGTTTCAGTTTGAGTTCTTTTGGTAGATTTTCGGACTTTTCTAGTGATCCATTTTTTGAATAATCAACAACAATTAACTTTTCATCTACTCTTATAACGTCTGCATTACAAATTGAAAGACTTTCTACGTTTAGGACTCCACTTGTTATACTGTTGCTAGCTTTGCACATGGTACGTTTGGATTCTCCTTTACTTAATGGCATATAAGGTAAGGGTATCGGTAAACTATTGATGTGATGGCTTACTTTCCTATTTATTAATGCCATGCGCTTTTGTTCCATTCTTTCACGTTGCTTGGAAAATAGAATCTTTGTATCAATGTCATCCACGGGTTTTACTTTTGGAAGCAACTCGTGGTCGATCTTTACATATGATAATTTATTACTATCTTGGGATGGCAGCAATTTTTTTTTCTCCTCATTCGACATCAAGTCTCTACTATTTTCGAAATTTACCTCTCGACAGTTGTGAATACATTTAAGTGTATTCTTGTTTCTCTTATAGTTGATTGCTTGGCTTTCTATAAATTGATTAGATTGTTTGGAACTATTAAGATCTAGTCCACAAGAATATTCAGTAGCACGGGTGGTGGAAGTAACTAATGTATGTTGTGTGTCATTTTGTATTTCAGATTGCGTTAAAGTTTTGTCAAAAGCTACCGGCTTACCCGAAGGGTCTGCAAATTTTGTAGGTAAAAAAGAGATATTTGGCATTGTATTAACAGCTACATACGCATTCGGATCAAAGTTGCCCAAGTCTTTATTTTTATTTTCTTGTATTTGCATGGGATATGTATTATTAACATTTTCTGATCCCATAACATTTTGGAACGGCGTCCTCCTCTCTGGTACCGTAATAAGAAAATTTCTTGAATCTAAATTATTTAGTCTCTTTAGGGACACGTCAGTATTTGAACAAGATGTATGTAATGTGATTGAACTATGACTTTCAACATCAGGTATAATATTTGACGCAGTTGTAGTATTAACCTTTGTAACGGGAAACTCGATGTTGGGTACAATAATATTGTTTGGCCGTGTTATATTTGTAATTCCAGCAACTAGTGTATTCGAATAAGTTTTACCACTTCTGCCAAAGGCGGGACACGACGTAGATGATTTCGCAAGCTGTACTGAGGTGGTGTTCATTATCTTCCCTACTATGTCGGTTGTTGCCGAATAATTGTTTTGCTGGAGGGCTGTTGTATGCATGGTCTGCATTTCTTGAGGTTTAACTGTGCTATGTACGTCATCGTAAAAACTTTTTTGGTATGGAGTCACAATGGTTGTTTTGTCCTTAGATTCATAAGAGCGTTCATTTTGTTTTTTGTCACTTATATTTGTATAATGTATGGATTCTTCGTCTGAAATCAGTTCGCCAATTTCTTTGCGCAGATCGTCATCCATAAGTTCTTCTAAAAGATCATAGTCTGAATTTGGTAGACCAGATATGAAAGGATCGTGATTACTGTGAACGTTACATGCACTCTGCGATACTCCGGGTAAAGATGTTTTAGGAACGTAATACATATTTGATTTTTGTATAACGTCGGGCTTATTTATTCTTTTTATTAAGTCTGCTTGAGTTTTCAATGGAACCGGTGCCATATTGACGGTAGAGTCTGATGGAATGACATTGCTATCGTGAAAGATAACGTTTTCGGAAGCCTTTTCTTTCCTTTTAAGTCTCTTTACTTTCTGTTTAGCAATGTCGTTACTAGCTGTATGTTTTTTAAATGAATCTTTGTTTAAAGCTATATCAAGCGCATTTGGACCTCTGCTCGGCGTTCTGTGTTTCAAAAGATCCTCCATAACCATTTTCCAGTCTGTTGTTGTTTTGGTATCTACAGGTATTTTTTTCTGGGTATGTCTCTCCCTTTTATATGAAGCCTTACTTTCAGATTTAATATCACGTATTTTATTAGCACAAGAGGCATCAGGCTTCAACAATGAGTGTGACGAAGGATTGATCTTTTTACTCCCGTTTATTGGTATTTTAATGACCGATGGATTGGTTTGAATGTTTTGTAAAATTAATGAACTATTGACAGAGTCGGTATTTTCATCAGATTTATCTTCATTCTCGCAGTCAGTCAAACTTCCAACATTTGTTGCAGCCAAATTACGAGAATTAGAAACAACGCCCCTACTTTCAGTTTTACATTGAGGTGAAGTTTGAGCAATATGTTTGAGTTCAGTTTTTCTACCATACCTTTGGGCATTTAACTTATTTTGCTGCCGTAAAAGTAATAATATGTCTTGTTGGTCCTGTTCCATTAGCATAGACGACTTTGCGGTTTCATTTGTTCCATCCTGCGTTTGACCTTTATGAGTGCTTTTTGTGACTTTCTCGCTAGCAGCTGTAGATATACATGTTTGTTCTTTAGTCAAATTTGGTGAGCTACTACACACAACCCCCTTTTGTTTTTGTAATATTAATGGGGCATCCTTTGCCTGTTTATTCTGAATTACAGTTCCAACCCTCGATATAGTTAAATCGCCTTTGGATTGAAGGTAATGAAATTTGTCTAATTTGTAATTAAAAATTTGTTTATCCAATTCCGAGGTCAATTTTATTTCTTGTGTTTGTTTAGTCGCACACGTTGTAGGTTTAGGTCTTACGTGACTATGTTTGTTCTTATGCATATAATTAAGCCGAGCGAAAGTATTAGGTGCTTCGGCTATCTTTTGGTGTACAGAAGATTTGGCACATTGGGGTATAAAATCTGCATGCGTTTTTAATTTGTTTTGGTTAGGTGAAGCAACAATCTTACGGGAAGGTAATTTTGTGTCTTTTTGGAACACAGATTGTTCGTCGGGATATTCTTTATTTGCACCAGCATTTATCGTAGCTTTTAATTCATTTACAAAATTCTTGTAACTGGTTTTGGTTTCGCGTATATTTTTCAATTTGTCACAAGGCTGATTTTGAACTAAAACTTGCTTCTGAGTAATGCGCTTTTCCTTATCTGGGGGGTTTTTATACACATTGCAAAGTTTGTACACGTTTTTGCTTTCAGGTTTTGGAGCAGGGTGACTTTGAACATCAGTTTCCTTTAATTTCTGTTCATTTAGTGAGCTAGTATACTTCGCCAAGCCAAATACAATTCGACCAACATAAAGCTTTTCTAAAGGGTGAGGAGATATTACGGAATTACTGTTCAATATGCTGCTTCCTTCACTGGTCGAAGGATTCGCGTGTACGAATTGTTTTATATTCTCATTAATCATTGGCGGTTTCTGGTGCACTTGTGAACTTGTGTTTAATGTCATGGAATATGGTACTTTGACATCTTCCTGCGGTGTCTTGCGAGTTATGCTATCTCTATGTGAATGTAAATTTTCGTTAGAACTTGTATGTATGCTATCGTCACTTTTTAACCTCCTGTATTCGATCAACTTTTTTATACTTTGCTTAATGTCTGCATTTTCTTGCTGGCCCGGAATGTGTTTATTACCTGTATAGCCACTAGGTCGGTAATCATGGATAGTATTAATGGTGGATGGCGGTGTCAATACTGAACTTACTAGTAATTCATTTTCTACATTTTGAATATTGCTTGCCGCTGCGTAGACCACTTGAGACGATCGCGTAATATTGGGTTTGTCGTATTCTAAATCACTCGCATTTGGTTTGACTATTTTATTGAGAAGGGTTTGATGACTTCGATTACTTTTTTCTGGACTAGACAAATCATCCATCGAGTATAAGCCGTCAAATATTACGTTTGTGTCGCTGCCATCGGAGTTCAGTGATGTTATAGATAATTTTCTATTCTGATCAACTTGTTCGCCACTTTGCTTCTCTTCCTTAACCACGAAATTTTCAACCCTCGCAACTTTCATACCAATAAGCCTTGAAAGAGGACCAACTGATGACTCTTTATCTTTCTTCTTTCGTTCTTTTCTTTCCCCTTTCTGCTCCTTCTTTTCACACGACCCTCTGTTTTCTTCATTGCTCTCTTTGATTTTGCCCGCGGCTTTTATTTTCGATTTTAACCTTTCTTTACTATGTGGTCTCTCTTTTTTCTTTTGGTATTGCTGATCGTCAGAAAGTGAACCTAAGGGGTCGGTTTCTTCATCTGTGAAATCTAACCGTTTTGATTTTTTCTTTTTTCGCCGGGCCGGTGAACAATCGGTATCGTATATACAACTCGAAAATTCTTCTTCAGACTCAGAGACCGAAAAGGCATGTTCCCATTCGTTTTCAGCCTCTTGAAACTCTACCAAATGTTCGTAACCTTCACGGAACAAATTTTAGATATATTAGAAATATTTATTCCTCAGTCCACAGGATTTTCATAAAAAAATGAAAA
The DNA here is from genome assembly GCA_029849275.1 of Papilio elwesi. Classification (NCBI taxonomy): domain Eukaryota; kingdom Metazoa; phylum Arthropoda; class Insecta; order Lepidoptera; family Papilionidae; genus Papilio; species Papilio elwesi. The sequence goes on from CM056709.1 coordinate 2,794,360, forward strand.
ATAAATCTATTTGGTAACAAAACAAAATTAAACTAAAATTAGTCTTGAATTAAATCATAAACTTTGTGCGTCCCACTACGCTCAGCTGGTATGCTGTATTTGTATTGTATAGTCTTTTTTATGGCACTATTTAATTTGCGCAATATTGGATTAAAACCATAGGAATTAAAACGTTATAACTAAATTTCTACTAGTAATGGTATACATTGTTTGAAAGTTTCTTTTTTTATGTATGAATATGTATGTTAAGTTTTTGGATACAAAATCTCAAGAGCAACGTCTGTAGTGACACATAGTTACATAGCTTAAAGTACATATATATTTTTTATAAATAAATTCATCAAGGCTACGAATCCCAATGTTAGACATGTCTTCAAATGGAGTTCGGTTCGGTGAAAATCATTGACCACAGTGTAAAATTATTATGGAAGATAATTGACACAACTGCAATTTATTAGTCTTTTGGACATTTAACCTGGTGTTCAACTTTAATAAAGTTATCTATATAAATTTATTAAAGTAATACAGATATATCAACAGTAATACTTAAACACTTTATACATAAACGTGTGTAATAATAATACAAGTAGGGTTTACCTTTCTCAATTCCATAATAAATATTGTCCTCATCGTCTTTTTCAAACGGCAGATGTTGAAATGTGCGGGGATCAAGGTTGAGGTACTTTAACTCAGTGGTGAGGGCGCGAGTGCCGCAGTCGGTTCGCTCCATGTAAATCCTGCAGTTCTCCAACAGGACATCTCTGGAAATATATATAAATATTTTATAACAATTACGTACTTAAGCTCGATTACGCAGTCATTAAGTACAAGACTTAAATTATAAAAACACACACAAGCGCAGGTAATATCAGGCAACAAGCTGCTTGTTAGTCCCCTTAAACAAAAAATACATGGAGTGCACCTGGTCACTGACCAGGCTCGAATATAAAAATTTGTAATTAAAAAAACTTAACACTTATTGTCTCACCCGGACATCAACGCTCAATTTTAGGGCGTAACAAGAGCTAGTTTCTTCAATCGCTATGTGTAGAGTCTTCTCATTACAATATTCATAATATTTGGTATATACCTGTTTATGTCCCAAGAGAGAGTTTTATGCCTCGGTCCGGATAGCAGCACAGCCAAGTCTTGACACACGTCTGCCCCCAGGCCAATTGCTTCTCCCTCTGTCAGCACGGCGGTTGATAGCACGTTTGCCTGCAATTGTCAAAGTTAGGACTAACTTTACGGAGTCATTACACTGTGGTCAAGCTATACGCCGGCTTCTGTATAAATAGATAAGTGACCTCGCAGAGTACCAGTAAACAATAAATCAAATGCGCCCTTGCCAGTAACCCACAGCGGCTCGATATGGCTCGATAGGGCTCGATATGGCTCGATCTGGCACACCTGTCTCGCTATGTGGACGACGTGCATTTGCGCACCTTTCTTTAGTATACAGTAGATGTACTTAGTAATACTTAATGTCAATTCTGAAGAGATGGAAGGGATATTTTGAAAGTTTGTTTGAATGTGACGAGGCATCAGCATCAAACTCGGCATATACTCATGAAGAAAAGGAGTTGGAAAGTGAGATAAGGTTGAATGAGATTGTGATTGCGATGAAAAGAATGTAATTGGGTAAAGCACCCGGGTATGACAGGATTTCTCTTGAAATGCTGAGAGCTGGTGAAGGTCTAGTTGCAAGCCTGCTGTGGGTCTTTTTCAATATATGTTGGAGACATGGCCTAGTACCGGAAGATTGGTGTAAAGTACTGATTGAAAGAATCATGAAAGAAACAGAAGAAAGAATGTGGGATGTGCAAGCTGGTTTTAGGAAAGGAATGGGTTGCATGGATCAGATCTTTTCTTTACGTATAATCATAGAAAAGTTTTTGGCTCTAAACCAAAAAGTTTTCTGCGCCTTCGTAGATCTAGAAAAGGCCTATGATAAAGTTAAAAGGGATGATCTGTGGTCAACCTTGGTTGAGTTTGGATTGAACAGTGATCTAATACAAGCGTTAAAGTCTCTTTATAAAGATTCTACTGCTTGCATTAGGATAAACGGGGCCTACTCAGACTGGTTTAGCATCAACAAAGGTGTAAGACAGGGCTGTGTAGCATCCCCGTGGCTGTTCAATCTCTTTATGGATGATTGTTTGAAATCTTTGAAAGACGAAGATTGTGGATTAAGAATGGGTGAGTTAGTTGTAAAATGTCTCTTGTACGCTGATGACCAGGTTGTGTTTGCGTCATCAGCGGAGGACTTACAACTTATGCTGAATGTAGTGAATGATTCACTAGATGGTAAAGGTATGAAGATGAATGTGGATAAGACGAAAGTAATGGTGTTTGAAAGAGAACAAAGTAAGACAGTAATTGAAATAAAGGTTAACGGAAATGTAGTGGAACAGGTGGAAGAGTTCGTGTATTTGGGGTGTATGTTTAGTAGAGATGGTAGGCATGTTAAGGATTTTGAACGACGAGTGAGTGCGGGAAATAAAATGAATGGGGCTATAGGTACAGTAGTGAGGAGTCAGAATGTGTCTATGAAGGCTCGTCTGGCAATACACAATGCTGTACTAGTCCCCACTTTAATGTATGGAAGTGAGAGCTGGGTTTGGCAGGAAAAGCATGCTAGTAGAGTTAATGCCGTTGAGATGCGATCCTTAAGAAGTATGTTAGACGTGACTTGGAATGATAGGGTTAAAAATAGCGTTACAAGGAAAAAGTGTGGCTTAAAAGTGGACGTTGTGACTAGAATTGAGAAAGGTATGCTTCGGTGGTTCGGGCATGTTCAAAGGATGAATGAAGAGAGAATAACAAAACAAATTTATGTTGCAAAAGTGAGTGGCGGTGTTGGTAGGGGACGCCCTAGGAGGACTTATATCGATCAGATTAATGACTTACTAAAAAAGGGCGATATAAGGAGCACCCATAACCGACGAGCATGCATGCGTAGATGTATGAATGTGGAAGAAGCGAGAGAGGTGTCCCAGGATCGCGCCAAATGGAAATCCATGATCTCTGCCAACCCCTCTGGGTTACGGGCGTGAGCGCATATGTATATTTATATTTATTTTTTACTTAATGTCTATGGACATGCTCATTTGCCGCTTTCTAAGGTAAAAAGTAAAACTATTCATAATTTAACCTTAACATGACCCGACATGCACCTGAGGAAAAATGATCAAAAAACAAGCAGATTTTTGTTTACATACTTTAATCTAAGGATTCAAGTTATAAAATAAGTGTAGTCTACTTCCATAGATCGCATAAGCCAGAAAGTAAAAATGTACAAAAATAGTCTTTTGGGGGTCTACAGATAAACTTACAATGAGGTTGCCTCCATCCTTTTAGGTAGGACAGCGTGATATAGAATAATTAAATAAATCAGATTCATGAATATATTGTAAAATTGAATTAGAGATCAAAAATGTAAACAAAGATGTTGCCAATTTTACTTGACACCCTCGCGCGTGAGGTTCGCTAAGAATATTAAAAAAAAATTGTTCGAATTTCAGCTGTTTCAAACGTTGACTCCCGTGATACTAGAGGACGGTAGGAGAATGTTGAAAAAATAAATAATCGACTGAATGGAAAAGTACCTCACAATGATTACTTGAATAAAAATTGACAAACTTCATACTGCAATAGCGTAAACCCGCCGCACCATCTTTTGTAATTACTTATTCAGTAGGAGTACGGTAATAGTCTAATAGGTGCTCTGCGCTACAAATTTGTAGTAAAAATTGTCACGGCAATACTAAAATCGATTGTCATTTAACAATGGACTAATTCGATTAATTTTAGTAATAATTGCCCATTGCTACATAACACTTCTTTGTTTACATTTTAGATCACAAAATCTAATTCACAGTAGATACATAGAATAATCTGCATACATCGTATGTATTTTACTAGTAATGGGTACTCACATTATTCTGTATTTGCTTAATGTTCAATGTCTCCGAGGTCTTTACAAAATTTGTAGTAGTCCGACTATCTGTAGCCCAACTGCCAAACTCTGGATTGGTCTCTAACGAGGTTTCATGCGATTCCTAGAAAATTATACAAAACCTTTTAAATTAAATGCACAAGCCCTTAAATAATGCATACCATATTCCACAGGCATTGCTCTAAACAGAATGTGTAATGTAAAATTAGGACCATTAATTTATTTCTCCCCTATATTTTTTTGTACACAATATAATTCCATTTTGATTTGTTGATTGTTTGTAGTCTTAGATTGTTCTGTAGATTTTCCATAAAATTACTTTTAGTGTCTAGTGTATTCAAAAATTTTTTTTAACTAAGTCAATATTCCAAGTCCTTGAAACATATATTTATAATAAAACAGTAAAATCCCCGCCCGAACGACACTTCCATCACTTATTCGGCATCCATTCGCATGTATGCCCATCGGTGACCGTTACTCTTGATTACTCCTTTCTCCGCATCCATATGTATAGTGATAACTAGTGTAAATGAAGACTTACAACATTAGTAGCCAGTGGTGGTAGTGGGGGTGCGGCGACGATGCGGTCGTACATCCCCGGAGAGGGGTGCACAGAAAACGCGGTCAGCGCGCACTCGTAGTTCAGCCGGGCGCTTTTTGATAACAACGATCCCAGTTGGGTGAACCATGTACTTAGCATTTGTTCTGTCGATCGAGCCTCCGATTCCTGTCAAAAGATTTACGTGTTTGTAAATTATTTGCAGTCCGTGACGTCTAGGATTACAATAGTACACAATGTTGATATCGCTACTAATATTATACATGAGAATGTAAGTTAGTTTGTTACGCTTTCGAAAACTACTCCAAACTTTGTACACATATTCTTGGAGGTACTAGAAGTAATATAGCATACTTTATATAAAAAAATAGTATATAACAAGCGAAGTATGTATGTTCCCTATAGACCTATAGACTCTGAAACGACTGGACCGATTCCGATGAAATTTACAGGGATTGTCCAGATTGGCACATTCCCGTGTTTGGTAGCTGAGTCATTAAAATGTTTTTAAAGATATTTTTAGAGAAAAGTATTATATATTATAAAACATCCCGTAGAGATTAATAATGAGATAATTTTAATCGTATTATATTGAAACTAATTTGGAGCAAATTTGCTAAAGACGTACCTTTTCAGTCTTTAGTTTGAGCCTCTCCAGTTCATTCATACCAGTGGTTATGGCACGCACGTACAGCTCGCATACAAATGGCTTCATTTCATCTTTGCCCTGGAATTATTATTGTAAATAAATGTTATTTGATAATATATAACAACCAGATAAAACATTGTGATCATTTTTGGTATTTTTTTTAAACTTTAGGACAAGAAACAGATACAGAGTAAATACACATAAGTAGATAACAATGTATGGAGTCAAGTTTACAATGTGTCCAAAACCGTTATACAAAAATTACTAACTATAAAAGCATTAGGACTTAAACTATGTGAAACGGATTAATGTATGTAACCGTTTGAGGCCAACCGTCCGTACAATCGCGATTGTCTTGAAATTGCTAGCACAAGTTCCCATATATCTTTTTCGTGTATTAGCTAATTCTAAGCAGACCTCATGCCATGTATGCAAACGGTTAGGAAAAAGATTCCTTTGGCGGAGGAGCTAACGAGTACTGTGACTTTGCACACCTCACTCGGCAGATACTAACAAACACTGAAGTTTAAATATCTCCACCACCGATAAGTAGGCAAATCGGTGCTACTACTATCGGTGTAGTTATCGACACAGATAAAACTCAGATATTTAAAATTCCATCGCATTGACAGAAGACACAGATCTGACTGGCCGGCTGGTGTGTTAGTACTCGAAACGGGAATTAAAGAACGTAAACGCAATAAAATCCGTAAAATTAGTTTTATTCCAAAGGTTTTTACGACAAAATATTTCCGAAAACCATTTTTTTCTCACATTACCTATAACATTAGCTCTACATATTACCGAATTTCACTTCACTTTATAACACGATATCCACAACATTATGCCCTCTATGTATGGTAAATTCCATTTTTTGATTACAAAAATAATATCTCGCTATGAAACAAGGTATAGTATCTTGTCACTGATATTTATCACAGTAACAGGAAATCACATAGTTGATAGTATTAGATTTGGCCTAGTCCCATCACTACTTCCTACGAGCTATGCAACAATAGACATGCCCGCAGCCGAAGTGGAGCAGTTGAGATGAACAGCAATAGACCGTTACCTTCTCCGCGACAGCTGTAGCTAGCGTGTGTAGATGCGCGGCGGTGGCGGCGGGTGCTGCGAGAGCGTTCGCTGCGCGCGGCAATGAGGCTGCCGGCAGCAGCGCGGCCAGCGAGCGCGCACAGCGGTACAGCGCGTCGTACACCACGCCCGCGCATGTAGGTAGCACCATGCAACGTGTTATCGTCACCTACAGCGATCAGTCGTATTACATCAAACAAACAATATAAAAACCATCTCACTACATTTTTAATTTCCTACATCAGTTATCTTTGAAGTGAGACACGCGTTCTAAATGGGGAGAACTCTGCAGACAATATACCTAAAATCCTGAGATTTTTTTAAATTTCGCAATTTATTTACTCCAATTCTCAAGAGCATACCTTTACAGCGCAGGTTTAAACAATTTCTTTTACTCCTAAAAAGAGTATATGTTGAAGTTCTTTTTCATTCTTTATTAAGGGCATGATTTGAGAACGCCAAACAGTTTTTTAAATACTCGTAATAAAGTTGTTAAGCAAACAATAAAATTTAGCTAAAAAATGAAATTTTAATTAATTAATAAATTAATTTTTAAAGCCATACAAATAATAACCCTGTCAGTAATTTTTTTATGAAAGAAGGTGGCTAACGAGCGAGCGGTGCTGCACCTATTGTTAAGAAACCGCTACGCATAGACATCCGAAACGAGCAAATGAGTTACAAATGTGTTGCCTAACTTTAATGGCCAGAGGAAGGGATAGACAGGACAAAGTATATTTCCTTCCCCTTCCCCGTCCAATCCTCTTCGCCTTTCCATCCTATCCTTTGTAGGAAACGATGGGAAGGGGAAGAGGAATGACATTGGGCCTCCGGAACCTCTCACTTCACGCCTTGTGAGTAGTATTTCAACGGTCAAGTCGGCCCATTCGTATTCAATTTGTTTTTAAACCGACAAAAACAACAATGTTAACCTGTGCAATAAGTTCTGCTACTTTCTTGGCGTTCTTCCACAACTTCTTCTCGCGCGGCAACTTATCCACGCGGCCCAGCAGTCGCTCCACCAGCTTATAGCCGCTGCGCAACGACCGCTGCTTTGCCTGCAACAGACCCACCACAATACAACTTGTGGACAACATGACATGAACTTTAATTTCAATAAGGTCCAATGTATTTTTGTATGAAAATTGCTTTCTCATCAAGAAATTATTATAAAAAACATCTTCCGTGCCATGTTTCAACCACATCACCATTGAACATCAGGTGGGATTGTGGGAACTCTAGTTTCACCATTGTAAAAAACCTACAACTGAATTGAAGTTAAATTAGAACATGCAACATTCCTAAATATATTTTTTTACATACCAACTCTATGCACCGCGATGGATTGTCACCATTGAAGAGAAGAACAAACTCCAAATCTGTGAGAAGATCCCAAACCTCCGAATTGAAACCAGCTTCCCTGCTCAATGTGTCGGCAAACGTCGGCTCATTATTTTCCAGATTATCTGCGAGTTCATATTATCCAATTAGAAATATGCAAACTTTATATAATTATACAGACAAATACGTTGTTAAAACGTAACACACGTAAATACGTTTTAATAAAAATACACATATAAATAATGAACTAGTCTAAGAGTCTCAGATACGCTTACGTTCAACAGAATGTGACTCGAGTTTGATTTGACGTCCACATAAACTTGACTCGCCACCAGCGAGTTACGCAAAAGTAAAAACCCTAAAATAGTTTAAACTATTTAACAGTGGCCCCAGAATTAGCTCGGGAACCGATTTGTGATTTATACATGTACATATCGTTTAACATGTAATCTAGGTCCTGATCAAATAACAGATGAGGGTATAAATTCCTCTGCCGTCTTCTTATACTATACTAGTCATGATCCTATGGATAGTCAGATGAGGTCACTGCGGCGTACTCGTACAGCAAACAGAAAAGTTCACGTCTTGATATAATGACGAGATGAACGTATACAGCATAGCTTAGTAGCACGCTGTGGAAACAAAGGCCTAAGCATTGAGGTGAGACAACAGTGAAGAGTTGCATTTCATATTAGTCTCACTTAAGTGTAAATGTTACCTTATATACGTGTAAATTAATGTTTGTACGTAAGTCCTCTCTGGGCTTCTAAACCATTGACCAATTATAATGAACCCAGTGAATACTTTGCGTACGTCTCGAATATTTTCGGCACGGCATTAAAAATGTTTTCTTTGTATATTTCAAGCAGTGGTAGAGCCCGCAACAATAATTGTTGGACGAATGGGACCGTGATGAATACCACGACCTCACAGAGGACAGGAGTGAAGTACAAGTATTTCTGCGATTCAACTGATGAGGTAACTGGGACCTAATTCCGCCCTTTTCTAATAAGGAGGGGAAAGAAAAGATATCCTTTTTTCTATTTATCCTTCTTCTGTCCATTAAACATAGGCAACGCATTACCTTGTTGCAGATGCTCAAACCCATGTCGTAGTCACCTAATGTCACGTGAATTCCTCGTTTGCCAGACTCTTCTAGAATCTATACTTCTATCTTACTATATAATATTATATTACTATATAAATGCCAAAATTTGTATGTATGGATCTTTGTTAGTCTTTCACGCAAAAACGACTGAACGGATCTGTATGAAATTTGGCGCAAAGATAGATTATAGTCTGGATTAGCACATAGGCTTTTAATGTTTTTATCCTGGAAATATATATATATATATATATATATATATATATATATATATATATATAAATATATATATATATATATATATATATAAATATATATATATATATATATATATTTATATATAAGTGATGTGTATATGTATGTTCGTTATAGATTGCGAAAAGGCTATCCGGACGAAGACTAGTAGAATATATTTTTCATTTACGTGACAACATACATACTAGGAGTTTACACTCGTTAGCATGGATACGGGTAGACATATAGGACCGGATTGTTCTCAGAATGCGAGTTACCAAAGCACGCTCTTCAATATGCCCAGTGTACACGCTTACCTTTGTTTTGGTCTTGCGCCGCGGTGGACGCTCGGGCGCGGTCCATGACGGTGGTGGTGAGCGAGGCGGCGATGTCGGCGCACGCCTTCGACATCGCCAGCTGCCGCAGCCGCGCCACGAACATCTCGCTGCGCTCCTCCTTCAGCCATTCTATTACTGAAATCCCACGCAACTGTTATATACAGCAAATCTATTACAATGATAAATAAAAAAGAGAGTGTGTATTAGTATATTATAGCACCTAACACTTGTTGTTTATTGTTACAATCAACCCGCAAACAAACGAATAACTTGCGATAAAAACTCCGTTCTAAAAATCCAAGTACGTTTTAATGAATGGCAGCTGCTATAGGTACAGGTAGGGCACGAACGCTTCGTCATTGGCACTTTAATTCATTGAAATTTGAGTTGGATTTTGTAATAATATAGCTGTTGAGATGCATCCTTGAAAGTGTGGCTAAAAGAGAATGTGTACTAGGATCATGTAAAAGAAAATCCGTAATCATTGTCTTGCCTTTGGGTTGCGGGCATGAGTGCACGTTTTATGAGCTAACAGGCCTCAGAGTGTTAATTATTTATTTATTTTTTAATAATCACATTACTCAATACAAGAAATTGGAATTTTGCACGAATTTCTAATTATTTTCAACATTTACATTTGAATGTTATGTCGATTTCTTTGTAAAGTTAACATAAATTGAACCAATTAATTGTGTAATTCCGGACATTTTAAACCTACCTTCCTTATCACTCGGTTTTTCTTCGGTGGGGTTTGACAGTGACTTGAGGATGGGATGCCCCCATGGATTGGAGAGCACGTTCTTGAACCACCCTGCCCTCTTCAGCAAATGATTTTCCCAGATCAGACCGGTTCCATTTCTTGCCGCGATCGCATCTTTGCTCTCTTTGATGTGAGCTTCGATCGCCTCGGCCAACTTTGTGTGCTGCGGATTCGTCTCCGGCTTTTGCCATTCCGTCTGATAATTAAAAAGAAGTAAATTTAGTTATACTTCCTTAAAATAAATATAAAAAACATTGTTTTCAATGCTTTTCATTATCAGCAATACTTTTGATTGATAGATGCAATTATCAACGTAGAGCTGAAATTACTGAACCTAGGAATTTTAGGACGTAGGAATAGAAATTTACTCAAGGGTTCTTTTAAATATTTAGGCAAAGACTAAGAAAGGATATATTTAACCACAGCAGGAAAAAAAGATGTTAAAAGGGAAAGCCCTTATGGCTTTCCCTTATGGTTGTTGAAGCAATGATGTCAAAAAATGTACAAAATGTATTTAAGCTTGATTTTGTCCTTCTCATACAATTACCCAGACGGGGATGAAACAAATGTTGAAATACAGAAATAAGATACAACTTAATCTATTGAAGCCAAAATTTACCCAGTTACATTGTACCTACTTAATACAAATAAATCGATTTATTTGTATGAAGGCTAAGTCCAGTGTATAGTTTCTGGAGGTCTAAACCTCTTTCCTTTCGCATGCATTCCTCGATTTTCTTTTAAATATCTTTCTTTAAAATATCTTATAAATCGGGTCCGTAATTTTTCGAGAAATACAATAAATCTGGTACGTAATGTACGTGACCGCTACCCATAAGCGTCTGGAACACGCAAATGAGTTGCAGATATGTTGCGCGCACAGTCATACACGCAATAATTTTAACAATCATTGTTTTGGATTCTATTGTGTTGATAAAGGCCCCCAATAATATTTTTTTTTCTGAAATATCTTTAATGTACAGACGAGAATCAGTTAAATTTTTATTATATGTATAGAATATATATGTAAAGAGTGGAGTATAGTATTGTAGTACCTGTAGTATAGTGGTTGCGGTGTGTGACTGCAGCCAGCCGAGCAGGTGCAAGTGGAGCTTGGGCGAGGACTGCAGGCACAGGCTGTGGATGGACTGCCAAGCCTGGCAGAGATGCTGCGTGCGCTCCTGCAAGTCCCCTTCACCGCTCAGCTGACCGTCTAGAAACTACAAGGGAAGAAGAAATGTTATTTATTTTCTTAAACCTTCAGACATTAGCATCATAAAGGTTTTAAAATCATTTACAAAGTATCTAAACTACCCTATCTATGCTTTTTAATGAAGACCATTTACAATAGATAAACCTATAGGTTAATAACGATTTTTCTACGGTGATAGTGACGTAGATTTTTAAAGAACCATTAACGAGGCATAAGCAACGCCATCCAAACATCACCCGTACAATCGACACCAAACACAAATGTTCATTGACAGAAGTATTCATCTTGTTTTTACATCATATGGTCAGTCATTGCAATGATACAATTTTAATTTATGGTAGGTACAACTAAAAAACTAGGTAAAACCTTTGTCGTTTGTTTTTACTAAACAAATTGTTGATACCAAACATTTGCATTATTACATATGAGCAAACTGTTTTGTTTTATTTACTCTGATTTGTTATCAGGGTATATACTGTGATATACAGGCCTCTTCCGGCTGTTCCAAATCGCCTCGATTTTTAGGTTTTCTTGACCAGATTATACCAAGGTTTTTACCACTGTGCAAACTGTAAATATCTAATCTCTCTGAATCAAGGGCAAAGAGAGCTTTTCTTTAATTTAATTATATGTGCGTGCGTAAATAGATTGTCCATAGTTATTACAAATATTTATACATACAAATTACACAAAAAAAAAAACAATAAATCACCAGTGTATTTTGAATGTTAGTGTACAAAGGTTTGTATACGGAGAAAAGGGAAAATATAATTAGCTTCAAATTCGCACTCACGGCTCGCTATATGATTAACAAGCTCTGTTAAAACGAACACTTATATAACTAATGGCTGTATAACACATTAACCTGTACCTTTTTTCCCAAAATATCGATGACGCCATCAAAAAAAATTGTGGGCAGTAAGTCAATTATATTTTATACTGACTACAGTATTATCAGTCTTATCTACTAAGATATGTTACACTCACACTCATACAAAAACACAGGTCAAATTAATGTAAAATGACATATTACGCCAAGTTTGAAATCCCTACTAATATTGTAAATGCGAAAGTAACTCTGTCTGCCTGTCATGTCTATTACGCTGTCATGCCTAAACTACTAAACCGATTTAAATTTAATTTAATACAGGAATAGTTTAGAGCCCGTGGAACGAAGTGGATAGGTTGGCCTAAAAAATTAAAAATGCTACTCAACGTTACTATTCCACACGAACGCACTTGCGGGCACAGCTAGTGTAAAATAGGTGTTTTAAGTTATTTAATTTCATATACTTGCGACATCCCCTACTAATAATATAAATGTGAATGTAAGTTTGTTTGTTATGCTTTAACGCGAAATCTCAACCGATCATCATGAAACTTTGTACATATATTCTTGGAGGTATTAGAACATAGGATACTTTTTGTAAAAAAAAAATTGTGTATAAAAATCGAAGTAGGTAGGTAGTAGCGAAAATACACCCTATACTCCAAAACGACTGGACCGATTTCGATGAAATTTACAGGGATTGTCCAGCAACACATTCCTGTGTTTGGAAGCGATCGACATAATTAGTGGTACCCGGACGAAGCCGGGGCGGGTCTACTAGTATTTTATAATTTTGCCTCAGTTTTCGCATTATTCTTAAAAGCCTGTTGAATGATTTCCGTTCACATATTTATATATAGAAGATATAACAGGCCTGAACAATTGTTACACATAATTGTTTGGCCTTTTCCTCTATGTTTTGTAAACTTACACAAGAGATTCTTATCAGACATTGAAAAACATTAAAAAAAACGTTTGCTGGTTTTCCCCACAGACTTGCTTTAAGGGAAACTAGCAAACTTTTTTGCTCTGTTGATAGAATAGGCATGAAATGTGTCATCGTAGGTCAAAATATTTAAGTGAAGTCTTAAGATGGGACTAATTTAAGTTTTTAAATTACTTCATTGCTTAAGCTAATTCTAATTTAGGTAAAAATTAACTAGCTGTCAACTGTGCTCTGCGTGCGTCATTTATTTCATTGTAAGGTCGTTTCAGAAAATATTCTCAGAATTCAGGTTGGAAATGGATAGCTTCAACCAACCCAGCTCCTCATAGAATCCCAGCAACCCCTTGATGTTGCCGGCGATCTCAGGGAGCGACCCCGACGAGCCGCAATATTTAACCATGCCACCACCATTTACACACTTCAGTGCAATTTAGCATGACATGGTCCCTTCACTCTCCATGTGTTTGTTAAAATTACCATGACCTGTAAGAGCCGCAATAACTTTCCTGATCTGTGGTTTGTTCAGATGAAGCAATGACCTTTTGTCAATCATTGGCATGGCTTCTTTTGCCTGTCTACAGTCACTCAAGTTGTTCCATAATTCACAGTGAAGGGTGTGACTTCTCACTAACACCGCACTGCCAACTATTAAGCACCTGTAGCACCGCCATGCTGTCAGATAGTATAGACTCCTCAAAATGTTACAATCATGCTCTGAGTGAAATTAAAGAAGTACAAAGGCAGAACATATTTGCAGCATTCATCCACAAAGAGCCAAGAATTTTGGTCCCTCCCCATTATGGTATTCCTTACTTACTGTGACTACTGAGGCCCTAAGACATTTTTATTTATTTTAAGATTACAATATTGAATGTATGTATGAAACTTTCGAACACAAAATATTTATTCATAATACAAATTATGACTTAATAATAAATTACTATTAAACAAACATGGTGTGCTCAGTAAAGCGAAGTAGTATTTTACGCTTCATCGCTTAAAGCTGTATAAAGCGCAGGTTCGGCCTCATATGGAATACCGCTCGCATCTCTGGGCTGGAGACCCCAAATACCAGCATCTTCCATTTGACCACGTACAACGAAGAGCGAATCGAATCATAAACAACCGAGCTCTTACTGATTGGCTTGACTCTTTGGCATTGCAAAGGGACATCAGTTCCCTTTGCATTTTTTATCGTCTTTACCATGGGGAGTGTTCCGAAGAATTGTTTGGAACACTTCCTGCCACTGAGTTTTGTCATTGCTCAACTCAACAGAGCTCCAATTACCATCCTCACCATCTTGACGGTTGGCATTCCACTACGGTGCGGTTTTCGCGTAACTTCTTGCCTCGCACAGCCGCAGACAATTACAGGTTAATTTGCACTACTGTTAGTAAATACAATGAAATCTCTATAACTCGAACTCGATAATTCGTATTTCTCAGTAAGTCAAAAATAAATGTCATTCCTTTCCACTGAAGACCTGAATATGCGGTATCTTGAATTATTTAGACTTTGTAACTTGAACAAAATCTTATTTCATTTCAAGGTATTGTTAGACATATTTATACTCTGTAACTTGAATTTCAAAAAGGACTCTGTATTTCGTAGTTAGTAAATTATAATGACATCTTAATTGGAATTCCTCAAAATAATATAGCAATAAAATCCAAAAATAATGTTCGGTACTTCTAATCTATTGTTTGTGCCTTGTTCACGGTGCAATTACTTTCTAGCAACACAGCTGAAAATCTCTTGTTTGTTCCTTGTCAATCAGTATCAGTTACACAAAATATACTTAGAAATACAGCTTATCCTCGTCTTATCCTTGACATTTGAGTTTTCAAGACTCCACTGTATGTACAATATTGCCCATAAGTATAGAAGTTTTGGACTGATGGGGGACTTGAAGGAAAAAGTGAACACCTATTTTTTTCATAACTTCATTGTGTGTTAATTCAACTGCCATAGTTTACTTTAAGATGTCCACTACCCACAATGTCCACAAATCAAAAAAATATCAGTCAGCAACAAAATTTGATGCACAAATGGACCAGCTCAACCAGTAAAATACCAACACCTCAAAGAAGAAGAAGCCTTTATCTTTTCTTATCACCTCCTTTGTCCATTAAAGGTAGGCAACACATCTGCAACTCAATTGCTTGTTGTAGATGTCTATAGGCGAACACTTAACACCAGGTCACATTTGCTTGCTTGCCACATCCTTCCACATTAAATGTAACATATGACTTCAGGTGATGAACATATTAGTTTTGAAAGTTATAAGACTACTGCGACCATAAACAGCGAAAATAAAGCAGACAAGATTCTTATTCATTTTATTTTACATATTTAGTTATTTTCTAATTTTTTTACAACTTTCTCTAGTAGTTAGAATTCAAAAAACTTACTTAGTAGTTGAATATGACCATGAAATTTGTGCAAAATGACATAAATGATACTTGAATTATGAATATATTTTGAGACCTAACTTTGGAATCCCAATCAAATACACCCAAATTTTCAAGAATTACCTAACTTTTGCATAAAATAAATGTAAGAAAATATGTATAAATTTAAATTTTTCTTACTACTCATAGCTTTATGCTTTTAATGTTTTATGTACATATAATAGACATTTTTATTTTCATACAGGTTAGATATGTATCGTATCTATTAGGTAATATACCTATTTAGACAAGTTTGAAGTAGTACGTGATAACATGGAATTGAAGAATGGCAGACATCACTAATGGTTCAAGATGCCTGCTATCAATTGAGATGTGATGGGACAAAAGTGTAGTACTGTAATATGAGTTTAATTTTGTTAAAACTGTTACTGTAATTTTTAGAAAGCATTTCCCATGAAGTTTTATGCATAATTCATATGAAATACGTTTATATCTATCAAAAACACGAAAACAAGAGCAGGTAGATTGCAAATATGGCGGCCACAAAGTGATCTCACAATCACAACGGCGTTACATTAACTCGTAAATCTCTTCTATTATTAAAACTAGACTTACCTTATAAAGTTCAATAAAATATAATTTGCCTTTTGGGCCACTTGATTGTTTACTATTCACGTCTTTTCCATCATTTGTCGAAGTCATTTCTCAAGAAAATATCGCGGAGAGACATTTATGCGCTTGTGTTTTCCTAATGTGCTGTCAAATTTAGTGCTTGCAACTGTATTTTCCGAATATTAAATAGTACAGATTACAAAGTGAATGCTAATTTTCGCATTCCCTGTTCACTATCAATTTCCTATCAGTCGTCCTTTAGTTTATATTAACTTAAGTAAACTAGTAAAATGATAAAAGTCGATTCCTATTCGCTATTCACGTATCACCAGCATTTTAGTATTTTATATCTTATTTGTTCACCAGAGTTATAAGGATTTAGGTTTTTATTTGGCCACATACACACACGCATACTGCTTATAAAAAAATCGTCTGTAAGTTCACACGCTTGTTAAAAGCGATAGAAGTGGAACTTTGTATTTTTATTAATTTGTTAAAGTATGAAAAAATACGGTATGGACGTCAATAGAGGTGGTAAACAGAAAGAGTGATAGAGAGCGATTGATCGACAATTTACTTATTGACTGAAGTAGGAGAAAACGAAATAGAGAAAAATTAAAGCACATACTTTAAGTGCAATTTCAGCAAAAACTTATACATTGTTTGATGAGGTAAAAAATAAACAAAGAGACACAGAGAGAGGAAAAAGTAACGAGAGAGAGAGAAGAGAAGAACTTTTATGTTTGATGAATTTATGTGGACATTACAAATCGAGCTCGAGTCTCACGATACAAAAACAAAACAGCGTCTTACTATTCATTTTAAGTTTAGTGCCTCTGCATATTCCGTTGTAAATTCTTGAGAATTTGAAACTCGGGCTGGATTTGTAATGTCCACATAACTGACTGACTGAGAGGACTGACCCCGAGCCTCCAACACACCTTATACCACACAATTATCAGGCGACACGCATAAGTATAAAATACATCTACTTCACGTGTCTTCTGTGAGGTCGTGGTATTTCACCGGTTGGTCCTGTCTATTCATCTATTCGTGCAACACATGTTGTCGCTGGCTAGAGCCGGTAGACCGCTGTTAAACGCTTAGTTTAGTATTTTAATCTTTCTAATCAGCTACCAGGTACCAGCCACACCATCTGGATGGCTGGCATTCCTCAATAGTGTGGTTCCCTCGAAATTTCCTGCCACTCACAGCCGCGTTGTGGGATGGTCTATTCTCGATGGTATTTCCAAGCCACAACGACTTAGGGTCTTTCAAAAAGCGAGCCTGTCTATTTGTCAAAGGCCAGCAACGCATCTGCAGTTCCTCCGGTGTTGCGGGTGTCCATGGACGTCGTTGATCAACTCTGTGATTCCGTAGCTCGTTTGACCCTTTTCTTATAAAAATGAAACTACTGTTATATGCTACTTTATTACAACAATTATAATTATACATTTCAAGAATACCAAGTACTAACAATCTGAACTAAAAAAAATTTCGTGGGCTATGGACCACTATAGACAATCAATTTGTATTAATATGTTGGCTGTTCTGTTTAGTACAAAGCAACGCGAGTTGTGTCAGTCTAGAAAATTACGTTTTCTTTTACAATTTCAATCCCATTAGAATGTAAAAAATGTAAATTATAAAGTTTGTGTAACAATATCTATGTAAGATTTATTTTAAAATTAATACTGCGTACAATCCATTATATCGTTTAATATTGTCTGCTGAATTGTAATTTGGTGTGTCAAGTGTAGGGCTGTATGTATAGTGAACACAATAAATTAACTGATTACGTTTTACATTTGATTATTTATTAAATTATCTTTGCCTTTTTGCGTAATTAGACGATATAGAAATAATAATCAAAGTTACAGGATTTCTATTATAAAACTGGGCGTTTATTGAATGTCGGCACATCTGGCGAACATTGTCAACGCTATTTCCCCTTTCTTTTTTACTAATTAGGTGCAAATGTTTTAGTTCTGTTAGCCTTACTATTATCTACCTTATTTGACGAAAACAAATAATTTCATTAAATAACTAAGGCGACTTTTAAGTTTCATTCAATGATAATAAGTCATTTACCATTGCGTGTATTCTATTTACATGATTATCAATTTGGAATGTTGTTAAATATATAGAAACTGGTGTTGTGATGTTCGTAGTAAGTGTCGTTGTTCTATATAATTACGTGCTAATACAGTGATAAATTTGGTACAATGGCCAAAAAGACGGAAAATGTCGGAGGGAAGCTGGTGACGGTGTCTGTTATCGGATTATCTGGTGAGTATCAAAGAAATTTACCGAAATTTTCAGTTTTATTTGAACGTCTATCATATTTATTTTAGGCATACACTTACTTGAAAAACATTTATGGTTGTAATTGGAAATTGAATAGTAGTTTTACAAAACACAACTGATATTTTGTACAGTAATCAAAACAGGTTATTATTATTTACACACTATTTTTCGTATTTATTGATCCTTACAACATGCCCAAACCGCTAAAACATTCTCACTTTAGTCATGATAAAATTGTTTAATCAATCCTTAATATTTATTATCTACAACAAAAATACATTTCTGTTCCTCTTATTAGAATATAATGAATAACCAGAATCTAAAGAGGAGCCTACTATCAATTCTCCTCTTTCCACCCTTTCCTCATATGGTTAGGATGGGAATGGGATTAGACTGGGAGGGAGTTGGCGGTAAAGGAAATATCCTTTTTCCTGTCTATATATCCTCTGTCCATTAAGTAGGTAACGCATCTGCAATTGCTTGTTACGGATGTCTTAAAATGTCTTTTGTAGTGCTCACTCAAAACCAGGCGATCCTCTTGCTCGTTTGCCACCTTCTCGTATGAAAAAAAAAATCATTATTACTTGTTTTAATAATCTGTTCGTATTCCTTTAGTGTTATTTTAATTTTCTATCTTTATCAATGGTAAATAATTGGTCCCTTTTGCACTATAAAATTTTCTATGTAAATGTTACTCCGGAAGTTCTTTGAGTAAATGTATGAATGTAGAAGAAGCGCGAGACGTGTGCCAGGATCGCGCCAAAAGGAAATCCATGATCTCTGCCTACCCCCTGGGTTATGGGTGTGATCTTGATTTTTTTTCATAAAGATGTTGTCATTCAATTACATGTACTGAACATCTGCTTAAAAAGTTACCATAGTACAAACAACATGTGTTATACAAACTGCTCCTAATTATGACACTAATTAAAACCATTCCATGACATTTGGATTATTAAAAAAACATGTAGAAAAATCTGCTTGTAAGATGGAAGTTAGATTTATTATTAAAAGTAAGTATATATATTTAGTAAAGTATATTTATATATAGCCATCCAAGACATTTCATTGCTTGTTTTGACCTTCTCTTAACTAGATATAAAACATTGGATCCACATTTTAACTGAGACAGTCTATCTTAACATACTGAAAACAATACTCACATTTAAAATTGTAAGTTGTTGTTTACCAAATGTTAACCAAAATTTTTCAAATGGACTTGTTTACATATTAACGATTGGTAAAAGGGCAAGACCATATCTTTTTCTATTCTGACTTTGCAAAACCATTTATAATTACTAAATCTGAAAAACTATAAAACGTAGAAGAAGATTAATGATTACCTTCATATTAATTTAAGAGTAACATTCAAATTTTGTTTTGATGTAAACATGAATAGAACAAAAATATTAAACATATGGTGAAAGTATACACCACCACATCCTCTTACATTGCTGATTCTATTTGCACAATTTAATCTCAATTGCCTTAATAACAATGTTCCAACATGCAAATGGTAGGGCAAACATTTGACCAACATTGTAACTATTTTATTCTTTGCAATTTATTATAAATTAAGGGAGTAGGAGTTCAAATTCTATTTTATATGATTGATCATATAGCTATTGCTACACCCACATGCAAATAATGTGCTAGTCGTGGCGTTGTGGAGAAGTAGCCCCCAACTACTAACTAACAACATGGTACCAAATCAATACAATGCTCAATAGTATTAGTATGGTATTGTTAACAAGCCGTCTGCTATATCGGTGTTTATTATCTATTCTTCTACTTCCTGCTGTTTTGTACGTATAGGTTGCCTTTCAACTATTTATTGTGAAAGATATGGATGACTTAAATAGATTCTCAACTATCACACTTGTGAATCCTTTACTTTGTTGTTTTGCATTTGTCATTACTAAATATGTACTAGTATGTAAAACAAACAATCTGTTGATTTTGATGTTGCAGCTTAATTTTAAAAACAATATGACCTGTTACTTCTGGATATATCTAGATTCCAATTCTGGATAAATTCTAATTCTGTTTTTTTAATGGTGAAAGAATTAATAAAATTTGTTCAGTTTAGATTTTTACTAATTTACACAAACTAATCTTTCTTTGGGATCAGTCACTAAAAATTATAAAATAAAGTACTCTTTGTCCTCTTATGTTTTACCTTGTCTTTGTATGTGATGGTATGAACTCATTCTGCATAGATAATAAATGAAAACAAGACGGTACTTCATCAGCAACTATGACATTGGACACCTCATATCCCCCATTACATTGTAGTAGGTTGAAATGAAGGAACATAAATATTAATAAAACTCAATAAAATTCGTAAAATCTGTTTAATTACTATGTGTAATATAAGAAATCATACTGTGAATCTGATGAACTCAAAAAGTCTGAAATATGACAATAATGATTGAAGGAAAACTATTGGCTATTTTGTTATGTTATCCGAAATGCGGAAGCGGGGTGGGTTGCATGGTGATGACATAAATGCATGTCATATGACTATTAGTTTGGTGTGCGTAAGATTTAACTTTATGAAAGTATCATACATTATCTTAGATAACAAATGGTAATGAGCTTAAAATAAATAATATTATGTTTGCCTTATGCTTATGGGCTGACTTCTGTCATCATGATGTCGTCGGGATACTAAGAGACTTTTAATTAATTATATATATATATATATATATATATATATATATATATATATATATATATATATATATTAATTGTGTGTATCTTCGTATAACGTAATATTTCAGTTTGGAGCCAAAACTACATGATATGTGTGCGTATGATAGTGGGTGGTTGTACTGCCTCAACATTTCCGTGTGTCACTATGTATGGTGGTTGCATGTATGTTTGTGTATTCTTTTTAAGTAATCCATGGATCATATTTAGACATAAATAATATCGAGCGATAACAGATTACGGACTTCCGATTTTACGTGTTGACACACCTATCCAGCATAATTTAGATCAAAAATAAATTTGCGAATAATTTAGGATTGTCTCACAATAGAACCTTAAAGTTACGAGTATTCACCTTGATGATGTCAAGAGATGTACGTTTCAGATTTTTTTTGTCAGTCCCCTGTACACCCGACACTATGTTCTAGTGTTCGGGCACCCTCGAATCGGAATATTAAACTCTTGAAATGACAACCCAAGCCGAGGTTCAATCTTCGGGCCTTGAGCCCAGTCAAGGAAGGAAGGAAGTGTTCGCCTAAGCGATCTAAGAGATTAGTGGGCCTCCCTATTCAGTATAATAATATATAAGAAACGGCTCGAGCCAAAGCTCCCGAGGGAACTTTGGGCTAGGCACCTTTTGCGCTCTGCCGCCTCTAAGCCTGTGTAGCTGTAGATGCCTCCTTCAGGCAAACAGTGACAAATCAGTCATAAAAAAGTCCTATTATTTGCGAATCTGTAAAGTAAGTATACGGAAATTATACGAGCGTAAATTTCAAAGATAAAACCTCAACTACAACTCTTGCATTGATGTCAGTCATGATGTGACACCCGTTCTGCCAATATTTAATTAACCAATTTGCGTACTGCCTGTCTGTTTCTTATATTCAATTTGATTAAAGATTCACCCTTTAAGGTAAAGGATTCATGTTTAAATTTGATTAAGATATTATACTACTTCGGAATCGACAGTGTTGTCTCTTAGTCTGGTGATCTGATCAGAATCAACGATTGCGATTCGAACCAAAAGGCTTTCTCTAAAATACTTATTATTAACTTAGTGTTTACTAATGTGTTACTTCATAGCATCATAGTGTTTATTTCAAGACTATAAGGTCTCATATTCTGGTATTAAGACATACACTTACTAACAATATAATATAATAACGTTTTACAAATCCTACTTAACTATTTACTTCCATATGCAACTTCGTGAACTGCTTTAGATACATGTATGCGGTCAATCCTCTCAGATATCATGGCCAGAGTGAAGTTGGATCTAGGCCTCACCCTGCGCACCAGCGATGCACATTTCTTACGCATTATATAAAAGCAATCGCGTGCTTCATGGAACATGAATGCTGGTGTGCTACAGAAGTGAGGCAGACCTAGAGGAAGGCACTGAGAAAGTTTTAACTTTAAGCTTAGAATCTTGGTAAAAGGTCTACTGTAGAATTAACTCTGGTCATTTAACATAAAAATAGATATAAAGTTGCATAAATTCCGATTCAGCTGATTTAAAACCTGTTAAAATCATTATAGTTGGAAATTGCATAAAATAAGTTTTCCGTATTTATTAACTAAGAAGAAATTTTCAGGGCTATCGAAATTTACTTAACTTTGACTGATCAGGGTACAAAAACGTGAGAGCTTATTTACTATAAACGTTGTTAAAACATTACTATTTTTTGTTTCACCAGGTACCGAAAAAGAGAAGGGCCAGCTGGGCGTAGGCAAGTCGTGCCTGTGCAACCGCTTCGTGCGCACCAACGCTGACGATTACAACGTCGATCACATATCCGTCCTCAGTCAGGTGAGCGGAAATCGCTTTTCAATTATAAGGGTGCGCGCACACTATAGTGAAGCCGATTGCAGCTATGTATCGGGAAACTGCGAGGTAATATTTTTTGCAGAATGGTTCAGAGAACAAGGAATATTGTCTGATATCCAGAAAATGTAGTGTTTTTTTAAGGTGGAACTTCTTAGGCCGTTCGGTAATTGTATAAGAAATTACAAAGATACATTATTTTTAGCCGTAGTTTGTTATATGAAAAAGATATAGACGTAGGTAGGTCAAAACCATGGTAATTCAAAGCGATATGACAGTAACAGCTGATAACAGATAGTGCAGCGGCATACTTGCATTGTAGGTGTACGCTTCAGGCTATATTTGCATAGGAATTATTAAATATAGTGTAAATGTTGAATGAACACATTTATTTGTATTCAAATTTTGTGTGTCTGTGATTAAACCTCTTTAATAACATATTTTTAGGAAGTTTCACTTCAATCACTTGTAGGGTGGTGTGCTTTGGTAGAGTCCGTCGCAGCAGCAACTGTTGCGCGAATTATCTGGCTCGATCGGCTAAATACCACCACCTCACAAGACAGGCTTGAAGTATTCTGCGTTTCGTCTAATCAGTTGCTTGTTTGTCTACCACCTACTTCCCTAAAAAAAGTGTAATTTCTACGACACGTCGGTGAACTTTTACGTTTTAACAATGGCTCATAGATAACAACTGCTTTGTATCTAACAACTGTGACAGGTTGTGTACCTATCGTCATTCACTTTGTAACAACCTGGTTAAGAATATCAGGCCAGGACTCGTACCATGCCTAGATTCTAAAAAAGCTGCATGCAAAACAAAACACTCTTTATAATACTGGTCGTATACAAATCATTTTATAAATAAATAGAAATAAAGCTGATTTGAAAGTCTCTCACCGGCCTTCGATTGTGTTTAAGTCAGCAGTATCGAAAATGTCACTGAAGCTCGTTCCCAAAGAGCCCTTGACCACTTGTAGCTGACTTTGGTGACTGCGAATGGTTAAAAAGAAACTGAATGTTGTATTTTTTGCTGACCACTTTATTCGTTGGACCGTGTTCATTGAATTCGCGACGAATTGAAAACTTTTCAAGCTATATTTGGTGCCTTATTTGCAATGAAATAATTACGTCACGTTTATCTGTCCTAACATAATGTGGGTGGATGTTGATACCGATCGGTTTCACTTTTTTTCACTGAATGACAGTTACGTAAACTGTCGTTAATAAGACCACTAGAAATCGAGGTACATGATTTATAAGATAAAAATTTAAGGTAAATAAATTTCATGCATTTAAAAAGTAATGTTATAATTCAGAGCCTGAGCAATTACAAGGCACATTTAAATTCAGTTCCAGTTCTTTGTTATTATAAATGGAGCAAAAGATGAAATTTTGCAACGCCATCTCGTGGCAAATAATAAGAAATTAACCTACGTGAATACATATGATATTCGGTGTACATACTAGAATATTCGATGTTTGTGTTTAGCATTATATCCTGTATATGTACTGATTACCGGTACTTTATCGATTGCAGTCGGACTTCAGTGGTCGCGTGGTGAACAACGACCACTTCTTGTACTGGGGCGGCGTTCAGAAGGAGAACGACGACCAGGAGTACCGCTTCGAAGTCATCGAGCAGACCGAGTTTGTGGACGACGCCTGCTTCCAGCCCTTCAAAGGTACGCAAAATCATTTACAAATGATGGTAATTGTGAACGGGTTGACTGAAATTGAGGTGTCAGTCCCAATGTCAAAAGTTGCTGGTTAAGTACCCTCTTATTTTCAATGAATTATTTGTGCTCCAACCCGAATGAAGTCTGAGTAAAAACGCGATAAAATCCGTAATATTAGTTTTATTCCAATGTGTTCGCGTAAATATAAGAAGTATAAGTCTCATAAAAGGTTGGAGGGGACAAATTTGGTCTTCGACGAGTTGACGATTACTAAACGAAACGAAAAACTAAAAATTCCTCGCTTGTACCATAAGTTTGTTATTTATTACCGTAATTGTTATACAGTCGGCAAAACAGAACCGTACGTCAAGCGATGCGTTGCCACAAAGATACAGTCGGCGGAGAAGTTGATGTACGTGTGCAAGAACCAACTCGGCATAGAGAAGGAATACGAGCAGCGGCTGATGGGGGACGGCAAGCTGAATGTGGACGGCTTCCTCTGCGTCTATGACGTTAGCTTAGTCCCAGGCAGGACGTGGGAGAGGCAGGTAAGAGATAAAACAAATAAATGCAGAAAAAGTTTCATGGCCATTACTGTGAAGCAGTGTGGAATACTTAAAATGAAACATTTCGTAAAATATCCTTAAGTGTTCTTACGAGGGAAGGTAAGTATACTAAGAACGGTTTTGCATCCAAAGTGTAATTGTAACTTGACTTGGCGCGTGTAAGTTCAATGATTGTATGGGTGTTAAAGCGAAACTCACAAGGGTTTTTCAAATGCTTTTCTATACCAACAATATTTTTATAATGAAATCGAGTTTGAGACCACGATAAATAGACGTTTCTTAGTCACGGCTCCGCTCCGTAGTTCTAAGCATGACCTTAATATAAATAGACAGTACTTTAGCATTTACTATCAAAGATAGAATTAGTAGCTATCTTCGAGGACTTAGTACTAACTAAGGATGTATTTGACGGCTGGGCTCAACAACGAGTGAATTGAATGCGTATAAATTTATATTTCATAGAACGACTATTTATATCGGTCTGAGTATTGGGAGTTAATTATAATTGGATATCCTCGTTTCACAGTAACTTTAGTGGATACATCTCTTCGTAAATAAATTGTAATGTTCATTTTTAACTTGGTATTCCTTTCATAGAACGAAATAACAGCGGCGATCCTCCAGAACATTCTAAAACTCAAGAAGCCAGTGGTCCTTGTCACTTCTAAGAACGATGAGGCTTGCGAGCAAGGAGTTAGGGAAGCAGAGAGACTTGTGCAGAGGAAGGAGTTCAAAGGCAGCATACCTTTAGTGGAGACGTCCAGTCACGACAACGTCAACATTGACCAGGCCTTCTTCTTGCTGGCCCAGATGATCGACAAAGCTAAGGCCAGAATAAAGGTAATATTTTCTGGTGTCTGAAAAAATCAGTGAAAAGTAGAAATTTCAAAAAATATGTGGGCTTCCATAATGTGCGGTTATAGGCATTTGTAAAAAAACAAGCATTCATAAGGACTGCTGACCGAAGTGAAAATTCAAAAGGAAAAGTGGAAAGGTGCGGCAATAGTTTAAAAAATACTCAACATAAATAAACCATTAGATATTACCCTTCCAATTGCTTGTATCGTAACAATAAAATTGAAAATTGTATACAAAATGAAATTGATGAATCAATATTAAAATCCACAAGTAATGTTGATAATGTACGTAATGAACATTTAAGGTGGCCAACTATGCGGAGGCGTTGAGAATAAGAAGAGAGACGTTGGACTTCGTGACGGAGGCCTTCACGCAGCTCATTCGAATACACGTTCAAGATCACAAGTACGTATTTTCATTACATTTTACTGGTAGGCCTTTGCTTCAGAAGCAATATCCAATTATAACTGTTCATGTTCATCAATTACCAATGTCTTTGCTCGTGTATTGCACCTTCCATGTTTTCTTATTCTGTAAGTTAGATATTCCTTGACTTATTGATACGATGGGACGATTTTTTTTCCGCAACAACAGTATCGGTTGTTCAAATGGGCCGGCTCGACCGGTGAAATACCTCACAGAAGACAGGCGTGAAGTAGAAGTACTTTGCGTTTCATCTGACGAGTTAGGTACCGGAAGCCTAATTTCAGTTTTCGTCTCTTTCCCATCCTTTCTTAATAAACATAGGATGGGAAGGGGAAGAAGATTAGACGGGGAAGCGATAGACGGATAAAAAAATCTACGTCCAAGCTTCGTGATTCGGTCGTGCGTGGAATCGCATGTCGGTGTTCATATCGGTCTAAATATTCGTTCTTAAAGTTTATACCAATTTTTTTTTAATTATTAAATAATTAGTTAACACTTGAAATTTTGTTCTATTTATGACAGTAAAAAACTCTTTTGACAGGGAAATGTGGTCTGCAGCCAGCAAAAGATTAAGCCACTTTCCAGAATGGATCAAGTTTGTCCAGCAGTTCGGCAACGATGGCACCCAGGTAACATTGTACCCATCCCGAGATTTGTGTTAACAGGACTTATTTGATAGATTGGAATGGGAAAATCTTGGAATTATAAAATTAATAAACGGTAACTTAAAGTTTCCCAAGCAATTAAATGTTCAACCATTTTGGCGATATCTCCGCGTGTTAAAATGTGCTTGTTGTTTTGTACGCACTATTCACTAGTTTCTTCAATCAGGTGGTGTACCGTCGGCACATACGACGTCTGAAGGAAGAGCGGTCGGCGAAAAAGCTGCGTAAGCAGCTGGCCAAGCTGCCGCAAGCATTGTCCCGCATGAACCTGCCCACTGAGGATCTACAGGAGAAGTAAGAGATGACTGTATCTATACGCCTCCATATATCAGCATGAACATACTTTCAGGTTACAGTTTTAAAAGATAGTACATGTTGATGACCTTGTTGGATCATATTATTTCTATGGAGAGTCCCATATCTATGGTATTTTGCATCACTTGAAAAACAGGGTTGTGGTCGTTAGAAAATAATGGCTACCATGTTTAGTTTTTTCCAAAGAAAATTTACTGATATTACAAATCGATTTTTATAACGATACGATTTTGTATGAATGATTAACATATCGATGTTATTAGCGATTGGCCGATGGTCGTGCGTCAGTTGCGATCGCACCGTGACTTCCCGGTGTACTTCAGCGAGGGCCGAGGCCGCGACTCGGGCTCCGGCTCCGGCTCCGACCTTGACAGCCCGCTCAACACCGACACCACGCTGCGCCTCGGAGAGCGGGTGCGATATCAGGTAACGTCTCGCTTTACTTTAAAAAATGTGCCTATTAGAAGGTTTTTTATGACCAGGTGAACTCTTGTTTCTCTCTTAGGCATGACAAAAAGACATACACAAAAAGTATCCTTTTGCTTATACAGACTCTGGGGCAATCACAGAAGATACCTTACGATATATTGGAGACGAACGAAGCGGCCGCCGTGTTCAAGACGTTCCTGCACGAGGCGCAAGAGGAACAAAGGAATTATGAGTAAGCATTGCTAAATAACATAGTTCTTTAAGTCAGTAGGCTAAAGGGCTAGGAAAAGCTCTTTCGATTCGCTAGAAGAAGAAAGAAAAAAGAAGTCGCTGGATGCGGCGCACAGAAGATCGCGTACTATGGAAGGCCTACACCCCTATGATTGTTAATAAAAAATACATAAAAAGTAACCTTTGCTTTGTCCTCGTCATGAGTGTAGGGTTAGTGAACTCAAGTTTAGTAATCAATCAATCAAAAATTGTAGGTCAAGGTAGCGGCAGCCCATTGCATAAGAATGATTAGGCACCAGTCTTGATGGCGATCCTTGTGCATCCTTGTGTTCAATGGCGGAGATGAACAATAAAAGCAATTATATAATAAGACAATTTGTGTCTACACCGATGAAATTCCTAATTCATAGAAAAAGGTGCGTTTTGATGTAGTTATGTTGTGTTCAAACGAGGAGATATGTGCCGACGACCCCTGTACGAAAAGAAATATGGAAGACCCTGTATAACAAATATTCTAGATGGTGTCAGCAGTTCAAGCGTCTTCTAGAAGAGACCGGGTATGTGACGCCAGGCAAGCAGCTGTCGGAGGTGCGCGTGCTGCTGATGGGGCGCGAGTGCTACGAGGCGCTCACGGAGGAGCAGCAGCAGCGCGTCTATGATCAACACCAGCGGCAGATTCAGAGGCGCGCCAAGCACAACCTGCAGGTTGGTCGGTCTTGGACCATAGACACGTAAACAGCGGGTCGTTATAGCTTTATCATAAATAGTGTCTCCATAAAAACCTAAACATCCCAAATCCTCAAATACTCTTGCGTGCAAAATATGCTTCAGATTTTTTATATTGACTAAGGTAGCATGGCTTATGTAAGAAATAGTCAATGAAAGTAATACAAAGCTTTTTTCCAGGAGCTTCTTTTGGAGCATGCAGATCTGTTCTATCACTTCAAAAGCATATCCCCCACCGGCACCATCACGCAAGAAGACATCAAGGAAATCACTGATGTGCTGCAAGACGATTTCAGGTATAGCGATTTGTTAGTTTTATGTTACAAAATGTTTATTCATTTAGGTTGTGACAATAGAAGTGACCTAATTTTATTTTGTGTTAGAACCCAGCAGTTTTAAACTTAGTGTTTTTATTTTATTTTGACTGAGAATTGTTTCAATTCTGTTCAATTCTTGTGATATAAAAATGAATGTTTATTGTGTACGTAAGGTACAAGATGCTGGACCGCATGGAGCAGGACCGCAAGCTGCTGCTGTTCCAGCATCTAGGCTTTGTGCACTGCCCAATGCGCGAGCATTGCCCCGCCGCATCCAACTGCCTCGACGCCACGCTGCCCGTCATACTCAACACACGAGTTGGGTAAGTTCATATATTGGGCTATAGATTTCCCTGCTTGTGTACGTCTGACGTAAACGTTATTAAACGACAATGGCTTTTACGTTATTCTTAATTCCAGTTCGTTGACCTCTGGAAGTGAGTCGCAATGCCAGGCGGGGCCGCCCGCCGCGCCCTGGGCGCTCACCACGGACTCCAACCAGATCAATGTCATTATACTGGGGGTGAGTATAATATGTTGACATATTTCCTTTTTATATATAATACGATTTAAAGAGGTAATTGAACTACATAAAAGCCAATGGCCTAATGGTTAATTGTGCAGACTACAGAACAAGAGGTCGTCTTTTAAGCTTAGTTGGAACAGAACATAAACAAACGTCCTTTACCATACATGGCGGCCATTACACTTTTTATACTTTGATCGGAAATGTTGTAATTTTGTGGAAATCGTGAAGTCAAATAAAAGCAATTTAAATATGTTTACGTATTTACACAATGGTAATTGGTAATCTCTGCCTATTGCCACGGGTGTTATTATTTATGTGTCGTGTAGATGGAGGGCGTGGCGGGCGAGTTCGGGTCGCGGCTGTTGGCGGGCTGCGACGCGGCGCGGCGCGTGTGCGTGCGCGGCCAGCCGTGGCGCGTGCAGCAGCGCCTGCGTCTCGCCGACGCCGATGATACTACGGACGCGGACAACGACGACAACTTCGCGCCCAACGGTAACCTCTACTGTTTTCTTTTTTATCTAAATCTTATGTATATACAAATCACGACTCACGACGTTTGTCCGGGATAAACTCCGAAACTACTAAACCGATTGTGGTGAAATTTGGCCAATATGTGTCATTTGTTCCATCTTGAAAGATGGGATAGTTTTTTTAGATCTGGATTATTGACATCAATATTTTACAAAATAAATGTTTCTAAGTTCCATAACAACAGGTGGCAGTGTAAGTTAGTTTATTATATACACAACACTTCAACATCTTTTGTCTCTATCTAAGCTGTTGTGTATGGGAAGCCGGGGCGGGTTGCTAGTATTAATATAAAGCGAAAAACCTCTGAAACCTATGTAAGATGCATGGAGGCGTGAGAAATTTGGCAGACTTAAAGGTTTTCGGATCTTATAAATTAAAATAATCTCTTACATCTTTGACAACCAACAAGTAAAGCAACTCTTATCTACTACATGACAGTTTATTGGATGTCAAACGTTCCAAAGATTGAATCAATATAGACATGCCACAAATTTATATACCCACACAATGTTTTAGAACGTAACGTCTTACATCCGAATGTGCGGACATTGCGTTAGTATAGTGTGATTTTAATTGACGAAGAATACAAGTAATTTAGAAGTTCTCGTTTACAGGCTACTTTTGCGTTTATCAAGATCAAGAGTCGTTCGAATTCATCAGAAACTGTGCTGAAAAAACACTGCTGTCGAGCCTCGAGCAAGAGGATAAATTGCCATTTCAAGTGAGTGTTATTTGTTTCAGATAGGTGACAGTTTTTTTAACTCCACGGCGTCTCTCGTCTGTGTATTTCGTCTGTACTTGGTTATACCCTAAGAATAAATAATCAGTACGATCGTTAAAGACTAAGTTTAACAGTTGTAAGGCCCGCAACAACATCTGTTGCACGAATGAGCCGGCTCGAGAAATACCACGACCTCACAGAAAACAGGCGTGAAGTAGAAGTATTCTGGTTTCCTAATTAGAGTCGTTCCCCCTTCCCATCATTGGATGGAAGGATTTTATGGCAGAGGAAATATCCTTTTTCTGTTTATCTCCTCTTCTGTCCGTTAAAGGTAGGCAACGCATCTGTAACTTATTATCTTTTTTGTTTGCACCTCCCGACATAAAATAAAGTTTACATCTGCCGACAATCGATCGACTCTGACTACTGTCTGACACAGACGTGAAATACTTTCAACACTGACTGCCGGATAGACTCATTTAAAAGAGAACAGGAAGATTTAACGACATGGTGTCTTTTTATAATGATGATATTTATTGTACATTTGTTTCAGGGTCTTCCATTGGTGGTGATGTTTGTTCAGGACGAGGGTATGGACAAGAAGGAACTCGCCAGGCTGCAAGAAGAGGGGCAGAATCTAGCCGACAAGTAAGTGCTATTATTTAGTTCGACAGACATTTTTATTGGTATCTATAAATAATGGGATAGTTGACGATTTTTAAGAAACAGTTTAATATTGCGTAACGTCTATTTTATCCAAAATACTAATATTTCAGTAAACAAAAACAACAATAACATATTTTATTTAACAATTTTATAAACATTTTGACGTTTCGTAACTAAAACGCGTCAAGCTGTCATGGCGATAGAATGACGTTAAAATGTGCAAAGCAAACATTTGTTTGGTTGAAGTGTTATCAATTGCTTAAGAAATAAATTATATAAAATGGATAATAATTAATACAAGTACTTTATAGTACCGCAATATATCAGTACAGTAATAAAAACACAGATACGTGAGAAACGAGAACAGAAACTTAGGATAAACAAATGAGAAACGAATAATGTGTTGTTCGTCTGTTCAACAATCAATGGTACTGTGTATTACTTCTGTCACACTTTGCTTTGCTGCATTGCCTACGAAGTGATCATAACGTCGGTGCGAGTCGGTGGGGTGAGACATCGGTGCCGATGAGGGCGTTGTAAACGATAACTCTTCCTAGTGGATGTATGCGCGCATAGCTAGGCTACAGAATTGCTGAGGTCGATTTTAGATCTGTGCATCTGAAATTAAAATCCCTCCTTGCAATTAAGTTACACGTAACGGTGGGTTTTCACAAGCGTTAAATTATGTCGTGATACAATCTCTAAAAAAAAACTGAAATGATAATATGTTCTTAGTGTTTATGTGAATATTTCCCGCAGTGTAAGCCCACGGTCAGAAGAAACGCAGAGGTTTAACATACCTGTACCATGCCATTTTTTTAATTGTATATATTTTTTTATATTTTGTCGCAGTTTACACTGTTCGTACATGGAGGCGTCGGTGAGCGAGTTGGGCACGGAGGCGCTGACTGCTGACGCCATTCAGGAGCTGATCCGGACTAATAGGGAGAAGGCGAGCTACGCGCACCTCTACCGAGATCTCATCGTTTGCTTCGACTCTGATATACGGTGAGACTGTGTACAGTACAAACGGACTTTAGTGATTTAAGACAAACAGGAAAAAGGATACTTCCTTTTTCTATTTATCTCCCGTCCAGTCCTCTTCCCCTCCCATTCTTTTTATACGTAATAAATGTAAAAGGTGGCATGTTTCAGTTAGGCGACAAAGCAAATGTTGTCAGTGTTTTCATCAGCTTAGAATAAAACTGACAATTCTGTTAATGTTTATTTAACATTATTTGTATAAGATGCGGCATAAGAAATGTATAGTTGACGTACGACGAAATGTTAGACTCGAGTTCTATTTAACGTCCATAAAAACTTGAATCCTAAGCTCTGCCAATGGCAAGTTATACAGGGGTTCAACATAATTTCGTTTTCACGATTTAACAAAGTTGCCTCCAGATTTAACTCGGCAATTATGATTTATCAATGTGCGTATATTATCTAACGTAAAATCTAAGTCCTGCTTATATAATAGGGAATGATTTTTTTATGCCGCATCTTAGATCATACAGCAATCACTGTTAAACGGTGTTTGCCTCCTTTTAATTATGAATGGTACTGCTGAAAAATGATTATTATTTTAGGATAATGGTGTGCATGTTCTGCGACGATCCATATTCACCGGAGCGAGTGCTGAGCCCGCTGCTGCTGCACCGAGCGTGCTTCCTCACCGGAGACAGGTCCATAGTCATTGAGACCTTCCTGGGAGACTCTAAGAGGAAAGTTGAGGTCAGTATATAACGGCTGATTTCTAAAACAACAAATTAAGTAATCGATGTTTGATTGACACTATGCGAAATTTCTTCGATGATTAGACTTATATCTCGGGTCTTGGAGGGGACACAGATTGTAAGTGTGTATTCCCACTTCCTCCCAATTGCGACAGTAAATTTCGTAAATAAAACCTTATTTCGACGCCTCAGAGTCGCTTTTGGCATTCGCTGGCATGCCTCGGCACGCTCGGTTCGCTGACTCCTTGCGAACCAACCGTCAGCATGTCGGTTTTGCCAAAGCAGTGAAGGTAACTTCAAATTCCCACTCCCGAATTGTATAACGCACCTTTGTACCTATACATTGTTATAAATCTAATATAGGAAAATATATTTGCTTTACAGGTGATAATTTCGAGCTTCCACGGCGCCAGTCAGTTCAGAGAGGAGCTTATCCACGGCTTCATACTCATATACTCCGCCAAGAGGAAAGCTAGCTTGGCTACTCTCAAGTTAGTATTGTGGTATATTATGTTTTACTTTGGCATATTTTCCTGATACCTAAGATCTGCCGAATTATTTTTTAGAGCTTACATAACATTATCCACATTATTATTATCTTTTTTGTAGTAAAACCGTTTAAGTTTATTCTCTACGTATTTTATTTTCAAGTTTTTATTTTATTAGTTAACGTCTATTGCAGTGCTTTCTCAATGAACATCCCCAACCTACCCATCCAAATGGTGGCGGTGACGGACGGCGGCGGGTCGGCGGCCAACGCGTTCTTCGGCACCGATCTCGGGCACGTGCTGATCACCGAGGGCAACGCCACCGCCGACCGCCTCGGCGCGCACTTCACTACCTACACCTCCAGCGCCGAGAGCAAATGTCAGTACATACAACATACACTAGCTAGCACCAGCTATTTTTTGGCACCGACAGACACCCGTAACGGCAAAAGTTTTTGCATTAATAGGTCCAAACGACTGGAGAATACCTTCAACCTACATATGATATGAATTAGGATTTATAAATCGGGATGAGTACAAATTTGAAGTCAAGAGAGGTTATGTTCCTAC
The DNA here is from genome assembly GCA_029849275.1 of Papilio elwesi. Taxonomy (NCBI): domain Eukaryota; kingdom Metazoa; phylum Arthropoda; class Insecta; order Lepidoptera; family Papilionidae; genus Papilio; species Papilio elwesi. The sequence continues at coordinate 2,828,702 of CM056709.1, forward strand.
CGCGCGTCTTCTCCAGCGTTTCCGCCCCTATGACTTTAGGATCGGTGGGGCCATGGGCGGTGGTGGTATTTTATGTATAAACAAATTGGGATGGGTAAAATTTACATGACATTTAAAAATTAAGACAAGTCGGCTCAGATTTCGAATTTAGTTTATACTTCAATGAAATTAACGAAGTCATTAAAATTTCTAGCTGCGTTCTACACGCCATTCTTCAAGGAAGTATGGGAGCGTAAGGGCGAGATCGAGCGCGCTTTCCGTATGGAGCAGCCGCATAACCTGCCCGACGTGGCCGCAGCGCGCCCCGCGCCGCCGCCCCGCCTTCAATCCAACCACAAGTAAGTTACACATTGACACATGCAGAAATATACATCTGTTATTGGATAATATGTACATAGATAAACTAGTGGGTTGCCGAGATGGGGCCTATACTATTAAATCATAAAAACCAAATCGGGTCAAACTCTGTATAACTCGCCATTGGTGATTCTACGGGTCAAGTTTGGTTAAAATTGGCTTAAATCGCAAAGTTAGTTTCGAGTACAAAACTCGATACCAATTTCTTATGCCGTTATCTTGCTACATAGCCGTATGGCGTGTGCACGAATCTTTTGTTTATTACCGAAAAATTAAATCAAAATTGCTTGTTATATTATGAAGTAATATTCCTCATTGTCTTTTATCATATTATCCAGGACGGAACACAAGCTGACCAACTCCCTTGACCTACTCATTGGGCCGGACTCGCGGGCCGACATCGACTCCGAGTACAGCGATACCTTGAACAATTCCAAGAACAGAGGCTTCCTTAAAGGTAAACAAAAATATTAATAAACTAGCTACAAAGAACCCGTTTGCTTGGGTTTTTTCCTTTTTGATAATTGACAACATATTAAGAAAAAATAAAATTTCAACCCCTGTATCTTTCACACCCGTAAGGACATTGAGGCTACAACCACCCCACAATCACAATTGCTCTGTGATGAGTGATGTAGTTAAGGCTAAAATGTGAAATATAGGGAAGAACATGTCGCTTTTTATGCATATAATAGATGAAAAGCTAGTGTTAATTGAGTAAACATGCTTGGCTACTTACAATATGTTATGGCGGGAGTAATGCTAATAAATAAAACACATATCGCGTTCCGGGTAATAGAGATCAGAGACGGATAATTTGGTGGAGTTATAAATGTGATAATAATTTTTGTGACAGGATTCAGCGTGTACCCGCCACCCAGCACGCCGCCCGAGCCCGCGCCGCCGGACCACAGGATGCACGCGGATTTATCGCGTAAGTTTATTTAAATACCAACTATAATTGGTTGTATCGACTTGGTGCTTTCAATACATTATGAAGATATACGAGTTTATTTACATGTTATTTGTGACAAATGTAATAAAAAATTAAATGTAACTTTACAATGCAGCCGATCTCAACTGCTCCGAGGATTCGCTGAGCACGCACGAGTCAGGTGATTGCACAAGCGAGTATCTTGTTACACGAGCGGACAGGTTTACTTTGTGTGTGTAGATAGATCTGGTCTTGTCCTGTGCGATGATGAGAAGTACTATAGAGAAACCTTAGATTTTTTAAAAATTAATCAATTTAAATTACATTTATAGTTCCTACTCAAAATGTAAAGTTTGTAAACATCTTACCTTTTACATGTGTGTATGATGCTTGTTTGTTTACATCAGAGATGTTACATACATACCTCCAGATGGAGCGCCGGGGAACCAAACGTGAAGCCGTAGGTTGCTTATTTGGCGACTTTGTAAATTCCAGCTCAGTTATTTGTTTCACTCACGAATACAAAATCTTTAGTTTGTTTTGGAAAATGAAATCGTGTAAAATCTGTATTTCAAAGAACCACAGAGCTAACGAACTTCGCGCCACAATCGCGGCTAAATTGAGTTCCACTTGTGAATGTTGCGGTCGTGTGAACGCGATATCTTACTTCAGTTGTTTATTGAAACATTGACAAGTTAACTAATTCTATTATAAGCTATGAACGTATATTAAAAGTCTAAAGTTTGTCTATTAAAAGTTAAAATTTCATCATGTAAGGAATGCATTTTTGAATTCGTTGTCTTTAAAGTTTATTTCTGCATGAAAGTGGGATAGATATTTTGTATAATGGATTTTATGTCACAAAGTTTTATATATCTATAAATATTATTTTGTATGTATCTGTAGTGTATATTGTTTCTTTAAATTTATATTTTTTTTTATTAGAATGCGAGAATGAGAATAGAGCCGCTCGTTTTAATTACATTTTTATATTGGCACAAATGTTTTTGATTGCTTTTAAGCTGTAAGATATTTTGTTTTTATTATTTACAAGTTTTCTAATTTGAAATAGATTTATTAGTATTGTATTAGATATTTAGAAAGATTTATAAATTGAAGAAACTGTTATGCCGAATGTCATTTTTCTTTAATTCTAGGAATGTGCTCACTTAGTTATATAATAGTTTGCTGTTTGTGGCCGGCATTTATGCATGATAATAATAAAAATTATAGTTTTTTCATACTTTTACCTAAAACAAGATTGTAATGGTAGAAAAATATCGAAATTGGTTCTGCAGCATCAAAGTTTACCCATCAAAAAACAACAAATGTCTACTCATTATAATATTATTATAATGTTGTATTCGGAAGCAAAAGGAAGGAATTAGCACACAAGACAGTTCGTGTAATTTTAAGTGCGCACGGTGATCAGTACAGTGTATTGTTTATGTAGGAAAATGACCGAAGGAAAGTTAAGGATAGGAAAAGGTAAGGAACTACCGAACAAATTTTCATATTGTTTCTTAAAAAGATGGAGTGGTTCACGAGGTAGGTATACGGGTGTTGCAAAAACCAACGTTAAGTCGAAAACTGGCGAAGGGGTACGAGAATGGGATACATTTATATTTTATTGAGATTTTGTGTAAATTGGCTGACATGACATTGTTCAAGACTTATCAGGATCGCATAGATCCTTATCAAGCCAGGACGAGTTGCTAGTAAATTATAAATTATGTTCTTTTTACATATAAGTGTATATGTTCTAGACGGGGGCGGATTGTGGCAGCCGGCGGGGTACGGGCACCGCGCGTTCACCACGGGCCGCACGCGCCCGCAGCCCCCGCCGCCGCAGCGGCAGAGGCATTCGCAAACGCTCAAGGTACATTGAGAACAAATATATCGTAATAGATAATCACAAGTTGTTTCTGTGCGCTCTTACCTATTTCTTAGCGTTGCTTCTTTGGCTGTTATTATTATAGTTTTAGTGAAATATTACTCACAACTTTAATATACATCGATAGTAGTTAGGTTAAGTTCTGTTATATGCACTTGAGCGAGTTTTTTTTTAAATAGTGTTCAAATATTGATAAAAAACCACTTTTGAAGTTTCGAATTTATGTTGCAAGTTAGTAGTGATGTTGGTAGAAAACTAGCGAATCAATAATGACTACTATACATTTCGCATGGTTTTATATAAATTTAATAGTTGAATTTGGCAACAACAACTTATATTCCTGTAACTATATAGCAACCGGGCAAATTGGACCTGAACAATTACACTATGGTGAGCGACGCGCTGCAGCACATCACCATCGGCCCGCCGCACTCCAGGGAGAGAAAGGTATGCTAACGTGTCTTACTACCCTCACAAACTAAATGTAGTGGTATTGTTCTCATGATTCAATCATTTTGTATTGTTTGACATAATATAATTGAGATAATACTTCAGTATTCGTGAAATTGTGTATAAATTATCCATATTCTCTGTGCTAAAGTTTTTACAATTGTATTTAATTATCTTCTAATGTCAATTATGTTTGTCATTTAATATCATCCAGTGAACGCAAATCAAACATGGAAGCATTTTTAACACTCCGAAATGCTACAACGAAAACTGAACCGTGATGGCAGGGCATATTAACTGTACCGCGTGTATGTGGAAGTTTTTCTCTGGCAACTGTTGCAGCCCAGCACATTGTCACACGTGATCAATTCATGCACCAATAATGCCGTAATAACTATATGCTGCTTAGCCAATTAGCGACAAGGAAAAGGTCACAATAGAGCCAGTCATTACTTCGCGATGGTAATAGAGAATAAACTAGCTATTTAAAGAAAGCTAACGGCGTTTATTGAAGATAATTTAGTTTGACGGTACTCTTCTATGTTTTACTCGTTCACTGATATTATCTTCATCAGTGTACGAATGACTTGACCTAGCGACAAGATTGATTTAGTTCTTTCTAATTATTTTCATTAACACGATAATATAACAATCAATGGAATGTTAAAATACCTTCATTTAATCCCAGCCAAAAATACAATAAACAAGATATCGACACCATTATATAAATTATTGCCTGTTATTATACATTATACAACTACATGCACGTAGTCCTTCGAGCCGGATTCGATGTCACTAAAACCGTCAGTGCAGAGGTTTTATAACAAAGTACCGCTCGAGTAACTAAATAGCTCGCATGTTTCTTCGATTTGGACGCTGTGAGGACGTTACTATGAGCGTCGCAACGGCCCAGTGGTCCATCGAGTCACACTAATTGCCAGTACGTTGGTTTGTATGTCTTGTACGAGTGCATGGTCCCTCGAGTTGGATACGGTATGAGTTGTGTCGGGCAGACGGGGCGCTCGGGCTGGGCGCACGCTGGCGCGGCCGCCGCCCACCATCACCACCCGTCCGGCGTCAGCTCCGAGACCGAGCTCGACGCACAGTACGCGCAGGTACAAGGACACGCGGAAGCGCATCTTGCGACGCTTGAAGTAGACTTCATTTTTGCATGTCGTTTGATTTGATTTAAGTATCTTAGCAGTATCATTTGTATTTTGATGGGTCAACGCCATGATTATTGATGATTTATTGAAACTTTGTAGCTAGCTAGATTTCATAGTTTGTTAGAACGATGTATTGTTACGTAATGATATGTTTGTTTTACGTTTGACAGGGTTTTGTTATGATTTAGTGGCGTTTCTTTCACGTTTTTCGGATTGGTAATGTTTACAACACAATTCGTGCTTGTACGACTGATGTGCTTACCACATATCGGGATTGACATCTAAGAATCTTGGGTAGTGAGAACTTTTATCTTAAATCTTATATAGCAAGCTATTTTCTATTAGTGTATTAGCTTTTTTTAAAGGTTTCTTATTAAATTTAATTATCTCATAGCAGTATTTTCACAGTGCATGATTTTTCTCAGCTTGATATGCGGAGAGTTTTTATTTGCTATAATTAATATTTTGTTGAAATGTCTAATGTAATTAGCAGGATTGTTAATGATTAAAATTATTAAATTATAATCAGTTGATATTATAGTATCCGATGCTTCAGAGGTAGATTACCCCCAACGCAAAGTAGCCACGTGCCTAGTTCGCGTAATTGAGTGCGCCAAAATTCTTCTTCGTCCCGAAATTAACACAGAGTGTGACTGATCAGAGTATTGATGTGCTTTTCTTTCGCCATCCGAATGTACATTGCTCATTTCCAGGACTTTATATGACAATATCGAGTATCTTTCTTTTTTTTTCGTCGTCAGGGGCACTGCCGAGAAGGTGTTTGCCCGCAAGCACCTCAAAAGTTAATCCGCCTTTGCGATGCTGAAGTAATGACGAAGGCACGATGCAGATCAGAAGGCTAAACATTCACTTCAAAGACTAGACTAGACTATAACAATATACTACGCTTGCTCAATTCAACTTTTCTCAACACTCCCCGTTGATTATGTCTCTGCCTGATTGTAACCATCATTACTTTATAATATCACTAGCCATATTATAAACTGCACCTAACCGCACTATATCAATGGTTCGTTCAGTTCATAAATTGTCACTATGTAATGTGGTAAGTTAGATTATGTAGTGACGAAGTTCACGGTGACATCTCGTGACGTAGCGAGTGACGACGCGTTCTTGTACATTGTACAAGCCCTCTACTGTGACAGTATCGGATTCACGTCTAACTTAGCATATGTGTGCATACGTACATATATGCTTATTTATAATATATAATATTTGTGTAGTGAAAGAGGTTTTAGTTTTTATGCACTGATTTTAAGTGTATACTTACATATCGTGTGCCAAAAGAATGTCTCGCAACTGTGCTTGTTTGTATGCGTTCTATGCCATATATTATGTTGTGGTCCTTGCAGATAAAGGAGACAAATGAATATATGGAGGCACCATCGATGACACGACTGAGGAGGCATAGGAGACACGAAAAGACGCCACTACATCAACCATGTAAGTGTTTTTAATATTGTACGACTTATATATTAAATTTAAAAAATATGTATTGCAAAAGTGGTAGCGTGGGTAGGGCACGCCCTGGGAGAACTTATATCGATTAGATTACTGGCTTATTAAAATAAGGAGCACCCATAAACGACGAGCATGCATGCATTGATGTATGAATGTAGAAGAAGCGAGAGAGGTGTGCCGGGATCGCGTCAAATGGAATTCCATGATCTCTGCTTACCCCTATATGTTACGGGCATGAGCACAAATTTGTTTATTTATGTATCAGTTATTAATGCGAGACGAGACGCTGAAAAAAATACTAAGAGACTTTCCTTTGATAGTGGTAATATCATTATGTGCCATAAAGGTAACGTTACTCTATGCTTGGTTTATTTTAATATAAATTCGGATAATAAAAAAAGATCAAAAACCTAGACTTTGAATGAAACAGATAACCTGCCTATCAAGTCTACTACTTCTACATGTAAAACGTTTCTCCACAGCTTTCTCTGAGACTGACAGCTCCGGATCGAGTGAGGCGTCAGGCGGTGCGGCTCGGATACACGCGCGCCGGCGGCACAACGCTCACCACGCGCCTCGGCACTACAAGAAGAGGTCGGTGTTGGTACATTATTACAACTCTGTCCTCACAATACAAGCAGCTGTCAGTGTTGCCATACACCACTAAAAGTCCACAAATGCTTATCTAAAAAAAAGATTAACTACTTACGATTCTTGCACGCCCCGCGTCATTGTGTAAGTTTTTATAAACCACAAATCCTCGCAAAAGGACATCGCTTCCTATGAAGGCGATTCGCGAGGCTAAATTCTAAAAAATTCCTTGTTTTTTTTTATTTAATAAAGTTTGTATTTCCATGCCTAACGTTAAATTATATTTTATATGACAGGTCTTTAGGTAACCTAGTTGCCGTGCAGAGTCCCAGAGTGCCAAAGCTGGGCATGTTCGTCGGTCCCCCGGAGCTGCCCAGTGGGTATCGAGCGAGAACTCAAGAAGATAAAGGTAAAGACAATACTTTTTACTATTTTAAACAAGATTCATCATTGATTGATAAGTAATTCTAATAATAATTAGAAGTAAAAACTCGGATTACCCCGGGGACGGGGGAATAAGAAAAGGAAATATGCTTTTTCTTGTCTAATCCCCTCTATTAAAGGTATCCAACACATCTGCAACTCAATAGCTTGTTGCAGGTGCCTATGGGTAGCAGTCACTCAAAATTGGCTATACCGCTTGCTCGTTTGCCACCTTCTACCATTAAAAAAGAAAAAAAAACGGATAATATTCAGGACACTGTGATTGACTTTAAGCCCAAATTCAGAAAGAAATGCACGTTCGCACTGCCCAAATTGTACATACATTTGAATTATATAGCATTATTTTGTATAGTAATAATATTTATGTCCAACCAGACAGAGATCATATCTTATATAAGACATAATCAGAAGTAAAATTCTGGAATGTTCCAGCAGCCGCGAGCGACTCCAGCGACGGTAGCTCGGACGGTGAGTCGCGCCGACCGCGGCCACTGCCCCCGCCGCCGCACCACGAGCCCACGCACAAGGTATGGAAAAAAATCAGAAATACTCGTATCGATGTCAATCTTGACATTACCAAACAAGACTTTTTAACTTATTTAATTAATTTTATTTTCACGCATCAGGACCGGATGCCGTATGAGGTTAGTATTTGTTTAAATGTGAGTTAAATTCTACATGGCCTTATACTCCCCCCTTTAACCTAGACCCCTCTACTTATATTATCAAGGCGGGCTTCTTGGTTATTTATTAAATGTATTTGGTTGCAGCTGCTATCGGGCGAGTACCCGTCGTCAGCGCAGGACAACTCGTCGTCGAGCGCGGCGGACTCGCGGCGCCGCGCGCACCCCTTCAGCAAGCACGACCGCAGGCATAAGGTCACAGACACAAATATTGGATAAAATTCGTAAATTCTAAAATATGGAAAAACAATTTTTTTCTCACATTAGCTATCCTTGTCCTTTTTTAAAATTATAATGAGTTCAATCTTCTCATCGTACGGGAGGTGGCGGGTTTATTTATGACTTACCTAAATGTTGTCCTACATCATCATTTGATATATTTGAGGTTTTAGTAATATTAAATATTCATTACAGGAATTCTCCAAAAGTAAAGACTCGAAGAAGAACTCGTCACAGATAACAAATGCGCCATCAATACAAAACTGGGGTCCACAGGTATTTGAACTTATTATTATAGTTTAAAATACAATAGTCACTATAATTGTTTCGCCATTTTTACATTAAATTATATTTGTCAATTAAATCTACTTTCAAATTCCTAAAGTTTTTTAATTGCTTGTTCGTTAAGTGATTAAAAATGAAGCGATCCAGATAATCCAGACAACGTTTTTTACGAGTACTTTTAATGGTCTCCCGTATAACGCTTGATGGCAAACAGTACAATGAACAGGAGATGAATACTCCATTATTTTGTTTTAAAAATGTTGGTAAACGCAATGAACTTAATAACACCTTATCAAAGATATAATATAGAAAAAGAAATAGCTATATATTGTATGTGGACTATTATATTGTAAATCGCAGGGCTCCCACGGCGTGCCGCTGTTCGTGGAGAAGTGCGTGGAGTTCATAGAGCGCGAGGGCCTGGCCTCGGAGGGGCTGTACCGAGTGCCCGGCAACAGGGCGCACGTCGATATGCTCTTTACCAAGTTCTATGATGGTCTGTTCATTTATATTATTAGTTACGTACCTTAATCTATAGCACTAAGGCGAAAGAGTCCTAGGTCCTATAAAACAGGTCTCGAGCCTAGTGTAGGAACCAGGCGCATCACTATCTTGGTTTCTCCATTTTTTATAAATGCCTAAATAAACGTTTTTCATTTTTTTTTACATCGTAGATGGAACTTAAATGTTATTCACAGTAACATGGAATTTTTGTAAAGAAAAGTTCTTACGTAAAAATTCGCAAATTATAAAATATTTTGAAAAACAACTTTTGCTCATATTTCCTTATTTCACGATCACTTTATCTCACGATGTCCACAAATTACAACGTTTCCGATGAAAGTATGGCCCCGCCATTTATGGTAAATGACGTTTGTTTGTGTACAAAAATTATATCTTGCTAAGTAATGAGGTATACATACATCCCAACTCATATTAATTAGTGAGTTTGTTACGCTTTCATGCAGAAACTACTAAACCGATCATCATTAAATTTTGGACACATTGTACGATCCTGGCACACCTCTCTCGCTTCTTCTACATCCACGCATACTCGGTTACGGGCTTATAATTATTATAACGTAATATTTTATGTTTAGGTTGTCTTATTCTAGAAATGTTACTTATTAATTTCCAAACATCTCATACTACAACCTTATTAATTGATTTATAATTTAATACCCAAATGCATATAAAACTAATAAATACTTTCTGTTTCAGATCCTAACATAGATCTAGATGCGCTAGACATACCGGTTAACGCTGTAGCGACTGCGCTAAAGGACTTTTTCTCTAAAAAACTACCGCCATTGCTGGATGAGACTAGCATGACTCAGCTCGAGGATATCGCCGGTTAGTTATTGACAAACATCCGTGTTTTCTTATTTGAATGCTAACGTTTCATGTTCTAATCCAGACTTACTTATTTTTGTTGTTTCAATCCATATATTCGCTATCACACACATCTACGAGGAAAGGGGTCATATATTATAGGGGTTTATAACTGCCCATATAAGTGTAGTGCTCATTTAACACCAGGTGATCCGCTTGCTCGTTTGCCACCTAATACCATAAAAAAAATAGTCACCGCATTGCATACTACTACTATGCAGTGAACTTTGATCGTTTACTCGCTTTATTATAATTATGAAATATCTGAGGTGTCTTAAACAAGAGTGACATTAGTATTTTCCAAGTGATTGAAACGGATGGAAAAGTGTATTCCTGTTCACGGTGAACGTTTCGAAAATATAGCGAACTGTAATAAAGAAGAAACTCTGAAACTGTAAGGTATCTGTGATTTATTTTGGCTTCGTTCTCGTATAATAAAAACGCACTAGAACAGGATTTTTTGTCTGTAAGGTAACTAATGGTAATGTAACTAGTGTGTGTATGTATGTTTGCAGCGATGCGTGGATGTATAGCGGGCGGCGTGGAGCTGAAGGACCGCAGCTGGCGGCTGCTGGCGCTGCGCTCGCTGCTTAACACCGCGCTCACGCCCGTCGCCCGCGCCACTCTCGACTACGTGCTGCACCACTTTGCCAGGTCAGTTTCAGACAAGACACAGAAACACGGGTCATGTCCTTAAACTGCGGCCACAATAGTTATAGAGCTCCGCAGCGGCAGCCGACATAAATGACAGAAGAAAGAAGAAAGGCGTGCTGGAGATTTATGTTGCTGCGTTTCTTCCGATGAGTGAGATGCCTGAGGCCTAAACCCCGTCCCTTCGACTGTTCATCCCTTCTTCCTCTCTTACACTACCTACTCCTCTACTCCGTCAAACGTACACGCTGGCACAAATTATGCAACTTATTTATTCGTTTTGCTGATCTATAGGTACCATTGTTCAAGTGACACCAGGTGAATTATTTGCTGTTTGCTATCAACTTCCATAAAAAAAATGTGTGCGCATTTATACATGTAGATTTATGTTACCTTAAGCCGTTTAAACGAATAATCGTGTAGTTAGGAAAAACTTTCAAAGTAAAATGTTTGTCGTGTCGGTATTGTACAGGGTGGCCGATAACTCGAAGTTGAACTCGATGGACAGCAAGAACCTGGCGATCTGCTGGTGGCCGACGCTGCTGCCGGTGCAGTTCTCCGACATGGGCCGCTTCGAGATGACGCGGCCCTACCTCGAGGACATCGTGCAGACCATGATCGACCAGCACCCCTTCCTCTTCCGAGGGCAAGAGGCCTTCGTCATGGTGTGAGGAACGTGTGTAAGTACTACTTTAACATGTTTTGTTTTATAACTGAAATACGATGATTGCTCATTGCGGTAATTATAGTTATACTACACTAGACATTAAGTTTAAAATTAAATAATTCTGATTGAAAATGCTATCATTATAAAATATTTAGTCTGCTCAGGTTTCACAATGGTCGGATAGGTTGTGAATACATTTAAAAAATGTGCTTAAAAACGAATACCACTCTGTATTTGTAAACAGTAGCAAAAACAAAACAATAACTGGTTCATAATCATTAGCTTGACCGTGCGCGAGAGAGACAGAAAAACTTTTCATGATGTGCATGCACTGCGACGTCACGCCGCGGGCGTACTTACACTATACAATCGCAACGTACGATGATGTTTTCCAGGAACCCACAATGCATGTTGCATTCGTGATGGACGGCGTCTGACATTAACTGGCCGCGGTGACGTCATCACGCGAGCACAGCAGCGGGTCGTAACGTGTCTATGGAACTTGCCGCCGCCGGTGGCATTGTACTTTGACAGCTCCTAGTGCGTAAGTTTGGCTTGGTGCGCCGCTGTCACTCTACTGACAGCTGTCGAAGTGACAGTGACAGTTGGTGACAGACTGCTGCGTGTGCACCTACTCTTGAGTTGCTTTCGTCCGTTTAAATTAGATATGGAACGTGGGCCGTTGTCCCAGTGATGTTCGAGAGATGCGGTTAATTTTGTACAAGTGTTGTCATATCATAAAGTGCTTAATGGTCACGGCGATCTTACGAGTTGCTTGCATTTTGATGTCTAGACGCTTTTTATACAACTAATTTGATTTGTGTGAATGCTGCGGGCGCCATTTTGCAACGCACGCATCGTTTGAAATCGAATCGCATTACGAATAGAATTAAGGTTGAAATTCGAGCACAAAACGTATTTAAAGAAAATCTTAAAATTTAAGCAATACCGAATAATGTAACCTAAGCAATTATATTTGTATAATCGATTTATGGCAACACCATTTACGAGCACATTCCGTTCACTCGAGAAGTAATTATTGTGTAATTGTTAATATTAACTAACATATAGTGATATATGTGTAATGTTCTTTTTATATATGTGCGAAATATCATAAAAGAGCTTTTATTTATTGTTCAAAATATTTTATTTATGTATTTGCTTGATAAATATTAAACAAAGCTTGGAATTATGTTGTAGTACGTATTTGTATAATAAATATTACCACTAAGGTCGTGTTTGAGCGAAACGGCATATATTTATACTCCCATTTGATATTTTAGATCGTATATAATCTGTAATAAGGCTCTAATGTGAGCTATATTATTTTGAAGTGGTATATCGCCGATGAATTTTTTTTATCCAAGATTTAACAAATATTTGTGAACATGTTCAAATGTTGGACATATTACTTTGGTGGCATAGTAAATGTGTCATTTTTAACGATTAATGTATTGCACAGTCTTGCCACAGACTAAAAAATGCCAGTCTAGTTATTGTGTATCGGCCAGATAAATCGCTAGATAGTCAATGTTGATGCATAATCAGGTGATATCGTGTATTGTGAATGTTCATTGGGGTCATTGGTATTCAGTGTGATATGATATTTGTTGCCATTTTTAATATTTTTAAGAGCCGTGTTATGGCGACAGACACGATTAAAACTTTTATATGATTAGGTTCACTTTAATGTTTTTTTAATGCATTTCCTTAATACCTACGGCATATAAAATCCAATACTTATCATTAGATTTAGTTAATATTTATTCAATAAGAAATATGTAAAATGTTTTAGATGCTTAATTTTTTTATTTATTTTCGATATTTTTGATATATTGATTTATTTTTGATTTATATGACGATTTAATACTATCACTTGCGTGCGACCCGAGAGACTAACTTTTAATAAGAAAACGCAGTCTGTACCCTGTGGTCTTGCATTTACATATATTTGAGTGGTGTATTTGGAGTTTTTACGTAGTAAGTTTGGATGCTTACTTGATTATTTTCTTCCTGTGTGTTAAAGTTCCTTGTTCATGGTGAGTGGGTTTGTTCGCAGTCGCGCGTCCCACCCACGTGTACACGTACGCAACCGTGAGCTAAACCCATTGTCACTTTTCCATACTAAATAGCGGATGCTTATGAACGCCAAGTGTCCATAATATTTAATATACGCTTTTTTCTCTTTTAACCCCATCTTCACTTTCTTCAGTCAATCTCGGGTTGGCAGTCCTTATCTTATCACAATAGCATAAGGTTAATTTATCTAAATATCAGAGTATACATTTTATATTACATTTATTTTTTTCTACACTTATTTTTTTTACATAGAAATTTATGCATTTAAGTTATCGGGCAGCTTGTGATTCGTGAACTTAATTTTGTTTTAAAACTTTTTATATTGTTATATATTATATAAAGAGTTGATATTTTTTGAATTCTTTTTTTTATTATTTGTACATACACAAAACGTCTATGGTTTTTACTTTTTTTTATTGAAGGATCGGTAGGTCTATGGACAGAGGAATTGGTCACAAGCGATCGGTTTTTCGCGTTGAATGGCCTACAGTAGTAATCGTGCATAATAACAGGAGATCGGAGTTTTACGTATCAGCGAAGAATCTATATTCCGGACAGAAACTTTGCGAAGACTAACCCTCCCCCAACCGCCGACCGGCCCTCGCTCGCCTACGACTAAGTTTCTGTGTAACAGTAGGGGTGAGCAGGCTGAAGAGGGGAGGGGGTGCATTACGCCAGTCTGTTATTGCGCACGTTTTATAAGTGTTTATGAATAGACTGATATTAGGATATTATCTTTGGTTCGTGAATTATTTTTCTTAACTTTTATTAAAATATTTTCCTCAATAATTACATATCCATATAACACAATATTAAAACTTTACATTCATGTAAAATTTTTGCTTTCTGTTGATATTTTTGAATTGTGTTTAATATGTAAGGTGTCATATTTTAATCTATGCTGCGGTAGGAAGCGCAATAATCCGCAGAATAATTTATTTCGTATGTTCTATGTATTGGGAAGGCTTGAAAATAGTTTCGATGGAATAGCGTGGGCGAATAAATGTGAAGTCGATGTATATCTTTAAGTTCTACATTTAATATACTAGATGTTTCCATTAAGCGTAGTTAAGGTGTATTTAAATGTAAGTTTTTATCAATATACTTGTCATTATACAGTCCGTCTCTTTCGCACAATCGCTTCCAATGCATTTGCAGGGAATGTGGGAAAGAGGCGTAAAACCATGTCCAACAGGGGGAATGAAAAGTAGGGGATTTTTTTATATTTTACTATGAATCGAAAAAGACATAGATCCTACCTGTATGTTGCTTTAATTTCCTTCCTAGTCTTTCGCTTTTCGTACTCACAAAAAGGGAACATTTTCGCCTCTTACATTTTCCCCTGATGATTTTTTAAATGCAATTTCTATATAAATAATTGATGTAAATATTGTACATTCGTTTAATTTTTATTTTAATTTATTTATTTGAGATTATTTTTTATATGAAAAGGTTTTTAAAAGCCATATCTTTGTTACTCCATATGTTTTTTTAATGATTTTTGTTTCTATTCGCACAATTTGCTTTCCCTTTTCTTATGTTATTTGGGAGTTTAGTGCCATTTTGTTTGGTGATGTAGGTAATTTTTGTGAGTCCTATAATTTTTTGTGGCCCTTATTTTTTTGTAGGTTGTCGAATTTTCTAATGTAGACTCAATGTACGCTTAGCCGAATGAAATCTCATCACTTGCCTTTGTATCACATACAGAATTCTGTCGATTCGTTCTCTTGTAAAATACATTATTTGATCCTTTAGGAGTCCATAGTAACACTCGGCTATAACTTCAGGAGTGTAAGGTATTAAATCCCTTTTCCAGGTTCTATCTACTTTGAATCTGAATTATTTTTCCTTTATTTATTATCAATGGAATATATTTTGTATACAACTTTATGAGGTTATACAATATATGTCTGACGCTGGTAGAGTACGCACGCGCAGTGACCAGTGACAGTCTTCGCGCTCGTCTCGCCGGCCCCGTTACCTAGTGATGTGACTTATAATTGTTGCCAAAACAATATCTGTTATTTGTTCTTTTTGGTGATTTTGACCATAGTGATTACTTAATAATCAAATTTTCATATAAAAGACTGCTATGTGGACTATGTCATACGGTGAATTGAATGTTGTATGTAGAAAATGCCATATGCATTAGCCAGATTATTATATCAGTACAGCTTTGTAATATTTTAATTTTTAGCAGATTATTTTTTGACAACAGTAATATACACAAGCTAGCTAGGGAAACATATGTCATGTAATACTGCTGAATTACAAGGGAATGCCCCGTACAATATTAGACATTGTGATTTTACAGAATTTGTAGCACCAAATGTTTTTGTGTTATTTTCATTGAAGGCAAGTGATAAGGATCAGTTGGTATCAATTTAGCTATGTGCGTCTCAATTATAACTGTAAAAGACGGTTCAAAAGAATGTGTCATAACTATTTTATAATAAATAACCATCTATGTATTAATCTGGTGTTTTATTTACTTACAAAAATTCTACATCCTTCTACGAACCAACAACCCGCGATCGATGTAGGACATTGTTTTTTAAAATCGGGCTTAGCAAATATTATACCCGGCATTTCACCAAGCTTAAATCTCCGAAGTTTTTAATTGTGACAGGTTTTATTATTATTATCGTGTACTGGGAACGGAACGAACTTGAAAACGATAATTGTTTTACTCAAAAACCCCTCGATTCCCGTCAAATGGAACTAAATTTGGGCCTCCGGCACCTCACTCCTCACACGAAACTCAGAATAATTGTACTTCACGCCTGTCTTCTGTGAGGTCGTGGTATATTACCGGTCGAGCCGCCACATACGTGCAACAGATGTTGCGGGCTCTACCTACCCACTGTCTCGCTGCTTTCGTAAATCAAGCGCTCGGCTGAGCACTCATGTTTATACGAACCGAGTATTCGGCCGAGAGCACTGTCTCACTCGTTTACCGGTACCTCGTCCTTTAGGTCGTGGGTCCTCCCAATTATATAACTAATTGTAGTTGAAACAGACTTCTTTAAAAATAGCTGTCTCAATAGTTCTCTAAGAAGCAAATTACTAAAAACTATATGTACCCACCCAACGACATTCGCAACTGGTGCCACACATTGCCAGACTTCGTAGGAAAGAGGAGCGGATTAGATAATACTATCGATTGTATGTACGCTATAAATATATGTCTATGGTCGCAGTCGAAGACGAACATGGAAGAACATTGTAAAATCGCACACTTGCGGAGAACGACAAAAAAAAAATTAAAGCCAATATATTCTTTCTGGCCAGTTGCTTCGATACAAGGTAAGCAAAGTTGTATAAATCTCGCCACAGAATCCTGTTAACAGTAAACCTTTTCCGGTTAATAAATAAAATAATCCAGAACTGACCCAATGGTGTAATATAATTTGAGTTCTGAACATGAGTATTTCTAAACATCACAGGACATTCACAATATTTACACATTCCACTACTAAAAATGTACACAAACTTCTAATAGAATATAAATAATCTAACTTATATTTGGCGATAAGAAAACAACTTTTAAGAGGCTACCCGTTAACATCCGTTACTCATGGGTTGCCTGTCTGTCTGAGTTGTAGATTAATTGAAGATATAGTTAGATACTTACAGAGTAAACATTATGTAAACTTTACAAAAATGTCGACGTACAATACAACAAACGTGAACTACTTTTTTAAAGCGTAATCGACATATGGCAATTTACAAGTCAATAATTTATTATGCAATAATAAATGAACAAGTTGAAAGTTACAATAGCGTAATATATTACGCGAGTTCTTTTTAAATATGTTTTCCTTTCTTACAACTTTAGTAAGACGAATTAGTACTAAAGCTTTTTTGTTATTTTATACTTGTCGACGTCTTAAGTTTCAATTTAGTTTCTTAGTATCCGATGTAATACCTAGTGCTAGAAACAATTAATGGAAAATTGCTCTTTTGTGTAAATTATCCTAGGCATAACAATATCATACACAATTATTTTATTATATAAAAAGTACACAATTGATATGTTGAAATGTACGAAGATAGTTCAGGAAAAAAATAATTTTACACGCAAAATATGTCATTGACAACCTCAGTTTCAGTATATTTTTTTATCTTACATATTCCCTATATTTCAAACATATTTTTTGTGGTACAATAAACTGCTATAGGTACTTTTAGCTATTGTATTGCTTTACTGCTTTATGACTAGATTAAAAAGCCAAAGATTGATGTCGAAAGTTGTAACATGCTTTGACAATCTGTAAGCTGTAGTAACACAAAATGAAAGCAGTAACATTTAAGTTTTTAATTAATAAATGTTGATTATGGTAAGTCATCCTACTATTTATGTATATGTATTATATATCTGTATAAATACACTATTATACACATATTAAAATTCTAAACTAAACACTTTTCACTAGCTATGGACCAATAACAAAAAGGAAGAGTTCACAGAAAATCCAAGCACCTTTAATAACACATATAAGTTCGCCATCCCATTTCGTAACAGTTTACTGTAAATAAATACTCCGATTCAGAGTATGTATCTTGAATATTTTCTCCAACTTCATAAATTTTTAGGTTATAAACAGTTGTTACCGACGCCAT
The DNA here is from genome assembly GCA_029849275.1 of Papilio elwesi. Lineage (NCBI taxonomy): Eukaryota > Metazoa > Arthropoda > Insecta > Lepidoptera > Papilionidae > Papilio > Papilio elwesi. The sequence goes on from CM056709.1 coordinate 2,846,619, forward strand.
TATTGTTCAGCTAAAAAGCAAGGGGAAACGATAATCCTTGTGCGCCATAATTCCGAGACTTGGATCTGGAAAATCGCAGACTTGGATAGACTAGTACAAAGTCCTGAGTTAATTCCAAAAAATCTTGAAACGTTATTGTGTAAAGTCTATAGCTTCAGCTATACGCAGCCGGCGCCCCAGCAGCCGCACCACGGTATTGAGCCATCTTGCGGCGCGGCGGACAGCTTCCTCGACTTATGTGTGCAGGCCGAGCCCAGGGAGTTCATTGAAGAGCACACGCTGTTCGTACGCTCGTGCTCCGAATGAGAGGTGGTCATCTCCTGAAAATAAAGAGATTAATAAACATTATTTTTTTATCTAGAGGGAAACGATATAGATTATAAACAGCAAGCCTGATCGACGTAGGCTATACCGCAGTTTTGAAGAGTAAAAACTCAGAAATGGTTGATGCTGCCTAAGATCCTACACCGCTGTTTTATGGCTTGAAGCTAACGCTAGTTGGTGTATCCTATTGAAATTGCGTGGTTTTATATACGGTAAACACATAACTACCAAGTAAGAAATAGCGAATAGAAAGCGAGCCAGGCTCTCCGGTATGAAATACCGCGGTATTGCAATGATACACAGCTTTACCGATGAAAAAACCGCGGTATAGGCTCGTTCATCGAACAGACCTCTTGAGTGATTAGCCAAGGTTAAATACATAATTATGTTGTGAATATATTAAAAACTAGGTGATATCAATAGAACATGTTGTGCATATGTGCAACAATATTAATATATAAACCGGAAAAATACAGTAAGGTTAGTCATTATTGTATATTGGTACGATGTAAGAAATGGAAATAAGTTAACAAAGATATATTTTCGAAAGACAAAATTTCTCTTGAAAAATATCATTAAATATTTCGTCTTGTTTTGTAACTCTGAAGACATTATCTGAATGCGCAGTCTGTGACGTGTTAAAACAGATTGATAAAGAACTGTGGCCTCGATTCGTCCATAGTGCATCGTGTGTGCGTCGTGATCATGACTGTATAGCTTGGCAAATTCATTCGTAACACTCCCATGGTCCACGCGGCGGGCGGGTGGCGGGGTCGTAACTACCTGATGACGTATTGTACACCGCTGCACGAGATAGGCTGACTGACGCACTCATTAGGCGACCCCTGTCCCGCGCGCTCCTTCACCATATGTTGCCATGGGAGTGTCACGTACGAATTTGCCAAGCTATAGTACCTGGTAGCTGTCCCGCTTGTAGCGCGGGCCCGAGCTAGAGGAGGACAGGGTGTTGCGCGGACGGTGCCGGCTGCAACGCCTGTGTTTTCCCTCCTGGGCCTCCCCATCGATCAGCCTTTCGTTATCGCTCTCCAATTGAACTTGGACCCCGTTTTTTGCCGTCCCATTTTTAGCTTCCTTTTTTTTATCTCGTCTTTTTCTTTCTCTCTTTTTAAAGGTAAGCGAGAATCGCTTGCGCTTTTTCGCTTTTGGCGATTCTGGTCTTTGCGGCACTGTAGATTTCTCTCTTTCAGATCTACTGGTGTCATCGTCGGGTGGCGGAATTTGGGACTCCGAGTCGGTTTTAAGAGTAATTTCAGTTCTCACAGAGGAATCCGGTTCGCCCGATTTGTACGCTACTTCCTTCTCCAGGTTCGCCAGTTCCATGCGTCGTAACCGCTTTGGCAGTTTATTTACGGTTGCGTATATCGGCTCCTCGTTCTCCCCGACTGGTGCGGAGCGCGACCTGAAGAAGAAGTCGAACTTCTTCGGCTTCACTGGTATTCGTCTCTCTACGAAGACGACGGTGCTGGCCACCTCCGTCGTTGTCGTGAGCTCCTCGCCCGATTTCAGGCTAGAGTTACTCGGGACGGGGGTCGACCTCGGGTAATCGTACGTTAATTCTATATTCTTTTCCGTAACATAGGATTTGGGTGGCTGCGCTTCGACCGGTTGTTGTTCTGGTTGGGGATTCGGATTGTCTTTTTGGCAGCAGCATTGTCTTTGTAGAATTTGTCGGGTGTTGCACATGAACACGGAGTTCTGTTGTATGTAGGTAGTGTGTATGGCCGGGCCGGCCTGCACGTCCCCCAGCAGTTCCTCGACGTTCCCTCCCGTGTGAAAGCGTGGTGGCTGGTACGGCGCTATCACGAAACCGGGCGGCGGCGGCGCTAGGACGTGGCAGGGTGAAGACGTCACCGACTGGAAGTATCTAGGCATATCGGGCGCATCATGAATAATTACATCAACTGTCCGCTCGTGTCCATTGTCTTCTATTTTCGGTCGTGTGTCGACATTGTTTTGCCGCTCCATGTTTTCCGATGTCACTTCTTCGCTGTCCTGTCGATTCCCGGCCAGTTCCGTCGTTTCATCATTTCGACAGTCCTCACATGTGCATGGAGATTCGACGCCACTCTGAAATTATGAAGAGAAGTTTCTCCTTTACCAACAAAGTATATAATTATAAATCGTGCGGATACATCTCATTAAAACCTATAATATACGATGATGTAATGTAACTGTAAGTATCCGTACCGTACCGTTTAATATCGTCATTGATTTTAATAATTATAAAGCCTTGCGGAGTTTACATTGCACAATGAAATGATTCTAGTTAGCGAAGCAGGCACGTGCCAACTCATTCAACACTTAATAGTTAACACACGGTATAGCTATAAATCATCGAGTTTTAAAATCTAAAGTAATGGATACAGCAATTATTTAGAAATTTACCTAAGTTATATTAAAACTTAATTTAATACATAAAATCATAATCATCTCCTTGCCCACTTTCCACTTACATATGTGGGGGTTGGTTTTGGATATTACGAATTAGTTTTTTTTTAGGTTATAACTTTTTACGCCCGGTCGCCTAACGCCAACCCTCCTCCTGTTGGATTAGCTGCCAGCTTATAGCTTTTAGGTTACGGTCCCTCAATTATCATCAGTATCCCAGTCCACACATTTATAATATTAGTAGGGATGTAAAATTTTAAGGCCAACAGTTTATATCGAGTAGGCTTATAGAAAAATATTGAAAATATCAAAAGAGCAAGACATATAAATGACTCTTATTCATCTTTTTAGATTGCTTAAAATCTTATACATATAAAAAAATCTCGTGTCACGTTTTTTGTCCGAGAAAATCTACTCAAATACTGAACCGAAAGAAAATATGAAATTTGGTCATAACAAGTTATTTGGTCCTACTTAAAACATTACTTACTTATTTATTGACCTCAAAAAAATGTTACAATTATTATGACAAAACTGTCACTAACAATAAGTTACTAACAGGTGGTGTAAGTTAGTTTACTGATAAACATTTCAACGACATATTTTGTCGTTTAGACTGTCGATGATTACACCTAGCCGAGTGAAGCCGGAGCGCTTGACTAGTATCATAAGATATTGTAAGGTAAATTGTTAGTGTGCATTAGCTGCGTCCTTGGATATTTCAATATGCATACGTAAATATCATGTAAGTATGTTACAAGAATATTCTGAAACTTGCATTTTATAATTATAAAGTTAATATATATTTAAAAATAATATTACAGTTAATGGCCGCTTTTCTTACAAAACGTTTCTGAGTTAAGAAGTTGGGCGCGCCGTTGTCATTTTAAAATTACGACTTAACGTCAGACGCCAGATTTGTCACGCTTATGACGGCTGGAGTCATGAAATGTAACAACGTACATTTTCGCTCATGTTATTTGCAGAACCAAAGAGATATACATTATCTTACACTGTACAAAGGATATTTCGCACAGATGTTTAATTACGTCTCAAGCAAAATTTTCAATTGCTTTAAAGTTGAAATTCAGAGTTTGGAAACGCATTCCAAATTTACACATGTCGTCAAAAATAATAAGCTTTAATTCACTGTCCGTTCATATTTTATTAAACGTTACACGATTGTTATGTGATATTAAATTTCAACTAAAAGAACGCCATCAGCCGTTATTGTAACTCACAACATGCATATTAATGTCTTACTAATATTTACAGATTCACGAACTACGTTTTAAAACTAGTTTCACTTTAAAAAATAATAAAACACCTTCACAGCCACGAAAACGTTGCGAGGAGCGCATGTTTTTTAATCACTTTTTCACAAGCTGCCAGTTCGTAGCCGTTCGGGACTCAACTGAGTTTATTTATAAGATTATAACACGAGGTGTTCATTATTTTCATGCACACTTCGCGGCCGGCCTTGACTTATTTTCTCCAGTCAGATTGAACTCGCCACTGTTTTTGACTTTAGTAAATTTCGAAAGCGCTGTTCCTGAACTTTAAGAATTTATAGAGCTTTCCAATAGATGTGTTATTTTTGTTTCGTTGATCGCTTTCGATGGACGGAGGTGCACGACTGTTGCGTCAAGCTCGTTGAACACGAACTCGGGAAACTGTGTCTTTTTACGTGAGTTTAATTTTGTTCGTGATGATTCAACTTTTAAAAGTAACTGAACGACTGTTAGTATTATATCTTAAGTATATCTCATTCGATGTTTGTCTTTATGAACCTAATGTTAACTTAAAAAATCATTTTATTATGTTATTGACCCGGGTACTAGTCGTTAAACTGCGTCCAAACCACCAGAGGACGGGCAGCAGCGTCCCTTTAAGTATATGGTGGAACATACTGCGATCGCCAACCCGCCTGCCAAGCGTGGCGATTACGGCATAACCCCCCTAATGATTGCGGCAAAGAAAACATGGCCCCCAGTACCCGGCGGCTCCGCCGCCCCTGGCCACGGTAGCGGTCAGGATAACGGCGGGGCGGGGGGTGCTAAGAATCCCCGGCGGAGATACGGCTACCACAATCGACGACAACTGGCCCTGGCAACATTAAACACGCGCACACTGCGGACGCACGAGAGGATCGCGGAGTTGGAAGAAGAATTGAGCAAATTACGATGGGACGTTATAGGGTTATCTGAAGTCCGAAGAGAGGGGGAGGACACGATAATCCTCAAGTCCGGTAATTTGCTCTTCTTCCGGGAAGGAGACCAACAGTCTCAAGGTGGTGTCGGGTTTATCGTCCACAAGTCCCTTGTGAACAATGTGGTGAAGATCGAGAGTGTGTCGACTAGGGTGGCGTACCTGATACTCAGAATAACCAAACGGTATTCACTGAAGGTCATACAGGTTTACGCACCGACTTCGACGCACTCCGACGACGAGGTGGAAACTATGTATGAGGATATATCACGAGCCATACATAGTTACAAAACCCACTACACCATTGTCATGGGGGACTTCAACGCGAAAATAGGCAAGCGGTATGGAGACGAGCTGCGAGTGGGTAATTTCGGATATGGACACCGGAACCACCGGGGCTGCCTTCTGGCCGGCTTCTTGGAGAAGGAGGGACTCTACATGATGAACTCCTTCTTCAAGAAGCAAGAGCATAGGAAGTGGACCTGGATGAGTCCCGATGGTGCTACTAAAAATGAGATAGACTTTATCATGTCGACGAAGAAGCAAATATTCAATGATGTCTCAGTGATCAATGCGGTTAAAACCGGGAGCGATCACCGAATAGTCCGAGGCACATTGAATATCAACGTAAAGCTTGAGCGAAGTCGGCTGATAAGGTCTACGCTCCGGCCAGCACCCATCCATATCCAAAGTCCCGAAAGCTTTCAGCTTGAACTCCATAACCAGTTTGATTGCCTGGGGAGTAGCGTGGACGATCTAAATGACGGATTCGTACAGGCTGTTCAGACAGTGGGTTCTAAGTTCTTCAAGGCCCACCGTACGAAAGCATCCAAGAGGCTCTCAGACCACACTCTTGAGCTCATGAAGGTAAGGCGAGATATGATTCTGCACTCTTCAGATGATGCGGAACGATACCGGCGACTAAATAGGCAGATTTCGAAGAGCATTAAACACGATATACGGCAATATAACACAAACCGTGTTATAAAGGCTATTGAGCGGAACAAGGGCTCCAAAGTGTTTGCCCGAGATCTGTCTATTGGGAAAAGTCAGGTGTCAAAGCTGAAAACTGAGGATGGCAGAGTTGTTTCCTCCAAACCAGAGCTCTTGAGTGAGATTGAGAGGTTCTACGGACAGTTATACACAGCATCGCAGAAACCCGTCATGGACGTGGCAGAAGACCCAAGAGCCAGATTAACTCGACACTATACCGAAGATATCCCGGACGTCAGTCTCGACGAGATTGGTATGGCTCTCACACAACTGAAGAACAATAAGGCACCGGGGGATGACGGAATCACAGCGGAATTATTGAGGGCAGCTGGAGAACCAGGCCTTAAGGTTCTCCAAAAGCTTTTTAATTCCGTCATTCTCGAGGGACATATGCCACGGGCATGGAGCAGAAGTGTGGTGGTCCTTTTCTTCAAGAAGGGTGATAATACCCTACTGAGGAATTACAGGCCCATCTCACTTCTGAGCCATGTCTACAAGTTGTTTTCGAGGGTCATAACTAATCGTCTCGGTCGCAGATTTGACGACTTCCAGCCTCCCGAACAAGCCGGCTTCCGTAAAGGCTTTAGTACCGTAGATCACATACATACGCTGCGGCAGGTTATACAGAAGACCGAGGAGTATAACCTGCCACTGTGCTTAGCGTTTGTGGACTACGAAAAAGCCTTCGATTCGGTCGAGACCTGGGCGGTACTGCAGTCTCTCCAGAGGTGCCAAATCGACTACAGGTACATCGAAGCGCTGAGGTGTCTGTACAAAAACGCCACTATGTCAGTCCGAGTACAGGGTCAGGACACGAAGCCTATCCAACTGCAGCGCGGTGTAAGACAGGGAGATGTTATTTCCCCGAAACTTTTCACCGCGGCGTTGGAAGACGTCTTCAAGGTCCTGGACTGGAAAGGACTCGGCATCAACATCAACGGCGAGTACATCACCCACCTGCGATTTGCCGATGACATTGTAGTCATGGCTGAGACCATGGAGGAACTCGGTATAATGCTCGACGGCCTCAATATAGCCTCCGAACGAGTGGGTCTCAAGATGAGCATGGATAAGACGAAAGTTATGTCGAATATCCATGTTCCACCCACTCCAATAACGATCGGAGACCGTACTCTCGAAGTTGTTGACGAGTATGTCTACCTGGGACAGACTGTCCAGTTAGGTAGGTCCAACTTCGAGAAGGAGGTCAATCGCCGAATCCGACTCGGATGGGCAGCGTTCGGGAAGTTGCGGGATATCCTCTCGTCCCAACATTTACCGCAGTGTCTCAAGACTAAGGTCTTTGACCAGTGTGTGTTGCCAGCGATGACATACGGTACTGAGACGTGGCCCCTTACTGCAAGCACTATTAGACGGCTCAAAGTCACTCAAAGGGCAATGGAGAGGGCAATGCTCGGAGTCTCTCTGCGGGATCGCATCAGAAATGATGTGATCCGCAGTAGAACCAAGGTAACCGACATTGCCCGAAGAATTGCAAACCTTAAGTGGCAATGGGCCGGACACATTGCGCGCAGAACGGACGGCCGATGGGGCCGAAAGGTCCTAGAGTGGCGGCCACGTACAGGTCGACGCAGCGTAGGTAGGCCTCCCACACGATGGACCGATGATCTGGTCAAAGTTGCGGGAGCCCACTGGATGAGGGTGGCAGAGGATCGATCTTTGTGGCGATCAATGGGGGAGGCCTACGTCCAGCAGTGGACAAATACCGGCTGAGACGACGACGACGACGACGACGACGATGTTATTATCTTTGTGGCGATCTAATGAAGGATCTTTTGCAACAATCATCATCACATTTTAGGTAATTTTCATCGAATCTTAATGAACGATAGACCTAAAACCTTCCTCGAGAATTAGTCCGTCTACACGTCCTCTATCTCATTGTATGCGGCATGTGTTACCTTGTTCCCCTCCTCGGCCTCCTCAGGCACGACGCTGAGGTCGTGGAAGGCGACGGCACGTGCAGAGTCCACACTGGCGCACTCCGGGCACGCGCTGCTCACCGACACGCTGTCCTGCCAACCGATAATGTGCTTTATTCACAAAACATACAACATACCTTTTCCTTGTTTTGATAGTTGCGTATCGCTATTGATTGCGGTGGTCACCTAGGGTGACCCGCTTGCTCGTTTGCCTACTATTAAAACATTATTTTTTTACATTTACAAGACTGCACCTTTAAATTTGTTTTCCGTCATATCAGAACTAAGTATTAAGGACTAGGACTTAGGGAGGTTTATTTATAAAAGTATTTTTCGTAATTCAGATGGCTAGGCAAAGTTTACGGATTCCCATGCGTATGCTTGTACACGGAATCGCTTTCGCACACTTCCGTGCTCCTGGCGGCATTGACCCTTTACAAGTCTCGTCTCAGTTAAAGCTCCCTATTCCTACTATGACGCGCACAGAAGCACCATGTGCTCTACTGTAAGACGGCGGGGACTCTAGCTGGGAAGGTCAGTGATCCGTACCGCCTGCCTATCCAGTCATCTAGGACTGGACTTAGAGCTTCGACAGTCCTGTTGCCTGCTCTAGGATGGGCCACTCTTCTTTTCCACCTTTTGAACAACAACTGCCGAGCGAACTATCACAGTTTCCACTCTCTCTGCTAGGGGTATTCACCGGCTTGCCGCATTTCTAAATAAGCTGCAGCACTCTGGATTCGCCTCAGATTAATACCTATCTCGATACGGGTATCACAAACAAGACTCTTATATAAACTATTATACATGTAAATGTTGTCCGTACGTCCGATTGCTCCGGCGAAGATCGCCGCTCCCGCAGCATGCTGTCGAGGCGGTCATACTCATAGCGTAGCGCCGATATCTCCCGCTTCAACTGCTCGTTCTCCCTCTTCAACTTCTTAATGTCTGATTGACCTACGAAAACATTAATTTAAGACTTTAAATGTATGTTTGAATGTGTATAATGTACCTAATAAAGTTGATATGATTTGATACTTCTGTTTCGCCCAATAACAAATATGCCGCAGGCTCTATCCCCTTCCGATCCCTCATAAGGGTCAAGATATCTTATATCGTTTTTTTCTAAAAGGCTGGTAAGATATTTGTGTTGGTTGCGTTTTTAATGAATAGAGGTCCTCGGGTCAACCTGCTGCATGTTTGAATCTCGTGCGATAGATACAATTTGAGTTGCAGTCTAAGGAAGTAGGAAAATCATTATTACCTCTTTCTACTTCTGCGTTTATGTTGATCGTGCGCAGCCGCAGCTCCTCGTTTTCGTAGAGCATGCCCCGGGAGGACTTGCGGTCCAACCTGATGATACAAAGGAAATGTAAAGAATTATTTCTCGTTAAATGCGTTTCGAAGTTTTGTTCATAGTGACTGTAAGATATCGATGCTATAATATGCGATAATAATAGTTATTTTATTGTGTTAAAGGGAACACTTCACGCGTCCATCGAATTGGTAACATACGTACACACGGCGAGTGACACGTGAGCACTGAGCACGTATGAGGACTCATTCACACGTGTTTCTATGCCCTAAGATGTAGGGTTGTCACTTTACAAATAGTTATATTTATTTTTTATTTATGTAGTATAAGTAACACCGTTTTTATTTTAACAACATACAGTACCAAACCTCCACAAAGCAAAATGCAGTTGACAAATGATGTGGTATTATTTTTAAATTAATGTTACAATCTAATATACCCAACATTATGGAATTTAGTGTTGTTTTTAGTAGCTTTATAGGCGGTAACAAAGTTGTAGCACTAACAATCCTGGTCGCCTCGTTGATTACGATATGTTGTTTACTGTATTGAATATGTGTGTGTACTTACTTCCTGTTGGGTTTGACGTTGACATCTTTGCGTCTCGTGCGCAGCATGCTGGCTCCCGTCATACCCGACATGATGCTGCGCTGTCGCCATGCGTCGAACAATAGCTGCAACAATTACACATCCTCATTACTCGTGCAATGCGAACGGCCAATACTAAAGCAGGTTTAAATAATACTTTTCGTATATCTAATATTAGTCTTCACTTAGATGAAGGAGCAAGCGTGACACTCTTGTCGACTCAACACGTTAACGATCTTTGAGATGAAAAGGGTAGACGTTCAACACATGCATCCTTCCATGCTTAACTTGCGGTTGTGAAACATACCTCACTAAATCTCTAAGAGCCTTGCTCAATGCCAAAGAGCAGTAAAGCACAGCATAATAGGGTCAAAACTACGAGACAGGATCATAAACTCAGAAAACCAAATTAACAGATATTCTACTAAGTATTGACCAAAAAAGTGAATGTGGACCGAGGAAGTGGTACAAGGGTGTCTCAGAGTGGTATCTTAGAGATAGGAAAAGAAGCCGCAGAAGACAGTGTCTAAGATGGGAATGATATCAAAATGACTGGCTGCTGGCCCATGGTGGAGATGGGTAGCTTAGGACAGACCACGGTGGAAACTGTTAGACGAGGCCTATGCCAAAATGCACACTGAGATTTTATAAACTTTTTAAATATTTTAGTTTATATTGTGTGTGTGTGTGCGGTTTTCTAAATCTCGGAATAAAGGGCTTTATTATTATTTTATTTGGATTCTTGTTGGTGCTCGAGGGGTAAGTTGTGGTCACTTTATATAATCGTCGGCTCAGTTGGCACCTTCTATCATACCGCTTTACAAAAAGTATAGGCTCGTTCGATTGATCTAAAAAGGTTGACTTAATTAAGTGCGCGAAAGAGGGCATTGTTCTACTTTCAGTAGAGGTTTTTCTGAGAAAAATTGTCTCTAAACAAGACATTGATTGTTGTTGTACTGACGTGGGGTGAATTCTACACAACCTTGTCGATTCCGAAAACATTTTCTTTGTAAAATGGTTACAGAATTATTCAAGTATACAAGAGGATTTTATATCGAGGAGTTTTTATATATCTTCATTACATCACGAACCAAATATGTAAGTATCAGTATCTTTACTGGCATTAACGCGATTATAGCTATATATTTCTCTTTGAAAAACATAGTTTTTTAGGTCTTTCGGACAATAAGACTAAAGTGTTATTAAAAAAATCCTTATCTATCGACTTAGTAGTTTTTTTATGGCAGATGCGAACACCATGACTTCTTAACCTAGTACAAAACAAACCATCAAACGGTTTTAATGACAAAAATAGTTTTTGTGCCCAGAGAAATATCCGCATTAAATTTACAAATAGGATAAAGTGAATTAAATTTCAAAGGCTGTAGGGAAGTATATATATTACATTGTGTGACGTTTCCTCGAGTGTGGGGAAACCTTATATTTGTGTTTCATTGTATTTCCGTCCCTACGCGTCATGTATGTATTGACTGAGCATGTGAGTGACCCGAGAGACTTGGGATGTATTATAAGTCAATAGCTTGCAACTTCTAAACACGCGTTTAAAATTTTTAATCGTAACTTTACTGAAAGGCTACACATGTCAGGCGATTGGCATAGCATCTGCGTATGTAGGGGAGACCGGATACAAAAGTAACATTTTGTTCTTTTACCTTGGTATTTTATTAAGTTAATATAGGCATCGATAAATATAGTTATTGGTATTTGATTGTTATCTTAATTTACCTTATTATTGTATGAATTACATTCCCGAGGAGGGTTGGCGTCAGGCAGGCGGCAGGCCGTAAAAACTGTAGCCGAAACCTATACAGTATAGACTACAAGCATGTTGTTCTGACCCCCATGAGTGGGCAAAGAGCAGGGAGATTGTTATTTTCGACCACGTTGACTGGTCGAAAGTAACGGCACGACAGAGCTTGTAATGAATATATCATACACCAGATAATAAATCAACAAATAATTTATTATAATCTTTAATACTTATAACACAAATAATATTCGCATTTTAAATGCACAAAAATTGCTTATTTAATGAAAACAAATCAATATAGTAATAAGTAAACAGTAATAAGATTAATCACGCAACTATGGCAGACATTATTAGCGACATCATTGACACATTCAGCAGTGTGACAACATTTTGCATTCGATATGTCATTAACTGTCTGCTGTGTAGTTTCGGAAATCGAGAATATCACCGTCTCATCCCAATGGAGTCGTAAGAGGCGACTTGCTGACTAAAGCTAGACGGCGTACTGCTCTCACCAACCCAAGTGCCCAGCGTGGTCAGACACAACCTTCCATATATTGGGGAAGTCTACTGGGGTAGGCTGATAATGGATGTCATTGACCGATTCGGAACTGATTCAGTTTATAATCAGACTATGCTTATTTCAAACTGTGAACTGTAACAATCTTTCACAATCTAATATTTAATATTTCCCGCTTTTAATTTTATTACGTTATGTTGTGTTAAATTGTAAACATTATATTTTTTGCCAGGGCTTGGCATCTGCTGTTACTGTAGAGAATTTTAGAATTGAGCGTCCATAACAAAACGACTATTAATTTCTAATAGTGAATTATTATAAGTTTAAAAAAGAGTTTGGCCATTACACACAAACAAATCCTTCCTCCTTAAAATCTTTAATTTAAAATACGCAGAACCACAGTAAATGAAAATGTATTTGTATGAAGGAATTATTGGACGGAAGACAATTTCTAAAAAAAATAGTACATCACCATGGTAGAAATCGAGCTGAGCTGAAAGACCTTTCTGGTATTTAACTTTGCTTTGTTTCTACGGGCAAATAGTGTGACATTCATGCGACTGACTTCCGTTACGCCAACTGTACGAGGCATAAGTGTTGCCATACAATTTTTTTATATTTTCATTCAACTTTTAATCAATAGGGACTTGTGCTAAGTTAAAAAATTCAGTGCTTAGCCTAGAATAATCGAGTCGGAAGCACTTGGCCGATTTTTTTATCTCCCATCGGACGAGGGCAGGGGGCGAGGGCCGCATGTTACGGCTCACTCGGCGTAGTACTTCATATAAAAATCACTTCAGTTTCATAAGGGGATAAAGTTTAGATAATACCGCGAAGATATTAGCTAAGTCCACTTCTTATATTGTATCGATGGACCTTAAACTTTTGTGACGTTAACGCCTCGTGGAAATGGTTTATTATAGAACGTGAACTTTGTATGTGACTTCGTTTTATATTAAAGAAGTAGTTAAATTTACAAAAATTAGTGTTCGCTTATATTATAACAGGCATTTATGTACAAATTTCATTTTCTAAGTTCAATGATTACTTATTAATGTTTTCATTTATACAGTGGTTTGTTCAGTAAAAATAAACAATATGATAGCTCTTTTACGATAAAATCAGTACTTTCAGAGGTTACCTACCCGTTACATACAAATTATTCATTATAACAGGGAAAATAATTTACTTTATTATTTAGCTTAGAGTACTTTGCTTCAAAAGAGAAAAGCTTACATCAGACAATTGAATAAAATAAAAAAAAGAACTTAAAACTGAATGTTTTATGTTATTTTTTTCAGCCAGTAGCTTGGAAGGGTAAAGGGAAGTGAAGTAGAAATAGCGGATTTTCTATTTAATAAGGCTCTGACATACTTACAAAGTACAGGTATCGTTTCGCAATATCACATAATAATTTCTACGTAATTTTTCGATTATTACTACAAACGTAGGTAGCCCGCTTGACTCCAGTTTTGTTAGCTTGCCGACGTCTAAACGAATATCGAATGCCATGTATACTGACTCTCTACGTTTGTAAATATATATATTTAACTTATGTTTAATGATATGTTGTGTAAATATATGTTAAAAACCAAAACTAAGATTTAACAATGATTACCATTCGTTTGAGGTCAAGCAGTCGCTTTAAACTTTTAAATAAATATACTGGAAATCCAGTTTCTTTGGTTGTGAAACAAAGCAATAAATAAATTAATACAATGGTCCTTTAACGTGAGCTTATACAACGTAAGAAAGTGGGACAAAGTCCCTCTGTGAGTACACCTAGTAAGCTCAAAAGGCCGAGAGATAAACAAAGTACCCTCATTTAAAATTGCAGACGTAGAAATAAAGCCGTTTCCAGTGCAGTGCAAACTTGTCGAATCTGCCATGCCCTGGAAGCTTGCATTTAATATGTATGATGTAAAATGATACTCCGTATAGTCCGATTAAAGGCACTTAGTAGTTTTGACAATTATTTTGATTAAATTTACAATATTTGAAGGAGGATTCTGTCTCGATATAGGAACATAACATTTTACACAAGGTGTACTTTTATAAAATAGGAAAGCAATTAACAGGCTAGTTGTGTTTTAAGCAACAGCTGGTGAAATATTGTTGTATAGAATATGGTATCGAAGCGTTAAAAAGCAAACAGTTACAGCTCGAGTCAACGTCAACTTGTAAAACCAACTTTATACAAAGAATGTGGTGAACTAACTGTAAGGCAACTATTTATATACAATGTTGTTATAAAATTTCATAAAACAGTCGTCCTAAATGAACCTGTCCCTGCATTCATACAGCATTTGCTCAAAGATTTTATAACTTTGTAGCACCCAATCTTTACGCAAAAGCTAATTACCATTGTGATATTGTGAACAAGTCAAAATTCAAATGTAAAAAGCTGCTCTACCAATGGCTGATTAAGTTCAACTAAAACTCAGAAACCTTATTCACACAATCACAGGCCAATACATAGTTAGTATAGTAAATAAAGCAACAATCTTACATTACCGTACTTTACACTTACATACACTCACCTACACTCATATTTATGCACATGTCGACATGTATATGCACACACTCACGTACTAAGGTAATCGTATATAACTGTTCTGTTCTTGCTTTTAATGGATATTCGTTTTGTTTTATGTTAGTTTGTGTACTTAAATTTAATTTTCTTTTGCCTTGGCTTAATTTTTTTTTCTTTATCTGTTTTTAATATTATTACTACTAAGAAAATAGTCCCCTCTAGCACAGGGAATCCAATTGAGGGGCTAGGGAGTCCTTTTGGAAATAATAAATAGAAAGACGGGTGTATTCTTGTTACCATTAATTGGGTCGTGTTAAACTGCTTTCAAGTCTCAACTTTGGTAAGCCGAACTCTACAACTCATGTCCAGTCACGTAAAAAAGTTTTAAGAGTGAGTGAGCTCGGCAAACTTTTTTTCTAACGTGAGTATCGGTCGACGGCGTTATTTTCCAATATCAACTTATCTCGTTCATAATCTGTTCCCCACATAACGTCTACTTAGCGTTGTCGAATAATGGCTTGCGATCAGTGGCGTTGAGCTGGTCTCAGGGACGTCTCGTGTTGACATAAGTATTCTATAAGTACAGTCAGCTACATAACATGGTTTAACACCATTAATTTAAATCCAATACTCGATGATAAGTTTGTAAAAGTTTGACAGAAAAAAATGTTGGCAACTGCACCAGCTGAAGTTACCCGCCTGTAATAAGGGCAGAGATGCAATGTACACAAAGAGCCCCAGCCTTCTGAGTTTGTTTTTATAGCAGAAGGTTGCAAAAGAGCAAGCGGTTTATCCGATATCAAGTGATCACTACTCATAGTCATCTGAAACAAGCTAGTGAGTTGCAGATACATTGCTTACCTTTAATTCACAGAGGTGGGTCATAACAAAAAATGAATAATTCCTTTTCCTATCCATCCCCGCCCCTGACAAATACTCTTCCCCTTCATCCTTTTTACATTGGAAAAGGATAGGAAGAATGAAAAAACTAGGACTAGGCCCCCGGTACTTCTTACTTCTGTTTGAGAGAGTGACTTGTAGTTGTACTTACGGGTCGAGCCGGCCTATTCATACGTCCGTGTTGCTCATTTATTTATTTGTATTTCCCAGATTCATGTCTATTTGTATAATGACAAGTATAGGAATTAAATTTTTTATTTCCTCGGCGCACTATAAGTCTGTAATCCGCTCGCAACGGCCTTCAGTAAGGTTGCTACCGCGGCGAGTGGCAAGGGCGGCCTATTTGTATGATAAACAATTTGTTGGCATCGCTCGTTACGATACGTAGTTCCTATAGACAGATTTTTTAAAGTTAGAATTAAACGATTTATACTGAGTCCGTTATGTATCTGTCCGTTACGCCGTAGGTATTTTCTTCGGCTTTAGTTTGGTGATAGATGTCCCGCGTAAAGTCTGCGGGAAATGGCAGCATTCAGGAAGCGGAGGGCCAAATGGAGGCTTTGGTTGACAGTTTAATCGGTGACAAATATGAAATGTCCATATTGTTGTAAACTGAGTATGAATAGGTTTCGAAATTGTTATTAAATTTTAAAATAATTCTCAACTAATGAACTAGACCATGCGATTGCATTTAGTTTTAGTACATAACTATATCTATACCAAACACTAAAGCACTAGAAATACCGTATTCTAGAAATCATACATAATATTTTTGTATACATGTCACCGTTCGATTGTGAACTTCGTCACTTTATAATCGGACCAGGCATATTATAAACTGTCAGCAGTGAACTGAATATATATATATATATATATATATATATATATATATATATATATATATATATATATATATATATATATATATATCATGTCAATCGCAACAAATTATACTATGTTCTACCTAACCTATAAATCTTCCGTTCTCACCTAAACTTAACTTTAACGTAATAACTCAAGCGAAATATCAGTTCGCAATTTGACGATTTGCATTTGACATTTTATAAACTGTCGAGAAATGACACGTCAAATTGAGTTCATAATTTGCTGACAGCTTATATGATATTCCTAATGAGATTACAAACTAACGAAAATCGGTCGGCGATACAAATAGTTATGTAATTTAATTAAAACACAATTAATAAAATGTATATTGTTGGTATTGACTTACAAAAAACGTTTATTTAGCAAACATTATTATGTTAGCTAAATAAACGTTTTTTAATATAATTGTATTTTTTCTTTAATATAACATTTATATATTAAAAAATAATATATACTATGTAATATTGAATCACTGCATCGTACTGTAATGTATTGTATTATATTTGTTAATAACATCTATTCTAGTATGTTTACTTTAAAGATACACAAACATACATACATACATATCTTCAAGGCTGTGATTCCATTTGGGGTGTTTAACCCACTTGGGACTGCGTCTAACAAAGAAGTATTTTTCTCATTAGTATAGCAGTTTGTTAATTCCATATACTAAGATTATGGTACTTTGTATAATTAAAGTTAAGGTATTTAAAACAGTTAAAATGGCGTGTAAACCGCCAAAAATTATTATTACTTTAGAACATAAATAACATTATTAAATAATCAATTTTCTGACGAATAACTTGGCGACGTTGGAACGGTGGTAGTTTGGGTGTAGAGATAATATAATCGCAAAATGCGTTTCGAAGGGCCGGGGCCGAAGATAAAAAACGAATAAATGTAATATTAATTAAAAAATTATATGCTGCGATGTTTTCGTATGTGAGAATCGAATTATTGACCTATACAGGTGATATTTTTACCCATACTTAAAGGAAAAATGCTCTGTACATTGGAGATTGAGATTGGAGATAGGCAGTTGTAACAAACGGAAAAATACTTTGAATTCAAAAAAGACGCATAACTGGAATCAAAGATTATTAAAAACACAATTGACAGACCGAAATGGAACTGACAAAAATTCTTAAAATTCTAGAAAACAACATCAGATAGACTCGTAAAAGGTAATTTAATGAAAGGAAAAGCTGAAATCTTGTTTTAATCGTCAGGACAAACACGTGTTTACTAATAAGTACAAAATAATATTCATTTTGATACACCAAAATTGTAATAAGGAAGTCATTTCCAGATAATGAAAAAAGTAATAAGTAAGTAAATGTACTGAAATAGTATAAATATTAGCTGTGGACCTAACTTTGCTCTGTGTTTTCAGCTATCATCCTGAGGTGTTTAATTCGTGGGACATCGAGCGTTATGTTTCAGTAATATTTTAGATTGCTGTCAATCGATTTATTGGCCGTTGATATCGATGATTAAGAGATGGCGCTCTAAAAATATTTTGATTTGCTGGTGGACGTTTGTGTTTAAACGGATAAGTCAAGACCACCTAAATACAAATCGTTAAAGCTGTATGTATCCGTATACAAGAATTGCTCGCTTAATACAATAAGAAATACATTGATATTTTAGGTTAAACATTTTTGGCGCGCAGTTTGACATTTAAAATTAAAGGAAATCTAACGCTATTATCTATTCAGAATTAAAAATTGTTATTTGTACAGTTTTAACTTTAATTAATTTAAAAAAAAATACTCATAGATACGTGGGACGCAACTCGAAAAATTAAATGATATAAGATTGTTTATCGTGTAAGTTTGATACGTTCTGTACGTAACAAAGGTTATAAATTTTCTTTTATAAAGTTATACTTTATTACTAACAATCAATACATAAAAGTAAAACTAAACCCAAAAAGTTATTCTATGTATATTGAATTCTAAAATATCGAGAAATTATGTAGAAATAGTTGTACAGAAAAGGCAGACTTACTTTTATTCAGGCATCAGTCAGGTTCACAGTGAGTAGGGTTGCGAAGTATGCAATAATTGGATCAGGCGATGCTGACTCGTGTGGCCTGAAGATCGCACTGAGCTCGGCTGATGACCCTCGAATGCCACTCCATTTCACTCATGCGCAGTACCGACTTGACGGAAACAAAATATTTATGCCTACATATTCGTATACCGAGGTAGTACGTGATCCAACATAACTTATTGTAATAGATACTTTGATCCAGTTTATTAAAGGGTTTTATTTACATTTTTAAGTTCTTTTTAACCTATGTCGGGCATTGGATAATTGAATATACATTCAAAGTTAATTTGTCGCATTTGTCTATCTGGGGGTTTCCAATGGCGTATAAACTTGTGATGCAAGCTTTTGATTGTGGGTAGCCTCGAGCGTCCCATAGTGACACTACGATGGTTGCAAGTAGATGGTTTTAGGGTAGGGATGTAAAAGAAATGGGTTGTTCTAGACTGATTTCTTACATTGGGCTTACACTGCTAAAACTTTCACATAAAACATATTGTGATCTCAGTTTTTTTTTCGAAGATAAATATAGAAAGAAAGCTTGTTTGTTGAAATAAAAACGATTTTACGCCAGTGGAAGCCCAGGTTAAGTTTGCCCTGGTATCGTCGGAGAAAACTTAGCAAAATTATGCACGGAGATAATATTCATGATGGAATATTATTTAGCGAGTTGTATGATTAGTATTAAAAATTGTTAGAGCTATTCATTACTTTTATTTTTTTAGTTCCCGTTTTAAATTTTTTGCTTTTATAAGATAGCGCTCTCTATGATTGATTAGATACATTAGTTCGAACTAGTGTGAGACATGTTGAGTCTAGTTTTGTACAACAGATGTCGTGGTCATAATAATAAATGATTTAATTTTTAATATTCATGTTTGAGCTTTTCTTCATAGCACAGCCTATATGTATGTACTATATATTTTTCGTATTCAAAGGACTATTTATATTTTTGATGATTACTCACTACCCTAACTAACCGTCAGCCCAGGGCCGTCTTTACCCGGGGGTTCAAGGGGTGTGGGGCACCCGGGCGCAGAGTTCTAGGGGCGCAAGCCGACCGCCATTCTAATAGATGGCTACTGGGTACTACAATGACAGCACGGGAGCGGAGCCGTGGATACATTTTTATTTGTGAAGTAGTGGAAAGAACAGCATCTTGTTATTCCGCTATTTTCACAACTCAATCTGATGGGTTTTATAAGTATAATATGATTTAAGAAGCATAAAAATTATTTGCTTACAAATGCTAAATTGATAAGGACGGGGGGAGGGCGCAGCCTGCCTTTCGCACCCTGGCGCCGATATTGCTTAAGACGGCCCTGCGTGAGCCTACGCCTTATTTACCGCTTCTGCTACCGAAATCATTAATATAAAACATAATGTAATCTCAGGTTTTTCAAAGAGAAATTAGTATCGCTACATTCTACGCCACGCTTATCACCTACCGTCAACCGAAAAGATTAATAAAGACAACCCATCCGTTTAGTAATATTTGCCGCAATAGCAGAAAATTTTACAATTATAAATTTAAAAACTTTTAAAAAGATTTATTAGAATAAAAGTAAAACCCAACAATAATTTTAAACATTAACAATAGTTCTAAGCGTAATTGATTTTTTTGCAGCCCCGAGAAGGGGGCCCTGCCGGCACCTGCTGCTTTCGTTAATGCAGCAGCCTTGGTTACATTTAGGTTAATTTTTGTATAGCAGTACATGATTTTTGATAACATTGTATTGTATGTACTTGTTTTTGTTTTACAGCAAGTTTACAAGACACAAGTAGTATGAAGTACATTAAATGATTGAATGGTTGAGATTCGTTAATACTTGATATGTTATTTGCAATTTGCACTTGTAATTGTAATCCTCCACCCTATTACGAATATCCATAGTTATGTTAAGTTATACTCAACCATAGGCGCACGAAGCGAGAGAATGCCGTCCGCTTCCACTGCGACCATTTTACTGCCCTGATGTGATTTTAATTTAATGTAAGATTATTTGAGACGATTATAAATTCGCTACGCACATCATACATTGCGTGTTCAATATCCAATCAGAAACAATTGAGTCCTAAACCGTCGATGGATCTAGGTTTATAGAGTAGAGTAGAGTTCGTCGAGTTGACTTTAACTTGAAAAGTTGGATGGTAACGGAGTCTATACGAACGAATAGGACGGCGATACGACCGAGCGGGAGCGGGAGCGGGGCGGTGAGCGGGAGCGGGGCGCGGGCGGATGGCGTTCACTCAGTGCACGGCCGCGCGTCTCTCATAGCGCGTGTCTCCGCTACCCGCTACCGCTCCGCTATGAAATATAAAGTAAAAGGCGTGAGGTCCAAAAACATGGACAAGCTCATAGCGGCTGTCCAGGCTAGGGAGTGTTTATGGGATAAAAGCTACAGGGGCCACAGGAACCGATTCAAATTGGAGCGTTATTGGAACGAGGTCGCCGCGGAAGTCGGCACAACGAGTGAGTTAATAGCGTATTCGCTTCGCTTGTGAAGGTGAACGCCCGTCGCATCCGCCATATTGCCGCGTAATGTATTCGCTTTCGCTCTCACAACGGGGCGACAAAAACGAACTGACAACTCCTGACTGACCGACAGAAGCGTTAGATTAGTTTATAGCAATGTCGATCGCACGAATGATTCAACAACAACCTTTTGTTTGGTTTTTAATCAATAAATAACTTTAATTAATTAGTAGAATCGAAATTGATTTTGACTGTTTTAGAACTTTATTACTAAAAATAAAGTCTTAATGTATTTCTTGGAATTCAACAACTTCCATGCCTTTAGTCTAGCGGTTAGATTCACTACTATGTCCAGCGTCCTGGGTACAATTTCTAATATCTAGTGTGATAAATGCTATTCATATAAGCTTAAGGCTTTATTGGGGAGCCCCATTAATTCTCAAGTTAAGCGTATGAAATTTCATTTTTATGCTTTTGATAATAAGTAAAGATTATTTTATAATTTTTGAATAACTTGGACAAAAAGTGCCGTTAGGAAAAAATTTAAATAATTTTCTGTTATTTTTTAATCTATACTAATCGCATGGATATTGATGAAACTTCGAAAAAAGAAATTTGCTAGTTGTAGTAGTACTAGTATTCTGCGTTTCGTCTGATGAGTGAGGTGTCGGAGGCCTAATTCCAGTCCTCTTCCCCTTACCACCCGTTCCTCATAAGGGGGGTAGGATGGGAAAGGGAAGAGGATTGGACGGGGAGGGGGTTAACGGGGCAAAGGAAATATCCTTTTTCCTGTCTATGCCCTCCGTTAAAGGTAGGCAACGCATCTGCAACACGTTTGCTTGTAGTGGATGTTTATGGGTAGTGCTCACTTTACATCAGGTGAGCCGCTTGCTCGTTTGCCACCGTCGCAAATAAAAAAAAATGAATATTTATTTATTTTTCAGGTATAAACTGTAGAAAGAGATGGAAGAACCTCAAAGACCAATGCAGAAAAGAGATGAAGAAGAATCCAAATGAATCGGAATGGCCACATTTTAAGAAGTTGAAATTCATCCATCACCAGTTCCTGGCAGAAGACGGGGAAGGGGACGAGGATACAACTGATGAAGTGTTCAACGCATTAGACGAATCCATAAAGAGACCGAAGCTTGGATATACAATGAGGAAGAAGTTATTGATGAACAAACGTAGAACTATCGACGTAGATATGAACAAGTTAATTGATTTGGTGCGTCCCATGGATTTGATTTGGAATAGACAGTTAAAAGGTCACCATAACTGGTATAAACTGGACGAAAGCTGGAAGGAGATCGCTAAAGAATTAGGAGTCACGAGTAAGTTGATAATTTGACATTTATGTTTTTATCATGATGCAAAGAGGTGAAGACGCAAGATAACCTTATGATAACAGACTAACGAGATTGCTCGAAATCTTTTTTTTGTAACATAAAGATTAAGCAGCGGTTCACCTTACGTAAATTGATCGCTAACGCCCATTAAAACAATCTTAAGGTTGCTTTTCCACCAGAAATGTGCTATGCTATGATGGATTGAATGTTCGTATTCGTTTGATATCCAATAATCATATTCATTGGTCTAACTGCATAGAACGTATTGCATAATATGTTTTCCTTCTTAATTAACGAGCATTTCGAGGTTACAAGGTTGAACTATTAATTATTGAGTCAAGAGGCGATAAAGTTACGAGTAAGTGTGAGTGAGAGTTGAAAATTGGACATCGCGTAATTTTAGGTTTATTCCACTTTGATCATCTGGGTGATATCACCCAATGAATGAATAAACCAATGAACTTAACATAATGGATGGATGTTCAAAAATTTTATAGGTAATTGAGGGAGTGTTTGTGTCGCCACAAGAAAGCAAATGTCCACTGCTGGACGTGAATTCCTCGTGAATTGCCACAAAGATCGATCACTTTCATCCCACATCCAGAAGATTCCTACCATTAAGCCGAAGAAATGCCACGACCTCACAGAAGACAGGCGGGAAGCATAAGTATTCTCCGTTTCGTCTGATGATTGAGATACAGGAGGCCTTATTGTACTCTTCTTCCCCTTCCCATCCATTTTAATAAGGAAAGGGTGGGATGGGGTGGAGGATTTGAACAGGGTAGGGGGATGAATAGGAAAAGTAAAAATTATTTTAGTTTTCTCCCTCCTCTGTCTATGGTAGGCAACGCATCTGCAACTCCATAGCTTGTTGCAGATACCTATGGGTGTCAGTCGCTTGATGTCGGCCGGACCGCTTGCTCGTGTGCAACCTACAATTACACTCATTTCTAAAAGAAAACGATTTTTTCTTTCAGGGGACGAAGCGCGGCTTAAGTGGAAGTATCTAAGAGATCAAGCGAGAAAAGAAGTACGTAAGCAAGACTCCGAATGGGAGTACCTACCTAAGCTGCAGTTCCTGACCAGCCAGTTCAACGACTACGAGAACAATGAGACGGTAGACGAACAATACCCACAAGAGTACGAGCCAATAGACACGTCCGCTTCGTACTACGCCGAACCGGCGAATGACGTTAGCGTCAATGAAGACGACTTTGATGAGTTTGATACGAAACCGATAATCATGGAGACAGACTTCTATGATGACGATGAAGAAGCTCAAAGAAGCACCACCGGTGAGACAGCAGAGCCCGCGAAAGACGAAGATATCGGATTCTTTAACAGTCTACTGCCCCATGTAAGAAAGCTGGTGCCAGCTAAGAAGTTGATGCTTAGAATGAAGATTCAGGAGTTGGTTTATAATACGGTATACAGTGAGAATTGAAGTGTCAAATGTGTAACATATAAAAGGCTCTTATATATTTAATGAGCTATGTTGCTCACAGTGGAATTAATGCGTATCTATGAAGGTAGAGGTTGAAAGTTGGTTTTAGCAACACAAATGTTGGGCGATAGTTTAGAAGGAGACAAAGTCGCGGTCTCCTAATGTCAAATGAGCATTAATAAATGTAGAGTTGCGTTTGTGTTAGATTTTATTACATAAAGAAGGAAAGAAGAGTGAGCGAAGAAGAAGCGATTTATTCTCAGAAGTTTACATACATTTCTTTTATTACATGGTTGTATTCTGTGAGGTTGTACTTTACTTTTTCAGTCTAACCATAGGTCGGTTTATTTATGTAAGAGTTGCTCTTAAAATGATTTATTAAACTAGCTTATAGTTGTTATAATACGCCCTCATTGTCACCTGTATATTTTTAAGGTGAGATAGACTCACTAACATTACACTTTTTTGTGACCGACTTCTAATTGTTTGCCTTGATGTATCTATACACTGAGTAACAGATAGCTGAAGTGGGTTAAACCACTTAATGAGTAAATAAGTTTGAGGGCTCCTTCGGAAACTCAGTTCAAGCCACTTGTCCTGGCACAAGGACCCTAAGACCTCGAATTAGGCCGTTAGTCAGCGACTAGGATTCCTATTCGAGAGCGCCTGAGAGGGTCAAATCACAGCTCGATCGGTGGCTACTGTTTCATAAAATTTTGATTCTTAAGATTTTAATTTGCTATTAGAATTTTTTGTGATTTCTGAATTTGTAGACTGTAATTTCTTATATTGATCTTAGGTCATTTAATTCTACTTGAGTAGACTGATATAACAATCCTTTCATCATATTTTCATTGCGTTTTTTACCTGTTATCCCGGTAGCGGTAGTGTGACGAGACATAACATCGTGCGGTACTCTGTCGCCATATTCAGTCGCGCGTTCGGGATTTCTGGCATTACGCTGCATAGTATCGGGCCGCGTCATGTCGCGTTCCGTCACTCACCTAGGACAATGTGTCAGGTCCCAAATATGTTAGGAGTTATATCTATCTTCTTGCACTGAAGACCAATAATTAAAACTTTATCTTTTAATTATGATACACATAAGAAGCTTACGATGTAAGTTTTGGGGCTAAGATACCTAAATCTTGAAAGGAAATTTTAAAATCTTTTTTATTTTATTTATTCGATTTCCTGAACAAGAAGATAAGTATTACAACGGTAGAGGTGCCAGAAAGATCAAAGTTGGAAGGAGATGGACTGAGTTTGGGGTAGTTGAGTAAAATGTGTATTTATTATAAATTACTTTTATATATTATTATTTTTTATAATTAACGTTATTTTAAGGTTAAGGTTATATAAGATGCAGTGTTGTAATTTATTCAGTGTTACGTTGTAACAACAGTCAACAGTGGCAGAGCCCGCAACGACATCTGTTGCACAAATACGCCGACCGGTGACATACCACGACCGTTCTTAGGAATAGTACAATATTCCTATCATATTAGCTTCAGGTGATTTCAAATCTTTTGTACTTGGGTTATCTCTTTTGAAAGGTATAAATATGGTTAAATATATTTTTAATACACGCACACATACGCATTCACGCAATAGTTTAATTAAGCTCCATCTATTGACCGATGTAATATTTTTTATTGTTCATTTTAAGTTATTTGTAGCGCTATCACATTTTTTTTTGCTATTGGTTTGATTCTTAGAAAAATTCAATTTAAAATGAGTTTGAGGGAGCAAATACCTGTATTGTTTATTTTGAATTAATTGTTTCTCTTTTCTAAGAAACATATGCGTATTATTTTTTCTATTATAACCATTCCAAAATATAGTGCATAAATAATTTTATTTAGGAGCTTTGTACATAATAATAAAATAAATATATTAATGCATACGAGTATTTTATTTATTAAAATTAAATACGCACGGGAACGAAGTGTTGGTGAGGTTTGATTTGAATACAAAATTGAAATAATTTATTTAGCAGGGCTACAGACATGAATGTCATTGTATTTGTAATACTCGCGCCCAACAACATGAAATGTGAGTGCGAAAACACCGCCGTGGCGTTCTTGTATAGTGTACAAAAATGTTTACATCGTACATTAAGCGCGACTAACGATAATAATAAAGTTCCGATGCTAGCTGTACATAAAAGCGGGAGTGTGCGTGAGCTGCAGTGAGGTGCATCGCATGTTTACGTGTACGCATAGTACATAAATATTTGAGTCATAAATATATCTACCAACAATACTGTTTATCTTAATCGAGATTTTCTCAGGTATATATATTTCAATTGAAAATTACACTTAAAGATATTTCCGAAGCTTTCCACTTATGAAGCACATACATCTGTATATTTATTGCTACACAAATCGTTACAAATGTTGAAATGCATTTACATTGAATATTGCGGAGTTCATTTAAGGAATGACCGGTGACGTCACTTCATTGGAGTTTTGGGATCTTTCAATAAACATATTAGGACTTTTATAACTTTGTCCCGCAAATTAATGCGTGATCGATGGTGATGGCCTTTACCTTCTCTGTGTGGCGAAGCCGTGAGACGCCTTTTATATTTTTTTCATAAGAATTGATGTTCGGTCACCAATCGACGTAAATAATTTTAAATAGGTAGGAGTAACGATATCGCTTTGCACACTGAATAATTATATGACTTCGCTTTGAGGTTAGGTAAACTAATTCACCAACAGGGTATTTTCATTACCAACACAAACAATACAATTGTATTTAGGTTGGCTAAAATAATAAAGATCTGTATTGACAGATGATCTGGGCCTTGTTCTAAAACTACAACCAGCGATGGGCAGATGACGATTGGAGAAGTTTTCTCAGAACCCCATGCAATCGCCAATCTTGTTATATTTATTCAGACGTCAAACTAATAATAAAGGAAGAAAAAAATACGGATTCTATCGGGTTTATTTACAACTGCAAGATCTCAAGATACTCTGAACTCGTTCTGGATAGATCGAAACAAAAATATGAAGGTACTTCGCTAGCAATTGTAGCATTGGGACGTCAGATACCTTAGTCACCACATGACCATGCCAGTGTTGTAAAAACTATTAAATAAACGTCATAGAACCCGTAAAATTTAATTAATTTCAATAATGGATTATTTAACTTCTTGTCCTATAATAATTTCTGGCTTGAACACCAGTTACAAGTGAAGTTGCCATAAATTAAATTATTGTATTAATGTGCATTTAAGCGTGGCTTGCACTTGGTGGCATTGCCAATTGCCAACTGGAAATGCACTTCCCAAGTACCAGTTCCAGTTCCGTTTCGAATTAATCATTAAATTTATAGCGCTTTTGCAGCGGCTGCGCAGTAAATGGTAAGTGTTACTAAGGAATATGATGGATGTGAGGAACTAAATAGGCCACTTGATTGCTTATAGATATTGCATATATACTTGTTTGTTTAATTAATTGACCTATATTTGTTGCTATATACTTCCAGATAGATCGTTCCATACAAATGCAACTTTCAAAATGAACCTTGATTTCTTATTTTATTTGTACAAAAATATGTACGATAATTAATTATGCGTGCGCATAAAAAGCAAAAAATGTACAAACATTTTGCTGGTTTACTAACCTATTTTTATAAATGACTCATTTTACAATTACAATCGTAATAGTTTAACAATAAAAAATAAATGTTGGTTTACCACTTGTCTCAAAACAGTTACTCGTCGATTTTTTCCTTTTATCTTTTACACGTACTAAAAAAAGGTTAAATAAAACAATTACCGGTATTAGGCGAACGCACCGTCAAGGAGATTGTAATGGAAATTGGCAGCTGTCCCATTGTTCCGTACCGCCGTCAATCTAGTTTATATCCGTATCGTAATACGCGTAATACTTGATGGTCTATTACAATAAAGATGAAAGAAGCTACGGACAAAAGCTCGTCCATGATTCATCACGTGATTGAATTGAAGCCAAAATATCGAACGTTGGTCGAACAATCAAACTATTGTGAATGGCACAATGAATCCGTACGAGCATACAGTATCCGCACAACAAATTAAAAATTCCATACTTGTAAGGTGAATCGTTGTAAGTAGAGGACTATAATTGGGCCTCCGGCACCTTACTCATCAGATGAAACGTAGAATACTCTACTTCACGCCTGTCTTCTGTGAGGTCGTGGTATTTCACCGGTTGAGCCGGCTCATTCGTGCAACAGATGTTGTTGCCGGCTCTACCAGGATGTACCTATAATCAATTTGAGATCTGATAAATGAATTTGAACTCAAAGAAAAAATTAAATCCCAAGTAATACTATAAATGCGAATTTTATTTGCTTGTTACGCTTGAACTCCCAAACGACTCAACAGTCATAATTAAATTTTACATACACATTGTCAGGGGTACAGAGGATACGGGGTACCTTATCACCCATTTAGACATTCATTACCATGGCAACCGATAACAACTTTTTGACGTTTACCTATATAAAGTTACAAAAAATTCCAGTGAAGAAGATTCGTGCAAAATTCGAGCAAAGCCGCAGGCAACAGTTAGTAATTAATATATTAATTACGTTTTTTGTACCATCTGTTTGTTTTCTATTGCAATTAGTTTCAAGCCGGCCTTCAAAGAGGTGTAATAATGAAACTACTGTTTTGATCTGTTTTTGCTTGGTACCTAAACGGTACAGCCCGTTAATCTTTTATTGTGTGTAAGTGGTTCTTTGAGAAATGCTTACGTTTAGCGTCTCAGTACAGTGTTTGATTTTTTTCTTGTAAACATTTTAGATTAAAACTGATTGTTACTATAATTTGTTTGAAACAAGAATGTGGTCATTAAGAAATGATTTATTCGGTCTTAAGTATCGTCTTGAAATAAATCGCAATATAATATTTTAAGTCAAAGAGTTGTTATTGTTGTACCGTGGCAATCGATAGTAGGTTGCATTTTTCGATCTTGTATTTTCCGACAGATCGTTTTATGTGAGTCTTTTTCTGTACCCTGACAAAGTGTATGCAAATTTTTATGATGTTCGGCTTAACTCGTTAATGCGTGAAGACGTAATAATAAGCGCACAAAAAATCTTACGTTGGATTTATAATAATTCAAGTTATCCTGGAAAATGTTTTACATACCTTAAATCACCAATTGGCCCAATCTCATGAATAAAAAAATCTCTGTGTTTGTAATTTAAAAAATGTCGGCTTATGCTATGAAATCGTTTAGAGACTAAACCTCAAAGAAAGATAAGTGTACCAACATTGCGTTTCACAGGTAATCAATTAATTTATACACAAGATAAATAAAATAAAGAACAAACAATGCAACGCTATAACAAAATGTTAATAATTAAAAGTATATTTTTTATACGTTAAGCATATTCCTTAACTAGATTTGAGTATCGCCGACACGCTGGCAAACATTCGCAGCAAAACCGAACTTCACTTTTAAATTTGTACGTACCGCGGTATCTGGAGGTGCATAAATCTATGAGCCTTTGTTTTGCCACGGATTACATTGAATTGATTCTAAAATACTCTTATTTTGATAAGCCAAATGGAACTTTGAAGCTTGTGATGTAAGTCCACACACACTAACGTATAGTATAGTACAAGTTTCAATTACCGTAACAAGCTTCTCACACTAGTTCATACGTTTTCAAAACAGTATATTTTAAGTGCAAAACGGAAACAATAACATGTAGTACGCGGCTCAAGTCAAAACATTCGGTAATGATGTAATGCACCAAAAACGTCTCTATTCAGGTCAATAATTATTGACATTTCGATGCAATTTTTGCTGTGTATCAATATGTGCATGATGAATTTATTTTTATGATAGAGGAGGCTAACGGAGTAATGGGTTCACATCTCTGTGGCGATCAATGGGGCAGGCCCACGTCCAGCAGTGGACGAATATCGGCTTAAATAACGACGATAATATATCGATTAGCGGGCTTAATGGGGGTAATGGCCAAGCCAAAATTGCAGACTTGATACAAGTGAACGTCTTTATAATACTAAATCAGCCTTTTTTATGTTCCCCACTGCAGGGACACAGGCCTCCTCTCCGAGAGAGCGAACGTCTCTACTCGTACGTAATCGGATGAACTGCCGATATTATGGATACTCAAAGTATGGGTAGGAAAACGCAAATGGTATACCATCTAAACAAGTAAGGATTAACTATTCCAGCATCATAATACAAATAGCACAATTAATTTCTGAACGAGTTTGTTTCAATCTGACAATCACAAGTGTTAATATGACCGATTATTTTTGAACCATTAACATTTTATTTTTAAATCTCTTAAGACAATACTCTACTTTTGTAATTTGCAATATTCTTGACAATTATTACACACGAGTCCAATTAAATCGCAAAAAGTATAGTGTTAAAATGATATTATAATAAATTACAGCTGACATTTATTTTATTTAGACGGCGTTAGTCACTCGCAGAAAATTATTTATCTTTATTTTCGCCGCGATAAAAATAATTTCTCATCTGGAACGCGTGTTACTATAATAGCGATCGCTTCGGGGTTCTGTATAAGTTTGTGGGATATTTCAAAACCCCAATAAACATTTTTCTAATGTACATTGGGTTAATCTCTTTGGTCAGTAATTTACTTACAGCTCGTTACTCGTTTTCCACGGTCGATGTTTTTGTAAAATGATTCCGCATTTAATAACTATGAATTATAGGTGACATATATGTCAATAAGATGTTATTGTAAAACATGAAACCTTTCATTGTTGTCTTCATTTACAATAACGGTTGCCATGGCAAAGGAAAAGGTTAAAATAGGTTTTACGTACCTAACAGTTTCATTTTCGGGATAAAAGGTAAGTAATAAATGTTATTTTATGTATGCCTGACAATATGTGCAAAATTTCATAGAGCGTTAAAGCCCTCAAGGAGTTAAAGTATAACAAACAAACAAACCCGCATTCCCTTCTATAATATTACTTCGGATAGGCAAGAAATAGACCGAATAGACAGGGTCTCACTCTGAGTGACCAGGGGAATAATTTTGAAGTGTTCATTTATTATTACTTGGTTTCATTTATATTGTAAAATATATTTTATTAGCTCCATTGATGATGCTATCAAATTAAGCAACGTTTTGTTTTTAAAACGATAAAATATAGTTTTATAAAATTAAATATTATAACAGAGATTATTACATACAGAACCCCATTATGTGACACCAAACAAATTGGTTTCGTTGTTGATTGCTTAAAATATATCGCAGGTTAAGTCCAGATCTCGGTTACAACACGACGCGCGTTGACAACGGGCACACGCGTCGTAAGTACCAAATTAACTGACGATTCAAATATGCGATCTTATTGTGTTTGTCATTTTTCACCACAATCCCATAATTTAATTTAATTTCGTTCTTCTCCTTGCTCTTTTTCCTCTTTTTTATCTGGGGTTGGCACAGTACGACCGTAGTCCGTAGGTTTTGCTATAGTTTTTGTATGGCTGGCCGCCTGCCTGACGCCAACCCTACTCAGGCATGTATACGAAGATGATTGAAAAAATTTACTACTATTTCTTTTTTAACCATTCCCAACCAAGCTTAAACTTGGTTGGAAATGGTTCACGACAACAGTCGAATGGCGGATTCGAATCCACGACCCAAACTAAAAGAACAGGCCAAGGTCCAGTTGAACATTTAAAAGTATATTGAAACTTTTTCATATTATAACTAGATGGCGGTATTCTCAATTGAAAATGAAACTTGAAAACATGCAAATTATTTTGACATTTTGAAGACGGTAAAAATACTTTCTGCAACATTGATAGACCTACATACAAACAGGTTAAGCTAAAAAAATATTAAAATAAAATGTATGCAGTAATTTTTTGGATTTTACCGAGTTAATATGTCTTAACATGTACCGAAGTGGTCAAGCTTCCATAAACTCAAATTGCGCCAAATTATCATAGGAAAATAAAGGAATCTATAGCTTCGTTAATCAAAAAATAGCATACATATATAGCAATTCTCTCTCACTCTTAAATTAGTCTATTAGAATCAAATGTGACAGGAATTGACGTGGACTCAAATATAATTTTACTGGGTTATTTAGTTATACAATAAAATAAACTCAAAGCAACGCCTATCGAAGCTATTAATACTAAATGAACTAAGGATATCAAAGAAATAAAGCGAAAGAATCGCACAAGTCAGTATCTACATCTTTGGAATGCGTTCATTAACAAAGCGTAGTAACA
Source organism: Papilio elwesi (assembly GCA_029849275.1). NCBI lineage: Eukaryota > Metazoa > Arthropoda > Insecta > Lepidoptera > Papilionidae > Papilio > Papilio elwesi. Next base: position 2,878,590 of record CM056709.1, read on the forward strand.
GTTTCAGATTTGTAAAGCGATTTATCTGTTGACGGGTCGTTAACGTCCCAAAACAAACCCGCAGCAAGATATACAGAGTGTATAAACGAATGTAGAATTTGAAAAACACGACGCCTCAGTACAGACTGGTTATAATGCAATGCGTAGTCATGACGTCTTATACATCTATGTTCTGTTCACTGCATAATTGAGAAAAATTATATTTTGTACTATAGCAACGGGTCTCCGGACGCTGAGAATCTAGAGAAACTGTTAAAGCATTGTCAGCCTTTCTGAAGTGGGCACATCCTCTTAACGTCGATTGCGCCTGTTTAGGAGTAACACTGTTTTATTAAAATACTCTAAATCATTTTGTTTTGGATATACCACTGGAGACAGATATTTCAATGCAAGGCAGGAAGGTTTATGATGACCCAGTTCTAAAATAACGACCTTCAAGATGGTATGGGTGGAGTCAATCAATCAAGTAGTTCTTTGGAACAATGACCGTCAGTGAAATCACTTGTTTTGGGAAGGTCAGAAGATTAAGCCGATTAAGGTTGGTGACTGTACTGCTGTATGTTTTATATTGTTAAATGAAAGAAACTTGTATGGGCAAAATATTATATGTGACGCCTACCCACGCTTTGTTCTTATCTTCTTCGACATTGTGGAATATTTTGATTCCATGGGTCATCCGTTGTACGGGTTACAAGTGAAAGATAAATTTAGGAATTCTATTGTATAGATTATATTGTTTAGTAATTATAAACAACCAAATATAGAATAAGAATTTAGTCTTAAAGCGAGCTGCCTCAAATAGTTGAGTCTATTCTAGGTCGGACATTTTCCAGCGCGCGTCCCGCCGCCTCGTTTGTCGCCTGTCTGCGAGGTCGTTTGTTTTGAACTGCTTCGGATATTAAATGTCTCCCTGAATATTTGATGCTAGTTTTATATTATACTTATTAGTTTATTATTAGTTTTTACTTTATTGCAAGTGGAGAAATTATTAACTGAATGTATGACATTATTTGACAGCAATATTATAACGTATTGATTCATGGATAGTTACTTCACCTCACGAGCGCATTTTTCCCATGACATCCCATCCCATGTGTAGATATTCATGAACATTGTATAATAATAAATAACTATATCTTCAATTGAATCTAAACCAATGGATAAGGAATATCTGTTCTTCTGTCTATCCCTCCTCTGTCTATTATAGGTAAGTACGCACGCCTGTTGGTGGAAAAAAAATAGTCTAATCTATTCAATCACTCAATCAATTCGAATCATTTCTACTCTTATGAACAGAAACAGAATAAAAATCATTTAGAAATACATTGTTTAATGGACAATGCTTCCGTTTTTTTAAACGGATGTCTATACAATAATTTCGATATAAAAGTAAATTTATGTTTTGAGTCCGATTCTATTATATTTTAATAAATGTTCCGCTGAACAAGCAATAAACTTCAAAGGATAATAGTCAAGAATGTTCACATAAAATATATTACAAACTTTTGATCTAAATATTATTATTCTACTATTATTATTATATTAAACGACCTCTAGAACTGAAGAACCCACATCAAAATTGTTGTATTCGTCATTTTAATATTTCAAGTAAAAAACTTACAAGTACATATACTGGGCGTGATTCTAAGGGGAGATTTCACCTTTGAAACTAAACGCGATTAGTTCGAGATAAACTCGTTTTACGCGTTTTACGGAGTTTTGAGCTCCGAATTCCATTACACCAACATAAGATAAACGCAGTTATGTCTGTGTGTTTTAATTCCGAACGGCCGTTTTTTGGCGTTAATCTCTGTTAATGCGCTTTCAATTTGATAGTTTTGACGTTGACAAACTGTACAACATAACATCTGCGCTTAGATTGAAGATGATGTTTACACTTTACGCCACTAAACTTCATTTTCGTAGGTTTATGCACTGTTTCATACATTGTCAAACAGTTTAAACCTAATTTCGAATTGGCAGTTAAGCCGGAAAACATTGTTTAATGTTATAATAAATAAACGAAAATCGGTCAACTTGCTCGTTTGAATAACTTACGACATAACGTGTTAGCAATTGTACTATCATCGTCTCCCGAATTTGTATTTAGTTTAAAATAATTTTAATTACTGAAATGTACGTTAATTAATGTTAGCTCATTTGTTAATTGCTTGAAATCACTTCTATTAGAAAGTAGGTTCATTTCAAACAGTTTATTACGACCACATATATTACTTCCCAAAAGTGCTACGTTGTAGTAAAAGCGATGAAGAGTAAAGAGGCCATATAGCTAGGCCACAGTCCAGATTTATGAGAATGCTGACCGTAGCGATGATGTACCAAGACAATTTTGTTAACAGGATTGATTTACAGGTGATATTTCGCCGTCTTCTACCAGCAAAAGTAGCGATCCGCAGATACCAAACTAACCTAAATGAATAATTAAAAAGATACAACAGTTCGGTACAAATCAACGAATGTACTGTATCAGACAGACAATTCAAAACAATTTTCAATATAAACACTAATAAATCTCTTGATGCCGTGTTCTACAAGAATAACATTAGAATTATTTATATTCAGCACTGTTTATGTTGCGCGTCGCTAAAGGAATTTCAACAAAGTATATCGTGTTACTTTTACTATATAACATTCTGCGTTTCGTCTGATTAGCTCACTAATGTGCGGGAGGCCTAATTTCAATCCTCTTCCGCTTCCCATCCTTTGCTTGTAATAAAGGGTGGGTTCAGCATAATTACTACAAAATTAACAAACTTACCCGCACACCGGACTTGGAAGTCCGTTCTCTTCGAAAGCTTAGAGGAAATATCTGTAATAGAAAATAAATAAATTATATCATAAATTTCATAGTAATTATAACGAGTGTATATATCTCGAATGTACCCGAGCGTGTTTATATGAAGTAAAATGGTAGTTCAGGTACATTAATCTATTTTTCTTATCTTTAAAATACTTTTTTTATTGATATAAACGTTAACGGCAAAGTACTGTAAAGTACAGTTCCTGTACAGTAAAGTACCTGTTCCACAGGTGGAAAAGTTTGTCTGTTGAATTATTTAGGGTGTATGCTTAGTAGAGATGGTAGACGCGTTAAAGATTTTGTACGAGTAAATGCGAGAAATAAAATGAATCGGGCTATAGGTATAGTAGTGAGGAGTCAGGATGTGTCTATGAAGAGGCTCCTCTGGTTATACACAATGCTGTACTAGTTTAATGTATGGAAGTGAGAACTGGCTTTAGCAGGAAAAGCATGCTGGTAGAGTGAATGCCGATGAGATGCGATCGTTAATAAATATGTTACGCGTGATGAGAAATATAATTAATTTTGACCGTCAATGTCTTATAATTTTATTAAACTAGGCTATGTATAAACAACAGAAAATACTGTAGAGATTTCCTATAGACCCGAGCTTTCTGTATTACCTGTGTGTCTGACTCCAGGTGAATTATACGTTCCAGCTCAGATCGGGCATTAAGAAGCTTTGACCGGATCGAGTTCAGGTACACGCTCGCTGCGGCTTTCTATTTCCAGATAACGCCACGTCAATGGCGATATAAATCTGTCTGTGATGTTCAATAGGTGTTAAATACAGCGACGGCGCCTTACAATAAACTGATGATTCAGCAAGTATAATGAAAGCTAACATTATGTTATTGTCCTGGACTATAATCCTCGTCCTAATATTCTATACTAGTGATTTACCCAGCTTCGGCCGGGTAGCCATTTCAGAACCCACGTGAATACAATATTACAAATAAATGAGTTATTAATATGATGACTGTAACTCTTGCGACTGTCACTTGCTAACCTCATCATAGTTTTTTATAGAAATATTTCTAGGCAAACTTCGTCATCTAATTCATCACCTATTTTTTCTTTTGCAATGTAATGCAATTTAATTCGTTTCTATTTATTATGCATTAAAAATATGCAAAGCTGATATATATATATATATATATATATATATATATATATATATATATATATATATATATATATATATATATATATATATATATATATGGTATGCAAATCTGAAACAATTGCGGCGCTTGTACACGCTAAGAAGTTTCACCGTGTCTGCGGCAGACCGGATAAATTCATCTTGTACACAACAAGAATTATGTCGGATCTAGGTACGATAAATCACCGTATTTGTGACAGACAACGTAAACGACAAGATTGTTTTCGGGCAGTGGTCTCGAACCTTCCCATTTTTCGATATTTCTACGGATTTAGCGCTTGTCCTACCGAAACACTGAAATAAAACCAACCATGTACGATTTTTTTTTCTCTTCAAAAATCAATATATAGATTACTAGAATTTAAAGCAACCGCAAACATCAATAAAACGGTTAATACACGGCATCTGAATCCGATGAAACATAACGCAGCCAGCATCGGCTATCACTTCTATATTTGCGTGGCAATATCCAATGTATTGAATCCTGTTTATGTTATATATCAATGTGAAATCTCTGATGCTGTACAGCTAAAGACGGGTGATGTATGACCTAAAACATTTTCAACATTGACTTCAGCCAATCGAAGATAAATTAAATGTAGAGATCGAAGCTTTAATTGTTAATTTCTGTATATATTTAAATAATATTGTCTTATTTTTAAGATTACAGATTTGGTTCAAACCACAATTAAAACGTATCATCGAGTTTTATACTTTATCTTCCTGTAGCCCCAATAACTGAAGTGTCAATATTCTTTAATATAGTATTAATTGTCTATTAGAAATACTTGCAGTTTCACGCGGACATTTCTCATTTTTGTAAGATTATTCCGCTATAATATCTTCGAATTATAGGTACCGTGTCAAAAATTTGTCAGAATATAACACCATGGCAACCGATATTGTAAGCAAAAGTAAAAATAAAACAAATAATTAAGAAATTGTATTGAGCCTAAAAAAACTTTATCTTCTATAATCCTCAATTTGACTAAAAACCAGGGACGGACTTTTAAAAGTACCACTTTTTAAATTAGTAATCTTGGAAAATGCTTATAATATCCAATGCCTTCTAAAAGCGTCCGCAAACAATGTTAATCGAAACTCCAAAGAACAGTAGCAGTAAATATACCGCCGTTTGTAAAAATATTATGATTTGACGAAAATAAACTGATTCGCTCTTCTGCCACGCTTTCGTAAAGCGGCGTAAAATATGAAGTGGCAATCTAGTATTTATAACGAGCAACTTGTTGGCAGCTCTTCATAATAATTAAGTCAAATCCTCATGAAAATTTTATCGACACGTGCCCATACTTTTGCAACATTCTAACCAATACTGTCTGTGGCATCGAAGCTGATTATCTATTTATTATTCGTATCGTAGAATTTAAACATCCACGACACGCTTCGGATTTTTAAAACGAATGTGTAATCAATAACAAGCAATAGTCAATTTAAAAAAATCTAAAAGGATTGTCCAGATTGGCACATTCCTATGTTTGGTAGCGATCGGATCAACATAATTAGTGGTACCCAGGCGAAGCCGGGGCGGGTCACTAGCATTGTATATGTACAATGTTGTGCGATTCCTATGTTAGTAATCCAGACAAGTAACGAGACTAAAGGTCAGGTTCCCAACTAAAAATCGTACTTAAACGAAAATGAGGTCACTAATACCATTACCTTTTATTAAAAGTAATTGAACGTGAGAGCTCAAATCATTTGCATACCCGTGATCTACAGTTTTACGAGCGGTATAAACGACCTCAAAAATTTCATCCATCCCGCTACATTAAACATCGAAACCGTATCGATCAAGGCTGTCGGTATGTGAGCAGTATTCCGGATACTATGTTTCTAGAACTCGGCCTATTTGTAAGATAAACACAGACAAATAAAATACGTGAACGCGGAGTGAAGCACGCGAGGTGCCAAGGTTGGTTATAGGATACCTATTTACGATGTCGAATGTTTATTTAATTCTTTTTTCACTAATATATGTTATTCGTGTGGAGTATGTAGTTAAGTTTAGAGCTGTGTAGTGGCGGCAATAAAGAATACTTGAAGCCATTTCATCCCAAGGGAGTCGTAAGCGACTATGGGAAAGAGACCCATATCGTTAGGGGTCTCGGACGGCTGATGGCGGGATAACTATCAACTTATTGGCTGTTTAAGTGACTAGAGCCAGGTAGCTCATTGAGCTCACCAATCCTACCCTACCCCTGAGAATGGGCATAGTCCTCCATATATAGGGGTAATCTAATCGTAACAATACAAATCAATCACAATAGGTAGATGTCCTGATCACGTATTCATAGTAGTTAATATTTCAACATTGTAGGCTGTGGTTGTTTCCGGTCTATGAATACGACATACGTGTGACGTCATCATTGACAAAACCGGACAAGAATATGCCATTATTATACAAGTTAATTGTTGTAAAGTTGAGAGCATTGTAACAATTGACGCCAGATTATAGTGCCGTCTAAAAAGGGCATAATATGTAATCAAATTGATTGTAATCTAGATGCTTCTCGAAGCGATTCGTCGTATAATAATATTATACAAAGCCCAACCCTTTTGGGACAAAATAAGTTATTTTATATCTCTGTCTATCCCGGTAGTATTCAAGGTCGCAACTACAAAATTTAATATGACAGGAATCAAAATGATTTACGCCGGTTGGATGTGTTTGTGTGAATAAAACTATTCCGACGCATATTCCAGTAATTCATTTTTTATTGTTGTCATAACGTAATTTTTCCGTCCATTTGACTATATATCTGTTTAGATTTAAGCGACTTTGAAAAATGTAATCGCATTAGTTAGAACATCAATAAAAACTTCTATAATTTTTTCAATTACGATTATAACTCATTTATAAACATAGAATTCGTACTTATTTACTAACTGTTGTTGACTAAACTACATAATGTATGAACACAAAGTTAATCGACAGTAAGAAAATGGCCGATGAACTGTCAATTAGATTAGCGACTGCAGCCACTGAGTGGTAGGTTATCGTCCCAACCTGATTATTTTGACCCGATACAAAACTCGTGCAAATAAAATTGACGGGCTGTTGCGTACTCAGTACTGTGTCGCAAGCCCATGTCAGGGACATCACGCAAATATACCGCTGAGATATGACTGCCAAACAATTGTACTATTGTTCTAAACATGTCATAGTCAGAACTTCAATAACTTTTAGCAATATCATTGATTCAAAACGAAATTAAAGTAATCCTAATTAGTATTAAGAATGTCAATTTGATTTTATTTGTTTGTACGTTTGCTGCGCTTTAACTCCTTAACGCCTCAACCGTCATTAAATTTGCACACAAAAATGATATGAGGTAATTTTATTTATCCCGAAAATAAAACTAATCTCGGTGTATAGGAAAATAAATAAAACCTTAAATAACAATATCGGTTGGTTTGGTAATGCTTCATGTTTTGACAATGCCAAGTTTTTGACAAATGTTACCTATAACTCAAAGTCATCGCGGAATCTCAACACCCTCGTCACTGACGACTTGGATGGGTCAAACGAACTAGCTTCTACATCTATACAAATTTCCATCCATATTCGGTTATGAGAGTACTAATATTTTCCTATGGTCATTATTTTATTCTGGGTATTAGGAGCCAACGACGATTATGAGTCCAATTCCATTGAAAATATTTTTTTTCTTTTCTCAGGATTTGGAAAAATTGTAATGTACATGCGAGTGTACGGTGCGCTTTAAAATCGTGTGACGTCACCACACTCCATGGCATCAAGATCGTGTTTTATTGCTGCCCTCATTGCCGACGTTTCCGTTTTACATCGATAATGGGTTCAAAGCCGAGACATTAATACTATGATCAGCCATCGAGTTCTGGGTTAGCTTTTAATATCCACTTTGTTTATTTTTAGATTATATTAGTATAGGAAGCTCTTTGTAATACAGACTTAAGAGATTTAAACATAAATGCTGTTTAAACTTGGTATTTGACAGTAGGCTACCCCACGTAGGCGAAGTAACCGTGGCTTATATTCCATCGCAATTGCTTCGTAAGTAAAAATAATCAAAAAGTTCGTAGACAGATGAAATTGTTTCATCGTTCTATGAGCCACGTGACCTGTCTAGTGCCAATCTCCTTTATTTTGGTTCTGGCTTTTGTAAATTGTTATATTGATTTTTGGAAAATAAATACATTGCACAAAACGGCAATCTATCATCTCTAGCCATCAAGCTCGGGGGAAAGAGAGCGCGACATAGCGCCGCCCAAAAAAATGCTCAAATGGTTTAATTTTCAAAAATGTTGAAGAAGCGAAAGAGGTGTGCCAGGATAACGCCTAATGGAAATCCGTAATCGCTGCCTACCCCTCTGGGTTACAGCGCGAGTGCTTATTTATAACACTTATAATACTGCTCCATTCTTATTTACGTCCTTGCAACAGGTTTTTTTTATCATAGATGGCCAGCACAGAGAAAAGCAAATTATTATAAATTCTAAAATATCTATATTATTAATATACAATTTTTTTCCTATATCTTTGATTAAAACAAAAAAAACGAAAACAAAAACCCGGAAACAAAAACAATTTATTAAGAAACAATAAACGTTTCTGTTTCTTGCAAATAGCAATTGTATTTGTATTAAACTTTAGCAGAACAAATTGCAGTAATGTAGCTTGGAGCGGTAAACTGTGCTTTACGACGCACAATACTGACCCAGAGCTCAGCGTAGACTAATAAAAGAACAGAGCATCTGTTCTCTGTTATCGGACGATCACACAGTCGTATGCCGCGGCGTACTCGCGTACATAATTTATTCGCGAAGTAGATTTAACCTGGAACCTATGTGTCGCGGTAATAGTTCATCACCTGTATGTCTGACTTAGTAATCAGATAGTCAACATATAACTTAAAACGTTTAAGAGTTTTTAAAACGAACCTCGAGTACTTATGTACTCAAGGTCGAGGAACTTATGTTCAAAAACAATTTAACGACAGAATAATACGGCGCGCGTTAAAAAAATATTAATGAAATATGATTTTGCGCACGACTGTACTACGTATTTAATAGTGGATTACACTAACTTCCGTATTCACGTGTTTTATTTTACATTTTTGGAACAAGTAAGGGCTAACTCACACCGCTTTATTCATTCACGATTCGTCAAAAAACACGATACGTCATTTTTTTTATATTACAAAGTGGCAAACGAGCAAGCGGCCCCTGGAAATAAGTACCGCTACCCATAGGCATCCGCAACAAGCTAATGAGCTGCAGATGCGTTGCCTACCTTCATGGACGAAGGAGGGGACAAACAGAAAAAAGGATAATTCCATTCCCTGTCCATCCCCTCCTCATCCGTCAAATCCCCTTCCTCTTCCCATCCTTTCCTTATTAGAATGGGTAGGAGGGGGAAGAGGACTACAATTAGGCCCCCGGCACGTCACTCATCAGACGAAACGCAGAATACTTCTACTTCACGCCTGTCTTCTGTGATGTCGTGGTATTTCACCGGTCGAGCCGGTCCATTCGTGCAAAAGATGTTGTTATTGTGGGCTCTACCACTGTTAAAATGACGGATGGACGTTCACGTTGCATACGGAAACGTGTCTTATCACGATTCTGCAAAATATCCGTAGTGATGTTTAAATTCTTTTCGTGATTGATAGTTAAATACCGGCATAAATTGGTCACCGTAATGTCAATGTCGCCGTAAGACATATGACTTACTTCGATATGTGTTGTTTTGTACCTTATATTTAACAAACTAGAGTCTTTTTTCGCTTGTCTTTTATTGAATGAAATCATAATGAACGAAACTTTAAAATAAAATAAAATACGACGCCATTTCAAAACAAAATATAATGTCTGGAGTCTTAAAGTCAGTCACCCGCACCGCGCCATTGTGACGTAAAAATAAAAATAGCATGGGAGGGTTAAAATGTCCTTTTTCCCATCTATTTCCTCCTCTGTCCATTAAAGGTAGGCAATGCATATGCGATTCATTTGCTTGTTGCGGATGCCTAGTGCCTCTTGGTAGCGGTCTCTTAAACGACCCACAGATGACCCACTTGCCCGGTTGCCACTATGTTCCGTAAAATAAAAACATTCAGGTTGTATAAAATGAAGATCAGATCATCGCTTGCTCTTTGGGATATACGTATATTGTTAATGTCGAACATTCAAAAAAAAACTAGACTCAAAATGATAGAAATAACAAAATGTGCTGTGTATATTTAAAAACCCTTTGGCCTAAAAGACCATCCTAAAGCTGACTGTTGTTAGTTAAAATCTTTCTTAATCAATAAAGTTAATCGAAAGTTAAATTCTGTTTATTAATAACGCGTTTAAAATTAACTTTAACGTTGTTTGTTCATTCTTCGAATACGCGAGTTATAACACAAACATGTCTTATATTCCTTTGATCTTTAATTACACACACGATTTGTTCATTAGATGTTAGTGATCTCTATACAATCTGATAAATTTCACATATACGGATTAATTAGTGGTAATTTGTACTAATACTAGTGATACGCCCAGTTAGCCGCTTCGAAATCCATAGGAAACATTGCCTTTTATATACTTAGACAAAAAACCAAAAAAAATATCCCAAGGTCACCGTACGTTTTTCCGGAATAAAAAGTAGCCTATGTGTTATTCCAGGTTGTAATCTATATCTATGCCAAATTTAATCTAGATCCATTCAGCCGTTTTTGCGTGAAAGAATAACAAACATCCATACTTACGAATTTTCGCATTTATAATATTATAGTAGTCTTATAAAGATATTTGATATTTTGTTTCTTCTGTATAGTTTTGCGTCGATTTGACAATTACCTAGTATAAGTACCAATATTTTAATCGAAATCTAGTTACAAAGAATTCCAGCGAGGAAAATAAGCAATGAATGCGTGCGTTGCCGCGGGAAACGTCTAGTCTTGTATATTTCAAAATGCTACGTTATATTATCAATGTAATGATATTTTTATGTAGTCTTGGCAAAAATATTGAAGCTCTAATGACGGAAACATGTGTTAAGTCTATTTTAAATTTCTCGAGGATAAATATTTTTTTAAGCGTGGGCTTTGAATTAAATAAATTGCGCCTCTGGAATTAATTCGATTACAGTCGGACAACTTTATGCGATAAATTACGTGGTCTGCACTTTACGTAAACTAACTTGAGCCTGTGTCGATGTGTAATTGATAAGTAAGCACTCATGCCCATACCTGAAGGGATAGGCAGAGAGATACATTACGCAAGGTCCCACTTGATCCAACACTCATGGCCCTACTCACCCTCAGATCACACGGGCCGAATCGCGGGAGGCCCATGGTTTAGTCATTGCTCGGCTTCGCACTTGACACCCTGCAAGTTATTTATTCCATTCCTAATCTCTTCCTCACTCTCGCCCTAATGGGTATGACAGGACGTATACGTTTTCATCGTCGGTCATTCACTCCAGCGACTCTTGCCTGAATCTCCTTTGTAACCATCGATGTGAGTACTTCCGTAGCCCGGCGAAATTGTCTCGCTTCTTCTAAATGCGAGATTCTTGTTAGAATAGTCGGTGCGTATAAACATTGCGTCGAGTGCTTAACATACAAAAGCTGCGAGACAGTTGCCCGGTCTCCGTTCCGAAGGCTGAGTGCTTTCCGCTATGCCTTGCTACTTGATGTGTAATCAAGCCTAAAAAAACCTTTTAAGTTATGTTCCTTCGGGGAAGGGACTAGAATTAGGCCTCCGGCACCTCTCTTGTCAAACGTAGTGCAGAATACTCTACTTCAGGCCTGTCTTCTGTGAGGTTGTGGTATTTCATCGGTCGAGCCGGCACATTCGTGCAATAGATGTTGTTGCGGGCTCCGCCACTTTGCAAGACGCTTTTCACGCGACTGATAGGATGGCAATGTTTTTCGTGAGAATATATGTATTAATGTATTTCCGATCCAGTGGGACCTCCAGAAGCCTAAACGGCTTGATTGATTTTAAAGGGTATGGTATCACTTGAATTGTATTATTTATTTATTTAATAGGAAGCCAACATATTATGTGCTAAACTAACATCATATACATAAACTTAAATATAAACTTGCATAACACATAACATAATTATAGGCTAACTCAGCACTTTCAAAGAAAACACAAAAAACGAAAAAAAGGAAGCGAACAATAAAAGGATTATAACAAAGTAGAGGAGTAACATAGTTAATAATAATTTAACAAGTAACTCGTATTCGTAAGGTATTAAGGCGACTTTAGTGTAATAGTATTTTTTTAATTTTATTTTTCACGGATGTATTTGTATCTGAGAAAATATCAAAGTTGGATAGTTTACATATTTTGTTGTGATTGTGTGAGGCTCGATTAATCGGCGCAGACAATCCTACGTTAGATCTAGAGAGTCTAGTCCTAATTAAATTATAATTTTTCAATCTCATATTAGGTCTCGGAATGACGTATGAAACTTTACTTACAAGATAAGTTGAACTAATACTATTGTTGACAATGTTATATATTAATTTTAAGTCTGAAAGAGTTCTACGGTTTTGTAATGACATCAATTTATAATGCTGTAGTCTGTCCTTATAAGTATGTAGTTTGTTGAGTAATCCATCTTTAAAAGATAAGTACTTGACGAATTTTTTCTGAACTCTTTCTAACCTATCTACATGGGTTTTATAGTGCGGACTCCATACCGGAGAACAGTATTCTATATTGCTAAGAATGAATGCATTAAAGAGAATAATTTGAGTTTTTGAATTCTTAAATCCTTTAGTTACTCTTTTAATTAATCCCATAAATTTTAAGCAATTCTTAATTAATTGATCAATATGTGGACTAAAGCTTAACTTACTGTCAATTAAAATACCTAAATCACTGACTATGTTTGTCTTATTTCTTTTTTGTGTTATTCCTTGGAGTTTCATACGGATACAGTAAGCGGGTTAATTGGTTCTTTAAATTAATTATTCAACACATCCACGCTGTGTAGGGATACCGATCGCAAATTTACTTTATGTGATACCTCAAAATCCTAACCGGTTATTATTTATGGTAAAAAAGCGATAATTAATAATTATGCTCTCATGGCTGTAACCCAGGGAGTAAGGCAGAGATTACTTATTACTTCTACATCCAAGAATCCACGTATACATACTCGCCAGTTACAAGTAGACTTTATATCGCCTTTCTTTAGTACGTCACTAAGTTAATCGATATAAGTTCTCCTTGGACGTCTCCTACCAACACTGCACCTCAATTTTGCAACATTTGTTACTCTCTCTTCATTCATCCTTTAAAACAACAGCAATAAAGCAATTATTTTTAATGCATACTTTTACTACAGCAGCTGTCTGTTAAACGAATGAACTGGTTTTACACGGTAAGAACCACAGAATACCGATGTAGAAGTTAGAGAGTATGTATGTGCCATTTGGAAATGCGTAATCTCTGCCTACCAATGTAGATCATGGGTGCAAATGCTTTTTTAATGTATTATATAATTTCCAATTAAGCTAAAACTTTTGATAGGAGATGGTTCACGATAATAGTCCAATAGTTAATTCCAATGGTAGTGAGTTTCTTAGATAATATAATAAACCTTCCCCCGGAAATACCGCAGTACAATGTAAAACTTTGTAGTACTTGCAGTAGATAAACTACTTTTAGTATTATTGGACTACTTATTAAAGGACAAGCCTGCCCTCGCGATAATTTTAATGTTGGTGGTGTAGTCAAGAGTATGGAAAAAAAGCGACCCTCCTCAGCTTGGCATGGTACTAATTATCTATAGCCAGAAAAACAGAGAGAACCCGTACGAACTGTATTTGTTACTGAATATTCAAGTTATGTGTTAAATATACCATATAGCTTGAGTATTGTCTTAATATGAACAATTATTCTAGCAAGTATTTTAAATGTTTTTGTCGCCTTGGAATCTGTTTTTTTATTGTCAATTTATTAACTTGTGCATTTACAAAACATTTTTATCTTCTCATAATGTTAATAAAAAACTCACCTTTACAGTTTTGCACTCACTTTTTTAAAATAAAATACATTGAATTCAAACAAACTCACAATAAACACAAACAAACATAACTATTATTATTGATATATATTTATATATATATTTCAATTTTTAAGTTATAAATTGTTTTATCAAACTCGTAACAAATTTAAAGCATGCGAAGAACGAGCTTCTCCAAGATCTGACTGCGACCGGGATCTCACGGAGACCGGGGCCGGGGTGTGCCGTGGCATGGGGAGCGGTACGGAGCCGCTGGCATCACCGTTTCGACTGGCTAAATTTAACCGTGTTGATTTGAGTGTGCGGATGCAACGCTGGGATTCTGTCGGTTTAGGGTTGGCACGATTGCGAAGTAAGTTCGACGTTTTATTTATTAAACGTTCTAATAACTGTGTGCCCTTGGATTTTCACCAAAAGTTGGTGTGCTAGTTCGTTCGATTGTATACGCCAGTGTTAGATCCTAAGACAAACTTGAGCCATTACCGATTACGTAGTTGACATTTTATGGATTCGCCACACTCTCCGAAGGCCCAGTTACGTTCCCAGACAGCTTCGGATAAGATATTTTAGCCAACGTAAATATGTTATAGCATTAATTTTAAAGTGGCTCGCGATGAAACGCCCAGAATAAAACCGAGTAATAATGTTGACGCTCTTTGCCTTGCTAAGGGAATAAAGGATGAAAGGAACAATCGAAATTTACATATAATACTACAAAATATCTGGCGTTGTAAATAACTTACAAAAGTTTAAGTGATAATCTATACTTTAAGTGCATAACTCATCTTACATAACTTTCATGCTGTGAACCATCCTTATTTCGAGGTAACACGTTAATAAAAATTACAATAGATTTTAAGAAATATAACTAACCAAAAGTGACAACCCTACCGATCTCATTTAGGCTAAATGCGCACGAGTTGAACGCGGTTCGCGATTGAACGATCGCCCGATAACATACCGCAGAAGTATTCTTCTAAATTGGTATGCGGAACTCTGGGTCATTGATGGATAAGCAGAATCGAGTGCAATATTGCATTTAGAGATTCCGTTAGTTAATTGCCAGTGATTTATTCGAGAACAATTGATTTATTGGCAGAGGGCACGGTCAAATGTTAGTAGAAGATGTCTTTACCTTACAGTCTAACAATCCACCATAATTCCATCTATTAATTTTGCGAACCTATAAACGTATAATGAACGTCCTAGAATCATCAGGGGATGTCCAAAAAACTCGAAATCGCCGAAAATGCATACGTAGTTGCGTTTATACAACATGTTACAGGATGGTCAGCGTGGAAATCCTGAACGACTTTTAAAGTTTTGTTTTGGTTTTCGTTGCCAAGCAACTATGGTGGAAATCAAACCAGACTACTTTATGTAATGCTTTCGTAATTAATTCTACAAAGTTGCATTTATTTGTTTGATGATTTCCAGCGGCATCTGGGTCGCCCGATAGGTCGGCGGCCAACCAGGGTTCCGAAATACGCTCTGTTTTCGTTACGGTCTTCTCCCGTCCTCAGTAATTGGCCCGTACATACGGTCGCCACAAAGATCCGATGAACCCTTGCCGCATTCATTCAACGATAATTAATTGTCGGTCCTTTTTGTGGGAAACCTATCTACGATGTGACGGGAAAATCGTGACTGCTATTATGGAACCTTCTGGCCCAATAAGGCGGTACGTTCTTAAAGCTTATCAATTATTGTATTTAATAATTCTTAAGGGTCTAACTCCCGGAGCGGGTCTGAAATAGGCGCGGTCGCGAACGTGGATAGCGGCTCGTCGCGGTCAACATTGCGGATGACTGCGCGCGAACAGTCGCGACGTGTGTGTGTGAATCGCTACCGCGTCCTCATCTGCACCGCACCGCATATGCGAATACGCATCCACATCTATAAACAATACATTTCAAGACAGTAGAAAAAAGTGGACTACTTATATGTTTTCGAAATCCTACTTTGCGTCGTTGTCCCTCTTGCTACGTTATACCTAAACAGAAAACGTTTCTGATGAAGTTAGCACGACGGATCGCCATCTGTTGTACAAATTTATCGCCCTTATAAGAACACGCAGTATTGTCACAGTTGATTACTGAAACAGATTACATTTGTATCTGGTTTCCTTCCGAAAATATATGAGACATACGAGAAGCGCAGATAAACACTATGAGAGATTTTATTGTATATTGTTTGATGGTACATTAACTGAACAAATAACTATTAATTATTTCTTATATTAAACCGAATACACATTTAAATTAAATCAATAAAGTTTATCTATTATATAAGGTTTTTTTTATAGTACTTTTACTGACTGACTCAGAAGGGGGACAAAGTTCTTTGCTCGTATATGTGTTTGCTTGTACATAATTATGTCTGTTAATTGTGACCTCCTACAGCCGAAACGGCTTGACCGATTTTGACGAGTGAGCTGTCAAAGTTCGAGATTCGTATTCTTCTCTGGAGTGTAACAATCCGACGGGATTATTTGTTTCTTTTTTTAAAATTAATGATAATAATATCATGGATATAAATCCATTCTAACAGCGGTAACGATGGCAGAGCCCGCAACAACAACATCCGTGCACGAATGGCTCGACTGGCGAAATACCATGACCTCGCAGAAGACAGGCGTCAAATAGGCGTATTTTAAACTTCGGTGTTTCGTCTGATGAGTGTGGTGCCGGATGCTTCCGTGTCGTTTGTTTCCTACAAAGGATAGGGCGTGGGGGTGGGGGAATTGGAGGGATGAATAGGAGAAGGAAATATCCTTTTCACTTTTAGTCATCACCTCTGTCCATTAAAGGTAGACAACGCATATGCGACTCGTTTGCATGTTTCGGATACCTATGGGCAGCGATCACTTTAAACATAATAACACAAGTATAATATCAGTTTACAATTTCACGATTTGACATCGACAACTAAAAGACTGTATACTATTATTATACCCAGGATCTATTTTAATTCTAATTGGTAATTTATATCTCAGAGCTTAATAGCAGACTTTTGTTATTTTGCGTTTAAGGTCTAAATAACATTGTTCTGCCTTATTGTCTGTAATTAAACAATAACGGAACAAAAGCTTTTTAGAGGCTTTAGCGAATCTTTATTCTCTCTTTGTCTGCCCGACACCATGTCTGACATTTTCTAACATCTGAACGTTCTGCGTTATCGATTGTATTTGTGAATAGAAGCCAGTTTGAAGTGACCTCTTTTTCCCGATAAAACTTCCCATAGTGTTTCGTAACTTGAACACGGGGAGGGGCGGACGCGGATCATAATATACCGGTCAGAATTATAGCATACACGCAAATTACGCACACAAAGAAACACCAACGCGCAGTCGCAGAAACGCCACCCCACCCAGGGGCCGAAGCTCGTCCGCGGCCAAAGCCGGCGAATCCTTCACCCCGGCGGTGACGTCCCAAGCGCAACAATTAGTTCGAGAAAAAATATATAAATTTAACATTAAATACCCATATAAAATAGTTTAAATGTCTGTGTATCGCTTTAATCGTTTAGTTTAGTTAGATTAGATATTTATAATAAGGACTTGATAATTACGAAAACGAAAATGGCGGACACGCGAACTTCGATTCGAATTTAGAATGACCTTCTTTTTTTCTTCTTAAAAAAGAAGGAAATTCAGTGGCATTCGTGTGCCAGTGTTGAATCGGTTTTCGGTGTAGACTGGCATAGGTTCGCGAGTGCAAGGACACGAGTTTAATCGATACTACCGGCAAGATATCGATGCTCGCTAGTTGAATCCGGCGCTCGGCTGGGCCAGTTGACGCTGCTCTCCGCGACATACTGTTTGCTGTACATGTCGCCGAAGGAGCAGTAGATTGACGTCTCTCGACGAGATGACGACAGAAACGGCGACGCCGAACCAGGTATGTTACACAGGTATTTCGCCGCAATGTCTCGGCAGGCGCTCGTGTCAAGGACATACCCCCGGATTTTTGGCTTTGGTTACATAACCTTTGTTTTTAAAGGCCTTGTATATTTATTTCACTAAAGTAGCTTAATTAAAAATACATATGGCACGTATAATAAGATATATAAAGCTAGCTGTACATTTTTTTTGAAGATTCCTTGATTTTTTATATCTTGTTGTATAATGATGATAGTGCAAGCGTTGAAAATTAAAAAAGTTGTGTTCAAATATTATAATAATGAAATTAACAGATTCGATACATTTGAAGTTGCAAAGCCTGCAACAACAACTGTTGCCCGAATGAGCCGGTTCGACCTATAAAATACTACGACTTCGCAGAATACAGGCGTAAAGAAGAAATACTCTGCGTTTCGTCCTAAGAGTGAGATGCCCGACGATCAATTCCAGTCCTTTTCCCCTTCCCATGCTCTTCAAGGAAAGGATGGGAAGGGGAAGAGGATTTGACGGGGGAGGGGACAGATAGGAAAAGAAAACATATTTTTTCCCGTCTACCTCCTCTCCATTAAATGTGCATAAATGTGTGACCCTTTAGTCTCATCGGTTAGTAAATTAAAAAAGATCTACAAATACATTTCATGATATGTAAACCAGTTGCAAGGACTCGGCATCAACATCAACGGCGAGTACATCACCCACCTGCGATTTGCCGATGACATTGTAGTCATGGCTGAGACCATGGAGGAACTCGGTATAATGCTCGACGGCCTCAATATAGCCTCCGAACGAGTGGGTCTCAAGATGAACATGGATAAGACGAAAGTTATGTCGAACATCCATGTTCCACCCACTCCAATAACGATCGGAGACCGTACTCTCGAAGTTGTTGACGAGTATGTCTACCTGGGACAGACTGTCCAGTTAGGTAGGTCCAACTTCCAACGAGAAGGAGGTCAATCGCCAAATCCGACTCGGATGGGCAGCGTTCGGGAAGTTGCGGGATATCCTCTCGTTCCAACATTTACCGCAGTGTCTCAAGACTAAAGTCTTTGACCAGTGTGTGTTGCCAGCGATGACATACGGTACTGAGACGTGCCCCCCCCTTACTGCAAGCACTATTAGACGGCTCAAAGTCACTCAAAGGGCAATGGAGAGGGCAATGCTCGGAGTCTCTTTGCGGGATCGCATCAGAAATGATGTGATCCGCAGTAGAACCAAGGTAACCGACATTGCCCGAAGAATTGCAAACCTTAAGTGGCAATGGGCCGGACACATTGCGCGCAGAACGGACGGCCGATGGGGCCGAAAGGTCCTAGAGTGGCACGATGGACCGATGATCTGGTCAAAGTTGCGGGAGCCCACTGGATGAGGATGGCAGAGGATCGATCTTTGTGGCGATCAATGGGGGAGGCCTACGTCCAGCAGTGGACAAATACCGGCTGAGACGACGACGAAACCAGATGCAGATATTTAAAAAGTATTAACGCTGCCAAGTTCGTGAAGAGCTGTTGTGTTAACTTTGAGGTGCAACGTAGCGGCGATACTCCGGCCTCTTCAATTTGCAGACTTGCTTTGCTTATGCTACGTTAAATTTAATTTAAAAAACTAAAATATTATAAAAATCTTATCGATAAGATATCGCGTAACATCGATGTTCATCATCTCTCTGACCTTTTCCCACTCATTCGGCACATTTGGACCGTAGTCCACACTGTATAGGTTTTAGCTACAGTTTTTACGACCGGCCGCCTGCCTAACGCCAATCCACCTCCTTTCACAGATGATTTATTTCTGTTGCCGCTTTAAGAACAAATACTAAAACAGAATAAAAATATACTTAAGTGTGGCTCCCATACAAAAGTCATGGTTTTTTTAATAGAATTAGATAGACGTTACGGAACCCTTCATGCGCGAGTCCGGCTCGCACTTGGCTGGTTTTTCAATTTGACTAGTTGCAAAGTCATCGGGCCTAAGTATAATATTGAAATTGATGTTAATGGAGGTTTTTTATTAAGTTTTGTTAGTCCTAATTGTAGTTAAATGTTTTCTCTGGTTCTGGTTGAAGGTAATGAGGAAGTTAAATTGATTTAGAAATTGTAATTTTGATTTGGTTACTTCTAATTATATAGTGAATGTGTTTAATTTATTTTTTTGTACTATTTGCAAATCGCTTAGCACGTTAGTCTATATTGCAATTCCATTAGACATCGCCCTTGACACGGGGCGCCTGTACGGCTTCCGACGAGCCCGCAATCTCCGGCTTACGGCTCCAACCACAGCGCAAACGAGAACAAAGGAATTACGTTAAGCAAATGGCAGTACGCAAATATACAACTTGTAAATTTAATTTTCAAAGCGATACGAAATAGACAAGATTTATCTGGATAATAAGACGCTATCACAGTGACAGCACTGAATATGAAATAGCACTCTTAAGTTTCCACATGTTAGTAAAGGGAAATGAGAGCCTTATTACAGTGGTATTGAAGTCTTCAAATATCCTATATACCTTAAATATTTCTTTTCACCAGGTAGTGAGAAGTACATATCGTTATCAGGGATTAATCTAATGCTTAACATTCAATTTTATTATTTACTTATTGCTAAGAAGGATTTTAATTTGATCGAATTCGATTGTAAATCGGATTTGTAAGTAATTTGATTTTAAAAAATTTCATCACATCCATTTGTATTTTGGTGAGCAGTAGCCATGTGGTGATGTCGATTTAGTGTAAGACATTAAGTGAATTCGAACACACAAGCTTTATTATTTGGAAATATTTCGCTATATTTCAACTAAAAACAACAAATATACACACAAAAGCTTGTACGAAGCTTTTTTAATACAGAGAGCTTTTGTACATGTATAATTTACACACAAACGTTGACCAGAAGATTCAACGCTCCAACATCATGGTGCTTTGTGATGTTGAATTTTTTGAAGCACATGGCACTTATTTATTAATATGGTCGTAGTAGTAGAATTAATATTTGAAAAAATATTGCTGAATTTTACCCTGTTTTAATACGTATTTATTTCTATACGATCTGGTCAAGGTTACAGGAGTCCACAGGATGAGGGCGGCACGGGACCGTACTTTGTGGCGATCAGTCAGAGAGGCCTAGGTACGTCCAGCAGTCGATGACTGTTGGGTGAAACGACAACAAAGGAATATATTTTTTTAATTAATTTTGCTTTTTGTAAATTGACGAGGACCTTACATTATATACGTAATATTTTAGTTACTAAATAGCCCACTAGATGGTAGCTGTCCTTTTCTTGGATCACGCTATAGATATTTGTATAATTGCATATTTCGAGATATTTGTAATTGTAAGTTTTATTTAAACGAATTATTTCTGATAACTAATAGTATAACGCCAAAAAGATTACGTAATTGTCCTCGAATTTCCTTCAGCATAATGTAGGGCGTATCCATATCGAGGTTTGTGTGCTAAGTGCCGATGGACCCTAATTGTTTCCGTGTTAGGCCAATATTAAGCCGTTTGTGTCCCTGACACACCCGTGCTATGTGCTTCGCCTAATTTAGTATTCGTCACACGATATTAGAATAATTAATTATGTCTTTATTGCCTCTATACTTAAAAAGTAACGGTGAAAAGGGTGTTCTTTATTTAATATGCCTTAATTTATTTAAGTTAATTTTAATTTTCACTACACAGCTATCATATTTGGTTTCATAGATTTTTTGTTAAGAAAAATACGACATCTAATTATATGTGACTCCATGGTTTATGGTATTTACACGAACTAATGATGACCTAACACATTCCACCGCAGAGTTATGTTGATATTAGTTAATTACTTTAAAAAGGTTCACCGTTGTGTTACGAAACCAATTAATTCAACAGTTCCTTTTAGCCTTATAAAGAGATGAACCAAAGATCTGTCAACAGTCATACTTTTACACTAGTGTTTAATATGTAACGGTGTACTTAAGCTTGAATTTCTTCCACTTCAAAACGTCAGAATAAATAGAAACTTTGTAATTAAAGACCTATCACAATACATTTTTAAAAATTGGTTCATCATAGATCAGGACCATGAACTTTAATTTTAAGTTTAAGAACAACGCCATCTAGTTGAAAAAACAATATGTTATGAGAGCTACCGATAGTGAAAAATTCTAAATCAACTAAAAGTCTAGTTTCTATGACAGTAATCAATTTTAATTCCCTAAAACATGTGTGTATAATGCTGCTCAAAAATAATTTCCACATATTTATATTACATAAATCTTGTAGTCGTAGCGTTTCTCACTACAGTCAAGATTAAAGTAAATTTGGTACGTTTACGACGGGTCTCTCGGCTAAGGATACGGTTCAATTATGCGTAATTTGTTCCGCGGCGTGGAAAATACAAGGGAAGTACATTTGTGTCATAAAAGGGAGAGAAACGTGCCCTTACGCACGGCTACATTGCGAAATTCGCTCAGAAGATGAATGCGTGTGTAGCATATATTATTTACTTTCACGGCCTTAGTTTCAACCGACTAGTTATATGGAATAGGGTTTGCGCTCGTTATTATCAAGGTTATGAGGTCTTCCCATTTTCATTTGGTTCCGTCACACTGTTAGAAATTAGGTACGTAGAAGGAAATATTTCTCTGTATATATATTAGAATAAAAATCAGCTACGTAACAGCAGCAAGGAGATTTCGGTATTTAAAATCTTGAGATTAGTTTTATGGAATAAAAAAATTAGAAATGAATAACGCCCTTAGCGTATACATTGTACATAATTAAAACATATGGTTATATCGCTTACCGTTCCACTTCGCTGCCAGTGGGGCTCAACCCTTATAAAGCAAATTCAACTAAACAAGTGCAATGACCTGTCCAACTGAAAATACCGTTGACCCTTTTATGACTTCCTATTATCGAATACTTAATTTTTCGTTAAAAATATAATCAGTGTAAAAAATCGTATCAGGTTGGTCGTTAAACTTAAATAGAATGGCTGATGACGTATTTAGTGTAACCAATTACCTTGGTTAACCACACAAAAGCATTATAATCTGAACAGCAAAGTTTTTGTTTTAATATGCTCAGGGATAAAATAACCGCTCATGTTTTTATATCGCCATAAAATTGAGTATGGAAATACATTTTTTTGAATCTTTTATGGTCGTCCAAGTGTTTATTGCTTAGTGAAATAGAAAAATCTTACTGCTTTAAAATTAGTTTACGAGGGCAAATCGATGTCTGTTATTTTGTTTGAACGTTGAATCATTATTTTGAGAAATCTAAGTTTTATTTAGTAAATTTCCTTGTAATGTTTGCCTGTGTTAGGCTAGGTAAGCAGCATCGTATATTTTTAGCATTTATCGATAAAAACTTGCTTCATTTCCTTCGAAATTTAATGTAAATTATTTTCTCTTTTGTAGTGTTTAGCTAATATAAATATATGTATAACTACAGATTCGCCCCGTAAAGACCGGGTAGCCGTTTCAGAATCTATAGGGAACAAATATACACACATCGCCTTTTAAATAGGTAGATATGCACCTGTAAAAACAAAAAATGTATCCCACGGAAACCGTATATTTTTTCCGGGATAAAAAGTAGCCTATGTACTATTCCAGACTATAATCTATCTCTATACCGAAATTCATCTAGATCCCTTCAGACGTTGTTGCATGAAAGAGTAACTACCGTCCATACATCCATACATACAATTTTCGCTCTTATAATATTAATATAGATAGTTGTTGGTTTTTTTTCATAAAACTGTAGTTTGTTTCGTTTTACTGATAGAATTTTCATTCAAAAATTTTTTTTTCTTTGCTCGCACATAATTAATTTTAGGAAGCCATATTATGTTAAATCATAACAATTCTAGACAGTTCGATCGACTCAACAGTAGTTCAATTTGAAAAATTAAAAAAATGAATCTGAAATCGAAAGCAGAAAGTCACCAAAAAGCACAACGGATTTCGCGTTTGTGCACAAACTTCGCTTTGTCGAAACTTTTTGGTTCGAACAATACATGCCTTTTAGAGGCATGTTCTTATACATTTCATTAATAAAAAAGACGATTTTTTAAATAAAAAAATATGTACTTCCATCAAATGTAGTGAAGTTGTTTCTATTAGTGAAAGTTGTGGTTTTAGTTTAATAAATATTTTGCATTTGCATGTGAATGAAGCCTTAGATATATAGGTATAAACGAATAATATATTTTCCATGATTCCCTGTAACATAAATAATTAATTACCAGTAACAGTAATTTATTAATCCAAGTAATTTCTTACATAAAAGCATTTAAACTCTTATCGATATTAAAATACTTGATAAAGATGTCGTCAGATGAGATAGTCTTTACTCAAGCTTAATACGTATCTTAGTAGAGACCTCACAACACAACGTATACAATCTTGAGCGTCTACTATGTAGACAGTTGCTGCAATTAATGCGCCATTATCAAGCGATAATAGCTGCAATCCTCTAAACAATAGAGCATGTTTTATCGTAGCTCGTGAACGCTTGTGAATAAGCTCGTGCACAAAAGGACGCTAGACATAGGCCCACTGTGTGCCGCTCGTTTGTATCTATGAAGGTACTTGTGTCGCCGTTTGTACCACAAGATTGTTTTCGCTCAACTCTTTTTACTGTGGTAATATTCTATGTTGCTCTCTGTTATTTAAAATGTTTTGCTAGATTTTTTTGTACAAAAAAGACACGTTAACGCGCTGTTTCCGATCGATAATTAACTTAGTTATATAATTTCAATGTTGGGTTTGGCTTATTCCTTTTCTGTGTGTTTTCATGTATTCCAAAAATATAAAATAAAAAATATCTCGTCTATTGCTTATAAGTTTTCTCACACAACACTTAGCTTATCTTGCAAGCAGAAACATAAAACCATTACTAAATATTTTCTTACATTCCCCGCTTGTATAAATATTTGATATGATATCGATCGCATAAGAGTAAGGGTACGCGGACCCATCGCTGCCACCCCTCTGACGTCACCGGGATGACGTAGGCAGTCGGTGCGTCAAGTGGGGTAGCTTATAGGCGATTGATCGCCTACACCCCAGTGCTATCGGTCATTTTGGCTCAACATTAAGTTTGGCATTTTGGGAATAATTTAAAAACATCTGCACTAATAGTATGTTTACTTGTATTTCATTTGCGCGACCTATATTAATCATTTTATTTTTTCATAGAACAAAGAGGCAAAAGAGCTTAAGTGACTGACTTAAGTGACTACCGCTGTCCATTAGAAATAACCGTTTTTTTACTGTTGTTAAATCAATGCATTATATTTGCAACTGTAAATAAGGTGGCATTACATTGCCATTATTGGCATTATAAATAAAAATAAAGAAACATGAACCATAACTTGCCAAGACATCTAATACCATAGCCGGACGGAATAATTTCGTCTAGAGTCTAGACCATAGGCTCCCAACGGGAGCTGAACCTACCCTATGGGGCACGGGAGCTTTTTGTGGGGGCTGTAGCTGATCCAAAGGCAACTGGGAGCACTATGACAGTCAAGTCCCTGATGACCACAACAAGCACGATTAGAGAAATTATTAATATAAATGGACAAAAAATTGGTGTAATTAACTGTTGTGTAAAAGTGGACGTTGGATTTTTGTTCCTTGTCTCTTCGTCTAGACGAACTTGATCCAGAAATGTGTGTCCACTGCGCCCGGAAGCTTACGAGGGGGTGGATTAGTAAATCTGGATCGTTGCCAGTATAGGAATTTAAACTTAGGGTAGTCCCCTAAACTACATAAATTTTTATTGCCATGTCTATGTATAAAGAAAAAAAACATTATTCGTAGGAAATAATACACTGCTTTCTATTTATATATGTTTCTAGAAAGATGAGTCATCTCGTTTTTAAAAGGGGGTTGGAAGAGAAGATGACTTTATAAAGTCGACAAAACTGTCTGTACGAGGCTCACGCTAAAGAAATATGATACCCAAAGGTTACAGAAATTTATTCTTTACTACAGTTATCTATGGTTTCAAAGTATTCACAGTGAACACGTAATACATTTATTGTTTATTAATATAAATATGAATAGTATAAAATCCATGATCACTGCTTACCCCCCTGGGTTTCGGGCGTGAGCGCATATTTATTAATTCAACGGTAAAGTACAGGGATACATCAAAAGGAACCGGGTGTCCATAAGATGCCTCTATCATGTCTATGTATCTATGGTTTGGTATTTTTAGAAACACCGTTTAAATAATCCTGGGAATACACATTATTAAAAAAAATCTAAAGCAAGTTTTCTTTATATGTTATTCTTGCTATTCCCCATTTTGGGGTAACGTGGATACTGGTAACTTTCGCGGCAAATACCTTTGAATGTTGAATTTGAATGTACCGGGGTGTCTGGGGGTCAGTAAATCTATGCCGTATGGATTAGAACTTTATGTGGGAATCCCGAAACGGCCAAGCCATACTTTCATCAAGACGGAGCTCACCTAGAGGCTTGGGTCTACTAGTGATCTCTTAATTTTTAACATTTGACCTTGTTAGTGTTGGCGAACTGTGTGATACGAAATATTTTTGGCAGGATTTATTTTTCTTCACCTAAAAGTAGTTGGCGATCATTAAGAACTACTGGATTTTACTTCACTAATTCACATCTCCCCTCAACAGTACATACATTGACATTCAAAAAAATGATCATAACAACGGCATAGAGTCTTAATTGAATCATAACTTTCTTAATATAAATGTTGTTTCTCATTTTCACAAATCACTACCGAATTCTAAACCACCCTCACGTAAATATTCACCCGAATAAGTGGCACGAGTATAATGTCACTGGAGGGTAAGTCCACCCTTTGCGAGGGGTGTGAAATAATTGTCTGCGTACCCTGCACCGTCTATGTAAGCACCTACTCCATAGCACGGTATCTGACGCCAGAAAATTACTATTTTAATTACGCGGTTTTATTGAAGTTAAAAAGTTATTTGCAGAACTCAACACATTTATTTGTGACTGACGTCACTCTTTGCCTTGAATACTGGTTTATATCATATTAATATTACTTTTAGTGTAAATTTCATTTCGATATAACAATATATAATCATAAGGACTGCCAACAGAAGTGAAAACTCAAAACAAGTGAGAAGACGTGACAATTATAGTTAATAAATAAATAAATAATCAACTAAAATAAACCCTTGTATCAATAAAATTCAAAATTGATTACAAGAAATATAAATTAAAAAAAATTGGAAACTGTTCCGAATTCAAGCATGTTGCTGACGCGAAGATTTTTCCCTAACAAATATCGTTTAACGCGGCCCAATAAGTTATCGCATTAAAAAACGTTATGTATTCCATGAAATCCTGCAGCTTGTTCATTCATCGATCACTCTTAAGTGTCATTATGGATTCGCTTTACCGAATCTCCCTTTCGTCTAACTCTAACGACGAAAACTTCATTGTTCACCCGGAACCCTATATTTGAAGGCTCGTTGAAATGTGCACAAGTGGACATAAGTTGAACCTTGGTAACGATGACGGTAAAACTAGACGCCTTATTATGTAGAAGTATGCTGTTCAACTTAGTCTTTAAAATATCACCTTCTACGTGTTTGTTAGATCTTTTTATTTAACTTCTTTCTATCGAAGTAATTAATTTGTAATCATGGTTACCGGTTTCAAGTGACAAATGCAAAACAATCCATTAAAAGGTACATACAACAATTATTAAAATAGTTCATTCGTTTAGGAATTCAATGACATTCACACGTGCAGAATACATACATGAATGAAATACACATAAATGAAGAAGACAAATGGCTTGGAGGTGAAAACACGGCACTAAGATTTTCCTTGACAAACAAAAAGTTTATTTTAATCATAGATCAGTATAGTAAATTGCTTGAAATCTAGAATAACATTGGCGTATCCGGGGGATTAGGGGCAGGGGATTAGGAACTTAAACTCCCTCCTCCAAATCAACATTTTAAAGTAGATTTTATAATTATTATTCTAATGAGTTGTTTTTAATCAGCATTGCAATATATTGCGTCTTAAAATGTTATGTCCCTTAGGAGGGCGAAGCCCTGGATGGCCCTAATATGGTTTGTTAATACTAGTCCTGTGCCCTATTTATTATGTAAGGCAGTAATTTTAAAATGACGTGTAACAGTTGCAAAGCAAATGTGATTAAAACATATTACATAGATTGAAAAAGGAGAAAAAAACCGGCCACTGCTTGACCGCGATCCGACGTCACGTAGGTGGGTATTAAGAGCTGACATATTTGCAACAAAAGCCTGTAAAGTGCGGGCGTCGATGGAACTTCATTTATAGATTTATCCATTTCTCGACTCCTAAAATCACAAAATCGGTTTGTATTTTTTTTTTATATTACAAAGTGGCAAACGAGCAAGCGGCCCCTGGAAATAAGTACCGCTACCCAAAGGCATCCGCAACAAGCTAATGAGTTGCAGGTGCGTTGCCTACCTTCATGGACGAAGGAGGGGACAAACAAAAAAAAGGATAATTCCATTCCCTGTCCATCTCCTCCTCATCCGTCAAATCCTCTTCCTCTTCCCATCCTTTCCTTATTAGAATGGGTAGGAGGGGGAAGAGGACTACAATTAGGCCTCCGGCACGTCACTCATCAGACGAAACGCAGAATACTTCTACTTCACGCCTGTCTTCTGTGACGTCGTGGTATTTCACCGGTCGAGCCGGCCCATTCGTGGAAAAGATGTTATTGCGGGCTCTACCACTGTTGTATAACTGTCGGTAATATAGTCACTGCTTATTTTAGATTATTCACGGTTTCCGGTATTCAAAAAGGTATTTTTACATACGCTTGCAGTTTCGGACGACCGACAATCGGTATTATACTGATCCAATTGAAAAATCACGATGTGAATTAATATTTCGAAAATCACTCTTTGACGTTTTAGACAAGGTTCTAAGATTATTTTAGTTTCATTTGGTTTTCTTTATCTTAGCTGCCAACTTGGTCTTACAATGTTGTTTCTACTGAAGATTTTCTGTAAAACCAACAACAGAGAACACAAAACTATATATTTTCCTTCTGAAAATCTTTTGCGAACAAGATTCTCTATATGTTAGGTAAAGCCAAATCATCTTTCCCTTTTACAATATAGGATTGAGGGAAATGTCATACTAGTTACGCATAATAAATCGGCCCATTTTAGAATGTTCCCCACTGCAGGGACACAAGCCTCCTGTCCGAGAGAGGGAATGGGCCGTAATCCACCACGCTGGCCCGGTGCGGGTTGGTGGTTGTCACATGTCTTCAAATTTGGTAGTTTTAGGACATGCGGGTTTCATCACGATGTTTTCCTTCACCGTTTTTGGAGCAGTGGTGATGAAATAAACTACACAAAGTAAAGCGCCTGCCTGGGTTCGAACCCGTAACCGAGTTTGAGTTTGTGGACACTCGCAATATTTGTCATCAATATAAAAGGAAGGGTTAATTTCAAATAGTGGTAAAGCAGCCGCAATAGCTGTTAAAAGAATGAGCCGGCTCCACCGGTGACATACGTCGACGTCTTTTTCCCTTTCCCATCCTTTTCCAAGGAAAGAATGAAGGAGGGTTCTTTTTCTGTCTATGCCCTCCTCTGTCCTTTAAAGGAGGTAACGCTTCGAGTCTAATGTGATGAGAACCTTTCATTTATAAATATGTCGCAAGTAATATAGTGTGTGAAGAAAACATTGTTCGCCGTCCCCGTTAAGACTTAATTTCCGGTCTTTTGTAGTTTCATATGTAGCGCACATGGAAACAGAACAAGGGCCCTTATAACCTAATATATTGTACTAGTTTCATATCGACACAGAATATATGGTATATATGTCTTACATATAAAATAATATAAAACACACGATTTCATAATGGAAGGAATACACTAACTGAGATAATTGTTTGCTGTACATATCATACAAGATGAAGGCGATAATCATAGTTATATGCTCATAAGACTTATTAAAGCGTCATAACCGGCGAGCATGTAGGAATGTAGAAGATGCGAGAGAGGTATGGCGGGACAGGTACCTAATGATAATGCGTATTCTCTGCCTAATGGGTAACGTGTACGTGCATATTTTTTTTACATAACTTGGCCCTTATTAAAGAAGTAAAAGTAAGTAAGCCTTAGCAACTACTACACCAACTCTAGTGCTTGGAGGGCGCGTTGTTTCATACCACTTTTTGTTATGTTGAGATGCCAGGGTTCGAGATCTTATAGTTCTAGTACCTCTTGTCAACTAGGTCAGAGCGTGTGAAAGAAAAATGATGGGTTGAGAAAAAGACAACGCGAATCATAAATTTTAAATAGCTTAGTGTAATCTACCTTTAAACGAGCAATATTTGTGTGTATTTATTCTAAATCTCCGAATCGGCTCCAACAAATTTAAACACGAAAAAAAAAACAGTAATGAAAATACCAAGTAAAACTAGGTCAACCAGGTATAATGATATTATCCGAATAATAAATATCTATTCCGAAATAATACGAAGTAGGCCGAGCAAAGCTCGGTCCACACGGCTAGAATAAAGTAGCAGAGAAAGGATGCGAAATTTCAAAAGGTCGATAAGATCTGGGCTTATAAGACGACCAAAGCATTAGTGAATTTAGCATTATATCAGGATTATCGATCCACAAGAATTAAATGCTTAATCAATCAGTTCTGAGATAGGAATTTCGGGACTTTATAGGAAAGAATCGTATCATAGTACATCAGCCGGCATATTCAGTTAGTCTAGTAAAATTTCAATGTGTTGTGCTACAATAAAACCCTAACTTAAACATTCATACTAAATAAAGCGCAGAATAGATTATTCCAATTTCTCCTAGGAACATATAAAGCTGAACTATATTACCAGTAGCTACGCCGTAGACTGAGGCCGTAGACGTTAAGTGTTTATCACGTTCGTGCCGGGACAATGCACAGGCTATAAAGCTTACGCTCAATTTAGAATAGGCTTACGTAACCTCTGTCTGGAGCTTAAGCGTTATTGGTTTCATCGTTTTACTGCTTCTATTCGCCACTTGTGCTCGTTGAAAAAGATACCTAGAATTTACTTACTTAACAGTGGTAGAGCCTGCAACATACCGAATCGATCGGTGATATACCATGACCAGACAGGCATAAAGTAGAAGTATTCTGCGTTTGGCCTGATAAATGAGGTGACGGAGGCCTAATTGTGAACCTTTCCTTCTTCCCATCCTCTGTCCATCAAAGGCAACGGCTCTGCAACTCCTTAGCTTGTTGCAGATGCCTATGGGTAGGTAAAAAAATCTTAACTAAGCGATCCAAAGAGATTAGGTATCTAACACAAGAGTATCCAAGTCGTAAGTCTATGAATTCTCCTACTATGTTTAAATATTCAAATGCTTGCAGCATATTTATAACGTACATACAAGAGCGAAAACTACAGCGTGGATGTGTATTAAATAGGTCGTATAATTATCTCAACTCATTTCACATGTCGAGGTGGATTAATTGCCCTTGTACGAGTGACCACTTAAGTGGAGTACGAACCGCGATATAGTTTTATTTCTTTATTATAAATAAATAATAAAATAAATTTTTATTTCAACTCAGTCGGATTAACAAAGATATCAAGTTCCGTTATTTATCTAGCTAATTAGATTCAATATAGTTATCTTGTCTTAATCGCATAACTTTTCATAGAAGTAATTTTAATTTATTATTAAACCAATATCATGGTTTTATATTATTTTCATGACCCTTCAACCGTATGAAGACTGATACAAAAATATACATTGTATTGTATCTATGTACATTATTTATTTTTCAACTACTTCAATACACAATGCTGTACTAGTCCCCACTTTAATGTATGGAAGTGAGAGCTGAGCTTGGCAGGAAAAGCATGCTAGTAGAGTTAATGCCGTTGAGATGCGATCCTTAAGAAGTATGTTAGGCGTGACTTTGAATGATAGGGTTAAAAATAGCGTTATAAGGGAAATGTGTGGCTTTGTGACTAGAATTGAGAAAGGTATGCTTCCGTGGTTCGGGCATGTTGAAAGGATGAAAGAAGAGAGAAGATGTATGAATGTGGAAGAAGCGAGAGAGGTGTCCCAGGATCGCGCCAAATGAAAATCCATGATCTCTGCCTACCCCTCTGGGTTACGGGCGTGAGTGCATATTTATTTATTTTATTTTAACTCCTTCAAATTTTACATTTACAAAAAAACTGTTTTTGTCTTGTAGGTTTAATTTATATCAATATGTAAGGTGTGAAAAGTAAAGGGTTACCTATTATTGCATGTTTCGGTATGAGTTTTGCAAAGTTAAAAGGAATAAAATCTACATTGTACTCCAGTTACCTCGCTTGCCCTACGGAACACTTATTCAAGACTACAAAAGCTTCGCGCACGGCTGTATAAAGGCTCAAAGAAACAATTCCTTCCGTACTTTACTAAACAGGCAGTTTACAAGAAAAGTCAACAGAGTAAAATAGGCTTAGGTTTAGCTTTTTAAAATGTAAATGATTGTCTCAATCTGGTTACCACTTTTTAATGGGGTGATGAGTTAGTTTTTATAATAGGATTTTAAGGTCGTAACTGAAATACGATTACGAATGTATCTCTTACGGTTAATACAGTTATAAAAGTTAATATTATTTAAATGCATTTATTATTATTTCAAAACTCGGAAGCATTTATACAAAATTTTAAATTTCTTGATAACACCAAATCAGCTTTAAAAATTTGACCCGTAAACAAATACAATCGATTTTCAGATGAATGAAGAGAGAGTAACGTGAGAATCTATGTTACATAAGTGGGGGTACTGTTGGAAGGGGACGTCCCAGGAGAACTTTTATTGCTCAGATTAGTAACATACTAAAGAAAGGCCATAGAGTACCAGTAACCGACGAGCTTGTATGCATAGTATATGGATGTATACGAAAGCGAAACAGCCAAAATTTGCGCCAAATAAAGTTTTTCTTAGAAAAGATTATTTCTATGGTCTGGAAGAGACCGATGTAGATGGAATCTTATTTAATTTATTTATTTATTTATTTATTTTATTTATTTTATTTATTTTATTTATTTTATTTATTTAATTTATTTATTTTATTTTATTTAGAGGATCAGGTCAAAGAAACAACTACTAATACTATATACTAATATTTGGAAGTTATTTACAGTCATGTGTGATTACCACCAGTAGGACTTGCATGTAATCAGTAGGCTACATCCGTTCGCATTTCCGTTTCCCTAACTGACACGCTAGCAGTTCACATATTAACAGAATATTAATTTACAAACTATTCAATTTATTTGTGATATTGTATGTCAATAGAAAGCATTTACATCATTTTGCTCCAACAAAAAACAAGACGAACAAAAGGTTTTACGATTTTAACCGATCATGATAAATTTCTCGCAAAATATCCATAGAAACTAATTTATTTAAGCTAATGTCACATTATGTCATCACATCGTCATATACAATTCCTTCAAAACTGTGACTTAAACAAATTTACTACGTTTTCAGTGAATATATGATTTTCCGTTTACCGTCAATTTAACGTTGTGTAATTTAACAAAGTAGGGAAGTGAAATATAGAGTATAGACTATATTATCCGAGTGAATACACACGAGCGAATACAGATAATGTAAAATATATTCAGTTCAATTATAATATAAATAATGTAGCTTTTTGACCAAATTTAAATTAGACTAAAAATTTAAAATTTGATTTGATTTCAGTAGCTTAAAAACGAAGATAAATTTAAATTATTTGACACATAATGCTTAGGTACGCTCGTAGCAGTGATATTATTAAAGGTAATGATTTGGTTGTTTGTTCCGGATTAACTCATAAATCTGAACCGGCTTCAAAATTATTCGACTATATATTTTATTTACCCATCTATCGGGTTGCTAGTATGTTAAATTGTTGCCTTTATTATTATTAGCAATATAGTTTTTTTTAATTGATTTATTGGCGGTTAAATATTACATTAAGTGTCGTTATGACTACATACATGGTATATGTGTAATGCATTTAACATTTTATTTGAATACAGAGATATATAAAAAATATTGTTTTAATTAAAAAAAAAATCAAAAACTGTGTCATTCCTTCATTTAATCTCGAATTGTCACTTTACTACGATAGTATCATGGCCGCCTTTTTTGTGTCTAAATAAAGTAAATTGCCAAGTTGCTAATTCGTAACTACAATCTTAAACCATGGGATGGGATGGAAGCCTACTTGGTTTGTATGTATGTATCTTTGTACCTTTGTATTCATCTATGATGTATGTATTTGTATTTTCTATATTATCTATGTTATTATATAATATATTCTGTTCATGTGTGCACCTCTTTATATTTTTTTCTTTCTTTAATGCGTGGTTGACTGGTAGAGAATGCCTGTAGGCATTAAGACCGCCATTTGTTTTGTACAAAGAAGTGATTAAATAAATAAAATAAATTACAACTATGTTTGCTGTTGCAGGCGGACGCCAGCACGGCGTTCCTGCGTGCTGCGCGCGCCGGTCAGATAGAGAAGATCATCAGCCTGCTGGAGCAAGGAGTCGACATTAACGTTAGCAATGCTGTGAGTATTTTATGTGTCATTATATTTTCTGCCAGTTTATTTGCCTACCCTACAGTCAATAAATGTACCGTCTGCAATCTAGTATCATGGCGTAGCTCTACAAGAAGGTAGCGTCCACTTAATGCTCAAAGACGGTTGAAGTAAGAATTCTTAAAGCTTATTTCTTACCGATTTATGTAAATGATTCGAAATTAAGGTTGTAATCTTAAATCCCTTTCTACTTTTTTAATTATAAATTTTATTATTTTTCTATTAAAGATATGTGATAAATGGTCATATATTTTCTTGTGAAAGAAGATGGCAGACGAGCATTAGGGTCGTCTAATATTAAAAGTCTGCCACCCATAGGCATCCCCGTAACAAGCGAATTAGTCCTTCAATGGTTAGAGGATAGACGGGGAAATACGGGGACGGAGAGGATACACGGGGAAAAGGATATTTACATTTCCTATTCATCCCCTCCCCGCCCAATCTTCTTCATATTACCATTATCATTTCCTTATGAGGATAGGATGGGAAGAGGAATTGGACTGAAAATCAGGCGAAATGTGTATACAGAAACTAGTAACAGAGTTTTAAGCAGAGGTAGAGCTCGCAACAACATCTGTTGCAAGAATGGGTCGGCTCGACCGGTGAA
The DNA here is from genome assembly GCA_029849275.1 of Papilio elwesi. Lineage (NCBI taxonomy): Eukaryota > Metazoa > Arthropoda > Insecta > Lepidoptera > Papilionidae > Papilio > Papilio elwesi. The sequence goes on from CM056709.1 coordinate 2,913,746, forward strand.
ATACCACGACCTAACAGAAGACAGGCATGAAGTAGAAGTACTCTGCGTTTCGACTGATGATGGCGGTGTCCGCACCGGAGGCCTTTCTAGCCTTTTCTTATAAGGATTGGTCGGGAGGGAAAAGATTTCACGGGGAAAGGGATGGATAGGGAAAGGAAATCCTTTTGCCTTTTATCCCCATTAGCTTGTTGCAGATACCCATGGGCATTATCACCAATTATAGTGAATTGCTTGCTTGTTCCTTTCAGAAATAATAAGCCAAACTTTTTGTTCTTTCACATTTCAATCACGATCCAATCCAACAAGATTGGATCGTTTGAAGTTTCAACAAATGTAATACCTAAACAAATTTAGACCCTTTCTCAAGACCGGAAAGTAATACATGATATTGCATGAAGGTCTGTAGGGAGCTGTACAAACTGGCAAGTGTATTGCAGCCTCCCCTAACATAAAGCCTACGTGTTTGTTTAGTAGTCACTTCGGCGCGTCGGGTTTAGTGCTGTACTTTATACACGGAAAATATTGCATGTCTGGGTATAACGCGTTAGTGTGAGTAAGTTAGTGATGAACCGTCTGCTATCGATATTTTACGTACGTTACGTACGTAATAAAGAAAATTATAAATTTGGTAATGGTATTTACTAGTGATAAAAGTTTTGGTATAATATGTTGTATTGTTGGCCAAACCAGACAGACAGACCAGACCAAACATTGGTATGCAGTAAGCTCATGTATTCTACGTTTTGTTTGACGCATAAGCGTGTCCGAGGTACCCGAGATTCTTATTCTCCTTTTTGTAATGTTATTATTCCTGTTTCATATAAAAAAATAGCAATGCACTCGTAATTGTTCTGGATTTTCCGATGATTAGCAATTATCCCACAAACTGTGAAAATACTTTTGTTTGCCTCTTTTATAAATCCAACATATGTTATAAAGTATTTGTAGAGAAAATGAATAGGGTGATTGCATGTCAAAATAAAATGCAACAGAATACATCACTAGTATGACGATGCGTGTTTTTTTTCTCTTCATGACTAAGGGCCTGTTTCAAGAATACTTGTGGTGTTCACGGGAGCACTGTCGTGTAATTCGATGTATGTACCCACATTTAAATATTATTAAGCAGTATAGTTTTTTTTAATAGAAAAAGGAGGCAAACGAGCAAGCGGTTCACCCGATATCAAGTAACAGCTACCCATAGGCATCTGCACCTAGCTAATGAGTTGTAACCTTTGGTCTATTTTTCATGGACAGAGAAGGGACAAACAGAAAAATGATATTTATTCCCCGTCAAATTTTCTTTCCATTACCATCCTTTCCTTATTAGCAATGAGAGGGATTAGGTTAGGCCTCCTATAGTGTATTTTTTTCTTAATTACATTGTTGCTAGAAACGCACCAATAGTCTAATGGTTAATGATACGGTCTGCGAAACATGCACAAAATGGTCGTGGGTTCGAATCCGCCATTCGACTATTGTCGTGAATCATTTCCAAACAAGCTTAAGCTTGATGGGTAGTGATTAAAATAAATATTTACAACTTATTTCGATAATTTTGAAAGATGTGATGTATATGCAATACAGGACCGAGGAGGCTTTGCGGTCAGGCGGCCGGGTCGGTTGTAAGACAAACTATAACGGAAACCTATTACAGTATGGTCGTACTGTGCCGACCCCACATAAAAAGTAGGAAAAGGGTAGGGTGAAGATTACATTGTTAGCATGTTGAGAATAACACCAACTAAACAATATCTTCCGTCAAAAGTTTCTTGTTTACATTTACAAATAGTAATTATATAATTTTTTGTTTCTATAAAACCTTTATTGTTTACTTTAACTTACAAAAACTTTTAAAGCTAACATTAAAGATACGTAGTCACTGCAGGTAATAGCTGCAGTATTATGACGTGACTAATGTCGCGTGGCAAGCTATCATTTCCAGTACACCTCAAGTCACCTACATGCTGAAATGCTCTTTATTGGTAGGCCTTTATAATCCTATATCGCGTGCAAGATTTGATTGTTTTTATCCGAAGTATAATTAAATACAATGAAAACCAAAATGACATACAATTGTTCCAGGTTATTAGAGCTTAAAATAAAAAGGTATCCCTAGTGTCGTATAGGAAAAATAAAATTATGGATTTTTTTTCGAACCGTAAAAACGCGTTGTATTGTGTTATTCCAACCGTGGTTTTCCACTGACGTAAAATCTTTCTTATGTCAATGTTTTCGGCAGCGGAAACCCACAACAATATTAGGCAAGCGTACTCACGTGATGATAGTACAACGTCATCAACAAATCTTAGTATTTTCTAGGACTTGCACTTATAGTTTTGTTAAATTGCACTAAATAACATTATCCGAAAACTATATGCACCTTAAAAATTCAAGTGTGACTTTTTCATTTCCTAAAATTCAATTCACATCGCCCCAAAAGAAGTTGTACTTTAAAAACACGACTTTACAAATAAAACGACCGGGTAATGTGTATCGGCGTATTCAATTTTGGTAGTTAATGGTAAAAAGTGTGCGTGATCTCTTTATCGAACTAGTGCGTGCCGAGGCTCTTTTATTACCGGCAAAGATTAATCGAGACGAGGTTATTGTTTTACTGACCTTTCGTCAATATCAAGGACGTCTCTGCAGTTTATATAATCTATGCGTTATTTTGTAAGCGAGATGACTTAAAGCAAATGTATTATTTAGAATTTAAACCTCCGAAAAATGAACAATATGAAGGATTTATCGCACTAGTGCGTATGATCGATAAGGCTATCTCCAAAGAAATATAATACTCGAAATACAAATTAAAAAAGATACGTGTCTTATGGACACCCGCTTGGAACGGAGTTCCTTTCGATACGTATTTTTTAATTTATTTATTAGAATACCAACAGCGTTACAAAAAAAGTATTTTACATACTAAGTATAGAATTAAAAAGTAGGAATAATAACAGATTTCCCTTATATAAACTAAAACTATTTCAAACAGACTACATTGACATTAAAATAGTTAGTTATGGGTTGCCTTTTAACGATATTTTTACCATGTGTAAACAAATCGATTTCTCTAAAAGTATTATTGTATGTTTGGGGTATGTGAGCGATAGGTGTGTTACGTGCTTAATTTGTAGAAGTCAGATGTATCTTTGTATTATGTAGTAATGATTAATTAAAAAAGGGATGGTTAAAATTGTTTTGTATCGACTGAAGAAAGTTTTAGTATCCCTCAAAAATCAACGTCCGTCAAAGATTTCAGCCTTTGTGGATTTTTCATTGCTAACCTTTCCGGTCTACTCCCTCAGTCCGCGAAAAAAACTAATAACGTGAGAAGAACTCCGTTCTAAACTAAATTTATTCTTCTCTACGGTCTTTCTTATACTAAAATGTCTCTAAACGTAACACGTCTTTGAAATAATACACTCAATGCTCAGCAATCAATTTTCTTTACAGAATGGCCTCAATGCAATTCACCTCGCTTCAAAGGACGGGCATGTGGAAGTAGTGCGTGAGTTACTGCAGCGTGGCGCTGCGATCGACGCGGCCACTAAGAAGGGCAACACCGCGCTGCACATCGCTTCGCTGGCAGGGCAGGAAGCTGTCGTCAAGCTGCTAGTGCAAAACGGTGCCCAGGTATGTGACACGTGACCAAAGAAATCGATACGATAGATCATTAAAATCGTGTTAGTACATCCTGGGATATCAGTTCAGAACATAAAACAACTTATGTGTGCCATTTAGCTTGTCATGAAGTAATAGTTTGACGCATTAGTTAATTAATCGCCGTACTAAGATTTATAATGGCTTATTTACGATCGTTACGACGTATTTTCTTTGGTTTAGAGTTGTTACAACGTAGTATACGGCAAACTGTCGTGTGTTCCAATCCACATTCGACTATTGCCGTGAACAATATCAACTGAGGTTATATCAGCTTAGAATTAACCTGTAGATGAAGTTGGTTAGATGAATATTTGAAAAATTTGTTTGTTTATTGCCAACATTTATAAGAATGATAAAATAATAAAATTACATACAGCCTCAACGAATGAATTTCCTCCGTTAAAGTTAAGTTTTATTAAAGTACACAAACTGTCTCCTGAAATTGTACGATAGGCACTTAATGAGCTCGATAAAAAGCGATTAGTGAATATTTATCTGTCTCTACCATTTGAGTCGAGGATGTGTGGTAGTTTAAACGTCCAAACATAAATAAACTGTCAGAAATATAATTAAGACATCGAAAACAGTACGTTTTATGTGTTACAGGTATTAAAGTAACGTGAACTCATAAAAATGTATTTCCAAAAACAATAAATGAGGTATTAAAATATCAAAAATATACTCGTAATTTCATATATTGCAAATAAAGAAGTGGCCAGTAACATAAATCGAAACAACTTAATGATCCATTAATCGAATGCGCAAAGCAAATCGTTTCCGAGAATAAAAATGTCGGCGAATCATTATTTATATCGATCGCCTCGTCCCCGGTCATTGACCTCTCGCGGTGAAACACTGCAAAATGCTAAATAAAATGTTAACATGTTGCGACGAATCTTACTTAAGTTAGTTTCCACAACGATTTCTACTATATTCAATTTATAAATTTTGTAATCAATATTATTTGATGGGTCTGTTAGTTTTATTATTGAATATTTTTTTGTCTTTGAAAGCGTTATTGAATAATTTTAGTAGTTTCAGAGTATGCATTACAATTACAAAGTGCACTTTAAAATATTTACCAAATTTAAATTAACATAAACATTGACTTTGCACAAAGCTCCTCATATTTTTACACAAAGGTTTTGAAAAACGAAACATCCTTTATGTCTCTCGCATGCTGCAGTGACTACTAACCCACATAACTTGTTCTAGGTTAACATCCAATCTCAGAATGGCTTCACGCCTTTGTACATGGCTGCACAAGAGAACCATGACGCAGTCGTCAAGTTTTTACTTGCTAATGGTGCCAATCAGAGTCTCGCTACGGAGGTAATTTCTTTATTATGTACCCGGTCTTTCACCGATGCATCATTTAAACAAAATTAGATTAACTATTTCTAAGAATTAGAGTACAGAGTAATAGAAAACATATTATGTCACATTTTACTGTCGCGTAATTCTTTACTGCTCGGCTCCTAAAAGTCGCAGCGTGATGTTAAACAGCATATATCCATCTTAAATATTTGGGCTGTTGGGAGGAGAATGATTTTTAGTTAGCTAGTACTTCTAGCGATAAGTGAACACAAACTTTTCAACGTTGTTGTTTAAGTATAGGTTATTTGTTTTACCATGGCAAATGATATAAAAATTCTGTCATAAAATGGAAAATTTAAACTAAATTTTAGCAGCAGTTCTTGTCGATTAGAAAGGAGAACTACTACGACCTCACAGGAGACAAGCGTGAAGTAGACACACGTGTAGTCTGCGTTTCGATTGATGAGCGAGGCGCTGGAAGCCTACTTTCAGTTCTCTTCCCCTCTCATCTTTTCCTAGTGTAGTATAGTAAGTAGTAGAGAAATAGTCTTAAATATCCTTTTTTCGATCTATCGTATCTACAATTGATTTGTTTGCTGCGGCTGCTTATGGGTAGCGGTCACATAACATCAGGTGAACCGCGTCCTCGTTTGTCACCTTCCTCCACAAAAACGACCCCATAGAAGACAAGAGTGAAGAGATTATTTCGATTTCGTCTGACGAGTGAGTTCTATCCCCTTCTCGCCTTTTCGCCCTCCCCAATCTACCCTGGGAACGCATTTGTCTTTAATTCATTTACGTCATTACGTCATTAATTCTTGTTATATACATCTTTAATAATATCCGGTGACCCTGACCCGCAATATCTTACATACAAATATATAATCCAATATGTCGCACCAGGATGGATTCACCCCCCTGGCGGTGGCGATGCAGCAGGGCCATGAGAAGGTGGTCGCGGTGCTGCTCGAGGCGGACACGCGTGGCAGAGTGCGTCTACCCGCGCTGCACATCGCTGCCAAGAAAGACGACGTCAAGGCTGCCAATTTATTACTTGAAGTGAGTACGTTAAGTGGACGAATGTTCGCAAACAACTGTCCAAGTCCTAAGAAGGCTAATAGACAGGAGCTACTCTTATTCAATTTATTTTATTATGAATCTCCTACAAATATAAAAGGCGATGTGTGTATGTATGTCTAGACTCCGAAACGGCTGGACCGATTTCAACATAATTAGTGCTATCCGGTCGAAGACGCGGAGGATTATGATACGCACCGTCACAAGTCTCGGCAATACAGTAATTTAAAGGCATTATGTTTTTTTTAAAAATATCAACACAAATAATCAAATGTTACATTAAAACTATTTAAATAACTAAAATATTAATATGCGAAGTTCTTATTCTCTTTAGAACGAACACAACCCAGACGTGACTTCGAAGTCTGGCTTCACGCCGCTACACATCGCCGCGCACTACGGCAACGAGTCTGTGGCCAGACTTCTGTTGGCTAAAGGCGCTGATGTCAATTGCGCTGCCAAACACAACATATGCCCCCTCCACGTCGCCGCCAAATGGGGTAAGATGGTAGCTTCACAGTGAAAATGGCTTTGTATTATTTGTCTGTAGGAAGCATCTACAGTTATACCGGGCTTGAGGTAGTAGAGCGCAGAGGACGTTTGGACCAAACTTCCTTAGGAGTTTTATCTATTAGGAGATCAAACGCACGATTAAGAGTGGGTTAGGCTGAAAATAAGAATATGACAATAATTTAGTTTTCTTGTAACGACCAGGCAAAGAGAACATGGTGGCGCTGCTGTGCGACAATGGCGCGAACGTGGAGGCGCGCACTCGAGACGGGCTGACGCCGCTACACTGTGCCGCGCGCTCCGGACACGAGCGCGTCGTCGAGACACTGCTCGATAGAGGCGCGCCCATTACTAGCAAGAGCAAGGTGACTCGCATTCCGTATTAATTAATACATAGATGATTAACTATTACCCGCGACTTCGCACGCATTCGTTAATTTTCCACAATATGTTTCTGCGTATAACTTTGAATTATAGGCCTGTGTCAAAGTCAATAGATATTGTAAATGTAGTTTTTATGTCCCTCGGGAACGGTTTTATATACAGGTTAAAAGGTAAGCACGTCATGCCTTTTTATATACCCCTGACAATGTGTGTGCAAAATTTAATGTGGATCGGTTGAGTTGTTAAAGGAGTTAAAGCGTAACAAACAAAGAAATAAGCAAACAAACTCACATTCACATCTCTCATGTTAGTTAGGATAAGTCAAAAAGAACATGATGTTACTGCTATGGGACAATAGCACGAACTTTCAAACGATTCGTATATAACAGAATAGATTGTAAATAAAGTTGAATTTCGCAGAACGGTCTCGCGCCCCTGCATATGGCGGCGCAAGGTGACCACGCTGAAGCTGCCAGGGTGCTGTTATCACGACGGGCGCCGGTGGATGATGTTACCGTGGACTACCTCACAGCGCTGCACGTCGCAGCTCATTGCGGTCATGCTAAAGTAGCCAAGCTGTTACTAGATAGGTGAGTACTAAAACACAATTTAAACAAGTGTAATCATCCACTCCTTTTCATAATCCTCTCCCTTTAAAAAGGCTGGTAAAGTCATAGTTGTGGATGTTCGTGGCTGGAGGAGGTCACATTCCTATCCATTCCATCTGTCTTTATTATTATTGTTGGTGATCGAACAACAAGAGGTGAGTTGCTTGTTCGTTTGCTTACTTCTACTTAAATTGATTTGCAAAAGTCCGAATTGTAACTTAAAAACCTGAAACCTCTTGTCTAAAGAACCTCAAGGTATCTTGGTATACACTTATGAACCGTGGTGTCCTTTAAAACACCGTACAACTTCCTTGAATCCCAGAAATATGCTTTGTTGATCCTGTGGTACTGTATTGGCCAGAGGTCTGTTTGTCTGCTGATTTTGTGAAAAGGTTAAGGAGATATGACACATTTTTGTATGTCTAAAGATGACAATCCCTAGCTTAGCACTGTGTACAAATGTATAATTTAAAATCTACCCAGCGTTACTAATGCATTAGCATTGTGTTAAAATTTGTCCTATTTATACAGAAATGCCGATGCGAACGCGCGGGCTTTGAACGGATTCACCCCCTTGCATATCGCTTGCAAGAAGAATCGAATCAAAGTTGTAGAACTACTCCTCAAGTACGGAGCAAGTAAGTATATCTAGTATAATTGTTTCAAAAGGATACGAATCGGCATCGTTAAGACTCCGAATTCTTTATGTAATTGTAATTTTGCTGTATTTTTTTTTCGGGGTTTTGAAATTGGTCTCAGAGCTGCCACCTGGTGCTTTTTGATGAATAAAGAACAAAAGTAAACCGAATCTACTTAAATTTGACAAGCCAACGTTTACGCAAGCCTCTGGTCTATTACGTGTATAAAAAGGACAGTACTAACATTATTTTCTCAAATACAGGTATTCAGGCGACCACTGAGTCAGGTCTGACTCCTCTCCACGTAGCAGCATTCATGGGCTGCATGAACATCGTGATATACCTGTTGCAACATGAGGCCAACCCTGACGTGCCGACGGTTAGGGGGGAGACTCCTCTTCATTTAGCAGCACGAGCTAACCAGGTATGTAAAGTTTTTTTGACGACAGTGTTGACGTTTCATTCTAGTTTGTTGCTACATCTATCCATTTTTCTTCCCAATATTGAAAATTTTTGTTAGATGGGTTAGGTTAATTAACTTTGGGAGCCACTGCCTTTTCCTTCGTCTGAGTTTACCAATCTTTCTGGAATAGACCACTCGACACTATATAATATTAAAACTCATACTCTATGTGTTCTTTAGACTGACATCATCAGAATCCTACTTCGCAACGGCGCAGCAGTGGAGGCAAAGGCTCGCGAGCGGCAGACGCCCCTGCATATCGCATCTCGCCTCGGCAACGTGGACATCGCCGTGCTCTTGCTGCAGCACGGCGCTGACGTCAGAGCGATGACGGCGGACCACTACAACGCTCTCCATATAGCGGCCAAACAGCACAATCATGATGTAAGCTACTTGTCTCTCTCTTTCTTTCTTCTATGCGTTTAATCATATAATTCTTCATCGAGATGACAGACAGAGAGACTGGCCAGAGAGGTTCTTTGGTCTCCTAAAGAGGTTTTACTAGAAAATATGTCTATGTGAGTTACCATAAATCAAATATAGAAGTTTGTCGCATAGTCGCTATGCCGCAACGAATGACGCGGTATTAAGAAAATTTAACCAATTTTCTATTATAACTGTTTTTAATAATTAGAAACTGTGTTAGTGACTGATATTATATCAAGGTGCATCCCAAACTACTGGGCCTAGAGGAGAGCCGCATAGAGACTTGAAATTTTGCACAGAGGTTTCTGTTATTACGTAGGCTAACACAAACAAGGATCATCCCCTAGGGGATGAAAAAGGAACTACCCGAGCGAAGCTAGAACCGCTGCCGGGGCGGAACACTTGTATTAACTAAATTTACCGAAAATAATTACTTACTGTGCAGGTCGCCGCGGCGCTGATCGAGCACAACGCTCCTCTGACAGCGACTACCAAGAAAGGCTTCACTGCTCTACACCTCGCCGCTAAATATGGCAACTTAAAGGTAATTTTATCTTCATATTTTTGATTTTTGTTACGGCTTAGTTATTGTCTATTATGTTTGGCGCGATAACATACCGCAAAATAAATTTATACCCTCATCTGTAATTTAATAAGGACCTAGATTATATTAAAGCTCAATCTGGGGACAACACTGTTGAACCGTAAAAACCAAGTTAGGAGAACCCTTGCGTAACTGGCTAGCGATTCTAGGAGTCAAGTTTATGCGGACGTCAAATATAAATCGAGTCTAACAGTCTATTGTACATTAATAAGTTATTATCAATTTACCTATTATCTGACAGATAATAAAGGTTCTGATAAAATAACAGCCGTATTTCTTTCTCGCTTAACATCCAAGGTTGCCAACCTGCTCCTGGCGCACGGCGCCTCCCCTGATCAAGCGGGCAAGAACGGCATGACGCCTCTACACGTTGCAGCACAGTACGACCAGCAGGCGGTCGCCACTACCCTGATGGAGAAGGGGGCTGATGCAAAGGTAAGTTTGCTTAAGATAGGAGGGCAGGGGGTCGTCCAATATTGAGAGACCGCCGCACGTGAACATTCACAACAAATATTTTACTATTTATACATTATGGAAATAGAAATGTCTGTACTCATTTGAAATTACCAGGTGTAAGTTTTAGTAGTAACTAGCAGGCCCTATAAGTTACAGCCTATATGTTATTCTGATGTATAAGGTATAATATTTTAAAGTTTCATCAAAATCCATCAAGTAATTTTTGCGTGAAAGAATAACAAACATCCACACATCCATACTTACAATTTTTCGAATAGGTTTTAATAAGACCTTTGAGCGTGACACGCAGTTACTTTAACATGTGGAATGCACTGAATAGGAAGGCAGGGGATCTTTGGTGATTCATTGAGGCCTACGTCGAGTTTCTGTCTTCTAGGTATAGCGATGGAACTATGTATTCTGTATAAATTCCTAACAGGCGGTCGCCAAGAACGGCCACACGCCATTGCATATAGCAGCTCGTAAGAACCAAATGGAGACTGCAGCCACTTTGCTGGAGTACGGAGCGTTGACCAACGCGGAATCTAAGGCTGGATTCACGCCGTTGCACCTGGCCGCTCAACAGGTATGTCATGTCAGAGATTTTCCCGTAGAAAGATCCCATCAGATCTTGTCACTTAAACGATTACTTATTGGTAGACTTTGCGATCTTTTTATTCCTCCCATATCCTGAAAGTCTTTATCCACTCCACACTTTGCTATATATACTACATTACCACAAAAACAGCGGCCTTTACAGCCAGCCTTCATAGCCAGCCTTTACAGCCAGCCTTTATATTTTTGTTGTCAGGGTCACACCGAAATGTGCGCCTTGCTGCTCGAACACGGTGCTGAGGTTGACCAGCAGGCCAAGAACGGCCTGGCAGCCATACACCTCGCCGCTCAGGAGGACAGAGTGCCCGTCGCTCAGCTGCTGATCAAGAATGGTGGACAGGTCTGATCATTTTAATATTTACAACGATTTCCATCGATTTCTCAACATTTCGTTCTAATCCCGCTGCCGTTGTATTGGTAGGAAATAAAAGTAAAATTGCAATCATTTAAAAATATATATACTTAATAATAAGAAATAAATCTTAAATCATATAAATAGTTATGTTCCACCATCTTCATTACTATATAAATATGTAAGTTATGTCTGTATACTAATTTTGTTATAAATATTCGTTGTATGACTCACTGACATTAATTGTACCATTTTTAAAACTATTGTCTGTTTGTCTGTATGACCCGAGAACGACTTGAGCGATCTTAATGAAAATGTTATGTAATGCAAATGTAAAGATGTATAAAATATCGGGAAGAATATGGTAACTAAATCAATTTATTCGAGGGATAGGACACATCATAAGAGCATAATTTAAAATATCGGTTGCCATGGTAATGTAATAAGTTGGCAACTTTGTACCACATTTGAACTATAATTTGATAAAAATGAACAACTAACTCGTGCGCAGCCGCGGGCAACAACTTGTTGTTTAATAAATTTATGTAAACCAATATAACCTATAAAAGCATATAAATATCAAATTAAATTGACATTTGAAGGTTCCGAAATTTGAGTGCAATTTGATAAATCAAAGCCAAAAGAGTAGAGTGCTTTCAATCGATCTGCACGCACGCAGTATCCATATTCAATAGGTAAATCTCTTTCAGGTGGATATATGTACTAAAGGTGGTTACACACCGCTGCATATCGCCAGTCACTACGGCCAAGCTAACATGGTCCGTTATTTGCTTGAAAGCGGTACCTCTGTAAAAGCGCAGACCAATCATGGGTAAAGTTATATTTTATTTCTATTAAAAAATCTGTCCATTTAGTAATAAGAACTAAGTTCTAAATGTTCAGTTCAGTTTAAGTTCTCGTTGTTTTTATTAAAGCTGTGATGTCTCTGTGTATTAGTTACACTGCGCTGCACCACGCCGCTCAGCAGGGCCACATCAACATCGTCAACTTTCTACTTGAACATAAAGCGGATCCAAATGCAATAACTGTCGTAAGTATTGTTATATGTCAAATACTTCTAGATTTAAAACAATTATAACTAGAACTTTAACTATTTTTTATCTTTGTATGTCCCCTTTTACGTACTGCGTGATTTATAGGTTGTCACAATGCATCCGTAGCACTTCTTCTTGTTGTGGTCTCATAAGATCAAGCTTGCCCGATGCTGCTTTCTTTCGAAGTAATCAGGAACACTCAAAGTCAAAATTGATATTAAGCAAATCTTTTTTTCCACCAGAACGGCCAAACCCCATTGGACATCGCTTCCAAACTGGGCTATGTGACTGTGATGGAGACACTCAAGGAAGTATCAGATCCCTCAATCAGCGCCGCCTCGCAGGAGAAGTACAAAGTGGTCGCGCCAGAGACGATGCTGGAAACCTTCATGTCAGACTCTGAAGAAGAAGGAGGTTGGTTTGTTACTAGATTATTTTTGATTCCATAGAAACATTCCTTAAAGTTGCATCAACGGGTCTTGGTTAGAGTCGCTATGTACTATATTTGACCTAATATTCCGACACTGGTGGTGTCTAGTTTATATTTTTGAATAGAGAAAAATAAATTGGTTGTCAGTATATATATTTCGTAGAATTCCCATATTGGTGGGTATGTAGGTTTGTAATGATCATCCGCCCACAAACGGTTGAGTAAAAACAATGCTTCCAACGAAATACCGTAACGGATTCATAATTTACTGCGATCGATCTGTAAGAATTTTTTTTAAATGTCGACTCGTTGTTCAGCATGGTGTCCCAAGCATTTAGTAATATTTTAGTAAATGAAATGGGTTTTATAAAACTTAGTTTGACCGTTATGATCAATAATTTTCAGGAGAAGATACAATTCTCAATGACCAGCCATACCGCTACCTGACGGCTGACGATATGAAGTCACTCGGAGATGACTCTTTGCCAATCGACGTGACCAAAGACGAAAGAACAGAATCAGCCATGAGCCACAAGAATATAATGGAGATATCGCAAGGTAAAAAAAGGATACTTCGGGCATTATTTTACGTTTTTTGATGACGAAATTGCAGTAAGACGATACATCAATAACGTATGCGTAATTTTATGTTTATTATATGATATATTGTCTTACACATTCAAGTCGATTTGTCATCATCATCGTCATTTTATTCCAAATCATAAATTTTACCGTTTGATTTGATTTGTTAGGATCAGTGAATGGGATCCCGTACCAGCCGCAGCAGGAGGTGGTAGTGAAGAGTATCAGCCGCTACAGCACCGCCCAGGCGCCCAAAGGATATTGCTACAATGTGGACCCCACACAACCCAAGTCAGTACTAAGTGTAAAATGATATGTAATCTAAACAATCTTTAAACTTACTAAACCTCTACATACTACATAACAAGGTGCCACATCTACCATTGTAGGCTAACTGAGAAAATTTCTGCTGCTTCCGGCACTACTGTCTTTTGGAACGACCTGTTCCAGAGTAAATTTAAAAACTTTGTGAGACATTGTTGTCTAAATAATTAATTCAATAAGATGGCATTACTAACTTTCGCGTACATTGGAGTTGGTACGAGTGTGATTCCACACACTGTCGAATGACCTCCGACAGATCCGAAACTTGTCGATACCAACACCGATGTACGCGAGCGTGAGTGAAGCCGTTTTACCTAATTAATTATTTTGTAAGTTACATCTAGTTATGGAAATAAAACATGTGATAATATTTCAGATTGTTTAATTATTTTAATCAAAACACTCATGTGCACGCTGCCTGGGATTATGAAACAACAGGAAGAAACTGCAGTGGAAGAAGTAAGTTAAAATGTATATTTTAGTCCCTCCAACACACTACTTATTACAGGGACGAAAGTGGCAATAATTCAGTTACATTACCTAGACCCAAACAATTGCAAATCTTACTGTTGACAAACGTATTAAAGACTCTTCTGAAATTTTAACACGGTCTTCAATAACTTGACGGTCTTATATGTAATTTGTTAAATATTACTCATGTTCTTTTGCATCTTCTATGCATACATCAACCTCATAATCATTCGTATGTATAAAACTATTTGCAGTTTCCTGGTATCGTTCCTGGTGGACGCACGTGGCGGCGCCATGCGCGGCTGTCGCGGGGGCGGCGTGCGCGTCATAGTGCCGCCGCTGTCCGCGCAGCAACCCACGAGGATTACTTGCAGGTATATCAGCTACCACTAGGAGTTCAAGTGCGGTGGGTGCGGATCAGACCAAAGACCAGACTGTGCACGCTTCGGCCGACCTGAGGGTCGGCGGGGCTATGGGTAGTGTTAGGTCAAGCTCATCATATTAGCTACTGAGTGTATTGTAAGCTAACAATGCATACACTTTATATGTTCGAAATAAACTCACAGAATAGTACTTTGTAGATTTTTTTGTTAAGAAATCCTGGACGTATTACGGTAGCCATGTCACTATCGAGTGAATCTCCAGTTGGTATGTTTTATTTGTTAAAATGCGTATAAAAAGACGAATGCTGTTGTTGTTGTTGAGCCTTTATGAAAAATACTTTAATTTGTTGTAGATACTTGAAACCGTCGCGCATCAACCACATGCCGCCGCTGATGGAGGGCGAGGCGCTCGCCGCCCGCGTGCTGGAGATGGGCCCCGTCGCCGCCAAGTTCTTAGGGTAACATTAAATATAAATATTGATATAATTTATCTCTTATAATATGTGTCTTATAATATGTGTTACACTGGTAGTCCTCGGTCGAGCAAGCCGATATTTTTCGCTAGAAAACATATTGCGTGATGTGGGAAACGAAACAATTTTAAACCATCGTGTATATACATGAAGCCGTAAGACAGTTCCTAGACGAGCCGTTCGTCAAGTGGTTTAGCAGAGAGGTAACCCTGGATCCACCAATCGATCCGTATGAACTTCTTCTGCCCAGATTCTGCCAAACCGTGACCTTATAACATCGTCTACCCTTCGTACTATTGACATTTTTCACCAAATAAACTTGCATTTGATTGCAGTATGTATGTCCGATGTATATCTATCAGTCCCTGGAACGCGATCCTCTTATTTAATACCTATACACATACATATATTTGCAGAAAATTTTCTTTTAGTAGAATGATCAAGTGGTTCACTGGATGTTATGTGATTACTTATCAACATCGGTACCTACTAAGAGTCACGGTGACGTCATCAACTCATTAAACATTATAGGCCGGTGATACTGGAAGTGCCACATTACGCGTCGCTGCGCGGCAAGGAGCGCGAGATAGTCATACTGCGCTCAGACAACGGTACTAGCTGGCGGGAGCATAACGCCGACGCAACTGATGACGTTGTGCAGGACATATTGCACGAAACGCTGGAGATTGAAGGTAACACATTGTTTGATATCACTATTTTTAATACAACTAGGGCCAAGAGTTGTTACTTCAATGAGCAAGGGGAGTGAATACCGAAGTAAAGTAGAGATAGATGATTGAATCTTCTGGATATCATGAGGTGTTCTCTAGGTCAGTGCTGTTAGCAACGGCTTTGGGGTTTCCACCGATCCTCGAGCAAGATACGAGATGCCCGTTTGGGGCCAGGAAATCCACAAAAGTTTATTGGCGTCAGATAAAGTCAACGCTCGGATGTTTTACTCTTGAACTAAATATTGTGACAAAACTCATTCAACTCTTTTTTGTGCAAATAACATAAGCTGTTCTATTACTTTTCCAAGAAACTAACGACGAGGAGAAAGGTTGGGATGCGCCCCGCATAACTCGGATCTTGACACACGACTTCCCGCAGTACTTTGCAGTCATATCACGCATCCGTCAGGAGGTGCACGCTATTGGACCTGAAGGTACATAACTTAATCAGTTATAGGTTGTATTGTCAGGCAGCAAATAAACAGTTTTTAACAGTGGTAGGGCCCCAACTACATCTGTTGCACGAATGGGCCGGTAAGAACATTGGAATACCAACACCTCACAAAAGACAGGTGTGAAATACAAGTACTCTGCGTTTCATCTGAGAGACCTGCCGAAGGTCCTATTTCAGTCCTCATCCCCTTTCCATCTTTGCCCAATAAGGATAGGATGGGAAGGGAATGGGGATTTAACGAGGGTTAGCATGGGTAAGAAAGGGAAATAAGCTGTATACCTTCCCCTGTCCATTAAAGGTAGGCAACACATATGCAACTCATTAGCATCATCATGTTGATGCCTATTGGCAACGGTCACTTAATATTAGGTCAACCGCTTGCTTCTTCGCATCTATCCTGTACGCTAAATATAATTAATTAGTATATAACACTGTGAAATGTTTCAGGTGGTATGGTTTCCAGTTCAGTGGTGCCACAAGTCCAGGCGGTCTTCCCTCAAGGAGCGCTGACAAAGAAGATCAAAGTGGGCCTTCAGGTAAACCTCTTCAAACCACGGAAGGGTGTTAAGGATATGAATTTGAAAAAGATAACGGTCAATAATGTGTCTAAAAAGAAACGTTTCTCTTTAATTTGGTAGTATTACTTGAAATTTATATGAGCTTATAACTCTATGGTAATAAGGTCGCTTCTTTTAAATGTGCACCGTATATGTTATAAACTGGTATGGCTCTATCGTTGCAGTCTTTAGAACATGAAATAACTCTTACTTTGGAATAAAACTAATTCTACGGATTTCATCGCGTTTATTTTACGTTTTTTGATTCCCGACCTTTCGTGTACTTTACAGAGTTCATGGTAACGTCATAACATTCATTACAATGTGTAGTACTTATTTTTCACAAAGATTTCTACCCACAAGAATAGAAGATGGACATAGGAATCAAGCATTAGTCCGGTTCGCTTAAAATCCTAATATTTTCGTAATGGATTTTAAATAGTGTAAAATTCACTTAACAATAGTACAAAAGACGATGCCAAATTTTGTTACAAATCACCATTTATTCGAATTTAGATGCTAGAATTCATTTATTTAATCACTGAAATAAGAATGCAGTATAAGAGCGATTTAAGTGTATAACTTTAGTCTTAAGATAATTTATTAACATAAGTTTTCAGTTATCTGAACATAATCAATAGAATTTAAAAATTAAATTGCTACAATTAGAATTTTATAAGTCATAGGTTTTTCCAAAAGACCGTAGGTCAATGATATTATAGGTATCAATGAAAATTATCCTAGTGTAATGAAATGGATTAATCCTACGAACTTTCAGTATTATTATGACCATTCGCTTATTGCTTTTGAAGCAGATTAAAAAAAACTATTTATGATAATTATTTGGAATTGCCATATTTATATGTTGAATTTTCAATCAAAAAATAACTTTTCTTTGGAACAAGGCTTTATGAAGAATGCTCAGAATATAGTCTAGTAAAAGATCAGTTTTTAAGTATATTTCAGGTTGTTATTTGTACACGAGCAATAATATCATAAGTATATTATCTTACACATCTTTACAACATACAATTAGTACAAAAATATATAATACAGCTAATAGATGGTCAGGAAAATGTAGTTATCGGTGTGCTATTTTAATAAATCTTTATTAGTGTTAGTATTGTGTAATCATGTTTCAATATTTTCCTTTAAGACAAGTCTTTATGTTAGATGGTCCTATTCATTGTATAAAAAAGTTTCAAACATTTGAAAATGTCGATAAAAATGCAATAAAATATTGTTTGAGACCAAAAATACGTTCTGATATTACCAAAAATAATTCTTTTTAAAATAAGATTTTGTATGTGTATAATATCTATGGTATAAAATATCATTTCACACCATAGACACAGACAGAGTACGCGAGAAAAATATATTTGAGTCTAAGCTAAGACAGAGACGAAAGTTGCCTCTCGCTCGCGTCACTTTTTAGCTGTTGCGCAGCTTGAAGAAAACTTCAGACTATACTTTTAATTACCTATTACTTTTAATGAATAAAAAAGTGTTTTTAGTTGATTATTTGTACTTTAACAACTCATAAATGAATCGGACCAGTCGTGGAAAATATTTATTTAACGTGAATTAGTAATAAGTTTCTTTATGTTAAAATATGCGTTACTCCTATAGGGATAATGTATATACCCAATAAATTTAGAATTAACTTAAAAATGCTTAGAATTCCTGTAATGGTTCATTAAAATCATTTTGAAACGTGAATTTGTTTTTAATGAAAGTAAATTGGTAATGTATGAAATCACTTGAGACTTTCTCACACAGCGATTTGATATAGTTGTGTTTTAACATTTTCACTACTTGGTCTTTAGGTTAACAAATAGCATGTTTGTAATTAATACAAAATTGTAATGCTTGTTGATAGAAAAGGTATCGTATTTCTGTAGAATTAAGGTTTAAATTTCTGATCGTAAGCAATTTGGAGTGACGTATGTTTAAGTGTATGTATTTTTAAGATTCATAAATTTATTGGGTAAAAAAATTGTGCTTTGCCTTGTCAATAATGAATGTTTCTTGTTGTGCGATTACTTAATATAAACTTTATTCCTAAAGACCAAACGTGAGAGTTGCATGCTGTATATATTTGATTTTGCTCAGTTTTTATGTGTTCCAAAGCTTATTTAGTTTATTTTTCAAGCGCATGTGTGAGAAAAATGATGTGAGTTTGATTTTAAGTTGTATGTTGATATTTCCTTTTATATGCTTTTCCTGTGATTTCATATGTTCATATTTGCTTTGCACCACCCATTTCTTTTAACCTTATGACTCATACACATTAGTGATTTGAAGTTTTTATTTAAAAAGGAAAGCAGCAAAGGTAAAATAAGAATTAACAAAAGGTAAGTTTATATTTGTTTTATTTTACAATTATCATTATTACATGTGCACCATATTTCTGCATTCTAACACAAGTATCACCACGTTTGGTCTTGAGACGATTTTTTTCTTTTCTTAGAGTATGGTCGTAATAAAAAAATTGTGTTTTTATACAAATTCCCAAATTATTTTTTTATTCCTTAAACTTCATCATTGATAAGAATATAATTTACTATATGTCATAATGAAATCAATATACCAGTTGTTCATGAGTCGTTTCCAGTTTGAAAAGAAGAGTACAAAAATGGAAAAGAAGGAAGAAGAGTCCCTACTTCTTGTATAATCTCTCTCGTCGTGCTTGAACGAGATTATAGAATAAGTAGGGAACAAATGACGCCGCACAGCAAGAAGTTATGCAAATTGTTCTGTGAATAATAATGAACAAAAGTGGACGAATACGAATGGAACTTGTAATAATCATAATATTTGATCTAAGATTGTTAAGACCTATTCTTTAACAAAGCTACGTTTTAATATAAATACTATATCGTTTAAGTTCAATATTTCAAACAAAAGAAATTTAGCTTTACGGTTTACTTTAAAATCTATTCTTTCACTATCGTACCTGGTTCTCCTGTCTCGCTTACTCCTACATGCGTGACCTGAAGAGAATGAGATAGGACGTAGTTCAGAAACTAAAATCCGGACCATGTTTCATGGAGATTATTATACCATTTCCTGTTTTTATAGAAGTTATTCTGTTAGCTTAGTAACTTTGTACGATATATATATTTATTATTATCCTTCTCAAAATTATAAATGATCACGCTTACCGTTAACTTATAAAATAAAACAAAAATATTATGTGTAATACTGTACTACATATAAAATTGATATTCACTGAACAGGCCCAAATCATAGATTCGGAACTCACAGCAAAGCTTCTTGGACGAGGTGTAGCGGTCTCACCAGTCGTTACCGTCGAGCCCAGAAGGAGGAAGTTCCACAAGGCCATCACACTAAGTATGCCGGCACCCCGCCCGCACACCCAGGGCATGACCAACCAGTACAGCACCTCATCGGCTCCAACTCTCCGATTACTGTGCTCTATATCAGGTACACTTACATTTTGCTTTCTTACAACTTGCAAATCATTACGGATATTGGAGACGAACAATTTTATGTACCAAATTATATCGATATATTCCTTTGATTTATTTATTTCATTTCCAATATCTAAATGGTAAATCGTAAAGTGTTGCAATGGATTATGGCTTATATTTGCTATTACGACAAAGCTTGGCTAAAAGGTAAGTCAGCCTAAAGTAGGAGAAAATCAAGCTTATAAGTAATTAGGCTTATATACTTGTTTAAATTATATAATCTATATTCCATTACAACACAATGATGTAGAAGAATATCGGTTAAATCAAAGTCTACCCGTAAGTGGAATAGTAAATCTGTCAGACATCATCGGTAGACGATAGTTATTTTTAAATATCGATAGAGTAATTATAGATTCAAAATATCTTTATAGTGATTTATCCTGTTCCATAGAATATTTTTTATCTTTTGTAAACCATAGTGTAGTTGACAGAAGTTAACGAATTTAGAAAAAAAGTATCCCAAATCTATAGACAAAGGGATGAGCATGTCGATAAGAAAATATCTAGTGTAGTTAATAATCCTGTAAACCAGTGATTTACTGAACTATAACGAAACAGATTTATTAAACACATAAAGGATATAATATACGATACGCTTATGGCAAATACACTGACAGTTGTCGGGCTGTGTCCCTGTGTGCGTTATGTCGTGTCTACATTGTCTTTGTTCTCGTGTGTTTGTGTGTGTTGCACGCTCACCGTTTATGGAACTAAATTAATCGCGGCCCACGTAATGGACGCACACCAACAGGGGTTTTTCGCAAACGATCTCTCGAAGGTAATAAAAAATAAAGAATTTACATGTAAACTTAAAGACAGGGTTGATCTCGGTTTTAGTTTCACGTTCTATTTTATTTCGACCTTTGATTTTTATTTAAGTTCACTGTTCATTTGTTTTAGATGTTATTTCAACGCGCTTTTTGTTCTGATTCGAATGTCATGTTTAACAAGATTTCTTTTCCTTTTATCGATTTATTGAATGCTTTTTTCCATTTCTCGCTTCTCATACATTCTTTCTTTGTGCACGGGCTGAACTTTTTACGCTTTATAAACTCACCATCACTCTAACATAAAGAATGTAACAATTCCTGGGACATCTAGTATGCACTGTGATGTACACTGGTAAATATTAATTTTGAAACGACCTTTTTAGATAAATCGACAAAATAAAATCGCACATTATAAGCAAATTTATCACAGAACACCAACTTTTCTTCTTAGCAATACTAGTGTAGGAATTTATTTGCGATGTCTCATCGATTTCATCATCACTTCATATTTCTGGCGTTAACGCTCCTAAAAGTTCAATTGATTTGCTTGTACTGGTCAAAGTTTTTTTCCAAAACGGCCTATCAGTTCTATTTTCTTCACATCATCTCTTTATTTATTATCTACATCACCGACTGTCAGTTGTACTTCAGTTTCATTATTTCAGTAAATGTCCTTCGAGAGATCTGTTTTTTGGAAAACGAGACCTGCAATTTATGATAATTCGTTTTGAACTTTACATTCATTTGTTTGTTTTTATCAAATACAGCACTTAATTTAAGATAACCAGGTAATAGTAACACTATATGCCACGTATGACCACATTTCTTGTTACTTCAATTTATAAAAAAATATTTTGTTTCTCGTTTCCTTGTGTGATGTGTTGTCTTTGCTTGCTGTGTGTTTGCTATAGGCCGTTTTGGAAACATTATTTTTTTGTTTACTTTGCGTTATATATGTTTTAGTTATTGATCGATATATGTTAAATTGAAAGGGTATAAGATTAACTTAACTGTGTACAATTATAACACATTTATATCTGTCCATTTCTGTCTTGAATATGTGTAATATTGAAGTATCGTAGTTAATTATTTGTAAAGTAGATCGATATTTTAAATCAATTGTATTAAAATTGAAAGGCTAGCTTCTGGCATGCATAAAATTTTGTTGCAGTTAAAAAAGCAAAAGACTGCAGAGACTGCTCTAAAATGCTTTAATAAAACATTGGCATTCCTTGTAGATGCATTTATTCTGCGTAGCTTATGTGTTACTAACGTTATTTTAGGATCTGTTACTTTTATATGTAATATAACCTCAGGAGGAACGAACCGCGCGCACTGGGAGGATGTTACTGAAAATACGCCGCTGACGTTCGTTAACGACTGCGTGTCATTTACAACAACGGTCTCCGCGCGATATTGGTTGATCGATTGTCGTCATGTTGAAGAGGCTACAAGGATGGCTACTGAATTGTACAGGTGCGAAAATAATATTTTGTCTTGAAAGAAATTCGTCGCTACAATTTGCTAAATTTACAATCTATTTGTCCAATCAGTAGGGAGATTAAAAAAGCTTTACGAAAATCGATTTTTTTTCTGTGATATTAGAACTAGGTATATAAAATGAATAAATACAGTCAAGGCACAAATCAGGGAGTCAGAACTGAAGACTTTTTTGGCGATTTTTGTCAGGTTTGGTTGAATATTTAAGCATTTTAATACAATTTGTAGAGAGGCGATCCACGTACCATTCATGGCCCGATTCGTGGTGTACGCAAAGCGAACGGACGAGTGCCAGGCGCAGCTGCGCATGTTCTGCGTCACCGACGACAAGGAAGACAAGGCATTGGAGAGGATCGAACGCTTCATACAAGTTGCAAAAAGTCGAGATGTTGAGGTGATTATAAAGAACCCATCTGATACTTAACCTGAAAGAGAAATTTATTTGCCACGGTATTCGTTCCTATCTTTTATATTTCAGATTCTGGTATGCAATTTTATTGATAAAATGGAACACTTTCGTTGGTATATCTGTGGTAGTGATTTTTCGGATTTCTCCTATTGTTAACCTTAGACATTTATTAGGAGAGGATATTAATGCTAACTGAAATTGTACAGGTCCACGAAGGGAAACCGGTGTATTTGGAGTTTGGTGGCAATTTGGTGCCGATTGCAAAGTCTGGTGAACAACTTTCGATTCCATTTCGCGCCTTCAGAGAGAACAGAGTCGCGTTCCCGGTGATGATCAAGACTCAGGACTTGGAGCCGATCTGTCGCTGCCAGTTCATGAGAGACCCCAAGGTTCCTAAGGGAGAACCTTCCCCATCGCCGGTAAATATATTTCATTTTCATTTACCATCTTTACTAGCGTATTTTTGTAAAATACGCGTGTCAAATCAATGTAACAATGTCTGAGATAAATAACATTTAAAATGTTCACCAATGCAATTGCTAGAAAAAATGTAAAAAAATAGATTTCATTGGATTCACCTCAAAAATGTAGAAAACCCGGATCAATCTCTAATATGCCATTTTGCCAATTTTTAAGTTCTATTTAGACAATCTCTGACCACTGTAGTAACACATTTTTTATTGATTATTATTTCAGATCGCAATCCTCAACATCATGGTGCCAGACGACATTTCGGTGGAGAGGACATCACCAGTGCAAGCTGACGCCGTGCCGCGCCGCACCGACGAGCAGGAGCTCATATGGAGACAGAGGCTCCGGGATCCGAGGTAAGAAGTGACATAGGTACACGAAAATTCAGAAAACCCTAATATAAACCCTACCCTAATATAAAGATATTAGGTTGTAAGTCGATATATTTAACAATCGTAGAGATTGTTTTTATTAAATCCCAGTGCTGTTTAGCTTTTGGTATTAAATAAACTATAAGTCATTTGATATACATTTTTTTACTCACTAAGCCCACAATTGGTAAACACTGGGCACATGATTATTTAACAATAAAAAATCGGAAAACAAAGGCGAAAAAAGTATTGAGCAATTTTGCATTTACCTATTTTAAGTAGATGTAACGTATTTTTTTTACTTAAAGATTGGAAGACATCTGCAACCTGCTGGGTAAGGACTGGGTGGCGCTCGCCTACGAGCTGGGGGTGAGCGTGGCCACCGTCAACCAGATCCAGGCCAAGCGTATCACGACCGCCGAGCAAGCTCAGCTTATGTTGAAGTTGTGGAAAACTCAATCTGGAACTAAAGCTTTAGGTATATACTTTGGATTTTAACAGTTTAGAAAGGTATGGGGTGTGTAGTAGTCGTGCGTATCCACAAGGCGCTTGGGTATGTTATGTATATACGGTAGGATATAGAATAATGGGATAAGTTCAACATATACACAGCTCAATAAAAATGCGACACACACAGAAGATATACAGAATAATAGAAGCGAGAACACAATGTAAATCGATAACAGATTATAACGACTTAAGTAGCGCGCGAAATCGTATACGTAACCAAGCTAAGTTGCCAAGTCACTGAAAAACGCCGTCGCTAGTGCGTCCGTTCAACCGCGTGTTAGGGTTTTAAATTGATCAATAAGAATTTTATAATATAACGCGTGTCAAACGGTATATGAATGTGTAAATCTCGAGTGTTCTATTACTCAGGTCGCCTATAATATATGTAATTGCCTTTTTAAACATACTTCTCTGTAATCTACTTGTATAGCAACGGCTTAATAATATAATAAATAATAAACAGTCTATAAATACTAAACATGCAATGTGCTTTTCGTTTATTATTGAAGGAAAATAATATGACATTTACAAAACATGGGTACAAATAAATTAATTAACTTTTGCACAATGTATACAAATACCATTCTAGAGGGTTATTGAAAATCTATAATTCAAGTGAATTGTTTTAACTTCTATTCACTCATAGAATACTATGTTTTAAATATTTACAGATAATTCTTTAGAATTGGCATTATGCCGTATCGGGAGAGACGACATTATCGCATCGCAGTCAGATATTAGTAACGAAAGACGCATTCAACGCAACATATATCAAGAAAGACAAGCATCTGAAGAAATCGAAGCTTATAAGGGTAACGTAGAATCGTTATATTATAACACCTCATAATTATTTAATTTTAGTTCAGAGCAGAGAAACATAGCAAGCACTATATGTTTCTAATCGGCCTTAATAACTTTGATTACTTATGAGATTCGAAAAGGAACAACTTTTATTGTTAACATTATTATGTTTATAAAAGTTCTCTCTGTGTAGCGGAAGAGGACAACAAAGTAAAAGAAAAGATTTATGATGACGACCATATAGCAGAGACGATTCGCAACGAATCTGAACTCGACCAGGATGAAGCTAAATATTCACCCGAAGAAAAATCTATTGTAGACAAAAGTGAAGTGGAGAGAACGCCCACCCCAAGCGAGGAAAGCGAAGAAGACGAAGGCAAGACAAACTAATTTACTGCATTTATTTTAATACTTGACTATACATTGGTGTAGTGAAATGATAATAAGATAAAAAAATGTGTAATGTGTTGCATTATGTTTTAGGTTCTCCTTGGACTAAACATTAAAGATTTGACTTTAAATTGCAGATGTAAAACGCAGCGTAGCTGAAAGAAAAGAACAAATTACTAAAAAGCTCAGTTCAAGCAAAATACCAGCTTCGAAACAAAAGAAGGAAATCCGTGAAGAAATAATTGAGATCAAAACTCAAATTAAGCCGGATATAAAAAAGTTCCACGATATCGAGCAGCAGGTTTGACGATATTTAAAAAATTTAATATGTCTTATTTGTAGCAATTAACAAAATTGAAATTATTTATCGCAGGTAAAAGATAAAGAACCTAAAATGGAGAGAACCCGTTCCAAAACCTCACCTGAAATGGTGGAAGAACAGCAAGAAATCGAAGAGCATAAAGAACACGTAGAAACTAAGGTCGAAGAAATAAAACTTGAGCGACATGTAGAACAGTTTAGAAAATTTGATCCGTCATCACCAGCTAAGCCAACGCCTAAACATTTACAGAGACATATGAGAAATGAATCGATGAGATTCCCATCTGGAGACTTTTCTAACGTTACCATCACCCCGAGGAAATCTATAACTGTTGAGACAGTAGAGACCAAACAAGTGATCGACACTAAAACCGATTCATTTACCAAGGAAATTATATCACAAAAGGAAATAGACAGGGCAAGAGTCGAAGAAAAGTTAGACGATGGTGACAAATCGCCAGAACTGGTAATGGACACGGAAAAAGACATAGCGGAAGCACCATTAAGGGATAAAATTAGTTCATTTGAGTCCAAGATTTCCAAGGAACCATCAATTGACAACACGAAAACTATTAAACTTACTAAGGAAGCTTTAAAAAAACACACTCTTGAGCAAGATCAAAGTATAGAATATACTCAAGAGTTCGTTAGAGAACAATCTAAGCAGATATCTAGTACTGACACTCGCGAACATGTAATTCAAAAAGTTATATTTGAATCTGAGAGGCATATCGAGACGGCTAAAACAGTAAAAGAAACTATTCAACAATTTGACACAAAAACAAAACAGGAAGAAAAAATTAAGCCATTCCCTAAAACAATCAGAACTGATTCGACACTTGTACAAGTTTCGTCTGAAGAAGACAGCGAGTTCCTGAAAAAGTCAACCGACTCTGAAACGGAGACTGAATCTCAAACTACAGTAAAAGTCGAGAAAGACAAACTTAAGTCAAAAATTGGCGCTGATAAACTGTTTTATGAAGGAAAATTCGACATAAGGGACAAAAGTGAAGCAAAATCTGAAGAGGGCCAAGATGACCAAGATAAGAAGGATGACGATAATGATAAAAAAGGTGATGGCAGGGTAGTAATCACGGAAGTAAAGTTGGAAAAACAGTTAACACAAGAACTAAGAAGTAAAGTTAGCGAAGAAGACATTACAGAAGACGTTGAACAAAAAGATGTTTCTGTTAAACAATTAGAAAAGGTAATTATTACTTTTGTGGTTTCATTAAACATTTTTACATTTCTTTAATGGTATTTTGTTAATTTTCTCTTAGATGGATACACAACAGTCCACAGCAAGCACCAAATCTGATTTAACTAAACATACTAAGACAGATTCAACTGGCTCAGATATTCATGATTCCATTGCGTGCAAGATGTCTCAAGAGTCTCCTGCACAATCCACTATAGATAAAGTAGACTCCTTAGCCGACTTACAACAAAGTACTGAAAAAGACGTTAGTTTTGTATCACATACGGAGTCAAAGGTCAGTTTTTAATTATTGCTACAAATTGGTTTTTAAAAGAGTCTTGTAGATTGATTTTCAATGTTGTCATTGACATTTTATTTTTAGGTATATTCAAAACATAGAAGCGATTCATTAGACGAAGCGTCACAATTTTCTGATTTAGAAGACCAAGTAGGTACGAGTCCTGCACACCGATCAGTTCATGATAAAGAGTTGATAATCTCTTCGATAGTAGAAGAAAAGGGTTTATCGATCACTGTAACTCATATTGATGATAATACAAGTAGAGAAGAATCTACAAAAGTTGTAAAATCGGAGACGGAATTACAACTTAAACACGCTGAAAAGGTACCCCACCCCGTATTGCTATTTCATTCAACTTCCATAATGTTACAAAATATGTTGTATAACTTGAGTTCCAATACTTTGTCATTTTTTCAGATATCACCATCTAAGGAATCACCAGTTATAAGTTCAAAAGCGCGACAATTTATAGAAACAGTTCCAGAAGATGATTCCGTGCAGGAGTGTTTCTTCTCGAAACGTATTTATTCAGACTCCTTAGAGGATTCAGAACATACTGATTCTCGACGCC
Organism: Papilio elwesi; assembly: GCA_029849275.1. NCBI lineage: Eukaryota > Metazoa > Arthropoda > Insecta > Lepidoptera > Papilionidae > Papilio > Papilio elwesi. The sequence goes on from CM056709.1 coordinate 2,941,435, forward strand.
ATTCAGAAGCAGAATCTCTAAAGTCAGACCAATCAGATTTTAGGGCAAAAATTTCGTCATCTGATTTTGATGAAAGGGCAGAGTATGAGGAAACTGTAGACTCAGGCAGCGGATTTGGAGATGAGAAATTTGAAGAAAGTGTTGGATTTACAGCAATAAAAATAGACCCACAGGCTTTACACAGGGATAGCAAAGATTCTGATTCCGACAAAGTTGAAGAAACTGAAGTGGTTTTTAAAAAAGTGGTACCGAAACGTCATTCCAGAACAGAGTCAATTTCCATAACCAAGTTAACTGACTTACAACTGGATATCGATGTACCTAGGCCAAAACAAGAATTTCAAGTGATTGTAACTGAAGCAGAAGAAATAGAGAGGTCGTTTGAAAAAGATGAAACTTCTGATAAAATTTCATCTGAAAGTAGTAGAGAAATCGAAATATCTGAGAGAAAGTCATCGGAAGGTATATCAGATAGGATATCATCAGAAGACGCTGTTACTGATAAAAAGACCTCTTCTGAAGAAGAAGCCGCTAAAGAAGGACAAAGGTTGTTAGAGCAGGAATCTGAAAAAGAATACAAGGAATTGATAAAGAGTACGCAAACAGTGGATGTTCGAAGGCACGTTCAAAAAGAAGAATTTGTTGACAAAGGTAAGCATTAATCATAAATCTTAAAAGGAAACTAAAAAAATCTTAATCTGACAAATAAATCAAGTGCATTAATAAAACGTAGGATATATCTATGAAAATCTTGGACTATCTGTTTGGTACAGTTCGCTTTAGTACATCTTTAAATGATTAGGTATTCACTTTCCTACAAGCTTCATATTCCAGAGACGGAAATTTGACATCGTTTTTATTCTTTGCGTAAAAATCATTTGAAATAATTGAACAATGTGGCGTATGGTATTAACCTACTCTTCCGTTATGTTTAAGGAATTGTAATTTCTCATACAATCGTTAAATAAATTAAAAATGTATTTAATTAAAATTACAGTGGAAAATAAACGACAATCTGTTACATCAGTAGGATCAGGTTCAATCGGTGAATTGCGTTTAGAAGAAAAGAGACTTTCTGATGCCCAAAGTCTTACAGAGTCAAGAGATTACACATTCGAAGAATCTGAAGATGATATAGCTACGCAAGGAACGCATGTTGATATGCCCAAAGAAAAGTCCGATAAAGTAGAATATGAAGTCAAAATGGAATCTCTTGGTATGTATTAATAGTTAATGCATTTACTTATTAACAAACAAATAACTTTAACCGTGATAGAGCCCGCTATAACGACATTTCTGTTGCATCAATGCATATGAGAGGGGAAAAGGGTTTCACGAGAAAAAAGATGAATAAGGAAAGGAAATATATTTCTTCTGTTTATTCTGTCCTCTGTTAGTTAAGTTATCTACAACTCATTGACTTATAAAAGATGTTATAAAAGATGTTTATAGGTAGCGGTGTCTTATAGAGTGAATCGTGAGCTCATTTGCCATCTTCGTCAATAAAAAAACTAAAAAATTATATTTTTTTTACTTTTAGTTAAATTAAGCGAACCAACAAAACCTTCAAAGTTGACTCATGGTGACTCACTGGATGATGTTGAAGGATTTCCTGAAGATCATACTGAGTATATACATAAGTTACCACATATTTCAGAAGCAGGGTAAGGGTAAAAAAAGTTATTTTTTGTTAATTTATATTTAAAAACTCTAATGTTGATTTTTTCATCTTTTAGATTATCATCCGATAAAAATTTAATGCGAGAGTTTTTGAATAAAGAGCGAGACGAACAATTGAAACGTGAGACCACAATAGTAACGGTTAGAACGATAACTAAAACAGTTGAACCACATGAAGAAGTAGCCGAAACTGAAGTTACTGAACATTCAGTAAAAGAGACGGATCCCATGACGTCATCACATAGTACAGATGTTACAACAGAATTTAAGGTAACTTCAACATCAATTACAGAACAATCGAAAATAAAAACAACTGTAAGTGACAGTAAGTTTGATGTTAGTAAGATAAGGACGGATACACTTGGAAAGTTTGATATATTAAGTGAAAGTAAAGATACAAAATACGAAAAAGAGCTATCTACTGAAGAATCAAGTTTAGAGGATAAAACAGATACTTTGAAGGAACAAGACAAATCTATAAACGATGACGAAATACAGAAAGGTGGCGTAATATCGTCGACTAGAAGTCCTACTATAGAAAAAGATATCAAAACGATAACAAAAGAAATTATGGAGTGCGAAAAACGATCATATGATGCAAAAGTACCACAGAAAGAAGAAAGACGTCATTCTTGTATTAGTCCCGCAATTTCACTTGAAAGAATAGCAGAGTCAGAAATTGAAATGGAAGAAGAATTACCCAAACCAATTCAATCAACAACTGCAGCAACTGGTGCAGAGAAAGAAGACTACGAGAAAACAGGTATGAAGAAATCTGATTCAGCAATGAAACAAATGGCAGATAACATAGAAATTATAATAAAACAAGCTTCGGAAGATATCGATATTTCTAGCGAAGAACCTGATATTGTCCAGAATGAGACGGAAAGACCCGAATTGCAAGATTTAAGTGAAAAAGTCTCTGTTGACTCTATTATAGAGGAAGCTGTGACTACTGTTGAAGGTTATCTTAAATGTACGGAAGAAAAAGTAGAAACCAAAGAAGAAACTCCAAAAATAGACACTCAAAATATTGTTAAAGATCGCCCAAGCTTAATGAAATCTTTATCTAGAGATAGTGGGGAAATCGTGATGATACCAAAGAAGAAGCAAACAAGGACATTTTCCGTCCAGAGTTCTCCGGAAGAAGTAGAAGAGCAAATTTACACGGATTCGGAATCGGGTAAATGTTTTCATAACTTTCTGCAAAGGGTGTTCATTTCATGCCATCAAATTTCAATGACTTAATGTAATCGTGTGTTATATTTCTCTAATTGTACTTTGTTTTAGACATGGACAAGGCAAAAGTACTAGAAATAATAGAACCTAGTAACGATATAGACGGAAAAGTTCCTGCTTCTAGTTTTGATACAAAAAAATTGAGAACCGATTCCCTCGACGATGCGGATGACTTCCCGGAAAAAGAGGTAAGGAATAATGTATTTTATATTTATATATAGACATTCATGCTTAAACTATTAATAATGTATATTTTGTTTTAGTCTGATTATTTTACGGATGAAGATAAATGTTTTGAACATATTCCTGAATCATTGGATTTAGTCAAAACAGAAAACGTGAAAATAAAATTTCCTGAAGCTAGTGCTTCAAGAACTACTTATCAGGATACTGAAACTGAAAAATCATCTGGTAAATATATTAAGAAAACGCAGTTTGTTGACAGTATATTACGATCTGAACTTGTTTCCAAATCGACAACTGAATCATCTGTTACCACAGTTGTATCAACGTTGACGAAATCATCAGATGAAGATCAAAAATCCGTAGTTGAAGATGGAACATCAGCTGATTTCTCCAAAATGAGTGGGGCAGATTTAGTGAAAGATTCATCTAAAACATCCTTAGAAGGTAAAGAAGAATTTAAGCTAGAGGAGCAAACGGACGAAAGAGTGCTCACGCCTGATTTATCTAAAAAGTCAATTGACTTAACAAAAGATTATTCCAAGTCTTCAATGGATAGTAAGGATACTTCAAGAGATTTCGCCACAAATGAGTTATCTAAAGATTCTACTGCTGACTTATCAAAGGATTTTTCCAAAGCATCCATAGACAGTGTTAAAGAATCATCTAAGTCGATTGACGAAAAAACATTTTCTGAAGACCATTCCTCATTCGATGTGTCTAAAACTTTAGCTTCGGACATTTCAGAGGGGATCACAATGAGTAAAGAATTCATAGAAGAAGAGAGATCAGTGTCAAAGATTATAAGAATTTCTACTAGTTCTTCCCAAGAAACGTCTGTTATGACAGAAAGTAAATTACTAAGCGAACAGGAACCTTTTGATAAAACAAAAACATTAGATAAAATTGACACAGTAAAAGATACTGTACAGGACGAAGATGATAAACAACTGCAGTATGGTCAGAGAGAAACCCAACAAATAGTATCTGAGATGGATGAAATAGAAAAAAAAAGCAATGACGAAACAAGCAAGGTCGAAGTCGATACATCAGATATGAAAGAGCTAAACCGAAGATGTTCTAATCTCTTGGAAGATATATCATCACAAGGCGCTTTGATAAGAATAGATTCTAGCCATATTACTCACGGTAATTTGTTTAAATACCTTATATCTTTTTTCTTGAGTCTCATCAGTATCGATACGATATTTGGCAATGAGTCTTAAGTAGTTAATGTTATCATTGTATTTGTATTATTTATTCTTTTGAACTCCTATTCTGGAAAGAATGACCCTGATTTTATGTTCTCTTCTGTGTGTGAACTTCGATTTATATATACATATATATATATATATATATATATATATATATATATATATATATATATATATATATATATATATATATAATATAATATAAAATACCGGAAGCTTCAAGACTTTTTTATAAACATTAATAATGCAGTATATTTTACAGATCTTGCATCAAAATTCTCTAAAACACCGCCTCCATCTCCTGTCGATTTAATTTTAAAAGATAGGACTAAATCAGAAGACAGTGCTGGCGATAAGCAAACCGGAATGCATCTGAAAGGTAATTATTTATCTATCATATACGGATTTCTCCACTCAAGCAATTACAAAGTTGTTGTCATAAGACATTATACGCACGCTAAAGTATTAAATCTAGCTATTCAATTCAATGCACTTAGAACCATATTAACACGCTATGGTGCACCTTAATTTACGGTTTTTGGATTACTAGGGACTTAAAACGTTCGCTTATTTTAATCCAAAACAACTCAAACTAAAAAGGAAACGCAGATTTTCCATTTGTTGTTTACTTACTTGTTAGTTACTTCTAAATGGTAATAACTATGAAATATCCAGGTTCCGACACTTCGTTCTTGGACGCAAACAGGCAGTCACCCCGAGCTTCTTCCGCAGGAGATAGCTTATTAAGTGAAACAGAAGCTCATCAAAGTGGTCAGTAATTTATTTTTTATGAATATTAAATTATTAAATTCTATCGTATATTACTTCTATCTATATGTTACTTGTATTAAAACATTGTGTGTGAAAAAAAAACATATCAATGGGTGTTTTCTATGTTTGTTATTTTATTTATATTTAAAATTTAAAAAAAAATGCTAAATGTTATCCACAAACATAATGATAGGCAAGCCTACGACGACCTTCTCAAGCTTGATTTAGTAAAGTAGTGGCAAGTAGATTCATAGCGAAACTTTACTCATAGTTTTACATAAATAGTAAATTAGTAATACAACGCCTTATTTGCCACACGTTTGTTTTATGCCAAATTAATGCATCTCCATTCACACGTATTGATAATAAATTTGTTACTATTAAGTTCATATTACAAATAAAGTTGGATTTTATATGTAAGACCTAGTAACACTATTCAACATAAAAGCATCAAACTGATAAACATTGTCTTCATTTGCGAACATCACAAAGTTAAGCCAGAATTTATCAGCACAGTAAATTTTACTTTCTTTCTTGCGGAGCCCTTACGTTGCTTTAGGTAAGTGACCTACAGCAGAAACAAACCATCACCCATTATTGTTGCTTTGAAATTCTTTACCGTCATAATCAACTCACGCCGTTTTCGTTTGATCGTTTTCTATAATTCACTTTTGAGTAACGTTTCGCTTTGATTCAACATTCTTCTTCATCAAGTTTACCATTTAACTTTCACAATAGCTTAAGCACTTTTGCGTTCTTCATTTTATTTGCATAAAAACATGTATATACATATATCGCTTTCGTTAACCATAGAACTTCAATGTCGTCGAAAGAAAACTTGTGACATTTATTATCTAAATGTATATATGTTAAGAAGTAATAGTTTCGATGTTCGAGTACATATTTTTTTATGAATAAAAATATTTATTATACATATTTATTTGATAACTTACCATGTTAGCTTTATTTAAAAATAAATATGCTAATGAAAAATGAATTCTTAAAACAATTTAAACATGTGTATTATTTTCTGATTGCAGATATATTAACTGAAGCGTCAAAGGTACTAAGTGAAGCCGCCAGACCGAAATCTCCGATAAAACATCTCGCTGATAACTTAACATTCGTGAATGTCGATCAACCGACCATAACAAGTGGTGCAGTTGAATTAGTCGATCGTACTATCGAAAAGAGTATGGATGTCATAGATCAAATAAAAAAAGAACAACTTGCGGTTAAAATGGAAGAAATGCATAAAATAATTCCAACTGAAAATTTCTACTCTAAATCTGTTATTGAAACATCTACCTCATCGTCGTCTATTCATAAAACGGTGGAAGGTGCGGAAATGAAATTCCAAAACATTGATCCCGAGGTTGTTATGTCTAATATGGTCACAAAACTTGGAGTACCTCAGGAAGAGTTCAGTACTATTCTAACTCATAAAGAAACCGAAACAAGGAAAATATCTGGACAAGAATTTTATTCAGAAACCAAGCATGTATCTTCATCCGACGATGATTCTGTTGTAATAAAGACTGAAACTACCCATGAATTGCGAGGTCAGGAGCACGAACTAAAAGAAAAATCTGTTATTAGAAAAGATGGTGATCAAACGGAAACTTCAGAAAAGAAGTTAGAAAAAGCTCATGAAGCTTCTGCGAAGAGATCCGACGTAGAAACGAAAACCGTTCTTAAAAGCACGGATGATACTGATATTATAAAAGTAGAGAGGGAATTTACTGAACAAGGTCTTTATACTGGTCGACAGACAAAATCAGAAGAGAAAATGACTGCTATAAAAGATGAAACCGTAAAGAAAACACAGGAAGTTAAAATTTCTGAAAGGGAAATGTCACATGAACAATGGGGTAAGGAGTATTTTACTCAACCAGGAGAATTAGAAGATATTCAGGAAACAGATGATAAATCAAGAATGGCATTTGTCGATTCTTCTTTGAAAATAGTTGAGAAGGATGAAGTTGTTTCAACTACAGAGATCTCTGAAAAAGGGAAAGTAGTGAGTTCAAAAGTGGAACATCACAAAGAAGAATCAGTAATTGAAACCAAAGAACATGACGACCTTAGTTCTGACGCTTCGCATGCACCAAGTTTTAAAACTGACTCAGCTGATAAAAAAGATTCATCTGAAATGAGTCCAAAAAGTAAATCGAAGTCTTTCAAAAAAGATAACGAAGTTTATGAAGTAGATTTTATAAAAGAAATTAGGGTATCAACATCACCTATTAAAAGTTCATTTAGTCGAACGGGAAGCCAGGACACTCATTCTGAATCAGAAATAGTACCCGACTTACCACATGACGATAAAACAGGGGAAACCCCAAAAAAGGACAAACTGAGTAAATCTCCGATAAAGTTACACCAATATCAAATTCAAGATCAGGTGTTGGAAGTCTCTTTACACAAGGCAGATTCCTTTGTAATGGGAGATATTGAACCACATTCAACTAGCAATAAAGAAGATATACGTGAATTGAAGTCTATTGAAAGCCCTAAAAGTGACATTAAGATTGAACTTAAGCATACTAAAGTTTCAGAAAATGAACAATCTGTTAAATTTGTGAAAATGGATTTGCTGCCGAACGTTATCGAAACAGAACGAAAAGAATGGGAAGATTCGACCACCACAACTAAAGATTTAATGATAAAATCTAGTGAAAGCGTGGATACTGAATATATGATTAAATCGCTTGAGTCACATGACGGCGAAATTTTACAGAAATCTATGGATTCTACTGTAAGTGCAGAGACATTGCAACCTTCTGAATTTTCTACAGAAGGTGATTCTGCGTATTTGACCGGGACAGATCACAAAAAAGAGGAAATCAAATTGATAAAAGAAAAAAGTCTCGAAGACATTTGTACTAGTGGGTACGACACTGATCTCTCTTCTGCCGAGTTTCATGTGCTGAAACTTGAAACAGAAAAGGTTGATTTTGACACGTTGATGTCTGCTCAACCACTCGCTGACTTATCAGTTTTGGAAAAAACTATCGACGAAGTCAAGCAGTCTCTTGAAGCAGCGCAAGGAGAAATTATAAGCGAAAAAAGTGATGGTAGTAGTAAATATAAGCAATCGCCATCCGAGTTTCAATTTAAAATACTAATAAGTCCTGAGAGGCCAGATGTTATAACTGAAGAACCGCATCACACCGATGATCATTCGAATAAATTTGTTACTGCTTTTGAAAACGAAGAGAAATTATCAGACAGTCAAAAATCTGACAGCGCCTCACAAAAAATAAGTTCACAAGATGAAACTATTACATCTGAGGAAGATAAAAAAACAGTTCAAGTAAAAGAATTGAGCCCACCACTCGATACAGGAGACTTTTCAGTAAAATCCGACAGCGGTCCACATTCAATTTTAGAAACTGAAAGTGAATTTGGTTTTTCTGACCGTGACGGCTCTTCGATAGGCAGCCCTGAAGTAAAATTACGAGTTCACAAACATATAACAAGCAAATTGGGAGTAGTTGAAAGACGCTCGGCATCTGAAATCGAAGGCTGGTCTAGCTCGGGCGAAAGTCATTATCAAAGCTTTGAACACTCCGAAAGTAGGCCACTATCTTCGGATATTGAAGTTATGTTAACAGCCCAAAGTGGAACTGAATTTGAAACCGCACTTACAAGTCATGACATTTCTTCACAATCGCTTAGGACTTCAAAAGATTACTTTACAGCAGGGAGTTCGCTTGCTTCAAGAGACAGCATGAAAAGTCTAGACTCAGATGGGTCAAGTCATGTAGCTAGCATTGATATTTCGGATGCTTCTGAAACTCTTGTTCCATCAGCTAATGAACTTAAAGAAGAATTAATGGAAAGTAGTACTTACGTAGAACAGTTTCTTCATGAAACAGAAAAAGAACAGGTTTCGAAATCAAAGGAAATGAGTGACGAGGAAGTTTCAGGTGGTGATGGAGAAAATAAAGTTGATGATATTGAACCACTTGGCAAAATGAAAAGATCACATGAAATGCGGTTTCAACCGAAGGATATGATCCCAGAACACTTTCCCTTAGATGGGACATCTGAAAGTATTGAATTCGAAGATGATTCATTTAAAGAGAAAGATGGCTCGGATACTACTATTTCTAGTCAACTTAAGACTGATGAAATTTTGTCGTCATCTATTTCTAAATTAGACATATCTTCATCTTTATCACAACCCGAAATAAACAAAGAAGAAGACTTAGAAGATCAAATGATTTTTAAGCAATCAACTGCAAAAGACGAAGCTATACCTTTCGCCGTTACAAAAATAGATAAACCCAAAAGAGAATTTGTAGATATTGATAGTCAAATAATACCTGTAGGATCTTCAGAATATGAAGAAATTGAGAAGTGTGGTAATATTAAGAAACAAACACTGTACACTGTTGACGACGAAGTTGTTCGCCAAACGATTATTCAGACTGAACAAATTTTACACAAAGAAAAGCCTGAAATTAGAGAAGAATGCGTTAAAAAAACTGTGCAGGATGTCAGTGCAATACCTTTTCCTGTTACAGAAAAGCCACAAAGTCAAAGAGAACTTGTTGACGTAGACTCTGAAATAATACCTGTCGGAACAAAACAATTCGATGAAATATCCAAATCAAAAAGTGATTCTTCAGTGCCTAAAACTAAAGCAGAAAAGTCTACTGTACTGCTATCAGAGAGTCAATTAGAAAGTAAGCTAAGTTCCACATCTAGCTTGAAAACTCATGAGCATATATCGACTCCACATACACCATTGTCTGCACCTAGTCAAAGCTCATTATCTACAGAAAATGGACGAGAGTATGTTTTAGATGATATTTACGATATATCTGAAGCACCTGAATTAAAATCCGATTTTGCTACCGAAAGCAGTCGTTCAGAATTAGTGGTAACAACGGAAGATAAAACGTTACAAACCTTTGAAAAGGAACAAGAATCTCCAACCAGTGATGAATTTGAAATGGTTGACAAACCAAGTGAAATGGATGACTTCGTTGTAATAGAAGAAGTAGCAAAAGAAGCTCAAGAAACAGATCCGGAGGGCAAAAGTGTTAAAATTGTATCCCAAAAATATGTGAAAAGACACGACGTAGAAGTTGAGGAATACTTATCAAAAACCACGAAAAAACAAGACAGCAGCAGTGCTTCTGGTTCTTTATCAGATGAAGAACTGCTTCAATTTGAAATAGAGCAAAAGAAGCTACAAGCGCAAGAATTAGCCGAAATTGAAGCTGGTAAACGTTGGATACAAATGCAATTTGAAGGGGACCCGAGGTATGATTATGAAAGAATACCCCTGGAAGATATAAAAGAAGAGGAGATGACCGATTTTGATGCGAGCAGAATTGGAAGTTTGAGTTCTCAAAAAGAATCTATTGGTAGTTACGGTAGTTTTAGAAATTCATTTGGAAGTTTATCTGAATCCGAAATGGCGTCACGAATACGATTTAGAGTGCGCGGAGAAAATGATGACATATCTATAAGTTCTTTACAAGAATTTGAGAACCTTGAAAGAGCTTTAATGGAGCAGTACCAGCAACATTCATCTTCATCTCAAGATTCCTTAAACGGCTCTTTACCACGACGATATATTCTTAGTAGAAGTCAGGGTGATGATATATCCATATCGAGTCTTAAAGAATTTGAAGGTTTGGAATCTGCGTGTTTAGAAGCATTAAAAGCTGAAATCTTAGCTAAGCAAAAAGAAGCTTTATTACAAGCCGATCCAAAAGTAGCCACTGGTAGCTTCTTAGAACAAGAGAAGCGTTCTTACAGCAGTAGTTCCGATAGTAGTCCACCACTAAAAGGAGGAAGCCCAGGACAAAAATCTGGAAGCCCATCTCAAAAAGGAGGAAGCCCCTCCCAAAAAATTGGTAGCTACGGTAGTCCATCGCAACGCCTTTTAGCTGATTCGGCAGCAATTAGAAAGTTGATTGACCAACAGTTAGCTTTAGAGCAAAGAATGCAGGAACAAGTCGTACCAAAAGTTATAACTGTTAAAAAACATGACGACCGGGGTGCATTTTTTGTGCCGGAACCGGAACCGGAGACATCAAAGGATAATACAGCTGAGACTGTGGAAGAATGTAAAAAAACTTCAGCCTTTGTATGCGCCGCAGCTCCGAGTGACGGTTCTGCAGAGTCGATACCGGGAGATTGTGAGGAGATGATGAAAATTTTGGATCAAGAAGAAAAAGCTAAGCGTCAACAACAGCAGCTTCGGGCCATTTCAAGGACGTTTTCGGAGAGCGGCGGTGTTATCGAAGTCGTACGAACGACAACAGTGATACAGCAAAGATTTGTTGATGGAAAGAAAGTATCCGAAACAGTTTCGAGCACCGACAACGACGGCGCTGTTGACATTCCATTGAGATCTATACAGTACGATGACGGTTGTATGTCACTAGGGTCAGAAATGTCTTCATCGTTAGCTTCTCAACCTTCGGAAATGGATAGTTTGATGACTGTGATGGAGAAGCACTCGGAGGGCGAGGCTGTAACTGTTACACATCAAACTATTATAACGTCATCGGACAAGCCGGAAGACTTAGATTTTATTCGCGAAGGCAGTGCCATGCGTGAGCTGTCGCCCTCCTCCGGGAGGTCGGTCGCTCACAGCGTTACCTCGTTTTCTGGCAAACATTTTACAGATCCCGCGAGCGGTTCGTGGAGCTGTCAAGATGAAGAGTTGAGTTCTTCTGGCAGTTTCAGCAGGTGAGAATGTATTGTATTGTAAGTTAGGTGTTAACAAAATTACGTGCTGCCTAAAATGCCTTCTAAAATCTCCTTTTAAATATTAGATAGTTGGTATTTATTTCCTTCGTTTACGTCGTTTAACAAAAGCATTCATACGAAATATAGGGTAATGTGTAACACGTATCCCAGGTAAATCACAAAAGGTATTTATCTTTAAAATGATAATCTTATGTTAATATAGGTTTTATTTTTATTTCATAAAAAGTGTAAGAACGATAATCAAACCTATTTATTAAGAAATGCCGAGTAAGTTCGGTTTGTAATTGTCGTACTCATAGGGCTAGGAGCCTATGTAAGTAGTCGGTACTTAATATACTTAACGGTGGTAATAAATAATTGTAACTAAAACATACTCTGCTTTTGTAGAGCCCGAGCAGACCTAATGTTGGGCAGTACCGATAGTCTGGAGGCGACAAGTTCTAACGCAACAAGAGCTACATTCAACTACGAAGTGGACACACCGATGACAGGAAGTCTCACTTCTGGAGGTAAGAACCTTTTGTCGTATCCTACTTCAAGTTTTAAATATCATAAAAGTACTAAATTAAGAACAAAAAGCAAAACAATATGATTTTAAAATATTTGTTATTAAGGAAACGAATTAAATCAAACAACTAACTAACTTACTAATTAAATAAAACAACTAACTTACTAATTAAATCGTTTTTTCCTAACATCATTATATAAAATTATCATATACATTCTTCTAAATCATTTTTGCCACCATCCTCGCTTATTATAAAGGTAAAACGGTTTTGTATCTAGAATGCTTTAACTATAAAATTTTCGCCTTCCATTGGCGAATTGACTTGACGAAACGTCTAACATTTCAATTTATATTTTAGAAAATAGCTTAAAGCTTCTGGATACAGTCTCATAAGTATTTCATATTATTTTTATATAAAGTAATTGCTATCCCACCAAGCTTGATACTAATCATAAAGATAACAGCGGTTCGCCCTCCAGGATCGAACACTATGGTTTCCTCTCTGGACACAATGGATCCGATAACAGCCGTGCAAATGGAAAGCTTGGAATATCAGTCCAGTGAGCAACATTCACACGATTATGAAGTACAAGAACCCGAAACGGAAACTGATAAACTGGTAAATATAGTTAAAACATTTCACATACATACAAACAGACCATGTGCTTGTTATACAATTAACCAACATTTTAGGATTCGGATGGGCGTGTGCCAAAGGCAAAGGAGCGTACGATACTGTTTGACAGTACTGACACGCTCAGCGCTGTAAGTGCAGACAGCTCGGTAAGGGAAGCGACTGTCGAGGCACCAGCGGCCACTTTCTATATCGGAGATACGCCCATAATGAGAGGTGAGGTTCCTTTGCCTGGTAAATAACTTCGAATATTAGCTTGCCTCTGGATAACTAGAGTCCATTGGATATTTGTTAGCGTCATTATTTTTATCTATTGTTCCCATTGTACACGATAACGATTCGGAGATCTATCTAATATATTTGTATTACCGAGCTCTTTTAACTTTTGAATATTACCTAGGTTCATTGATTATTGTAACTTATTGTGCGCGAGGGCGAATTCGAAATCAAGAATGTGAACTTATTACTAAATAATGTGAACTACTAATTACTTAACCTTTTTTAGTAGTCCTTATTATGATTTTTGGGCGACTCTTTTGCATTTTACGTAAAATTGGGGGAGAAAGAGGATCACTTGATGATAAGAGATCCCTTCGCCCGTGGACATCCACGACGAAACGGCAAAAAAGAGAAAGAGTACCAAAAAGAAAGAAGATATACGCTTTATTATTTGATATTTAATTAAGATAACAAAATCAATTTTCCAGGTGCAAAAAAAGACGATGACGGTCCACAGCCAACGCTATCAGAAAGCTGCCCGGCATCGCTACCGCCGACCACACACCCCTCCCCCCCTATTCCTGCTCAGAGAAGGTATTCCAACCCTCTTTATATTCTGAATACTATTCAATATCAGCTTTTATTTTTGTTTATTATTACTAATCTTCAATGCTTATGATCATGTAACTCTATCGCTTCTTCCTGATTTGTTTCATAATTTAGAATGTATACCGCCGAAGTATATATCAACTAAAAGAATGATATTGTTATTGCAGCTGCTATTGTTTAAGTCACTCGCGAGACAAGACCCACAAATAGGTACACATTTATGACGTTTAGCTTTCTTAATATCGTTTGCGTAATATTAATTAATACACAAATTAATCACCTACATCACTGCTTTTTTATGATTCGCTTACATCTTGTTGTTTGATTTGATTTTGTTGAAATTGCTGATTGATTTAGCATGGAGAGAACACGTTTCATTTGATTTAAACTGAAAAGAAATTATGTTTAGAATGATTTTACGATGTTATTTCTTTGTCTTAAACATGGGATGCAGTTATTTTGTTAATATTATTAGATTCCTTATAACTTTTTACACTGAATACTTACTAATAAACTAATTAAATAAGGGTTACCTCACGTGTAGTCCGGTGTATGTACCGACTAGCCTCTAGCCCGTCGCGCTGGTGCGAGACGCGACCGCAAACTGATCCCAGTCCCACTCAGAGCGAGAGCTCAAAATTAATCTCTACATACACCGGACTTGACGTGAGTTAAGCCGTTATTTAATTAGTTTATTTTAAAAAAATGTCTAAAGCTTCAACAATTTTATAAATACTTATTAAGTTTATATCAACCGTCTGTCATCATAGTATAAAGTTATTTTTAAAGAATATGTAATTTATTTATGACCATTAACAAGTCGTTAAGGCTTATAATAAGAAAGTTCAATCAATAAATCTTGCGGAATACCAAATATTCAAATAACAAACAAACAAACTAACAAAAACGTCTCAATGATGTCTACTTCATAAGACTTGATTTGTATCTAAATTGTGACATTACAATGTAAAGACAATATAAATAAAGTAAATGTGTAAGTTGGTTATGTGTACAAGTAGTGTCCTACAAAAATTAAATGATTTTCGAAATATATAGATCAAGCTTGATGAATTATCAGTCTTCTCTTTCTTAGAACAATTTAAAGTACAGAATTAGGTTCAGAAGACAAATGATTGCGTTTGCTTGTTACTTGTGTCCAATAAGTGTGTGTATGTGTATCTATTATTTTTAAATGAATTTCGTCGTAGTTTTTTATCTATATTTTTAAACAAACTTATTATTTATAAAGTAAATAACTGCAACGTGTACAGTTTTGACAGTCAAACTAAAATCACCGTCTAAACATATTTCCCATGTTAAAATTGTTTATTACAAATTATATCAAAACATACAATGCTTTCTTTTCAGGTCTCTCACAATGATCGCCAAGTCTCCACTCTCAAGCCTCGATGAAATCGCAAAGAAATAAATATTGTCAATACAATGAAATTTAAAATGTTGCTTTCACGATTCAATCTTCATTATTTTTATTAACAAAAAGAATTGACTTGACTTTTCAAGCTTAAACGATCGCTTGATGCGCTTCTAAATTTATCATAAGTAACGGCTTAGACAACTCTAGTAAAAAAAATACAACGACGTACTTATCTAAATTACTTAAAACTCGACCCCCCCCCAATAACAGGCCCGTAGTAACAGTAAAATTATCGATAATTATGTATTATTATATTATAAATTATGTATATTAACAATTTACTTACTAAGAGATCACGGGAAACCGTTTGAATTAATATAAAAACATAAGACACTGTTTTAATTAATTACTTTCAAATTCCAAAACAGTTTTCGTTTCTGTGATAGACGTCCATCGCTGTCAAAATTGTTCTGTTATCGGCATATTTATGTAAGACAAATAATTTTTGTTAGAAATAACAATTATAGTGAATTAAAATTGTAATAATCTCAAGATAGCGCGCGACAAACAGAAGGAATTGTAACGGCAACAAGATCACTCTGAGAGAATGTGTCTTTTGGAACATTAGTAACGTTCGGAGTAAAAAAATCAACGTAACTCGACTTGATTTGAGACAGTTTTCTACTAAGAAACGTAAACGTCGGTCAAACATTTGTGTATTGTGTTTGCGACGTGTCACCAATCTAATGGGATAATATTTTTTGGTAATCGTTTTGTATCGACGCGTCAAATTTTTTACGACGCTAGTCCATGTTACTTCGAGTTTTAGATGAAGCTTAGCTTGATAGAAATGCCGAGTTTTACAGTAGCATGAATATTTTATAAGGATGGATCTTAAAATTTTGATATTGGATAATTAGATGTCTAAATTGATTTTGTATTACATTTCTATCTCGCTTGTACAAAATCTGAATAAGACAAGAACATGAACATGATAGTTTCGAGTTTTGCACAATTTCTCACATAAGCATAGCTAGATAGATATACAAATGGACATGAGTATTCGCTCGATAGTTACGACCAACTTTATTTAGGGATTTGAAAACAAACTGCTTCTGTAAATCTGAATTAAATACATTAGATTATTTATGGCGTCCTTTTTGTATGTAACACTCCGTCACAGAAATTTGATAACGTAATTTTTTTTTATTGGGAAGACATACTTATCGACACTTTTATTTCAACGACTTTTGACAACTTAGCTAATAACAACTTATTGCAAGTCTCCAGTATATTTTCCAATATAATTTAAATTTGGAGAACGTTAACAATAAGTAATCGCCATTATTGCTTATGTGCTTTAATAAATTAAGGCTTTATCCATCCAAATAGTTGGTCGTAGAATTAAGTTAGGTGAAAAATAGATCTCGGGACGTGCTCATTACCAAATATGTAAAAGATTTCTAAAGCATCTTAATGTTTTCAAAATGGCGATATTGACAAGGCTTGGAGTTAAACGATAGATGTCAAAGAAGACTAGAATGGGAGACTGATGGAGGGCGAGGGTTGTAGTTGGAAGTCAGGTGGGCCGAGTACGGTCAGTGTAACATTCGTGAAGGTATTGATATGGTTAGTTTAGTTATGTTTCTAGAGTCGATGTGCTTACTGGTGGTGTTCGCGCGCCTGTCTGCGGCTACGCTGTATTAAGTTTCAAGTTAGTTAAGTTGCTCTATTCAATTTGTTGTATTTGTAATATTGCTAATATTCTATCGATAAAACTTAATTACTATTGAATATTGAATAAAACGCTATGTCTCATATTTAAAAATGGTTGTTTTATTTGACCCCTACTGCCTATCAATATCTATATATTATTACTATAAATAGGATCTTGGACCCAGAGTCTTGAGTAGTATGTGCAATATATGAAATTTAGTATAAAGGTTACGGGAAGTAAAATAACAAACAAAATTCGTTATAGAAATTTATTAAACACATTAATAAATAAGACTAAACTTAACAGTGCTTCAAAACACAAATTTGTCATGATTATTTTTTAAATAAATTATTTTTGTACACAGACTACAGATATGAGTAAATGTCGCTCAAAACCCCTACAAAATATTTATAATTTACAATAAATAATAACCACTCATATTATTCGACTTTGCGCACATCAATCTGAACAATATTGGCACTAAATTTGCACATAATATCTTTGTAGTACCTAAACAATAAGAAAACTGACTTTACAAGTGTGAAATCACGCAATTTAATTAAAGAACACAAATCATGTCATCTCACAGTTAAAAAAACATAGAAGGAACACACAGCACAACATTCGGGTAAGTGCAGCGCAGTTTGCGATTGTAAAGAAGTTTCAGAAAATTTCTTTTGAAATTAATTCAAAAGATAATTTGAGTTCCAAATCGTTAGAAGTGGTATGTACGTCACTGAGATACTGTGAAATTCGTCACTTTATAATCCGATAAGATATTTTACAAACTGTTAATGAATCATTGGCAGACGTGTCACGATAGTTGATAAAGAGTCAAATCGTTGAATTAGGAATAGATATTTTGCTTCAATTATTATTATATCTAAAACTGCTCGACTAATTTTGATGGAATTCCCAGGGTATTCCGGTGAAGTTTGGAAGCGATCGGATTAACATAATTTGCGGTACCAGGGCGAAGAAGAACAATAAATAATATCTTTAAAAGATGTTTAAGCTTGTAAGACGGGAAATTTTGGCAACCGTGCCGAAATATCGGGAGCTCAAAAAAGCTAATCGTGATAAGAAATCCGACTCTTACAATCCTTATATTAGTAAAAACCACGAAAGTTTCAAGTTATGTATTAAAAAGATATTTATTAAAAAAATGGGCTCGTTGCGTTTGACATAATACGTCAAATCGTCAACGATTCGTTCAGTTCACAATTTACTGACAGATTATAAGCTGACGAAGTTCACAATTTTGCGGTGACATCTACACATAAATTACCGTAAGACTAGTCAAGTTAAGATATAAATGCCTTTGAGCCCTCTATAAAAGCATACAATTCTTAATACAACATACAACTTTTTTACTCTGTCGTATTTGTGTTTCAAGGCACGTCTGTATTCCATCTTTTATCCCTCCTCCATACATTTTCCTTACCTGGTTTTCTTTCACATATCTCCTTGTGACTTGCTTAGACCGCAGTAACAACACCTTTATGGAGTGTATGTCTATCAATCTCCTTGTGGAAACTTCTCGAAGTTCTTCACACTTTTCATTCTATCTTAATATCTATGAATAAATAATATTGAGCTAAGGAAACAAACTGTTGTATGAAAACTCTTCGAATAAGAAATCGTACACTACAATGCTACCAGTATTAATAAAATATACATAAAACGATTTCTGGTTCAAATTACTTTCACACATCCATTTAAAACCTAGATATATTCTTATGTGTATTATGGCATTCATCAACTTCATATCTTTTTGTAGTGAATAAAGCAAAAAGTAAAAAAAAACAATAAATTCACGAATATTTAAAGAAGATAATTTGAGAATTAAATAAATAAATAATACCTAATTAAGGTGGTAAATTACACATGATCCGAAAGCACAGTTTTACCCAAGTAAGTGAGTATACTTTTGTTCTTCAAATATACAATTTGCCACATGTTATTATACAATAAACACTTATTACTAATGTTTTCAAAGGGCTTCGTCTTCACAACGAATCAAACTCCGACACGTCGCTCGTCTAAAATTATTAAGAAAAATAGTTATTAATAGTTAAAAAGTCATTATCACCTTTCTTCAGTATGTCGCTAATATGATAGATATAAGTTCTCCTGGGGCGGCCCCTGCTAACACTTTTGCTACATAAATTTGTTTCATTATTGGATGGATATAAAAATCCATGATCTCTGCCTACCCCTCTGGGTTACAGACGTGAGCGAGTATTTTTTTTAGTGAATATCTCAATTGACACGAGTGGTTGAGTCGAGAATTGCAAAAGGACCCAAAGTCCCTTCGCAAGGCCAGAGGGTTGAGCCGATATGTAACTTCGGTCAATGAGGATTTGAGTCGCTCTTCGCTGTAAGACTGGCGTGAAGTAGATGAATGAATATTTCTGTGTGTTCGAAGAATCAAGTGCCTCGGGATCTTCTTATCCATTCTTCTTCTTGATTCTCCATCCCGCAATCCCCTATTGCGGTGTCGTGGATATTGACGGATAGCAGCAATCGCTTAGCATCAGGTAAGAAGCTTATTTGCTTACCTTTTTCTAGAAAGAAAAAAATCGCTTCCACTCCCATTACTCTGATACATTAAACTGTATTAGCCTATTAACTCTTTTCAATTTCTTTACATTCTAAAAATTAGTCGGATTACATTTTAAGAATCTAGATTCTAATCAAAGGCTTAAAATGATAAAAGTGACAGGATTGCAATTTTAGTATCATGGAGTTATAAAGTTAGTAAATTGCAAAATAAGTAAGTGTCAGTGTGAGATAGAGAATGTGCAAAAATACCCACAAGGTCAGGTTTATAGAGGTGGACGTGCGGTAAGAGGAAGGTGGAGCCCAGGTCCCGCTCCGCCATCGTGTTTGCCTCCTGGATGATGTGGGGAACACATTATGGAAACATTGTTTTAAAGTCCAAAGTTGTAACTTTTTCATATTTTATATTACCTATTTTATAATACCAATTTGTTGGGGACGATTTGGTATATTTTAAGTTATCCGGTCCAATAGTACAACTATCCACGAACTTATTTTAATGTCATGCAAGATCTTTCTTAGCTGCCAAAATAGACATTTTATATTGTGCCAGGAATTATAAGAACTTTCTTAAGCAATGAGCACTGGCTAGTCCAAAATATTCCGTAAGCGGTTCATCAACTCCTCGATACATTCTTTTATACATCTGCTTATGAATTGAAAGATGACGATGTTCTGAATTCTTATAATTTAAAATAAATTTATATTATTTTTAAGAGTACAAAAAAGGGAATGTTTACAATTCGCTACCTCAGAGCTTGGGCATTTTGTAAACCGATTTTAATTTTTTCTTGCAATAATTGTTTTTGGTTTGGTCAGATTGGTTACATTTAAATTTCATTGCGATCCGATAAGTAGCTGTTCAGGATTTTCGCGAATCAAAGTCGATTTCTTGTAGTTTTATTGAGCTTAAATTATCATCAAGATGAGTTTGGCTTTCTGTTTATTTAATTAGCCATCTTGAACTCATTAAATATTAATAATATACAATAAGGTCAAGCAAATAAGCCCGCATAAAAATATTACAACACAACTAATAGAATTTAAATTTAGATGTCGAGTATTTCGGAATCGTCAGAGCCCATCACGTAAATACTTCTCTTACCGTGGGTTTCCACTGACGTAAATTTGTGTATCAAAACAAACTTTTGTCTCTGAAAAAAACTGACATGACAATATGTTTTTTGTGAATGTTTTCCGCAGTGGAAACCCACGGTTACGTAATGTATCAACCATGACACAAAACCTAGAACAAGGGTTGATAAGTAGTTTTATGTGAGGTCCGTATGCAGTTTTTGAACCTCGATAGGTTTGGAAAAGAAAACATAAGGGAGCTTGCAAACGTATGAGAATAGACTATTTATATGAAAAATTATCTAAATGTATATAGTAAATATATTTAAAAACATTTGGTCCGAGTTTCGAACTGCCGTGCACATACCTGATGCGTCAAGCGTGTCGACGACGCCGCCCTGCCGGTGCTAGCGGGCAGCGTGCCTCCCACTGACCGCGCCTCCGACAGTGTCCTGAAATTGTAATATTGTTAAACAAACTACAGATTTCCTAGTAAGTTAGTTTCGCTTACAAAACAGTAATTATCATTCAATTAATTATTGTTATTTAGGAGCGAACATAAAATGCATTAAACCAAAGTCAGTTGATTGATACCTAGATGGCGCTGTCATAAATAATGTAAGCAATAACTTTATAATCTTTAATAATTTATTTTAATTATATGTAACTCTATTTAGAGAAGGAATTTAAATTAGTCGTCTAGTGTTAGAATGATAACCTAATTTGTGAGTACTTACAGTTCTCCGATTCTTTCGGCGTCCGTCCATTCTGATAAATCTTCTTGGCTGAATACATATTAAAGACATAAATAAATATAGTAATTAAGCATATTTATTTAATATTGATCATAAGATAATGGTAAAATTAAAACATACAAATTCGTATTAAAATATGAAGTCATGCAATATAAGGTAAATTTGTTTTAGAGGCCTTAACAACAACATCGCTTACACGAATGCTCGACCGGTGAACCAACTACGACCTAACAGAAGACAGGCGTGAAGTAGACGTTTTGGTTGTTGAGTGAGGTACCGGAGGCCAAATTCTAGTCCTCTTCCACCTCCCATCCTTTTCTAATACGGAAAGGACGTGGCGTGAGGGGCTAGATAGGAAAAGGAAACACCTTTATTCTGTCCATCGAAACGCGTGCTCGTTTGCCACCGTCTTCATTTATTCTTCTACAAAAATAAACTTAAAAATTAAGTTATTGTAATTTAATGATTTATTTAAGTTTAATAATTTAAGAACTAGCTAAAAAACAAAGCTCACGAATTTTTATTCATCATAAGCGTAAAACTAAATGAGAATGACATTCAGTTTTATAAAATAATAACGAAATCATTTTTTCTAAGCTTTAAAATGATCTTTTGAGCCTAACGAACAACGGGCTTCGTCGGTGACTGAAAAACAAGAACCTAAGCGGCGAGTTGAAACGTTTGCTGGGGCGGGTGCGTCGCATTTCACGTGAATGTTTTTGTTTCCACTTTTCAATTCCACGTAATTATATGATACGTATAACCCGGACAGCATGGCACATCACCGTATTAGTTAACGACATTACCTGAATTCTGAATCAATACCTATATGACTTCCTCAGAGTGCTGAACCTCGAAAGTTCTCCGTCGATATCTGTCTTGTTGACTGAAGACAAGTCGTCTCTGTCGTCCTTCCTGTCGCGGTCTGACGTCTCGTCGGGCCGGATTGTTGTTGACACTTTGAACCCAGCTGATATCAGGGCCCCTGTAATAATATCTTTGATATAGTTGAGTTAATATACCTTATAGTTGATAGAGCCCGTCATATGTAAGACGTCAACTATTAAGGGCATTCATATTTGTTAAAGTTTCTAACACTTGAGCTATTTAAACATAATTTAGGATTTTAATTTTCATAAATTAAATAGGTAGATAAATGCCGTTGTTGTGACGTGCATATGTAATGAAATGTAAAATGTAATCATTCCACGAAATTTGTTAAAAATCATGATTTACCGATGTAAATCATGATTTCGTCTTAATTGATTAGGATTATCTGAATTATCATGATTATAATAATAATAATAATAACATAATAATAATAAATCTTTATTGCACACTACAAATCCAGTTCAATATTGCCTTGACCCCTTAGCTAGGTAAACCTGTATTTAAGGAGTCAATGACTTCCCTTACATGCTATTTCCAAGTTTTGTGCAAAATACAAGAGAAAAAAAAAGTTTAACCTAAATTCGTTTTTTTTTAGTACAAAATCTCAATATCTTTTTGTATGTGTGTGTGTATGTGTGTGTGTGTGTATGAGTCAGTGCGCTTATTCGTGTATATTAATTAATATCTAGGATTGGAAAAGCTTTTCACAGGTGTTGTAGTCTATATCTTCTAGCCATTTCTTTACTATTTTCCGCATATTAAATGTTTTGAGCTTTCTTATATCTGCAGTATTATTATCATTTACAGACTAAGAACAACAAGCAAGTCAATAAAAATCATCGCTTACAATTGCTTTGCAGCTTTTGCTTATTCAAGTTTGATATGTTATCGACATTTGAAGTAGTCGTGTTCTCTTGGTCTTAACATGAGAGAACTTTAAGTATTTTCGTTTCTTGTATTATGTTTATAATTTAGTCATTTTGTCTTATTTAAGTTCACAGTATTTATATATGTAACTAGTATAAGAATATTTTTTGTTTGGTATGTATGCTACATTACTACACTAAAATGTATCCTTTGTGTTTATGTAAATAAATTATTCTTATTCTAATCTCTCTCAATATACTAACTACTGCTT
This sequence comes from Papilio elwesi, assembly GCA_029849275.1. Taxonomy (NCBI): domain Eukaryota; kingdom Metazoa; phylum Arthropoda; class Insecta; order Lepidoptera; family Papilionidae; genus Papilio; species Papilio elwesi. The sequence goes on from CM056709.1 coordinate 2,964,742, forward strand.
TAAAAAGAATAAAGAATGGTACGTTTTTTTCTTTTATAATAGATGGTGTTATTACTAATTTAACATTAAAGTTATTTGTCATTGTGATGAATCTGGTCAGGATACAAGGTTATCAATTCCTATTGAGTATGCAAATTTTCCAATAACATTAAGAAGTGTAAAATTAATATTCCGTTCATTAATAAATATATACGTACGTCAAAGTAACAAGAGTTTAAAAATGAAAACATACACACATCAGCACACCGTTGTCAAGACAAATAAGCGAAGACAAGTTTCATTCCGAGCATTTTCTTAGCATGCCTTCACTTATAATATACCAAATGCTATCCCTATTTTTTTACACACTTCATGAATAAGGGTAAATACATACAATTTATAATTCATAATATCTAATTATATATATATATATATATATATATATATATATATATATATATTTAGTGTGGACTCAATCTAGTTTTTCTTTATAAAGAAAATACTTGTGTATTAAAAATACTAAAGCCTAACGGCAACAAACTGTTACAGTAAGGTCTGCGTACAACTGGACGGCATATTGTTTTTAATTTTGTGAAGTCCACGTTGCAAGTTTCTCTTTTATCCGGTTGTTTTACGTCCCTATGTACACATAATAATAATAAGACAATACCTTGTTTATTATGTCGATCTTTCTGTGCACTGTACGAGGATTCCAAGCTGTGCTTTCTTCTCATCTGGAAGTAGATCATATGAACATTATATTATATTCAATGATGTTTAAATAAGTCGGTTATGATTTTACAAGTGAAAGCTAAACTTAGTTTTTAATACTACAACTTATTTGAGTATATAAACCTCTAGTGGACGCCCGCATTCTACTATATTATAAGAGGTAGTCCTAGAACTTTTTGGCCCAATGGCCGTCCTTGCCGCCAGTAAGGTGTAGAGCCCAATTCCGTTAAAGAAATTCTTTGGACAATATACCTTGAATCTGCCGTGTTCGCATCGTATATTTTTTTATCCAAGGGCAAACTTACTTCAGTGTTATTGGTTGTCGCTCCGGATTCCAAGTAGCTGATTAACTTAGCTTCGCTGCTTAGCTCTAAACTCCTCTTCCTTGCGAGGTTGTCACGGCTGCCAACAAAATATAGGATTAGACTTTGAGCTCTCTTTGTGTGTAGCGATTTCAGTGCCTTCTGCTTGCTATAAACAATTTTATCGGAGAAATATAAGTATATGGTGTAAGGCACATTGGTTTGTAGGCACCGTAATAGGGCATTTATAAGTGGTGATAAGTGATAAACGAGCGAATAGGACACCTGACCTTACGTAATCAAGACAAAAAGAAACTACTTATTTGAAATCTCAACTTGGATGTTTTTTTTTAATTTTGCTCTCGATCTTTAAGATTTTTCTATGTTACTTTCTTGGTAACATAACATCAGAAATTATTACACATTTTATTCTACTGTTAAGTAGTCAGATGTTAAATTAAAACGGAGAATATTCCTGCAACAGCGGCTGCAGGATCTGCACCTGTCGGAGTGGTGGGGGTGCAGGCGGGCGCGAGGTATGACGACGGCGGGCGCGGGCGGGGGCGGCGGCGGCGCGTGCGCGGGGGGCTCCGACATCGCTACCAACTTCTTGCTTGTCGATGAACGCTGTAATACAGTAAAGAGTAATTTAAAGAACAATGCCACTTCTAGTGATGATCTGATATTTATCTGTCGTCATAAATTGACTGATTCTAAGCACTATTCTATAATCAACTTTATAGTAATTGTATTTCATTAGCTCAACATAATTATTTTTAATCAATAAATAAATTTCGTTACGGACGGAACAATAATATTTTCGACGAGAATAGTCCAGTTACTATAAAATTCTACCTTAGACGGTAGGTACGGTAATGACGCATTCTGTACACTAGACGCGTCACCCGACTCCATCCGGTCTGTTATGAGCGCCCGCTTGTCCGCTCTTTTCTTTGATGGAACCGCACCCTGAAAATTAACGAATAACTCAAATGAGGCACGAACTATGCTCCAGGAAAATATGCGTTAATTTATTTTACTCTTTTTTAAATTCAATAAGCGTGTCGATATAAGCAAAAAGTCGTATCGAAGAAATTGTCACGTGCTAATAGTATATAAATTGTATGTAATCTAATAAAATGTATCCCAAATCTACTTTAAGGATGACATAACCGCCTCAGACAAACTTAACAATAATTTTCACTACCTGGTGCAAGCTTGGCATGCCCTGTATGCAGGCTACGATGGACCGCTGCGGCGGGTTCGGGTGCGGCGAGCGGCGCGAGCAGGCCACCACCGCGCACGCGGCCAACACCGCCGTGAGAAGCGCGCCCGCCACCACCAGCGAGATCAGCACCACTGTAAGAGAAGCCACAAGTGTAGACAAAAATAACTTCCACAGTCCTGGCACACCTCTGTTTCTTCATCTACGCTACAAGTTGTTCGTTATGCGTAACCTTAATACCGGCTTTGTTTAGTATGATGCGTCTCGGCTAGGGCGACCTCTACCAACACTGCAACTAACTTTCGAAACGTACATTTTATTGTCAATCTTCTTTCATTTGTCCTTTAAACCTCAATTTTAATCTCGCCCTTTTTAAGTCACCCTTTTCTCTTATTATTGTAACGCTATGTCTAATATTTTTAAACATTCCTTAAAAAACTTATAAAATACTCAAATTCTTCTAAGAAATGGGTGTCAACGCTAACCTTTGAGATTAATCTGACAGCTTCCGCCGGCGTACCACTGGAAGCATTCACAGAGCACTCTCTGGTCGTCTCTGGAGTAGCACGCGCCGTGGTAATTGCAACGCTCACAGCCGACAGGTTCCGCTGGAAACATGTTACAATAAATAAATTATTTCTCGTAACATTTAAAAAATGGCCTAATAACTGTATTAAAAGAGTCTTATAACATTTATACAAAAACGTTTTGTTCCAGAAATTTGTCTCCATAAACGCGGTACATACAAACCGCTCAGAGTCGTTACAAAGAATATACATAAATACTTCTTCCTGAAGGATTATGCATAGCCCTGTATACCCTTGATGTTATGGCTGTTCATGGGTAACAGTGACTAGTTGACATCAGACGACGACTTCGTTCCTCTTACCCATACATGATATAATATTACTTATTATAACTTATTCTTTTTTTACGCGCCAAGCTTAACTTGGTTGGAAATGATCGGTGATGAATGTTAGTACGGATAGTCAATGAAGATCAGGATTTTCTACTCCGTCTTTAGAAAACAACTAACCAGAGCATATTCTGCCAGGATATAGTGGATTCACGCTGAGGTCGCCATAGCCCTCCAGGCAGCTGCACGTATATGTGCCGCGCAGGTTGAAGCACTGCGCGTGCTCGGAGCAATCGTGGAATTGGCCACTCACACATTCGTCGAAATCTAAAACATACATTGTACAATATTTAAACAGTCAGAGCAATTGATCAATGACCATTGGTACCTGCTTGGGCATTTAAGACTTCCCATAAGTGATCCCTTTAAAAATAAAAGAGCAGATCTAAAATTAAATGAAAACTGTTGACTAAGAATATTAAAAAACCATAGGAATTGTATCTATGCTTACACTAGCAGAGACAATCCCATAGTCGTCTCAAAAACGAAGAAGGGTTCTTATTGAGTGGTAAATAATGTACATACATTTTGTGTTTCGACTTGAACTGTAATAGCTAAGCTGGATTATATTTTTTTAATAGCGCTTTACATTTTAATTTTATTTGTGAATCTTACCGCTGACGTCCAACTTCTCCATCAGTTCTCCAGACGCATACACGTCGGTGCCTCCTAGACTGTAGTTATTGTTCCTCAAGTATTTTTCAATGACTTCTTTTAATCGGCTCTCGTGGGCATTATCTGAGAGCTAAAATATCAAATAATATTAGAAACATGCATTATACCTGCACTCAGAACTATAATTCGGAACAGAATTTCAGCATGACTCAAATATCACGCAAGCAATAAAGGTATAAATCATTTCTAAAGTCCAATAATGTAATTTTAATAATTTCCCAGAGAATTATTACTTATATTAAAATGTTACCTGAACATAAAAATCATTTATGACGCCTTGATATTTCTCTCCCTTGGAAGGTTTTATGTCAACCGGGTAGAATCCTGTTATGTGTACTCCGTGATAGACGTCTCTTAAATCGGATTGCATGATCATCCTATTGATACCTTCGTGACTTGCAATCGCTAACTTGTGGTACTGTTTACTTGAATTGTCTGATAAACTTTCATGGAATTCAAGACGCTCGTGGCCCTGTGATTTCAGAGCTAATTTCACAGAATACGTGTATGTGGCTAAAACAAAGATCATACATGTAGATTTATAAACATAAAGCAAGTATTAGTAAAAATCTTTATTACTTACGTTTACAAGGTCTATCGGGGAACATTCTAGCGAAACCGGGCCGACAGATGCATTTCATCATCCCGTCAATTCTTTGACACCTCTCATTTCTAGAAGCCTTACAATCCGGTTGACATTCTTTGCCAAATCCTAAAATAGTTAAAATTTTAGTATCGTCGCTAGTTACTCGAAATTAATAGTTATAAGGATTAAAGCATAAATAAAAATACCGTAGAATGGTAAGAAATTGAAGCTTACCAGAAGGATGAACATTAGAAGTTTCCAAATATGGCGTTCCAGCTAATAATATTTCGCCAAAGAGTACCTGCGACACTCCATTACTGTTCACTTGCTCATTTCTTGTAATGCCATCGTAATCACCAGTCTCAATTCCTGTGGTAATTGGCGGAGATTTACCTCCATTTTGTGACTTATTCATGACCACAAAGAAAGTGTCATTATCATTTTCTCCTTCGTGGTCAATTTTCTGAATATTTTCTGTGGTGTCGGCGTCTTTTATTATAAAGTTATCGCTTTCCTCAGAAGACATCGAAATGTCGTCAAGTGCCACCTTAGTTTTTGTTACTTCCTCAACTTCCTTAACTGCCGTTGGTTGAACTTGCAGTATGGGTATATGCTTAGTTACCGTTTCAACAATTGTTGTTGGTAGTACTTCTGTTTGAATTTTAGTTACAACATCAACTAAAGTTGATGTATGCGTATTTGTTACAACTAATGTTTGCGTAACAGCTCCTTCTGATTGGCTCACAAGACTTGTCTTAGTATGAGTCACGGTTAAAGTGTGGGTTAAATTGACATAACCGATACTCGAAACCGTTTTTTGCGGCTCTGATAGGGTCTTCGTCAAAGTAACGACTGTAGTCTTAAATTCTGTTTTAGTAGGAATTATGTCGTCTGATATTATTATTTCATTGCCGCCGTGATGAATGGGTAAACTGTTAAGAATATTGGTTCGGCTAGGTAATGATGCAATAGGCATGTTTGTATTTTCTATTAAGGTGTTAATTTCAGGTTGTTTTAATGACGGCAATTGAGTTTGTTCTAAAACTTCTGTTGGTCTCATGAAATCATCAGCAATTGAGGTTTCCGAACTTTCCAATATTGGTGTCGCCAAAGTTACCACAGGTTTTGAAGACATCGGTCTTCCGACGTTTCGACTTGGGGTCACTCTAGGTGGATATAAAATTTCGGGCCTATTCAAAATTCTGCTAGGCATTATATTAATTGTTGGTCTAGAAGGCAATTTTATCTTGCTTGAGTTTATCTTACTGTCTCCAGTACGAACAGGATAAGGTTTACGTGTTCTATTCCTGTTTATCGGCGAAACGACTTTTACTTTTTCTGTCGGCTTTTCGTTTATTCCTAAGTTTGAAGTGTTAGATAAAGTATGATATTCGTGGTTCTCAAATTCTTCAGTAGACGACTCTAAGCTCATTTCAGTGCTTATTTCTTTTGAATGTGAAGAATCTTGGTTAGCTTTGTTAATCGAGCTAGATGTATCAACATTTTCAAGAGAGAGTTCGCTATCGTAAGAATCAGGTTTTTCAGATGAAATAAGGTCAGATATTTCGACAACTTTCGAAGGTTTAGTAGGACGTGGGAAAAGTATTGATGTTGGAGCAAAATTGAATTTTGATGAAAAATCTATACTAGTTGAGGTTATCCAACTTGTTGAAATAGGTGTTGGGAAAACAACATTAGAATTCAAAGAAGGTATACTAGCCGGTGGTGGTTGCATTTGTATGTCTGTAATCTGAACCGTTTTTGCGGGCAAATCTATAGGAGGAGGCAATAATTGCGCTGATGGTTGATCACGATTAATATTCGGCCGAATCAATTTGTTAACAAAATCATATGTCGGCCGATAGGTGGATATTTCTTCTTTATCAATGGGTCGTTTATTGGGCTGTACCGTTCTAGGTGGTAACGTCCTGGGTGGTAAAGTTCTATACGGAGGAGGTGTTCTTGGAGGCAAAATTGGTCGAGAAGTTAGAGGAGGACGTTGTGTAAGTCTTACCGACGGCGTCCTTGGTGGTGGTGGACTCATTCCCATTATAATCTCATCTTTTGTCGATAATTTAAAATTGAAATCAAATGCGGGCGGAGGTGATAAATTAATAATGTCGTCCGCCTGAGATTTGTTAAAATCACGTATAATTGTAAATGTAGGCAAATTTGTATTTTCCGTTACTTCTACTATCAAAGGTTTTTTATCTTTTATATGCACGGTGGATGTTATAATATTTGCGGTCTCATTAGCCACTTTGGTTCTATTAAAGTGCGTTCTTATTCTCGAGTCATTTTGTGCCTCATGGTTCTTATCATAATTTTGAATATCTGTTTCCGGTGTCGGTTTTTGTGATGGAATTTCTTCACCTATATTTAAGTAGACGTTTTGTTCATTTGAGGCGTTGGAGGAATTTTCCATTAATTGATTTATTTGCCAGTGTGGTTGTTGTAATTGATGATCAAGTGGTATTACAGTATTCAATGTGAATGGTCTTGGTTTCATAGAAGGGTTTTTGCCGTAATCACTTGGTTTTATTTCGTTGGTTTTAATTGCTTGACTTATATTATCCGAACCAAACGGCTTTTCTGTTTGTGTACCCGAATTAAAATCAACTGGTTTTGTATTTTTATTTGCTTCTAAACTTTTTTGTGGAACAAACCCATGGCCCATGTGGTCTACTAATCCAAAGCTCTGAGAAATGTTATCCACTTCGCTAGAAGATGTTACGACAGGCACTTTCATGGACTCTAAACTAACTTCTCCGTCAGCCTCACTTTCATTACTTTCAAAATCATCTTCTCCATCGTATATTTCTTCCGAATTTTCATAAACAGGCTTATTCTCATTTGGTTGTATTTTACTTATTTTAGTTGTTGTAGTTTCGTAACTATTATCGTTTATTGGTATGTCATATGCAGGTTGGTGTGGCCCAATATTCGAGGGTAAATAGTTGGGTCTGTTATTGCGATTACCTTTACTTGCCGGGGTACTCGTATTTCCATTTATGTATTCCGGCGATTTTGAAAATGGTTTACCAATACTTAAATGACTTGTGAAATCTTGACTGTTCTGCCACACTGGTGGTTTTCCTATACTAGCAATTTTATGTCCAAATTCGGGTATATTATCCTTATTATAATCGTTGGAAATAGGTATAGCCTTTCTTGTTGTTGCCTCAATCTTTATATTATTAATATTTTTCAAATTATTCTCATTAAAATATGGAGCTGAGTACCAACCGTGAGAATTTGTTGGCGTATTTAGCATTGAGTTTGATGGTCTCTGTTTATTATCAAACACCTTGACATTATCGACTTTGTCCGTATTTATAGAAACGAATTCTTTTTTAGAACTGATGTGGTCATTTATCATAGGGAAATTTGCATGACTATTCATAGACGGTACTATAGACATAAATATGTCTTTCTTAAAATGTCCTTCAATGATATCGTCATTGTTGCTTGATGGGCGGACGTATGTCGATTGTTTATCGACTTCTGATTTATTCCATTGGTTATTTTGTAACAAAACTTCCGTAGGTACACGAGCATGGTTATTGTAACTGATTTTCGGTTGCTTATTACTATGGATAGGTAAACCTTCAAATCTCGTTGGATCATCTTCAACCGTTATGACAATATTGCTTCCTATTGGTATATCAGTTTTTAATTGAGTTAATTGAGAGGGCGTGGTCGCTGGACTGGACGTAGTGAAAGATAAGCTTTGTATAGTTTTATCCCTTTCTCTTAAACCGGGAACACTGTTATATTTAACAGTGTCTTTTCTGTCATCATGTAATAGTGACATGTTTTCCATATTTGGTGTAAATACAGTACCGACAGAAAAACCAGATATTTTATTAATAAAATTATGATCGTTTTTACTCGTTTGCACATTACTGGCAGGTAGTTTTACTTGAGGCTTTCCGTACAAAGAAGGTGTTGGTGGCAACTGAATAGTATACGTAGAAGTTGACTTAGTATTTGGAGCTTGCGCTGCATAGTAAACTTCGGAAGTTACTTTTGGAGCCACGTGTTCGTTACTTGTTTTTTTAGGTACTGGATGCTGAACATTGAGGAAAACTTTCATATCTTGAATAGGCTGCGTATGAATCAGAGGACGCTGATTATAGGGCTTGTTCTTTTCGAAACGGTTATCATGGTTAACACGTGTTTTAGGCGGCGGTGGCGGTGGTACAGCTAGATAGTTTTCGTACTCTTTGTCAATTATCTCTTTTCCACTCTTAGACTTGTCATTTTCTCTAAATGGATTCAGTTTTTGATTATTTCCTTTATATGCATCAGGATTATAAATAACCTGGGGCCCTATACGAAGATGTGTTTCTTGATTGCTAACAGGAGGTGGTAACTTACTTACCTCGCTCGGTCGCTTATTATCTTTCCATTTAAGTTTTGAATCACTTCTGTACTGATTTTCTTGTTGGGAAGGTGGATATTGCTTCAAAGAAACTAAAGATGGACTGCCAGGTTTTATCAAAAACTGGTTATTATTAGGGACTACATTATGAACGTTAGTCATTTGAGGTGCATCTATACTAAAACTACCAAAATAACCTGGTTCCGGATACGGTAGAGGATCATCGATATATTCTCCAGTTTTATGAGGTTCTGATGAACCAGCAAAAACCAGAGCTGTTGAACTTCCATGGGGAATGATTACATTCGCTACTCTTGAAGGCTGAATATCCACCAAAAACGGTTTGTTGACTGAATCTGGACTAATAGAAACAGCATATTTTCCATCAGTTGTAATACTTGTACTTATTATTTCTGAAGAGCTAGGTTTGTTATCGGAAATTTCGTCATTCTTATTTTCGTTATTAAAAGGTCTAAAATCAACATGATGCTCAAGAGGCGATTTACTTGCAGATTTCGTATAGGACGGAATGTAGTCCAAAAAGGCAGATACACTATGACTTCCTATTCCCGAATCATCCGCTTGGTCTGAGATCATTTGTTGATTGAATAAAGATGACTGGACGTTTTTATTATTTGAATAAATATTTTTAACATTTAGATTAGGTAACCTGTTCTGATCTCTATTCGGCTTAGATTTTACTTTTGGTAATTCAGGAGGTCTCAAATCATAGGAGTCATCACCCTTTGTTGGCATTAATGAACCTTCGCTCAAAGGTAACTTTGCAGAAACCATATAAGCATCATTATTTGTCATATAATTATCAATTGGTGGACGGTTTACAGGATTCTGCAATTTTATCCCGCTTGATCCCAAAGTGAACGGGCCCCCAACAGCGGGTTTTCCAACAATTACATCAGAGTTTGTAGTTATAATTTCTCCGGGGCTAATCGGAATGCCTCCATTTACTAAAGGACTTTCATGTATTATTTTTGGTGGAGCTTTATGAGCTTTTGGTTGCTTGAATTCCGCAGCCCAAGCGAAGTTTTGATGTAAAGTTGCATTTGTAAATGCTATTTGTGATTCTGAAGTTTCCATTTCATCAATGGGTATATAAATTGGAAAGTTATTATTTTTGAACTCCGCATCACTGTCAACTCTTTTATTAGCTATATAAGGTGTTATTTTCTTTACTGGCTTATTGGTTGTAGTTGTAGTTGTCGTTGTGTAAGTTTTATTAGTATCCTGTCTTTTCATAAATGTGTCCGTCATCTTTTCTATAACAGGCGCTAATTGTGATAACCCTTTAATACTTAATGATCCTAGTTTTAAAAGATCAGCTACAATGAATTTGTTTTTATTTGGCTTGGGCAATTTATCAGGTTTATTCTTTTCGGGATCTTTGTTCGATATTTTATCTGTGTTTGATGGTGTCGGAGCTTGTTCATTAGTAAGTAAATCACTTTCCTTAATTGAATTAGAATCCTTCTCATCTGAGAAATCATTAATAACCTCTGTATACTTTTCTACTATTTTATCAGTCGGTGCTGAATGAACATTTTCGTCATGGCCATAATTATTATATTGACTGTTTTTGTCCATTGATTCCTTTTGTGTTGGTCGGACTTCCACTTTGACAAAATCATGATTACTTGTTTTTGTGTTGTATACATCTGAAACCGTACTTGTGTACTTTGTCTTTAAGTTTTCTGTTTTTGTGTCGCTACATGAGCACGAAGTTGAACACGGTGGTTGGCCTACTTCAGAAGGCTGTATTAAATCAAAATTATGGATATTCTCTTGTTGACTATCAATTTTCGAAAAAGTACTAACAAACATAGTACTTGGAGCTGATGGCTGTATAGTTTTAATCTCCATGAATTTGAGCTGAAAATTATACATTTATTTAGTACAATACGATAACGAAAAATAAGAGTTAGACTGTCCGTACTGGAAAGGCTTTTTCAATTAATGTGAGTTTGTTTAATTAATATTCATATCTAATATAAAACACTATAGATAAAAAATAATAATATTGTGTTATTTAGCTCGTATTATATGTTAAAAATAAATACATATGTACGGATTTGGTTTTGGTACTTACGTATGAGGAAAAAAACGTTTTCCCAAAAACCAGTGTACACAAATACAATGATAAAAAGTGAAATTAAATCAACCTATGCTCTTTTTGCTTTGGAAATTAATAAATGTAGACTTATTAAGTAACAAGCACGAGGTGTGTTGTTTTTTTTTTATTCAATATGTATGATGCTCAACAATTATTGAAAATCCTAATCACTTAAACACCGCTATACTATATTTATTAAATTTACTTTAGTATTTACTTCAAGAACAAATAAGATATTCATTATTGTAGATCTACACTATTACTGGTTTCAGAAAAAATAATCTTCTAACAATTTTGTAATTTAATCAATTACTACAGTTATTGTAATTAGATTAAAAATTTAAACAATTTAATATTATTATGTTACTAGATCAAATCGATCCTTTAGTTTGCGAGTGTGCAAAACATACTTTATATATAGTATAGACAAATCTATTATTACGTTGTATAAATGTAAGAGGGTTCTAGAACATGCGTTATGTTAAAAACTACTTTATTAAGTCTTTCCACAATGTTGAGGTTAATAGTATTATGTATATATTCTATAAAAAACGATAAGATTAAACCAGGACAATTAGTCGAGACTTTCAATGTATTAGTAGTTTTTTTTAGTATTTTGCCCAATGTTACAAAGGTAGGATATTAATATCATATATGGAAGAATTTTAATTGCACTACATTTGGTGGAATTCATCCAGGGTCTTGGCATTCGGGGGTTCCTTTACAAGGTTTCCCAAACTGACTAAAATCTTACTTTTGTAGGCTTTAATTCTCCTAATATGTCTGAAGCGTACATATTTGTCAATGATTCCGTTGTGATTACTGAAACTATAGTTTCGAATGTTGATATAGCACTTCGTTTATTTTGAACTACCGTTGTTAAGTATGTGTAAGTGGTCATACATGTCTTGATTATATAATTGTGCTGCATGAGTTGTTTTATTGGCAACATAAACTGTGTTTGCAGACGATTGGTGAATGTTGCGACTGCAGATGTTATCAATGACATATTCGGTGATAATGATGTGCTTGTATGCAACTTTGGTGGTTTCATAGACGTTATGTGAATGAACTTAAATTTTCGCTGAGAAAACAAAGAAATATTTAATGAATGTTAGATATATTAATACTGAAAATGTCTAAAAAAATACAATACGATTAGCACACGACACTTATTATTTAAATTAAATAAACATGATTTATTACCGGATCCTGTTTGCCGTCTGAACTCTTGTCCCTTACTAACACCTCTACTCCATTTGACATGATCCTTGTTGCAACATTTTTTAGCTTCCTTTCATTATCCTCTAGAACTTCCCGGTGTTCCATTGGCATATCACGTCCTGGTCTCCATGGAGAATTATCAAATACAATACCATTCGTATTAAATGCTGAAATATTAATAAAAAATGTTAAACACTCTCATATATTGCTATTTAAAGGAACTTTTAAACCAACTTAAAATAATCAATGATTCTTAATTTAATAACTATATTTACAGCGGCAATAAAAATAATTATATTTTAATTTAACAATAACAATCAATTTTTACACTCGATTGCGTCTATATACCCTGATACGTGTGTGGAGCAATACATAGCCTTTGTAATATTTAATACACCACTATATACAACACTACAAATACATGCATTATGGTGTGGTTAAAATATTGTGTGCACTGGAAAAAAACGCGTTGTGTGCTATATACACATTATTACTCGCTAATTACTACAAATGTTCTATAATTTGTATAGTTATTAGTAACCATGCTGCTAATGCTTACAATACTGAGGTTATATTTCAAAATATATACAAACATGCAAGTAAATATAATTTTTATGTTATTATTTTAAATTTTATACTTGTCACTAGCAAAATTTTACTGGATGCTATTGAAAACATTTTTGTTTATAAAAAACATATGTACTTATAATCTGTAGATGTATAGATCTGTCAAAAATGTTACGTCTACCCGCAACATGATTCTGCAGAGAATTTAAATATAAGATTACTCTACAAACTAAGAGACTGTACAAGCAAGGCTTAAAACATGCTTGAATGTATGTTATGGAATCTTCCATCGTTTATCATAACTTTTTATGTTCAGGTTCCCGATAATTGAACTTCGAAGAATTTAGCATGCTTATAAAGCTTTGAATTATTGTTGTATATCTCACTCTAGTTAGTTACTTAAGACTATTTATTTATTTACGAGTAAAGAATTACTTAAATGTATAAATTAAATACATCATTATAATTTTCAAAATCATCCATAAAGTAATAATTAAACAAAGAAATAAAACTCACCTTTGAAGGCAGTTGGATGATCTCAGGATGTGGATTTGGAGCCCTCGATTAGAGGTCGAGAGGTCATCAGGGATCTTCAGCCGTCTACAGTCCAAGTAGTGACGTCATCAGTCAATGCTTAGTAGCGTCATAACGTGTCCAATGATCATGCCTAAAGTTCAGTCTTGTCGAAAATCTTTTACGTGTACAGTCTTTCAGATTTCAATGTTTGTTAATATGTTTTTGTTTATTAAGATGGCAACAAAATAAAATAAACCATTTAAATCTTATTTCACTTTTATTAATTAATACTTTAAGTCGTAATTTGCAATTTACAATTGAAAGCAAGAGTAGTACGAGCACTATATAAGAATTACATTTAAAGTTTTAATCTAAGGTCAGTTATTCTTAGGCAGTGATAAAACAGTACTGTTACCTATAAAATTAACTTGAATTATCATATTATTCAAAACCTGGTAACGCTATAAGGAAACCTTTTTGGTGAGTAAAGTGACAAATTTTATTTTAACATATGTACATTTCGTACCTAATTAATTATAAAAGAGTATTTGACATTATCAATAATTGTACAAACGACTAAAACTATAAGGCACTATTCATAGCTAACTATGATACATTATAAATAAATAACTAATTCATTATATTACACACCTAACCAGTTGTTCGGAGTTCAAGAGACGTCGTCTACTAAAGTTTGCTCTTTTCCTCTTATGGAGGACGGGTTTCCCAATTTTACAACGTAAGTTGGTGACGCGTCATATCGTATGTGATCACTGATTTTGCCGACTATACTCTCAAGGCTTTGAGTTCCACTCTGACTTTCTAGTGACGAATTTGTTTCATCATATGCAATTCCATTCTCTAAAATGTCAGATTGGGAGCCTAAGAGATGATCAATTGATGGTAAAAGGGTAGACGTTATCTGGACGTCATCATAGTAAATTGCTTCCCGTTTACGAACTGTTTGTGTATCATCTGATACTACAGTTGAAAGCACCGTACTAAATTCACCGGGGAATTTACCAGATACATACAATGTTACCACACTGGTCATTTTTGGTGGACTCGGCTTAGGTGTCCTTACTCTATGTCGTGCATGCGAAGAGGATGGCGGTGGTGGGGGAGGAAGTGTATCTTCACCGCTTTCCTCAATGTCTTCAGAAAAGTCTTCGTTACTGTTTAAATCTGATAGAATATTGGGTTTAGGGCTGTTGCTATAAATATCATTATTTAAATTCAAATTGTTATTAGGCAATAGATTAAGATCTGGTTGCGCTAAACCCAAAAGAGGATTAGCTGTGGGTAACGACAAAAGCTGTTGTTGTTGTTGTTGTTGCTGCTGCTGTTGTTGCTGTTGTAGTAGTAATGGTAGTAACAGAGAATTCAATTGGGGAGGCGGCGCTAGTACAGTTGGCGTAGTTACAACAGTATCGGTAACGAATTCTGTTGCAGTAATCACATTAGTTGTAGGATCAACAATCGTAGTCAGAATAGCTTTACCTCTGAAAGTAATGGGTAAGACCGTTTCCCTAGCATCTGTTACTGTTGTGACAAAAGTGGTTGTTCTAGTTTTGTATTCAGTGACAGGTGTTTGTACTACTGGTTGTTGTGGTAACAAGGCCTGTCCTTGAAACGCCAGGAGTGGATTAATCGCTGGTTGTTGATTGCCCAATAAGAGTTGTGATAGCAATAGATTGGCTAATGGAACATTGGCATTAATTTCAGGACTTACAGTTTGAACCACGGGCTCTACATTGTATACAGTACTAGGTATAATATGTGAGTACGAGGTTTTCCGACCTCTTATAGTAGTAGGGGTAAAAATAACTGTAGTCGTTGGAGTCTCATGCAAAATATATTTTGTTATTTTTGTAGCACCGTTGTCAGCTAATTCAGTTGATTCTATTGCAAGAACTAACTGCTGATTGCCAAGTGGCCCAATCGATGAGGAAATTTGATTTAACAACAGCGTTTCAGTACTGGGCTTAGCCGATAGAAGATTTTTGTACTCTGTTATCTTACCGTTAACGACTGGTACTGTAACTTCAACGGGAACTTGATGGGTGATGGTAATTTTTCCATCATTTAATAAATTATTGTAAGAGTCCTGTCTATGTCTTTCCGCGCTAAGGTTTTCAAATGAACTGCGCTGTCTACTTGAAGCTCTATTAGTAGTAGTACGTGTACGAGATCTACTTGTAGAACTGCGCGATGAACCTGGCCTTGTTCTGTCCGAACTTTTATTAGAAAGTCTCGGAGCTTTTGGTCTAGAAGAATGAGTAGTAGTAGTTCTTGACGATGTCCTAGCTTTACCTCTCCTATAAGCTGGTGCCGATGTTGTACTTGAAGTTCGACTTTCACCTCGAACTATAAAAGATTGTCTAGACGATGACTTAGGAGCCGCAGCTGTGGTAGTCTTTGAAGTTCGACCGTTGTAACGACTTGTTTTTTGTTTAGGGGTGGCGGGTGGTGCAGGAGCTTCCGTTTCTGGTTCCGGATCGGGTCGACGAGTTGAAGCAGATTTGAGCCCTGGTCTTCTAAAATTATTGTACTTTCTATTTCCATAATCAACTTGACGTTTTGTTCGCCTTCTAAAGGCAAAAGGTCTAATTTGTACTATATTATTTTGCTTTGAAGAAAGTGTTGGCGGAGAGGCAACTTGTTGCTCTTTCCTGTCAGATGATTCATAATCATTGTCTTCTTCAAATTCTTCCTCTTCCAATAATTCTTCTTCCTCTTCTTCTTTCTGCTCATTTTCTTTAATTTCTTCTTCAGGTTCTGGTTCTGGTTGTTTGAAAAGATTTCTTCTTGGAAAAAGAGAATTGGGGCGTTGTCTGCGTAAAGATAATAACGGGTTGGATGTTGAACGTCTCGTGGTGCGCTTTGTTGTAGTAGTAGTTGTTCTACCACGTAGGTTCCCACTCCTTTTTACTGTCGGTGTAGTTGATCGCGGCAAGATCGCTGTCCCTGGTTGTCTAGCAATAGGTGGTCTTCTAAATTTTAATAATGGATTATTCGTAGTTCTCAGTAGTGTTTCAGTTACATCATCCAAAGACTCCGTTACATTCTCTTCTATTTGGGTTATAGATGTTTCAGATTCATTTTGTTCATTAAGGGGGAGGAATAAGGTTGAGGATTGTCTGCTATTTCTCAATCTAGATGAAGCGGTAGGTCGTATACGTGGTACTGCGGACCTACTGGCATAGTCCAAATTATTGCTTCTTAATGAACTAGATCTAAATCCTGTTCTTCTTGAGGAAGGTTGAATACTTGCTCTTCCAAAACCTCCTGCTCTAGATGCAGACGGAACATTAACAGACAAACTTATGCCGCTACTTCGACCAGAAAATCTTCGCCCTGGAGATACAGGTGAAGCAGATTGCTTTCTATTAACACCACCAAATCCAGAGGGTCGAACTGATTTCAATGTAGGAGTTGCTGTTATAGTTGGTGTAGAATCAGCACGGGTAATAGTAGTGGCACTACTTAACAGAGGCACACGCTTGGGGCTGAATGTTGGTCTGTTTCTCGACGCAAATGGTATTATGACTGGGGTAAATGATGGTTTTTTTGTTGTGAACGTAAGACGTCCCTTCTTTCTTGAACTTAAATCATCTTCTTCCTCTTGCTCTGGCTTAGATTCAGTAGTAGTCTCTTCAACCGAACTTTCTATTACATCAGGCGTAGGGCTAATTATCGACTCTTCTGTCGTAGTAGTCGATGATGTTGAAGTCGAGGTTGTAGTTGTGGTTGTATTAGAAATGTCTTGTAAAGTTTTGTTATCACTTGTTACAATAGTTGAATCACCGGATATAACTGCTACTTGCGAAAACAATATTTTCTTTTCTTCTGGAACAACTTTGCTACTTTCAGGAGGTTTTACTTCAGCATATAAGTTATCAATATAAGTTCCTAAAAGGACAGTGGATGAAGCTGATGAAATATCAGGTATTTTAGTTGGCTTAATTTCTTCTTTTACTAAAAGAGTTCCAACATTAAGCTTGTCACCACTGTCTTGAATAAGATTTTTGTCTACTGGGGCAGCCCCAACCTTGCGACCTAATTGATTATCCTCAACTGCCTGAGAATTTTCTACAATGTTAGTTTCAGTTTTCAAACTACTTCTAACTTGTGATATGTTTCCTGCGTAGAAGGTGGTAAAATATGTGTATGTAGTGTAAAATGTAGCTTTACCATCATCTGGTTCTAAATTTTCTTCAATTACTGAAGGTTTTAAGCCTATTTCTAATTCTTTTGGAGGTAAAACGCTATCAACATCTATAGGTGTTGTGTCTATCGGACTTATTGTCGAAGTCGCCTGGGCAGTAGGAGTTACGACATTTGAAACTATTTCCTCTCGACTAGTAATGATTGTAGATTTATCCTTGGATAATGTCGTCCAATAAGTAAATGTTGTATAATACGTAATCGGTAAATTGCTATCCTCTTCTGGTTGCACGTTATGAGTTATAGTTTCTGTAACTACGTCAGTTATTGTTTCTAAACGACTTTTCACTCTACTAGAATCCTTTCCTATGTACATAGTTGTAAAGTATGTAAATGTTGTATAACTTGTTTGTAACAAAAGTGTAGGTGAGGGTAATATCTCTTCTATGTTACTTTCCGAGCTTATTTGATCGTCTAAAATTATGTTGTTATTGTCTATTATCTTTCTTTCACCCTTGGAAGAAGATGACTTAAAGTCGGTTACATACGAGTTCTCAGATTCCAATGGATTTGATTCTATACTAAGCAACATATCAACTTCAATAGGTGTTGGTTGTATTGTAGCTTTCTTTGATTCATCTAAGCCTTCAGAATTATTTTCATCAGGATTGGTGGTATATGATGGTTCTTGAGCAATCTGGTCTGCCCCTCTTTTTATTTGCTTACAGTTTCTAAAATCAAATTGAGCTCTTGTGTTTTCAAATAATAAAGGACTACTTTTGGTTGGTATCAATTCATCAGGACCAACGTAATTCGTATGTACTTCACTCCTGCTACAAACATTTGCATCAGAACCAACATAAATCGTTGTGAAAAATGTGTAAGTAGTCAAATAAGTTTTTACAGCATCTGGCTTAATACTAGCAATAACATCATCGCCTAAAGATGGTGTCGGTGTTTGAGAATTGTAAGTACCATCATTTTCTACTGATTCAATTACGTCTTTATTTTTAACTAAATCAATAATACTATTAATTGCAAAAGATTCTGTTGAATATCCAAGTCCAACGTTTGTAGGTGTAATGTCATCCTCCTCGCCAAAAGCGCCGAGTAGCGATGGATCTAAATTTGAGAGGTCAACCGTAGATGTAATAATATTTGTAACTACAGATTTGTGGCTAGCTATGCTAGATGTATGATCGCCAAAGAAAGTTGTAAAGTATGTGTAGGTCGTGTACAACGTCTTATATATAAGATCAATTTCATTTTCGGAAATCTTTACATCATCGTATTCTTCAACAACTGGCTTTTCAGTAGGAGTACTTTCAGTACTAACCGATACTTCAATATGACTAGTGGACACTATTTCTGTTGTAGGGGCCTGATCATTGATAACTTCAATATTTTCTTCATCACTTGTGGTTGCAGTTTCTTTTTCCTGTATAGTTGTCAAATGTTCCTTTTCCATGGGTGTCGTTTTAGGACTTTCTGTAAATGTGCCATCCTGTTTTGGAGATAAAATGTTCGATTCTGTAACTACTTCTGGTGCTTCTAAATTAGTCTGTTGAGTATTTTTCACTTCAACAGACACAACAGCGGTTGGTTCGATGATTGTATTTGTTTTACACACAACATTCGTGAGATAGCCAATGTCACTAGTAACAACAATGTTTGATTCCACAGAAGTTGTGGTTTCCGTATTTTCTAGTGGTATGAAATAGGTTGTTAAATAAGTTAAGGTTTTATAGGCTGTTGTCATTGTTGATTGCGTTTCCAATCCATCTGTACAATAAACATCCTCGTGACTGTCATGCTTATTTTCTGTTGTAGTTTCAATATCTTCAAAAGACTCATCACTGTGCCCACTTTCCGTTGTTGTATTAAACTCTGGCACTTCAGTTGTGCTTTCATCTTCATCTTCTTCATCTTCTTCTTCTACTTCGTCCATTTTTTCGGTTACTTCTGCTGCAGTATTTTCTGTTTCTTCTTCGGAATTTGTAAAAGCTTCTTTTATATCTCTTTCTGTTACTACAGATTCCTTAGATTCTTCTGTGATTGTTGTGGATGGTCGAATTATAGTTAGAGGCTCAGTCGCTTTTGTATCATATTCTTGAATTGGCGCATTTTCCAAATCATCCATAGGCCTTGTGCTTTCTGTTGTTGTATAGGTAGTTTCAGAAGGTTGAATAACATCTAAATTAAAATCAAAACCATTATTGTACTGGACGCTTACGGTAGGTGACGTGTTATCATCTATATCATATAAGACTTTCTTCAAACTGTCTTCGTCATTGTAAACAGGTTGCTCCGTTATATTTTCTTCATGACTAGATTGAGTGGTTGTCATTACTGTAGCATCAATCATCTCATGTGCTCTATACGTAGCCGTAGCTACGGGTATATCAGCCGAAAGAAAAGTAATTTTAGTCGCTAACTTATCTGCTGGTTTTGCGGAGGGAAATACATTTACTTCGTCGGGGTTAGGAGGCCTACTAGTTTCGGTATTAGGAGTAAATATTATGACAGTATCACCTACAACAGTAGTAAAATCTGCGAAACCTTCATAAGTAAATGTCTTTTTAGGTCTAGGTTCACTCTTTTGTCCGAACAACTTTTTAGGTGTTTTCGTTTGTTGGGACGATTGTTGTGGAAGATGGCGAGATTCAACATTATCAATATAGTAAAATATTGGCGAAAACTCGTTTTTAATAGTGAACGTCGGTAAATCGTAATCAGGTTTCACTTTAACAATATTTGATTCATCGAAAGTGTCTTCTGGTTGTTTAGGAATTACAGTATCAGAATTAAAAACTGGTTCGTAAGCTTTACTTTGACGGTGGAAACTATTGGCACTACCAGAAAGAGAGGGTTCTACAATAAATTCAATTTTTTTCTCGCTTTCGATGGCTGGGCCGTCAAGATAGTTATATACTTCATATTTGGGGATTTCATTATAAGCTTGAACTCTACGTCCCGTGGGCTCCTCTAATATTTGGTTATCTAATTGAGATTCAGGGGCACTTGGGGGATTCCAAAATTTTGAAGGTTCTTTGGCAAGCTTACTAGCATATACAATGTCCATATTAATACTGGGTGCTAAATAATCAGTATTCTTTAGGATAAACTTATCTGGATCAATGATACCTAAATCTTGCTTAACGTTCCATTCCCCATCGAAAGCAGAGTGCACACGTGTTGGTTGTACAATAAAAGGATCGTCAACATTTGACGGTTTATTATATAGAACGAGTGATGATTTCGTAAGAAGTTGTGCGTATATACGACCATTATCTAAGGTAGTTCCTAAGATCTGAGTTGCGAATTCAGTTGTAACGCCGTCTTGGATGAAAGTTCTGGCCGTAGATGTCAATAGACCAATGAGAGGTTTGACACTGTGATATCTGCCAATCTTCGTGTTGTAGTCACGCTTCTGGTCATTAACGAGCAGCACTGTCAGGTCTTTGTCGTCAATATGTGATGTCGAGTCGTGGATGGGATAAACATTCGTTTAGGGTGCGATTTATTTTACAAGGTCCATTTCATTTCATACGTTGACCACGACCGGGGATTAGATTTGAAAGAGAAAGAAAAACATATAATTAATAATACTATAAAATAGAATATAGTTTTTAGAAACTAATAGATTATATAATGCAAGTATTTAAACACTGTTAGCACTAATTTACACAGTATTAAGAAATGTGCGTTTGTCTTGATGATTTGTATTTTAATATTCATAAAGTAAACATATAGATATAAGTTATTTAAATCATCATTTAAAACGATCATTTCTGCATCATAAAGACAGAAACATATGACGTCAACAATTTAATCAATTAATTAAAAGTGGACAACAAAAAAGAAACATTAGATTGTAAATCACGCCTCTCTCGCTTCTTCTGCATCCTTACCGCTGCGTTGTGGGTACTCCTTATATAACCCTTCTTTATGTATCTCATATCGATTAGATTAGTGACATACTTTAGAATAAGTATTAATATGAGTTCTCCTTGGACGTCCACTGCCAACGCTGCCACTCACTTTTACAACATACATAGATTTGTTTCGAATAAATATGCGCTCACGCCCGTAAGCCAGAGGGGTAGGCAGAGATCATGGATTTCCATTTGGCGCGATCCTGGCACACCTCTCTCACTTCTTCTACATTCATACATCTACGCATGCATGCTCGTCGGTTATGGTCGATTTGTTTCGTTACTCTCATTTCATTCATCCTTTCAACATGCCCAAGCCACCGAAGCATACCTCTCTATTCTAGTCACAACATCCACTTTTGAGCCACACTTTTTCTTCATAACATTATTTTTCATCCTATTATTCAACGTCATTCCTAACATACTTCTTAAGGATCGCATGTCAACCGCTTTAACACTACCAACATGCTTTTCCTGCCAAACCCAGCACTAATTTCCATACATTAATATATCATTAGTGTTTTTACTTAATTTCACATTAATGTGGCTCCTATAATCCCCACCGCCGCAATATCGTGCATCTGAATTTTATCGTTGATTCAATTTATAATTATGTATTATGTATTATTATTATATCAACTTCATTCATTCAGATGACTATTACAATAATAAAATATACTCATATAGTCATTGTGTTTCTATCTTAGTCAAAATACTTAATATAAATAATAGAATTATAGGATAAGAGAAAGAGAGAGAAGTAAAAAAAATAAGAAGTTTAAGATGCAAAAACACAGGCAACGCAAGACATTAAAGATACAAAATTCTAAGAATCAGTCGTTTAATAGAAGCACAGAAGTTTTTTTACAGAAATTATAGATTTATTTGTTAAAATATTTTTCAACTCACCCCTGTTTTCCGGAACTCCTTCTCTTTTTAATCTTGATCCTTCAGTGAATTCATTTTCATTTATTTCTGAAACAAAAATAATTATTTTTTATCATTTATATATATTAAATCTTATTGGGATAAAATTAATTATCAACTAAGTTTTTCCATAGCAGTAAAAAAATAACAATAATGAGAAAGTTAAAAGTCAACCAAAACTTGAGCATGATTTACAAAGATTCCACAATTTGATTTGTTTACATTATACAAGTACGCCATAATGAATTCATTTTATGCAGTCCTCGTAATTACAACAAAACATATTTTAAGGAGTTTATCGTCTCACGTGACACATATAACATTTAATTACTAAAAATTCTCACCTTCTCGTAAATTTGTATTCTTGAGATAATGCGTGGTTTTTATCTGATTAGATATAACCATTTATTAATCTTACTTAACTTACTGTTCCTACATCTGTCTCTATATCTGTATCTCGCAATTGATCCTGATAACTATATTCGTATTCCCTTTTTATATAAAACACATAGAGTGAAGAACGATGTAAAATATCCTCGCCTCCCTTTTTTACTATGTAATATTTTAATTATAGTACCTCTTTAATTTATTAAATGATAATAATCAGGTTTTTTTTAGTTCTTTTCCCAAATGCAAGGACACGGGCCCGTAATCCATCACGCCGGCCCAGTGCTGGTGGATGTCACACGTGTTCGGATTTGGTGTTTCTAAGACAAGACAGAAGTATTCTGCGTTCTTCTCAGACGAGTGAGGTGCCGGAGGCCAAATTTTAGTCCTCTTCCCCTTCCCACCCGTTCCTCATAAGGGTGAAAGGGAAGAGAATTGGACGGGGAGGGGGTTAACGGGGAAAAGGAAATATCCTTTTTCCTGTCTATGCCCTCCTCTGTCTATTAAAGGTAGGCAACACATTTCCTTATTACGGATGTCTATGGGTAGCGCAGACTTAACATCAGGTGAACCGCTTGCTCGTTTGCCACCTACTTCCATAAAAAAATGCCGGTTTCCCATGATATTTTCTTTCACCGTTTTTGCAGCAGTGGTGATAAAATAAATTACACAAAGTAAAGCACCTGCCTGGGTTCGAACCCGCGACCTACAGGACTTATGTTGGGGCTATATATTCAGTTCTATATATAAATGAAGGATCATTGTCATATTTTAAAATTTTAAGGAATATATGAAGTAATAATAAAGGTATTACAAGCGCGATTGTACCTTCGTTTGATAACTTTCATTGTTACTGTTATTTTTACGCAAGTTTTTTCTCATAGGTCTGTTCTTATCTCACAATAGACGAACTTTCGCAAAGTTGTTGGTTAATTCTGAGTGCAAAATGAGTATCAAAATATGTGTCGAGCAAATAACAGCTTAGAGGAACGTGTGCTGAGACAAGTGCAAAATTGTCGACAGAACTTAAGGCACTATTACACTTATTTTTCATTTTATTATTTACTTATGTTTCAGTAAGTAAAACATAACCTAGAGGGGTATGTAGATATTACGAATATGTATTTATTGCAGTAACATTGTCTGGACTAGCTTGGTCGCGAACGAAGTAAAGCTAAGGCTAAAGTAAAATCATTTATTTTTTGTTAAAAGTAAGTAAACTAAAAATGACCCGTGGACAATATTAACTTCAACTACTAAGTTAATGTTAGAGAAGCCCGAAGGCTTCAGGCGAACCGAAGTTGAAGGTCAATCTTACTCGATAATAAATAAACAAGGCCCTAGCCGAGGTTCTCAAGGGATCTCGGAATATAAATGTATCGGTAGACTTAATGCTTTCAGTACTCCCCTTGAATCCGTGCAGGTATCGAAACTAATTCGAATTGCGACTTAGGACATACGTTACCGCGAGTACCGCGATCATTACCAATGATGTATTGGATACGAACGAGGCGATATCAAAGTGGCGATTTACGAGACAATATTTAAGGACATGATTTCACGTCCACAATAAATGTTGTTAAGTAATTCACGACGACCTTGAAGCTGCTACTTTCCAGACATCTGGGTTAACGTGAGGATTACGACACGACATCGACTTGTGATAGTGTTATGATACTTTTACTGTACCGAATACGATGAAATTTATAATATCTGAAATCGGCTTTTTAGACCAAAAAGATAAGAATAAAATATAGGTATGATCGTACCAGACTGTCACGATTAAGGCAAGAGATAGAGGCAAGTGCCTGGCACTAAGCGGACCATATCAGTCCTCCTTTTACTGGAGTGTTTGAAGAAATCTTGAATACAAGTTTTATTGGTCCTACGGAAAATACACATTTAATTCTTAAGGCTATAATAATTCTAAAGGGTACATGGTTACTGTTGTAAAATAAAAAATGACAACAAATTTTAGCATGTCTATTGGTAGTGACAAAAATTTGTTGACACTTTTTATCAAATATTTATTTATGTCTTTTCTCAAATCCTAAATATTTTTAGATATCATCATGTTCCATCTAACTAACTCACATATAAGGTTTAAATAAACTGCCTGTATCCATCTCTTACCTATTATTATTATAATTTTTAAAGAGTAGCCTTTACGGCTGCACTAGTTTATAAAGATAGAAGTTGTATGAGGCGTAATCAATCAGTTCATTGGTCAGTATGCGGCCATTGTGCCACTGGCTCGCGCCCCGGATGCGCTCGCGACGCGCACTGACCCACTGAAGAAGCGACGAACATACAAGGAGTTCCTGCCACAGATAAAGTTGATGACTTGTTTATTTTGTACGCCGGGTCCAATAGAAATTATTCGTTATAGTATCTTAAATCACTATTATATATCCTTAAAAGTTAAACACGACACTTTTATTTATTAAACCTAATACATATCGTTAAAATCACTATAAATATTTGCGGAAGGTTATGAAATATCATATGCGATAAAGGCGTCACCTATGCCATCCAAAACTATTCTATTTTTTAAGCTTGAACAATCTATTTACATTTGCAAATATTAATAGAAATTGAAGCGGCGAAGGGCCAAGATTCATGATTTAAGTAGGTACTTAAACCAGAACACGGTAATGTTTACAGTTTATTAAGGTCATACGTAATATGTCAAATTATCTTAAAAATAAGATGGAATATTTAGTGAATTCAAATGATATATATATTATTTAGTTACATTACTCTCAGGAGGTGTTCGCGTCCGCATTGCCTCTTGAGTGGGTAAATTTCAAGATTACACGTTTCCTTTCATAGCCCATGTTGAATAGTTCTGAATGATATGGCCTTAGAATTGTTAAAGAATAATTAAGATGGGGTCTGCAGTTTCAGAGTATACTTTTTAAAACACGTTTTAAGAATTTTAGTATATAATTGTGGAAAATGGTTAGAAAAGAAATATACCATGGGAAACACATTTCACATATAACTTACTTGAATAGGCCGCTGTTTTAATATATGGGAGGCCACGTCGAGCTTAATGAATTTTAAGTTAAATTGACGTCCGTTGCAGTCACGTTCTGTGTCAGTGTGCCGCTGTTAAATATTAGTTTAGCGGCCTCATCGACGACACAAATTAGTGTCAACGCTGTATGTAATATAGTTGCCTTTACATGTGCAGCAAACGATATCTTTGTGCGTAGAATTTCATTTTGTATGTAAATAATTATCGACACCTTAAAGATCATATGAGAATTATTACTAGAAACTATGTTGAATCTTTTGAAGTCTTCTTACCTAAGAACCTTACCAAGATATCGTTTTAATAATTTAAAAGTGGTAGAGCACTGAATAGCATTTCGCACGAATGGAACGGCTCGACCGGTGAAGCACGACGACCCCAAAGAAGACAGGCGTGATGTAGAAGTATGCGTCTGCGATACTTCTGATGAACGAGGTACTAGAGGCCGAAATTTTGCGGTCACATATCAGGTGACCCGCTTGCTCGTATGCCACTATATTGCATTAAAATAAATTATAAAGAACTACCTATGTTATTCATGTCTTTATAAATGATTTGAAACATGACAACTCTTCTTGCACGGACAGACGAGCAAACGAGTCGGTGTCTTCATGTCAATGATCATCGCCTTCAACGAACATCAATAACACTAGAAGCACTTGCTGATGGGCTGACGGGATATTAGGTAGGAGTACGCTCTTGTCCTGAATCGTATAGGATTGGAAATAGCGGTTCTAGACAAATCATTGCATAAAGTAGTTGTGTGTTTTCTGAAAGGTGCGAAATGTAATTTAAAACATATTTTTACCATGATGAAATAAACTGACGGTGTATATTTTATATTAATTTACAAATATTTAAACTACCCGTTTAATCTGGTGTGTATACTTTGTAAAAAAAAAATAACGTGCCGTTTATTCCGCTAGTTATTTTACATCATCGAGAAAAACTTACTTCCCGTTACCGATGACTTCCTGCAAAATGCAGTAAATTGTATTAAACCAACATTACACGTAGCTTTAGTAGACGAAGTTTTTTAACTGCTTTTACTCAAACTTGAGCTTTAAACTTGTGCATATAGGGTTTAAAAAGTCTCAAATTACACCTTCACATACTAAAGAGGTCTTAATTAGAAGTACGACTGTCAAAAGGTAATTATTTCACATGTTTCGCGTTTACGTCAATTATTTTTTTCATGTTACATCTACAAAGAAATATACTTTTTAAAGAAATTGGCATAAGAACTGATATTAGTTCCGTCAAATGTAAAACAATGCCGTACGATCCACAGAAGGTGACTCGCAAACAAACATGTATTTTTTGGTGGCATATGTTTATCTTGGACAAAAATATAAAAGAAAAGATTTTATAGGAATACCAAAATGAGACGAAGAACTTACCTACAGCCAAACAAACAAATATTAGATATTATACGTATTAAGTAAATTAAAATTTAAGAAATTAAAATAAGATAACAAAATAATTGTTATTTAATTTTAAAGTTTAATAATACATTGAAATGTTAGTTTTCTTCATTAAAACGGCAATAAATATCTTGTTTAACAATAGTTTATAATCTAAACTATGAGAATGAAGAATGCGCATCAAAAATGCTCTAGTACGGTCGTGTGCAATGATACTATTTATATTTTTGTAAACCTCCTCCTCTGTAACTTTTTCACGTGACTATACCCACTATGTACTAACTACAATAGTATAAAATTAAATTTTAGTGTTCGTCTTTATTGCTCAAATTTAATTAACGTGTCAATGTTTTTAGCTTCGGCTCAATTTCACTTTTACAACCCATTGTTTTTTTTTTTTAAGGAAAGTGAATATATTCTTGTTATTTTTTCTTTGTGTTAACAGTTCCCTTGTGTTAATTGTCATTGCGAATTGAAAGTTTTAATTGAGCTTTTGCCAGTAGTTTAGTCAAACCAAGCAATAAAACTGTTTAAATAGTTTAGTCCACCCCCGAAATAATATCGTGATGCCCGGCTTCTGAAAGGATCAACGTAAAAATTAGCTAGCCAGCAGTCAAATGTCCTATCAAATATCATTCATTGCAGTTGCTAGAAGAATAATTATCAACTTTTGACAGGAATTTTAGTTGAATAAAATTGTTACAAGTCTTTCAGAAACCGGGCGTGAATCAGAATATCAGCTAGCCAGTTTAGTCGACGTATCCTTGGAATACGGTCCCGGTCGAAGGTAGGTTTTGTGCAGACAGAGGTAGAAATCGCTGTCCGCTTTTCACCGAGCTTATTAAATCTAAGTTTGACATTCTACCCTCCTACAATCCTTTAAACTTCAAGCCAATTTATTTATATTTTTTATGAATCTAGTATAAATATTATCAAGAGTATGGAAGAAAAACGCATAAGCCAATAGGTTTAAGCCCTTTCGAATCCGGTTAGCAGTCCGTGACTGGAAAAGTGTCTTGTAAAAAGCACGCACGAAAGGGAACGATGCAGCTTCGCGTTAGTGCGAGTGAGACCAATTAGGTGTCACTGAGTCAGTGGGTGAGGCGGACAGAGTCAATGCACTACGCTACGCAATACGATTAGGGTGGACATATTTATTTCTAATTCCCCAGACAAAACACATTCTAGTACAATGTAGCTTGAAGATTTTTTATTTATATTAATAATTAGAACAATTCATTGAAATTAATACGAACAAATAAAATCATTTACTTCGCACTCTTATCAAACAAGTCTTTGGATTTTTACAACTCTATCTATACTCCTTCAACTACATCAATATTGTTCACAAGTAATTATATATATAATAAATAAATAATAAATGGAATTATTTGAATGAATCAATCATCAATCGACACTTCCGCTCTCATTTGCCGAACTAATTACCATTATGTATGTTACTGTAACTTATCATGTTTTCCTGGATCACACTATTTCTTTTTGTACGATTGATATAACATTCCCTGTTGCGTATGTGTGACTTTGTTCATAAATTTACTTTAACTTATTCTCTTCACTATTTAATAACATTATTACTTTAGCTACTGTCTTCATATTAAAACACACGTAAATTGAAAACTATAAATTATTTCGTTGTTAAAGAAAATATAACTACAATTGAATAAATTTTATTACAGGTTGATTTATTTCAAAGATTTTTATTTCTTAAAAATGTGATTATATATAATTATTTAATTTCTTTAATAAAGTTACTAATATCAATAATTACAACAGGACTGTCCCGCATAAATATGAGCCGCTTGGTTACCACGCGTGCACTTTAGCCGCTGTTGACTTAGCACTAAACAACTTAAGAAAACATTTTATCGCTTTGTCCCAACCTTTCCGATCTTCTGCAATGGTTTTGCAACCGACTTAGCACATACAACTTCATAATTCTATAAAGAGGTTTATTTTTAAAATGATGCAATGTGATGATCTTCGAGGTATTTTCAATGTAATTGTAGGCTAGGATTCTTTTTTTTTACTTTTGCATCTTTAGAACGATTTTTTCATTTAATAATATATATTTATTGTTTATGACCTTATGTAGTTGATAATCAAACTTTAAAAAAAATTGAATTGTCCGTTAATTAAGTTCAGTTGTAAAGGCCACCAAATGCGCATGCTCCTTTGTTGCCAGGAAAAACAGGAGAGATTCCCTAGAAGTACATCGTAGTTCTTACTAGTCTTTTGATCTCGTCACTTCATGATGTGATCGTATAATCTTTCTAAAGTTATGAAAATATCTTCGACGCGTACAAACGCACCCTTTACTACCGCCGAGCGATAGTTTAGCAAAAAAGCATTCCCACACTCAAAATGATAACACAACCGGGTCGAGCGCAATTATTTACACAATACTCAGCTGATGACACTCCTTGCGACATAATAGATTTCGGACGTTGTATTGCGAGACGTATTCTTACGAGTTAAGATAATAAGAGGTTCTTTTGATATCTATTGTCATTTGTACGGACAAGTTTTGGCTTTTACTGCATGATTTTTTCTAAAGTAGGCTTAAATTTAAATTTACGAATGATTTTGAAATATTTATAAAGTTATTTATATTTTAATACTTTAACAATTCTGTTCACAAAATACATGTAAATTTCGTCATCTTTTGTATAGTAGAATGGGGCAAACAAGCAAACAGGTCACCTGATCTTATGTGACCACTACCCATAGGCATGCGCAATAATGTATCGCAGATGCATTTGCTTACCTTTAATGGACAGAGGAGGGGGGGATAGACAGGAAAATTGATGTTCCCTCCCCATCGCGTCCAATCCTCTTCCCTTTCAATCCCATCCAAAAAAGGAAAAGATGGGAAAGGGAGAAAGATTTAAATAGTGCTTTGTGCACCTCACTCGTCAGTCGAAACGCAGAAGCATGATACATCACACCTGTTTTCTGTGAGGTCGTTGTATTTCACCACTCAGGCTCAATCCAACGTTCTAAAAATTACTGGTTATTATGAGCTCAGGTATAAATTGCATTCCCTTTACAATTTTATATAATACAAATACAATACAATACAAATTTTGCGCAATTAATTATTTGTGTAAATTTACGCAACTTAAATCTTTATATCAAGTCACCCTCTTATTATGACAAGGTCGTTTAGTGAATAATACCAAGTCCTACCGGTCTTAGAAAGCCTATCGATACACGAAACCGGTACGAGCTAGAATGTTTGCACAACACTACGCAGCCTATTTTGTAACAGAAACCTATTTGGTATAAGATATGACAGAATCATTGCGATATTAAAATCAGTACCTCAACAAATGAACTTTCGTTTATATTCAGTTACAATAATTATTCACAGTTTACAAAATAGAGCAGATGTTCTATTACATGAAATCATGGTCGGCAAACGAACAAGCGATTCAACCGACATTAAGTGACCGCTACCTATAGGCTGAGGTGTCAGACGTCCTAATATCAAAGTTGCTGGCAAAGTATCCTCCTATTTTCAATTATTACTTCATGTATGTTTTGGTACGTCTGACTCGTCATGCTCATCAGCGCTGTATCGAATAAATTTTGTAAAGTTTTGGAAACATAGGCATTTTACAATAATCGTTATGAATGTAATATTAAACAGTAAAAAACTAATTAATTTAGTAGACAAATTAATAAACCTTCTGCCAAACTCACTTTTGTATTCGATGACTAATCCTGACATCATTCACGTTACCAGTTTCTTTGACTGCCTCCGTCTTTATCGATGATCAGGAAATTATTTCCGTCAAATAAAAACGAACATCACATTTCACAAGCAAGTACTTCATTAATTTTATAATTTATCTTGAATAATTTATACACAATTACAAAACTATAATATTGTAAAGATAATAACGCGACGCCATAACATGTTAAATGTTGTCATTGCAAAATTGCATTTACCCTGCAAAAAAATAGATGATAGATAAAAAACTGTCGTTGAAAATATGTTTTGTAATTTAATTTGGTTTTGGTTAGCAGTTAGTAGTGTGAACACATGAAATTAACACATTAGACATGCGAAGCAAAATCTAAACAAATAGGAGTTTCTTCAAATATTTCACCGTAGACTTTCACTAAATGTCGCTTTCTATAAGGTCGCTACGAAGCCTTTGCGGCGTTCAAAGCAAATTTGAATTTGGTATGCTTGTTTTGTTGATGACGTCAATTAAGACGGTTAAAAGCGGACTGTAAAAACTTTTCTCGGATACGTTTCCATCGAGCAGACAAAGAGAAATTCAGTTCTTAATATTTTACCATGTACAACTTTCTCTAAATCCCTTTTTTCTAAAGATACGAAGAAAATGAAACATACTTAACGTCGTATCTGTATAATAATTTATTTTAATTCGTATTTGCATATTTTTTACGTATGTGTATTTATGTGTACTATTTAACTAATAAAAATTAATTATGCAGCGAGCGATAAAACAAAAGTATGGTCAAATACTTTTGTTAGGGTGCGTCCAGATCTGGCGAATGCGCCGCGAATGTGCAGCTCACGAGCCGTTGCTCCATGAGTTGCGCTACAGAGGTGCACCAAACAAGCAACTGCGTGCCTGCACTGGCCGCACGCAAACGGCTCGCGCATATCTGGATGCATCGACGTGATCGTGAACTCCTTGCCCACCGTACAAAGATGCCGCTGTGACGTCATTAGGCTCATGTCTGGTGTTATTGTGCACGAATAGTAGATCTTTTAATTCACAAAAGCAGCGTGCTATATTAGTAGTTAAAGGCCATTGTAATTTCGAAGCATAAAATTAACATTAAAGAAATTAAGCTAGTACTTCCCACAGATATATAATAATATGTTAATATCACAAGAACTCAATTGCCCATATAAAATTGTTAACGTTTCAATGACGTTACAATTATAACCTACGTATATTGTTACTGTACAAGGTCGATGCAACCAATTCTTTTAATTATATCGTCTTGCTGGAGTTGATACCGTGTCATAAATCACAAAATATACTATGAGCCAGTGATAGAACCACGCGTCAGAAGTCAAGATGTAACGCACCTTCACAGACAATCGAAATGGACTTGACATGTACTATTTACGCTTCGGGGTTTGGTCTGATGACTTTCTCTGACCCCAATACCTATATTGGTCCTATTTGTCTCTTCTTCGAGCAATCTATTCATTTTATATTTGTAACACTTCTAGAAAATTATAACTTTATCTATACTGGCTTAGAGTGGCGATATTTGCCCGAATTATCTTACCCAAACTCATCAGCAATTCAGAGCAATATTAAGCAAAAAGAACAATTATTGAAAGTAAATGAATACAGGCAACAATATATAATATTGTAATCGGCGTATAAGTAGATACTAGATGTAGACCGAGCTTCGCTCTGCGTTCCCTTCTATATGTAAGATCCTGTATCAAAAAATGGCAATATTAATTATTCCTATAAATATTTTTTGACGTTTTTATGGACGAAACACGTATATAGATAAATGTAAAAATAAAAACCGATTCTATATACAAGAATTGCTCATTTAAAGGTATTAGATAAATCTCAAGACCGATAATTATGTAAACTTGCGCAACATTTTGACGGTTTGTCGTATGTACAAATGATAAAGAAGTAATTTTGGTAACAGTACAGAGTAAAAGTTTATTGTGACGAAACAGTCAAGGCTAAAGAAAGTGTTCCACATAAATTGAAAGTAATTTAAATATTAAAAAGAAAAAGAAATCATCGATGTTAAAAATCGAGTCACAGCTTCGCGCGTTGTTTAAATTTAAATGCTGGAAAAAACAGATCAAACACAATTTTTAGAATAGCGACCGATGTCGCATAATGAATCAACCATAACTTAAGCTTGTATTAGACAATTTATACCCTAACACAATAGCAAAAAGTACAATATCGATCGTAGCTTTCGAGAATCACATCGACTTGCAAACATTCCTGCCAAAAAAGATGAAAAACAAATTTTAAGATTTATTCTCTGGGAATAAGACTCACATTGATTTGTATTTTTTCACAAAGACAGGTGATATGAATGTCAAGTACATGAAATCGATTATGGAGTATCGTTTTGCTAATTTTTAGGACACTTTCGAACAGAGGCCACTGGCATCGGTGAAAGATCATTAGCATTTTGATAGGTCCGACTGTGGGATGTGTTAGAAACTTCGATTCCACAAACGATTTGTTATTCTGACATTCATGTTTATATATTACTATAAAATTTTAAAGTGATTTATGATTATCTTTCGTACATTCAACTTTTCCTGTCATATTCTTCGTAGTTGTTTTAATAGTGAGTTTAGTTATGTATTTTTATATAAATAAATATATTTTAGTACTGGTAATGAAATGCTATTCTGAATCTGGACATAAAATTAAATATTGCACTTAAATTTGCTTAGTCTTTCTCTGACGCATAAATTCAACAGAAAACAAATGTGATGAACTAGCTAATTTAAATTTTAAAAAATAGTAAGCAGCAGTGGCAATGGACTGGCCACATCTGTCGAGGTACTGACGACAATGGACGGCTTAGAATGCATACTACGCTTAGTATGGAAAGATAAACAACTTTAAGATGCCCTTGTTCTTATGAAACTTCTGGATTTACCATCTACACTTATCAGTAATATTTATTAAAAATACTTTAATTGTATTCTTTATACCATATTGAATATGATTTATTAATCGATGGAAGCATATTACTGAATCGATTACACCGGGGTCATAGAGCCTTATCGAGAGAGAAGCTATTTTTTTTGTGTAGGCAACTCGCCTACTGTGCAAGATGTCGAATGGTATGTTACAAAAAATAGAGTGGTCGAATTTCGAAATCATTAACATTGCGAGCTACAAACTAAGGTAATGTATTTCTGCAACATTACAAGATGCTTACACGTTCGATAATTATTTGCGATTCTAATGAAATTCAATGAAAACTAATTCTTCCCGCCTAAAACATGTATTGAATACAACACGATGACAACCTAACTGCCTGTCATCTTTGAGGCCTAATTAATTCGGTTAACGAGGAAAAATTTACATCGTTTCGATGACATAGTAATTTTCTTGTAGGGAAAGGGGGCAACGAGCAAGGAGTGGCCTAAAGATTAGTGATCAGTGCCGCCCATAAACATCCATAATTTCAAAGGAACTGTGGATGCGTTGCCGGCATTTAAAGGTACGCTCGTTTCTTGGACCCTAAGTCGTACTGGTTTGGAAATACCGATGGCGACAGATCATTCCATAATATAAAACAACTTATCATTATTTATCGATAATAATTTATCGTTCACCCTAATAGCAACGACAAGTCCACGCGTTGTCAAAGCGGGAGCGATTCGTTAATCAATTAGAAGATTACAAAACAAGTAAGGAACTAATGACCTTTAGAAGAAACTTAGACTCGACTTTTAATTTATAATTAATGTAGTGTATGGCTAACGGAGATGAGTCAATGAGAAATAACGTGTTTTAGCGGTTGATTGAAAAAGTATATACATATATAGTTATCGCATATGTATGCTGTGATAAAAATATGTAGCTAAAATTCCTTAACGATGAGACATATACGACATAATATTTTTTACAAACATTTAAATTTTATTATAACTAGGTGATACGATACGGCTTACCAGAAAAAAAAAACGTTTAAGAAATAATCCTATGATGACAAAAGGTTAAACTGACGAGGTATATTGTAACTGCATTTACCATTATTGACAAAAAATAAAAAATATGAAAATACTTAACAACATATATGAAAAAATATATAATACATTTCACTCACGTAACTGTGATAACCAATTATAGGCACAGTCAGTATTCCGGGTCAATAGTACAAGTGTAAGCGGTAATAGCTGCACGTACTGATGGGCCTGGTTTTATGTTTAAAGAAAATGTGGGGTGACATTTCCGAACGATTAACTTTGTGCTTCTAATTCAAGCATGTATTCTGTGAGAATGTGGTACTTCCCTAGTGTAGTCGACACACTAATTTAAAACGGCTTCTACTGCTTCAGTTCCAGTCGTAGTTTTAGGATATACCCGGGTACTCAGTATACCCACGTTGTGAACATCTATGCGTACGATTTTATTAATATATCTTTTATCCTAGAACTAAGTATAAATATACGTCTCAGTAAATCGTTTGGTTTCAATCTTTATTATAAAATTAAAATCACTTAATTTGGGACTTTATTGAAATTTTCTTGCATATTTAAATAAATGTTTTACATAATATAAAGCCTGCTCAAGACTTCATGGTCGAATTATCAACTAATCTGTGGTGACATTTAAATGACGTATTTAACTAGCGGAAGATAATTTAATTAAAGTCATAGAATATTTATCAATTCTATAAATATATTCTTACATCACTAACCGCCTAAATTGATTTCCAAAAACTACAACTTAAATAAGGCTTCTGTTATGTAGGAGTACAATTGTGTGTATACAACGTTAAAAGCTAGTTTCACGTTAGAAAATGTAATATAAAATAATTGTGTAATGTTTTCTAAAATTCGCAAATACTTGTTTAGGTTTCTTTAGCTCACACTAAACTTAAGATTTAAGAAAATATCAATGGAGTTAATTGAGCCAAATAAAAACCGTCCACTGCTGGCCACATAAGTCGGTCCGTTGCCAACTTTCTTCCTACGACCGATCAGGGACAGCCTTAGATAAATTAGAAACATGTTCATATCAATTAATCTTTACGTTGGTAATATCTACTAAAACATATCGAAAACAACTTTATTCCACAGTTGTAAAGCTTAAAATCGCAAGTACAGTCAATTATATAACAAGCCGTACTGAGGCGTTCATTGACTAGTCGGAACAAAAAGAGGACGGTGCCAGTGATACGTCAAAATCGAAAGTGAACTGTGAATTCGGTAAAAAGGTCTCCGCGGAACGAGGCCGGGTGAAAATCTTAGTGTCGGAACAGGTTTTTGATTGTGTATTGGACAGGTTGTTTTCACTTGCCTCGGGTTACTAGCGGCCTCTTAATTATAACTATTCATTATTACACCTTTATTATGTCCGCTTAAAATTTTAAGAAAATCGCACTTTTATAATGTAATTTTGATATATCACATTTGATATTAATATTTTACAAGATCTTGAGTGCAAGGATATTGTATGCTAAATATTAAAATTATAAATTCATATAGCATCACCCATCGAAAGATATCCACTACAGAACATAGCGCTCCTACATTATTCAACACAAAGGTAAGAAGAAGAAAGATAACGATAAAGATAAGATAACTTCCGCTACCTTAAGAGAAATAATAATAAGCTATCTTTAAATCTTCTTCCTGGTCTTTTATGTTATCTCCTTGATATTTTAAAATAATTATTTAAAAAATATTTAAGTATGTACATGATATATTATGTTTGTGAATGATACTCCGAGATATACCGACATTTTTTTATATAGAAGGCAAAGAGGCAAGCTGTTCGCCAACCACCAACAAGCTAATTACAGCAGATGCGTTGCCTAGACAGGAAAAATAATATTTGCTTTTCTTATCTCATCCTCCGTCAAATCCTCTTCACCGTCCTAATCTTTACTTAAGAGAAACCTGATCCTGATGGGAAGGGAAAGAGGAGTGGAAATGAGTCTCCAGTCCGTCTCCAAATTTTATTAAATTATTAACAAAAATATTAAAAATAATAATGAAGAAATATCAAAAACCTGTAAGGATACCAGCGTAAGAAAGTTATAGATTGTTACAAAATATCGATACTGTGTCAGTGGGTGTAGACGCTGGCATATCAATCATTTTAGTTAATGAAACTGTTGTGGACAGAGCAATGTTAAGGGAGAACGATTTTGAAAATGCGAGATATAGAGATTTGCCAGTTCACTGCAACAAATAAATATCTTATATGCTGTAGTGGCCAATTATTATCGACAGTTTAAAAAGTTAAATACACATTGAGAAACTGTAATACAATTGTAACAGATCAATTATCTCAGGAATAATTTATACAAGTGATATCAATTAACTGTGCGTATTGTATAATGAACTGGTGTGTTACAGAGCAGGCTCTATTGAGCAGGAACTCTGAGACCAGTCCAAATAGAAAGTAAGGCCGTGCCGAGGTCATTGTTGAACGCAATGCTATTTACACTACGAAATGACTTAAACATATTTATTTATCTCTACATTAAGAGAAATTAGCAAGTAATTGCTTATTTTGTTTTGAACAAGACACGAAATACCCACTTTTCAAATTTGTCTACAGCGCAATTGCAAAGTAAAGAACGGGAAGCTGAAAATCAGTGCGGCTTCCAATGTCGAATTGGAGGGACCATCAGCTGAGCCCCTTTCTTTATCCTAAAATGTTTTATTTCCTTTCTTTTTATGTTACGTCATTTTTAGATAATTAATTTTATTTATAGATTAGAGTATTTAAGTATTCATAGCCTAATCGTTGAGGCTATTCATGCAGCGCAAAGCATTAAATCGTGGATTAAAATCTCCTATTCGTCTATTGACGCTGACCATCGTATATCCTATCGATACGCTACTTCAAGATACCTACCTACGCTTTTTCGGAGTATTTAACACGTATTTAGTATATTATTTACACAATTCGTTAATATTTATCAGAAAAAAAAGCATTGAATTATGTAGTTGTTTTTTGTAAGAATAAATAAAAATACATACAGTTTCGATGCAAACGTTTTTACAGGAAAAATGTGATATTTATGTTTTTTATTTATTTTGTCGCGGAAAGTAAGAGAACATTAAACAATAAAAAAATTCCGTAAATAATATTCCTACTGGTCATGAAAGGTATTCATAAAATTTTTGATAAGTAACGTTGGTTCCGCATACTCGCCTTTAACGCTGTAAGCCTTGCCTATATTAATTCATTACGTATGTGTCGCTAAGGCAGTTTACATTTCGAAAAGTTGCAAAGCAAGTTAACTTAAGCAAGAATACCCTTCACTGCAACAAGTTGCACAACTAAGTTATAAAATAACGTATTGTTAAATGGTAAATCATTGCGGTCTCTAACTTATAAGTGAGGTCCATTAACCAAGGTATTGACCTTTGAATCTGTGTACTATTTTTTATCCTAATTGAGGGGCAATCATAATTAAAGTTAGGATTGCCCCTCAATTAGGATATAACTATGTAACTAAATAGCGAATAGACAGCTGAATTTAAGCTAACTTTATCAACAGCTTACAAATTAATACTATAATATGTATAAGCATCACGCTGATAACCCAGAGAGATAGGCAGAGATTACGGATTTCTATTTGTTACGGTCCTAGTATACTTCCTATGTAGTCCCGTTTACTTAGTTCATCCTATTAATATTTTTTGCAATTATTAATGAAATAAAAATGATAACTAGCCTATTATAAGTTTTATTAATGATAAATAAAGTTAAGCGAGAAAGATAAGTGTCGTTAAATTATTACAAAAGTAAAGACTGACAAAAATTTATTCGAGTTCACAAAGTGATTAGATAAAGTTAACGGCTCGTAACGGTATCGCCACGTAACCGTCAGTTACAGTAACGTGACGCGTTATGGATTACGTTCGGTTACACGACTTAAATGATATTTTAAATACTGACCGTCGTTTTAGATCAATGATTAGTTAACGCAAACTATAGATTTACACTGACGTATAAACTTCTCGCGGTACAAATTTTCGCTTTATCTTTCTCTCTGAAAAAACTGTGTGTTTTGTGTTAATGTTTTCAGCAGTGAAAACCCACAGTAATGATGACATTGTTCATATCATACCCGATTGTAAGTATTATAATAGTGACTGATAAGTATTATACAATGCCAATAGACACATCACTAAATGTTGAAGCAAACTTTAAAGTTCTTAAATTAGCGATGCATCGCTTTGGAAATGTTTTAGGCGAGACTCGTACATGCTGGATGAATGGAGAAAGAATGACGAGAGAAATTTTGAAAAGCGGATTAGTGACATATAAAAGAAGGCATTATACTAACACTGCAGTCCGCAAGTTTCATCATTTGGTTTGCCTTAGTAAGATTGTTTCAGACATGTTTGTATCAGCGTAACAATTTATCTTACTAAACTCATTCAGTTTTTTAAAACACTTTGATGCAGCCAGACATTAAGCTTTATTTATTTCGATAATTTATCTAATATCGTTAGTTACATATTGTTAAATAAATAAATGAAACTTGGTACATGAACAAAATTATTTTCAAATCTTTAGATAAAAACGAGAACAATTTCTAATGTCGGGAAATGCGGACCGATGTGTCGCTTGTTTTCCTCTATTAGGTCTTTATTACTGTATCATTAAAACTCCATTACAACTGTCTACGGAATCCATTGCGAGGCTCTATTACGTCGGCATCCGCTCGTAATGGAATTCCTTTAAAACAATCAGACAGACGGACATTGATTTGATTATAAGCATTATAAATGGATTATACGTTTTTTTTTATTGTCTAAAGTTAATTTGCTAATTACGAAATAATTACTCGGGGTTAAGACTACATTTTTCAAAAGATTATATGTAGTGGATAATAATTAATTGATTTACTACATATTTTCAAATAGAAAGAAGATATTTCTTCTTGTTTTTTTACAGCCGATAATTATTCACTGATCGTAGGGTCGATGGGGATGCCCATTGATTGCCACAAAGATACGTCCTCTATAATATTTAAATTAATAGAACTCAGAAGAAGCTTTGTCACGCTTGAGAACTAAATAAGAATGTCTCCACCGGTAAATAGCATACCCATAAAGCTTAAGCGCTTTATTCCGGTAAAAAATTCAAGAGCATTTTCCGACGAAAACACCTCAGTTTCACACAAACAAGCTCGGTACATTTAAAATAATGATGCACGCAAATGTGAAGAGGATTTAACGGACTTGTACATTCATGCGCAAAAATAAGAAACTTGTTTAATAAGTGTACCCTGTACCTTA
Source organism: Papilio elwesi (assembly GCA_029849275.1). NCBI lineage: Eukaryota > Metazoa > Arthropoda > Insecta > Lepidoptera > Papilionidae > Papilio > Papilio elwesi. Next base: position 3,004,865 of record CM056709.1, read on the forward strand.
AACATCTAAATAACCTATCAACTCATATCCGAAAAAACTGGAACTAGAAAAGTGCGTGTTTTTTTTTAAGTTATTAAAAATTACCGACCCGTCCCGGCATCGAACGGTTGTTTTCTCCGTGCAATATTTTCATCCCCTACCGTTAGGGGATTAAGTTAGAAAATTCCTTTTTTTGTTATCCCCTACGTAAATTAAGACTGTGCGTGGATGTATCAATCAGTTTATTTTGTGTGCTGGATTATTTAATATACAGTTCTATAATTAAAAATTTCGGTAGAAGACTGAAAGTTTTTTTTAGTTGCTAGTTTCACATGACTGTACATAGCTCATTCCAAATAACTGCATCGTTACAAGACAGCCTTGCGGTCGTACGGCCTTGGTATTTCGCGTTTCTAGAACTTACGGACGCATATGATTAATTTAAAGATTTAAATACATACTCAATGTACAGTTAAGTCCGCTCTACTCCATAATCGACCGAAGCTACCGAGCTTCATGTTTATTGCCGTCAAATAGCGTTGCAATAACTAGTTACTTTCCAAATAAGCTGTTAATTGTAATAGTTACTAATTTTATTAATAAACATTTTACGATGGCGCAACTAGCAGAAATAGCTCTGGCTCGAATGGACGGCTCGGCCGGGGAAGTACAATAACCACACGTCAAAGAGGTCTGAAATAGAGATACACACACGCGTTCCGCCTGAGACGCCTTATCTTCCTCTCCTATCTTCATTCCCTCTCTTTTCATTCACTCTCATATCAAAAGCACAGCGCATCCGAAACTAACTTAACGTACTCTAAAAGTAACTAGTTAATAGTTTTAAGAACTAAAAAACACGCTACGTGTATATGTATTGGAACATAAAGCCTCTATTGTAATATAAATGTGCACCTAGATGGCGTTATTATCAAACATAAAATATTTTTTCAAAATCTAATTGTGTAAGTGTATACAAACCTAGCTAATAAAACGTGTTAAAAATATTAATTACTTTGCCTCGCACAGGTAAAATATCGTTTCGAAGATTTGTTGTTTTTTCGGATGAAAGACGGAGGTCTTCTCAATTCAATTCTCGTCCTTGGTCTTGAACAAGCGTAAAGAGCATGCATGTATATATTTTTGAGACGTTATAATGTGTACAAAAAACATTCATTATTTAATTAAATCTCAACTTTAACACCTAAATTAATCAAACAAAATCTCAGTTCATAAGAAAAATCTACAATATAATAATTTCATTTACTTACATAAACTAATTTGTATGCATATAAATTTATAGCTTTAACTAACATTCAATGACTGTGAACCCGTGCGTCGACGAGCGTCAAAACTATGATAATAAGATCCATTCAGTAAGTTTTATTGCGTTAACAAGTCTAGATAATATCTCACTACACACAACAGCATTATTTTTAATACTGGCATATGCGTTACATGTTTGTTTGTACATTTTTATTGCATACAGATGCTAAGTCGTAGTTTCTTACAGAAAGTTTAGGCTCTGTGGAATCCGTGAGCCATATTATTATTAAGTATGGATCTCGAAAAGCGATCTTAGAATTAGTGGCCTAGTGAATCCTAAAGTATGATGATAGGTAGAATTTTAATGGCAACCGAAGAGATAGTACTATAAATACTAGATAAAGCAATTTTACTCAAAATATCCATTGCTTTATATTTAACAAGAGGCAAAACTGCATTGATTTTTATATAAAGAATCCTAAAAGCATACTAGCTAAAATCCAACAAAACAACATTCTTACAAAACGCCTTAACTCACGCCTATCTAAATAACACCATGTTGTTTTAACACATCCACGCATATCTTCTTTTTTTAAGCACTTAGGCGTGGTTAAAAGCTCCCAGAGTGTATGCATTTATTGCGTTTTATGTCCAAAAAGTTTATCGTTAACTCATAAAGTAACTGACTTATAAAGGCGATAGCAACAATAGACGATGATTTCGCTTTCGTGCAGCCCTCGAGGCATCTGATAAAAGGCCAAGCTACGAATTGCTTTCACTTGCTATAAACCTGTACTAACAATCGGAATGGCCATCTAGTGATTGGTTGGAATTTTTTCTTGTATAAGTGGAAGTTACTAACTTTTTTGTTCAACAAAAAAAATGAGATCAGGAAACCTCAACTCATACAAATCATACTGAATCCATTAGGCTATTGGCATATGAAATATTGTAACCTACAAAATGTTAAAATGTTCTCTATCTGTATGATAAGACAAAACAAAATTATTTTAAATTTTAAGATGAAGTGGGAAGATCAGATTTTTCATCAGCAACTATAGTGCTCGTGAACTTTGAATCTTAAAGCTTTTAAGTTGCTTACTACCTGAAGATTTCTCCTAAACATCTAGTCTTAATAATCAGTTAAACAGAATGTCAACACAAATTAACTCCACTTCAATTAATTCTATATCTATTCTTAACATACCAGGAAGCTTCTTGGCGGCAAAAAAAACATGACTCTGTTAACGTAACTATACAAACAGGCAATTACTAAGCAAAAAGTACATAAGATTAAATAAAAACGGCTTGTATCATCTTCAGACCAGTCACGATCCATTTGTTACTAAAAAAAGGCTTTACAGAGTCAAACAAGTCCACATCCGTCACGGCCATAAACAAATTATATCAGTTTTGCTTTTAATAGAGTTGATGACACAATCATTAAACTATATTTGACACGTGGTTATGACAAAAGACTTACTAATAAAACCATTAAAACTTCCCAGGTGTATGTGACAGCAAATGAATTTTTTAGAACAAGTGTAAAAGCGAAAATATAAATAGGTACAGTTATTTTTTGTGTAAAGGCATATTAAGGCTCAATGTACAAAACTCCGCTGCCTATGGTAGATTTCGTAGATCGTTGTTAAACGCCAGGGTTTAGGTAATACAATTACCGGATAACTAATCTTCTAGTGTAGCAGAGTATATCATGAAGATCGCTGCCAAACTATGGCTGCTGTTTCTCACATTTTATTAAATGATCTAGTAGTGGACTATGGAATAGTCTGTACAAACGAGTTAGGGCTTCTTAATTACTTACATAAGTGTATATAAAAACAATTGTAAGAATTCCTTATTCCATGTTTTGTCTCGATGTTTATTTGTTAAAAAGACTTGAATATTCTCTTGTTAGTATTAACCCAACTTTTTCATATGTTATCGATGTAGATTTGCATTTTAATACGATTGAAATTGTACAAAATAATAAATCATTTTTAAAAATCAATTATTCACTCGTCCTAAGAAGGACATTTAATTATTTGTGTCGACCTTCATCATACATAAATAACTTTAAAAAGGCTTGCGGCGATCCGGTGTTATTCGTTTGGGCTCCTTATAAATCAATGCTATTTTATTTTATATGCTTTAATTTGGTCTTTGAAGAACTTTTTGTAATCAGTCTTTTACAAAATGTTATTTATGTTTTCATATATTTCTTGTGTCAAACAAATTTTAACTATCCTCATTTTTTAAATAAGCTTCAGTATATAAGTTTTATATTACTGCTGCTTAATAATCTTAATTAGGGTGAACTACTTTATGATGAGATGTCAAGACGAAGTCAAAGATCCAAAATATTAAAAAAACCTTTGCATCTGGCTTACAACTAAAGGCTTTCGACTAGTAACAATCAGATAACCAACAACGAAAAGTTAAACGAAACTGCGTATAAAACAACAATTTTAAGTAAATGGTACGTGTTTCGGTTTTGAAGTGAACTGGTCACTACACCTGACATATGACTATGCAACATGTTTCATTATATAACTGTATAAATCGTTACACTATGTAATCTAAAGGTTTAAAATAAATATTCGATATCTTCTTTCAGTAGGTTTAACGACTGCACTTCCGCGTTAACCTATTAACCTAATCGTGATTTGCAAGAGAGTGTTACCAATACCGTTATATAATATGGCAACATATAATTTCTGTAAAACATGTAACGGGGTGTGGCTGCAGTGTAAGCGAAGCGAAAGCGAGGCAATACACGTAGTTGTAGTTTACAGCACCTATTCATTAGTCTACTGATAAATAAAGTAACTGCTTCACAGAATGCAAACATACAACAACCTCTTTACAAGGTTCTGGCGTTTACAAGCTTGCGGGTGATGCATAGATTTAGATGGATATAACACGAAACAAAATTATATTTGAAAATAGCAGTATTTAAATGACTATATTTTACATAGTTCTGAATACTAATAGAAGAGAAGATCCGATCCGATTCGTCGTATCAAACGGAAGGTCCAGAGCAGGGTGGACTGAAGATTGCTCAACCGACAAGAGTCTCTTAAATTGGTGACGATCAATATAAGGAACAGAGATTTGATTATTTGTAATAGGTCCATTCTGAAACTACTCGATTTAAAAAAATATCATCAGGCGACGTCGGGTGCTATAGCTTATTTTCGATACGGGAGTAATTCAGTTCATGTCAAGATAACTTGAAACTTTGCCAATTCTGTCAATATTTTAAGCTTTGTTTCAATGTCTTATATAATACAAACAAATGTAGCGTAATGTTTCTTGAACTCGAGGCTCTGAAATTGTTTTATAATACAAAAAATCAATTCGCAATATGTTCAATACAACCTACTGATATGTATTGTTTCTTCCTTTGATTATTTGAAATTTCTATAGTAAGCTACCACCGCCCTTTTATTATGTCTTTTAATACAAATATTCTAGCAAACCTTTCTCTAAATATATGTAGACTTACTTACTATTTTATAAGTTTGCTGCATTCAAAATGCTAGGATCATACCTGAAATAAGAAATAAATTTAATGAATTAAGTACATTAATTAAAATATAAAAATAAACTATTGAAGAAAATATTCTGCATAGACCTGTAAGAAATTATTTAAAATGTTTAAATTAAAATTCACTTTTAATCTAAGCATAGCTTAAGCTAGCAGCAGCAAAAAAGGCGCTGTGGGAAGAATAATTGTTATCTTAGTTTTAGATTTTTAGATTTTTTTTTACTTTCGAAGAATCGATGGAATACAAAAACTGACGCCGACGACTCTACCGACGGAGATCCACCTTATGTCAAAAGTCCGGTTTTACAATGGAGACGGGGAAATTACATCATAAAACGACAAGTTGACGTTTAAGTAAAAATACAAATAATACATAAAACAATGGCCATACATAAACTTTAAACGCTAAAAATATTTGTAGAATATGATAAATAAATCATGAACCTGAAATTCAAAATTCTTATGATTGAAAACACATGAAAAAATTCAAGGAAACAATAAGCGGCATAATTTATAAGTTTTTAACTGTTTTAATGTAGCGCGTTTTATTAACAGTAGGTACAGAAAGTTATATATATTATATATATATATATATATATATATTATATATATATATATTATATATATATATATATTATATATATATATATATTATATATATATATAATATATATATATATAGTTCCAAACCAATATTATTTCTGGCGTTACAAAGTTCTATTTGTAAATATTTTATCCTATAATAACTTATTACGAAGCCTAAAGATTTAATCATTATGTGGGCGCAGTACAATATGGTCCGTGTTATTAGTAAACAGGTTCAAGGTCTTGTAAAAGTTGCATGGGACCTGTTTAATTAAGCCAATCAAGTTATCTTAAGGCTGATTTCATCTTGAACTATTTCATAACTTTAATTTAAACTTAGTTATTTTGAAAAATGAAGCACTGCTGACGGTGATAAAGGCATAACTTTCTTACGTTCACACACGTACCTTTCCCTATTTCTTTTTGGTCTCTATTTGCATAAATTCAATAATATACTTCTAGATAACATAACATTGTAATTGTGAAAGAACTATTAAAATCAGATCAATAGTTCATAACAAACTTCTCTCTAAAGCCAGTCCCTCATATCTGAGGATCGTGGGTTGCGTCATCATACTGATATCTTTATAGATGTCAACGACATATTGTGAGCTTCGTAAATTTGTAATTGAACTAGTCAAATTATAAACAAATTATAAGCTGTCGAAGTCAAATTGTCAACTGATAGTCTCCTCGTGGTATTACGTCAAAGTCTAAGTTAGAATAGAAGACAGGCATAACTTAGACCTGATATTGCTGTTACAACACATAACAGAATACATACAGTACATACAAAAAAAGATTAAAGACAAAATACCATAGATTCAATTCGTTTTGCATGAGAAATCGATTTGTAAAGATTCGTTCAGTTTAGCTGTAGCCTAGTGAGATTATAAACTAACGTAGCTCACAATATCGGTGGTATCGGCGACATAAATAACATTCCAGTTTACAGATTATCCGCTATTTTTACAAATAAAATATCCATAAACATTGGCCGGAATAACGTTTTCGAACAAGCGTCGGTGTATTATATGGATAGAACGATCGCCGTCGTCCATGAGTAAACAGGTAACGTTATTCTGTAGCCTCCTTATATCTATATTAGCCGAAATAAACTTTATATGCAAATAATCCACAATTTCCGGAAGGACCATGAAGCTTTCTGTTGAAAGTTTCTGAGTTTACCTATCAAAATATAAAAAATTGTCTGTATTCCGTGTATTTCAGACCAAGTTATATGTAGTTTACCACGCCCATAAATGTTAGAGACAAGACTATGAATAAGAATCTATTTATTATTAGGTATATATTTTGATTTATCGTATAGCAATAATTATATTAATTTCGTCATTTAACTTTAATATCAAATTTGTAATTACTTACCAGCTTGGTTATAGTTTTTAAAAAGTTGTACAAGTTCAGCTTGACCTAGAAAATAAAACTGGACGCCTTCAATCTAAACAAACACGTTCGATCGATGGCTTTCAATCTAAACGTTCGAGAATAAACGACTGGTAATACTTTATCTGTAAAGATTTTAATCTATATGTACCTGACGATTCCATCAACATTAATATCAGTTAAGATCATTAGATACTTTATGGACGATAGATCTTTTAAATCGAATGACACGCCTACACTTTAACGATGTTTAAAATAATTAGTTTAAAAAGCTCCGAGCTACACCTTGACACGTCAAATAGTAGGTGACTATAGCCTTCTTACTTACCATTCAGTACTTCAAACAAGTTCCAAGCAACAATTTAAAGTACACTAATATTTGCTTGATACAAGAATTAGTCGCGTTCATAAGTTTTTTTTTATGTGAGAAGGTGGCAAACGAGGAAGCAGATCACCTGAAGTAAAGTGAGCGCTACCCATAGACATCCGCAACAAGCAAATGTGTTGCAGATGCGTTGCCTACCTTTAATGGACAGAAGAGGTCATATACAGGAAAAAGGTTATTTACTTTTCCCCGTTAATCGCCTCCCGGTCCAATCCTCTTTCCCTTCCCATCCTATACCTCTTATGAGGAACGGGTGGGAAGGGGAAGAGGACTGAAATTAGGCCTCCGGCACCTCACCCATCAGACGAAACGCAGAGTACTTCTACTTCACGCCTGTCTTCTGTGAGGTCGTGGTATTTCACCGGTCGAGCCGGCCCATTCGTGCAACAGATGTTGTTGTTGCGGACTCTACCACTGTAGAAGTTTATTCTCTATTAGTAACCCGCGGCATCGCACGAAATATTTTCTTATTTTGTATCTTAATATCGTGTCAAATAGTTGTTACCGGCCGCCATGGTAATGTATGTATGACATGACAATAACTCTATTATTATTACGTCATAATAATTAGTATGGCCTCCGATAGTAGCTTATATTTTTCTATCCCTCGGCAATTTTTTTATCAGGAAGGTACCTTGTGCGTTTTACTTTTAAAAAATATGTGTACAAAATTCAATGATGTACGGTTGAGTAGCTTACGCGTCAAAGCGTAACAAACAAAGTCACATTCGTACTTTTAATATTAGATAGATAGAATGAGTATATTTTATCTCATCTTTATTACGATAATACAGCTGTAATATATCACGTGTATGTCTTACTTAATACACATATTGTGCATTAAAACAAGTATATAAATATATTTATTGCCTTATAACCTTTACTGAAACAGAATGATTAGCTAGAGAGTCTTCTAGAACGAGGTCGAAAAGTTACTATTATGCTTGTAAGAATATACAGAAATTAATACACTGAAAAAAAACATCTGAGTAAAATTGTTCTTCTTTGGAGAGAGAACATGAATTAGAGAATGAATTAATATTTAAAATAAGACAAAATCAAACCATTGAGATGGAATGCAGATTTAAATAATGTATGTAAATGAATCCGTGATATTAATTGGATGGTATTCCACAGCGACGAACAGTCGTATGGAAGATGTTTACGAGTTTTTATATCAGACTGCATTGGGTCATGGGAGCGACCGAGAAACACATAAGACAGGTGACGTAGGGTGACTGCAAACGATGGCAAATTTTCTATGCTTTAAAAAAAACAAATATAATGCTCCATCCACGTTATTAGATGACGTAAAATACCCTCTTTGTAATTGTACTTATGAATGTGAATGGAGAAAGTAGAAAACTGGAATACTGGATTATTTCAAAGAACATTAATCGAAATTTTCATCATTATCCATTACTGGACGGTATTATGATTTACGATAGAAATCTGCCATGATCCAGTGAACTGAATCTTAAAAATTACGGTCTTAATGATTATTTTATTTCATACTAGAAATTACTTTAGGATTAAGTCAAAAGTGTGGTCACCAAGTTGTACAAAGTTCGGTTGCGTTGCCTCGCTGCGCTACACTGCTTGCGATCATCCATTGTTCTTACCTCATTTAGTGACGCTACAACGTTACATTCTTATCGATACTTAAATGAGTCTAAAATCACGTAAAATTGGAATTTATTAATAATACAGTTCTTGCAGTGGAGGAGCCAAGGATCACAAAAATATCTGATACAAGAGATATAATTCTTCCACTTTTTTTGTTCCTCACATTTCTAGATATACCAGATATTAGTTTTAAATCGAGTGATTGACACGTCTACTCTTAAATGGTGATAAAAAGGATTTGTACAAAAAGCTCTACAATTTCATAGCCTTACTTATTATTCAGTCCTTTGAATTATTTCCAAGCCAAAGTATTTGCTTGATACATGAAGTAGTCACATTTTTTTTCAGGGTGATCATAGATATCCAAGAGCATTATCCTCGTGAGTATTTATTACACCCACTACGATCGTCAATATCCCCTTGTTAAGCTTGTACACAGGAAAATCTCCGTTTACCTCCGACACAATAGTGGCCTTCTAACTTACCGATGATTGGATGGAAAGTTGTCTTATTTAACTTAATGAAAAGAATCTTTTTCTAATGGGTTCGATTACAAAGATTACGAAGTCAATTGTTCGAAAGCTTTTTTTATATAATCATAACAAAAGGTTCGAAATCGTCTATGCTCACGAAACGTTACAAGGACACGCTTGATCTATTAGGCTCACAATACAATAGACTTCACATTTAACATGGCGTTGTGCAACCCTAAATACCGCTTTACTGATAAATTGTACAATATTTCATTACTTGCGTGAATTATGGCGATCGAACAGTCTATCGATAATCCTCACAAATATTAGCGGATCATCACTAGAGTGGTAAGCTAAAAGCCACATATGGTGTTCTTAAGTGGACCACCGTTATAAGCGCATATGGAGTAAACCAGTGGGGTTTGGAATACGCCAAAGTCCTATAAATACGTTGTTATTATATTTATTTCTTCTAATCGCCATTCATAATACGGCTTAACACAGTCTTTTACACATATAGACGAGGAGAGGTGACTCCACGCCTGTCAGTTTCAACAACCCAAAAACGATTAAGCGGATTCAGAAGCAGAACACGGAGCGATTCAACAACAAGAACAATCAACATTTAAATGATTAAAAATCTACTATAAATACATTACCTTGCACATTATATGTGGTTGGCAAAACAGTTTCGTCTGCCACAGCGATCTATCATCCGTCATTTCATCGAAACTCCTCAGCTCCACCTAACTCTTAGTCATGTCTGCCGAAATCCATCAATCTTTTTAGGCATAATTAAATATTAATTTCTCGACTAACATTTCGGTAAAAACCAAAAATAGTAATACATTGACGATTCTTTCAATATTGATGATGAATGATGACAGTCTATGGCAATACAAATGTGAAAACACCCCGTCTGTAGTGAGGTTGTGTGAAGCGACCCTCGTGCGACGTGTTTGTCTTGTAGTGCGGGGGGCGGGGGCCGGACGCGCCTCATTCAGCTCTAAGCGAACGAGTTTCGTGTCAAATGCATCGTGTTTGTACTATAGGTGTGCCGGTAATGTTTCTACCATATTCCTTCTTTGGTGCCCTATTTTTTAATATGACAAATAATAACGTAAGATTATTTATTACGATTTTATGCCATACCAACACTACCTGAAATCTTATATGAACATTGTCACAATTTAAAAAAACGTAACAAAAATATAAGAAAAAACTCCCAAATGAAGTGTCTTAAATGGGACCATTCTAGAAACAGAAAAGAAAATTAATTATTAAAATCAATTCATAAATGTCTAAACTTTGAGGTAAGAACCATAGAAAAGTACTAGCGAATTAAAAACCTCACTTTTTGAAGTCGGATAAAAGAAGTTTCACCCGAACTCAAAGATATCTTGAACAGTGGTAGAGCCCGCAACAACAACATCTGTTGCACGAATGGGCCGGCTCGCCCGGTGAAATACCACCTCACAGAACAATAATGTGCCGGAGGCCTAATTCGAGTTATCTCCCCCTTTCCGCCCTTTTCTTATAAGGAAATGATGGGATCCTTCATTCCAATTTCCCATTTGTCAGTGAAAAACAAAGTTCAGAAAGTGATTCACTTGTGTATCGAGTTATAACATAGATATATAGGAAATATCTCCGGATGTCGCGTTCTTATGGAACTTTCTAAATCCTTTTTAGTAGTTGCGGAACGTGTTTGAGACGGACAGACGGACGCGCCATTAGCAATGTTAATATCGACGGCGTGTGCTGATAACTTTCTTCCATACGTTTGTGTAGTGGGCCGCTGTAGGTTATGCATACTGATTACGTATTTTTATATCTTATAGCTTATAACACGGTAACTGTTCGGTGGTTAACTCTTCGGCTTAGGAGCGGGTGATCTCAGTTCTGTTACGACCAAAAGTCTACCGATGAGATCAACGTTATATCAATCATGTCAATTGACGGTGCCCTCCTTGGTTGACCGATGTCCTCGCTAGAACGACAGGAAGTCCCTCGGTGCGTTGCGCGGAGGTCTGCATACTGTGGAAGGTATTGGGTAACCACCAGTGGACTGACACAATCTGATGCTGAAGTGACTAGTACTTATTAACACCTGAAACGCAAGTATAAGAGAGGCGATGACAGCTTTTGTCAAGAGTCAAAAACATTGATATCAGTGTGATCGACCCCTGCCGCCCTCACCGACTCTGCCGCCTTCTGAAACCTGGATCAGGAACATACATACATACCAGTCACCGCAGTGAAAAAAATACGCTTCGACCGTTAAATAATTTGGTAACAATACCTAGCTAGAGATTACTACAGGTTTTTATTTTGCACAGCTCTGGCACATCTTTCATACCATCATCATCTTTCCGTCTTTTTCCGGTATGACCTTGACCCATAATGTAATAAGTTTTGGCACAGTTATTACGACCAGCCGCCTGCCTGGCGCCAACCCTTCTCGGGAATATGGATACTTTTAATTTTGCTTCTCTCGCATCGTCACTTATTGACTACAATAATCAATTGATCTGCGTTTAAAAAAAACAATAGGAAGTTCCCGTTCCTTAAAACGCTTAATGTTCTTTATTTCTAATACTTCTACTAGGTGGCGTTACTGTCGAACTCAACATTATTTTTTCTTATCTTAATACTACTAATCAGGTCTATAACAAATTAATACAGGTATTGTCATAGGCCTTTGATATGACTGCAAACTTTCAAGTCGACTGATGTATAGGCCAAGCTCATAAAAGCGTTATAAAATTGTCTTAAATACACAAAATTAACAATCTAAATAACGAAGAAAGTAAGAATCTTTGCGGTCCAATGGAATGCGATAAATACATTCACCAGCAAAATAAACTCGTCTCTTTGAGTGAAATCGGCGGGAAATTATCTTGCATCTCGCTTCCGCTTAAGGTGGACTTCCAACGAAAGAGAAGCTGATAGAAAGCGAACGTAGCTAAAAGGTTTGTTTTATCTAGTTCTGCGTCCGACCAAGTAAAAAATACTACCTTGAGCTTTTTTATCGTGGTATCAGAGACAGCGGACGTTGCTTGATACAATTTGAATTCCCTCAGCTATATTGTTATCAAAAAACTATAATACAATTACTATACAACTGTAAAAACTAAAAATTGCGACTTATTGTATTTCCTATTAACAGAATCAATATTTTCCATACATACTTCTACTTTTATCATCATCACAGTTAATGGAGAAACAATAAATGTTATTATATACTAACTATTTTCCTTATTTAAATACGTATATAATTATATTTACGTATAACGTCAGTTTATATCTTTGTATGTATTGCTTATGTTTCGAGATCATATCTTTATTGTAAAAATCTTGCTCCTATTTATTTATTTTTGGCTTTTCTTGTTACCCCGCTATTTATCTATTTGTACCTCTCCTGCCCTACAGGGTTGCCTGGAAGAGATCGCTTATAGCGATAAGGCCGCCCTTGCCCACATTTAGGTTTTAAGTTTAGTTTTAGTAAATTTATATTTAGTTTAATGTGAGCAATAGTGTCTATCTATCTATCTATCTATCTATATATGACCTCTAAATGCCTTACACTGTGCACGTGGGTGGGTACAGATTAATCGACTCGATTCAACTCCACTCCTTTAATGATTTCGACTGTAACTCTGTCCACTCCGTTTATAAATCTATGTTTATCCTTTTGTTATTATTTACTGATTTATATAAATAATATCGAGAAGTACCATCTCACAGAATACGATCGAAAATTGAAGTTATTTCTACTACTACTACGTTTTGTAAAAATGTCATGTTTAACCCAAATATAATTACACAGATATATATATACATTGTGTCCGGTCAACAATTATCGATTATTTAAGAGCATAAAATTCTTCTTTTTTAATAATAACTTTAATAAGCCTTTCGAAAAAAAAGTCGATATCTGGAAATGTTCTAGATAAGATTTCATTTCATGGATGATAATACCATACCACCTATCAGGTATTTTTTTATACTTTGCTTGCTATTTTGCTTTTACATTAAAATTAGATGTATTTCATGCTACTTGATGACCAATCACATTGGATTATATCGTACTCGTACGCCTTAAGTTAGTTACTTAATTACGTACTCAATGATAGCAATTGCAATGTTGTCTCAAGAGGGCTGGTTTAAAACTGGTACGCATTTTGTTGTACAAGAGGCACAGTTCGTCGGGCTCCGGACACGTGTCCGAGTTGGGTCCGGCTGCCTCTACTTTCGATTCGCGAATCAAGGTCAAGTGGTAGAAATTTTACGCACCTACGACTTTATGCGACGGGGCCGACCAAAATGACGCACGATGAACACTCGACGAATACAAATTCATCATTTTATTATCCTTTAAAATCATCGTAATCTTAATTAGCTTATCGTTGTTAATAAATAAGCTTTCAAGTCTTTTGTTACTAGTTGGGTAGACAGTGAGGGAGAAAATGCAAAATGTAGTTGTGACCGAGCTCAGTGAATCGAAAAAAAACAAAAGGTTCCCTAATCGTCGTACACCGGAAACTACTTTGATCCAAAAAGCACATCACAAGAATATGTGCAATAGAAAAGCTTAGTTAAAATAGTGTTCCCTTCTTCAACTAGATGGCGATGCTCTCAATCTTAAAATGTATCTTCGTATTCGTATCCTTATTAATACAATAATAATAAATCAGCCTTTTTTAATGTTTCCTACTGCAGGGACACAGGCCTCCTCTCATCCTTATTATCCTAGGGCAAATTAATGATTTTATAATCGGTTCTAAATAAGTGTACAACATTTTAAATTAATCAAACAACGTGATTGTGTCAAAATATTCCATTATATTGACCTATATTTTATGTCGATTTGCATTATACACGTGACAAGCATGGTGCCTAGACACAGTAAGACGATCGATGAATTGGGACGACTTTGATACTCTAAAACGAGATCAGTTTGTTGAGGCCATTTTCAGACCTTTTACACAATTTAATTGTGTTTTAATGTTTAAAATATTTTAAACTTAACGTATTATAATTTTGTGCGAGGTCAATCTTAATTAATTATTTGTATTTCCACTTAAATACATTCTTGTTATAAGAGCGTCATATCCTTGCCTCTGCAAGGGCTTATGTTGGATTCTTGCTAACTAAAATCTCTCAATGTTCGTCCCGCGTGTGTCGGCGGGGAGCGGGAGCGGTTTAAATACGGCACCAACGATTAATAATTGATAAGTATGTATATCGAACTTTTGCTATTCGTATCAAATGAATGATGCCATGAAATGTACGTACACTTTAAGCGCATATTTAATATAGATTCGTACCCGATACAATTTCAAGCTATGATTTTGTACTTAAGCGAGTGAAGTTCAAAATAATGAAACTTGTTTTATCCGGAATCAAGTTACATAGAAATACAAGAAAGTTGGCAATGACCTTGCCATTAGTGTCGAGACAAATGGCAGGAACGTGAGATTATTTAGTCGTGTTTCTAAATCTCACGCTGTGTAGTGAAATTTTCGACACCGAATGCAAGAATAGACAATACGAAATTTTCTTATAGATATGTTTATTCCCCAATTTCAGGCTAGATATACATACATAAAATAAATAACCACGCCTGTTTATTTGAGGCTTGAAGAGTTAAGAGGAAAATACCAATTTTGTCTTACAAATCACTTACAAATCTTTCACTGTCTTAATTATGTGCCGAAAAACTCACTAAGCCAATAGTCCTTAATTTATCTATAACGTACATATAATCTGATACTAACAGTTGTCTGCGACTTTGCACTTGTCGAATAACGTCTGAAAGTAGCTTATATTAATAAAGCCTGTCGAAACCTTACGATACTTACTATAAATAAATATAGGCTCACGCCCGTAACACAAAGGGGTAAGTGGAAATTATGGATTTCCATTTGGCGCGATCCTGGCACACCCCTCTCGCTTCTTCTACATCCATACATCTACGCATACATGCTCCTTGGTTACGGGTACTCCTTATATCGCCCTTCTTAACTACTATTACTCTCATTTCATTAATTCTTTCAACATGCCTACCGAAGCATACCTACCTTAATTTCTAGTCACAATTTCAACTTAAGCCACACTTTTTCCTTATAACGCTATTTTAATCCTATTATTCAAGTTCACGCCAAATATACTTCTTAAGGATCGCATTACAACGGCATTAACTCTACTAACATGCATTTCCTGCCCAACCCTGCTACATACTTACTACTTTCCATATTAACATATTAGTCATAATTTAACCCCTACTTTGCCCACTTCGGGGTTATTTTCTAAAGGACTATGAAGGATTCTTCCTGTACACTCAACTTAAATATAAAGACTTTGAAAATTAAATAAATGTAAGAATAAAAACATAAAAACAATTATCATATCAGTTATTAAAAAACGATAGTAACTTTTGTTAATTGAATAATGTAATAAAAAGAGATTCCTTAAATAGCACTTTTTAAAAATCCTTAATGTTTAAAACGTACACCCAACAAAAATTTAAACTATAATGTTTACGAACCAGTGTCAATAATAGTCAGTAAATTTAATTCTAATTGTCGGCAAAACATACTGAAAAATATTGAAATTAAACCAATTTTACGAATTCTATCGCGTTTATTTAATATTTTTGTTTTCCGACGTGTACGTACTTTACAGCACTCATGATATCGGGGAGATAGTATATTTTATGTGTATTTGCGTAAACATGGAAATGGATTGCAAGGATTACTGCCAAGACATTAAAAACTTCAGCTGAAAGTTGCAGGGAAAGGTTATAAATGTGACACATCGTTCAGTAGTTTTTCCAAACTATAAATTAAATTAAAAAATCTAACAGTCGGTGAATCGACTGTAAGTCTTGTTGCTTCCCTTTCAAGACCAATTTTTTTACTGTTCAGAGTTTTAAATACTGAAAATTCATCGCTGTACGATAAACAACTAAAAGATAAAGAGACATCATGCTCCATTTGGAATATACGAGGAATGTTACAACTTGATACTTTCATGTCCGCTACATGGTTAATAACACGTCCATATCATTACGGCGCGCCGTTCAAAAGGAACACCGCTAGCTAGGTAACGGATTGTCGGTTAACGGGCAGATGTCAACATTGACACAGCTATATTAAAGAACCATTAAAATACGATATAATGAATCATATAAGCCGGATTACAAGTGCAAGCACTTAATTATTTAACATTAGCAGAGGGTATTCATTATATACTCCCGAAGCTGCATTGCACGGTGCCGTCTCCTAGGAACGCCCCAGACCATCTTGGGGCGCGGCACCCTTTTAAGGGCGCAGAGCGGGGCCCAACCGCTGCCAATGCATATATTAAAAAGAAATCAGAGATCAATAACCCTTTCAATTTCATATTTTATGTTACAGCATAGAGCAATAACTTATGAATATTTTTGATTTACTAAAATAGCTTTTTCCTACGCTAATAAGGTTCAGTAACCATCTGTTGTTTAAGAATTGTTTACCAGTTGATGCATCTTTTGAAATCCCGGAACAGAACAACATCTAAAGGTTACTCCATTGAAGGTAATCGCGAACGATCTTATATAATGCAGATGGCATTTCCTATGCAATTGAAAATTGTACTCAGATTACGCAATGAGTTCACAAGTGAATCGTGTTACAAAATGTACATGTACAACAGATTCGGCTGAAGCACTACATTGTTATCAAATATTAAATTAAGAACTATAGACATAACTTAATAGCACAGCGGTTGTCTGATCCCTTATAAATAACATATATCGATAACTGTTTAAATAAGATAATAAATGCACTCAAATATTAATACATATTGTCTATGCAATTGTTATTTAAAATTTAAACAAGCTATTATTAGAAAACAATATTAACACGATTAAAAATAATACTTTAACATAAATATTGTTAAATATTCTTGAATGGATTTTAGCCTTTAATAATTAAAACTTACTATAACCTTCTTCCTTTATACCCAAGGTAATATCGACGGAGTGATTACGAACCGGGTCACCAAGATCATACATATGTATACACCCAAGTGTACTTCACCAGAAAAAGTCATGAAACTTAAAGTTATAGACTATACATTTTAAATGTTCCACATAAGTTAGCTGTAATTAAAAAGAACGTTGAAAAGTTTTTAATTATGAACCTCCAGTTTACCAAATTATGATGATATATTTTTTATCGTATATACATCTTTCACACATCGGGCATGTGAATCGAGCCAACGAAAAAAGGAATTCCTATTGTATCGCGGAAAAACTTTCGGTTTCAAAAGCAAGCGCCTCAATTAGCGCGATCCACAAACACGACCTTATGTAAGACGAAGGCACAGATGTTACTTTTTGTTTTATTTAGGATAAGTAACATCCGATCACAGAACCAAAAGTGAATATCATCTAGGTGAATTAACAACATTGGTTAATTTAAAAACCCAACTACTACGATGACTATACGACACTCCGGGGAAGAAAACAAATCGAATGACATCTCAATCTTCAAAATTGATCAAGAAGGTCACAATGGAAGGTATATACATCCAAAAATCTTCGTCATCATGTTCCTACACACGAGTAATACAAAGTAAAACAAGTGATTTATACAGATTTTTTAAAACAATCAGAGAAATGGATATACAGTACAATTTAGACAGTAAGAAAATAATGCTTAATGTTAACGAGTTTACGTACATCATCAACAATTACTTTGTATTACAAAAAAAATTAAAACAATTACAATCTAGAACAAAGTTAAATAAATTATTCAGACGGGAACCTAACACCAATTGACGAACAGCGAAAACCAATTGTCGTAAGTCAACCGG
Source organism: Papilio elwesi (assembly GCA_029849275.1). Taxonomy (NCBI): domain Eukaryota; kingdom Metazoa; phylum Arthropoda; class Insecta; order Lepidoptera; family Papilionidae; genus Papilio; species Papilio elwesi. The sequence continues at coordinate 3,022,995 of CM056709.1, forward strand.
AACCGAACGCGCGCCACTTGCGACGAAAACAGCTCAGTGACCCCCTTGCCGTGACTTCTCATTGCTGTGCAGTTGACACCGGCTGACGTGATTATTAATATATGTATTGTACCGCGATAGTTCAATAACCGTAAGCTCGACTTGAGTTTCATATGGCCACCAACCTGAGCAATACTTTTTATTTATAAAAGATGTTGGCAAACTATCAAGAGGCATCTGCAACAAGCTTATGAGTTGATAAGGGATCGGCAGAGATTACGGCATACCTTTCACACTTATTTTACATCCATACTTCTACGTCGATTACGGTTCTTTAGTACGTCACTATTCTGATTGCTATAAGGTCTTGTGTGTCGTCCCTTAGTAATTATAACATGCTTTATAAGCACTATTAAGTACATAATTTGACCTCGTATGTTTGATTACTAATCGTAACATAAATTCCAAATATTTGTGTCAATGCAAACTTAAATCTACTCAAATTAAAATAAATTTAAATCTACTCGAATTAACATCAGTTCGAAGCAGTTTGCGTTATGTCAGATGTAATACGCAATTACAATGACAAATAGTTGTTATTTAATTAATCCAGGAATTTAGAATGCTGAAACTAGATGATATACTATATCATAATTATCAACGGATGAATAATGTGCACAGATTTTTAAAGAGCAACAAGTTGGTCAGTACGGGTTATGTTATGATTTGAACGCGTTGATGTCTTATACTTCCGCATTGTGCAGCACCTTATAACAGTGTCGAATAACGCGCGTTTGTCACGACATCATTTGAACACGGCTTCATATAGAAATATCGTATAAGACTCTGGTTTATAGATGATTGTGCCAGTTACAAAGTACATGTCAGAAATGGACTACGGGTTGAGAAAAGGCGTTAAACAAACTTCGTTATTCTTATATGTTCATCTAAAGTTTTTGGTGCGATGCTTTTCGCTTTTTGAATCTTATATTCAATTTATGCGTTAATACAAATATAATTATGGGTCAAAAACTAATTTATTAGAAGCACTTATTAATTCATAAAAGGTACACTTATAACGAATGGTAATAAAATATGCAGTAAATATAAAACTGTTTCTAGTTACCAGTCCTCTGTCTGTCCAATGTATTGAAATGACTTACCTGAAATAAAACAAGATTTAACGAATTAGTAACTATCCTTATTAATATTATAAACGCTAATGTGAGTTTGTTTGTTTTTTTTACTTTAACACCTTAATGATTTGACCGATCGTCGACACAGCATTTCACACCACATTCAGTCAGGGATACATAGGATGACAAATTAAACACAGAATAAAACTGTTATCGAGATTGATAAAACCTACATTAACAATATCGTTTGCCCGGTATGTTTCATGTTTTGACAATGACAAATTTTTGACACTTGTTACCTATAATTCGAAGTTATTACACGCGGAATCAAATTACAAAAATATCCAGCGTGAAAAGCCGCGGGTAGCAGCTACTAATTTTAAAAACTCATACCTACGCTGGTATTGTTATTCTTACATCTACGTACATACATTTTGTTTTGCCTTTGCCGATAGTTAATTTGATGAATATATTTTATACGCAAGTAAAGAAGCTTTCATTCAGGTAGTTCGGTGTACTAGGTACCCACTAGTTTAGGACCTATCAAAGGTCCTTCATCAGGGGGTGAATAATTACATCTCGAAGATGACAAGCACGATCGATCAATCGATTATCGCCATCTTGGGTCCCCCCCGCTCAGTCAAGTCGCACGTTAGCGCGCCCAATACGAGGTAAGGCGCGACCTCAAACACCAACTTTTTTAAATAATTCCGGTAATGATTAATGTGTTTAATTTTTATAATAAACAAATACCAAAAGTAGAAACAATTGTGGGTACAGCGTATAATTACGTTATCTAGAGCAAGTATTCAGTGAAACTCAACCTTGGAGCTACTATTAAATGCTAGACCAAATGTTTGAACTAGATTTTTATACCCAACTCGCTTACCTTCATTTCTAACTAGTTACTTTGTTTTAAACACAGACACATAAATAACTATTAATAGTTTTTTTATTGATGTATTATTATAACAAAACATAAATTCTCGACACATTTAAAAGTAAGATTAATTTATTATCTGAAGTTGAACTTGATACAACATTAATTGCTTGTACACTAAATTCATATTTTAGTCTGGACAAAGTTTCAACATTTTTCTAGAGTGTCAACAAAAATGCTATTTTTTTTCTTAGTAAGATAGCTGATGGCCGAAGGGGTCGTAAGATCCGGAATAACGGCCACCCGTAGGTAGGCCTCCCACAAGATGGACCGATGATCTGGTTACAATTGCGGGAGTCAACTGGATGAGAACGGCAGGGGACCGATGTTTGTGGCGATCAATAGGGAGGCTTACATCCAGCAGTGGACGACTTTAGCTTTTTTAAACTTTTACTCCTAATGTAGACACTAAGACATACATATATAATAGTATGTTATGAAATACTAACTTTTGATTTCGAATCATTTCAAAAATCTCACATAATAGTTTCTAAAGACAATATTAAACAAAAGCCAAAACTGTAATTGTTTTCAGCTATATAAATATGTAGCTTTAAAATATGTAATCAAATAAAAGCTTCGCTGAGCGTAAGCACGAAACAGGAAACCGTGAGAGTGGAGCAGGAAAAGTAACATTACGAGGCCTCGCCGGACTCTCGCTGCCGGTTTGCGAGCGAAGCTGCAGAACAACGTTAAATAAAAACAACACGCACCGACATATAGTAATAACATTATGTACACAAACACTCGTACACTCAGATAAATTGATCACTTAACTCGGTAGGAGAGCGCGTGTTGGGGTCGGTGGATGGGGGGGGGGGTAGTGATCGGCAAAGTTATTGCGTCCGGACTAAAAGGCGATGTATGTATGTTCCCTATCGACTCCGAAACGGCTAGACTGACAGATGAAATTTTCAGAAAATCTGCAGCGTGGCTTAGCAAGTGATCCTATCGCATGCTACTCGGACGAAGCTGGGGCGGTTCCCTAGTAGGTTATATTCGTATATAACTCCGTGCCAGTGAATAACATAAAGTTTAATGTAATGTAATTGTATGTGTATGTAATTAAATAAATCACAAGTAACACAAGAAAAAAAATGCAATTATATGTTTAGTTAATTTCATTGATAATTTTTAATACAACTCTTGCTGATAATTTACAACTAAGCAAAGTCTAGAATGAACTGTATCAGATAGTTCTTGCTGAAATATATATATGTATATGTTAGCCATTTCGTTTAAATTTCTTTTCTGGATATATTAAAAAAGTAAACTGAAGTTACTAAGCGAAGCGAAGCGCTTTACCATAATCCTCATACATTCAATTACAATAGTGAGAATCGCGATAGATGTATCAGCAATTGTCATAAACTTTATAAATTATCCGTTCCATCTACCAGGCTAGAAATCTTCTGGATATTGACTCTAGAGCCCAAAGTTTTGATTACTGATGTCATTTCCTGTTACAAATATGAATTGCTAATTGACAATATTTTAACCTAAGTTCTATACGCTGCGGATATACCAAATCAAATAAGGAACATTAAATCCTTTACACATCTTATTCATTAAACATTTATTGAATTCGTAGCGTAGAAATCTCGGCATAAATATCTCGCAATATTTTATCATGAAATGTCAAAAATTTATGAGATTTCAATAAAAAAGACACGTATATAAAGATTTGACTATGTTTATCCATTGATTTCAAATGAGCCGCCAGCAACTTACGAGGTAATACGTTTACATTTATTCCTTATTTCTTTTTAACACGTTAAATGGGGTCTATGGTTACGAAACGCTGCGTAATAACCAACGTAAACAATATACGAAAGCTGTGAAGATGGCAGGGAAAGGGTTGGAGAGTGGAATCGAGACTAGAAAGTGACCCCATTACCGGTGCAGTATGATGCAGCCTATGTGCAACGTTTGACGGATGCCCAAACGAGCTTTCTCCTCTTTAGGAGACAATTTCTTAAAATTCGGAAAAATATTTCCGTATTACATGCCACTTATAATAAACCAACTACCCGCTCCCGGAGTACACGGGTCTCCTCCGTTCGAGCCGACTCCAATACGTCTCTCCTCAACAGTCATCCATTACTCATCATACTCGTTCTTATAATTACTGAAACAATTTTCTCAGTGAGGTTGACATATTTTCGAATAATTTAACACTATATAAGCAGAGAGTGCGTGATATGCTTTACCACTATGTTTAGTTAAAGAAACATGAAAATATTGTAATGAGACGTTTTCAATTATTAAGGGTTCTATAGGCCTTTTCGTATGCATTCTATTATGTATCATTATTGTTTTATGGCTGTTTGATACCTGAATAAATAAATAAATTCCTAGCAAATCAAAGTTTTCTTTTAAATTAAAATATAAGTAGATTATGTATTAATTTTCTAATATTTCTTTTAAGCATTCCAACTCAGCTTAAAAAGCTTGTGCTTAGATATGGTTCACGACAATAATCGAATGGCGGATTCTAACCCACGACCTTAGGATCCGCAGTCCGTACCCTAAACCATTAGGCTATTGGCGATTCAAAAAGTTTAATTGTCTGGCGGTTATTATTAATCGGTGGTTATCTATCGTACTTTACATTTGAGATTGAGTTTATCGCATTCAAACAGATGTGGAGTGCGGACTATATCGTATAACAATGGTAATCTTTTCTTAAGTAAGTCTAGATCGGGCTGTGGTTAAGCCGTATTGGAATACATACCACCTGATTACTTTAAATTGAAGCCTGTTACGAATCGTATTAGCGAATTCAATAACGTTCCAATAGCCAATTCATTTAGTAAAGTGGTTTCAAATAAAATAAATGTAATTTATGTAGTATTAAAAACCTCAATACAAAACAAATAAACAAAGGAAAAGAAATAGGGAAATATTAAGCACGGCCAGTTCATCGTATTCCTTTCTAAAGTACACAAAAACATTCCTTTACAGTGGTAGAGTCCGAAACTATACATGAAAAATTATCTTAGAGTGATAACTCATGCTACTTAAAAAGCGTGGAAGTCATTGACAGTGAATTTTTCTTAAGGTGTTAAAATTGATTGGGCACGGTCGGTATCCGGCGCAATATCCCTCGTGTTTTAGACAGGTCTAGTTCTACAACTTTTCACTTATAAACAAACAAAGAATCCTAATTAATCTTCGGTTATTGCTTGTTTTTGTTTTTAGTTGTCTACTGCACTACACCGTCTAGCTCGAAACATAACGAGTTAGTAAGTATAAAATCTACTATTGTAGCACATTTTCTCTGCGGAGTGGACAGACATAGACCGATACTAAAAAGGGATGTACATTTCCCTTGTTAATGGAAAACTGAAAGATCCACTTTATTTCTACAAAAATGCAGGCAAAATAGCATAATTATTTTGATATAAAGTTGATGAGTTACTGAAAAAGTGCAAAGGCCCTTACTTGTATATAGAGTTTTGCCATTTTGACAGGAGGGTAATGAAGTCGTATATATGTCGGTATATATATCCGGTCCAATGACCTTCGCATCCTAAACCGATTTAAAAAAAAGTGAGAAGTCATTCGATTCGCAATCTTCCCTTGACGATAATAAGGGTGCATTTAATCGGGTTTATTAGTTGTTCAAATTAAGCATTTCTTGATATCGAACTATTATAAATGGAACTATAATCTGACCGATGCTACTATTACCTTCGTACGTTTTTTACTATACAATTAAATATGTTAAAGGTATTTATAATGTGGTTACAATGGAAGGGCCTTGAACAATAACCGAACAGATCTGTTATTAAAGTCCGCCTCAGTAAGCGTGTTCCACTTTTACCTTCACCTGCTTACGTCGCTCCCAGCGACGATTCGATTCGACGTATTTGTTAATAATTATTTTTTATTGTATTATTTGGTAAAAGCTGATTAGAAATGTGACAACACTTACAGACATACCATAAAGGCCGAAGAGAGGAAAAGCTAATGAAATGAAAAAAAAATTATATCTAAATACTGGAAAAGGTTTGCAATATAAATCAAGACGCCTCTTATGAAGCTAAGGCATGCGGTTTTACCTTTTTTCATAGATAAGTTTCTTAAAATTCGTAGTACATAGAAAAACATAATATTTGACTAGTATAAATATGTGCGAGTATTTTCAATATTGGAACTGAACTGAACATTAAATATTTAAATATCCGACAGGAAATCCTTAATATTCTAAGAAGATCAATTTAAGCAGTTTAATTTATTTACCTTATTTTATATTAACAAGTTAGCCTTGATAACGTGAACAAATTATCAAAATTATCAACGCACGATTGTAAAGTTATACAAAAACACACATAAAAAGGTTACATAAAAATTGACCCTTGTATTGTGACTGTAGTATAAAAAAATAAGTAAATAATTGTGGAAATAATGAAGCTATCTACCCCATTAGACGTGCTAAGGGATCTTTATATACTTACATTACTTGTGCCACTGTGTTAACTAAACCTGCCCTGCCTCGCCCGGGTGAATTTAAGTTTTTAATTTTATACAGAAATAGGTGGCAAACGAACAAGTGGTTCACTTCATATTAAGCGAACGCTACCCTACAGGCATTTGAAACAAGCTAATGAGTTGAAAAGGGTGGAAAGGGCAAGTGGTCTTGAATTAGGCCTCAGACAGGTCGCTCATCGGTCGAAACGCAGAAATACTTCTACTTTACGTCTGTCCTCTGTGAGGTCATGGTATTTCATAGGTCGAGCCGACCTATTCGTGCAACAAATGCTGCTGACTCTACCGCTGTATAAGTATTGCACAATGACAAAATATAATAATAATAATCGGTTCAGTGGTTTTAGAATTTATACTTTACAAACAAACAAATCTTTCCACTTTATTATACATAAATATGGATTACAGCCATGAAAACACGCGCTATCCCTGTGTTTCATTCAATTGATAAGTATTTTTTTTTCTCAGAGCAATTTTCATTGTCTTATGTGAATGGCATTGTTTTCTTTCATCCTGCAACGCTTATGAGAACACCTTGACTGGTATTTCATAATACTGAATTGACGTTGGTAGAGAAAAGTTGAGTGAGTTAAAAAATGAGTTAAAAAAGAAAATTAAGACGCTGATATTAAGGTAGATTAAGGAATAATGATTTATAAATCTAAGTAAATTTCTAATGCAGTTAAATAATGAAAAAATTAAAAATATTATTATTAATAATTTATTAATTACATGATATCGAAAGGGGCTTTTTACACCCTAGCTGGTAAGCTAGCGGTAGCTTAACCTAGGCTCATTACAACAAAAAGATTGAAACTACCCATCCTAGTTGAATACCTACCGTATGAGTTATCACCAAGCCATATTTAATTAATATACAATAGCTTGAAATATTTCATAGCTTAACTTTCCGGCTCGATTACGAGATAATTAAGCAAAGTGATTCATCACCCACACCGATTGAGCCACGTAAAACAGCGGCTGGTATCTCCTTATATTGTCTCCGTGAACGTTGATATTATTTATTAATAGTATAATTGAATACCTTATCTAATTCATTGAAATATTTGTCATAAGCATTCAAGAGTTGATGACGTAAATAACTTAACTACAGCTCTTTTTACCTGCGGTCTTATACCACGTGATCGAATTTGTAATCATGTTCGAAATCCAATAAGAGAATTGTATTACAACCTTGTACTATCTAAAAAAGGAGGAAGCGAACTCGCGGCGCAGCATCATGTCCGTTTACTTTCACATCGAGTGAAAGCAGTAAATGCATTTCGTCATCTCGCCTACCGTCCGTCAATCTGATAGCGTTTGCCTTACATCGTTAACTTCGATAAAGTACTTACGGGTTACGATAAAAATAACCGGTCAATGACGAGTCAGACCCGCGCACAAAGGGTTCCATACCATTATCTATAAAACGGCAACGGAATAACGTTTGTTGTGTGGGAACCCACTTAAATATTTATTATATTCTGTTTCAAAAAACTATTTGTTTTTATAGCCCCAACAAAAATACATCATGTGAAGATTTAAGCTGTCTAAGTATCACGGTTGATGAGATATAGCCTGGCCAGCGGAGTTTTAGTAATAAGGTCCCGTTTTACCCTTTGGGTACGGAACCTTAGAAATAAAATAATTAAGAACTTCTAAGAAGATTGCAGTACTGATTATATCAGGTAAAATACAAGTTTGCATCACAAGCTTTTACAATAATGCCGGAAATAATTAGCAAAATACTAATGCTGTCAATATATTATATATAAAGTCTCCTGGCCTGTTCTGTCTGCCTGAAAGCAACAAACTCGTACGTTGAAGCACCCAGTATATACTGTATATACAGTATATACCCATATACGTAGTGTTCCACGAGGAATGATACTAAACTCTGATATTAATAAAGACACATCGATATCCTTTAAACAAAGCTTAAAGCTCGATCTATTAATAACGGTCGATTTCGCACGACCTGTGCCTTGTGAATCTGTAAACATTGACTATAAATTGTAAATCAGGGAAAAACTTAATTACGGATTTGTAACTTGGAATCACTAAGCCAAGCCTATTGAGATTGCTTCTAACTGACTTGTTTTATATATACCATGTAATACGAAACAATCGATTTTGGAAGTTTTTATAGTTAATTACTATCAATATATTAAATAAAGTATACGTTGAGTAATCAATGGCATAGAATCGAAATTTGGTTTGAACTCTTGTTAGATATTTGCTTTTTATTACATATAGTTTATAATATGCCTAGTGACATTATAAATTGACAAAGTTGATGACTATTACAGCTGTATGCAGTAAGGATGCAAGGATGAGAAGATTGGTTCTGGCTTGGATACGGATCCATTCTAGAATAAGTAAATGTAAAATATATCGTTAACAATATAATAACAAATAATGCCGCCAGTTCAAGGTCCATTGCGCTGTCAACACACAAGTTCGATAACAACATTCATGTTATACATGAAATGTAGTAGACGTGATTCCGATGTGTCCGTATTTGATTTTAAATACCTTATTTGAAATGTCAACCGCCTTGTGCTGGTGAAGGGAATTACCCGAAAGGTGACCGAAACGGATTACAGTTTTAAAAATATTGTTGTTACGCAAATTATCTGATCATACATTGTCGCGAGATAAATCTACTTTTACAAAAGTTAAAAATATTATAAAAATCCAGTTAAACCTCGTAAGATCATTTAACCTTTTAAGCAACAAAAATGTTTGTATTAATTTTTATAGTTAGCATATAGTGTTCATAGTAGAAAACAGCTACATTTTTTAGAAAAGACAGAATGGATAAAAACCGAAAGTGGAGAGAAGAAAGGCGCGTGCGGAGTAACTTAATATTAAATTTTGAAGTGAATTAATGACAAACGTTAATCAATTCAAAGACAGATAAACATGTATATTTATATATTATTTATTATTATCTGTTTATTTCAGACGTTTGGGAATCATTGCACTTCAATCTACTTCCTGCAAGTTGCCGCAGCCGTGGTTTGCGCAAAAGCCTTAACGCTTTGCCGCTGTGATATAATAATCGTCGTCGCCTCTGGACAAAAAAGTACGAGTAATGTCAGTTTCAATCTGAAACTTGCATAACATTGTTTCCGTTTGAAGAAAATGCGTGTCAATTCCTGATTTTGTAACCTACATACCCACTTTTGTGAACTTTAATTCTGTGATAAATACAGTTTAAGATTAGGTAATCTTTTGTTCAATGTTTTGAAAACAATTCTACAGTTCTTATGACGACACGCGGCAGAAATGCAAATGTTCAAGTATATATAATAGATATATACCTCATCAATATATAGAAGCCTGAAAGCACGAGTAGCAGTGATAGATAAATTAAGGGGCAAAGATGGACTTTTTAAGAGGATAGAAAAGTGACATGTCAACCTCCTCCTCCTCGGTTTGCAATCGAGTGTCTGTTCCTACAAATTTGTCGACAAACGAGCAAGTCGGGTAGGAGCGGCGGTGAAAGTGAATTCCACCTGACTACGCGGAGAGCCGGTAAGTAGGCCCTAGCGAATTCCACAAAACAAAGATAAGACAGCGATAGCTTAAATTCATGTTGCTTACTTTATGTCAATGTTGTTATCATCTTAGATGTTTCTTTTAATTAATCACTCACTCAAGGAAACAATCACACCAAAAATATTTCATGTAAAATTTGTCGCCAAAACTCACAAATTCATAATGATTTTGCTGTTAAAAAGTGAAGACAACTCTGGCAGAGCGAAGTCTCCAAGTGAGCTCCGATTTGTGGTCCGCATTCTACACAGCACATTTGTAACTCTTGTTATGTTACGGATGATAAAACCACAAAAAAAACTCCAACTTTCGTATGAAGCTAAAAACCCTTCTAGCGTTTTGGTAAGTGTAGGTGTTCAAGAATATAGGTGTTGATTTAACTCATGAACCGTGAAAGCTTGCAGTTAATAAATTGTTATCGAATTTAACAAGGCGTTGCGCGATTAGTTGCATGTTTCCCACGCATACTAGCCTGCACGCGCCGCTGCGCTCGCCCGAACGGTATGATATGCCGCAAGACACTCTTAATTACATCTTCCACTTCACAATCTGTTAAATAACAGATTAGCGCAATTTTTTTCTACATTCTCAACAATTACACATCTGTCATAACATCGTGCAATATGCGTTTTGCTTCGTTTTTAACGTGAATATTTAGATTTGTTGTAGTTTAAATTTGCATAATCGTATAAAATGTTGCTAGCCCCATGGCAAGATGTGACAAGGGGCTACAAGACTGAAAAATCATAACAATAATTAGAATCAAGATCTTAATCAGTTGTTATAAACATTAAATTTATGTCGGTTATTCCAATAAATTAACATTTTATAAGCATTATAGATTTGAGGTCAAAGAAATCAATAGCATGTAAAAGAAAAAAAATGTAGTGATTTAAATAACAATATGAAAACTTAAATTAAAATGTAGAGCGCGAGGTTAACGATCTTTTTATAAGTAATAGAAAGTATATCTTTAATTTCTTTAAACTAATTTCTATAAATCTAAATAGGTTTTTAGAGAAATGTACGTATTTACATCAGACTCTCGAATAACTTATGAAGCTTCAAATGAAACATCATTTCTTTGACATCGTTTATTTAAAATTTCTTATTAATGCATTCTAAATACCTTTATAGTTGGTTGGTCCTATTAAATAGTATTGAGGGCACTATAAACTAGTTGTGTTGTCACCTTCTAATAAATAAATAAAAACTGAAAAAAAAAAATGCATTCATGTATACATATGGCACCTATCAATTTTGAACTTCACCAGTTTATATGCTCACACAGCAAATTATAAATTGACAAATTGTGAACTAAACGAATCAAACAATTTGAGCTATCATTTCAAACGCAACACACCATTTTTTTTCCTAACTCACGCCCAACCTAACAAACCTATCCCAGAATTATTTCGCATTGTAACTTTAACGTCATAACGGAAGCAAGATATCTGTTGACAATTCCACGAGATCATGAATGTTCCCTTCACTTCACAATTTGCAATTCATAATATGTCTAGTTACATTATAAAGTAACGAATTTTAACGGTCGATGACATATATACCCTGAACTACTAACGGGACCAGTAATATATAAAAAAAAGTAATTATGTTAATTTGCTTACTCTAACGTATACTAGGGCAAGGTCATTAACCGTAACGCTAAGTTAAACAATACAACTGACGTTATGCAACTTACTGTCTTACCCGAAGTGCGAATACTGCTCTTATAGAAACGTGAGCCACTAATTGTTTTTGACTCAATAATTTCGCTCTGTGCCGCAACTTGTTCATTGAGAAATAATCATTCGTATTACATGAATGTATCATAGCATGTGTTTTGTGTAAGTGTAATGTGGGGAGTGATGTGTTAATGATAATTATGATAGTATCTTCTAAGTAATTTTACCATTGTTACTACTATAATATAGCAGTTATACTACTCAACCGCTTTGCTTCGATGGTTTGAACATGTAAAAATAAATACGGAATGAAAGACTAATAAAATGCTGAGAAAAATTGCAGGATATCTTCATCTCGTTGCCATTTTCCCACTTTTTTAAGTGGGGTGGGCACAGTACCACCTTAGTCGATAGTGTAATAGGTTTTCGCTATAGTTTTTTTTACGGCTGGCCGGTTGGTTGAAGCCAACCTTCCATGTGTATAGAATTAGTAGATTATTGAAATAATTTATGTATCAAAAGTAAGGTAAGGGCGTCCCCAACTAACACTGCCAGTGTTAGTTGGGGACGCCCTTAGAGAACGTATATCGATCAAATTAGTGGCTTACTAAAAAAAGGCGATATAAGGAGCACCCATAGCTGACGAGCATGTATGCGTAGATGTATGAATGTAGGAGATATCGCGTCAAATCGAAATTCATGATCTCTGCCAACCCTTCTGGTTTACGGGCGTAAGCGTATATTTTTATTGATTTTTAGTATTAGAAACAATCAAATAATTTGCCTTTATAATTAGTATAAATACCTTTTTAGCTTTTGACATGAAATTATATTGCTACTCGGTAAGATTATATGTTTTTATACATAAGTTTTTTAATAATTTTATATATAAATTTTTACCTTAATAAATATTTTTTAATTGAAAATTCCGTCTGTTACTTCACAGAAGAAGCATGGGTATGGAGTACTCGAGTCAAAACCCCTAAGGCTGCCGGTATTATGAGAAGAACCCATCTTTTGAAAGGTATTTGCTAGTATATATAATATAGTTCAGCATGAATAGTACTCTACTAAACGAATGGAATGCCAAAAATATCGATGACTTGCAGCCCTTATTCTAAGTGTACATCGCAATCTGACCTGAGAATATACTTTAATAAATAATTTAAAATAAATTGTTTATACGTTTTTATTATACGGTGCGAGACGTTTTATTACTACTATGAAATTTGATATAATTGTATTCTAAGTGCTCAGTGAAGCTATTTATTGTCTATAGTGCTTGTTGAAGCATAAACCGCACGAAAGAACTTGAAAATGTTATTTAACCAAATCGCAATAACCAAAGTTATTTATTTTTGCTACGAATTAATCGAATGATTAATTTTAGTGAAATTTGATATAGTCATTGCACAGGAAACCAGTTCGGATACGCGACACGTAAAGGAATGACCTTTGAATGACCTTGATTGGTTATTTGGTTGGCGGCGTGGTTAAATTGCCTGCGAGCATGCATTTCCTGATCGCCTTAATTATAGTTTGACATTGATCATATAGCGGCATTCTAGAAAAAGGCAAATAAATGAAGGATACATTTCATTGTAAATTGTAGTTATTAAGTAAATAGCATGGTTTGATATATAATTATGTGTTTAGAGTTTAAGTCAGTTTTCATTAATGTAAACTATTCTAATTAAGCTATGGATCAATATTAATTATTTAATATTTACACGGTATTTATCAGAGCTTCTACTGTTCAATTGAAGAAAAATTTAATCTGTCGAATTTAAAAAGTTTTTTTTTATTAATTAATTATTTGTGAAGACGATGTTATTGCTATTATATCATTATTGCTGACTTTAAAATATATTATTGTAAGTAAAACAAAACTTAAAATGGCTTCTAAAAAGCATGAATATAAAAGTAATGCGCCGATTTTGGAAATAAATTCTGTAAACATATCACACCTGATAATATATTATTTTATTTAAAAATGACACCTCCACATAACTAAGTACTATTTTTTACTCTATATTTTAGGTCATAGAACATGAATTGGCACAAAAATCAATTATATCGAATTAACAATAATTTCCACTACTAAGAATTCAAAGAACTGTAAAAATTATGAATACTGAACTATAATTTGATTACATAAACAACTGACACAAAAGACTAACTCTATGACATTCTGGGGAAGAATTCGAATCGAATGACACCTCAATCAAAATCGGTCAAGGCGTTTAAACTATGTCCAGAAGTTCACAATGGATATACGTTCAATACATACATACCTGCGAAAAACAGTGCTCTCCTATCAAACGGACAAAAAACCTAAACAAGGAAATAAAGTCTCGCAACGATCGACAGTCAAAACGCATTTTTGTCACGAGTAATAAATTTGCCAAGTGCATTCGCTAAGACAAAAAATAAACGACTCACAAAAGTATGTCGAATTATAGTAATAACCTTTGCAAACAGGTGATATAACTTGAGAAAGAGGAACACGTTGACGGATAATAACGGTTACGTCACAATGACACTTCCGACACGTTACGACGTCCTCGCCTGACGTGACGTGACCATTTACAGACTACAATTGTTAGGTGACCAAATTATGATGCCTCGGCTTCAAGCGACACGGATTCTTTTCAATGAATTTTTCACCTACATTGCTCTGTTATAACGACGTCTCGATTTCATAACCAGAGCTGTCATAGTCCTACTCCAACAAAGTCATTTCTTATTTATTTCATTTATCGAACAAACAACTAAGATTATGTTTACTATTATTTAATGTAAGAATGTGGTAAACGACCAAGCGGGTCCTGACTTGGTATTAAGTTAAGGTACAATACCCATTGGCATCCACAACAAGCAAATGAATTGCAGATGCGTTGCCTACCTTTAATGGACAAGGGATAGACAAGAAAAAGGATATTTCCTTTTCCCCATTCCTCTTCCCGTTTTCGTCCTGTGCTCATTAGGAATGGATGGAAAAGGGAAGATATCTGAAATTGGGCCTCCAACACCTCATTCGTCACACGAAACACAGAAGCATACTTCTACTTCTCGTCCGTCTTCTGTGGGGAGTTGGCGTAATTAATGCAAGTATAGAACATCACTATTCGAACGCTAATATCAAATTAATCTAACGACAGTATATTTAATCCTATTTAGGAAAAACCACCCCTACACTTTACAGATTTATTGACACACATCCATTCAGATAGCCCGATTATCCTGATAATTGTAAAATATGTGCTGGTTATGACCTGACCTTACTAAACTATCGCTTAATACTATTGCAACATCAATGCACATTATGTGAAACATATGCAATATCAAAACGTTAAAGATGACTTCACATATACATAAGAATTTAGTGCATGAGTCTTAATGTAAAAAAGGCACGAGTTATCTTGCTATGATTGCGTTCGGTAACCAAACAAAAGTAAGACTAGAAAAGACTAGTCAAGAGTCAAGCAAATCGAAACATTAGAAAGTCTTATAAGTTTTGATGACTGCCGCTCATCGGCCACGTATCCACCACGCACACGCTCACCTAACGCACACAGACGCAAGCTTGACCTTTCGGCGACTGTGAAAGTTAAATTAAGGCTCCTAATTATAATAGGGATAGTGATTTTACTCGTATTTAGGTCGAAGTATCGCTATCGTTGTCAATTTTTATGTCAACAACATTTGAAAATATTACATGTTATTTCACTGTGTAATTCTTATCCGAAGTTTTGAAGGTGACCAAAGATTCCGTTACTTACATAAACTAATAAAAACGCGTTAATAACCGAGGTTACATACTCTAAGCGGCAGGTGAGTGAAAGGCAACTTATATGAAAATATTTTTATCAATATGACAATTTCAGAACTCTTCTTAGTATTATACTACATTGATGTAACAATACATTTCGACACATGGACAAATAAACATAAGACCATCTATTAAAATATTTATCCATAATCCATAACATATCCATAATATTATAATACAATAGATATGCCATTAGCGGTTGAAATGTGAAGCCTCGAAAAGCGTCCTATAATGTTTGATTAATGAGTAACATAATGTTGTCTCTTTTCAGAATTGCAAAATCTCGGTGTGTTAGAATTAGACAGGTATATTTTTACAGGTACGTACATCATTTACATCATATTTCTATAATTAAAAATTGTGTATGCAATCACGGATATACCTCTACTCTCTATAGTCAAAGATCAATTCGAAAAAGTAAGAATTAGACAGTGGGCAGAAGGTGAACGAACCTCTAAATGCCCCGCTCATTTGAAAGGTCGTACATGTATAGACTGCGTTATATATTGTTTATATTAGTATTTTATGACGTGTTCATCAAGGTACACGCTCGTACTACCAAATATCTAATTAAATAAATGAGCAATTCTTGTACACAGACATATTTTATTTCGTGTATCTCGGAAAGAAATGACGGTTAGAATCTAATTTAGTATTCAGGTAAAGTTTTACTTTTATCTATGTTAATTAATAATTAGAAGTGACGTTGTGTAGCTATCTTGGGAGCTTTTGATATATTTGCATTGTTCGGAATAGGTTTATCTACTGGTGCTTAAATTTGTTGTTAGATGGCGCTACACGATAAAAATATTGGAAAAGCGAACAGCGTCCACGTGCTTTAGTTTAAAGCAATTCAACTGTATATTGGGTTACATCTTTCCATGAGATGAACAGATCTTGCATCTCGTTTCAAAATCAAATCAACAAATTTCACAAAAACGATATCTGTTACGATAATATTCATTTTAAATCTAATAAATACTTTTTTTGTAGAAACTTTTGTAAGAAAACCGTGAAATCGAAATGGACGTTAACCTCATATTCCAAATTTTAATACAAGTTTTATTCTTTGTCATATATATTGATGTTTAAATGAATTAATTATTTCTATTCTGTATTTATTTTATTCTCCGGTCATGTGCCACTTATTTGGTAATGCTATTCCATATAAATTTATTATTTATACATAATAGAGTATTTAAAAGCTTTCTCCATATCTGAAAACCCAGATTCGAATATAGCGTATCTAAGTTAATAATTAACAAGAAAATTCTTGAATGTGTCAATCCATTTGTAGTGAGCTGGGGATAGCCGCAGCAGTTCCCATTTCAAGCCGTTTATCAAATTCCAAAGAAAGGAGAAGATGGTCCCATTTGAATAAATTTTCGTACACCTAATCCAGTAAGAAAGTAACGACTTGGGTGGAATTTTGTGTTTAGGTACTGTTATTTCATATCAACTTATTTATAAATACTTATCAAAATTAGTTAGTTACATATTTCTGTATTGTATAAATGTATTTTATAATCTATCTTTCATACGTATCCCAAATTTAGCTTAACGAATCATCATAAAGTCTTAATAATACAAGTAATTGATGTCGATGAGACTGAAAGAAACACAACCTGTATCGACATCCGTACGCTCGTCGCTGCCCGCCCAGTCGACTGACCCACTGAGCGCAGGTTTTTGTGCCGCGAGAAATGGTACGGTCCCATTTGAAGCGTCGCCCCGCTGATTTACTTTTTTCTCCGCATTTTGTTAAAGAATTTTAAATTAGTCTAGAGTGACGACAGCACATGATACAGTAAGTAATGAAACAATACAGAATTAAACTGATTTTCTAACCCATTTACATATTATATCAAAAACTTTGAACCAACATCAAATTAAAGCAAATAATTTTATTGTGTTAGAAAATGTTTTATACCATTTATATCACATATGAGACAGATAAATAATAACTCTGGAATTAGATGTTATGCAAATAATACTAAGTACCAATTTAATTTCAACCATAATAAAGGTTGGTTCGGTCATCGTACGTAGACGTGCCCAGTTCAGTTGCTTTTTCTTTTCTTTTTGTTCTCAAGATTTCTTGAAAACGAAACCTGCTTCTAATGATCTGTTGTTAATATTAGACGTGCTATTAAAATGTGACGGTAAAAATTACTCCTCTCACAGTTGCGACGAGCCCTTTGCGACGTAGAATCTAAGTCAATCGATCTACGGCTTACAAAGTGTGCGGCGAGATAACTTCGACGCTTTATTAGTTAGCATGTTATCTGTGCAACAAGTCCATTAACGGTATTATTGTGAAAACCTTACAGAAACACTTTTTTCTGTCAGTTTGTCAGTTTGTTTCGATTGATTTCACAACTTTATGTAATACTAAAGTGCCTCGCTTAATAATTTGAATATCCGTAAGAGTATATTGGATAGGACATCGACTTTTGAGAGGGATTTGAACGTTTAAGGAGTCTTAAACTAAACGATGACCCGATTGTCTATTATTAATGAAGCATATCAACCGTTAATTCATTTTTATAAATATTGTGTGGTTACTGATATGCTAAAATAAATGTGTTATAATGACGTCTCTGTCATTTAGTGTCCATATCACACAAAAAAATCAATTCCGGATACAATAATAATCAAAGATAAGCAGTGGAATTGTTTAATATACCGCCGAGGATAAAAAAAAATCGTGAATAAAATCATAATAATGACACGACAACAAAAAAATATGAGGTTTATTTTTATATTTACTTGACGGGTACTATTAATAGTATTACCATAATATATGAAGTAGCGCATTTGCCTAGGATTATTACGAGCTACTATAATTACGTTCAAACAACACAACATATGGCTTTATTTAATCTATAGGTTTCTATATAAACATTGCGGTAGACTATCGAAACGCTGGGTTGTTTAGTAGGCTAATTACATTCTTAGGATTATTTGCAAGATATGAATTAAATAATAGGCCTACTTTTATGAATAAATATACTCTGTACACGTAACCTTGATTGCAATATAATGAATGCTAAAAGTTTGCACTACAATCATTTTACTCCACACAGCGAAGCATACCATTTTATGGTTTTAAAACTATCGGCAAGTATTTTTTAATGTTCTTTTTAATTCAACTAACGTAAACGATGTCCATGAATTTTTATAATACGTCTTAATATCGCTTTTAGTTTATCACAATTCTACGTTCTTTCCTTGTCTTAATATATTTGTCGTAATAATGTCCACTATTAATCTTTTACGCTTTGAATTCATTATTAAGTTTGTTCCTATACAATTACAAATATCTGTATGCAATAAAAAATGAACGTACAAAAATCTATTTGGTGTTGACGCAACGAATCGTTTCACTTTTCGTTACGTCGTGACACCGGCGGGGCGGGGCGTACAGTACAGTACAGTACAGAGGTTCACGTTAGATCTGATGTTTGATCGCAGTGTTGTAATAAATTAGATATCGAACCCTGTCAGGATTCGATACCGAAGTTTTATTAATACGAAAAGAAAGTTATAAATACAATGATTTAACCGTATATTAAGTGGCTAACTGGGGTAAAATCGTGTCGCGATATAAGCTCTCTGTCTATCCTCTTATCCGAAAAAGTGAGATGACAATATGGTTTCGGTAGAATGAACCCATGGTAAAAATTAAACTGTTGAAATACTTTAATTACTAGTGGTAGAGTCCGCAACAACAACATCTGTTGCACGAATGGGCCGGCTCGACCGGTGAAATACCACGACCTCACAAAAGACAGGCGTGAAGTAGAGTATTCTGCGTTTTGTCCGATGAGTGAGATGCCGGAGGACTAATTTGAGTCCTATTCCCAATCCTTGAAAGGAAAGGATGGGACCCTTTCCTTTCAAGGATTGGATGGGAACGGGAAGATGATTAGACGAGGAGCGTGTTAACGGGGAAAAGGACATATCGTTTTTCCTGTCTATGCCCTTCTCTATTTATTAAAGGTAGGCAACGCTTCTACAACCTTGTTGCGGATGTCCATGGGTAGCGTTCACTTTACATCAGGTGATCCGGTTGCTCATTTGCCACCATATTCCATAAAAAGAAAACATTCCTACTATACATTATACTATACTAAAATATTATAAATGTGAATGTAAGTTTGTTTGTTACGCTTTCACGCGAAAACTACTCCACCGATCATCATGAAACTTTGTACACATATTCTTGGATACCTTTTTGAAAAAATATTTTTTACGAAAAATATTTATCAAAAGATCTAAAAATCTAGCTCCTTCAACGCCATTTCTTATCCCGGATAAATGTACGGTTCCCGAGGGATACGTTTTAGTTTTTACGGGTGCATATCTACATAAATAAAAGACGATGTTCGTATAGATTCCGAAACGGTTACCCGGGCGAAGCCGGGCGGATCACTAGTTAAGAAATAAAATAAAGACTTTAACATTAAGAAGAAGACAAAGATAACACATAAATAAAGAAGAAAGAAGTCAGCTTATGCCCTTTTTCTTCTTCCTCTTCTTCTTTTATCTACACTTTAATATTATAAATAGGAATTATTTATATTTTTATTGTAACGAAAAAACACATATAAGGAAAATTAGCAATGCATGCGTGTGAAAGTGCCGGCAACAATCAGTAACAAATAAACTTGCGCCCGACTACTTACCCACGATGTTAAGTATATGATTAAAAGACCTGCATTAGTTTGACCTACATTTATAGATTGGTAGAGCCCGCAACAACATCTGTTGCACGAATGGGCCGACTCTAGTGCTGAAATACCACTACTTCACAGAAGACTGCTGAAGGTATGCTTCCGCGTTTAGTCTAATGAGCGAGGTACCCGAGGCCCAATTTTAGCCTTCTTCCCTTTCTTGAAAGGGGTTGAGGGGATGAATGGAATAAGGAAATATGTTGTTTCTGTGTATCCTCTGTCCAAAGATAGGCAACGCATCTGAAACTCACTTGCTGCGGATGTCTATGGGTGGCGCTAACTTAACATCAGTTGAACTGCTTGCTCGTTCGCCACCTTTTCCATAAAAATAAAAAAGTATAGCATTTGCCTCCTCACTCTTCCCTTGAAGATTCTAAGTCCAGTGGTGGTAAATAGCTTTTATTTACAAGAGTTATAATCAATTAATGCTCGTAACTACATGTTATTAATGATTTGAAGAAAACTGAATCCATTTATCTATTACAAGATAAATATTTAAGCTTGCATACAAGCTTTATTCGTAGGACATACATAAGCGACTGAATACTAACCGCAAGTGACATTTGCGTTGACCGCTCCGGCGTTGCGCAAAAGTTTACGATATAGGGGTCAAACGAAGCCGCATACTATATTCATGTATAAGAAACCTCTGCCGATAAAGATACCTAAGTTACTTAATGACCGACACATATGGTCAAGGCGTATAGTACCTCAACCACCTGCCATACACGTAGAAGATTTGCGCCTTAAAAAGATCATTGTATGAGCTTGACATTTTCATAGTATTTAACCTGAATCCGAAGTATAAATCCCATTTGGTAAAACACGATACATTTCGTGTTGTTTTGTGCCGTTCTCGAGTATAATGATTGAGTCGAATAACTCGTTTCGCGGAAAATACTGCGTATTTATACGTCCAGAGGTCAAATATTTGTTTTTCTATTTGTTAAAAATTTACATGTATATGTAAATTTAACCTGTCTTATATTTTAAAACCATAAACATAGACGTAATAGACATAAAACTAGTTGACTACAATTTTTTTAATTTCAAAGATTTTTTTTCACTTGATAATACAATTATTATTACAATACAATTATTATTATTACTAAATCAGGCAAGTAATGATCTGCTTATGACGACCCTGGTGAGGCGACATGACCGTTCTAGGCCGTATAGCATTAAATTGTTCTCAACCTACCCCCGAAATAATAAAAGTGACAATACAATACAGCTAACAAACAAGAACAAAGAAAGCTTATCGTATCAACGTAAGCTCCTATAGAATACGAGACGACGACAACGACCGAAATTGATCCATAACTCTGCGCTCTTGATGTCAAAATGAATAATCAGAGATAAATTATTAGTCTGAGAGAATATAAACTTAGATTCTAAGTATTAACATTTATTTGCCAACTGCCTGTGTTCTAAATTATACAATTTTGTCAACAATGTTTCAGCTGTTGCCTTCGTGAGTCATGTTAACAATCAGTTGGTATCTTAGGACCCTGATACATAAGGTAGTGAAAACACCGTTAAAACAATTAGCACACTTTCTACTTTACGTTTAACTTAAACATAAATCTTTATTCTTTACGATACATCAAGTGAGGTGAAAAATGTAGGTGAAAAGAATTAAAAATTACTTTTAATGTAATTCTAGATTTTTGAATGAGAATTTTATCCTCGACTTAATGACAACTAGGCACACAAAGTCTTAACCTTACATTATTGAGTACATCGGTGTTAGCAAAACTATTCATAAATACATAAAGTATGTGGTTACCGCAAATGTATTTGATAATGAGATGGTTACAGGTTGAGAGTTGTAGATAGCTGTGCTTTGCAAGAGAACCTGTGATAGTAGATGATCCTAGTAGACTGTCTGGTCGGCCAAGTCAATATTCAATTGAACCAAACTCCGGAATTCCATCAGAGTCTTTGTTTTTTAAGGTGGATCAAGCAACTCTGTTCTATTAAACTCAGTATAAGTCTTTACGAGCAAAGTATTTTTTTTCGTAACAAGAAGCTATTTCGCCTTTCGTTTTAAGCAAGCGATGCTCATCTTTCCGTAAGGCAACACCTTGACATTATTAAGTATTGTTAAAACATCTCCATATTATGAACACGACCGAAAGTTTCCTAACTATAGCTGGGCAGCAGCGCGATAATGAAATATTCGTTTGCAAAATATTTTATCAAACTATTGCAGTATGAGTGCAACGTTTAAAAATACGTAATATTATAATATATGTATACAAATATTAATCATACATTTATATATCTTCTATATACAAATTCAACGTTAAAAACTGAACCTCCGTTTTCTACTTCACTTGTGCAAAAATATGTTTGTGAATTTTTAATTTCTCGAAGCTTTACACGATAACAGAACACAAATGGTTTTTTTTTTTTCAAATTACAACCATGAACTGTTCACTTACGAGTGAGTGAGTTCACTTTTGACACTCCGATGAGGTATCAAGGAAGTACGGACATTTTTGATAATAATTTTTCATATAATTACTTGAAGGAATGTATTTTTAACTTAAGCAGAAACAAATATACTTATAAGCTATAGCTATTCTATAAATTAATCATAGTAAATTTTATTTAATTAAGAATAAAATATGTATAGAAACTTGTATAAATCAAGAAATTTACGTAAGCGATAGATGCGCGTTTATGTCTTTTACAACGAGAAATCTGAAAACTTAAAAGCTTTAAATGGGAGAAGGAGACGGCGACTCATTGTAAGGAACAAAAATGGCAAGTATAGTTAACATGCTATAATGTTTTTTTGCAAATAAATTCAGTTTTATAAATTCATAAATATAAGAATTGCTTGAAATGATCTTTTAATATGCAAACGACACAATAAGAACCTTTTAAGATCGTGATCTGCCACTTCACAATGAGAGAGGAGCCTTACCTTGACATGTCGCTAGAGCGGTGCTCAGAAGGATCGCGACACTTAGAATTGTCCAACAGCTGGTTTTCCTCACGAAAGACTTCTTGAATCCCATTTTGTCACTAACACATCCGGAAGCGATTCTAGGCTGTAGCATCGCAAGACACTATCATAATCGTCGTGTTCGGAAAAAATAGTGTTTATTTATTTTCACAACACTGACACTTCGAAAGTTTATTATCGCAGCATATCGTTCCTTGTTGTGGAGGCTGTATGTTATAGAGTGAAAGTCGTTCGGAGGTTCGCGCGGCTGGCGGTCGACTGAGACGCTCGCGTTAACCACCTCTATCTCTCACCTCTCGATCGGTGACAGGGGCGTGCAACATTTTCTATGTTATCAACATAACTTATCAATTGATTTATTACAGAACGAATAAGTGAGCGTGTCTTCGGCAAATTTTCATTTATATGTTAATAAAACGTTACACCTATAAATTGATACATAATAATAAGTCTTCTATTATTGAAAATTAAGTAAATAACAGATTTATAATTTTTTCATTAGTTCAATGTTTAATTGACAACAATATTCAATAGTATTTGTAATATATACTTCTTTCACTAGTTAATTAGTCTTCTTCGAGTCCGATGAATGTGTGGTGATAATAAGTCGAAAGCTCTTCCCTATTTGAGTTTTTGAATAAGTAGCAAGCTCGATGTTGCGTTTCACAGTGCTTTTTATTCTCAAAGCCGTACGCGAATCGTTAATTTCGATATAATAAAATCAATGGAAAATCATAAACGTCAAAATCTTTAATTCTATCGAAAATGGTCAACTTTATTTAATAGTCAAGCCAAATCTAGTATAGAGCAATCTAGATATGTGTTTTGCAATTCTACGTTTTGTACTATTTTTAAAATTACATTCTATATATTTCTAAGATAAATAACGTTAATATTGAAAGTAAAAATAGAAGTATTAAATTTTATACATAATAATCGATATACTATAATAATTTCGTTGTAAAAACGAACCTAAACTTTGTAAGACCTGTCCCGGCCACTTTCAAACTCGACCGCGTACGCAGACGGAGCTTTACGGGGCGCGTCACAAGTCGCCTTGTAGTGCTTCAATGAAAAATGCCACTTGACTTCTCCACTCTCCGCCAATATTATAATCCATACATATTTATTTAACTTTTTTTATTATTTTAATGAAACTATAGCATATACTACCTCTGTCTATACCCGGTATGCTTAAAGGTAGATGTTTTAATTTCATTTATTAGATCAAAAGATAAAGAAATAAATAAATATTGTATTAGTCGAACACCTAAGTCGCCATTAAACTTCATCAGTAACAGTTCCTGCTGCTGCGGGCCGTACCGGAGTAGTGATAGAGTATACAGCACACTCCTATCACTGCTCCGGTCGTAGTTTCAAGATATGCCCGGGGTCCAAAATCTATCCTCAGATCGTTGTTTCATGATATACCCCTAAGGGCCTAATTCTAGTTCTCTCCCCCTAACCACCCTTTTCTTATGAGGAAAGGATAGGAAGGGGAAGAAAACTTGACGGTGGAGGGGATGTATAGGAATTGGAAATAACCATTTTCTGTTTGTCCCCTCCTCTGTCCATTAAAGGTGGGCAACGCAACTGCAACTCATAAGTTAGTTGCAGATGTCTATGGGTAGTAATCATTTGACATCGGGTGAACCGCTTGATCGTTTGCCACCTATTACTATAAAAAAACCCGCAGTCCAAAATTTACCCTAATTAAATAAAATAGGTTGTATTTATATTAACTTGAGCATGATTTTGATTGAGTTTTATTAAAATAAACATGTCTAAATGTTTTATTTCATCATTTACTAGCTTTTCATATGTCGTATGTTTGTCAACATCTCGCATATATCATAGATGTGTTCTTATATACTTCAAAATAAAGAGGCAATCTTCGCTCTTCCAATAGCGTTGTTTATTAAAAGGTCGAAAGTCGTTGGATGTTCAATACAAGTTATCGCAGTCATTAACGCGGGGAGCCGGTCCTCCTTGAATATTAATTTTCGTCACACAGATATGTATATTATATTTACTTTACTTATATATTACTGGCGGACAAGACAGACCTTGTATTTCGTGGACATTGTCGTACCTGCTATTAATGAGTTTACTAAACTTACTTTTCGTTAATCGTATAACTACTGGACACCGATAGCTGTGCCACCTACCGGATTTAATTGTGAATCTTAACCATCTCGGGAGCGGCCCTAAGCAACAGAAGGCATTGTAATTGATTTATATTGCATAATTATTCATTCAAATAGTTTGAGTAGTTTTAGAGTGTACTCATTGCGTACAAACAATTCCCTACACTTTATGATAGTAGTATTGGCGACACGTGTAGGTGCCATGGATATCGCTCATAGTTATTCTCATTGGCGGATCCAGGCGTTGAAGGGCGCTTGGGAGTTCAAGCCTCTCAAATCTTCAGAATTCATACAATTTTAAATTTTTGCCTTGGATTAAAAAATACATTAAATAGGGTCTAGCACCTTCTCCAAATCACACTCCTGAATGCCCTGGTGGTTATTATTGTATGTTATCTTTAGCGGACGCAATAAACTATTTAAATAATTAATAGCACAAGTAAACTTTTACTTGTTGCTAACATTTATATATTTTTTTTATTACAACATATATTATTATTACCACAACTAAAATGAGGATGTCGGATGTGTTTAGTATCGTTTGCACATCCTTTATCTCATCATCCTTGATTTAAATTAATCATTAAATTTGCATATTTCTCCTACGCTAAATTTGAAATCATTAACAATTTTTACAACTCTCATATCATTAGTGATATACAAACACTTTAAAACCATGACTCACACCATTTATTACCATTTATTTTTAATATTAATAAACTAGCGCTTGACCTCGATCCCACCTCATGTTGGGTGGCGATGTGGTCGAAAGATGGCGCGCACTAGCTTACAATAACAACCTGTTCACTATTTTCTTGAAGGTACCAACGTCATAGTTGGACGGAAACACTGACGCTGGCAACTTGTACCAATCCTTTGCCGTTCGCACGATGAACTAAGATTCGAGTCGCTTTGTACGAACGCGCGGTATATCCACTATAAAAGGAGGAAGACTAATCGTGTATCTAAGCGTCCGATGGTAAAATGATATGGGGAATTAATTCCTGTGTAAAAGAACTGAGAGGCTAGCCACACGTAAAGCTGCCTTTGAATGATGATATTCTATGGAAACAAAGTCGTCATGGAGACGTATCGTTTCATATGTTTAATGTGTGGTAAGAGAAATAAATATAAATTCTATTGTATTTTATTTTAATACAATCTTAACTGAATAATTCATATTAGTGGATAGATTATAAGAAATAATATAAAATATAAAACTAATCATATAACATTAACATAACAATTACGGAATAGTAATTATATACGAGACGAAGCAGCTCTGTTTAGAGTAGCACCTCTTCCCACGCTAAGCCGGGGAAGGGACTATAAAAGCTGTCCCAAAAAAATGCTAACCCCAATAAAGTTATTATGGAAGCAATCAAAAAGCATAGAAACTTCCTAAAACAAAAGTGTAGCTCTAAACAGACTAATTTAAATAATAAAATTAAGAGTTCAGCCGATTTAAGATAACTGACCCGGACAGCGAAAGATGAGTGGTGGCAGAGTAAAATTAAACGGATTCAGTGGCCATCTGATAAAAATCAGTTGAGCGCTTTTTTCGCTGAAATAGTGAAACATGTTGGTACGTCATATAGGGTGAATGTGATCGACCGCATGTCGCGAAGTTTTGTTGTAACACTTCGATTTTAGAAAAACAGCGCTCGACTTTTTTTATAGTTAGTAAAAAAATCTAACCTACGTTTTGACATCACTCAAAATGAAAATATTTAACTTGGGTCACCTCACCTTTGGTTTTTGCTGGTAGCAATCGCTTGCAATAGCTTATTTGGATTTCTGATTTCGATCGCTTTATTTCAAAAGTCGACCCACTGACGTTACAAACCATTAAGACCCTAGGTACTTTATCTTCTATACTATTAGCATTTTTATGCTGCGATTGATGTTTTTCCTAATGAGTGATGCACATTACTATGTACAACTATAATTTGATGCACTTACAGGAGATGAGAGCATTTACAGAGTGATAATAAATAAATGGCAGTAAGTGCATTATTTGTCAGAATTTGTATTCCGAAGTTCTACTCATTCAGATAAAATATTAGGTTTTAAACAAATATATAAGCCCCCCTTATATAGGAACCCAGAGAGGTAGGTAGAGATTACGGATTTCCATTTGTCACGGTCCTGGCACACCTTTTGCTTCTACATTCATACATCTAAGCATATACTCTTCGCTAATGGGTCCTCTTTATACCGACTCTCTTTAGTTATACTGATCACATTGGTGACATAATGTTCTATTGAATGAAAAAAAATATTAATTCCTCTAGTAGTCGATTATCGATAATAAAAAAATAAAGTGTATGAAAATTTACATAATTCATTAACTAAAACTAATCTGTATTATTTATTGTATGATAATAAAAACAAAAATATAATTTTGGGAGCGAAAACCGCTAGCGTAATTTCATTTAAATCTTCTCGGCATCTATTGTTAAAACTTAAAAACATAACAACCCGTAATCGATGATGTTGAGAATTTCGCTTAGATGGCGCACTGAACTTTTGTCAAAATAGAACACAGTCTTAAATCTATCACATCCTAATATAAAAACGAAAAAAATGCAAATTAAACATAAATACGAGAAAAAAGGACAGTATTACAATCTTTTTTAAATAAATACCATTTTTAAATAATCATGGATCAAGATATGTTAAGGTACGCCATCTACAGCAAATCCTTGAAAATATTAAAGCAAATATGAATTTTACCTCGCTAGATGGCACCACTTGTTTCGAAGATTTTTTTGTCTATTCATACTGCTACATAGATGGCGGTCGAAGCTGCAAAAAAGATAATAAAATTCTTATATATTTCAAGCAAATGCAATACAAAGAAATAACAATCGTTATTCATTTCTCATTCAGCTTATATATCTTTAAAAGCAAAAGCGTCATACTGATGAAGTCAGTCCGAAGAAAAACATGATTTAAATGGCGAACTTGATAAATTTGGGTGACATTTTATGTTTTAAAATTTGTGTTGATCCAATTGTAATGTTTTGTTATAATATCAACTTAAGATTAACCAAAGAATTACTTTTAGACATTAAATGTGTTTTCTGCATTCGGTCAAAAAAAAATAAGTGAAGATTTAATATTTTGTCTTATTTAATTGATTGACCCTTTTCTTTATTTTATGGATTACGTTGCAACTAGGGCGTTATGATTTTCTCGATTTTTTTTATTATCGCTCTATATGACTCAGCTATTATTCCAAATTTATTGCTGCACGGTGCACACACTCCTGACGCGATGTGATACACGTCTGTTCTTATAAGATATTATAAATTTATTTGTTTTTGTCAGGTCTCGAGGTGTCGAATCGCCACAAAGACACCCACCCGCATCTATGACTTATCCCGCAGAGAGACAGCAACTGCCCTCTTCATTGGCCTTTGAGTGACTGAGCATTCTTATGGTTTTCATAGTGAGGGGGCTACGAAAGTCATTACTGACAACACATCAGTGAAAGACTTTCGTTTTGAGATGTTAGTAGTTGAGACGAAGAGATATATTTTAAAATCACCTCAACCAATTTATTACTTGAAAAAATGAATTTTAACGACTTTTAGTGGGAATATTCTCGGCGTGCATCAAGTCCCAAGTCAGGCGAAGTGTAGTGTGTCAGTAATTACAAAAATTTGCTGACATCGACAGCGGCGTTAGGTTACAGACGCCATGTCGAGTTCGTCACGTCACGGCGCAACGAAGTAATGTGTTGCTAAGCAAACTATAACTTTAATCACCGTTTGCTTCGAGACCCTACTGCGGTAGATTCACACCATGTATATTGTGATATCGTGTGTTATATAACATCTATTTAAAATGCAAATATTAGTGATCACCTAGTGGTGGATATTAAACTTACCTACAATTCGCATTCACCAAATCCGAAGAGTTGTCTCATCAGCGTCAATTCTTTATCTACTTGTTTTACTGTTCTTAAATGTATTCCATTGTTCCTTTAAACTTTTCACAATTCACAAATATTGTATCTTGTCAAAAAACCTTGGTATAATTTCTACTAATCTCTGTAATACTAATCCCGCGAATGTGTTAACCGCCATATTGGTTTTTATTTGCGAAGCTTACCATAAACCATAAACAATTTTGTATTTTTACTCAGCTAGTTACCATAGGTTTAAAATGAATTAAAGAATTTAAAACATGAAATGAAAATTTGTGATAGATTATATTATATCGCATTATAAACTTGTTACACATTTTTATGTCAACATTTACTGAAAGCGATGTTATGAGATTACATTAGTCATGTTTTCTGCGAATTATATTACAATGTCGTGGTTAATTATTCTTAGGATCGGCTTTTACAACAAAACAAGTTTAATCATATTTTACAAGGAGTGTTTGTAGTGTGCTAATCATCTCCTTGCTCTTTTCCTATTCACGTGGGGTGGGCACAGTATAAACTTAGTCCTTACTGTATATCTCATAGTATCATAATTTTTTAAATAAGGTCTTGCTGAAAATGTAAAAATTTTAAGAATTCTGATATTATTAATAAAAACTATGATTACATCGACACGATCGATCGATGTTGACATTGTCACCATGGCTATTATATACTTCTCAAAACAAAATAGGTCCCACCTCGATTTATTTATAAAACTGTTTGAACGTAACTTTGATTTTATTTATGCGCAAGTTTAAGTGTTCATACACGGGAGATGTTTATGAGTCCTTATTATACTTTTTAGCCGTCCGACTTGTTCTTTCGAGTCGTCCGACCGTCAGTCAGCGACGGATATCCGGGTGGAAGTGTTGCCGTTAGGACATTCTAATTTGTGGCTATATTATGTTCTCCAAAGACACCCAGAGGTGGGTTTAAAGATTGGAAATTGCTGTTAGTTCAGTCGAAGCCCATTCAACTTTGGGAACCATAGGTCTAGAGATAGGGTCCGTTTTTAAATTGAGCCGATAGTCATCCACTGCTCTCCTCATCCAGTGGACTCCCGCAACTTTGACCAGAACAACGGTCCATCTTGTGGGTGGATTACCTAAGCTAATCGTATTTGTATATGTAGAATTCCATAAAGTCGAAATAAAGCGATATTGAACATAATTTCACTGTAATTGTATTACTTAAGCATAATGCTTCGCTAATGAAATTTTGAAACAAATTTTTCGTCGACAGCAAATATTTGTAAATGATACGGACTCTTTATAAAGCATTGAACAAATAATTGTCATTGATTGTTTTTTTTTGTAAAAATGTTGAACGCAATTAGTAAATCAAATATTTTAAACGTTTTATAATAGGAGTCATCGGTGTAATGAGTCTTGTTTTGGAGTGATAAGTTTTTTTTATAAAATATGGCAAGCGAGGAAGCGATTCAGCTTATATGTAGTGGCCGTTACCCATAAGTATCCTCGACATCCGGGTAGGGCTTCAACTAACGACCAGAGCAGAAGTAGAACCAAGAGCAAGAGCAGCAATGCGCCGAACCGACCGGTTAACACAAACACGCAACAGGAGAGTCAAGCAGATGACTTTATGCTCTTGTTTTGTCTTATAAGTAAACTGCCGCAGCCCTTACCCACATCCGCCTCCTGTTCCTTATTTGCTACTCTCTTGTTTCCTATACAAAAAGTGGTAACTCTTCTCAGCTAGCAGAGGCTAGATACTTCACTTTCGGTAAGCCATTTGCTCGTTCACCGTTCTTTATCAGAATAAAGTAAACAATATAAACGAGTGTACAATTAAATGTAAATATTAAATCCGAGTCTAGACTTAAGTTTTGCTCGTTAATTCATCACAAATTATCCTCGTGGAACTCCTTTCCAAACCCAAAACGAATGAATAGCAGTGAATGGATTTATTTGTCAGTTGAAAAATTGAGAGAATAAAAATACTTAATTAAAAATATAATAACATGTAATGTACGACGCGTTATATCATTTTTATCGTCTCAATTTTGCAACTAACGAATTGTTTCTATCTGTTTTATAAATCAATTCACGTAAACAGCCTACACAAAAATTATTCAGGCAATAAAATGAACGAACGAATTTCGCTATTTCTTTGTACTAATAATTAATTTTGCCGTACGTGTGGCTCATTTTTACAGAATTAAACATAAATATTGTTTTTTTTTATTTGTGCCGGTTATTTAATAACTATCTTGCAATTTATGTCTAACCGTGGTATACTATACTCCTTATTTTAAAGTTGGTTAAAAATAAACTACTGATTATGACACTTAACGTTTAACTTTAACGTTTTGCTTCCACTATAGAAGTCTTATGCTGACGCCATATGTGCATGACTCTTCGAGGAAGAATACCTTACTAGCCGTCTAGAATACAGGTTGCAGGGCGCAATGAGACGGACATACATATATATGCACCGGTAAAAAATCACTCCTTCGGGGTCAGTCGGGCAAAAACTACTGCGTTTGGTCTGGCGAGTGAGGTACCGTACGTATCTTCCCTCTCTCTCTCTTCCTTTCCTTTATATATGTATTTCCTAGATAGGCTGACAATCCACCCCTTATCTGATTATTACAGTTACCTTAAGGTAAGCGGTGATCACTAAGCATCAGCTGAGCCTCTTCGTCAATTAACTTCTTAGAAAAAAAAATTACATTGTTAGGCCGTGATAGCCAAATTTTCTAAGTCTCTTCACTGGAAAAAAAATGTTTTAAATCCCTACCGATCGATCGTCTGTCGCTGGGTATTGAGTTAGAACACTGGAATAATCACAATTGAAAACATATGAGTAATTTATGGTAGCGTTACTTTATTTGTAATTTGAACTCTACCGTTGATAGATTCTTACAATCTTATCGCTCTTACATTTTATCACGTAAGGTATGGCCTAGTACATCTGTTTTATAAACATCGTCCAAACAAGTCTCTCCAAGACAGCTCAGTTATAAAGATATATTCAATGTATGGTCGTGCATCACGTTATATTTAGTGACTTCTAAATGATCCGGTTATTACTACGAACTAGTCGTAAGTTTTACTTCAGGTCATGACGTATGTTTCGTTTTTTTTATTCATTATTGGTTAATTATAAAAGGAAGATTTCTTATATATTCCAAAGTTAATGTTTTAGAAACACACATTTATTTATCAAAAAGAGACATTGTTTGTTTTAAAATTTTTTCCAAGCAAGATAAAATTTAAGTAAGAACTCGATTCTTAAACCTACAATAATTGAGTGTAAGAGTGGAGTGGAGACCCGTCTCCAAGCAAATGATACAGACCCACCAAAATAACGATCCAAAAGCTAAACAAACTACGTATTAGCCACCAGTATAATTTAATATTGCCCGAAGCTCGACCAAAAGGCGTAAGATTCGAAAAAAGAAATCCTTCCGCAAAGAATTTAGGAGTGTCCGCGGCCGAGACCAAATCCGACCTGCTCGTTATAAATTTTGTGTAAGATAACAATATGTGCGTGTGGGTGTGTGGTACAGTCGCTGACGAGTATAGTTACGGCACGCAATAACGCTAACAAGCGAGCGAGCGGGATGGGTTGATGATTGTAGCGCGTCGTCTCCTTCCCGGCGCTGGCAACATGGCGCGCGGACTCGGGCGCAGGCTCGAATCGTATCGCCTGCCCACTCAAGGTTCGCTGACTGCCGTTCTTTTGTTTTTAATGTTGCCATATGAAGAAATTGAACTTAGAGTTGAGGAAATTTGTTTGGTTGTTAAAAATTTGTTTCTTAAAGAAGTTAGAGTACAAACATCAAATACAACTCTTTTGCACTTCTTTAAGTGCGAAATGATAAAAATATTAGAAAACTTAAAGTAAATTAAGGTATCAAAAACGAAGTGCGCCTAATTGTTACCACAAAATAACTAACAAGAATTCGTTTTATTGTACTTTAATCAATTGAGATAGTTTGTGTTACAAAAATATTCAAAAATGAAATGTAAGAACAAAGAACAATTTTAGTATTTAAATGATAAACATGCATTTCTGTGTTACTACTTTGTGTATTTTTTTTAAATAGATATTAACACGTAGAAAGTTTTAGCGGACCAAATGTCTAACAGTGCGTATTTTTGTTAGAAAATAAAGTTAAACTTCTCCATATTCCATTTAAATTCGATTGGGCAATTTAAAGTGTTTATATAATTAAATGATTTTGGGAATGGTTAATTTTTAATGCATACTGGCCACCCCGAACCGCAGACGAAAACAGCGTCAAGCCGAGGACCTGCTCAAACCGAACGTCTGCATACCGATCGTTGGTTTTTTATATGCGCATGTCGGTGCACGGCACCGCCGCTGTGTGCGTGAGCGTTTGAGGCGGTGTGAGTTTCGGTTCGTTCTCGCGCGCGTCGCACCATTGTTGTTTGCAGTAGACTCGCGGCGCTCGGACGGCCGTGGTTCGCTTCATGCTCGCCGCCCGATCCCGAACGACGACTGCCGGCGATAAACAAAATAATGAGTGTACCACATAACGTGCATCGCGAGTGCAACAAGCGACGACAGTGTGTGATAACGAGAATGTAACGTGCGTGTTGTGTTAAACGAAGTGCGTTTTTGAACGTGTTTTTGGAGTTCGCGGCGCGTGGACAGCGCCATGCCCGTCGTGTTTAGGTATGTGGTGACTGATTAATTATGGCTCATCAGCGTTTAAAGGGTCACTGGCCCGTGGTCTGTTACCATAACATTGGCAAGGGAAAAGGCGCCCTTTCAAAATCATACACTAGCTTGAATCATGGCATGACTACATCGTCACCGTCGTTTCACTTCATTTTATGTGCATTCGGCGCCGTCGGCGTGTGTTATCAGTCTCGAGAAGTATGTCGGGTAATATATAATGTAATTAAATTTGTTATCGTTCCTGGTGAAATGATCAGGCCGCGTGAACGGTGAACTTTGCATTGCATCTATTTGCGACCAATATAATGCCAACTAAAAAATACACACAAATAACCAAAAGTCCAAATAAATTATATATCTTTAGCTAACCAAAACAAATTAATTAAAAAGAAGCTGTTTCCTTATGTATAAGATGTACACTATGTGTAAAATTGAATTAAAACAATGGATTCTTTTTAAATAATAATTATTTAACACGTGTATTGTAAAAACAGTAACAGTGCAACCAATCTAAAAATGTAAATGTAAATTACACAACAAAATTGTTAAAGTGTTATTTCTATTTCAAAGCAGTAAATATGATCTTAAAAATATATCAGAATTATATATTTTTTTAAATTAGAATTATTTATTAGAATTATAATTTTGTATGAAAAATAAGACATTTGTAATTCTAAAAAAGATTTTAGTAGATACTATGCTTTTATAAACAGCCCAAATATACGAAAAGTACAATTTTACAAACAAAACAGTCAACAAACGGAAGTCGTTAAATGACCGTTATTTTAGATTTTTCAAAGGCTTAAAATAATTTGCGTAGCAACATTCCCGCCAAAAGTACTCCGCATGAAATCTGTAGAAATTTGAATTGAAACATTGGTATATTTAGTGACTATGGGTTATATGGTTTATAAACTATTATTTCAAAAGTTTCTCATAGTTTTATGATTATATTTAGTATTACAA
Organism: Papilio elwesi; assembly: GCA_029849275.1. Taxonomy (NCBI): domain Eukaryota; kingdom Metazoa; phylum Arthropoda; class Insecta; order Lepidoptera; family Papilionidae; genus Papilio; species Papilio elwesi. The sequence continues at coordinate 3,058,056 of CM056709.1, forward strand.
TTATAGATCAATTGTCTTAAACTTTATTATTTTACATTACATGCTAAACGGAAAGCGACATTGATACATTAAAGTGACAATGTTTTATATCATAATTATGTCACATTGTAATTATGTTATAGCAATTTTTGAAATACATAGTTCAATATCATGAAATCAAGGGATATAATTAGAGATGTTTGTGTTATGTGATATTATGATACAAAAAGTAGCAGAATATGCCATTGCGGTCGAAAGTAAGGACGCGGAAGCGTCCCAATTGTGATCCTTTTTCTTTAGCTTCCGTCACGTGTTTACATTTACGCTTAGGTGACGACACGTTAGCTGTCATCTTTTTTATTTTAATTAAGCTATTTTTCTTTTACATTCGAGAATTTTGGTGACATAGGAACACTTTTGATTTTGTATGAGTACAACATATATCTATAGTATTAAATATAATTGACCACTAAATACAAAATGGCTCCTCAAATATTACAAACGGTCACATGCAAGGTAAACATTTCTTTTATATTCTTTTAATTTCACAACAATGTTTCCTTAATTTATTAAAGTCATAAATAATGCTTTACGAATAGTAATAAAATATTGAGATTAAAGTTTATTTAACGATAAATTTTACTTTATTTTTTAAATTGTGTATGAAGTTACAAAACAATGCTATCGTTTTTTTGGATTACTTATTAGATTTTGGGGCATAGAGAAATTTTTAACGAAACGATGTAGAGATATTTGTTTATTTTATTCCTCTAAAGAGGTTTAAGGAAATAGACACAATTGAGGACGAGTACCTAAGCTTTGCTATATATGTATGTATTTTCTATGCTTGGGCAGATCTGTGTATATTATTTCTGTATATTCTAATTAGTTTCATAGATTTAACAGCTTGAAGTGTTAAATAATTGAAATACTAATAACCCCTTAAAGTAAACCGATAACGCCCCGTTGCGACCTTTCAGCGGTCGCACCACAGATAAAGGGCCCAGAATATGTTTTTTATAATATTTAAAAGTATTTTAAACTATAAAGCAAAAATCGTGTTTTAATATGTTGATTATTTCACTCTTATTGGTACCCAGTCTTATAGTGTTAGCATTTCGCGCAATTACTTCGGCTACTGTATAGGACATGAATTAAAATTATATAAAGTTTATAGAACTTTATTTAATGTGAATTGACTCACAAAAGTAAAAACGTGTCCGCTCAGCTCCAGGAAGATTAGAGAAATTATGTAGGTTCATTGTTAAGCAGCTACTTTTAAGTAAATTAAGCCTTACACAGAAAAAAGTATTTCTTCATATTAAATTAGTTTTAAAATATAAATTGGAATATTGGGTGCAATTTCAGTTAATGTTTTGTTTAATATTTAAACTCTCAATAGAACAGTCTTCATTAAACAATGTAGGTAGGTTTGAACTCGGAAACAAGCTAGGTAATTCTTATATCACGCTATAAACAAGACAAAATTCATGTCATGAATGTGATTGTTGTTTAAGATTGTGGTAAAGCCAAAATGTTTGCTCTAAAAAAATTAAGTCTCAACGTAGGCGGTATACGACGAACTTTGAAAACCTATAATTTAAAAAATAACGAAACAAAGATCAGCCGAGATTAACTAAGCCTAATTAGGACTTGTTTGTGACAGCAGTAGGATTTTTAAATACGCAGAAAATTGTCTGGTACTCTTTCAGGAATCTACTAAAAGTAGCTTTTTGATTGCATTATTCCAATAACAACTGGAAAAGTGGTATTCTATAAAAGGAACACGACAGTGTCATCAACATGACAACTTTAATACGTTATATTAAACCATGTCGTTTATTTAATTTACGAAATGACTTTTTGAAATTGCAACTTAATTACATTGTAATAAAAATACATACATGCACTTAGCTTTTTGTATAATTTATAAGAATTTTTACAGATCATAAATTAAAACGGCCTTAATGCGTAAGTCCTACATAATAAAAAGTTTGTGGCTAAAGTGTAAATTTAAATTTTTAAATGCTAAACAATAAAATGTGTTTTTTTTTATTATAAATAGACTAGAGCTTGACCATTATTGTTTTAAGGAAAAACATATTTTATCGATCGAACGCAATAGCAATAGAAGCAAAATATAATTGTCAGGGCTTGTGTTTCCTTAAAACGAAAAAACTGACGATTAAAATTTGTTTTAATCTTTCGCTTGCATTATGAGTGAGGTATGTACCTCAATTCACGTGTGAGGCATGTCCGCGCCAAACTATTTTAATATAATTTAACACAGTCACAATAGTAAGTAGCGGTAATGTTGTACGAAGCATGTGCTAGCGTGATGTAATTAAAAGATCTAGCAAATACTATGGTATAGTTAATCCATCGATTATATTTAAATTACTATCTAAAAGTCAACTAAAACTAGAAATAATAATTATACAAATTTACTTAAAATTATTGTAATTTTTACATAATAAAAATAAATTAGGAACTTCCCAAAAAAATACTTGATAGCATATAGTCATTACGTAAATAGACAAATTGCAGTTTAAACTTTTCAATCCGCGCAGGGTTTCTTAGTGTCCCTGACTTTTATCATAGGTTTTGTTCACAGTTGGAGGTGTGAAAACAGCGAGCCACAAAAATCCTGTAGTACCTTTTACGCAATCGTGTAAAGAACCCGTATTTTTAAGTAGGATTCCACATGATGGACTATCTTACTTTTTAATATTACAATCGTATTTCCATAAAGTAAAAATAAATAAAATAAAAAAGTTGTAGATCATATTGCCCCATTAGGGTAATACAGTTGTCGGGGTTATTTATATGTATAAAGAAAAACATATTGAAGTTCGTAATTATAGTCAAACTGAGAAATTATAAAAATGCCCGTCGGACTGTACAAATGACGTCCCAAGAAGGACAATGTCAATAATTGTGATGCCATTTGCTCGTTTCTTTTTATGTTCTCTTGCCTCGATAAATAAGAATATAAGCTTTTGGACGTCGCCAGTGCACCTGCTCTATGAAAAGGTGCCCCTTGTAACATGTTTTCTACATAATACAATTAAATGTTAAATCACTTATTAGGCCTGGACAAGGTATAACATTCATTATAATTTCCACATTGCATTACAGCTTCGATTAGTCTATGCATTATTATTACGTAATCATAACAATAATTTAAGCTTTGGCGGTCATTAATGAAGATCAAAATATTACCAATAAATAAATGGGTAGAATAGTTTTAGAAAATTATTCCGGAACGAAACACCCCCATTAACTCTGATTATGGATCTCTGACCACCTCGCTCTAAGATATTCTTTATCAAAATTAAACTTGCATTGCTGTCAGGGCAGTTCTACCATATGTTAAATACTACCGCAAAACGATATCCCTTATCGTTTTTGTTATATCAGCATGTATATGTATGTATGTTTATTATTTATGTGTTCAAATCATATTATGTTATAATTTTATTATGATAAATATACTTTTCTTTTGAATTTTTGACTGTTTACCTCGGTCATAGTTTTAACATGATATAACTCGGTAGGTAGGTATAGTAGGTAATATTTAAATTAAAGAATAACTATACATTGATTTCTTTTTTCACTCATTAAAAGTGCAAATAAACATATTTCCATATCATTATAAAGAAAAATCAAGTTAAAAAATTGTTTTATACCTACTTTTTTATTAGTCCTTTATTCGTTGCAATTTCGCTGTACCCTGCCGGATACAAAAACCACCACGGTTTATTTATAACGCCTTTATTCTTTTTAACAAAAATGTAATTCAGAAAACCTTTTTTTGTGTTTTTTTTACGGCGCGCAGTAAAATGCGACATGTCGGGGTCACGAGTGGACAATTCGAAAACCGTGTTTCAGAACGTTTTATAAAGTTGCAGATTGAAAAATGAAATATCGTCATTGATCATTCATTTTAATTTTGCTATATACTTTATTTGTGTAATTGAGTTATAAATTAGGGATGATTGCCATCATCTGTTAAATTCGTTGGATATTACACCTTACTTTCCACTACTGAACATTTGCCTGTTTTCATTTTATCTATTTCTATTGTAATTGCAATTAAAGCAATAAAATAGGCTTTACTAGGTATATTTTTCTGCATAACTGCCTAGTTGTTGGTTTTACCTTTCTTTTCCAAATATTAATTAAACTCCAGCTTAACTAAATTTGTAATATATCTCTATAAATTGTACATTTTATTATAATTCCATAACCGTATCTGGTTAGGTACATTTACTTCAGTTAAATATAATTATTAACCGAACATTTATTCCGAACATTAGCCATGCGTTAAACCGGCGCTTAAAACTGGCAGCGCTGTGTTCTCAGAAATGGACGGACGGACTGTCGTCTTATTTCGGCGGCCATCCACAATGAATTATTCATTTAATCGCATTTCCTACGCTCAATGCTACCATGGTGGCTAATTAATGTTTAGAGACGTCAGTTCACTTGCTGTATCTGTTTGTTCGTCACGCCTCGTGTGATAAAACTTGTGATAAAAACGTTTAGTTGTATAATGCATACCATTTCATTTTAATGGAGAAAAGGGAAAAAAATGTTTTTTTTATTAACGTATGAAATTAGTTAGTAGTAGTAGTTAGTAGTAATTACAATAAAAAGTTTTTCAGACGAAATCCTATTTTAGTGCAACTGCGCAAGTGAATGGTACCATTGTTAGTATATCTTTTTTTATTATGAATATACTAGCCTTGACCCAAATCCTGCCTGAAATTACGGAAAGTGATCAAAAGATGGCACTCACTAGTTCTGCATTAGTCTGTTCACTATTCTCATGAAGGTACTTCATAAACGGATAGAAAAACTTATGTTGCCAACATCTATCAGTATTTTCCTGAACGTACAATAAGCGAAGAATATCTAAATTTGTTGCCTAGCCTAAAGTGTGGTGATAGACCTAAAGCTAAGCTTGAGCTAAAATACCATGTATAGTAACAATCTGGTACGCTTTACGTAGGCGCGTATAAACGCGTGCGGCACGCTATGAGAACCAGCGCGAGAGCGGGGAATGCTAATGCGCTCGTGTTGTGGCGCGCGCGCCCCCAGCATACCGAATGCGACCGCGATACACCCGATGTCTATTGCCTTCACTCTTATTGCAGTGACACGTAATTAAAGATTATAGCCCTATAACAATAAATCTTTACTAATATTATGAAGAGACAAGATTTGATTGTTTAGTAGTTCTTAAGGGGTTTTCTTCGGATAAACTCAAAAAGAACAGAACCGATTTTTTAAATTATTTTATCAATAGAAAGCTCTTTTATCAGCGAGTAACCTAGGCTATATATTTTTTTATTTGTAATAAGTGACGCAACCTGTGTCAATTGGACAATCGATTATTAATATTGAGTAAATTTGGCCTTAAGTCCCAAAACTGCAAAATTCTTTTTTAACCGCCTTTTATATTGCAAAGCTTTCGAATATTAGTGGAATAAATATATATATTATGCGGATGTTACGTGGTGGTACGATTGTTATATGGTGTAACGAGAATGGATAAAATTAAGAATGTAAATGTTGCGCCAGTGTTAGAAAAATTGAGGAGCAAGAGGTAAGCATGGTATGGGCATGTTATGCAAAGGGATGACGGACGGACAGCTAAGAGAGTAATGAGAATGAACGACTCAAACTAATAATGTGAAAAACTTTAGAGTATCGAACTGACAGGAAACATGAGAACTGGTCATTTTATTTCAGTTACTTCGTAACTAATTCTTGTTATTATCTTATATTCTGGCGTTTTTGTATGTACATGAAATTTATAATACCATCCGTAGTAAATCATGATTACCATATAAGTACGCCATTCGAATTGTTTACTGGTTTGTTCTTTGAAATTCCGCTACTTGTGTCACATAAATCTCGTTATACTTTGATGCATTAGTTAGTTAGTTCTTTGTACAGACTTGGAAAATGCTTAAATTATTTTTATAAATAATTTTGTATTCTGGGCTTTAGATATAGTTCCAATTACTGGAATTAAGCCCAAGAATAAGTACTGTAGATGTTCACGCACTGCAGAATACCATCCGTTCGGGGTGAAGACTTGCACCCTGCTGCACGTTTAAGATATATAATAAGATATTAACCGAAGAACAATTGCTATCCATATTACATCATTGATACACCCTTTTTTTAACTGGAACCGGATAGAATCGGATGACGCAAATCAATGACTTTCAAATACTTTATCGTGTAAAACATTCTTGAGCTTAATTTCTAAGTCAACGAATCTGTGGTTCGAATAAGCTGTGATTTAAGAGTTCATACAACTTACAAATATGAGTTTTAGTATTACAGTTGCTTTTATTAATTAAAATTTAAATATTTATATTTATTAATGTTTATATAGTTCCTTTGGTCTTAATTATTCACGCACCTTTCATTTGTTTAATTAGTAAATCTAACATGGCTGGCGATTCGGACCGTAACGTTATAAATTTCTTCCAGCAGACACGGTATAATGAGGCGTTCCTAGAAGAGACAGAAACTAATGTCTATGCTGCATCCGAAAATGAACACAAAAATTAAAACCAAACAACATATTTCTTACCCCTGATATTAAACTTTAGCGTATAATGATTCTTATGTGTATTGAAATTAGGTAAGAATTGTCTTTTTGCCTCTTCGGTAGCAGCAGAATCGCCAGTTGGAATATCGAAGACCCGCGCCAACTTTTTTCTGAACTTTTTTTTTCGGCAAGGGCATAACTAAGGTCGCCAAATGCGTCTTCATAAATTTAGGACGGTTTACTCAATGTAAAAAAAATATCAAAAACTATCTTATGGTATAACATAACTTTTTTTTTACAAGCGAGCGAAATCCACAACAACCAGAAGAGTGTCGTAGAGACAGAAACGCAGAATTGTCAATAGATACCTGAACTTCGAGCCTGTCTTCTGTGAGGGTGTTATACTTCGTCGGTTAAGTTCGTCCATTCCTGTAACAGCGGCAGTGGCTCTGCCACTGTGATAGTCGCAATTATTAAACATATCAAAGTCCAAAAGGTGTGTAAATATTTCTTACGATGTGATAACTCCTCCTCCTCCTCCCTTTCCCACCCTTTTCTTGTAAGGATGGGAAGGGAACGGGAAGAGGATTGGATGGGGAGGGGTTTGACGGGAAACGGGAAATATCCTTTTTCCTGTCTATGCCCTCCTCGGTCCATTAAAGGTAGGCAACGCATCTGCAACATAATTTCTTGTTGCGGATGTCTATGGGTAGCGTACACTTATGTGATCCGCTTGCTCGTTTGCCACGTTATTCCATATAAAAAAAACTTTAATAAATAATAAATAAATGGTCTATTGTACACTTTTAAAACCGATTTCAATAGAGTCTTCACAGCCGAACTAGGTTTCCCTGTGTTTCGGAAAAACGAGTTTTCCTGAAAACTTCACTAACTTGGTCACTCTAAGCGTGACTTGTCCTTCTGACACACCGCATACTTCGCCGTTGTCGTGGTAAAAGCTAATGAGTAATCGCTCGAAGAATGATTGACGATGTCTTAAATAGCCACTGCAATATCTTAATTCACAAATGCACTTAACTGTTGTGGAATTTGACATAAAGTCAGATAAAATGAAATAAATGCCATGCAGTCACGTTCCAAACGCGCAGAGTGATGTTAGCCAGAGATTGAGATCTTCATACTTATTGTGGCAAAATAAGTTATTCGATAAACCGAAAATACTTGATACAAATAACAAACGAGATGTGAATCGAATTTCATCTTCAAAACTGGAGTTTTCGCCTTTTAAAAGAGACAGACACACACACACACACACACATATATATATATATATATATATATATATATATATATATATCAGTTGTTATACGTTAGTTGTATATTGTTTCTACCTAATCTACTACACGTTTCTACTTTAAGACCAAAACGTTTATATAACTTTAATGTGGCTAATGGATTAACTTCAGGCAAATCAGAGTCGTGGACTGCTTTTTTCTAAAACATGAATTATACGATAGGTAAAATTAGTCTCATCTTAGTCATTTTAACCCTCCTTACTAAGCGATATCTAAATGTAGACACGAGTAGTGAGTTAAATAGATGGATGGAGCATAGCACAAGCTATTCTTAAACCAGTATCATCTAAAACTGTGGAAGTATTGAACAGAATCCCACATGGCGCGATAATAATAATTAGCGATGGTGCGCAGTCAGACGACACTGCGCCCGGAGTGCCGTGTGGTGCAAGTCATGAGCGGACTAGTAAAATATTAAATGGTTTTTGTTGTGCGTGGCATTGACAATCACCATTAAATAAAAATTAATTTTCTACTTCACACAGAAGGTAACTTACAACAGTTAATGTGGAAGTAAATAACTACTTTCACATATTCACTACGTCATTTAGATTTCGACATGTATCTCGAGTAATATTAAAAATCCATACAAATAATGTCACACGACTGGAGACGTAGTACTACAGGCGTGAAGTAAAGATACACCTCTGCGCTTAGTCCTTCTCCTCTTCCTCTCCCCTTCCCTTTCATTATCTTATACCTCTCTCTGTAACAATACTGACAACGAACTTTTTCCTGCAAATTCAGATTAGACAGATTTAACATCTGCAATCTGACGTTAGCTAGTTACGCTAGATTGTACTCTATCCATTGATTTTTTCAACTTGTCGCCGCACTTATCAATCTTAAACCATCTGATTTCAATGGAGTCATCATCTGTTCGTTAAGTGTATTGTACTCTTTTTAATTAGAAGTGGCTTCCATTTGAAGACCGTACTTCCTCTATCTTATTGCCTAGCAGCCTGCTTTTTATTTTTATCCTTTTTGCAGATTCCAATTGGCTATAAAAAAAGTTTTCAATATCTAAAGCCACTGGAGCTCACGTTCTTTATTAGCCTTGCACAGTATTTTGATGTGTGAATCGAATGCTCGTGAAAACTGGAAATGGCTAGATGCGGAAAGTGGAGCATCGCATATAGCCACTTCAAACAGTCATCTAATATACGTTGGTGAGCCATTCATCTTTTGAGATGTGACTGGGATTTTTATTGGTAGCTGCGGTCAAAAACGTCATTGTTTTGTTTTTAATTTGATGGGGTATGTAATTTGATACGCAAAAACAGTTGGCAAAATTACAAGGGTAGACGAACTCCTGGCACGGCTACTGCTATAAGGTTTCAAAACGAGCTTTCGAAAGATTACGTAGGCGCGGACAACCCTTCGTGTTCCGAGGCTCCGCATAATAATAATCGTTTTCCCAACGAGCTCACGCACCTCTCCAGACCGGTTCCCCGTCTCGCGGACCGGTTTACGTTCGAACACCGATGAATGAACGAAAATCGATCTTAATTACAATAACATAAAAGCTACTGACTTAAATTGTATCCGTATTTAAACTTGGTGACGGTTTAAATATAATAATTTGTTGGTATGTTTGTTATTTTTTATATGGAGCATGACTTTTGTGAAACTGCACCTTATATTTGCTTAGATTATTTAGATCAATGTTTAGTCCTTCCTTAGACAATTTAGTCACTGCAGATATTTTAATTTATAGATATAGAATCTATATAATTTGATTGACGCTATTAATTTATAGAAATTAGATTAGATTAGAAAAAATCGCATTGTACAGTAGTAGGAATTTTTTAATGTTGTGCTTATCCAGTTAGAAGATTATTTAGTCAATTCTTTAAATTTGTTTTGTCCTGAGCAAGCCAACAGTCATCTAATATAAGCCAGTCTGTCCACAGTCTATTATATTTGTCAAGATCCGTGTAATCAACAAGCTGCCTTTCTTTTACATTTTTCTTTTTCTTCTAACCTTTTTCCGTCACAAGAATCTGAAGGAGTCTGTATGTTATTTCTTGTGCTTTTCGATTTTTATTTTTTAACTATTTACAAATACTCGTATTAATCTTCTAATGGTTATATAAATTACAATTCGAATTGTTTCACAATCCATACAAAAAATGTATTAATTCTTTTCATTTTCGTTCACAGTTTACCAAGAGTAAACATAAAAAGCAAACAACAACAGTTCAACATTTCTGTTATTACTTAGTTATTTTTAAAATTTAACATAATAATGACTAGTTATCTTCAGTGGTCATTTAACCGCGAATTATTTATACATAACAGAAGATTAAATTAAATTCACAAATTATTTCACATTAATGTTAATTACAATATTATTATTTATAGTTCACTTTTTTCATTCTAACCGTTATAAATACAGCTTTCTTAAATACATGCTGACATGAGCTCCAACGTTTCGTGGCAAAATAATTTTTGATTTAATATCGCTTATTATAATTCTATTGTCACCTCGTTGAATGATAAGGTTGCCTTAGTTTTTGCTTTAAAAATAGCAAGGATCGCTCGTGCAGTTTAACTTTGAATTAAATTAATGTGCTCGTGGTTTACATTCTAAAACGGAAATCATTTATTCCATACCTTGAAATGATGATTATAATATAGCACTGCTATATAGCATAGCGATTAATAACAGTTATTCCCACACTCCTATATAATATGGTCGAGCGTGTCGAGGTCCATAATTGGCGTGCTACTGGTCATAATAGGATGCTAACAAATGTGGTGTAAATTGCCACCGGCCGCTCGTTTAGGATTATGGGTTAATTTACCTGAATAATTTTATAAGAAGAAATTTGTTTCTAATATATAATAAATGAAATGTTATTTAAGTTATAATTTAATATAAATTCAAAATAATATACAAAGATGTTATTAACAAACAGGTTAAAATTGCTTTCAATGTATTTATTTTGGGTCAGAGAGAACGAGAGAATCTTGCTATTATCTACGTCAAAATGCTTCTTGTTCAGTATTAGAACAGGAAAAATGGCGCTAAAATCTTTCTAATCCCCTACACTTATGGATCACTAGATCTATATTTTATCTCTAATCATTAAATTACTTATTTGTTATGCATAATTATACTAATAAAAACGGAGTTATTTAGTTTTGCTTTAGACTACCCTCTCTTAAGAACTTTATAATATTTTAAAATGAAGTGCTAATGTTACCTTTTCGTTATAATTTTGTTATGACTAACTTTAGTTTTAAACTTCTAACTTTTTGTCTGAAGCTCTTGACTACCTGCCTCAAGAATAGCCTCAAGGACAAAACAAAAAGTATCGGTAAATGTGTTCATTGTTAAAGACTGTATTTTTTGCGTCCTTTGTTCCAATTATGTGACGGAGGACGTACAATTCTAGTTAATAATAATCGTTGGCTTTTGGATATAACGAGTATATTGTTCGCTGAATATTTCTTGTTAACATGCGTACGTTTGAGCTACCATTTTTGGTAGGCAGTGACAAGAAGGGAATAAATCATCAATGGATCCGAGAATTAATATTTGTTTATTTGAAATTTGTTTCGAATAATTTATTTGTATCCGTAAACCTTGCCTGTATGTGGAAGTATGAAATATTGGGTTATAATATGAAGAATGATCTGTAACTATGGCAAGGTGTAGCAGTTTATAAGAATGGGCCAGCTCAGCTTGGCATTTACCACGATTTTACAAAATGCTACACGTGTAACTCCACGTATCTCCCGTACATCACTCAACTGTGTCGAGCCGAGCACAAAATAAACAGTTTTATTAGTTCAATAATTTTAAATGATTAATTTAAACAAAAAAAAACAATATAACATTTTTCTGCTACTGCTGCTACTGGAGTATTAATCCGCGTTAAAAAAACTTCGATGTCAACGACCTCGTTTTGTTTATGGATTCTTAGATACCTTGTATGTTTTAGTAGTTTTTCTTGAATGCCATTTGGTTTACGACTGCCTTCCAAAAATAATGTTTTCCACTTAGCCAGCAGCACTGACAACTCGGAATTCATAAGTAGCCAAGTTACTGTCCTTGCTAATTCGGGAGATTCCGTTATATCATTTATTTAAGTCATTTGTGTATGAAAATACGATTATCCAAAAAAAATATGTACAGTTGACAAATGCTCTCGTGGGCCGTGAAACTAATATAATGGCAATCACATAACACTCGTTGTTTACACATGCAAGTTTATACACTAATGGCTTACACATAAAATATAGATATATGCTATGCGGGCTTTCTTGTAGGACTATTTTAGGTTAACATTGCCATTATACATTATACGTGTTATGATATTTGAGCAATGAACGCGACGCGAAGCAACGCGATACTGTGCGACATGATGCGACCACTACACAGCGTGCGACTTGTTATGGCGGCAACGTAGGTCACAAATACATACCGCCGTTGTATTTAGTTGAGTCTTTGCGTCGCATTACCGTGTTTGTCGTTCGTCTAGGACAAAGGGTGTCTAAGTCCACCTGAGATTAATATATTAAAGAGTTATAAATCGTACTGTTCATTTATGTGCATACTAAACGTAGCAACGATACTAGTGAAGCAATTGACCACCAACCGTGGCTGTAGGAAGGTACCGCGGCAACCGCTCCCAGCAGGTGGCATTTTTTCTCTAGTATTAGATTGGTACAACACTGTAAAAAAGTGTTTGAAATATTTTTCTATATTGTGATGTGTTAGTCTATTGCTGGACGTGGACCAACGAAAAGTTACAGTTAACTTTCTCTCCGAGGAAGTCTATTTCGTATCGGGGATGATTTTAACATCAAGACTCGCTTCTGATCAATATTCATACGGTCTATTATTCGCAGCCTTTCATATAAATTGAAGAACTCGAGTATCCGAGAGAGACAGACAATGAGAGATCAAAATTTACATTTATATGTAAGTGAATGCGTTTTTGTATTTAATTACTTTTCTGCATTGTATAAAGTCTTATCTAGTAGGTAGATCTGTTATATTTTTGCTGCAATGGATAATTAATTACACACTTACTGAAATAACTTAACTCGTCAATTAAACGGTGGGCGTGTCAGCAGTTCACGCCTACGGCATCGCAGATAACAATCTCTACATTATAACCTCGTTAACGATGTTTTCCTCGACTGTACCTATGACTATTCACGGCGCGTCGGCTGCTATCCGCGCGCATAATTAAATCATCGCCTTTTTAATGCACGCACTTTGCTATGTAAATAATCAATAATATGTTAAGACTTTTTCACCTGTCTGTACTTAGCGATATGTTTAATGTAGCAGATGAGTTTTGTTTAGTTTTGCTCTACGATCGTAATGTATTGTATTGTTTTGAAGTTAACAAACCATTTAGAGTCGTAGGTTTGTTCTGTGCTTTATAAAAAGGTCCTATTTTATTTTTGTATTAATATAATATCCTTTATTAAAGGGACTTTGTATGTTGAAAAGGGAATCAAAGTCCTATTGTAGTATTTACTAAAGTATATACATTAACTTTTGACACTGACAATCTACCAAAATCAATATAAAAATCTGACAAAAAATTAAAAGTTATCGATCAAAACTTATATGTAGAAGTTCGTTCGAAGTTGTAATATGACGCTTCAAGTTCTATTCAGACCCAGGAAGCTTGTGTTTTCGTTTTTTGCACCGTGCGTAGTAATGTGGTCGCCTTGCTACTCCTAAGATTTGTTCCCGTGAATGTAAATATTATCACATACATTTGGCACTTTTTTATGGAATAATGGCAAACGGGTCACCTGATATTAAGTCACCGATAGCCAAATGCATCCACAACAAATTGTGTGCTTTGCCTACCTTTAATGGTAGATGAGGAGATAGACTGGAAAAATTATATTTTCTTTTCCCCGTTCATCACCTCATTGGTTAATCGTCTTCTCGTTCTCATCCTACGCTTATTAGGAAAGGATGGAAAAGGGAAGATTACTGAAATTGGGCCTTTTACTTGATGAACTCGAAAGATTAAAAAAATCTCAGCCATTTCTTTTGCATTAACACATACATTTTTTTGAAAACAAATCGTTAACTTGTAAACGCGACTTGTAGGTCTTTGAGATATAAATGATGCATCCGCATGTACCAGCGTCGTTCCATCGCACAACTCGACACTATCGCATGCTACTGTGTTCTCATGAACTTCAATTACAATCATTATATTATGGCACAAATTTGAACTTTAATCTTACTGTACAGATCTCATAATCCTTTGCACTAAAACAACGCCAGCATTGGGCTTGTGACGAATTTGTAATCTGACACTAAACGATCCTCCGTCATTGCTTTCTTATTCAAAAAATATATTTAAGCAACCGGCTATTCCAAGAATTATGAACGAAAAGTGTGACATAATCATTTGGTAATACCTCAATTTCAATGTATTAACGCAATCGATTAAAACGCCTCACTAAGCCTTTATTATGTACGAACACCTATTGCAATATGCGTTATCGTTTTACCTTGTATGTTTCGGTATAATGATTAACGTAAATAACAACTGCATATTCGAGCGGTTTCTCAAGAACATCCAATTCGCTTATCTTCTAGTTTTTTATAAAGTGTAAGTATAACATTAGTAGACCCCCGCAGATATCAGTGCAAAATACTTATACTTCACACCGGTTTTCTGTGAGGTCGTGGTATTTCACCGATCGAGGCGGTCCATTGGAGCAGCAGTTGCGGGCTCTACCACTGTTAAATTTATTTATACTTCTACAGTTACTGTGATGAAAGTGATCCCGCGACCCTCGTCTTCAGATCCCTTACTCCTGCCGTTTCCATATCTACACATTCCCCGCTCTTCTACACAACGGCTGGTGGCAAGTAATCTGTAACATTAATGTTAGTTGCGGACTTCATGAGTAGTCGCATAATATATGTCATAAAAAGGTTTGTTATAGTTCAACTACATGGAAGGAGTTTTAGTAACCGGATGGATCGCAAGCTTCATTTAACCGACAAGTCGAATATAATCTCTCTAAGTGTGAAGTCAGTAAAACTGCACTTGACTGTCGACTACAGGAAGTGCACGCGGTTCGAATGGTAACGACACGTCTGGTAATAACACTGTTGTAAAATATTAACGGTACATTGCTAAAGCCGTCGTCCATTGCACGCTTTATATTTGAGTACTAAATGACTTACACCTGTAAATGGTTAAGCTACAATGTTTTAGAAATACTGCTAGATTGCTGAGAGATACTATTAGATGTATTATTACCAGTGACCCGGGCTTATCTAATGATATCGTAGTAGTGTATTTAAATATATGGCAGACGTTACGTAGAAGTATGCTCCTGCGCTTTATCTGATGACTGCGGTTCCGGAGGCCCAAGTTCAGTCATCCTCCCTTTCTTATCCACTGAATGGAAAGGGGAAGAGGATTTCACGGGGAGGGGATGGATAGGAACCATTATATTTTCTGTCTATCCCCTCCTATGACCATTAAATGTAGGCATCGCATCTGCGACTCATTTGCTTGCTGATGTCGCGTGCTCGTCAGCCGCCTTATACCATAAAAAAGGTATTTGCTGGTGAAGATCATACAAGTAATAAAATGAACATAGTTTCAGACCCCTGAACTAAGATTACGTTCGTCCGCTGTCAGAAAAAAACTCATTTTATCTTAGGTACGTGTAAGTGATTCCCAGCTATAATATGCAATTAGCCTTTTCGAATATAAAATTCCGTTCAAAGTAGAGTTAAATCTTGGCATCTTATTTCAGACGATACGTCAGGTAAACATAAATAGATTGATTCCATCAAACATTAATATATTCCGTCATGAAGCTATTAATGTTTTTATACTTTTTCCTTACTCTGTACTTGTCGATAGTATAAAGTGGTGCAAGTAAGATAGTCCTTAAACCGCTATGTCACGGCTGATTTCTATAAAGGCGTAATCATTTCATGGGCTAGACGACTTCTTGCAACAATTAGTTTTTATGTATGGTTCTATCGCTCTTATAATTAAGGCATGACTCACCAAAATAAGTGTATTTTTAACTTTCTATGTGTTTTGTCTATGCAGTGTTTTGAATTGTTCCATCGACATCAAATGTAGTTCTAATTCAAAAACAGTATAAGGAACTCTGATATTTTTGAAAGTTGTTGAAAAAAAAATGTTATTAACTCTGCTTACCTAGTTGTAATATAATTTCTCCTATATTAAACTGGTATACGTATAACTATGATAACTTCTCCATTTAACGTTAGGTTATTGGATAAGCGTTAGGTAACGTAATAAAAAGTTAGTCATTATGTACGATTAAATGTTGTTCATTTGACCATCAAGACAGCTTCACCTGGTCTAATAAACCCTTGTTAAAAGTATGCTTAGAAGTATAGTCGCAAGTTAAGTTTGTAATTTAATATCAAGCAATTAACGTATACCAACACGCAGTATTTTTTAATATTGGCGTTGCCCATTGACGGATATTTTGATGTAGATTGTAATTCACTTAGCGTACGAAACTTTTCCTTTGTAAAGGGGGTCTTATTGCAAGGTGTGGATCTTATCGTTCATGAATTTATTGGATATCAATCGGCGACATCCACCTGCATTGAACGATCGTATTTATTAGATTGTAACTACGTTATAAATATAACCAGGAAAGTCATACACGTACCATCAGAAAAAAATATATAATTATATCTTACATTCAATTGTAATTGTGTTATAAATATAATATTACAAATATTGCATGTACCGTCACATTTAGAGTAGAAATATTTTATTTATAAAAAGGAATACTCACCTATGTATCTGGCCACCATGGCACGGAGTTTTATAGAGCTTGCTTAATATTGTAAGTACATAATTAGGTTTCCTTTCAGATATCCATTATCTTGAATTTATCATCTTTACGTGAAATAACAAAAATCGCATTACATCATATCGTTTATCAGTAAATTTATTTACAAGGTGTAAAAAGATAATATTATAGTTACAAGCAAACATTCACATAACTATACCTCGCTTCACACTAAGGACTGAGTATTGTAAATAAAGGTTTTTACCTTAAAATTCGTATGTTCCGAAATATTTTAGAAAAACAATTTTTCTCAAACAATAATATTACATTCCCGATGAAAGTATTTCATAAGTGTTAATGCCCGCCATGTATGGTAAATGGATGTTTGTTTGTTTACAACAATCATATCTTGCAATGAAACAAGGTATAGGTGATATTTTTTTAATGTTACATCTTGTTTTTTTTAGGGACATGCCTTGTTCTGTTGAAGATGAAGAAGAGTCCCGAGATTCTTTACATTCATGGGCGCCGGTGCTTAATGCTTTACTGTTTACTTTCTGTAGGATTTCCAGTCAGTGTCACTGTCTTTAAGGTTGACGAAGCTGACTTTTGCGGTATTTCCGGCCGGTAAGGCTTGTAGACTCTTCATTCAGCTCCTCAATGGACACCATGACAGAATATTATAATCATTGAGTACTATTATAAAAAATAGATAGCGTTGATGGAAATATCATGTTAGTTAATATGTTGTTGAAGGAAAGTTTTAGCATGGTAGTCTACTGCATAGGTATTCGCTACAGAACAACGAAATCCTTGTTATAAAGAAGTTTTTTTTAAAGCCTTGTATTCTCTTTGTGGTCGTATCGAGTCTCGAAAGTCCATTATGCACGGATAAGATATTGCGCTCGCATCATTTCGTTCGGATGCAACTGGCGATGTTAAAATTTGCATACTAACAGCTTT
Source organism: Papilio elwesi (assembly GCA_029849275.1). Lineage (NCBI taxonomy): Eukaryota > Metazoa > Arthropoda > Insecta > Lepidoptera > Papilionidae > Papilio > Papilio elwesi. The sequence continues at coordinate 3,075,681 of CM056709.1, forward strand.
TAGGTTAGACCTTGGTACACGAATAGATAAAATACACTGGCGTCTATTTTCCCGTGTAGGGTTGCCATACGCCACTGCATTATTTGTGCAGATACTTATTAGGTTTATTAAACATTTATCATACGAGCATTTCGCATATATTCGCTCACTTTTCCAATACCACAGCCGTAAATCTTAATAACGCAGTGACTAGGTCATAATAGTCCATTTTATTAAGAGAGCAAAATACTTTGTACTTTATTGGATTTAACGTTCTTTCAGAAACTAAACCTTATTAATAGTGAGATTAGGCTTTTTCTTGGAACAAATATTCCATAGGATATGGATTCCATAACCTTCTTTTTTTAAGTCGGTTAAAAATAAAACAGCAAACCAATAATTCAAAATCAATTCCGTATTTTATTTTAAAATACATACAAAATGAAAATTGCTTGGTAGATCACATTCTTCGCAAGACAATCTTAATCGCGTGCTTCAGAAATTTTATTTCTCGCAATAACACGCCATCTAGTAATTTAATCAAACATAAACAATCAGCTATAGTTTCCTCATTTTGATACGATCCAGGATTTGCAGCCCGTTTTTGATATTTAAATAACAATTTTCTAAAAATTTGATACGTCCTCCGAGGACTCGGTCATATGGTTACCCTTCTGTAGAAGAATAATGGCTGCTTGAATATTAACCATACGATTTCTACCGTTGCCTCGATCTCACTTGTCACGGCGTTTTGCATGAGTTCTATGTTCAATGAGTTTCCCATTTAGAGCTGGCCTACAAGTAAAAGTTTTGAGCCAGAGGAAACGGAACAACTCATTACAACTTATACTATCTATACGAATATCCCAAAGGGAAATGCTTTGTTTGTTTTTATTCGGATAAACTCAGAAGCTATTGAACTGATTTTAAAAAAATCACCAAAGGAAAGCTCTGCTAATGGCGCGTAATCTAGGTTATAATTTTTATTTTTCTATATATCCAAGCTAAGCTGGTGATAAGTAATTTAATGACAACATGCATTATAAAGAAATATAAGTTTACATTTGTAAAACAATTGAATAAAAAAATTGTAAATGCCTGCTGATTGACTCGTCACCGACTTGACATACTTTATATGGACCCAATGACATGAGAACGGTCATGTTATTCATTGTCATTGAATTATTACTGGAATACTTAAAGCCGGTAGTACGAGTTAATCAAACACTCACAGGAACATAAAAGACAATAAGATTTCCCTCTTGATTAGCTTACTAGACGTCTAGTATTTTAACTTGCAAATTGCGATACGTGGTTTTTGTATACATTCTTACGTAGTACTTTAGTATTGTACCATAACAATGTTAGTTATAAAACTACAATACTACAGTAGTACTAATCTAAAATGTTGGTTTTGATGTGAGACGGTGGCAAACGAGCAAGCGGATCACATGACGTAAAGTGAGCGCTACCCATAGACATCCGCAACAAGCAAATGTGTTGCAGATGCGTTGCCTACCTTTAATGGACAGAGGAGGGCATAGACAGGAAAAAGGATATTTCCTTTTCCCCGTCCAATTCTCTTCCCTTTCCCCCTTATGAGGAACGGGTGGGAAGGGGAAGAGGACTGAAATTAAGCCCCGGCACCTCACTCTTCAGACGAAACGCAGAATATTTCTGCTTCACGCCTGTTTTCTGTGAGGTTGTGGTATTTCACCGGTCAAGCCGGGCCAAAAATATATAATTAAATATAAATATTACTCTAGATGCCAGTGAATATGATACTACAACAATTAAACTCGTTTCATAGCAGTCCGTACTTCCATTACAACAACGGCTATCAAAACGGTAGTTATTTTTCTAACCCATCCTAACGTAATAATGTAAATGCATTAGACGCTAATTTACGAGTCGCTGCTAGCCAAGTCGAGTAGTATTCCCAGAGAGATACAAATTATCTACATTATAGATAAATTGTCTATTGAAATAGGAACCATTTCGTGTATATAACTACTAATTACGCTTACAATAACTTGGAATTATAGGTTAATGTAATTTTTTTAATGATTGCCAAAATGTCAATAGATGTTATGTCATGCTTTTAGGTTTTTTTATTTATTTCCTATCCCTAGGGAAGTTTTTTTGTTGTATTAAGTTTGCGATGGACCATTTATTTAATTTAAATTGGTCACTTATAAATGTAAGTATATTTTTAATATTATTTTAATATTTCATGTGATCTTCAGTGTCCATATATAGAGGTGAGTCCTTAAACACTAAAGCAGTATGACTCAAGTGGCATATAAACAAATAAAGAAGTAATAAGACCAGGAACTTGGGCACAAAATACGAAAATAATTGGATGCGATGACACTTAACTAACTTAGACGACCCGTTGCTTCTATGCCCCCTTCTGTAGAACAAAAAAAACGATGTAGTATTAAACCGCAGCTAGGTACCCGTGAAAATCTAAAGAGTAAACGGAATCTAAATAAAATAATGCAAACTCGACCACACGTCGCGCGATGTTCGGCCGATGGTTTCACATAGCGAAATCGTAAAATGCACCATAAAAGTGGATACCTAAGCAAGATCCCATTACAAGAGCCTCGGCCAGCGTATTGCCATTTACAGTTTTACAGTTTAACTGTCTGTTTATTGCCTGTCGACTTATATCCTATTTACGAATACTTTGAATTGTACCTTCACTTATTGCCACAACTTAGATTTTATTAGACCTTTAGATTTTTTTTCGTAGAATTTAAGCAGTATCATGAACTGACAGTGAATAAAATCACAGATTATTTATGTACGACTAAAAAATATGCAATAATTAAAGCGCTTATAAAGGTACGTAGGTACTGCGGTATATCGCGGAACATGCGGTATGCGGTATATCATATCATGCAACGAAACAAAGTCCATATCTTAGTTTGAAAAGAAACAGTCATGTCCTTCATACATAGGATAGGCGATAATACTGCATCTCATCGTAATATTAGTATTAAACTTGTCAATAAAATACTGCCTATTAAAAAATCTCATAATAACATCTATATTTTATGCTTTATTAATTCGCTCGATTTACGTAAAACGTTATGAATTGGCGCTTGAATTATTATAATTGTCTATAAATGCATTAGTTACTTAAAGCTTAAGTGCCCCGTCCAATATCGTAAATTGAACGTTCTGGAAAACTGCCACGGCTACTGATCTAACTATATATAATTATAAATGTCTGGATATAACAAACATACTTTATTTTCGACATAATACATATTTTTTCGTTGAAAAATTTGTCCACTTATGTTGCCTAATGGAAGGATACAAATGGCTCCTATACGTAGATTTTTTTTCATTTCGACGACTGAGCTTTTTAATTTTACACATTCATATGAGTCTGGATTTTATGTGAAACGTACTCTTGTGTGATCTCGAATTTAATTGCATCATACTTCGCTTCGAGTTATTTTATTTTTATTTATTATTATTTTTCGGAACAATTTTCGAACGTTGTATTTATTGGCGTGCTTGTTAACCGACTTCAAAAAGGAGGAAGTTATCAATTCGTTTGTATGTTTTTTTTTAGTGCTTACACTTATGTAGGTAGTAAATCATCTGTGTTGGTACAAACTACATTGCTGCTTCTATGTGTACTACGAGTACACATTAACAAAGACTTACGTGGGATGAGACGCACCCGCTTATTTATCACCTCCCAACATGCGTTATTGTTTATACATTTACTGAACGACCTCTTCGTTCGTTCGAAGTTCCTCCATTTATAAAACATCTTAATTATTGTATCATATCTTTCTTTATCTTATTACCCTTGTCATCTATTCCCCTTGTCATCCATTACGTGAGAAGTATTTTGTTACAGATTAAGTTATCTTGACTGGAATTTACTTATATTACATAAGACTGAAGATAAACATATGAAAATATATACACGTTTTATTTATTACGTATTCGTTATTTGTGTACATTAACGTGTTTAACTCATTACCCGATACATCTGTGCATGAATAACTAGGTGGCGCTAGTCGCGACCTGTTTCTTTACCCGCGGCGATTCTCTGCCGCGATTTCGATGCCGGGAACCAGTTACTAGAGTTGATTATTCTTGCGCATTACTTCAAACCGCCAACTGGCTTATCTTTTAGTTATGTTCTCTATGCGTATATTTTATTTTGATTGTGAATAGATCAATACCAAGTTATAGTTAGCCCAAAATAGAATTTTCACATTTAATTTGAACGGTAATACATTTATGGATTTTAGGAATAGCTATCTCTCTCTCTCTCTCTCTCTCTCTCCCTGTTTACCACCGTAAACTGCGAGAGATATTAATATAGTGAGAGAGCAAAAGTAAACCAGAGATTAATTTAAGTACTTTGAAGTTTTACTTTCGGGAATACTTTACAGGTATTATTGTCAATGCGATCAATCATAAAATAAACTGCGCATAAAATTTGTACGCTACGATTGATAAAACAGGATGTTGCATGATGTATAAAACATAGTGATCTTTATACAGCTCACCCTGTATAATTTGTTAGTCGGTGGACATAATATTCACACCTATAGAGCGACGTGTGCGCAATCTGTTTGCATTGTATGCATGTACAAGTCAGTTCCTCGATGCTAATGATGCGTTAGTGTCGGGCGATTATGATTGCTTATGCTATGTTAGGAATTGCTTAGACCAGGCATATACTATTGCAGAACTGTGCGATGAAAAAACTCTTTGCTTAATTCTATTTAACAGCGAGTTCGAAATGAAATTAAATAAAAATCTAAAATTTTATTCCCAGCACATATGGAGTAAAGCAACTAAGGAAAGCATATGTATGTCCAGCAATGGACTCATACAAACTGATGGTCATATTTGTCACATTTTGTGTTATATAAAAAAAGCCTAACACGGCACTGTGGGTCGAAGATAAATGATTTAATCTTAAAGACGCGTATCGGTATGATTATTTGGAGTAGACATTTTCTACACGAATGAACCTAGGCCAGGTACTCTAATTCTGAACAAAAAATATATTTTAAAGGATGGACTTACTGCCAATAGTTTTAATTTAAAAGTTAGAAATCCGTATACATATGTACGTATATCAGCATTAAATAGGTTTCTTGGACATTTTAAATAAATCCTATTCAATGTTCGTGGGCGTAGATTAAACACTTTATGGTTAGCATTTAGTTTTACTGTCATATTTTAGTAAGTTGTTATTTAGGATTATTTATTTACTAAATCACAATTACTTAAAATTTATTGGCCAACAAGTATATTTGAAATTTATACAAGTAATAGTACTTTTTAATTTAAGTTCAAATTTAAATACCTACTCCATTCAAGTTTGTTTTTAAATGTATGTTAATTTTAATGCTAATGAAATAGAACCATGTTCGTTTTTTACAGTTTTTTTTACTTTTGTTGCTCATTTGTGGTATAGGAATGGGAGATGCGGTGCGTAAACACGTAGTTACTGCGGTTGAATTATTTTCTAGAGTTTTCTGTTTCCCTGGTTATAGTAACAAAATTATATTTCCTATGCAATAATATTATAGGAGAAGATCTGTTGAGAAATAAATATTTGTACAAAATTAGTATCATCATCCATTTATAGTTGTGTTTTAACAGCATCATCTCAGACGAATAAAGAAACCACAGAAGAGTATACATATAGTATGTACATAATAATAAACAAATATTTAAAAAATAAAATACGCATAAATATATAAATATCGTCGTCGTCGTCCTGACAAACTCAAAAAATACTGAAACTTAAAAAAAACACTAATAGAAAGCACATCTATCAGCGAGTAATATAGGATACTATTGTCTACCCAAATAAAGCTTAGGCGCCGTACTATTAATAAATAAAAAAAATATTAATAATAATAAACGCTGGCCTTTATATCTTGACATTCAATCCCTTGACAACGCGTCCCTATGATGCGTTTTTAAATCCGAGGACAGTTTCTTATTGAACACGTAAATTACAACTTCAAGAGCTCTACAAATTTTTAGCTTGTTATAGAAATGCATAGTAACTAAACCAAATTATTTAATTTAGAATCAACTAATTTTCAGATATGTTTAAGTAGGTCTACTAAGAGTGTTGGTACTTTGTCTTCTAATTAGTAATGCACACAATATACGGAACACAGTTCGCTATTTTACGTTAGCGCTTTACCTTTCCTTAGAGCCATGTCATTCATCGGCCCACCTAGTTTGTTAACTGCCGACTCGGGCATGTACGCTTTAAAAATTTCATGATTTACCTTCACTGGAAGGTACTACGCTACTTATTTTAGAAAAGAATTTCCATCGGAAAAATGCAGAATAATGTTCCCTCTAGCGATATCCTTACCGTACGTTGCCAGGCTCGGCGCTCATTAAAGCAGGCCTATTAAACAAAGAGCTCTAGCGCTTCGTAACTCAACACGGCATCATTGACATGCATAACTCTCCCCGGGCGTGTCGGTCGACATTATTCATATTGCACCAAACCTCCTCCACATTCAAACTATGACAAATGCATTCTACGTAGCGACATTGCGTGCGCGCAGTGTTCGGCGCGTGACTTTATCCTTTGTCAAATAATCTCTATTTTTAAATGCATTTGCATTTTCTAATAGAATCAAGGGTGTCATACATTTTGAGACGATAACTGGTCCCTCCCATACACCACGACGAAAAATAAAGATTAGGTTGTTGATCGTTCGACGTTTATCTATGTGATGTTCATGGTTTCCTAATTGATATTAAAGTTAATAACTTTCTTTCTCTAATTATGATGGAGTTGTTGTATATAGAGAAAAAATTACCGTCGCCACTCCTATTATATAAATGCTTTCCAGATATTTCGCATCGTGAATACATGTAACATAATTTTACCTTAAAAACACAAATATTCTGTTTAAAATTAATGTTGGATCAGTGAATAAATTTATTCCAAAACTTAAATAAAACCGTCAATTATTCCATATGCCCGGTAACTCAGTTTTAATGACGAAAATTTGTATTCAGTTAAACGTTATCAGGAAATTAATTCTATGCAGTGCAATTATAGCTGAAAGGCATGCATAACCAATTATAACACTATTTGAGTCATCTAAAATATTTCAATCAGCGCGAAGATAATTAAAACGAATGTACTTGTAATGTGTTCTATAGTCAATGCGTTATTCCCGGGGGGTTTTCTCAGCGATACTTGGCTTTAAGCCAAGAGAGGCTGTCGACGTCACTTGACATGCTTCTTGACCCGAAATACGCGGACGGCAAAATATAACTGCGTAAAATGGCGCCTTGCTATCTCCAGATTATTACCTGGGTGATGGTATAACTAATTGGTATTTGTTTTTCTTTACAGATCCAACTCAACACAAAATCAAGCGGGACACAACTTTAGCATTTTAAGTTCAACCTGACAAAAGTTATCTGTGATCTCATTTTAGTTTAGTTGAAATAAAGGGTGCCTATTTTAGATTAGTGAGAAACGATCGAAACATTAGCTCATGATTGTGTATATCCGGCTTGGAGGACCATAATAAGTGAGTTATTAAATTTGCGATAAAGACAAAATGAAATCGTAGTGAGTGGTCATGGATAACAGATAGTGGTGATGGATAGGTGTTGAAGGATGGGATAATGGAAGTTGGGGCGCTGGGTTCTTGAAAATGCCTCATGCGCACTCGAGTTCAGCGGCGAGCTCGGGCGGCGACGACCTGGGCTCCACGGATGAGGTGAAGGTCTTCAAGGACGAGGGCGACGGGGAGGACGAGAAGCGAAGCTCCGAGAACCTTTTAGAGGAGAAGTCTAGTCTCATCGATTGGACCGAGAGTGAGGTAAGTCAAAAAATATTATTTTTAACTTTTAAAAATCATAAAAGAAGTCTATTATTTCTCAACCTTTTATTTTGTTTATTGCATTCTCCTTTAAAAAACTTTATTTATTATAGCGATGGTTTTTTATATCATATATCATGTCCCGAATCAAAAGATGATTTTAGCCTAATCAGAAATTAAGAAACTTGTCGAAACTTTACTGTAAAACGGTACATGGGTGGCCGTGGCAAAAAATGTACCCGTCCAATTGTGTCATTAGATTAATTGTCTCGCCATTAACAAAAGTGCATAGTAAACGTGCAATTTCACGTGGCGCTTGCGTTGTGGGTAACACATTACACTACCGAGCTCCCAGCAGGTGGCAGCTCAGGTAGCTTTCTATTGGGATTTTTCCCGGTATAGCACCAATGAATAGAATCGTAAATGATTCGTATGCGGGATTATTGCCATAACATTTTTCCCGTCACGCAATTATCTCATTTATGTCTATTGCAATAAGAATACAGTGAATCTATGTGAGATTCGTATAGGTGCAATAGTTAGTTTTTAAATTACATTTTTATATTGAAAAGAATGTGACGTGCCGGCTTCACTATCAAGTTCATCGCCTCCTTCCATTTTTTTGTCCTCCACACATCACTGGACGGATCAATTAGTTATGTTTACTGCACAAGGTGTGCCTCATTTGATAGCCATTTGATGTCAAGAATTTAGATAAAGCATTGTTTATGACAGCATCAAATTTTTATACGCGCTCCGACTTACTGTTTAATATTCAGACGTAGACTCGGTAGTCGACCTCATTATGTCCAATTCTACGCGTAGATTAACATCAAGACTGTTAACTATAATGAGTAAAGCACTTAATTATCAACGAACGTACCACAAATAGCGAGAGATAGGCATCGAAGATTAAGATAGACCTTCCTTTAAATCGCAAATTGCCCGTAAAACAAACAAAAGCAACCGCAAACAGCGAAACTAACGTAAAATCAAAACATTCGATTGATCGGGCGCCGTACAAAAAATCCACCTTTCCCGAAATTTATGTAAAATTTTGTATGGACGTCTACATAAATTACTCGCTCATTGTACCATTTCCTAAAACTCCATTATTCGCTAGATGGGGCCGTGGATACAATGAAACTCTACCTGCATTTCGGTATTCCTTATAATAAACACGGACTCCCACCGCTTTTGTCGACGAATTTACCTGTCGCGAGAGGCGAGGGAGTGCAAACACCACGGACAGATGAAGTGCACTATAAACAACCGTCCCTATTTCCCATTCACTTTTATCCCGTCGTGTGATAAGGACAAAAGAATGATTTCTACTGGAATTTCGAAGCGTCCCAGTCACGGATGGTATAAATATTGGATTATACTTAGGTGCAATTCTGTTTTGTATGTCATAATGGTATCGATTATCGTACGTGATGCCATTACAATACACATTGTGAACGCTGTTCGCTGCGAATGATTTCTTTTTAGATTACAGCTCTCGTCCGGTTGGGATTGGATTCGTTTCGTGTTAGAGATTTTTACGCCATTTCGAGTTTCGAAAATGCATTCGAAACTACCACTATGATTTTGTAGTACGTATTTGTTCAGGCCACTTGTTCCGCTAGGTTGTAAGCTTATTTTTTTATCTCTTTCGGTATTGTACATGAATAGTTTTGTTTACTAATGTTATAATTGGACGGACCCAAAATACATATGTGTATTTAAGTTTTGTCGCGGGGATTCCTTCATAGAAGTTAAATAAATTTAAATTTACTATTTCAATAATTTATAATAATTTTTATGGTTCTTAATACTAATACTAAAACGCTTGTCACTTTAATTCATGAATATTTATGATGGAGTCTCTGCTTAAGGATAACATCAGAATACTTCTCGCTGCGGTCTAGAAAAAGTCTCGAGCGATATCCGTTGCGGTGTCGATATCAGTAATCGGTGGGATGCGTAATTGATACAAAATTACTCCTACCTAATCACTGTATGAAAAATATTGCAGTGTAATGCTTTAATGGAAATGTGTATGTAACCTTATCATTTTTACATCATTAATGGATTGATCGCCCTTAGTAATTAATCCAACTGTTCATCCGTCTTGATCAGGTCATCACTTGTTATGATATTCTAGTACATTTTTGCCATTCAAGTACTTGAGTATTAGATACATTTTAAAATGGTGATAGCAATAGTGATGAATTATTATTATTACAACAATAACACAGTTTTTGGTATTTTGCCAATATCACATTATTCCAAATAATGTATGAACAAAAGTGATCCGAAATTACAATGTTGTCTCCGTACTCCTGGGTTACCATTGGTGCAATACAGCCGTTAACACATCATTATAGTGTTTCATAGCAATATATGAGTAATATTATTGAATGCATTAAAATTTCCATTATTTTTTAGTTAACGTCATCATTCTCGTATATATTAAACTATTTTAATGTTAGCCGTTGACACAATTATCCTTTCCATTATTGAACTACTGAGTTTGTTTAGTCTGTGTACCGCACGCGTCTAAAATCACGTCTATATATAGAGAACAACGCGGTGTTGTCTGTGCCCGGCCACTTCCGTCCGCCATCTTGGATCCCGGATTTCTTGGTTGAGGGCGCTGTCAGATCGCTGAAACGTGAGACTGAAAGTGGGTGGGTTTAGTCATGTCCTGGTTTTAAACTTCGAACTTTTTTAAGTTAAATAAACACTGTATGGGTAATTATATTAATATTTTACTATACGTTTTAGGGTTAGCTATTGGATTCTATTATTTTGCAGGACCTTTGGACAGAATACTGTTTTATGCCCCTTTAACATGAATGAAGACATATAATACAGCAATTAAATATGTATATGTTTTGTCATTAATATACATATCTATACTCTCTACATACAACTGTACTAAAAAGTTAAATGTAGTAAAGTTACCGATTTTATAGTTTGTAAATTACCAGATTCACTGCGTCATAGATTACGTAAGTGTGTTTTTAAATGTCAATAAACAATAAAATATTGTGGCTTCAAGACTCTCACTTTAATTAAAAATTTTAAAGTTAATAAAGGTATTTTTATTAACCCTGCTTTCATAATTCATTACAAAACTGTTTATGGCCTATAATTAAATTTAACCAATCTGCAGTATGCAGAGTTTCGCAAGACTTGCTATATAAAGTAATATATTATAAGACTATAAGCAGCATGAGACGTTAAAAACGCCTTAACTCACAAATCCCCATATTAATTCAGCCTTGGCGCACATTTGGTTAATTAGTATTTATTGCATACCGACATCCCGACTTCTGTCGCCACGCTTAATCTGTGGGTTTATTCTCTTTATTAGATCCAGATCCACGCTGAAGTTTTTCACTACCACGCTATGTAAGCAATTTATTATTTCATCTAACCTTTTGAGAGTTGACCTCTGGACTTAAAGATCGCTTAAGGTTGAGTACCGTCGTTAGCTATTGCACCCATGAAGCCTCCTAATACTTCATCATACACAGGACGTTGCTGCTCATTCCCTAAGTCAAAAAGTAGCCGTTAATAGCATCTTAAGTTAATTGAGATTGGGACTATTCTATTAAAATGGATATGGAAAAAAAATGGTACATCCTTTATTTATCTTAAATCAATGGAATGGATACTGATGATAGTTTTTTTTATGTGAGAAGGTGGCAAACGAGCAAGCGGATTACCTGATGTAAAGTGAGCGCTACCCATGGTCATCTGCAACAAGCAGTGTGTTGCAGATGCGTTGCCTACCTTTGATGTACAGAGGACATAGACAGAAAAAGGATATTTCCTTTTCCCCGTTAACCCCCTCCCCGTCCAATCCTCTTCCCTTTCCCGCTTATCAGGAACGGGTGAGAAGGGGAAGAGGACTGAAATTAGGCCCCCGGCATCTCACTCATCAGACGAAGAAGAACATTGAGTACTTTCTCAAAGGCCATCAACATAATACAACTCAATCCTTTCCATATATCATGAAGACTATAATTATATGAATTAATTCACCGACATTTAGTGAAACGGACAGAGTTGTCGCTACCTTGCTGCATAATGGAGCACAACTATCCTAACGTGGTCGATTGAACGATCGGCTCCGACAGGCGTTTATAGTTGCCCTCGGGGCCCGGTTTGCGTGTACCAAACTAGTAGCTGTTAAATTTTATGTCGCTGTCTAGTGACGGTCTTCAATCATGCGCATCCTACCTGTTTATGATAGCCTGGTATTTGCAACTTGTTAACTGTTGTAATACATCTTTAAGTTTAAAATTTACATTTCATAGTTAGCTTTGGTCAAGTTTAACAGTATAAAATATATATTCGCTCGTGTCTAGTCTCTCTATAAGTTAAGGCGCAGGATTGCGAAATTTTAAGAAGTTATCAGAAATGTTGCCTTTAAGTGTATGAAATTTCAAATTAATAGGTCAAATCACTTAAAATTACAAGAAATCGATAGAAATATTGATATCTATATAAGTATGCGTGAACGCCCCTAGATCATATACCTTTGGGGTTATTACTATTTATTACCGATTTCAACTTTGCACGGTCCTGGCACAGGTCTCGTGGTTCTTCTACATTCATGCATGTTTGTCGGTTACGGGTACTCTTAATACCGCCTTTCTTTGGTATGTCATCAATGTGGTTGGTATAAGAGCGCCTAGGACGATCCCTACCAACACAGCCACTTCTTTCCAACATAAATTTCTCTTGGCAAGCCCAAAACTACATATATAGCTACATTTGTATTACATATATACATACACGTCATGCTACTTAAAATAGGTTAATATAACGACATTAAAATATTGTGAACTAAACACTAGGTACTCAATACCTAATATATTATAAAATGTGTCCTTAAAGAATGCGGGAGAATGTAAATTGCGAGAGCGATAATCACATTTGAGAAAAAATAATTACGTCAGTCATTCAGCTAATCAGGCTTTTACGGTCTTTACCGTCGAATTTGTAAATGAAATAATATTGTTATAAAGGGCATAGCAGAAATTATTAGACGTTATTAATTTCACAGAACCGTATCGGGCGTGCGTGGGATCATGCAACATATATACTTCCTAATTACGATCCACGGATAGAAGCTGTTTGTTTGTACGTAGGTAGTCGCATTGGCCTGCATAGCTTTTGTATTAATGCTGTTGGGAGTCTGGAAATGGCATTGTAATTACGTTGATGTTCCGACAAGTGCGCTCAACGTTGCTGTTCCATTGTTGTACGAAATGGATTTCTTTTACTCTTTGTAAATACGTCGAAACTCATACTAAAACAGCTACGATTGGTTCGAACCTCTTTTTTAATATCTTTTGCGATCATCGCCGATATTGCATAGTTATTAGTGGCGTTACTACTGAGTGCTTTTGGCTACAAATTAGCAAAGAAATTCAGGACAATTCCTGAAATTTAGAGAAATCTGTGCAGTGATTCTTCCTAAAATTTAAATTCATCCTGTTAACTTAACGGACTTATGAGTTAGCCGGCAGTATCGAAGAAGAGGATCTAAAAGATCTCACCTGGAGTAGGAGTATATTTTAGGGTATGTAAGAAAGGTATATTAGTACATTCCCTTGTGCAAAAAATAGCTATGAATATGATTATGATTTAATAAGTACCGTATTCGCATGCTGATCAAAAGTTCCTTCTAGTAATTTAATATTTTTTGTATCATTGTGCGCGTGTTCACCTTCGCGAATGCATTAGATATGCAAGTTTAACTCGTTGGTGTGCAGTCATTTGTTGTCGTTACGCCGGTGTTGTTTCCGTTTGCGTTGAACATTGAATATGGAAATAACAGATGCGGTGGCGACTTGAGTGCCATGTTATGGTTACGTATTAGGTGTGCTGACTGTACTTTTATTTCATTAATCATACGTACATAAAAATGTGGCCGCTTATTGCTCCACTCTCTTCGGGGACTGAGGTTAGGTTAGGTGTAGCCAAAATATATATATAGAATTATATTAACTAAGTACTAACCTTAAAGCTATTAACGTAATCAGCGCGTCTAGACATAAAAAAGGGTTTAATTGTTTGATTTCAAAATCTCCAAAACAAATTTATTTTTGAAAGTAGGTAAATGATTCGGTCTGCATGTCAGTTTGCCTATTTGTACACACATATCACCAGAGAATTACTAAACTTGGAGAATACATTGAAGTCCATAAGTACAGCCACAGCGGTAAAATTGATTTCACTCGCTATCATGGACGGCAATATTACTAATAACAGCTCGCTCTATCCATCGTCATTTATATGCAAGTCCGTATCGGTATCCGTATATAAATTAATCTAGTAATTAATATACTCTGTCTAATTTATAGGAAAAATATTAAAATAAATTTAAAATCGCTCAGGCAGTAAATTCGTTTATTGCTCGCTATGATGATAAGATTACGCTAATCCAAGGTAATCTTCTTTATTAAAAGATAAGCCTTTTAAGTAACAAAAAAAATTTAATGTTATAATTTAATACCCGACTGATTTACACGTTTAGATTCCGTAAACCACTACTTAAGTAATGTATATTATGTGGTATATACGTTAATTAAGTAGTGGTGTGTACACTATATATATATATATATATATATATAGTGTATATATAGTATATATATATATATATATAGTGTATATATATATATATATATATATATAGTATAACACAAGTAAATGAGCTCCAATGATAATATTAAATAAGTCTCGTGTGTCTCGGGTACACGATTGATAAAATAAGTTCTAAATTGATCTTCGGTTTTGTGCATTCTCACGACGAGTTCATAGATTATTATTTTATTATTCTTGCGTGAGGACTTTCACATGAAGTGTACGATTACTGCTCAATGTAATTTAACATATATGTTATGGTTATATATTAATATTACCCTAATATCGGGGCTTGACTTTTACACTGATGGAATTTTACATGCTTTACATGTGTGTGCGGCCAGTCAAAACTGTAAATCAAAAATATATAAATAAAAAAGATATATTAATAAAAAATATTATACGTCGCGCGTTTTTAATTTTATATATTTTACACGACCCAAAAAAATAACGCAAAGAAACATGTAAGATGTGTTTTTAATCTGTATTTTAGAAAGGTGTTATCGTCGAATCAATAATGTCCTATCCAATAATGCCGATAAGTTATCGCAACGCGCTGTAAACCTGAAAGGTGACACAGAGTGAAATATTACACGGCCAACCGCTACGACAACTGCCGAAACGAAATGCTTTGTGTGTGACGTGTTATTTACATGTGGCCCTTTATGGAATTTTATAGGGCTGCGAAATTTACACATGCGTGGACAAAAAGTTATGTTATGAGAAATATATAATAAAATAGGTGCATTAGCTTAAAACAATTTACTTATAGTTTCAAACCGGAAAACCAAACTTACAAATTTGTTATCCATTTTTGTCATAGTGAGCCGTGCGACGCATTCATTCTACAGACGCTGCTCTTACTGCCTCAAACATTTTTTCAGCAAATAAATGATGTCGCAAACATTTTATTTTAGTAATAGTAAAATAAAGGGGTATCCCACGTCGGGTAGCCCTATGAAACTCGAGCGCGTGTTATCGTTCGAGCTCGTCAGCCTTGGTATTAGGAGGGATAATAACCACCGTGTTAATATTGATACGTGACGCGCAACCTGGAATTTGATAACAGTTATCGCCTTTGCGACGATCGATTCTTGTTTATCCATCATTTTGTTGTCCTTAGCTTAAATGTATCACCTCTGCTTATTATTTTGCCTTTACGTTATCTTTGCTGACCGTATTGTGATGCTTTTGTAAACATTATATAAGGAAGTCAGGAAGTTATATATTTTCTTACGTACTGTAGGTTGCGGGTTCGAAACTTTGTGTGATTTATTTCATTGCCACTGCTCCAAAAATGGTGAAGGAAAACATCGTGAGGAAACCGAGGGTCCTTAGAACCACCAAATTCGAAGACATGTGACGTCCACCAACCCGCACTGGGCTGGTGTGGCGGATTACGGCTCAGAGGCTTGAAGGCCTGGACGTCCCTGTGGGAAGTGGGAAACATTCTAAAAAACGCTAATTTCTTATATTATATTGTAAAGGTTACTGTGAAGACTAACTAAAATTTAGGGATATATTCTAAGTCAGTTTACCATAGTTTAGTTATGTATTAATGAATGTTGGTACAATTTGTATATAAAAGTAGAAGTGAACGTTAATTCCAAAAGTTTGTTTTAAGAAGCCCACCATTGTTACTAACCCGCGCGTTCGCACAAAGCGTTTGTTTTCCCCTTTTTAAAGCGCACATCTAAGGAATGGAATTCTATGGGGCCTATGTTCCCCGACCACAGTGTGGTTCTTTCAAGGCGAGACTGAATAGGTTTGCACGTAATAAGCTGTTTCCCTAGATTAGCGTATTCAACAGCTCTGAAGGTTTTCGCTAAACATCTTGTGTAGGTGCAGCAAGATAATATGCTTTCTGCTGGAAAATAAATCATAGTTTTCCTGAGAACTTTAATTAAAATGCAGTGGAATACTGCAGTTTTTGAATGTACAGTGGATTTAGGTCATAACGTTGAAGTAATCACAACTACCATCCCGAAACCTATATCGTTCGTTAGTCGTTTTATCCATGAGTAGGAAAGTAAATAAATAAATAACTGATTTTTAAATTTAACTCTACTTATCTATTTACCATTTATAAACAAAAGCATATAATTACAACTGCTGACCATCTGTTGGTGTAAACGAAAGATAATGTTAATAATTCCTTGTGTTATTTGACTCGGTCGCCATATTTGCTAGGATTTGTAGGACTTTATTAGTAATGGTTCATTAAAACTAGTAGCTACAACCGAATTATCCCTATAAAAGTATATATTATATTTAAGGGAATTAGCTTCGCTATAATCGACAAGTCAATGCAATCGAGGTCGCTATAAGTGAAATCGATTGTCAATTGTTTGATAAAATTTATTTTGCAAAGCACACCGACGGCAACGTAACTATAACAAATAATACATTACTACGTTTGTGACCCCGAGAAATAGGCAGAGATTATGGATTTCTATTTCGACCGAACGCACGAAAACACAACTCTCGCTTCTATTCGTATGCATGTAAATAGATTTTTATACATACCCTGAAGAAATATTTCATTATGATTTCTTATATTTACTATAATTTATATTATATGTATATACTGTTCAGCCATCTGGTGTGCTGTTGCCAGGAGGACAGGAGCCAGATTTTACTTCATTTGTATCCATCAAAGTGAACCTATGGATAAGGTCGGGAGAGGAACACATGAAGTCTGCAGTTTTTAAATATGTATGTCAAACGTGTGCAACTTTGACTACATAGAAGACATATTTCGTCGGAATATTATAAAAACGTGGGAATGGGTACAATTCTAGTCATTGTAAATTTATCTAGACTATAAATTAATGTTCATGCATATAGGCTGCAGAAATTACTTCTAATAATACCTCATGCGATGTCAAGCTCCAAAATTATTGTCCCGTGGACTTTAGTTTACTGTTTTATCTACCAGGCTACTACTGTATTGTTATGGTTTGACATATTTGACGAGATTTTTAAATGTTTTATTCGCTGAGATGCCCGCTTGTCGCGCTGTAGAATATTTAATATATCAAAACATCTTCAAAATGTTCGATAAAAATAGAATATGCGTAATCAACAATCGAATGTTAATTAAATTCGGCTATCACTGTTTAAAACTGTAAAACAGTAGTCATGAAATTCTTTATTTGCCCCAGCAGTGTGTTTGTTTTACTTAAGTTCAAAGAGTCGAATTAAAAACCGTACCGCTATCGACACTAGCATTTTACTAGTCAAACCGGCTGTAAAGATAAATCAGGCAGAGTTAATGAACGGACAGTATGCGCCCCATTGTTAGTCCGTCGTGCTATATTTAAAAAAAGCAGTTTACCGCTCTAGTGTAGGTACATCGTAAAATTCGGTACATTGCATTTTAAAATGTTTTAGAACGTTTTTTATTGTCCTCTAAAAGAGCTTTATATTATCGAACGAAACGCACAGATTCTACGAAAGATTGATTTGTTAAAATTTTAGGCGATGGAAGGTGGTTTTTAACTGACGCGAAACATTATTTAATTTATTTATAGTTGACTCGAAATTCATAATGATACAAAGGTCCACATAGTCCACTTCACCCGCGTTTTCCCGCCTTTTTAGCCCTACGAGATCGTTGCTTGTCCACACAGTTTCAGTATGAAGTTTGTAGTGGAGCATGGCTTTAGGTTTCCGCCCCGTCTTAAGTTACCTTCCAGTTAGTCCTTCTTCGCGAACGACTCTGGCGTGATGATTTTATAATAAACACTGTACATAAAAACAGCAGACTGTATTTTGTATATAAATTCTTACTGCCATATCAGTATAACCAAATGATTGTACAGACAATATTTCTAGAAGGTTTATTAACAAGACAATTAAATTACACATAAACCTACCTTGTCACGGTGTGTGACAGCCGTATCATAAATTTAACTCTTAAATATTATTTTATAAGAATTGCCTTATTTAAATGTTTAAGCATCACGCGTTATTAACCGCGTGGCTAAGACTAATAAAGTTTTTATGAAAGCATTAGGTTTGTTAATTAAGACATTACTCTACACTAAATATAATAATTTTAAAATATTGCATTTCTAATTAAAATTAAAATTTACTCAAAAGATGTTGAAATCGTACCTCCTTATGCGCGTGAAACATCGACCTTTGTTCGTGGTCCGCCACCAACCCGCCCGACGAAGACAGTCGGACCTCGGACTCAGACACAAAACTTGTTGAACCAGGTCACCGACTATCCCACAAACGCGAATGACATTGTGGCTGACCTTTGACTATTTATTGTTAGCCGTTAATATCTATCTTTCAGTTATATCCGTGTTGAATAGTTTTATTTATGAGTTCTCAGACAAAATTTAAGCTAAATTAATTATATATTATACACATTTAAATTGAATATAAACAAACATTTTCATACGTCGTGAATTCAGTCTTCATTGAATTGCAAAACAGACCAAGATCCGTTAGTTAGTATCTACACTAATGGCTAAATTCAGTCGGGTACTCAGTATATTATTTATATAAAAAGGCTGTTTATTTACTCTACTACGCGGATGATTTTACCAGAATCGTGGTCTCGATTAGTACGGTCTAATCGATTTTATAACCGAACGGCCGGACGTATCGACTTTTGACGTTTTTATCGACAGCGCCTGTTTATCGCGTTTTATTCACAGCGAAATTTTAACTATACGTTAAACGTTAATTATACCTTAAAGTTTTAAGACCGCTTAATGTCACTACAGATAGGAAACAATTACTTATAAAGTTGTTCTATTAACTTGTTCTATAAAATGTCATCATTTAAATATCAGTCTATCAATCGTATTGGGGATCAAAATAAATAATCTGGGTTAAAGTACAAGTTATTACGTGCCTTTTAGAGGATTAATTATAATATAAAATATAGTATAAAAGTACTTATAAAGCGGACAATCTATGTCAATGAAACCTATAAATCAAGATATGTTATTAACGATCTAGCCGCAGCTCTTAGACCGACGCGTCTGAGATACGATCGCGCAGAAGTCGCGTCGTTTGCGCAGCGACGGCATTAGCCAGTGTCAGCTTACGCCTCACATAAATCGCCCCGGCTCGTCAATCGCCCGTACTACGGCTATTTCGGGACGTTTAATTGCTCAGCCCATACGCGGCGGATGCTATCGAGAAAACGTGGTTGGGGGCTTTTTAAAGACAAAAACGGGATTTTATAACGAGTATGGAATGGTGTCGGTGATTTCGTTAGACATCTATCGTTACAGTATGCTGTTTAATTCGTTGACTGGTGTGTAATGATTTTTCTAGATGTCTGATGTTCTAAATTCATTGTAGTAATATCTTATTAGTGTATTATTCCTTTTCTCAAACAAAAGTTAAGTTTGTGCTTGTAGATGGTTAACGTCAACGATTCAAGGAAAGATTCAAACCCAATAGCTTTATGTTTCGCAATTCGTATCATTAAAAATTGTGAAACCATTGATACCACGATGACACACTATTGTATTAAGAGAACAGGAAAACCATTAGACCAGGGGTGGCCATAGAGGTGCCATCAAATAATGTCTCAGATAAATGCGTAATTTAAATTAAAGTTAGCTACTTTGTTGTAGATTAGATTAAAAAATATTCGGGTTGTAAGATGTTAGTTTTAGCAGAATGCTTGCTGAACTGGACCAAGTTCAGTTTAACAAGTGAAGTTACATCAGGCTACATAACAATGTTTCTGATACAAACTGTTTTAATGAAACGTTTCCTAAACAAATGTGTCTTGGTTCCAGAAACTTATTATTCCATTATTTATCTTATTATTGTTAATTATTTTAATTTTGAGAAAAAAATCTTAGAAGTTTCTTTTCTTATGAACTGTGTGGATCGCTGGCGAGCCAAAATATTGTGCCACGTGCCATTGGTTCGCCATCCCTGAACTAGACTAAGTCTATAATTCTTTAAAATTATAAGAAAACTTAAGTCAACAGAGAAGATAGCTGACATTTATCAACGGCAGTCTTAAGCTTTTAAGTTATAAAGCAAAGCAGTATCGCAGCTTTTATCTTGACGCAAGTTTTTATCACGGGGACACTACGAGTTAAATTATTTAAATGTTTAGCTTCCGTAATCTGTCAGCTTACACAGGGCGGCAGTTTTACTGACGTATGTGATTACTAATGCCGGGTTCATGAGTGTAAATATTCCCGCCCGCCTTCCCCACTTATGTTGAGAATTAACCTGCAACATTTGGTCAACATTTCGTAATAGCAGATTGTTTTTAGAGTTGCAAACATTTTTGATAATCATTGTAGTCTATATGTTATCTGTTATTTGGTTTTAGTTCTATCGGTCTGGTATAGAATATTTTAAATTAGCAAAAAAACAAGAAAATTAGGCCCTTATTTAAAACAAGAAACCGACAAATCAGATCAGATTTTAATTCGATATTGCTTACAACTGGTACCAATCTTGCCATAAGAACTAAAGACAGTTTTCATCTAACAATACATTGAATGAAATAGAACTATTCATAAATTAAAATACAAATTAATAGCAAAGTCAAAACTTAAATCATCAAACACGCCTCGAATGTTTTAGATTCGAGCCCGGGCCCCGCGCCCCGCGCCCCGCGCTAGCAAACAAACGAGCACGTTGACTCATATTCTCGAACAAATGTTATCTCTCCTCTTTTGTTTGTTTGTAGTATCATTCGAACGGGGAACTGAACACATGACTGGTCTTCCTGACCCACACGGTAAAGCATTATGAAAGTAGTTCTATATAGTTGCTTGGATCTCGTTAAACTGGACAGTTTCTCTATGTTCTTATTTAAATCATAAGTATGTTGTTTTGGGTGTATGATTTCTTTTGTGAAACACGCTTTCATGTTAAATATTCACGTGTGTGAATGCATTTGTTAGTGTTAGTTTGATTTTGATATTTACTCATACAC
This sequence comes from Papilio elwesi, assembly GCA_029849275.1. Classification (NCBI taxonomy): domain Eukaryota; kingdom Metazoa; phylum Arthropoda; class Insecta; order Lepidoptera; family Papilionidae; genus Papilio; species Papilio elwesi. Next base: position 3,097,104 of record CM056709.1, read on the forward strand.
ATGAGGTTTTATTTCTGACTAATAACCAACCGCTTAACGCTTTTGGGGTGGGGCCAGAGGTCACATGAATCTGTTTTGAAATCCCGACGCAAGAAGAGGTTCGTTATAAGTTTAATGAGTGTAAGAGATCTGTGTGTTTGTATGTCATCGTAGCTACTCAGCTCTGTTTTACTTGCTTATTATTTTTAAGGTGGGTTTTTCAATTAAATTCTATTTGTACATATTTGTAATGATTTAGGATGATATCTCTTTGCATGTTTAAAGATCGTTGAACTTTAGTATTTTCAGAGAAACAATAGGATGTTTGCTTAGGTAGGTACTACTCAAGTTACCAGATGGCACTTGGCGTACGCCACATCTAAACGTCGCAACACTAAGCAACTATGACTTTAACAGCCAAGAGGGGTACAGTGGACGCATTGTTTAAATATAAACAGGGTCAAATATAAATTTATCAATATTAGTGGCGATAGCGTATAAATGTGACTCCGTTGTGTCCGCACACGCGCGACCGTATATTATTATCTAAAACGGTCATTGTTTAAAACGATTTATTACGACAAGAATAGTTTATTTATGATGCTTTTGTATGCCTTCATTTTTATTAATAAACAATTTTTAACTAGAGCAAAACTGATTAGTGCTAGTAGAAGTCAGATAAAAATCTAGTTTATTATCAAAAGACATTCACCGATGGACGTAAAATCCCAAGATTCGTCATAGAGATCCCACGCCCTAAGACTTAGACTTCCATCACATCTCACTCGGGGGAAAAATACGAATCAAATGACATACGCCGGAAAAAAATACTTTTCTTCTTAGTTAGTCGGGTAAAAAGCCCTATATTAACTGGTTTTGCCTGTTTGCATTGTGTCATTTGATTATCCGCACCGTCCCACACAGAGACAAAAAATGGTGTATCTATACTAATCTTATGAAGAGGAATGCTTTGTGTGTTGTAATGTTTAAATTCTTTAACTAATGAAGCCGTTTTAATTCTTCCCCCATTTTAAAATAGTCGATATCCAGATGACGTAGACATAATTTTTATTATCGTACAATATTGTAATTTATACGGACGAGACTGGCCACTAGCAGATAAATATAAATATATATTAGAGATTTGAATAGAATATATAATATATTTAACCAGAGTTAAAAAGAAACTATCAACCATACAAGATTTATTAGCAATCACTGTGTTTGTACGTATTAAAACATCAGTAAAGAGTAACAAATTGCAGAGGTCACGGCTCAGGCCTGATTTTCGAACATCTCGATGAAAGCCGTCTCAACGAAGATTGATTCAAGCCATTAGTCTATGTACGCAACATCGTAGTCGTTACAGAGTTTTTCGTGGAAGCATTGGAACTCCAGTTGAACGCATCGAGATTGTGATGAGTGTTCAGAGTGATTAATATTATTTTTGTGCGCGATGGAATAAATCATAGCGACTTATCAACTCTTGTGTGGCCTGCAATTTGACCTGAGAATGTGCCTATTTATTTCTATCAGTATACCTAGAAATCACTTTACACTTACACCAAACGAGTAAGGGGCTCACCTGATGTTAAAACAATAACGGATGCGATGTCACCCATTGTGTAGGAGAGAGAAAGGAAGAAGATCTGTGAAAGGAGAAGTCGGAATGAACATGGGAAGGCTATTGGACCTAACGCATCAAACGAAACGCATTATTCTAAATATGTACCATTACTTCTAGTCAGTAGTATGTGAGTTTATGGGACAACAGGTTCTTTTGTGTCAAAGATGTTGTTGCTGACTGAATTTTAAGATCCCAAGCGCTGTAAATCCAACGAAGTGTTAGTAGGTAAAAATCATACAAGGGTAAGACACGTGAAAATTGAACCTAATTGCTATCATCATAAAGTAAATTTTACTACACACGTGTTTTTTATGGCTTCTTTTTTCTTTCTTAAACAAATTTTAGCTACCTATCACTAAATGGAGAAGATAACTGACTACACTATTATATATTGTAGATTCTATACTTATCTAACCCACTTTTTTGCGTACAAAACCCTTAAAAAATGTAATTTATTTTTTTCTTAATCGCCATTAAAGTTATTAACAAATCCATTAACATTATCTATAAATAAACGAGCTAATGCCCTTCCAACGAGCTAATGGATCATAAAATTACTTCAACACTTGCATATCGTAAACATTTCCAAGTAATAAATATTTTATACTTCGCTCATGTAAAATCGTATATTGTGTTTACATTTACGTATATTAATATCGAATGAAAACAGGCCTGCATATACTACATATATTGACAACAATATCAAAATATATCTGATATCGGTTCTCAGCTTTGTGGGTGACGAGCTCGGCTTTGTGTACCATTAAAATTGTGTACGTGTTGCCCTGCAGTCACGTAATTCCATTGTGAAACAAAAAACAACAGATCACATGTGCTCGAAAGATACTACTCACTACTCACATGTATCGACTAACTTAAACATGATATTTTAATTAAATGAATAAGTCGAAACTCGATCATGTTACTCTATTCATGTAATCACATGTTACATCATATCACATCACATCTCATGCTAAAGCGGTTCCTTCGTCTCCACAACAGAATATTATACATAAATACATTCTATAAATGTTGTTCATATCTTACACACTACTTGGAGGCTAGGTAACTCATGTACGAACAATGAAGTATTTCTCTATTAAATTTAGGATACATTTTGAAACCCTGCCTGTATTATACAATCTTTAACTTCCTTTATATTTATTATTTATACATCTAAACCCATCTTTGTCTAATCTTAATGGGTGAGCCTTATATGTATATAAAAATTTAAAAATCTTAAAATACATGCTTAGAATTCCTTGTGTAAACTTATCCTAAGAGTCCCATGTTCTTGTCAGAATATTCAACGAGCTTGTATTCTTCGTATTGTAACATTAAGTTAAAACTACGTATCTTATCGTGTTTGCTTCAAATGCCATTGAAATTTCTTCTAGAAATAAAATTAAAAGCCATACACGCACCTAATAAAATGTGATTTTAATGTATTTCCTACATCCACGGCGACCCGTGCCCGCAGTGGACAATTTGTCACGGAATGTGTACACTCTAATTAAATCGAATAAATGTATTCAGTCCCGTGCGTAATCTCATAAACTGACGAGATGTTTCGCTTTTGTAATATAACGAGATTTTATCGTAAAAACCGAGAATAAACCGATATACACAACACCTGCTCAGTCAAACACGGCCCGTGATCATTATGTTAATGCTCCTCGGAGAATCCGAACCTCCTTCCGAGCGATAATCACCTCTATTCCCATAACGGTTAATATTAAAATTGATCGTGTTGCATGGTGATGAAGCCCGAAGAAAAAAAATTGAACCGTGTCGGAACGAACGAGGTATCGAGCGGGCGCCAATTAAACGAAATTAACGCTTATTCCGTGTGTCATAAATCGATATCACGCTAACCGAGGACCAACCGTTACGCCCTTAAAGGATTCGTCGCGTCGTAATACTGAATCCGCCCGTATGCACAATAACGGACCTTGTTTTGAAAGATGAAAGTGTCAGAATTACGTAACAGTGGAAGCGCGAGTTACGCCCTGGTCGAACGCCCTTTCCCTTAACTAGAATGAAGGCGAAGGCTCGATACGCTCACCGCTAGCGAGAGAAAGACGCGAGACAAACATAGCTCTCGAAAAACACTTGTGAGATAACAAAGGCTGACTTCCACGAAGACGTCCAATAATTTGTCTTTTTAATTTTACGGCGGACTGCCATAGCTTTTAAATAACAGTTGTTTTTTTCTACTCTACAAGTCGACCTCGGCCAGACCATTAGGTCGGGAGAGTGCGGTGTATTCGGAAACTCATTGCGACTCTTTCGCTGTGAAAAACTTTTTATGACTTATTGTTCATACGGCCTTGCACGAGTATTACCTACTTGTAGCAAAAAATAAAGTTCTTTGACCATCGTAGCATTACTAAATGCTGTTTTCTTGTGTTGTTAAAGGAGAGGTCAAAATACTCTTGATAATATTTATATGTTATAAAAATAATCCCACTAAGTAATATCGAATTAAACGAACATAAAGGAAATCGAAACCAGTTCTTCCCTCCTATCGTTTTAGTTGTAAAAAAGCACGTTCCATTTAATATTATTACCAATTAAAAGCCTAGAATTACAGGTCGTCAACTTTAGTGATGTGAACAACTGTTGTGATTGCTTATCGAATCCGTAATATTATCGAGCGACGGAAATTCTAATTTCAGAATGCTAACTCCACCAAAATTACGATGAACTAATAGTCGTCTTACCTCTTTCTCTCGGGATCTGAATAAATTTATTAAAGATTCCGGGTCTGATCTTAAGTAATAAAGACGGCACATTGGCACATTGGAAAGCACATCACACTTTTCGTAACGCTCTCGTCGCACATTCACCAGCTTATTCCCCAAGTTAAGTGTCTATAATAATAAGCGTAATATACAGGGAAGGTCCTAGAAAGAAGGAAATATTTGTCACCTTTAGTCTTTGGGTTTTCCATGCTGTTACTAATTATTGTCTTAGTGAGACATGAGTGAATAGGCATATTGTTTAACTTGGTTCAGTAGTAAAGTATGCTAACACTAGGCTAATAAGTATTTTATGTTTACAATGACGAGTACTATGGCGGTTATTTTGTTTTAATACAAAATTGAGTACAATTCTTGATCGGGTGGTCTTGATAGAAAATGCTAAAACTTGTACATAATGTTCTGAGATTGTGTTGTAAATTGTCTCATTTAGGACCTTTTAACATTGGTAAAAAGTTGTTAGAATTATTTCTGCTCTTATGTTCAGCCAAATTGTGTGTATCAATTCACAATTTGAATAAATAGAGCACTATTCACAAGGGTAACGTGTCATTAACAGTGGAAACTTTGCTTAGTGAGTTACTTGGGTACACCATCACCTGCACTAACTTATATGCAGAATGAAAAGTTGACTCTCTGTTAAATAAAAGCTATTATTGAAAATCATCAGCATATATTTAATCTTATTAGATCACTCACACAATAGAATATAAAGAAATAGTTTACTATAAACAACTTTAATGTAGAACTAAAATATCTTATCAAAGGCCGGCATTGCATCTGCAGTTGCTCTGGTGTTGCCATGGGCGTCGTTGATCACCTCGGTGTTCCCGCTGCTCTTTTGCCTCCTACTCTTATAAAAAAATGGTTATTAAGATTTAAAACTGTAATTTATGATAACGAAGCCCACGTGTAAATCAGGAACAATATGTTATTATGTAAACGTAAGTCTATTTTATAATTAAAACAAATGATAAAGCGTGTTTATGTTAGCGGGCATCTCTATAACAATTGTCCGGTCGTATTCGGGAATGGTGCGCGGATTCGATTTTTAATTGTTTCGACCGGATTTCGTACAATGGTGACCGGTGTTTTGTTACACATTTAAATCATTTCGATGTACCGAATTAGAACTGATGAAATTGGATCGTATCGAGTTAGTTTTTAGAATCGAATTAACATTTGCTAACATTAAAATATCCATACATTGGTTAACAGATGTTAAGATGTGTTTACGGGTGACAAATTTGATATCAAAAGTCGAATATACCGTGAATTACCGTATCTATTTTACAGCTAAAAAGTAAGGATAGTACGGATGTACCAGATCTAGATTACCTTTTTTGGAAATTATGTATTTACTAGCGACCCATCCCAGCTTTGCACTGCTAGTTTCTCCATACCAACGTTCATCCCTTTCTTAAGGTAATCGTGCCAACTGTCGAACGAGTGACAGTTATGCCAAAAGCGCTATAAGTTATATATGTAGGTACGTTAGAAAAGTTAATATATTCATTAAGTTTTCTCAAAACATTTCTTATTTTTTTCTCTTGTAGAATAGAAAAAAACCCTTTTCCAGACAATAACAAAAAAAGAATTAGCGAAATCAGTCCAGCCTTTCACGAGTGACGCCATGACCAAGGGAAGTCCTACATAATATTTTACTTCGTCCACGTCATATTAGAGTTATGTGGACACGATATTTTTTATATCCCTTGTTTCAAAAAAACTTTCTTTTTAATTTTAAAGGATACCCATTTGTTAAGTACTGGTTTTTCCTAATCTCTATCTTTTATTGGCTATCATCATTTAAAATTAATCTTTTTCATCAAATCTTTCCAGCGGAATAAGTAGTTCTTTTCGTCAATTAAGGGAGACAATAAGAGGTCTGTCAAAAAACTAATTATTCCCACAAAGATTTAGTATTAGTGGAGATTGTTATACAAGTGGGCAACCCCATTCGGCGCGCGGCCGGAACTCGTTAATGAGCGATTAGTGTTGCCAGTTAAGGATAATACTTTAGTAATAATAGCTGGGGTGTTGCTATATACGAGGGTCAGCTTTTAAATGGGGTGGTTTTTGTGGCTATAATTTACATTATTTTCAGTCGTTTATGTCTCGATATGACATTTTATCACAAATGTTGAATTAATTTGATTCCATGCGGCACAAATATAATGTTATTCGTTTTTTGTAGGATTGATTAACTATAAAGGTCTTTCTTGACTTTAAAACATATTGTATTATCTATTAACGTACCATCTTCAAATCCTTAAAGTACCAAGATTCGTTGGAGAAAAATAATTATTACGGTATGTTTCCGACTTTTAAATTTCCGAATAATTCTAAAATTTGCACTATTGTAAAGCTATAAGTTACGTACGAGCTGGCTGAACCCCGAATGACAGATTCCAAACCGTACACCTAACAACTGAGCTATTACACATTATTATTAATAATAAGTACATGTGACACTTTAAACTGCAAGTCAAATTTCCATACCCGGAGTCACAAAAGGTTTCATAAACTATTTAGAGGATGACATTAATTTTCTTCCAGCAAAATAAATTTAATGCAAATCCAACCCTATCAACAACTTGCACAAAGATGAAATGTCGTAAAATTTTCTTATATGCAAGACAATGCTTCCGTTTTAAACCATTTTCGCCTTTAAGCTGTAAGACGAAACGTTTAATTTTTGATCGTCTGTAACTGCAGGTTCTTAATTCACGTCGTCTAGCTTAATCCATGAATAGCTCCATATTTTATGTTCAATTTAATGTTGACGGGTGTTTTTGAAAAGTTTACGACTAGTTGACAAATTTGATAACTTCGGACCACCCGTCTTATTATATGCTATAGTCTGTTGCAGGCTAGATAGTGCATTTTTGCTGATGGTCATATTTTGGCATATGTTTGATGGGATAATAGAAACTGAAACGTGGCTTGTAATAATGACGGACAGCATTTTTTCATTAAAAGAGTAACCTCTTTTACTTAACAGGTGAAATTTTTCAAAATAACCTTGTAAATATGATACTGTTAGAAAATATTCTAGACATAAAGAAAGAGGGTTCCAAGGTAACGAAGCCTTGGCAACGAACAGATCAACAAGCTAACAAGTCGAACGCTAACAGTGGAAATAAAAAGCTTTGCGTGATACACACAACGCTCGCGGCAAAATGCGCGCACGCATGTACGGACAGAATAGAAAGTGTACAAAATAATTTAATATATTCTTATACATTTTTAATTACCTTCTTAATTATTTTTACAATATTGACATTACGAGTGTCTTATAACTATGCGTTTTGAATATCTCAGCGATTTTTTATACTGAATAAACTAGGCATTTAACCATAATCCCATATATTGGCAAGTGGTGATGTGATCTCAAGATGGTAAGCATTAGTTTAGCATTAGCTTATTAAATCTTCTCTAGAAAGTATCCTAGTTAAGGAAGATACCGTAGAAAGTTATTTTACTGAATAATGTGTTCTTTCGATACGTTATCCGTATAAGGGTTTCCGTTGTTTGCTGACCATAACCCAAAAAGCGGGGGAAAAGAATGGGCATTATTTGTTCGGAGCGCGTCGCGAGCGACGGAGCGAACGCGTGTGGCCAACACCGGTAGCGAGCAAATACCACTGTTGACCGTACCCCTTGCCCCCGCCAAAGAAATCCGTCTTGTTTGCTGATCGTACTCAGCTACCTGCTTTCCTATCATCCGTCGTGACCAAGTTTTTAGTTAGTTTGATTTAGTTTTTAGAAGTTCGACTGTTTACGCTTTTTATCAGTCTAAAAATATACATTATTATCTTAATTATAAATCGAATTAGTTGTTATATGTTTAGGAAAAACACTGTATTAATGTTTGTTTTTAATATACGAATCTATAATAAAATTGTAACAGTCAATTGGTTATTGACGCCTAGTGTACCATTGACCATTTTTGTAGATAGATAGACATAGATATAAGACATAATTTCAACCTATTTCCGGTAAAGATTTTTTACACAATTTTCCGGATATCAGAATCCAGAAATTACTTCTACAACAAAAGTCCATAGATTCCTTGACTGAAAATATAGTGATTTAACCAAGGTTATATTATATAACCTTGGTTTGGTATATTAGTTATTGAGCTAAATGTATTTTTTTCTATTATCTCTTTTTAAATGCATTATTTTCAATATTTTTCAAATACCTCCAAAAGTTTTCCTAGATTGTTTACGTAGACTTTGTTAAGCTTTGAACCGGAAGTCAAATTCTATTGCAATTGAGATTGCGAATACATTTTATTAATTTAAACTATGCACCTTTTTTATTACTAAACTTAATCTTGTCGTGGAAGAAACCCTAAGTTAAAAAATTACCGCATACCGCATCCTCTGCGCAGTGTGCTCGCATCTCCCAGCTCTGGGGCGCGATGTTATCGGATTGCCAGTCATGTGCCCTAACGAACCTGGTTCGTTTTTTTCCCAACCTCCAATAGGTACATTCGGGGTTCAGTTTTATTTGTTTTGCCCCTACCTATTGATGCTCTGTGTGTTGGTAGTGCTTTACGGGTTTCCTTTTATGAATAAGGTTTCCTTGGAAAGATTTTATTATTACTATAATTAACGAGGGACTGAAATGTTAATAAAAAGGAAAGATATTTAAAAATGAAGTCTTGGTTGTGGTAGAAAGGTTACATACCCACAGGGATACGCGAATCAACAAGTTTTCGAAATTCTGTCGAATTCAGTCAGCTAGAGCCTCGGTAAATCTAATGAGCTATATGTGGAAATAACTACATAAAATGTATTTTTTATGGTATGTACAACTAAATGTGGCTATATGTAACATTCCCTTACAAATCACTAGGAACTCTTGAGTGCCTTTCGATTTTTCTCCCATTTGCTCTCGAGTTAAGTATCCCTACCCTAAAGAACTGTTGGTGCAATTACTTAAACATCCACTTGTAACCAATTGTTGGAACACACGAGGGGCTTGTTTTAATTTTTTTACCAATGCATAGTCGTTATACATTATTTAACTTTTTTAAATATTCCTAAAAATGTATAGGAATATTTTAAAAAGATACTTGGATATTTGTGTCCAAGGACCCTAAAAGAGCGTACACTTTCCTTAAAGGTCAGCAGCGCATATGCAGTTCCTGTAGAGTTGTGGATTTTCAAGGGTGGCGGTGGTAATAATAACTCAACATTATGTGATCTGTTCCTCGTTGGTCCTTCCTTCTATAATCTTTTCTACTGAAATTCACTACTATCCATTTGTTAATCCCAAGTTATTGTCTCGATATTTAACGCTTGTGCGTTTACCTTTACGAATTATTATTAACCCAGAGAATAGGGTCGCCAGACCCTGCTCTGCCTAATCTCCGCCTACGACACGTTATAGCTTGTAAAACAGCGATACAATTCATCGACATCTGTTGTGATGTTATTTGGGGTCGGCAAAGTTAGACCGCAGTTCATACCGTATAGATTTTGGCTACAGTTTTTACGGACATCTGCGTGCCTGACGCCTTCCTTGGGGAAGTGGTTGGAGGAGTAATATATAATATGTAGGACCAAAATGTGCGCAAGACAAATAAAATTCAAATTACTTATTATTGTCGGCTATCGCTTCTGAAACCGCTATCTAGCATCCTGAAGAGACTTACGATTGGCAGTGACATTTTTCAAACATTATAAATTGTTAATTGAAGAAAAACGGTTGATGCATTGCGAATTTACATTTGTAATAACTTATGTTGAAGCAGAACCTTATGGCTCTGCTTTCGATTTCACCTTTTTCTTTATCTGAAGTTGACGATTAAAAAGGACAAGTTTTTAACCGTGTTGAAATCTGAGGGTAATATTTCTTATCTGCGCTACACCCACGCAAGTAAATCCCCGTTATCTCTTGAAACCAAAATATTTGAGTACTCAGGATTTCTGTTGACCCAAGATAAGAGTGGATTTTATAATGGTTTTTTTTACTTTAACTTGTAGCGCTGGATAAAGTGTTGTTCGAGTCGTCCAGCTTAGGTTTTCCGTTTTCTTTATGTCCAGTATCTATCTGGTAGAATATTACGTAAAAAGGATAGCAAACATGATTGGTAGCGTGATAAGCTGGATAATCTATCAGGAAAACTAATCAAATTCTCGACAAAGACATTTGTCCATTTGTCATCAACTTTTACGATTAACGTTGTCTAACTCTGCCGATCATTTTAAATGTACATATAATACAGTATGAATGTAATACTTTATTCATGAAATCTGAAGACACCAAAGTCATGTGTCATGTCTCGCATATTGAATATCTCTAAGCTGCCCCCCCGTATCGCTTATCTTTTGATCGCGGTCACTTATTTTTTGTCATCGAGAAACATAAATGTAAACAAAACAAGGCAAACCCATCCGGTTTAGTCGTGGTGAAAACATAGTAATAAAACGTCATAAAAACTTAAGTAAAAAATATATCACCTTGTTTTTATTTGCTTGTTATGGTTTAAAATTTCGCTGAGGTTCACCTTAAGTGACCATCTGTTGTCACAAAGTGTGTTTTATGTGTTCCATGAAATCTAGGCCTTCCTCTCACCATCTTCCTTTCTATAATTGTGTTTATAAGATATCTGTGTCGTATCTGGTATGCCAACATCTCCCCACAGTGCTCCATGGAAACCACCAACCTCCTTTTTTATTTCTGCCTAAGACCTCAATCGTTGCTTTCTCCAGCTCAACTAATTCTTTCGCTTCTCCAAAACAACATCTCCCTATCCCTCGTCTCGTGAGTCCAATGTCCATGTTTCGCATTACCAAACTTTTTTTTTAAACGTATCGCTACGAAAATAATATAACTAAAAAATTTAATCCTGATATTCGAAGATACTTACATGTAGTCCTATTACAAATGGAAGTCACTTTAAACAAGCATTATTGATTAGAAGACAAATACATTCATGTATTCTAATAGGAAATTAATTACGGGCATTCTGTCCGTATGTGCTACGCGCTTAAATTATACGATCTATTTAGCGAATGCTTTGATGACGCAATCAGATGGGCTATATGTACGTCAACTGGACACTATATGACTGTGTCAGGGTTTTGTCCTTCTAACAATAACCAAGTCCTAGGTTAGATAAAAAACATGTTATGTTTATATTAATTTAAATACTACGTTTTATTCGTCGAATCACCTATTTCTCGTTAAATACGAACCATAAAAATACTGTGAACAAAACAAATTCAGCGCGAAGTGATCTCTCAAAAGTGATACATCATTGAGCGGGGCATAACAGCTAATTAAGAAAATAATTTAGCCGAATGCCCCGGGCGTCTGTGACTCCTCCGGCCGCGTTGTAAATCATCGCTCAAACTATGCTCGTTTCCTGTGTCCGTTCGTTTTTGCGAAACAATACACTGACAGATGAGGGGACGCGTTCATAATGGTCATGAACTTGTTCGATTAATTAATTATTTTTATTGTTCAACAAGCTGAGTGCCGCGGTTTCATCCGCCGTGTAATTTAATTTAACTGAAGTCTGAACTGAACCCTAATTTCAATTTACATTGGATTATAATTATTTCTCCATAAAAACTTTTTGATGAATGAATTTACATAAATCATTCTTGCATCTTAGTGATCGCCTTTGTAATGACGGAATATCTCTGTGCAAAATTTCAAGTCTCTTGGTCCAGTAGTTGGTGCTATGTGTTGATATATCAGTCACTCTGTCAGTTCTTTCTTATATATATATATATATATATTTAATATGGATAGCAGTTCATTCTTTACAAAAAATATTTATTAAGTCTTCTTATAGACCTACATATTGTAATGAGACAAGAAAGAGTGATAGGTAAATTGGCAAGTTATCAGAGATGAGATGCATTTGCAATTTTGTTTTCCTTGTTGAGTGACTGACTCCAACAATCACTGGTGATCGGTGACTTTGTTCAAGTAGCTTCTTTTGTTATGGAGGTAAAAAAAAGACTAAAGTTTAACTCAGAATTTGTAGTAAAAAACAATTCTATAACGAAAATAATTTGATTAACCAACCATATTGTTGGACTCACTAGATCTTATAAATCCAATCAATCTTCTTTTAGTATAGTATTTACCTAACCAAACTTCGGCGACGTAAAACTTGTACGTTTTTTGTATGTGAAGCTACGCATAGATAAAATGCGGTAGTTTTACAGCTCGCTTGTACGTTTAAACTGACTAATGACCAACGGTTATACTAACGAGCATCCGAGACGTACCACGTGGTGCGAGCCCGAACGGTGCGCAACCTAGGCGCCATAAATACAGGCCTCGTCTGTAGGCCCGACCAGGTAGGCTCCAAACGAGATGGATCCTTTTTTACTAACAACTATGGCTTGTATCATTTTGAACTTTGTTCTAATAACAGTAAAGTATATAATGCAAAGTTGTAGGTTACAAGCAATTTACATATTTCACTTTGTACTTTCTCGCTTCTGAAATAAAGCTCCTTTTATGCTATAGCCTTGTGACTCCTTTTATAAACTGTGTCCTAATTTATATCTTATTATGTTGGCTGAAGGTTGAATTTTATTTGTGGGGTGAGGCGTAGTTTTTTCTGGTCATACCAGATTTTGGTATTTCTTTTAGGTCTTTTTTGTGACAGCGAGTTGACCAGGCTCGGTGCGGTGGGTGTTTTGCGGGGTCAGCGAGGTAATAACTGTAAATTATCCTCTTTGAGTTTATTGAAATTCGCCCGGACGCGTTCTAATGGGAGATTTTTATTGTCGCACGTTCCTCGTACTGCTGTATTAAGTTTAATGCACTTGCCTGTTACTGGTTATAACCAGTATTTTAAATAGATCTTGCATTGTTAAATTAATCTATGGCTTTAACCGTAGAGTGGAATGTTACGAATGGACGTCTCAGTTCGATGGCCAAATTGCAATTTTGCTTTTAAAAATTGTTTATGTACCTGAAATCGGTATTTAAAAAAAACTTAGATATTGCTTATATGAATTAAATAATGCACTTGGTCATTTATAATTAATAGATAACTTTGTTAAGATAGCAAATTTAATTTTTATCAAGCAATAAATACTTATCGTTGCATTTCAATGTCGTTTGATATTGTGACGTACGACGTACGTATGATGAAATACATAATGATATAATTATTCAGCCATAATAAAATAATATATTAATATTTTATGATACGATATTAGTTACAGCAAATGCAGCATTGGCTTTTAAGCTATTGTTCTAGTTACTTAAATCGATGTTCTTATTTTCCAATTCTATTTTCCTTTTCAACACGTCAACACAATTTAAATCTTCATCTGGCTTAAAGTGGCAATCATTTATGGTACCTTCTATAGGCAGTAAGTTATATTTTATAGCAATTAAGAGATGGCTTGTGGCAACTCCTTATTATTCTTTTATTAAAAGTTTTCTTCACAGCAGTTCCACTTCGTTATTAATTATTCCTGTCGGTAGTCTATACATATAAAAGAAAAAACTGACTGACCGAGCATAATATGAACACAAACAAACGTCGCAACAATGTTAAAAGAAAATCAAAATGTCACAACGTCCAAATGACTTTTCCGAAACATTACACAGAAATGTAACCAGCATTCTCTTTTGTAGGCTAAAGGCTGGGCTTTAGTACAATGGTAATGAATTCTCGCCCGACAAGAGTGGCAATAAAACAGTGGAGTAGTGTTGCCAGTTCTTTGTTCCGGCGCTGCCTCGGAGGGGTCCGGAACGAGGCTTATTCACACCTACATATTGTTCTTATGTACAAAACTCTAAAAGAGTGAAATTTATTAGTCAGCTAAATTTTGTGAATTTGCTTTAAAATGTTTTTAAAGAAATTGTTGAGTTCAACTACTTAAATCTTAACGTACTGAATAAGAGATGTTATTTATGTGCATCAAGGATGCTCACGCTGAGATTTTGCAATGATCCGTTAGATACACGTATGGTTATGTAAAGAACCATATGTTAACATGTTAGTGGCGTAGGGGACGTAATCATTTGGGACCTTATTTTGTCAGAGTATATTAGGATTAAGCCGCAATATGAGCTCCATATTATTGGCAACGTTAACACTGGTATGAGATAGATGAACATTTATTATTAGTTTTTGGCTTCATTGTGCCAAAAAAAATGTGGAAAATATTTGTATTAGGATATTGTCATTGTTTAATAGAAGTATTATTTACCTACTCAGCCTTTCTAAGTCCTGAATAAATGTGGCGAAATGAGAGGGCAACAGTTTCAGCCATAAGCGAGAACGAAATGGTTGCAGCTTTCGAGGTTAATCCTTCGATTCAATGCTAATGTGACTGGGAGGGCTTTGATTGCGTGTGAACGCACACACGATGCGATAATAACTATACTTATCTAAGCTTTGATTGTTAAACAAGTAGGACGATAAATATAAAACCATCCCAAACTAGTCATAAATAAAAACGCCATTATTGCTATCAAGAAACCAATATATGCTACACGGTAACCACGTAAACAACTTCGCAAGATATAATGTACTATAGCCGGTAACAACTAAAATAATAACCAGCCACTTGCAGCCGTGGTTATTAAATATACTTAGCTTCACCGTACATCATCATCTCCCTGCCCTTTTCCCACGTTATGCCGGGTCGACATAGTATAACCGTAGTCTATACTTAAAGGTTTTGGCTAAATTTTTGCGGCTAACCGCCTGCCTGACACCGACCCTCCTCCCTTCACCGTACATAACCTTCAAATTGAGATTTATTATAAGAATAAGAATAATTATAACAAGCCTATTTTATAGGACTTAACCTTCACGTCTCTGGGACTAAGGTTTGAAGTAAATAGCAGCGCAAAATGATATCAATAAATTACAGATGCCAACATGTACGAAATCCGGTACGACGAATGTTTGCCCAATGACGCAAGAATAAAAGTCAACTTCCACTATTTATCTTACGGAACGATTCGTGACCACCGAAAACCGGGGATACCAAAAAAATAAAGTAAACAAAAAAAAGAATCGAGGTCCGGTCCGTTCTGAGAAGTGAACTTGTTAGTATCATCATTTATTACACCGCGGGTAACAAACCGGCATCGGAGTTTTATATTAAAGTGTACGAAAATATGAAAATATTTAATTATAATGCGAAACTTCATATTATCAGAAAGAAAAACACAGTTCACATTTAAATGGACGCGCGTGTTAATTCCCTTTTTTGTTATTGCCAGAATTTACAGCGTGCGATTAACATAATTGGTACGGCGTTGCAAGCGTTAAATATTTTCGCTTTTAATTCCCATTCATTAAATGTTTTATTCGGGTACATTACATGTTTTCATTTATGGACGATTTACATCGACAAATTATGCATTTGTTCAGATTAGAAGAGTTCTTAAAAAGATATAGTAAGTTAGAAATAATCACCTTATTCCTAATGATTGACACGTTTGTCTTCGAAACCCATAGTATTGCTTGGGTGGACGCTTGATTAAGAAACCTGGCCCGTGGATCGCCGAGAGAAGATCAGGACTTGGACTGTTTCTTATCGCGCGTTAGGCATGGCGATTCTATTGTGCCCAAGAGAGTCTGAGCGCATCTAATCATCTTGTTTAGATTTTCTAACTAGTTGTGCTTTATCCATCCGGTCAGTTTACAGTCCAATGAATAAAAAACATACTGGCTGCTATTAAAAATATCCTTACAAATAAAATCTTATAGAAGCAAGAAGGCGTATGATTGATTTCGATCAAAAATTGCGATTTTACAGTTTTGTACTCTAGAATTAACTATAGCGGCAATTTAAAGGTACACTTTTATGTACAAAACCACCTAAGTGGAGGCTTCCCAAAATTATAGTGGTTTAGGCTAGGCTTGGCCGTCTGCGATCTGTCACCTTAAGCCCGGTAAATTGTAAATGTCTTTCCAGTCAAACAGCCGAACTTATCAGTCATTCACAAAAAAACGTCTAAGATAGCTGTGGGGGTAGTCAAACCGATATGTAAAGCTTAAAAATTAATATGAAAAAATTGTTAAGAATTTTTACAATTAAATTGAAGGCTGAATGTTTTCACACCATTACATTTACAAAAATATTAATTTCGCTAAGTACATTTACAGTTATCCGTAATTTTATTCTTGATGCTTTTAATTTTAATATTCGATTCAGGTTCCATTAAAAGCTACTCGTTTTATTTTATAATATGTCAGATCCGATTAATTATTTTAATATATGTAATTAGTTTCTTTTGCACTTTGCTCAGAGAGCAACATCGATATTTTTATCGAGTCCCTTATTGTCGGTTCTATCTGATTTCTCGATTTTATTCGTGTATTTTTTCAGTGGAGTAGTGCCCATATCGTCGTCCCCGTTTATAAACAAGAAGATAAGATTGTGTCATGTATTTGTTAACAACAACATCGATTACCATTAAATATGGTTATTTCAAGTACATGTTGGTATTTCGTAAAATCTTTGACGTAAAATGAAGAGTGTTTTGTATAGGTAAATTTATGACCGTGGCATGATGAGTTTATGATTGAGATGTTGCCTATTACGTATAGATAAGTACTTATCTTATTTTATACTTGAATCCTAAACTCGACTTTTATGCGCTTTTAAACGGAACGAGTTTTCCGAAAAAAAAATGATTTTAAGATAATGATGGGTAGAGATTAAAATTCAGGATTTCCATTTTCGTAATTTCATGGCACACCTTCAGCTATTACACATTCATACATTATCATCAGTTAAATATCTGTCCGTCAATCCTCGCGTCCCACACCAACAACATGAAAAAGAAAATATAGGTAGAACGAGCTACTCCATATTAATACTTAAACGGATGTCAGTAAGAGATGCCTAGTTTATCTCTTATATGTACTATGTCGACCATAAATGTGACGTATGCTCTAAACGATCAAATAATATAATGTAGAGTACTCATACTCTTGACGAGCGTGTTTTCCATGTAATAGTGGACGCGAATGTGTTACGAAACGCATTACGATAGGCGGTGCGCGGTGATAAGGTCGCCGTCAAATGGACTATTTGTGTAGCGGCGCTGTATCAGTGACATCGATCACCGTCGCGCCCGGATTATGATACGAGAGATTTGCACAGATTAGCTGCAGGGTACCGATCAGGGTTCCTTATAATACTGCCACTATAAATTTTAATAAACATCGAAATCAAATTAATCAGGACTAATCTATTTTACTATACTTAACAATGAGCCGACAACATCTGTTGCACGAATGGGTGAACTCTCCCGGTTAAGTACCACGACCTCACAGAAGACAGGCGTGAAATAGAAGTATTTCTGCATGACGTCTGATGAGTGAGGTACGAGAGGCCAATCCTAGTTCTTTTCCTATCCTTGTCTAATAAAGAAAAGATGGGAAGGGGAAAAATGAATAATCAGATATATTTGTATATAATAAAAATGGTTAGTTACCTACTATATACACTTTAGTTGTACATTTTTATCATAAAGTGTGACCATGAACTTAAGTGGGTTTCTCAAAGTTTTTTCACGTCGACAAAAATAGAAGACTCGGTTAATAGAAGCTAGGCGGCTATCTAGAGGCTGAAGTATCACGAAAGCGCTCAGGCGAGCGTGTTATAAACTTAGAATGTTGGGGAAAATACCATCATGTGATACATGTTTTTATTACTTAACATATCTTAGTTTAAACTGTAATTTACGATATTGCTTTTAGTGTTCTTCATTTGCTATACCTCTAGTCTCCAGTGTTCACTATATATAAAAGTTGAACCTGACTGATACATCAACACAGCTAAACTACTGGATCTAGACTGGACTTACAAACCTGGAATTTGACATACTACAAGTTATTATAATGTGGGCAAGCAAGAAAGTAAAATTTGGTAATTCGAAGCATAAAGAAGATACTGTACAGTAGGCGCAACCGAATACCAATAAGATTCGGTGGCGAGGCCGACGACGAGGTTGCTCGGAGACCAAGACTTTATAAAGAATTTAGTCAGTCTTGAGAACAGACGTAAAATTTTACCATTACACGTTAGGACACAAGGGTGGTATCCACCGCGCGTTTGTATGAAACGATTCGAGTCTTCGGCAAAGGATTGGGCCATGTAGCCACCGTCGGTTTTCCGTCCAATTATGACGTAGGATTTGTGAATAGGTTACTAAACTAGGTCACATCACCACGTAACGTTAGGTGGGATTGTGGTGAAGCGCGAGTTTATTCAATAAAAAAATGGAAAAGCAAAACCCATGAAGGAACATTTATATATTTTAGCCAATATGTACTGTTTTCTTTAAAATTTCCTAAAAGAGTCACACGAGGGCTGCGACTTTATTACATACAGTTGAAACTATTGATGCGATAATTTATATTTGATTCAATGAAAGTCGCCACTTTGTAAATTAATATTTATTGTAATATTAAGGTTTAGAAATCTACTGGACAAACTATATATGATGAAGAAAGGCTTCGCGATAAGACCACTTTTACACAATAGACATACTCGAGGCACGTTTAGAGCCGCTCGAGGATTTGGCGCATAACGACAAAACCCTCACTGTTATTCTGTAAAAATATGATTACTGTTGTAAAAAAAGAGGTTACTAAAATTATTAAGACAAAATTATACGGAAAGTTTATATTTCAGATAAACAATGCGTAAATACATCTTAATTCGATGTAACTAATCTAATCACCTGACATTTTACAAAATACGTATGCAACTAAATATTTAAATATGTTTTTTTAAAATCACTAACGTATCATTATCACAATAACTGTAATACGACTAAAAACAAGTCATATGTAAACACGCTGTTAATTAAAGTCTACTTATAAGAAATTTATAAAACGCAAATATTATCACAAAGCTCTTATAAACCAACATAACGTACGGCTTAATTGCTTATAAATAACTTCTAGGCAATACTTAACGAACTGCGTCAATCATGCTTCAACACCTCTAACATTAGCATATGCCTGTTCAATTAAAGGCATTAATATATAACTTACTATCAATTCTTGTATCTAACACGCAATATAGTACAACTATGCTCTTAGAGTCGAGTTTCATTAAACATCACATGACGTTTTTATTCAAATGTAAGATATCGATATCGAAAACATCCCTACTAATATTATAAATGTGAATGTAAGTTTGTTTGTTACGCTTTCACGCGAAAACTTCTCTACCGATCATCATGAAACTTTGTACACATATTCTTAGAGGTATTAGAAGTAACATAGGATACTTATTATGAAAAAAACAGTATATAGAAAGCGAAGTATGTATGTTCCCTATACACCTAGACTCCGAAACGACTGGACCGATTTCGATGAAATTTACATGGGTTGACCATATTGGCACATACCTGTGTTCGGCAGCGATCGGATCAACATAATTGGTGGTACCCGGGCGAAGCCGGGGCGGGTCACTAGTAAGCCATAAAGCTTGCCACAAATTTAAAAAGTATACAATATTTTCATTTAAATAACGTGTAAGAATATTTTGAATTGAAACCGAAACCAAGTAATTAATAATATTTGCAATTTATGGCAATATTTAGTTGTACTATTTAAATATTAGTTAACTAATAGTACCTTTTAGTTAATATCGTCGTGCATGTCCTAAAGTAAAGCCTTGTAAGTCTATGTATGCGGATACATTTCTGAGATCTAACTTTTTGAGATCTTATCTTATCGATCTTAAAACCATAAAGGAAATTCATCGACAATATTTCTAGGTAAAAGAACAAATGTTGATCAAATATCATGCAGTTTCAACAGCCATTATATGACTATTTAAGGTATTATTTACACACGCGGCGTAACGGATGCGAGCGCGTTCCAGTGTAAAAAAACTGCTTAAAGTAGTATATTTATCGAATTGATCTATAGTTGCGTCAAGAACACTCCACCTTTAACTTATCCTAGGAAATCGTTTAGATTATTCGCGCGTAATTACATATGACATTTAAAGGGGTCTTAATTGCATATTATCTGCTACTTCGACGAGTGCTGTTGGAAAAAATCTTGTAAATGACAAGATAGCGTTCATTAGAACGATAGCATAAAAGGTGCATTTACTTGTTGGCTTTTGCCGTTCGATTGATACACACGGTAATAGTTGGTTCATAGTCACTATGGATCTGGGTATGGTATATGGGTCCAGCCAGCTAGGATATTCCAAAACGACATCGTGAAGACCACACGAGCTAATGACCTTACTAAGTGTTCATAATTGCCATACATAAAATATATCGTAGATATTTTTTTACCCGTTTCTTTAGTAGAAGTCGAAGAATGATTAAGCGGCTCACCTAATGTTAAGTTACCATCTATCTTTATCCGCGCCAATCACAATAGTAAGTAACAGACGCCTGACTTTTGTGAGAAAAAGCGAGAAGGAGGAGTATAATGGAGGATAGGAGAGGATGGGATAAGGGCTCCGCCTGCTCATTCGTCACACGAAATAAAGAACGATAAACTATCTATATATTTCACGCTAGTGTTCAGTGCGGTGTTTGTTTAGAATAGCAAAACATTATCAAACATCTGATGAGGTCCTTCGGTGGTTCAATGATAACGGCCCGTAAAGCGGACTATAAAATTACAAAACCGTGATGTCATAAGTGCTGGAAATATCAAACAATTTAAGTTAATCGTTATAAAAATATGCAAAATATGTTTTATTTAATGTGTAAAATTCATACATACTTTGCCAAGCGGAACAGAAGTGCAGCTAATGATAATAAAAGTTTGAACGTATAATTCTGTTGTTTTTTGTAAATAATCTAAAGTATTTAATATTAATCTGATACAGTAATATATCTCACGATCTACACGTTTATTCAATTAAAATTACATCTTGATGCTCGCTACATTTTAGATTGTTTTTTTTTGTCCTAAGGTCATGAAACATTTACGTTTTGTAATGGACACATTTAATTACGATGCACGTATGTGTACACTTCAGGTCCATTAGTAAAAAGAGCTCGTAACGATTTTGATATTTAACATTGCAGGGACCTGTCTTCGGTTTTTATAGCCATGGACATTCTCCACCGCATTGTAAATTTAGGGAATCCGTTTAGAGCAAGTTGTTTATGTCAGGAATAAAGTATTGGTGTACGCTCCTCGTACTTACTCCAAACTTTTGTTTGGTTATAGTGTTTTTGTTAGAATCTTTCCTTTTAATACGTAATTAGCAGTGCTAAGTTGAGAATTTTAAGGTGTAATTTAAATATTTCTCATTTGTGATAACAATACGGTAGCTAGAATTTTTATAGAAAAATCCTTTCGGGGCAAAAATTAAAACAATGGAAGAAAATTACACAGCGTTATTAACGTAAAGAACTATTGTTTAGAACAAAAGACGCAGCGACCGTGATATTAATTTCAGTCGCATGTTTATTTTAATGTTAGCTCTAATGGAAGTCGACCTTAATTTTTATTTTTTTGCTACATATAGCATCACTATGGGCTTGATATCAGAATATTTGTTAACAAATAAATTTAAAGATATCCTTTACTTAATATCCAGAATTTCTTTGCTGGAATTTGAAAACTTTATCTTCGTCGCAACTGCAAAATGGTTAAGTTAAGATAAAGTTATCTGAACAAGAGTAATTACACAATCGAGAGCAAAAAAATCGATACTAAGCCCTTTGGATTTCGCCATACGATATAGTTCACCATACCTCTTACTTTCTTAGTTCTTGGAAAGATCTGCAGTCGGAAAGTTCCTCTATTCGCAAAATTATGAGAGTTATTCGGATAATTAATTTCGGAACGAGGCGATTAAATAGTTCTCCTCTTTGTGACGTAGCATCCGCTCGACGCGACGTCACGAAAAAATTTGCCCCACAACAGGAATTTAATCAAAGCCGACACCCTGCCCCCGTGTAGGCAACTATGTAGGCAACGCCGTAGGCGCACAACTATCTTTAAGTATTTACTTTGGTGCCGTTGTATACAAGTAAACGATATTTTGTAATCTTTTTTTAGACATGCGAAGTTACGAACGTTTGCATTCGAGAACGGCGGTAAAGTTGATTGCGGTTTCTTTCCAAAAAAGTCGGTAGATGACTACTACATCGGTCTATTCCAATAGGATTGAACGTGATAACTCATATAACAGCAGAACTAATGTACAGGTTCCAAAAGAAAAAAAGAAAAACAATAGTATTCGTATCAGTCGTAGTGGCGTAGATCTTGTGTATAAATCTCTGAATGAAGTCAGGTGGTGATGTTAGGTGGATGTTTGGCCATGCTTACTGCGCTCTCGTCGTGTCTCTGCCTTGTGTTTATGTATCTCTTTGTGCCTAGTAGTCAACTTTATCTGTATGGAATAATATGTTCGCGCACCACCGACAGGGCAGCGCTGAAAATCAGTGTTGTGAACCCCACAACCCATGCTGAGCGCTGTCCTATTCGTTTGTTATTTCTACAATTGTAATTTGTAACTATCTGCATTTAAAATAACAACGGATAAACTTTTTCTTTTTTCTTTCAAACTACGATGAGAGAGTACTTTGGTCTTCAGATTAAAACGCAGCACTTCAGAGCAAGATAGTTATTGACAGTAAAAGCATATATACAATTTGGTATATCATAACCATACTGCGTTACACTACTAAACGACATCTAGATATTTATAATACACATGTAAAATATTTTCATTAAATACTTTCACTGATAGATAGAGCGTGTCACTTGCGGGTAGAAAAAAAGGGTAAACACATGGCATAAGTTAAAAGAAACCGTTTCGCTTTCAAGTCTTCACTTTTCGACTGCTGATGGCATATCTACTACTTTTTGTATTATATCATTGGTCAGTTGTAAAACAAATGTCAACTTGTTTACTCGTTCAGTTCTCTAAAAGCCTCACCTTTTACATAACAGTGTCACAATTCGAAGAATAGAGTAATTAAACTAACTAAAAACTTTAAAATTGAAAGTATTTTTCAGAATTTCATGTCGTTATGGCAGCCATAGACGGTAAAGATGACATACTCACATGCCTAAAAACCTGTTTTTCCAACGTTACTTCCTTAGTTGGCAGTATTACTTTTCGATCACCTTTACTTATAACTAGAAACAATAGTTAAAACTATTTTGCATCAGTTTCCAGTGTCCTTGTTCCTTTTATAGACGAATTAACTTACATAGGTTCAAAAGGTTTAGCGGCTATATAAAAACATGAACTCAGATAAGGAACGAGTATAGTCAATGGGCTTTAAATGGTGGATGGTTGAATATTAGTATTGAAGTTGGATTATTGACTAATCATATATGAGAACACGACGCTGACCCGGAGGTAATAATGTACGATTGTAACCTAGTAATGTAAGTAATGAAAATAATGACTTTTAATCAAGTATACTGCATTTTGTTAAGAAATTTATCAAAGCATTTTTTTTGTGTTTAGTGGCATATTAAATATAACTTTTGGCTTATACTATAGATTAAAAAGTAATCCCTTAGAGCGGTGAGAGCGGGAAGATGTCGTGCTTGCTATTGGTTAATCGATTTGATGCGAGAAAATGTTTCAACGACGCTACGCTTACAACTTCAACCATTAAATCGATTGCCGATTATCAACACCGTCCACATTTTATTTAACAATTTGAATTATAACTCCTTTTTGTTACATTACTTTTACTTAAATGTATCACTGTAAATAACTTCAGTTAGCTCCTACTTTTGCAACACATTGACTAAACACCTTTACATAACCAATGATTAGCCAAGATTTTTAGCGCTATAAGTAAATCCTACAAATAATGTAAAAATAAACCATCCACCAATAAATCATTTGTGGAGAACAGGAGAACAGATAATGTGTCCCTTCGTGTAAGATCTTGTATCTCTTGATGACTTCTCATGTGGATAATATTTACCTTACTTGCGATTAAAAACAATCAAGTATCTGCTGATAAATACACTTCTTATTTTTTTACAATCCCACATACTTCTAGTGTATAGCTTTGTAGTAGCTTTAAAACGATGGTGCATGATGCAAGTACATGTATTCATATATGCCCTACAGTTTTTGCTCATCAAAAAAACCGCAGCTGTCTCTTTGACTTGATAAGGTAAAAATAAGTCGAATCTTACAAACTAAGGTCTGTTACTTTGTTGCAGACATTCCTTGTACGGATAATTGTACATCAATTTAGGAACAAGTTACACTGTGCTATATTGAAACGAGATATTATCTCATTAATAAATCCATATTTGTCGAAGATTAATTGTTGATAACGTCTTTATGGCTTCAGTATAAAAAACTGGATCTTTTTTACTCTTGACTTAAAAATTGCATCCGTGATGAACAGTGATTCCTGCCTTCACACACAAACTTCGTAGTTCAAGTCCGCAGAGGCATCGACCCATGGAACTTCGGTGTCATTCGTTGTTAGTTGCTACCAACGGGGCATTGGGCGAGGTTGCTTAGTGCTAAGTCTTTACCTAGTTGGTTCCTTCCGTACGAATCTTTCGACAAGGGCCCACTATGGAGAGGCCCTGCTATCTTACCAATTAACGGATGGCGTGTGTTGTATTTTACATCGAATGATTTATGAACTTTACTCTCTTTAATTCATTAAATTAAATAAGTGTGATTTTACATAATTCCAAATTCCCAAGAAGGCTCTCTTCTTCTATTGCCTTTCCAGTTACTGAAGGTTGGCCAGCCAGCTTGTTGAACTAACTTTATTACTTGGAAGCCTTAACAATTGTCCAGATCTTTATACCTGTTCAGTTGTACATTGCATGTGCTTTGCGCTTAAAAACACTCTGTTCCCCAAACAAAGTTCTGCCAAGATAATAAAAGCTTGGTTAAAAACATCAAGAATGATTTCTTACTAAACCCCTATAACAATCTCTTACGGAGGTCGAATGACTAAATACATCGGGGATACTCGTTACCCTTGATTTGGTATAAGTGTCCGAGTGGGGTAAACTGATTCCGACTTATCCAATTACGTACACCCTCCCTTAAAAGGGGCATTAGTATTGGGGGCTTATTCTTGACATTCTACATACGTTGCTGTATTTCTGAAGATAAAAAGTCATACATTTACATCTGTATAACAAAACATTTGGTTTTCTTTTTATTTTAAAATTTGTTATTTTTATAGAAAATGGAGGCAAACTTTAGCCGACGTGTGAAGTAAACGTGATGATAAACGTCACCCATTGATATCCACAACAATGCGATGAGTTGCTGATGCGATGCCAGACTTTCAGGGTAGTGGAGGGATGTAGATACCAATGGTAGCATCCGCAGCAGCAATATCTATTGCACGAATGGACCAGCTTGACCGGTGAAATAACACGGCCTCTCAGAACACTCCAAGACCAGGGGTAATTTTGCATT
This sequence comes from Papilio elwesi, assembly GCA_029849275.1. Classification (NCBI taxonomy): domain Eukaryota; kingdom Metazoa; phylum Arthropoda; class Insecta; order Lepidoptera; family Papilionidae; genus Papilio; species Papilio elwesi. Next base: position 3,122,864 of record CM056709.1, read on the forward strand.
TCGTCTCATGAGTTAGGTGCCCAAGAAGGCCCAAATCTAAAAAAAGGGAAGGGGGGCTCTCCGTAATAGTTAAATGGCAGTGTAATTATTTAGGTGGCTAATATCCTATAATAAACGGTTGATGCCTAGCCGAACTTGTTGCATTGTTAAATATATAATGAACTGTTATGTTTGTAATGAAAGCATTCAAGATAGCATTTGCAGTTGTCTCCTTATAATATAAGTCGTCCGACAACCATTGCTCTATTGAATGTAAATGCATCCCTATCGATACAGCGTCTTGTGAAGGATTGAATCGTATATACACATATGTTCTCTACCTTCTTAAAGGACTACCATACATATAACAATCTAGTTGCTTTACTTGCATAAGTGAATTCTACGGTTTTATTTTTAGATTATTTAAAAGTTCCATATCTATTTCTGTCCGTCGGTTTTAAATAAATGTGAGTGTTTTTGTGTATTAGTTTGAATTTGTTATCGACAAAGACTATCGGAAATACTGATTTGACTACAGATTAAATATCGTTGAATAATTGTTACTATATATCAAACATTGAAAATACTTCTACTTTTATACAACCGTATATTGGATTGAAATTATAAATATTAAATGCTTGTGAGATGTCCATGTTCAAAAGAACAATTTAATTGGTGTACTGGTAAAGATTAATACCACTGTGTATATGTAGCGTGTGTGGCTTTCGATATTCATAAATAAATTGCACATTTTATGAATTGTTTAACTTTAAATATTTATTTACTAAACACATGTCGTGAATGTAAGAATAGACTCCCTCCGATATCGCTAAGGCGTCGACATTTCGAACGGCCCATTGGCTCCGTAACATTGTAGATAGAGGAAATTCGGTTATTGGGATTAATGAAAGCGGAAACATCTCGATTTGTTATGTCCATTATCGCCGCTGATATTGTCCGAGGTAAAAACGTCACTGAATGAATCGAATTGATACGGTCGCCCCTTTTATATTTTTTGTATCGATATATTTTGACTGTTCCATGATAAATATAACAACATTTTAATTTAGATAGAATTTATAATACCCAGCGTTTGCTCGGTATGGGATCTGTAAAATTATTAAGTTTACTTCAATATTTTTATTTTCTTGATTATAATTTGTACATAGTTTAATTATTTGTGACAATTAAATTTGTAGCTTAATCTTTTATTTATACTTGTTTCAGGAAAAGTCTGGCGAACCTTACTCCGGGAAATTATCGGTGAAATCGGATTTAAGTCCTGTTTTCGGTAAGTTCTTAGACTATAATTAATTGCAATATATCGTCTAATATTATTTTATTCAATAAACCTAACAAGGGATACGCCTAGCGCAGCACCGGACACGGTATTTTATGCCTGGATCACTTTGTAAGAGTATCTATTCGACTGCGTTGTACGTACTTACTTACTTAAGTTATGACGAGAATAGTTCTTACTTCAATACCCAATTATCAATCCAGTGTGACGAGTCGTATGGCGGGTTTCAGCTGCGTTGCCAGCTACGGTACGGCTTCGTGTTTGGATCAGTGTTGATGTCAATATTTATTAATTAATGATAAGCTGAACTTAAGGTTATCGGTATTGTTTTGTTTATATAATTGTGTTTGTTTTGGTTATATAATAAATAGCAGGAAGACTGTAGTATTATTCCGAAAGATTTTGACAGTCCACAAGACAAATCAGCGTACAATTTACTAGGCCTAGGAGCTGTATCCTGAAATACGCAAATGCTAAAAATCAACGCGTATTATGTGCAGTTGAACTACAATCTATAAAGCATACATAAATCGTTCAATGTAGTGATGTGAAATTGATTTCAGTGAAACTACGACAAGGTGGGAATTATCACCGGGGCTTAATGCCGGGGCTCGGCTTGCGGCTATTATGTGAGAATTATGTGTGTTTTATCGCCAGCTTATAATCATCTGTCACTATCGTTACAATATTTTCGTATAATTTCATCTGGCTCCACCTCTGATTAGAGATGTCATCGTATCCGAGATCGAGAAATATCGATAAAATTCTAAAATTCATGACCTTACTGTTTGCGAAGTTGTCGAAATAGTTAATTCAATGGAAGCTTAGTTTCCATTCAATATAAGTATTCCTAGCTTGTCAATGAAACGTAAAAGGTGTTTCCTTATAATTCTTTAATATTTTATCAAAATTGATGGTCATTAAACTAATTAGCATCAATATCATCTAACTCATTAGATGTTTGATTCGGAGTGACACTGCGGTTCGAATACTTTCTAGTTATTTGTGTTCAAATATTAGATTATTTCCCCGATATAAAGACGAAACATGGTTATTTTAGAAGGAAAACATTTAAAAATCATGCATTTTTACTTACTTTTTAATTGTATTATTTTAAAGCCTTCTTTTATTGTAATAATTATTAAGGGTAACAACAATTACGTTTTATTATATATTACAGTAAATTATTAAAATATATTCGACCTATACAAAAGAATTGATATCGACACTTTATCGGAGTCTATTCCATCACTAACCGTCCACGGCCGAACGCCTCGTTATTTGTTGTTATTAGTGTCGTTTTTTTCTCATTTTTTTTCCTCGGGAGGTTTTTGAGAACCGGTTACGGAGTCTAATCTGATCAGTTCACCACGACCCGAGCTCAGTGCCGGACCAGGAAAAAAATATAATGCACCTGATATACACTCAGCATCTATACAGTATACTCGATTCTAGACTTTGTACTCTTTATTTTAAGGTCATATATTCTATACATTGTTCTGATGTGATTATAAGTGCAAAGAACGATATTGGGTTATGTTGAAGATATTCATTGGCTCCAGTAATGTAACCTTTGATTGTGTTCTGCATTTTAAATCTCTCTTGTTTTGTTGTTCACATACAATATGGCATTTCTGATAGGTTTTGGAGTGTTACATTAACAGTCTGAAAATATATCAATTAAAATGAGTATCTTTAGGAAATCATTTTTTGTTTATTATTAATACAGTTTAAGGGACAGTCACACCTTTACTCTGGTAATTATAATTGAAGACCAATATCCTTATATTCTGACGCCAATCCTGGTTAAATATATTTGTGCAAATAATAGCTGGCGAACCTATGATCGTCCATTTTGTACATGAACGGTATTCTTCATAGAACTACTCAGTTAAAGAAATACATTCATTCGAACTACATCTACTTTTTTTTATTAAAGGAAATTAAGTACCGTTAAGCTTTACTTTCTGGCAGCACGTGAATAAAATATCTTTAAAAAAAATTACAAGTATCTTCCTATGTCAATATTAAGTGGCTCGAGTGTTAATTTTTTATGTTTCATTATTTATTATGTTAATAATTAAATGATTTCAGTTTAATTTCAATCATTGATTCATAACTTCATTATACTGACACGCGTCGTTCATTACGTGCCGCAGCCGAAGTTATAATTTCATCAATTCAATGCGTTAATCCGCGATAAAAACGATTAATAACCTGCCGGTATATTTATTTTGCACGTATATTTTATCTCGCTGTTGACATTTGCGGGTAGGTTTTTTATATTATTGTGACTAATGTGTAATTTGATATTTAATTTATTCATTGCATACAACGAATCGGCGATTAATTAAGATAAATGGATGATTTGAGTGTTAGGACACGGCTCCTAAAATTTTCTGATTTGTCGCTGTAATTCATCGTCGCCTTTGTTCGTTCGTTATGAGATCATCAACATTAATACAATTCTTTTACTCCATGATGTCTGGACTTCAATAATTTAATATTAAAAGAGGCAAACATGTAAGTGAGCTTACGGGCTCACCTGATTTTAAGTGACGAAAAATCCAATTAATATCTTTAACAACAAGACGAGTAACAAAATCGTTTTAGCCGTTTATGTTGTTTTTCCTAACCAATACGACATACATGTAGTCCTCCTTCTGAGTGAACTCCTTCCTTGAAACCTGGCAACGTATTTGTAGTTCCTGTGATATTGTGAATGTTCCTGGGCGTCGGTGATTACTTAACATCACGAACAGTGACGGCGACCTTCTTCCTGTTTGACTCTTTTCCTATAAAATCTAGAAGTCACAAGGAGTAGATAAATATGAAAGAAAGACGGTATTCTGTGAGGTCGTGAAACTTGTCAGTTTGAGCTGACCTTATATTGAAAGTGCTACCGCTTTTGATTCTACCACAGTTTGAGAATTTCTTAACAATAAAGAACCTACATAAAAGCCGCATCTGCAACTTGTCATTGTAGCGGATGCCTCTGGGTAGCGTAAATCAGTTAAACCGTTTGCAGTTTTTTCCTTTCTACCATAAAAACGATTCCCATCTTCTGGAGTCTCCTATCAGCCGCATCCCTCGACATCCCAAAGGTAATAAAGTATAATAATGTAAAAATTTGCTGGTGGACTTCCTTTCATAGGAAAATATATTGCATAAAACTTATAAAATGTTATGAAGACTGTATTAAAGATCTCTTTTAATAACTCTCTCAAAACTGTAGACAAGTTGCCGTAAACTATGTTTTAAAAGCTCTATGTTTAATAGCATTTATATCGTGATAGTGGTTCGATAAATTCGAGGCCATTATCTATTTTCGTATATATCTATTAAAAATAAACTCTAAAGTTTAGTCCATGTATCAAATGTTGCGCTCAATGGATTTCAGATGATATGTATTAGGGTTGTCTCAATTTGAGTTTCAATTAAAGATCTTGAATCAACATTTCGATAAACATAAAAATAGAAACCTCTTTCTGTTATAATTCTAGGGCTGACACCAACAGCTGTTTGCGAAATACGACAAAGGCAGTGTTCCGAATGTTGCTGGGCATCCGTGGGCCATCCATTAGATGACTTGCTCGCCTCTTTCTTTTCAGTTTTTTTTTCTAAAACAAGGGTCGTAAGCGTTTGTTTGTTGATAACAACAAACGTGTTACTGGTCGTTACCATACTTATCTGATATAGATAATCAATAAAGATTATCTGGGACTAAAATTTATTTCAAGGAAACGTATCCAAAAAGTATATTATCGAATTCCTTGAATATGTCTTTAATTATAATCTAATCTCAATCCGTTTAAAAAATACGTGAAAAATATTACTTCCCATGGAGCTTATTGTCTTTAATGTGTTATTTTCTGCCATCCCTTTCCCACCTCTCGTTATTCTATCATCTCCGTCCCGCTCACTCTCACAATTCGCGCACAACCAGTCGGTTACCTGTCGCGATGCACGCTGTTTTATGTCATTATATCCAGCATCTAATTGGAACTTGATATGCGTTCACAATTAGACCGTCGTCGTTAGGAGATTAACGAGCTTTTTACACTTATAATATGAGCTGGCGCAAGTTACAAACGCACAGTGTGATTGGGGTCCGACCAATTTATAATTAAAATATCCACATGTACATATTCATCTTTAAACTTTAATGAAATGGTTAAAGCGTTAATAGATTATATATTCGACATAAGCCTGTTGCCATAAACTGGCAACCGTGATTAGATGTAAAACGAAAAAAATAGTATATAAAAAGAGAAGTATGTATGTTTCCTATACACCTATTGACTCCGAAACGGCTGGACCGATTTCGATGAAATTTACAGCGGTTGTCCAGATTGGCACATTACTGTGTTTGGTTTATCGGATCAACATATTTAGTGGTACCCGGGCAAAGCCGGGGTGGGTCAATAGTACATTAATAAAGGAACATGAGCAGACAATACTTAAAAGTACATATAAATGCTTCATCTGCATACCGTTCTTCTGTGATGTTAAGCCCGCACAGAAAGTAACGCGACTCTATTGTATAATATAATGTAATTAAAAAAACTATTTACCCTAATTCGAAAGATTAATTAGATATAAGTTAAACTTAAGAAAATGCAAAAGTAAAGGTATATTTAATAAAGTTTTTGTTCCACGAATGTTACGTTATGTTACGGAGATACCAATCTGTCTAATACATTTTCTGTCTGTTCTTTATATTTGACCATGAACTCTCCTTCGCTGTAGTAAGAAAATAACGTTTTTGATGTATGTACCTTAGTCAAATAATAAAAAAAGAATAACTAATCTTAATGTTTCGAGTCAAAGTTCACACCTCTCCGAATATTTATTACTATTGCTGCTTTTGTTTTTATTTCGGTTTACGATCGCTAATCATAACGCGCAATGTATTGACAACGATTACTAAAAACGCATAATAATTTCTTACAAAATACTATGAATCGCTTCCTCTTACAGCCGTTACTTATCCATTATTCTATAAATCGCTTTAGGGTCTCGCATCATTAAATAATTAAAACTAACGACACGATCTAATTTTTGATAATTTGATAATATTGAAACGGGAGGAATATAGGAGGAGTAGAATGGTGTTAATTTAAGGAGATACTCGTGAATCCTTTTTTTATGTTGATTTGCTTACTGATTTAACATATATTTTTCTCTTAAATATTTTTGTAATAAATAATCGTATTATTCACAGTGTAATATTAAAATTTTCTCACGGAACCATTATAGCAATATAAACTATATAAGCGTGTATACGAGTCAAACAGGTTCCGGCGGCCGGACAGTGGTTTTTGTAGGCGATAAAGATGGTAATTGCTTTGCAGGGTGTACCTGTCAAGTGTTTGGAGCTCTGCGGGTCATCAATCACTCCGACTCTAAAAAGCCCTCGTCCTTTTTTTTGTTTAAATTATAGTAATCTCACACATACGCGGCCCTCACGCTAACGTCTCTTGACATTTATAATCGCAGTCAGCTTTGCTTCAGGAATTTCGTGGTGTCGAGGAAAACATCGCTTATATGATATATACTAATCCACGTCATATGTTCTATACTTGACGTGTAATTTTTTTAGACTTACGTTGAGGATAAACAAACATAAGGGAATATAATATATATATATATATATATATATATATATATATATAATACCTATACTATGCAATCAATTTTTTTAACCTCCTACAGTAACTACCCCGGGGTATAAATTGTCACTCCCCCGCTAGTTTTAAATACGTGGCTATCTATAAGTATGGGTTTAAATCATTTTGTATACAATATATATATTGTTTTTAACCCTCTTTATTATATTACTAGAGAATATTGATGATATTGAAATAGGGCTAATTAAAATAAGTAAATAATTAAGAATTTACAGTTATAATCAAATCTACATAAACTACTGAGAATGTGCCGGGTCCATACAAACCTCATCTAAGTTTATGGACTCAAAGATGAAAAATTTATATCTGGGGCCGATATATGTGAAATAGGTACTGATTTTCGCATGCAGGTTATAGGCCTGTAACTATTACTTTGCGAGGACGTCTATTGTGTCTTATAATGTATAGTACCTCAGTATTCTGTAACAATATAACGCTAACAAGATTTTCTCCTTGTAGATACCTAATGGCGTAAAAGATAACAACCGTAGCTAGAAGGTGCGGATAAGTATTTTGCACGGTCCCACCGAGTAATAAAACGAGAGAGCAGTCTCTCTCATTTTATTAACATCATTCATCACTCCTTTACTTTGAACTATACATACGTATACGATATAAACATACGTAGGTGGGACTCATTTTGATATGGTCTTAGTTAGTCGAACGATTGTGAATTTCACTCACTATAATATGTGTCATATTATAAATCACACGGACACATACGGGGCGACGCTGCGTATGTAGGGACCACAAAAATGGGCCGACGAACTGATCAAGAATGCAGGGAAGGGGAGGTCTAGGTGAAGCAGTGCGGTGTTTGGCTGACGATGAATGAAGTAAAAATCAATGGATAGACAAAAGCCGGAATTTTAACACAAATAGGAAACTATACATCAGATTTGCTCAGGAACATAGTGATGACCAAAATAAACTAATTTGTGTCTATTATTTATTTGCGAACTCGATCCACTAAAGTAATAAATATTTCACGGTATCGATTTTTATCATAATTCCCTGAGCAAATAATAATTCTCGGCTACAAACCGCAAAAAAACACGTAATTTTATGCGACCGCAAACACATAAATGTGACTTCATGTCCGGCCGGGGTACGAACCCCGCCCGCCCAGGTAGAGATTTTATAACGCTTTATCTAAAGTCCCTTTCAATGTTGCCACTCAAAGTTTCTTTATTTATTATAACGATTCGATTAATTTATTCCTTTTGCCTTAATACGCAACAAAATGTTATAAGACACCTCAGGTTCAGACTTATTTTATTTTACCGTTTGTGACATTTTTTATAGTAGAAGGAGGCAAGCTTGCTTGCTTGTCACCCGATGTTATATCGCTATCGCTACCAATCGAAATCCGCAACCGTTACAAGCGTTAGTAATATGCGTTGCCCTCCTCTTTTATCATGGAGTGGGGGGGGGGGAGTAGGAATAAGCCGATCCAATATTGAAATTTTATATTAATACTAATTATGAGTCCCTTAACAGGTTGCTTATTCATTCTCTTCACTAACCCCAGTCATCCCGCGAAATTTCTTACTAGGTACTCTATTGTGGTAACAAACAGATCGGGAAGTTGTTATCGTTCTTTGCTACACCTACATATGTGCCTTGCACGGATTACGCGAATATGAAATTTGATAAGGTTTCACATAGCGAAAATAGTCATGTGCGTACCGGTACACGTTCCCGGAACATGTCTCCCCTTGCCAACTATACGTGCTCGCTGATACGTCAGATAAAATGTTTATCTAACATACTTAATGCTCCATCTCTCGGTTCACCTTTTCGCGTACGTGCCATCCTAGGGAAAATGTGTCGTGCTACATCTAATAGAAAAATATAGTTATGTAAAATTGGCTATGTTATATTTTTCAGTGTAAAATATAAATTATCGTTTAACGTCACGTGACCGATTTGATCACTTTCTCCTTCATCTATAAAAAGTTTGTTCCCTGTCGGGATACATCATAGATTTATACGGGATAAACCTTAATTTGGTGCAAGAAACTCAAAAGCAAGTTTATATTAGATTGTATTCTCAATATCGGGTAACAACATATCTCCACGAGATCCATTTATCTTCGTATACAATAAAATACTAGTGTGTTACTTGCATTACATACTGAGATTATAACCGTCCTATAGCCTGAAGAGGGCGTTTAAGTTTTAGGGTTAGTAATTTGGAACTTAGGTTTCATTGTAAAAATTATGAGCTGATTAACTACTGTCATCATTTAACTACTAATGAGCTATGGGTACAGACAACTTACATTGAAGATAAAACCGGTAGCCAGTTCCCTAATCGGCCGATGGCGTGGTGTGACTTTCACTATACACCCGTATGTGTACACACAGAAAAACGTGTGTACAATTGTGTTTAATACATATTACACGGCGCGGTCCGGACTCGGTCAATATTTGTTTAGGTTTCAGACCTACCGCGGCATAGATTCCGAGAACGAGTACGCTGGATCTTATTGAATTATGGCGTACGATTTTATTTGAGATGTGAGCTCGTGTTTTGTTGTTGCGAGCGATTTGTTTGTCACGCGATTTTATGTTTGGTTACTGCATAGCAAATGAACGGATTTCTACTGGAAAACTTCTCGCGCTTCTTCCACATCTATATTTTTAATACGTTAAAATTCTAACGATTACTTCGTCCAGGATGTCTAACAACATCGCTACTCACTTTTGCAACGTTACATTTGCTGTGCCACTTTTCCATTCATCCTTTCAACATGAAACGAAACAACCTCACCTTTAGATATTAGAAGTTGGCTCTCAATTGGAACGACATAATGGGCATCCTGAATTTAAAAGGAGTTAGTAGTGTTAGTTTAAAGTAAAATGATGAGCAATTCTGTCCACGCCACAAAAGATCAGAAACAAGTAGTGTGAATCATTATATATGATGATTCAGTACAAAAGTGCATTCATTAAGTGGTTCAGAATCTCAAGGCTAGATTCCTTATCAATCTTTTATTAACATACATGTCAGTTCGCGCATCAAGTATTGCCCTCTTTCTGGGAAGTAAACACTAGAAATAATATCGTTAATTATCTTTTATCATATCTAAATTAATTCAATAAAGATTTTATCGTAACGATAAGCTGGTTCAAATATACATTGTAGCAGCTAAGCGATGGCTTCTTGGTCTAATATTTAGTCAATAGACTTAACTTTAGTTGCTCGAGTTATTTTTATGAACAAATTGTAAATGAAGAAACACACACAGATATCGTCGACATCATGGTGGTGCCTATAAACACCATCACTAATGAAACAACAGCCTCTGCCAGACGCGTAGCTCTTCCACGAGAATAAAAACATACATCTCCGTATCGTGACGTCCTTATCTAGTGGACTTACAACTTAACTAGATTGTCGTTCCATCGTGCGAGGCTTATACATGGTTACGTAAACGCGATTCAAAATCATTTAGCCCCATCGGTCATTCGACTATACCTTCAAACTCGAAATCAACTATTTTACCTATACAAATAATAAAAATGTAAGTGATCGCTGTCTGTGCATTAAAGATATTTGAAAAAAAAATTGGGGGCCTTCATAAACGCAATAAAACCCAAAGCAATGACTGAATTATAATTATTATTTTTGTCTGTTTGTTGTTCACTTTAAATTTAATGTTTGTTTTATTTCAATCAGCTCATAAATAAAAATAGTTATATCAATTTAAAGAACCATGTCAAACATTTGTTAGAAAAAAATGTTATAAAATAGCTGTCCGGTCAAATAGGTTGAACTTTTAGTTATATGTGTTATTAGGTACAATATTATCTTTAAAATGATGATGGTTAAAAGTTTATATAAAGTTCAAAACAGAGCAGTTTCGGAGATTTTGCAAGCTTCAGCTAGACACACTGTGCATTGAGATATTCGTAGCACGCGCACGTGTTTCGGAGACGCACGATACTGCCTGGTAATGGTAACACCTATATTTGGTATCGCAGTATTTACACGTATATAGACGATTTTATAAATTATGTATGTATTCTTAAGTAATATGTTTTATTAGGTTAGGTTTGTAGCTTATAATTCCCGTGCACGGTCGGCGTTAGGCAGGCGACCGGCCGTAATAACTGTAGCCAGAACCTATACAATATGGACTACGGTCACAGTTTAAAAACTCATATGTGATCGTTAAGCTGTGCTACGGCCATACTGTGTTGATGCCAAATACGCTAGAAAAGGGATGGGATATGATGATGTTACGGTAGTATTAAGTAGGTAATATACCTAATATTTCGTTAATATACCTAAGTAAAATTGCAGGGCGGGTGAAACCACGAAGCACAGCTAGTTTTTTAAATATTATTAGATAGGTACTAAACGATTATGTAAAATTGTTTTATAAGAATCACACGATAATATTCCACTAAATGGTAAATTATATAAATTAAAGAAAAATATTTTAAAAATTAACATTACTCGCTGTATTATCATGAAATATTAAAGTCTCCTTCATTACGGACTCTTGTGTTATAATAAGTGAAATAAAAGCGGAGGCGCCATTAGTGTTAGATAAGCGAAGCCGGGGGACTCATTATAGTAATAGTACGCTTGCAATTGAATCGCTGCTTACAAATTGTGAAGGCATTCTAGCGCGCTCTCTACTTTTATTTACGTAGCAAATAGAACGGGATCAAAATGAAGAGAATAAAGTCTAAATTACAAGTTAAAAGGACTATAAATTAAACAGAATACTTGTGTCTCTTGTAACTAAAGAATACATCAGGATTTTTCACACTTATATACTATATAAAGAATAACGGAAACAAGTCCCTATTAGAATTTGTGCACTGTTAAACTAGATCCTGGAAATTCGACCCGCGACTGTCAATTGGATTAGACTGATTCGTAAATTGAACGCTCATTACCCTAACTAACATGGATAGGTAGATTTAATGTGTTTACACGGACCTCACGTAAAACTTTTCTATTATCGGGTATCTTTACATTACTTTGATTGTCTGCCTAATTCGTATCGCAATAATTTTGGCCAATGTAGGATGCCGCTTCTGCTTCGATTCCATGCTGCTTGCACCTTATCGATATTTTGAGTAATAATGAATACAGTGTTGACATAATATAAATCAAACAAAAAAACAACAACAATTTTACGGTAACTTTTCGCTATGCCTTTTTTGCTACTAATCACCTGTGACGTGTTGTGAACTAGCCACAGGCAATTAAAACCTTTATATCTTTTAAATACTAAAAAGGCTGTGTACTCCACAAAATAAATATAATATAAAAATATTAAAAAAATAAAACGACCAATAATAACATTTAAGTCGGCGAAATTCAGACTTAAAACTCACTGAGGCTTACTATCGTCGAGTACAGCCGTGAACAATTACGCTAAATGAGTCCTCGTCTCGGTATAATTTTCTCGTCAGGTGCTCCCCCCCCCCCCAACAATTTCTGCCTTGGCTAGCACTGCACTAATTTGGTTATGGCTAGCATTAAGAAAGGAATTTTGGGAAAGTGTGAAATATTGTACTATGTAAGATCGAAAGCATAAATAGATGACGAAGTTGTTAGCAAGGATATATGTATATTGGAAAAGACATTTCATCACGCATTGCACATACTTTCTTGTTTCTGATAATACAAACGCATACAATGTGCGTGCTAAATAAGATCTTTTAACACTTCATTAACTCTGAACGAAATAGCAACAACACTTCTTTCTTCATTATCAAATAACAAAACACAGTTGCATGTGATGATCCCTTGAAATTATTTCAGTAGCTCCATTAATAATTTGCAGGATTGACTTGTAGCTCCTCAGTTGTTACGGAGTAACAATTAGCTTAACAGATAGCCTTTTTATTAGAGTCTCTGTTCTATTAGAGATATATATACAGTCAGACGAACATGCACATTTGACCATGCAAATGACTCTGCATTGAACCATTTTACTAACCTTAAGGACTAATTTATTTAGTAACGGGATCCTCGATTTTTAGGTGATATGTTTTGTAACTACAACTAACTTCGCTTATGGTGTCAAGTGCCGCTGATTTCAATTATTTCCCCTTCTCTTCCCTACAAAAAAGGCTGCGACCACATCCCTAACTGATTTTGATCGATACCAGCTCATTTGACTTCCTTTACTGTAAATAAAAAGCATATGTTAAGAGTGTTAATTGTAATCTTTAACTTTAACCGTGTATTTACGTTTGTCAACAGGTAAATTCGAACACCATCCAGCAAGCTTCAACATGGGCTACCTCGTTACTCCGTACCCCTATCCTAACGGTGGGGCGCACCCTCTGCCCGTCTCTATGGTAAGTCCTTTGTTACACAAGCCAAGAAATATTTCTCCTTCAAGTTGAGTTCAACTAACGCTACTGTCAAGTTAACAGTGATGTCAAATCGATTTCTGTTGAAAGAACAAGACAGAAAAGAAAAAAGTTGATCATCCGTCTAGCAACTCAAATCACATTTGAACAATGACAAAAAGAAAAATAAAATAACGGTTACACACACCAGTAATTATTTGTTATATAAACATCACAGCAAATAAATCATATTTTAAAGCTATTTCTGACTCGCCATATCAAACACTTGGAGATATTTTTATCTTATCGCAATTATCTTCCGTGTCCGAGCGTGCAACACGCCGATTATGCGCTTTTGATATTTCACTTCTATGAACAATCCTACACTAGTTGCAGCCGTCAGCTTGCCTTTCACATTTTAAGACATACACGAATATTCTCAACAATATCTTTACTACTATAACGTCTACTTTGATAGCCAATGGGTCGAAAAGATTTAAGGCCACTTAAGTCTTCCTATTAGTGAACCTACAACATGCATTGACGAGCTGGAGTGCTGTCGTTCACCTTTACAGTTGTCGTTGAACGTGAAAGTGTTTCGTATGATTTATCATTCAAAATGACGTCACAAGCAACAACAACAACACCATTGGACAGCCCACGTTGTACAGAAAACCATAAAATTGAAGACGAAAAGTCACCGAATATAAAAAAAACTCTTCCCCTAAAGACAGTTTGCTATTAGCGATTGACTGCGTGTACATGTTTAGTACGAGAACTACAAATGTCAAAGTTACACGATACGTCAAGTTTGACAGAATTTCATTGTATGGTAACTAAATGTCCGAGGAGGGTTAGCGGCCAGCCTCAAAAAACTAGCCAAAACCTGATATAATATGGATTAGGGTCGTATTGTTCCGACCACAGAATAAAATAAAAAAAGGACAGGGAGAAGAAAAGTTAAGTAACTAATATCAGTGACAATCGTAAGAGCTACCTTCATTCAGCAGTGGAGGTTTTATGTCCAATCGCAACATGGACTTGTTGTTAATAAAGGTACAATTTTAATGTAATAATAAAATCTATTATTGTCAGGTTAAGGCAATGCAATACTGTTAACATTTTGCATAAGATAATGTACCCAAACCCTGTATGTAATCTTCCTGATAAGATTACGCCACCAAAATACTGAAAGTGAAAGTGTAAATAAACAGGTAAACGTTTTATATTCGTCTCACAGCTAAATTCATATCTCCTCTGTAAATAGTATAGAATGTAGTCTTCCATGTACATTGCACTATGTATGGCAGTGTATATTTCACAAAAAAAATATTTTTACTTCATGACAAGTTATTCACTTTAGAGCTAAGTTAATCAGCATCGAGAGAGACTAGTTGGATACTTAATAATTTTTGCTCTAATCCTTAAATCCTACTAATATTATAAATTCGAAAGTTTGTAAATATGGATGTATGGATGTTTGTTATTCTTTCAAGCTAAAACTACTGAATGGAATTTATTGAAACTTTACAATAGCTTAGATATATAACGTAATAAAGCTTATATATTAGAATAACATATAGGCTATAATTCATAAAGATATCGTGTGAAGTGTTCAAAATATAACGATCAGTGTCAAGTAAGGAGGAAAAAAATCTGCCATATGCGAGCTATTCTGGTGTACACTGCAAAAATCGTTAGACGTATATAATGTAAAATGCAAATGTTTACCTTAAATAGTCCATCGCCAAAATAGTAAACCATCTGTTAATTATACTGCGGAGCGAAGTTAGTTTATCATTATGTTAGAGGCATTATTTGACATTAGAGTGTATTACCGCGACTTAGAACTTAAAATTCAAAAGAAATCGCGCTAATTACACAAAATGTTTTCCATAACCAAAGTGTCAAATATTGACAACTGGGGAATTAGTCTTGTCAAAATGGTCTGCAGGTCGAAAAGATTACTGTCTGTGATACTTACGTTTTTTGTTTTTTAAATCTACGCCATAAGATTGAAATAAACTGTATATCAAGTCTAATTAAATGTTACGTCTGGATATTAAATTTATTAATAGTATCACAGCGTTACTGTATTAACGAGCTACCTAAGTCGAAATACATAAATGTGAAAGGATGGTCTTCATAGTATTTTAATCGTCAGCCTGCTATTTTTATTCGATTATTTCTCAGTAATAACCGCACCACGTGTTGATGCGCCTTCGAACCCGGGACCAGCCGGAAACGGTTACCCAAACAGTTTTTATTTCTGTCTTCATCCTGCATACGGACGTGTGGAGAAATCACCCTATCGTATGTCAACTTAAGCTTATTTAGTCTGTGTTTATCTTTTAGGTCTTGATTTTTTATTCGTCTACTGTTTCATCTATATCTTACAGTTTATTACGCAACACGTCTTTTTGATATTCTAGTGCTGGGATTCGTACAATGAATCTTATAGAAACAAAACAGTTATAAAGATCAGAGAGATAAAAGTGAACAAGTTAGCATATTACCGCTGGACGGTACATGATCAAGTATGTGCCTCAATCAAAGTTGTGTCCAGGTACAAAAAGAGCATAAAACAATATAAATCGATCAGTTATATTGTTTAATCATTTGAAGAATCAGGTTATAAACAGAATAAATCACATTAGAGTTACTTTACTTGCATAAATTTAGTTTCTTTTTTTTATATAGACATCTGCAACTAACTAATGAGTTGCAGATGCGTCGAATTGTCTACCTTTGATGGACAGAGGAGGGGACAAACAGAAAATGGTTATTTCCAATTCCTATACATCCCGTCCACCATCAAGTTCTCTTTACCTTCCCATCCTTTCCGTATAAGAAACCGTCACCTCACTCATCAGACGAAACGCTGAAGACTACTTTACGCCTGTCTTCTCGTGGTGGTATTTCACCGGTCGAGCCGGCCCATTCGTGCAACAAATGTTGTTGTTGCTGGTTTTACCACTGTTAAATTTAGCTCTAATCTAATTTGGGGTAAACAGTCCTATCATTATTGGTATCTTAATATGACAGAGCGTAAGTCTACTGTCGTACTTTTAAAACTAATTATGGTAGTAGTAAGAGATTTAGTAGGTATGTATCTAATAGTTTAAAAACTAGTATAAGTCATTCGTGCAAGCTGCGTTTCAATGGATCTTTCTATCGTTGAATTAAAATCGTCAGTTTAACGTACATCTATCTCTCTGTAAAAGAATGATGTAGAACGTGAGATGAATTCACTTCATAGTCTTTCTTTTCTGCTGGTCACCATGTAAAACTACTCCTCCAGACCCTTATATTGTATTATCGATTTGCGAAATGCATATGATTAAAAATATTAAAATAAAATTTATCTATGAAGCAGTTTCTGGTGACATAGTGATAGCAACCTTTAACTATTCCAGTGAGTGACTAAATATGCGATCTGGTGAGCCCATAAAATGTAAGGAATTATGTGATTTAAAATTCTTAAAACATCGTTAAAATAAATCGTAATTCATTTATCATAGTAATCTATTTCACGTTATATATTTATTATCTTAAAGATATTGATGGTTTGAGTATATTCAGATCTTATGCAAATTTGTAGGGCTTTTAAAATTCAACGTCTCGATGTTTAATACCAAAATAACTTTGAAGAAGTTTCAAGAAGTTATTTTTTTACTACTATGTAAATAATGCGGAGATTCATAAATATACCATAAAATAAACGGAAATGTGGAAACGCTAAAAATTTTGTTACGAATTAATTCCCATGGACAAGATACCACGCTTTACTATCTTTTACGGCGCGGCGGCCATTTTCGATCGCGTCCACATAATGAATGGATATTTCATATAAATTTAGTAGCCATTAGTGAGCTGTAAAGTTTATATTTTTATACGCAGACGTAGGCATTTAGAAGCGTTTCTTATTACTATCGACACATTAAAGTGTCCTCAATACACCAAGCAACTAAATCGATAAAAAAATAATTTTACGACTCACAAAAGTACAGTCCGCCACATAAAATGGAAATGGGGTAGACGAAAAAAAATGTGATGTTTGATAATCGAACGGGCTAGAGCAGACCCGATAACCGTTCGATGCCTAACGTAGAGCAAGCGAGCACGCATGCACTGAGCGCGCCATTCAAATCCTTAGAAACAAGTAAGAAACGGAAAAAGAACCTACGGCGAAAATATAAAAGTTTGTAAGCAACAGGTGGACATACGGCCGTCTCATTCTTTTCTATGCGGCTCTAAGTTTGGTCTCTGTTGTACGGAAGCCACCCCTACGTTCGCCGCCCCCGCTCTGGGGCGGGAAATTCGAAGGAGGGGATGGGATGAAAACGCTTTTCTTTTTGCTCGCGGGGTGTGTTTTAGAGCTTTTGTCTGGGTGAATGCGGACGGCAATTTCGGGGTCGCTTGCTTTCGCTCCGCCGCGGGACCCGGGATCGAATGCTTTATTTCTTTTCAAAAAATGACCGCGTTCTCGTAACGCTAAGAAAATGTTTTAATCATTATGTTCGAGCTAACTTTTTAATATCAGATATTTTTTGTACATCCCTTTGGCAAAAAAAATATTGCAACTTCGTAATCTTAAAACTAATAAAAATGTATAAGTGCTCAAAACTTTTAGACAAAATTGTATATTATATTAAAATAATTAAACCGAACACGTTTGATTTTCGAACAATAGAAATTCCAGTATAAAGCTATGAGGTAAACAGACGGTGTGACGCAAAGCCAGCATCGGTGTCAAGGGTGTTGCTAAATAGTTCTAAACTTGCAGCTTTCAACTTTTGTAAAGTAGTTTATTCGTCTGTGTGTGCACACCCTAATGCGTTAACGCAAAGGTTAATGAACTTAGCTCACGTATTTCGTCTAGTCAAAACATTGCTTATGTTGTATACAAATGTTTTTGCATTTTTTGTTTGTGTATCGATACATTGCATGTCTTCTAGGCCATACTGAAAGAACCATAGAATGTTTGCAAAAATACTTGTTGTTAGCAGTAGGCGTTACCATATAAATAGGTTTATACCATAACATCTACTTCTAAAAGGCAGCCCCATCTAGGGAAAACTGAATAAAACTTGATATTTTTGATTTTTAATTGAATTTAATACCTTCAATGTCTATTCTGTGCGCATTCACAAGCGCCGATGTGAGTGAACGTAGTAATATCATCACGCGTCATCACCGGCACGTATATTCGTGATCACCGCACAGCCGGGTGGGTACCCAACGTACGTGTAACGGTTTATCTCGGCTACGATATGGGCGTTTTTACAGTGAGGCCCGCGGTATCGTGAGCCTGATAGTCGGAGGACACGACTTGGGCCCTGTTGCGGATCTTTAGTATATCACAGATTTGTTCCGTTAGTTATTCTAGGATATCCCTTACCTGCCACTCCGTGTTGCAATCTAAAATTGCCTCGTTATTCTTTACATTCATTACTTCAACATGACAAAATACATGTTCATACACATCTCATCAATTATAGTCGTATTATAATTATGTCTAAGCTTATTTTTTGCAGGAGATCGTGTACGATCTCCTGCAAAAAATAAGATTTTCTTAATATTTAAGATTTTCTTGATAAATTCGTAAATAATAAAATTTTGTGAGCATAAAATTTCAAGAGTACATTTCAATATTTAGCCATCGACGTAATTAGCATCGCTCAGGAAATAAGTCGAGTCCTCATCGATCTCCGCCGTAGCCGTGCAGCGCACCCTTAAAAAGAGCGTTCAATTCCCGTCTCCAATTCGTCTCCGATACCGGGCATAATTCCGTCCGGGAAAATCATTACACACGCCCCGGTAATTCGAATTTCGAGAGGCGCCCGCTGCTACCCCACCCACTACCCTTACCCGCTACCCTCCGGCCCGACCTCCCCTACCTTCCACGCTGCATCTCATTTTCAAATACTATACTAACGGCTAAGCCCCGTTTCCTCTAATAACGATCTCGTACGATATGCTTTAAACTGAACTCTACCCCTATCACAATATAGCCTATTTCACATTCTTAATATCGAAACACGCGCACACCGATTGTAACTTTGTGCTGTAGAAGGTAAAGTTAGATTTTCTTTGAGCTTTCTTTGCCAGTGCTATCCGGATTTGGACTGTAACTACACGGGGTGGGAAGGGGAGCGCTTTCCACTGAATAATATAGGGGAGATTTCCTCTCTTATTTTTTCGTGAATTTTTTATTTAAGAAAGGGATAAGATTTTAATGTGGGCGCTCGCAGCCTTTATTACTCGCGATTGCGAGAGATACCCTATTGTTGGGAGTCTTGATGCGTGTGGGGTTTCCGCTTAAAGTATTATCTATGGCAGATATATCTCGGGGACACCGGCCCCGGCCCCGTAATGACGTTTTAGGTTTCTTTTTTTATCCGTTGCTGTTTTGTCAGCCGCGGGCGCGTCGTAATCAGCGGAATTTTGTTTTTGCGGAATATCTAATTTTTATTTCATAAATGTGTGACTTTAATATGTTAATCTGGTGCAATTAAGGTTAAGATTTCTTTATATATCAAAATGAAGTCTAACTTTATTATTTCGAATAACACATCAATTATGATGTGGTTATACTATTTTTAAAAAATCTCTAAACTTCGTATCGTAATGTAATAGCAACATAAATTACGTCACTTTACCAACAGTATGCCAGTAAGTAGATGCATTACATTGAATTGTTATTCATACTCTACATACGCGTTTAATCGCCTCGTGAATAGCAAAAACATTTTATAAACCTACGCGGTAAATGTATTCCCATTCACTCCAACATTCCGAGAATCACAATCGACTTAGCGCGCGTCATCTGTATCGGAGCTAATCTTTTCAAGCTGGCGGCCTAATGATTATTCCGTCCGCAATGACGGGGAGCCTTCGCTGATGTTGCGTTGGTGGCGGAAGCTAGGCTACATTCCCCGGCACCGCTTGGCCTTGAACCGGGCCTCTTTAAACAATAGCGTGAAATTGTACACCGTAGAATGTGAGTATTAGCGGGTGGCAGACTTATTTAAAAAAAATAAACATGGTAAAGGTGTATTCACATTTTTAACAAGTGACAGGGTAAGATACCCAGCTTAGCTTTAAATTTTCGGAAATGTCCGAAAAAAACTATTTCAAGAAGAATGTGTCGCATCTACAACTTATCTGGTTATTATTGAAGTCCTAGCTTATTAACGTTATTCGAAAGGCCGGTCGGCGTGGTTAATAAACTTGCTTTCACGTTGCAGGATGTGGGTTTGATTCCCACCCAGGAAAGAACACGTGTGCATAAACATGTCTGTTTGTCCTGAGTCTGGGTTTAATTATCTGTGTTAGTATTTATTTACAAAATAAAAGTAGTATATGTATTATATCAGTGATCTGGTTTGCATAGTATCAAGCTCTGCTTAGTTTGTGATCAGATGGCGTGTGTGAATAATGTCCCACGATATTATTATTATTTAAGTTAGCAAATGTCACTTAACATCAGGTGAACCGCTTGCTCGCTCACTTGCTTCTTCCGCAAGAGTAGTAATGGAATGAAAGTAGACGTACGAACTGGTAATGAGACATTTTATTTTAAACCTCCAAAGGACTCAGAATACCTATTATGATTATTAAATCGCTACAGTGTGTAGACTTGTACCACACACAATGTCACCAATTCGGAAGTACGAATATCATTATTAAAGGCTCTTTGTCGGCACGTTTAGGGAGCGAAGGTACGTCGGCCGCGGCGTCGCCGATTCGTATCGGATGTAATTGTGCATTGTTCCCCGCATATTCGGACTCATTATTGTAACGAGTATAATTAACACTTCGCAAAAGTGCCTCCCAAGATACATGTACTTTATAATTTTTGATGAAAGAGATAGCTAATTTTGGTTGTGGTCCTGCGTATTATAAAAAGCTATGTTAAGTTAGTATAAATATAGTTAAGTCTAAAAAAACAAGCTTACCGCACTGGCTTGACCCAACCCACAACACAAAATACAGATTTTCGATAATTTTGATGAATTTGATTGTTATATTGTAATTTGAAAAACGATTGCTTATGTGTTCGAAGATATAAGCTCATCCAGTTCTTCGTGTAGTCGCCCTTCGATAAATATCCGCATATAAATAATGAGGCCCTGCAAGGGTTGGGATGTCGGGGTATTGCAGCGGCGGGGCGGGGAGGAGGGGAGCATTAATACTTTTAAAAGCGTCATAGCAGTCGGCTCCCTTCAGAGGGCTTTGTGCAAGATCTCATTGTGCGTACAGTAGACGGGAAAAGTCGTTTTGCGAAATTAAGAAAAATTGTGTTTTCCCGTACTTTGATACGATGGGCTCTAAGAGCGTGAATGGAGAGACGCATCCTCATGAAATCTGTCTGCTTTTTTTCGTTAATGCCACCCGTATTCGCAGCCGTTGTGCACTTTCAAGTGAGTGATGTTCTGTATGTGTTTGAGATGGTATCGATTTCTATCACCTTTAACTTTCGGAGATACCTATCTATTTGGTTGATATTCTTCGATGAAAACACCTAATCAAAGTTATTTTCTTAAATTACAAATTTTTCTCATGTTTGTGGAGAGAACATGACATTGTTGAACCGCTGAAAAAATTTAATTTGTAATTTACTCAGTTTCCATTAACAACGAAATAAAAGATAACTCAAATGGAGTCGGATTGTATTTAACTAAGTGTCCACCTTTTTGTATGACAAATGTGAAAACAACAAGACGAGTGGTCATATTCATGTGAAATAGCAATTTATTTATAGTTTGTTCGACACTCACACACGGATTGAATTTTTGTAAACAAACAAACGTCACTTACCGTACATGGCGGCCATTATCACTTTATAAATGTTATTTTGTGGAAATCGTGAGATCAATGTTATAAGGGTAATGTTAGAAAACGTGGTTTTACGAAAATATTTTGGAATTTACAAATTTTAACAGAAAATTTCTGTTAGTTAAGAAACTCGTCCATCTTAATCTGTTTTGTAAAACTTTAATTTTAGTTATTGTAATGTATCTGTTATTATAGATAAGAGAGAGTTCTTTATTTTTAAACATATATTTACATGATTGACATATCGCAATTATTATTTAAATATCAGCTAAGTAATTCAATCGTGAAATGCTACCCGCAGCTAAGTGCGACGACAAACGAAGTTGCACAAAGGCAGTTACTACGTCTCCGTTCCGGCCCCGCAGAATCGTTCTGAATAAGTTCGCACGAGGTATAGACCTACCCGCCCGGTGCACATGGTAATTGCCTAGAAAGTCCCATTCTGAGACTCCCCTGCCTCCCCGCCTGACCCGGTGACACCCCAACCTCCCTGTTCGCCTCTACTCCTGATACTACGAGCTATTCAAAATCTCTCACGGAGTTATTCAAATCTATTCGCCTCCAAAACTATGTATCAAGTGTATATCTTAACATAAAGTTATACTATAGTTTTACAATAAGCAATCAAATCGAGATAATCTCAAATAAAAACTAAAACAAAATAAAAACAAAATATGCGCTCACGCCGCAGCCCAGAGGGGTAGGCAAAGATCATGGATTTCCATCTGGCGCGATCCTCGCACACTTCTCTCGCTTCTTCTACTTTCATGGATCTACGGATACATGCTCGTGGGTAATGAATTATAGTAATATTATGTCGCCCTTTTTTAGTAAGCCACTAATTTAATCCAATTTTTAATATATTAACCTGGTACCTCTGGTAGAGGTTTCCAGGGTTTTCAATATTTTAGGAACTTTAATACAGTTTCTAATTTCACTGTTGGATAATAGACCATGAGGATGTTAGTGTTGATTCCGATCACGGATATATCTTCTTCATGGTAATAGATGGCATCCACTATGCAACTCCTAATGTACATATTTATATGGCGTAATTATTCGTATTACCCTATGAGTCACATGTGCATATTCATTAAACTAAATTACCCAGTAAATCAGTTCGCTTTTAATGTCAATGAATATACACAGTTAGAGATAGGTCTCTTCAATGTTCGGATCGATCACAAAGCCCTTGCAGCATTCGTCCAGACTCCGACAACAAGGTCAAAGTGTTATGTTTACTTAGTCATGGAGACTTGGCATAATAAAATGGCGTACACATGTAAAATGTCGGTTAAATTTTAAATGCCTCATTTATATAATCACACGTGTAACTTTCCTTTAATATAATCTCAAAGTTATGATTAATTATAAAAAAAGTAATGGAACAATAGAACAAGCTATCGATACAATAACAACCCCTATCATTAACCACTTTAGAGTAACGGATTAACCCTATCCGTAATACGCGAAATAACCCTTAAACGAGCGTTCAATTTCACACAAGTGTTGCTATAAATGAAAATATTAAATCCAATTTACAAGCTTACCCCATACATTGCCCCTCGATCATCCGTACTGGTGAATAAAAAAAACATGAATTATGACTGACTATTATAACCACTCGAATCCATTGTGCGGCGTAGTCAATTTGTTGTAAATACCGACCCCGCTTATTTGGCCAGAGAGAAGAATATGATTTTATGGCAGGTTAAATCTATTATAAGTGGGGATTAAGTTATGTAATATTTTCTGTTTGCGAGGGGCAACTAACGAGCTATTTGACGCCTCTCGGCATCGCGTGCGCCGCGCGGGGTGCGCACTTAGATAACCTGTCATTATGACTTATCTCAATGTTTAAACACTTTAATATAATGTTTGTTCTAGTGACAGGTGAGTTATGAGAACCGTTTTGGTGTTTAGTTGTTTTTGTTGAACCTTTTTGCAGACGTTTATGATTACCTAAAGCTAAACGTTCCGTAAACTTTTTTATATCGTTCTTAAACGGAAACAATCTCATAATTTATTTTAATTACACGCCTCATTTCAAAGGCATCAATCTCAATGTTTAATATTGTTATGATTCTTGTTAACTATATTTAAGTACATTATATCTGTATAATTAAGTTTAACTTTAGTTCAAATAGACATTGATGCTAATATTGCGTTTTTAATTTGTTTAATTAACTGACGTACAATCTTAGTTCAAAACGTAACGATTGGTAAGAGCAGAAATATTAAGGTATTATTGAAACTGCTAGACCACAGTATTAGTGAGATTCAAGTATGAATCTTCTTCCATGTGATATTATAACAATAACTATGCATTAGTACTGAGCAGGCCCATAATCTCCTCCTCTCCTCTTCTGACACTGTATCCTCCATATTTGTTTTTTTCTTCTTCAATACATATAAGATACTACATGTAGGATTAATGTGAGCAATGTGATACTAAGTTAATTTTCGTCAGATACGAAATCAAAGGAAAAAGTCCCAGGAGGCCTCGCGTCCTTAATGTGCCCATTCCCGGACAAAGCGGATTATTTCGTTGTTGTCATATCTGGCCGCTATTAACATAATGCGGTGACGCGATTCCCTTGTCACTGTCCTTTTTTCGTCCGATTATTTCACGCCCCCATCGCAGTGTGGGGTCTAATAGAAACCTAATAGGTTTGGTTCTTCTATTGTTTGTCGCTTGGACTACTTTGGTTTATGGTTACGATAAATTTACAAGTTGTTATTTTTTTAAGCACCGGTTAAGATAGATTTGATTATGATTGCCTGTATTTGTCGTGCCTCTGAGCACCTTTCCTCTCAATAAAATGAGCAAATTGCTGTCTTACTGCAGCTGGGTAAAAAACATGAGTCTTTTACTTTTAATTTTAAATGAATATACGTACATACAAGTACACGACATGATCAAAACAAACAGTGAAATTATTAAGCCAAGCGTAACGTTTTATTGGACTACAGTTCTTGGTAATGCATAGTTTGATATCGTTCATTTGCTCACTACTGGAATGCTTATTACGTTCACGCAAAATTGGTTTACTTTTTAAATTACCTTTTTATTGACGGTACACAAAGCGCTTGTAATGCCGCGGCGAGGCATAACGTCGCGTCATTGAAATTACGCCGATTACCGTCTACCCTCGGTTTGCTCACAAAATACACAATTACGTAAACAAGGAAAAGAAAATAAAAGGAAATATAAAATAAAATAAAAAAACCCCTCTCGCTTAACCCGACAACATTGTAAACGAAAACAACGGGCCATTACCGCGGCACTTGCTAAACGAGCCAGCATTTCCCACAAAAACGTGTTTTTAACGTTAATATTTAAGGGTTTATTGTTACCGCGAAAGCTCGCCCCACAGAGTAACCTAATGGGCGGACTGTGCACGTCGCAAAAATCGATTCACCCATATTTGTTGTTAATTATAGTCGGTTGAGCCGTCTTTCCGCCTCCGCTGCTCCGAATAGGATTCGAGACCCTCCCTGGTCCAATTACAGGGTTCTCAAAAGTCTGCCCCCCTACCCCGCGCCCTAACCCTCCCCCCATTTTTAGATCGAGCCTCGTTTTAATGACCTCTCGAGCTCCCGATGTTCATTTGTCGCGAGGGTTTTGCCTACGATTATTTTCCCATTTTTAGTCCATGTAGCATTCGAGATTCGAGCACCGTAAAAGTCCTTGGAAAGTCGACTTCCTTTCCATGTTGATATTTCTTGCAATTATTGGTTGAAATATACAACATAAAATACCCTTGGTAATATTTTTCTGAGTGCCGTATTGTTATAACTTGAGAGGGTAGGGTGGGGCGGGCACATTTGAGAACTGAGAACTAATATTAATATCGATAGGGTTTTAACATGTCAAATAGTTAATAACTTATGTACGTATTAATGACATTGTTTATAAAGTAAGTAAGCATAAATGTAACCTTATGTTGATAGCAACTATGTAGATATGAAATATGGAAGGAAAGATAAGTGCGCCTAGCTCATGCTAAATGGAAATCTTTAATTACTGTCTTACAAGAGTAGTGGTCATGAGTATAATAAATACTACCTTTAAATAAGTTTGAAGTTCTCTAAAAAGACCCACGATCCATAAAATGGCAACTCATGGCCACATTTACAGAACTTTTTGTCTCTATCGGCCTTCCGTTCGTGGGTCTATTTTTTTTATATGTGAGAAGGTGGCAAACGAGCAAGCGGATCACCTGATGTAATGTGAGCGCTGCCCATAGACATCCGCAACAAGCAAATGTGTTGCAGATGTGTTGCCTACCTTTAATGGACAGAGGAGGGCATAGACAGGAAAAAGGGTAGCTCCTTTTCCTCGTGAATCTCCTCCCTGTCCAATCCTCTTCCCTTTCCCATCCTATCCCCCACATGAGACACGGATGGTAAAGGAAGAGGACTGAAATTAGGCCTCCGGCACCTCACCCATCAGACGAAACGCAGAGTACTTCTACTTCACGCCCGTTTTCTGTGAGGTCGTGGTATTTCACCGGTCGAGCCGGCCAATTCGCGCAACAGATGTTGTTGTTGCGGACTCTACCACTGTTAAATCCATTGCCATTAAAGTTTAAAAAATATCCGGGGTATGTTACCTTGTTTCTGCTGTGGAAAACATCGCCGCGAAGTGTACGATAATAAATTAGTACCTAGCACACAAGTAGCTCAAAGCAATGTGCAGCGTGCAATATTAAATAGATTTCCAAACGAACACAACCTGTACGTCGGTCACGATCATCGCTCCACGTTGGTACGATCTCTTCTAATTGCTGGAGGGTTGCGGGACACCCCATATTAAAAAATTGTCCCCATTAGTTGAGCTATGAAGTATTTCGCGACGAGGGGGCCGCTTTTGTGCCATTTGTTTGGAATCCTGTAATTTTCTATGATTCTGCAGTTTGCCCCGGTTAGGCATCGTAATTGTGCATACGGCCCCGACATATTAATTCTGAATTACTTTACCCCCTTTGCAGTCTTTTGTTGCACGTTTTTAATCTTCACTAACATTCAATCTATTATACATCTAGGAAATGTGCTTTAATAACTTATTTTTACTTAAATTTTATTATTTCAAAAATAATAAACTAGTAAAGCTATGAGTGTATGCTAACTTTAAAACTAGTATTGGTGCGATATTGCTACGAGTTAAACAACTGATGAACTAATTAGTGTAGTAAAGTATCCATTTTGGAATCCAACATTTGTAATCAATATCTTGTTCGAAATTTTTTTACTAAATATTGTAACTTTTAGAAACCTTAATATTAGTACTATAACCACTGTAAATATCGACAAGCACAAAATTAATTAAACCCTGTTACATTGTTGTAATATGCTATATTTCTAGCAATAATATTATATTATGGATAGGAAAACATAAACGCAAAAAAACTTTAATTAAAAACATGATTTGTAAAAACAAACATTTCACTCCTGACGTGGACTCTGCAAATAAAGATGAAATGAAACCAGGATTGAATTCAAACACACAGTGATCTTCATATACAAACATTTCACATTGTGAACTCACAGTACTACATCTTCCCAGGCCATGCAAACTTTACTTTACATCCAAACTTTCTTATTTTGAACCTTGAGGTTATAGGTATAAGGTAGTAGGGATTCGCGCGGGCCACTTGGCCGCCGATAGATTTAACAAAGAGACATTTTAGAATGCGACTACACGACATGTGTCATCACATCATGTCAATGGAGGGATTATGATAACCATCGTACGGATGCCATCTAGCTTGGGGAATCACCCTTTGCGATCGCTCGCTCGCCATCAAGTTTGAAACTATAGAAAACAACTCCAGCTACTTCGCTGGCAAAAACAACTTTAAGTATTAGTAATAGAATTTAGTATGCATTGTCGTACAAAAAATGTGAGGGGTGATTCTCAAAAGACAATTTAACCCTAAAAAATGGTGCATCGACATTAATCCGCATGTAATATCGCAAATTTGTCGTCCGTCCAGCGCGCGGCGCGGCGCGGCCCATCTGTCGGACGGGACGCAATTCAATTTGCAGCCATTACCCATACGACAATAGACTACAAAATGCACCCACTTGATTGGATGAGTGTAGGCAGGAATTAAAAATCTCCTTAGAGTGTTGTTTATGATATTGTTAAATAATAAATCCAAGAACAAAGAAACGCACATTTCACATATGAAATGCAACCTGTGAAGTATTATGAGGCATTCGCTCACTGCTATATTGTTTCGATGTGGTGAAGTCTCACAGAATAAGATAAAGGGGTTTGTAGGGTAAATTTCATTCAAGTCACGATACAAATTTGATGTTCAGTGTTATTAAAAGAAGAATGTCAGGACGTTTATCATAACTACCATCAAGCCCCGCTTAGTTATCTGGTGGAGTGTATATAGATTGCGCAATATATTAAATAATTATAAAAAGGTAAACTATGTAGGAATGAAGTGGGAGTAACGAATCAAATTTATGTTGCAAAAGTGAGTGGCAGCGTTGGCAGGGGTGTTCCAAGATAAGATATCGATCAGATTAGTAATATACTAAAGAAGGGCGATATAAGGAGTGCCGGCCGACTTGCTTGTATGCGTATAGATTTATGGATATGGAAGAAACGTGTGCCAGGATCGCGCCAAATGGAAATCCATAATCTCTGCCTACCCCTCTGGGTTACGGGCGTGAGCGTATATTTATTTATTTTGCAAAAAACGTAGTAATTTGCTAAAAGAATGTTCTATCATTCTGACCAAAACTAGTAGATAGATACGAGGAGAGAGCTTGGATCTTGTACTTTTAATCACTTGTTGCGTTACTATATGTTTAAATTACAGTTGTTTCTATATTAATCTAAGTTTTTACAAAATAAATTCAAATTTTATTTTTCATAATTAATTATTTATATTTATTATACTGCCGACCCCATAAGAGTGCGAAAAAGGTAGGGTGATGAGAAATTATTTATGTTCATTACTTAATTAACAATATCGCAGTCAGTGTTTCATTAATAAAGTTAGTTAAGGTAGTTAAAGTAATATTGAATGATGATTGATTAACGTCCCCACAATCATTACCCCTAAGAGTAACATACTAAAGCATGCCCATCGCTTAACCCTCGAGACATAATAACAACCGCCCCAAATATGAAACGCGTAATAAAATCCACATATCTGTCGTGCGCCGATAAATTGGTCTTTTTGACGTCTCATTCATGCGGCGCAGCAATTCACATGTTACTGACAGTATAGCGAGCGAGCAGGGGTGGCGGGTTCGGTGCACGGGCCAATAAAAAATGCATTAGCTGTTTCAATGGAGACACGCGACTGACATCTTCAGGTGACGACTATGGTGCAGTGCACCCTAATTATAATATAAATGTAACTCAATGATTCCTTTCTGGCATTTTTCTATTCTACCGAAATTTATATTATAAAATGGCGTATAAAATCTATTTTTTAAATAATTTGCATACTAAATTGTTTTTATTGCAACGTATGGTTAGTACTGAATGTTACCTAGCTAACTAGTTGTATCTCACATCGATAAAACATGACCTGGTATTTATTTGTTAGTGAAATGTCCCCATGACACATGATGTAGGCATGCCGCAAGGATTGCAACAAATTACGGTCCCTTGGCGTCAAACCTTGATCAGATCGTCGGTCCATCTCGTGGGAGTTTTACCTCATTTGCGCCGTCCTGACGCTGGTTTTTCAAATCGTTATAAATATAAATTATCACTACCACTGATTATCCCATTGGGAATAAGCTGTCATGGTTTATTTTATTTTGAGTTAATTGATGTAGACATTGTAAAAATGCATATCCAGTTATGAGCGTGTCATTTATGTGGGGTCGTCGTTCTGCTGGTGTCGACGGCGCGATGGGCGTGCGCTGATCGCCGGTAATGAGCCGGGACCCCAGCTCTCGCCTCATACCACCGATCAGGATATACGTCACTCGTGTCTCGATGCAGATATTGCATACTTGAACAGAAGAGTATGGATATGAATGAATGAGATTCTGTCTCTTACAATCATTTCTCTCGTCATATATAAATAGACAGTTTTATCAAACATTGAAATTATTTTGATGACGGCCTCAGTGAGCACATGATTGATGTACATAAGTATTCTTCAAACTAACTGCAGGGAATAATTTATATTTATTTTGCAGGCACTATATTAGGTAGATTATTTCCGGTCGCACCTCAATGCGCGCTATCCGAGCTGAGTTACTAGGAACAGTTTACATCTAGGTCCTAAATATAAACACAGTATGTCTGGAACTTATCTTCCGGTTAGACGAAAACTAACCGCCGTCCGCATAACGATCACTTCCTGCTAACGCTTATTTTGTAAGGCTTAGTGTTGATACGCGACTTCATATCCGTTGATCACAGATAAGACTCATTTTTATTTCGTGTGCATAATGACGTTTGCTATATAAGACTTTTCAAGTACTTATCGCCTGATAGTGCAATGCTAGCCGTGGGTTTCCACTGGCGGATAAACTTGTCGCGATACAAGCTTTCTTTCTGAACAAAAAAACTAAGATGACAATATATTTTGTGTGAATGTTTCCGGCAGTGTAAACCCACGGCCGCAGCAACTATACACCGAACTTTATGGGATTTATTTCAAGATTACAATTTTTTGTCCATACATATGTATATTTTATTTAGATCCAATAACATAATCCTATTCTTTTTACTGTAAGAAATATTTTTTGTTATAAACGTCCATGAACGTCTTCAACACCTGATGAGCTGCAGAAAAAAATTTCGACAACGTATCTTTTAAGGAGTATGCAATTTTTTGAAGGATTCTATGGGTTGTACAGATTTACCTAGAGACAGATTCACAACTTCACTGAAACATACATATTGAAATTGAAAAAATCAATAGGTTAACCTGTTATCGCTTGTATTATGCACTAAGCCTAATAATTAAAACGTCACTCCGCACTCACACACGGTCTTGCCATCTAGACATTTTTGAATGCCAATCAATCACTTCCGAATTAGTTAACGGTGGCCGTTTTCATAAATAGATTTATATTTATGAAAACGGCCACCGTTAACTTAATGTGTTTTATTGCTTATATCTCTATCACCAACGGTGATAACGTAGGAGTAACGTAATATCAAATTAAGAGAAAAAATATACTTATAAAATGAATTGGAGATGACCGACATGTTGGGTGAAATAATACCGATAGTCGTTTCTGCATACAAGGAAATGCCAGAGAGGTTCACAAATCAAAAAGCAATTGGGACTCCTAACCTAACCTAACCCGTCGCGGATCGCCTCTACCAAGATTATTTATTCTCTCTGGTTGGAGTATACTTTTGTATTTATCAATTTCCTTATTACATAGGTTTATAATTGAATTAATTGTATTTATTTAAATATATATTTAAGTCATACCTGACGCATACAACATAATAACTATTAAATGATTTTCATTTAATTTTTAAATCGTCACTTTTCCTTAGTCTGACACATTTTAACAACGAAAATATAAAATAAAATTTCATAACGCCTCGCGCATCTCGCAGTGCCTCGAGTAGTGATTTGAAAGCCCCTAAGACCCAGTCGCCTACTTAGCATAAAGCATCACCCAGTTCTATTCGAACGATAAACCTTTGCCTTCTTACCTAAATCCACACTTAGAGCCTGCATTTGGGACCTGTGCAGACGGCGACCGTTGAATTTTTTATAAACGACGCCGCGAGCGAATACGTGAGGGGCTTTTAGCGACAGGGTTTTTGATAGAAAACGTCGGCTGACGGTTTTTGTTTGGTAGTTTTGAGAATAAACACTTAGATTTTAAGCAGTTATTTCCCCATTTAGACTGATGACGATAAAATTTTGCGACGTCATGAATATCGTAGTTTATTTTGTAAAAAACAAAACTTTAATGTATTTCTAAACACTACCAAAATATATATGATTTTTACTGACACAAATGATACGAGTTCCGACCTATAGTCGTATGCTAGGGATGCAACTTTACCCTAACACGTTTTGGATCAACAGTTCTGAGAACTTAGGATATTAAAATGTTCATCAACAAAAGCGATAAGAGGTGACTTCATATGAAGTGGTTATATGAGCTTATGTTTCTATGTATTGCTGACTCTTGAGTAACTAATCATAGATTGCTGATGAAACGACTACACATAGTTAAATAAGTTGATATTTTTTGTTCCTATTTCTTAATTATCGAGAGATTTAAAGGATCGAACTAGAAATGTTTCATACCAATGACTTTATGACAGTTAGTACTTTTCCTGAAAATACCATTATTTGCACTTGAACAGTGTTTTTCTTTTACGTTCACTGCTTTTAGTTTTTTTATGTAAAGGCTATAAATAACGTTGTTTATTCGATCATTAATAATTTTTAATGATTCGCTTACATTATACAAGGAGCTGTGTCTTCACTCACCGGCTAAGCCGCTATAACCTTAAGACTGCCATTAGCGCTGCTAGTTGCGTTAACGGCTCATTACGCGATAAATAACTGCGATTAATATTCACCGGGGAGCTTGTTGCGTATCGCGGTAGTGTGGCCACGCCCTAATATTATACGTTAGAACAACGAAAATTGTACCTTGAGGCGGACGTATCAAACCTTAAGGCGCGTCCACATAATTAAATGTGCAATATTTGGGACAAGTTAAAATAACATTATAATTTTAAAAAATCTTTATCCATCGTCAACGAATGTGGAAGTATTCTTATGAGTAAATGATAAGTTTTTAGTTCGTCCTATTTATGTACTATTCTTATGTATATAAATGTACTTTATATATATATGTGTATAAACTTATCACGCAAGCCGTACCGACACTTCCACTCGCTTCTACATATGTCATAAGTGTACCGTACCTACTGCCACCGCCTTTAAAATTAATCGTTCCTTACTTTTTTATTCATTCAATTGTAATTTTTAGTATAACAATTAAAAATTATTGGGAACTTAACGTGAGAATAGAGTTCAGGATTATTCGAACGAAGGCTTGCACAAAACTTTTTATTAATCTAACCTTTACTTATATTCTGTAAAATTAGCCTTGGACGTCATTTTTTTTAGATTGATATTGATTGATTGAATCTTGAACTTAGAACCTGAGCCGGCTTGGCTTTTTCGTTCGTTCGGGTTCGGCGACCTTTTATCTTTACGGTTAAGTTTATAAAACTAGCGATCGGCCCCGGCTACGCACCGGTAGTTTCTACATACAAATTTTCACCTCCCGTACTTTAGAACTTCAGAAAAATCCTATTTCACAGCTCGCGGTAATAACAAAAATCTCGGTGCAATATTTCAAGTCGCTAGGTACAGCACAGCCCAAACTATTGGGCTGTACTACTATGTAGAAGTTTTTGCCGCTGTGTAAAGGGATTAAATAAAACATCGAAATATTTAAGTTTATTAAGTATGAAATTATTATTATTATATATGTAAATCGCAACAGAGGCTCACAAAAACTTTGTTTATTTATATTTCATTTAGTGCTAATTAACTTATTATTTTGCCTTCACTCGCGAGAAATGTGTCTACCCCCGAGTCCGCTCGTAACCGAGGTTGATTTGCTGCGGCGCACAATGTGCAGTACGAGCGACGCGGTCTGCTCTATAAAATCACAAATGCAAAACAGAAAACAATTCCGATGTTTATTTGTACCTGGAGTATAGTGATAAGATTATCTGGTTTACTATTTCTGTGTACCCGCTGCGGGATGAAAAGATATAACAGATTATTTCTTACACACAATGTGTGAGAGATATATATGACTTAATCATGCTAAATGGGCATACAAGTGTGTGTAGAATTATGTGTGTAAGAGCTCAGAATAGAAGTCGTAAGCTCAACACACGCCTGTCCACTTGTTACGATCATAAATTAAAAAGCGAAATAATCGAGTGTGTACTTTATCCTTTTAAAATGTTATGACGTTCGTGACGTAGTGTAGGCATGCCCGCCGTGCCTAATCGAGCGCTCACTTATCTGATGAAATGTTAAACTTTATGCATAAAAAAACATCCGGAGCCTGCCGGCGTATAATGCAGCTGGCTGAGAAATACCTTGGCTTCAGATAACAAACTCCATTAAATGCTATGTGCTTATGACTTTTTAGGTCTTACACTATGTTTATATGATGCCTTAATGATTGTGGGGTGTATTATAGAATGTTTAAGATGGTTATTTCATGCATACCTATATAAATGACAATTTAATTACATGGTGAAGAAAACAAAAAGTCAAACGTGTTAGGGTCTAATGTATAGTAATATCGGTAGTGTTTTATTCTTAATACGCTTCCATTAACCTTCATCATCAGCGTATCTGAGTCCACTGTTGGACATAGTAGGGGTTATACCTATTCTCACCACGTTGGTGAGCGCAACAAGCGGTCTAGCTTTAGTCAGTAAGGCTACTGCTACTGGTAGTTCTTGCTGCTTGCCATTTCACTTAAAGAGCCAGTTAGTTGATGGTTAACCCGGCATCAGTATTCCGGGACCCGTGGTCCCTTTCCTTTGGTCGCCTCTTACGACTCTGCTGGGATAACATGGCTTATTAGTATTCTTTATTATTAGTTTGCTCTGTATGTAACGGAATCATATAATTTTCATTAACTTTGTATTTGTTTGGTCCTGCTGAGGATTACGAGGATAACACATTATTTCATTTTAAAATTGAGTAAGAATAAAGCCATTACGTGGACGCAGCGTAGGCGGCCTACCATCTACTTCCTATAAAATGGACGTATGACATGGACAAAGTTGCGGGATATAAACGCTTATTTAAATAAAAAAAGTATCAACAAGATTTTTGTAACAGATTTTGATATTTAGCTATACTCGTACATACATATATTAAAAGCTGTAACACTCGTCATTTCAAATCGGGTAGAATTATCACCAAGGGCATTATTCATTGAAGTGAAAGAAAAAAATAATTGTTCAATTTATATTTGAAATAACCTCTGACCATCACAAGGGTTGTTAGGACGGCCGTGCCTCTCCTAAGTGCCATTGTAATCAGCGCGTCAGACGAGCGAGGTCTGATTGCTCATTCCGTGCTCGTGTCCGACGCACTCCTGTCGTTTGGAAACATTCCGTTTAACTTCACTCTGATGACATTAATCGTGCTCTTTGTTGACCGGGTTAACAGCGTTTCCCAAGCTTCTGTGTGTTGTGTTATTATGGTAGGTTTGGGAAACGCAGAATTATATTTAATATACTGAGCACGAAAAGCTAAATAGCTTAAAGCCTCAAAAATATGGTTTTAGCCACTAATTTGCGCCAATCGTTTGTTTGTTTCGTACGAAAAATTATGGAGTCCTATAAAATAGCGGTACATAATAATTTGGATGATTATTATTAAAAATTTAAAAATATTTCCTACAAAATGGATAAACTACTCAATACATAGACATCATGAACGTATACATTTCTATTCAGCTCACGGTTTACGTCATTAGCAAACAAGTTAACCAATAATTAAACAAGTGTTAATTAAGTTTAACGCTGCAAAACGTCTAAGTTACTCAACTTTATGGTGATTTAAGCAGCGCACTTTGAGGAGTGGTGGAGCGCGAGCGATGCTTGAGAATTTTCAGTAAAAACTTTGAGGCTCGGAGGCATGAATAAGTAAGTTTATCTCTCTCGCTAAAAGCCGTTGCACCCGACAGATTGTGATCAGCGTGCGCGGCCTTGTGTTGCCCGGACTAAGCCAGCCACGGATTTTGATACTAAATTATACAACTTTAATATGCTGTGTAATATTTAACGATTTACTTTTCTTATGACAAATGTTATAAACGTCGTATTTTTTAGGGGTATAATTCCCTCGGTCTAAAAGTTTGTTTTGATAGATCAGCCAGTCTTCATATTTTATACATAGATAATACAAAAAACTTACCACGGTAATTAAAGCTGTTCTTGTTATAAATCCTATTGGACTAATAATAAAATAATTCACCAATCATCCACCCATACCTGACGAGCATGTATGCGTAGATGTATGAATGTAGAAGAAGCGTGCCAGGATCGCGCCAAATGGGAATCCATGATCTCTGCATACCCCTCTGAGTTACTGGCGTGAGCGCATATTTTATTTTTATTTCATCAATCCGTACAATCTAAATAATTGTTGTGATGTAAATGTCACTGATTTGTTCTTGTATGTCGATTTTTTTATTACAAACGTTGCGTATTTCATATTTATAAAACTTACAATAAATATTTGTATAGGTCCAAACAAAAAACAAGGCATCTTCCAGTATCTCCTTATCTCCGGCTTAATCCTTAAACCTCTAGACAAAGCTTAGTGACACGAAAGAAAAAAAAAGATTGTGGAGGAGATAAAAGCCACAGATTTAAAATATATTTGTCATCGCGAAGAGAAAGAATAAAATTTGAACGATGAATTTTACATTTAAAGTGTTGCGTTCGAAAATGAAATGTATTTCGAAGTTTTATTAGTTTTAAACTTTTTTTTTAAAATCGAATAGTTTGTGTGACGATGCATTTTAGCGTCCATTAGCAGGCGTTTTCGTGGAGCCATGAAATATTTTAATCTGCTTTTAATTTTTTTTTGCATGTTTGAATGAGACCATAAAAATAAATTAAATCTTTGTTTCGATATTTGATCTTCTAATTTAT
The DNA here is from genome assembly GCA_029849275.1 of Papilio elwesi. Lineage (NCBI taxonomy): Eukaryota > Metazoa > Arthropoda > Insecta > Lepidoptera > Papilionidae > Papilio > Papilio elwesi. The sequence continues at coordinate 3,159,684 of CM056709.1, forward strand.
CGTTGAAGTTGTAAGGGTGGAGGAAGTACAATGGCTGTTGTTTATCCATCTTTATGAATTAAAAAAATTTAGAGCGGAAAAGAAATGTATAAATGAAAACAATGTGAATGTAGCATGCACTGAGGTAACTAGAATTCACACCTAATTTGCTAGGCTGATCATTGTAACTTTTTTTTTCATTATTTTTTTTTGTTCTAGGTAAGTTCAACCGCTCATTTTACAGCCATTCATGTCGTAAGTATCACCTTTAAACGATCGAAACTCGATTCTATATCGGTTAAATGATTCAACAAATTTTATTGACAGCTATACAATATTCTGATTGTAGATATATGGCTAGTAACTGGAAAGTAACATCTGTTAGCACCGATTTTAAGACTATTAGACTGACTAATCTCTTACTTATTCTAAATTAGGCTTATGAATCGGGTAAGGGTTTGATTTCAATGCGATTGAGATTTAGAGATTCAAGGGCAATTCCGAGATACGAGTAAAATAAATAATTGAATCTGAGTACGTCATGTGCCAATTCCTCATATAAAACTATATTTTCATGACAAAGAAACTATAAAAACGAGAGCGGTTTTAAGCAGCAGTATACTAATGGATACCTTGATTTCAAAACTTAGTTTGGCTAGTTTTAAAAAGTCAAGTTTTTGACGAATAAAGTGATAAAACGTATAAGTCACACTCTTAGAAGTATAAGACGATGTAATCTCACATAAGAACTGTCACAAAGAAATTTAATAAACTACATTCAAAACAAATATTATCTCTTTGTGGCTTTGTTTTATTAATACGAGATCCTCGACCTTATTATAATATCGGCACTTTATAAATGAGATATTTTAAAAGGAAAATCCCCGTAGTCAGGTCGTTAGTTATCCGTAAATCGTGTCGTATCCGTCCCATCCCGTTGTAATGCGACCCGCTAATGCCACATTACGATTCGTCCCGCATCCATTATACGTGACGTTTTCCTGCCCGCAGAGGGCGCTGCGAGGCGCAATCCCTGCAACACGCCAGTCGAATTTAAGGATACACAAACACTACAGCGTCGGTTTTTATTTTCAAGTGCAAACTATGTTTACATTGATTCAACTTGTGTACACAGTTATAATACTTGTTTCGGAAACATTTCCTTGGTTCATTCATTTCGTTCGTTATAGTTGTGTTCCGCTGTATAAAGGGTTGTTTCGTGTAAGAATTTTTCAAGTTAAATTTTGCTATTCTATTTTCGACTAAGTGACCGATGCCTATAGCCATTTCTTTTTCCTATCCACCTCTTCCCCCGTCAAATCGTATTACTCCTCTCGTCGTTTCCAAAAAGGATAGGAAGCGGAAAAGAAGTAGAAGAGGGCTGGAATTAGGTCGCCGGCACCTCAACCATCAGACGAAACGCAGAATACTTCTAGTTCACGCCTGTCTTCTGTGAGGTCGTGGTAGACAACAGATCATCATGAAATTTGCACACTTGTACACGTGTGCAAACACACATCAGGAGTACAGAAAAGAAAATAGTGTTCGTTTTATCTCGACAAAAACTTCCCGAGGAATAGAAAAATATAACCTAAAGATAGATAAATACAAACGGTCGCCATGGTAATGTATGGCATGACAATAACAACTTTGTTACCGTAATATTATACATCACCATGGCAATCGATAACAACTATACGACATTTATCTAAAAACGCCAATTAATAAAACGTGAAATCAATCGCCGGATTACAAACAATTCCAGCGAGGAAAATAAGAAACGAATGCGGGTGAAGCCGCGGGGAACATCTAATATTTAATAACAATATAAATATAAAAAGTTACTAATTTTAGTAGATTTAATACTTTATTACATCAGATAACAATCACCAGGTTTATAGTTTCATACGATTGATGGCGGCGGGCTCAGACTTAACGCGCTATACCTACACATTCCTATTCTTAACATAACTAATAATTTCTTATAAGATAAATAGATAAATTGGATTCAAATTATACAGTACTAACAATTAAAATCAAAGCTTAACAATTAAAATATTTATTTTTTGTTTTTGTATGAAAAGTAAAGTATTTTTTTAGTATTATTATTTATTCCAATAAGGTTTATTACTAATATTTAAAAAAACAATAGAAATTTTGTAGCCATCATGCATTCGCCTTTAGAAACCTAATAATAATAATAAACCTTTGCTTTGCGTCGTTAAAATACTGTTAAGTGACAATGAAACCTTAAACTTATTTCTGATTTAATTATTTTCATTACATATAATACAATATTATATTGGTAATAACAGTTATTAACAATTAGTAAATGTATGTATCAACCCATTAATAATTTTAACATTTTTCACTTCGCCTTGTTATTTTAAGCCACGTCAAAGTTATTTTATTTCCTTATCTAGCCGCCGCCACAGTGCCTTTCCTAAAAAAAAAACATTTTAATGTAACATGCAAAAGCGTCATAATAGGGTCAAACGTTAAATGTCTCATGTACGTCAGGGCATCAAAGGAAATTACAATTCAAATAGATTAGTCGAATGCAAATTGTATATGTATTATTTATACGTAGAGAAGAGGGCAAAAACACTTCTGACCTCTCTATGTCGACTTCCGTTCTCTTCTCTTCTGAATATTGCGTCAAGTAATTATAGAAATCATTTTAAACGCATATAATAAGAGCTTAATTTATTAGCAAATCGTTCGGACACATTTCTCGAATAGATGTAGCAATAAGCGCCAGAAAGATATTTATTACACTGACCTTCAGTAACCATCTTAAGTCTTTAGTAAAACTTTCACATTGCCTTATATGAATTTCAAGACACGACACAGATAAACAGAACGAATGTAATATATAATAACACCATAACAATGTTTCGCTTCAAACTTTTATAGATCTTTTGATATATTAACTGATATGTGCATATGTATGTAATAGAAAAGAGGGGAAAATGTTAGGCTTGCATTAGCATGTCAAAGGGCGCCGTCTACTGGACCGATCCATCGCCCAACTGCGCCCTGCCATCGCCCTTATCATGTCTAATATAAAATATTCATAGTGTTACACGGATTAAGCTATATTCTGAATACTTGCCAATAACATCACTTATAAAGTATGCTACGCGTGTTTAAGTGATAGGATTAGAAATAACGGTGTGTGTGAGTGATAGTGATTAGAAATGGCGGTAAAGCGTAATTGTGCGGCATTAAGGTGGATGTTATGAATAATATTAATAAAAAAATACAAAGAAAATTTATGTCACATTTTCATTATTTTAATGTTTCCTATTTTTTATATTTGTCACTCGCAATCTTCAGATCATTTTAAAATTGTACAGAAATCCAGCTAGATGGACCAACCCTTAAAGCTTGTCACCCGCAGTGGGTAATTTATGGAAACGTCTATCATTTAACTAGAAAACAAAGCTAACCGTCGGTTTGCCAGCTTTCGTTCGCAGACGCCGGCGGCGGAGACTTCAAAGGGAGGGCAACCGCACACCTCCACCCTCATCCCCCAGCCGCGGGCGTTCGCTTGACGAGCGTTTGTTCATTGCGGTAGCGCCATGTATTTGGGCAACCGATCACTCCATGTTTACCTCTTGGAGTTTCGCTCGCAGGTGATAATATCTATGCCCAACTTAAAATGTATTATATTAATCTTACTCAGTTGTTAGTTGTGGAAGTTGATCAATTGAAATAATTTGTTTCAACTAAATTTTTATCTTTCTTATACTGATAACGTAAAATCGCAGTCAGGTATTATTTTTGTGTTTTTTTCTGTTTATAGTTCTACTGCGCTACTATTATATATTTATGATAGGGGGAAAACTAACAATGTACACGTTAAATCATAGTTAATGTTCTTTCGGATGTCTATGTGTGCCTACTGCCTATACTCAAGTGACTCCATGTGATAAAATGAAAGTATCGCGTTACACGTACAGGTCGCATTGTTTTTGACACGGCATCCTTAAAAAAAACGTTCTCTTATCTCTGTTTTTCAATAATGCTTTTAATTTTATTTTTATTTTGTTTCCACATTGAAACTGCATTGCTTACTTTTTTTGATTTTACTTATGTTTTCCAATCTCAAGTTTCTTTTTTCTACGTTATGAATATTTAACTATATAACCTTTTAAAAATTAAAAAAAATAGGAGACCCCACTATTCGTTGTGTGTTTTAAATGTAATAATATATTAATATAAATGTATTAATTGTGTATATTGAAACCACCGAAAACATAAAAAGCGACATTTTAAGTTTGAGCGACGCCGCATCTAAAACAGGCGATCCATAGCCAAGCAGGCGATCCATAGCCAAGCAGGCGACATGTAATGAGACATATCAATATTCATAGACCAGATCGCCACGTGCCGGAAAGACAAGGAGGGGCACATCCACGCCTCTTGCTCCCTCACGCTTTTTAATTTCGAAACAATCTCGTTGGCAGCGTCCTGTCTCCATTTAAAATTCGAATGCACGCTCCTGTTCATTGTTTGACGAATGCTACGGATATTGTCATTTTAATTTTTTTTTCGATGTTTTAAAAAGTTTGTATAGGGAATTCTTTACATCGTTGGTGGGCTTACGATTGTATTAATTTAATATACGCCAAATACGTAGATAACATACGAATCTTAAATTATATTAAATATCATAGCGTTCAGAATGGTTTCTAACCAATTTTACATATTTAAATATAATATTAGTTACTATAAATGTATTTCCATATAAATATTCTTAAAAAGTACTAAATTCATATCCAATAACAGAATTAAAATTAGTACTTATTCTGTCTTACGAAATATCGGAAAACCTAACGCAATTTTCATTCGGTGTTGATTTCGGTAGAGTTTTGAAAAAGATCCGACTATCTTGCTGCATTTCGGTACTCGACCGAACGCTGCAATTTGATTTTGGCGCATTATGACGACAAAAGCACATTGACTGTCATACGAAGCTTGTTTTTCGATTCGAATATGACCATTTAAACTGCTTACGAATAGGTACCATGGATTTACGAGCATCCAATCCTATAATTTTTGGAACCTGTACGGTATATATCATTTCGAATGCAAACATAGATTTTTCTTGAAAAATGTTTTTAACAGTTACATTAGTATAAGTATCCTACTATTACATTATTATCCTATTATGTTAATGTGCGAGCATCTAAAAGAATTCACAAGACAGAAAACGTACAGTCACCAAGTCTTCCCAAGTCCCCCAAGTTCCAGTCCTCCCAAGTATTCTGTCTATCTACCAATCTTATCCTACAGGAAGACAGAAGAATTGATCGATATAAGACGATCTGATCTTCTTGGCTGATCTAGAATTTTGTTTATAGTTTGGAGAGTAGGTTAGATAATTTCTGATAATATTCCTTCTTTCGTGTTGTTAATGAAGCAATAGAAACACCGAGTTATTAGCAACAAGGCATTCTATTTAGATCATGAAGGTTAGCAAAAAACCGTTGTTTTGTTTAATTACCTAAGTTGAAGTAAGAGCCACTTATTACAGATCATTGCCTACCTAGAGCTCGTTTAATGAACACTTTTTACTTCCATGGATGGACGGAAACTATTAACTGAATATTTTTTGTTTTACTTTGTTAAGTCAGTTTATTTGTTCGTACTTTGGCTGTGACAATTGTCTAACAATAGAATGCAAAATCGTATCGTTAGTTTTTAGCTTATTTAGTTATAATAAGCGCAGTGCATTCCGCAGCACGCGGCTGCGGCGCCACGCGCTCATTAATGGTGGCCAGCAGTAATTGGACGTCGCTCGTCGTCGCTCTGGCTTGCGTCGCACTCTCATTGTGTGGTCGCCTTTATGAGCGGTTTCACGGAGGAACAACAGTTACCAAAATATTATTGTCTCTTTTTATTTTACTTACAATATTATCAACTAGCTGTGGTCGTTTCTCATTTTCTTGGAAATGCTGGATAATAATTTCTGATCATCATGAAACATTGCGCACGTTGTCAGGGGTACAGGAAAAAACTGTTCCGAGTACATTTTTTTTTTCGGGATAAAAGGCAAGTACCCCACGTTATTTCCTGTATCCCTGACAATGCGTGTGTAAAATTACATAATGATCAGTTGAGTTGTTAAGGAGTTAAAGCATAACAAACAAACAAAGTTGCATTCACATTTATGACATATATTAGTTACGATATCAAACCACTTATCAGTCAACAGGCGAGTATAAATCGCGGCGAACAAATATCGGTTTCGTGCCATAATCATCCAAAGGACTCGCGCCAATGATATCTTATACTAAAGATATGTTATACGCATACAAAACTAGCGGTCAATAGTGTTCCAAAGGCATTGACAGCACTGCTAGTGTATGTCACTTACGCGTAAACCAAAGAAGACAAGAACGAAGTTTTCTTGTCTTCAATTATCGACCGCAAATGACGTCTCTGCTACATTTTTATATTATAATATCATTGAGTCCTGCGATCTTCATCAGATTCGTTAACGTTGTTTTCTTACCGCAAGCCTACTCTTGGTAAGGTGTTCCTGTGAAGTATCATTTTGATGTATATGCCGGTTATTGAAAGGCTCAACGGAAAAATTACCTAGCAAGTTGTCAAAGGTCCGATCAAATGTCATATGAGTTGCATGATTATCATTTGTTTTAGTGAAATAAAGGTTTTGCAAATATTTCAGGAACGTGTATTTAAAGGACAGTTTCTAATTAATCACTAAAGGTGAAAGATGAGACTAAATTCTTAGAGCACGTACAATAAATAAGGAATTTGAATCTAAAAAATTAATAATCATATTATCGAGTTTTAAAAAAGTGTAAAACCGATGAAACCTTACAAAATAATAAAGTTGATACCACCGCTTACACGGATAATTAATAAAAACGGCTTCAAACAAATCCAACTGTTATTGATACACTCAATGCTTCGCGTACGACAAAACCGAATGCCACAGTAGGGTTGTCACTTCATATCGTTTTATTCCTGTGTATTTAAGGCTTATAATAAAATAAAGTTTTCAAAGGTTCATATGAAACATGAAACCAACTCGTCCTCCTATTGAAGAATTTATGTCGATGTGTTATGTAATATGTAGATTTAGTAATGTAATGTGTTATTATTGTTCTTATATGTCACCAGATATTACGTATATCCATTTTTATGAAATTTGGCGCATAAAAGTGTACAAATGAATATTTATTCTACGAAGACCTATTCATCATATCAGTGATTCCAAAAGTTGACTGGTCTCCGACACATCTGACAAAGATTTCTTTTCCTGAGACTCAATTCTTATCTGTCCTAGAAAACTGTAGATATAACACAACACTGATGTTCAGACATCAGTCGGTGACTGTTCAGCCGCGTTACCTTGGTAAGGGACTTCGTACATTAAGGCCCACTCAATATTCGCTCGACCCATTGGTGAATTATGACCCATAGTTTAGGAAAGTCTGGTTTATACAATTAGAACATAACTGACTTTATTATGAATTCTGTTAAGATAAAACCATACAAGAGTCGTGCGTAGAAATTATTGACAATAACAAATGCACCGAAGGGAATTTTAACACTGTCGGGTAAATATTGTAATATGCTTTATTAAAACAGAAACGTTTCCTGAATTACCTACATGCCAACAAACATAATTTATTTAAATTACTCACCACCCATAGGCCGCCATACCACAATTTTACGGCTATCTTTTTCTAGTACTTATCATTTTTAGACATTATCATGGTCAATAAATATTCCTCGAAATGATTACCGATTAATCGTCGGTAGCATTATTTTTTATTTCGCATAGTAATGTTCCGTTTATGTTAACTTTTCCAGAGAATCGATAACTATGTTGGGATAAATACGGCAAAAAATTGACGGTTTTTAAAATTCCAGTCACGCGCAGCCCTATCGCCGGTGAAGTGGTTACGAGACAAGGGTCCGAGCGAGCTCGATACCTATTGTGTACCAATTCCCACTTGTTGTTTAATAGTGGGCCGAGGAGGGTAGTTTCCATTATTTCTTATTGTACTTACACGCTGTTTTCGTACGTTGACATGCACCCGGCTATTGTCGGATTGATGGGGATGGGGCGATGGCTTCCCGGGACATTTTGGCTCATTAATTCTTTTGCGTTATTCGGTGAGGTCAAGTGGACATGGTCGTATTGTCATCATGTCAAATATCTTACTTAATTGAATTATGAAATAGTTGATGGGTTTCTTATCATGTATATATATTATAATATATATTTGTAAAATATGTTGATTTATCGCTTGCTTATATAAAGTATATCTTCCAACCTGAAGACCTACCATTTTTTTGTACATATATAAACTTTCCAATTTTGTTTTGTTGGATTAGAATATTAAACTTTAAATAATTACACCACACTATATTATCTAGAATTAGAGTCACATGGCCCTTAATTCTGATAGTGACAAAAAATTTTAGCAACGACAAAAAAATGAGCAAAATGCAATTTAACAATTGTAAGGCCATTAAGAGACCATATTGTAACACGTTGTGTTTGTAGAATTTGGGGACATTTTCTAGTGCTGGAGGAATATACATGTTACTGAAACGTATATGCCAAACTACAAATAACATAGGGCTAGCCACTACCCTGAGGCATCCAAGTAATTATGCCTATAGCTACCAACAGACGCCACCTAGGAATTCAGCATTCGATAAGTTGTTTGCTCATATCCTTGCAGCTTTACATAATGCGTGCGTGGCTCTGAATACATAAGCCTGCCGTTTGTGAGTGACGACGTAGTTAGACATTGATTTATATTTGCGTTGTTGTTTGCATTTACATTTGTAAATGTAATGTAAAACTTACCGTGAGTTCGCAGATAAAATATTCGCGTAAAACGTACTATCATCTCAATTTTTTCAGAACAAAAGAGAGATATCCCTTAAAGTCTATACAAGTAACTATTTATATTCAACTCAATGTATTCCTCAAAAAATCGTTCCAGTGTTCTATCGGCTATTCACTACTTAATAAATTTATTTACTTGTAGTTAGAATTTCTTTTCTATTTTAACTATCGCATTATCTTTGTGAGTAATGTGTACTTTTCTGAATATTCTGTGGGTTTACAATAATATTAAAATAACCGATGACCAAGACAATACTATGGATTTTTCTTTTGATTTGTGTTCCTACGAGGGACTTAAACTCTATACTGAGAGATGTCCGTTTTTGTTTCTTATAAAATATTTTACTTTTAGGCGAATAAAATAGATTCTTAAGAGCTTGTTTATAGAGTCGTGTTCTCAATTGATCAACGTACGTCATTTTAGTGTTGTCAATGTAGAAGATTGTCTAGATGAATTTCCCTGGCCTGGCGTCACCGTCATAACTATCAAACATTTACCGATATAAAAAATAATACACTTTTTTACTTAAATAATAAAACAGTTTTTGAATTTTAATTATGGTTTATCCTTTAAGGTAAACGTCTTCAGTTAAAAGAACAGGACTTCGTGTCCTTCGTAACTTTTGGTTTTTTAATACAGCAATTAAGTAAACGATTAATAATTTTTGTTCACTTCGAGCACATGCCAAGCTTCAAATGAGACGCATTTTTAATTAAACCCCACCGGAAGCCGCCATGTTGCAGCGCATCCGCCGCGCCGCCATCTTGCGGCGACCGTTTGACAAATTGGAACGCGAGAGTGACGCGCAATTTTCCCGCCTATTGTTCGCCTTTCCCGCACAACAAAATGAAAAGTCGACTTCCATTTTTATTTATTTATTTTTTCTTTTTCGGAAAATGTTACGGTTCACCCGCTGCGGAGTACAGTATTGCGAAATGTTTTGTATTTTTGCGGGCGCGCTTTTCTCACTGTTGAGTTCTGTTCGCAATTTTGACAGCGTACAAAAGGTCTGATTGACTTATTTTTAATCCATTTTATTTTTAGGAAAAAAAATCCGGTGCCGACTAAAAACATCGGTACAGGCTTAAAGCATTATGCGTTTGACGTGAATTTAGATTGGCTTCAAGTATTTGCGTCATGGTAATGTGGGTGAAGCGAGAAATTATTCGACGCCTGATATCGTTCTAGTAGTACTCTTAACTGCCGGTAAAATATAACGAGTGAACAACGTTGAAAAAAAACGATAAAACCACTGCAGTAATCGAGTGAAATTACCTTACAGCTATAGTTTATGATAAAAGTTACAAATGTAATACTTAATGTTAGTACCTATTCATACGTTTTTCTTTTATGTTCTGGAAAGAGAATATACATTAAATATTAATATAAAAATCAAAACGTCTTCAACGAGATAGATGTGTACAGGGACAACTTGAACTTCTTTCTCACTATGGCGACCTCTCCACTTCGCCATTGGGAAATAACCTGCATGGAGTATTTTCTCATTCAAATTTTCTCGCAGCCCCCATCAGTTAAAATCGTCCGGCTTCTGGCTTCTAAGCGCACCAAACATCGTTCTAAATCCCCAAAGTTTATAGCCATTTGTTGTAAAACTAAACACATTGTTATTCTAGTACAGCGGGACAGTAGGCGAATACAATCCGAGCTAGTTACCGTCTATACTGCGCACCTCATTAAAGCTAGCGGCGAGATCAAACGATTCCGAAATACGCGTGCAGCGTAGACCTATGCGATCATAGACAAGGATTGACTTTAAATCAGCTGTTACGGGATATGGGACAACGTAGCATATTTGATCTGACTGGTTGTGTAGAATATTTGTCCACGGGCTCCACGATAGAACACCTACATGTCACCATAGAATAATAAAATAACTAAACTAGCTAGCTTTGTGGCTGGCCGCCGACCTGCAGTCTTATCTGGTCGGATCTAATCGATACAAGCATGCGTACCTATTGTGTTCAGTTTTGGTGGAATGAAGACCGTATGGTGAAGTAGTCTAGAGGCGGCTGACTGACGACTTCGCCAACTCATTTGGTGCAAGGCAATGGAACGCTCACGTCCAGAAGTAAATTGTTACAGGCTAATTTTAAAAAATCTCAGAAAATCGGACGTGTGTGATATTTACTTAAACTAAAACTAAAAAAGAAATAATCTTGAAAAGTAGATAACAAGTCTTTCCAGTCTGCGCTTTATGGCATGGATCAGTTCCACCACAGAATCCTTTGGAAGAACAGATTTATGCGCGTGTCCGACGTGTGCGCAGCCGAGCCCTGTTTTGATATATCCGCTATGGAGTGTGCGTAAAGGATGACCGAGAAATGTCCAGCGGAATATCATTTGTTGGCCCTTTGTTGTGCAACTGTTTACATTACGATAACTGGAAACTCCAAGCGTGATAAATTCGAATATTTGTTTATTTAATGCGTATATCTTTATTATTTGTTGACTGCAATTCTTTATTGGCATATGTATCAATGCAGTATTGTATTACAAAGACACAGTATTGGTATTAATCCACATTTACTTTATTACTTTATACATACATGCACATAAATCAATTTATACATATACATATAACACTTTACATATACATATATCGTGTGCGCAGCATCCAGCTTTCCTCCTTTTCTTTTTAAAGGATATGATTAACATCACATCTTTATTTCATATATGTGAGTACTAGTACTTACTCCACTTGAACATCTCCAATTGTTATAACGTTTACAAGTTTTTAGTGTATTAATAGCGGTGCGGCGTGGCTTACAAGTTAAATCAACTTATTGTGTTATTCAAAAATAATCGGTCATTATATTCATTTGGTACCCCTATTTTGTATCCATTTCCATTTTATATCCATAGAAACGAATCCAATCACATAAATATTTCTTAAATCCGTTCACAGATAGCATCTCCGATACCATAGCTTCGTTTATGGTTCCTAATGTTAAACTACTTTGAGGTCTAATTTATCGGTAGTAATTTTATTATAAATACTGTTTCTCATTTAACAATTCCAAAGAGATCGAGTTTTCTGTATCCATTAACTCGGAGCGGCTGTAAATTCCTACGTTCTGTCATATATCAATAATATATTATTCCTCAACTACTTTAAACGTTACAGCCAGGGATTGATTGCGCCTAATTGCGTCGTTATATGGAAGAATAATGACCAATTAGTAAATTAAACGAGTCCAAGATCGAAACAGGAACGTCGCGATCATTTTAGCTTTTTATTGTATCAATATCAAAGGAAGGAATAAAAATGGCCTAACATTCGTGCCTTGTGAAACTATTATACTAATAAACAACCGTTTCGACCTCTGCAGTGTACTATGATTTCGGGATCAATATGTTGATAATTACCAGTATGAAAATAATATAATTATATCCTGCGATTTAAAAAAAATATGTTAATTTTTTACGAAACTTGTAGTCGTATATGTTTTTCACGTCATATAGTTTTAGAGTTTAGTAATAAAATTCAACTGTGGAATATAAAAAAAGCTCAACAGTTTTAGATTTTATTACGCCTCTATAAAAACTAAGAGCTCGTTATCGTCTCGGGACGAAAAGAATTCGTTCTCAACTCTCGACTCTCCTTGCGCCAATCAAAATCAAAACTAGGACAGATTGGACTATTTGTAAATTTTAATGCCCATAAATTTATACCTTCTGAAAGTCTGTGAGATGGATGTTGCGAAGGAATATCATCCATTAGTTCGCTCCTTATCTCGCGACAGATATTGGCTCTTTTTGTATTTATGCGCTGATTACAGCATGATGCATTTCTTTAATATTGTTTTATACTTTTTATAAGTCATCCTGCTGCATTTTAGTTCAACGCTCATCACTATTTAGAGACAAAATGCGGTGTGCATCGAGTCGCTCGCTTTATTGAGTTGTCGCAGGTGACGTGTGTGGTCCCCTCCGCCGTTTATGGGAATACAGTTGCGAGTTTATGTACATATCCTGCTGTGTCATCTCCACTTAATGATGCGTGATGTGCATTCAGATACATGTTTACGCTTTATTCTACCTTTTTACACTATCATCTGGCAATTATGAAAGATGTACAAGCTTTGATAGATTACAATCTCATTAATATGTAACGCAGGTATTACCAATAAGAATAACATTAGTACTTTAAGGATTGACATCAAACGTAAATTAAAACTGTTAAAAACTATGACTAAAATGAACTTTATAGTTATTTATTGTTCTTTACCACTTAAACTTGTTCAAAGTCTATATCTATAAATGAATAGCCCGACTGACTTAAGATGCGTAAAAAGCAAATAGCAATTATTGTCGACTTAAATTTGGATAAAATATGAGCGAGATTTAATTTAATAATATTGGTAGTGCAAATTACTTTAGCTGTCTAAGCAGTGACATATAGGCGACCCGCGCTGTCCCCACATTTTATTTTTACAAATCGTTTCGTCGTCTTTTGTGAGTATATCATTCGTTAAAATTCATTCGGACCGCGTGGTATGTATGGTGCCATCAATTTCATCATTTGACATTTTTATGCATATTTAAAATTTTGCTTTGAAGAGTCGCCCGCTAGATTTATTGTTCATGCGAGACATACGGTCGTTTCGTTCTGTAGACAACTTGTTGTTTTCTCCACCATTTAATGGTTGCACCAAGCATACGAAAATGACAAAAACGTGTGTTCGTGTGTGCTATCTAAATTTTCGATATCCACCAATATACACCTAATACTCGCTGGGTATGGTTAGTATTGATATAGAGGTCCCGCTTATGAATCACCTACAAAATAAAATGTAGTTAATTTTTCGTCCCTTCTTCGTCCAACTCGGAACTATTTAAGCATCTTATTCTTGTAATATTTTCTTTCAATGCGTACGTTGTTTTGCCATTCATAATTTGTTTCCAACTGTTCCATTTATATGGCCATAATTTTTTATTACATTGAAAGTGACGAGTCTTTAATAAGATCAATACCATCAAGTTGTTGTTAAATAGTTGGTAGTCGAAGACATAAATAAATATAACATTAGGTTATTATTATTTTAGTGCGTTTCCAGTCGGCATTGAGCGGATATTCATTGACGCTTTCCGGTTGTAACCAATAATTTGCGTGCTCAATATGTATTTAAGTTATTCAAGTTTTGCTAACACATAAGTTCGACACAGAATACTGGTCTCGGAAGCTGTTGTTATTACCTGTAATAAAATAAACGAGCTTTATTATAGTATGGTGGAGTTACCGTTCCACATGAAGGCGTAGATAGGAATGCAATATTTTTCTTGGTAACACTTGTTTCCTTGCGCACATTTAATAGTGTCCAAGGAAGCAGAGAGTTGGGAATAGATTGGTTTATGTGTCGAAGATAGGAATGCAGTTTTTAACTAACACATTGAATATTGATTGTCCAAGGAACCAGTGAGTTCCGAATACACTTGCAACAACGACATTTATCTTAAGATGTGTTTTCTATTTCTACTGGACTTTCTGACTGTAGAAGTAATCGTAGTTTGATGATGATTTCAAGCTACACGAGCATATGTTTTAATTTTGATCGGTATATCGAACGACTGTGTGTCAGTAGTCCATTTCGGAGTGACCTATGATTTATGAAAAAGCGACACTATCTGGCAATGCCAAGTAACAGTATATTTTTGCTCATTCTAATAATCTCATTTATATTAAATCCATTGTGGGCGGAACGATACAGTGAATTTTTTTGATTTATTGCCTACTACAGAGCGAGCGCCGACTGGTCCGTCCTCGGGCAGTTTAGAAAACCGACACACGTTTCCGTCGACTTAGAGTTATATGATTAGCGGATTCATAAATTGTAACACAATACTAACGATAGATAGTTTTGTTTGCGCATTGACGTACTTTTGACTTATAAATCGTTGATAAAGAAATTAAAATAATAAAAAAATAAAAATAAATATACTTCAACATTTATATCTTCATTTTATATAGACATGCATACTAAAAGAGTAAGGTGAAAAATGGCACAAATGAGTACAATTTTTTTCATTGTATATCCTCTAATACTGACATATTATAAATTTAAAAGGTACGACACGACACTGTACCATCAAATTGATAATATTATACACAGCCATTAGTCGTACTAAAACATATTTAAGAAAATTGTCAAATTTGTAGTGTTCTATTGCAAACTTTATCAAAGAATCAGAGTTTCTTAATGTTTAAAATGATAAGTATTTATAGTCTGTTTTGTATTTCAACTCACGTTACTTGTAACGTCACTTGAAATACAAAACAGATTTTACTGAAAGATAGACAAATTTTAAAACACCATTTTTAAATCTGATTTCATACAACTCCTTTTTTGCAATGGTGTATAAACTATCAACTTTCCTTAAAAAAATCTTTGTTCGAAAATCAGTCAATCCAATGAAAAGATTTACTGTTTCGGTAAAACTGTGGGAACCAAATAATTTTAACGTAGCAACTGACATAATTAGAAAGAATTTCTTTCTGGGCTAATTTATTATCAATCCTTATCTATAATGGAAAAAATCTTTAAAAATTATCTAATTTTAATAAACATGTTGACCTTATTGATAATGAACTGGATTTTACGGCCTTTGATATACCGTTTTGAACCAATAATTGACCTGTTGAAAGCTCTAAGTTGTTCGCTTTCTAAATGGGACTAGTTCAGTTCATCTTTATTCATTCAAAGAAACTTCGACCGTAAAGCACGATCTGATACATACAAATTCTTTGTATCATGAGTATTTTTTAAGTATTTAACTTACTACTTGTACGTCGTTACATTCTTTATTTTACTTTTTCGTATCAACTAATTCATCTTTTACAATTGTCCTATCAATTACGTGGCTAGATCATTACACATTCGTCATTATTCCTGTATTGTTTCCAACAAATTTATGTTGCAAAAGTGAGTGGCAGTGTTGGTAGAGAGCGCCCTAGGAAAACTTATATTGATCAGATTAATGACTTACTAAAAAAGGGTGATATAAGGAGCACCCATAACCGATGAGCATGCATGCGTAGATGTATGAATGTGGAAGAAGCGAGAGAGGTGTGCCAGAATCGCGCAGAATGGAAATCCATGATCCCTGCCTACCCATCTGAGTTACGGGTGTGAGCGTATATTTATTTTATTTCTTATTACTGTATTGTGGAACGGTTGCATATTTTCGAAGGCACGTTCCGCAGCGAACTGTGTGAGATGGTTGATATATCATATTGCTTTTGTTAATATAGTAAGATCACAGCACTACTAATCTAGTATTTATATATGAGGATGTATTAAATAAATAAGCGCAGTGACTCCATCTGTTCTCAAATAACATATGTAGAATAGAACGTAACGGACACAAATCAATCAGACATGAGCTAACACACCAATGATTGATGGGACTGAACATAGTTGGCGTTGGTGACGTTAAATTTAATTCGCTATCTGTGATTTTTGAGTAAGTAGTAGTAGTGTAGTAAATTTTTTATGTCAAAAAATGTATGGCAATGTAAATATGACCGCCTTGTCAATGACAATAGTGTACTAATTAGTAAGACAGCAATTAATTATGAAACAAAGTTAATATACTAAAATAAACTGTAAAGAATTAAATTAAACACATTATAATTGGTGTTCAATAACCACAGATAATCTATTTAATCAATGTTTCATATCACGCAGGCATAATTAAGACACTCGACGATAAATGGGTTCCGATGTCGTTTTCATTACATTAGAGTTATGAGCTCTTGCTACCTTCATCATATGTTAATGCCGCCCGTTTTTTATATTTTTTTATATGTATTTTGTATCTCACGGGTCCTTAATTCCCCTTACTTATACTGTATATAATGTATGTCCATGCGTTGCCAATAATAATAAATGTATTTATTTTATGGAGACTAAACCTTAACCACATAATTATAAATTAATTTATTACAAACCTAAGCTAATGTACATATTAATTATGAAACTAGCTAAATAGTTTATTTATGATTGTATTTATTACAAACGACTAAAATTGCATGCACTATTAGGTTTTCACAACAGTGTAAGGATTAGTAGCCGTTGTTGTTTTTCTGGGTGACGTCCGCCGCAGCGACGATGTCCCGTGTCAGCTGTTGTTGACACTCTTACATGTCACAAACTAACCACGCCCCATCTATTTAGTATTCACTGTTGCTGGAGGCTTCGCTCGCGTTTGTTTCTAATTTTTCACGGTGCAAATTTTCGTTAGATGGTTCCGCGTTTAATAACTTCGAATTATAAACAAGTGACAAAAAGTTGTTATTAGCAACTGAATATGTTCATGAAGATTTCTTGTACCCGTCGTTTCTGTACCCCTGATAATTGTCTCATGATGATCGGTCGAGCCGTTAAGTTGTTAAAGCGTAACAAACAAACTCAAATTTTCAATTAAAATATTATTCAGGATTTGCGCAGATTACAACACCCAATTATTCGTATTAAATCGTACAATGTATTGTATGTAACAACGTGTCTGCATTATAATTATTGCAAATATATTTAGGTTCCTAGACATCCGGTGCAAGGTTCGTGGCGTACGTCACTAGATAGTATACAAAAAAGAGGTGCAATTTGTATTGGTAAATATGAACGAGCACCTGTTGCTGAAGGTGCATGTACCGTTTACTATGAGGTGAATGTTCTATGGCGGTAGTTGCTGATACAGTGTAAACATTTATTCTTTTAGACAATGAAAAGTCACTCATACACTATGTTTAAATTCAAACTATGACACATACATAGTTAAATCTCATTATTCGTATCATCTGAACACACGCAACGTATACTTTGTCATTTAATTTGACGGTGTGAAATTGAGTAATGAACAAATAGTAGCGGCCGTGTTTACGCTTCAAAATACGACGCCGCGCAATTTGTAACACCCCCTTAAAGGGTGCGGGGGGGTCGACTTCAAAGGACTCGCCGACAAAGTGCTAAATAAGATGAAAAAAAAATAGAAACGACAATGGACAGGAAAATCGGGGCCTTTCGAATTTTCTCGTTTCCCTTGCTCCTTTTTTTAGTTTCTCGCGCGAGAATCACATTATATTTGCGCTAGGAGCGCGGGAGCGCGGACGGGGGTAGTTTGCGTTTCGATCTTTTGACGCGCGATTAAACAAAAGGCTGTGGAAGTATTTTTCGGTAATGTTTCCGGTCTCGTATGTTTTATTTCATAATCTTCCTTGAAGGGTAAATTTCACCTTTTTATTACTTGTCATGCAAACTCCTTTTACCTGTCTTAGATCATGCCACACAGTTATATCTACAAGAGAGTTTACCCCATCTGCTAGTCCTACATTTTGCTGGTACATGGTTTCGGGTAAGCCGTTGGACAATCTTGCCAGTCTCATTTCTTAAATATGTTATAATACCTATATATAACCTTATCTTATTTGCAAAAGGACGGCATTACATTTTTATTTTCTTTTACCCGTGTTTGATTTAGGTGTTATTTTGCTTAGTTTTTCCGCCTCACCTTTCCATCAAGTACGTGTTTAAGATACTGTAACTCCCATGTTTCTTTTGGAGATGTGTTTTGTAAGATGATTGCGCGTATAAAGTCGAATTATAAGTAAACAACATTACCATGGCAATCGATATCGTTAATAAAGATTTTATATACTTCATGAACAGTTTAAGTCCCCCAAAGTAAAAGTATCTCGAGTTATTTTCTGTACCTCTGACAATGTGTGTGCAAATGATGGTTGAGTCGTTAAGGAGTTATAACAAACAAACATACATTCGCATTCATGATTAGTTAGGATTTCAATTGTATGAAGTAATATATAACTTTAAACTTGCGTGGTTTTTACTCAAATAAGATTTGAGACGGGATTCATACCACGATTTGCCCTTTTGAGTAGTAGTTGTTAGTAGTGGCCGCAGAATTAGAAAAACGGTAAAACGATGAACGGCTACTCACAACATTTTTTCGCACTACCGAATAACTCCACTCATACCGCGAACACGGTGGCAGGCAACTGTGCCGAAATCGCCATTTTACTTAATCTTTAAAACAATTTCAATAGCTGGGGACCATTACACCACCGTATTTTATTCCCTATTAATCGGTTACTCAAAAAAACATGGTTTTTACAACATTTTCGTTAAATCTCCTCATTTACAACTAATTTTTGGTCACAAAAGGTGCACAACCACATAAAGTTGAGAAACGTTGGGGTTTTAATTCATATAAAGCACACAAAAGTCATTTATTGCTGGTGTATGGTAATTCGGCTCGTAAAACATTCTTTATCGTACCACCGTGACGCTGAGAGCATCCAATACGAACAAAAAAATGAAAGAAAAAATGCAATAAAACTTTAAAATTTACTCTAACTTCACGATTTAGATACACATTGATGCTTTATTTAAATGATATGGAATCACGAATCGAGACTTTAATAAATCTGGTTTTATTTTATTATTTCATTCGGGGATCCCAAACGTGCAACACAATTCACTTAGTATTGCCGCGATATTGCACCAATTAAATATTTTGTCTCTGGTTGATATTGAACCGTTGAAGCTGTTTGAAGAAAGGTAGAGCGGCGTGTTCAAATTTTGAATATTTATTTTAATATCTTAGATTTTCATTAACATTTTACGACTGCGCATATCCTGTGTGAGGAAATGGAAACCAATCGATTAAGTGTTCTATTCCACTTTTAAGTAACAGAACGTAAATTTGCATATTGGACCGTAGAAAAGCACACATAAATCTTTGCAATTATCAAATTCTCAGCCGCGACTCATCTGCATAGAAGCACACATTGATAAACAGTACGTACGCACGCGCGGCGGCGAGATCAAAGCGAGCTCGACCCCTTTGTACGTGCCGCGGGCGTGTGCCGTCTTTTTCCTTTCTCTCCGCGAGATGCGCCCGAGCGGCGGGTGCGAGCGGAACGGCTAGCGTCCTTACTGTGTTGCGTTACTCCGTGAATATTTCACCTCGTTATCGAGCCTTGTTTGTGTTAGATAGTGTTAGAGGACATGATTGAATTAAGATTATCGATATCGATGGTATGATTTCACCTTATGCAAATTAAATCACTATTAGCACATTAATCACTTCTCTTTTCTAGAATTCGTTATACACTCATCCAGAAAACAAGTTGTGCAACTGTTTACTAAATCTAAACAGTTCACAAATGCTGAAATGTTGAAGTCAAATCGTCGAATTGTGAACGCACATTTTACTTGACTACTACTGAAGTATTACTTTAATGTTTCCGTTAGAGTGGAGAATATTTATACGTTAGGTATGTTAGGTTGGACATAATAGTTATGCACATAAGTATAAAATAAAATCCTTAGAAGGTGGTGTCTATAAAAGGATAAATATTGGTTTGTTGCATTTGACATGACATGTTAAATTGTCCAATTATAAAAATAGTAAAAAGTCAAATTATAAACTGACGGGAGTCTGTGATATATGCATACAATATGTATTATGTATACGCTGTGTATCGTAATGGTTTTCAAAAAAATGTCTATAGAAAAGTTATGGCTTGCAGTCTCTAAATTAATATTGCACGGCAAAAGTATTATATTTTTTTTGCTTTATTGGAAAAAACGGTCAAATAAGAGAATAACACCAACCTAATTATCGACAATAATTTACAATGTTCGTTCACATCACTAAACATCGAGCATAGCTCCCGTGTAGGCAAGACAGGAATCTGCCGATATCGATGCTAGTAATTAAAATAGACTTATTGCGTTTGAGTCATGCCGTATACGTACTTTATGGGAGCGTAACCGGCGGGTTTTTTTCTGTGCCGCTGTGGTGTATGGGAAAGCGCCTATACTGGACACTGCTAGAGGATTTTAACATTCTCCGAAGTACTTATGATACTTTCTAGAATGTTTTCTTGTTTATTTTTTATCAAATTAAAATGCATTAAATCAAATAAGGTATCAGTTGCACTACATGTTGCATGTTGCACTTGTTGTATCGTTGTTTATTTCTACCATAGCTTCTGTAAAACCTTGGGAATATAATTCCAATAGAACATTACTTTTTTACTTATATAAATTATTTAATGTACATAAAATTTAATGGATGTAAGTTTTGATTTATTACGAAATTTAATAAGGGTTTTCTGAAACAATTGTTGAATATTCTACTGAAAAAAGTCTACGTAATGAAAAAGTACATCTGACATAACATCTGCATTTCGATACCATCATATTGTAATCTATTATTTTTGTCACTAGGTATTCTTTTCTACAATAAAGTGGCAAACGAGCAAGTAGCACCTGGTAATAAGTACCGCTACCCATAGGCATCCGCAACAAACCAACGAGTTGCAGAGATGCGTTGCCTACCTTTATGGACAAAGAAAGGGACAAACAGAAAAAAGGATATTTACATTCCCTGTCCATCCCCTCCTCATGCGTCAAATTATCTTCCCCTTCCCATCCCTTCCTTATTAGAAAAGGCTGGGAGGGGGAAGATAACTAGAATTAGGCCTTCGGCACGTCACTCATCAGACGATACGCCGAATACTTCTACTTCACGCCCGTCTTCTGTGACATCGTGGTATTTCTACTGTCCATCCCTGTAGAAATTATTTAATTAGCATAAAATAATTAACATTATTAACTGTGAAAACGTCCACCGGCAAAAAGCCGAGCGAAACACCCACGATACAATTACTGAGCGAAGGCAAAAAAGGTAAAACAAATCGGAAAGGAAGCGGCTCGTTAAGGCGGATAATTCTGAGCAATCGTACTAGAATAAAGAGAATACCGGCATTAACCGGTATTAACCCTGAAATGACAGGGCGCGCCGCATCGACCCTCTCTTAATATTTTACGGGAAAACGATGTCGCCTCCGCGCATTACTTTTTACTTTTTATGTTTCTCAGCGTCGCGGAAAGAGCTACCTTTTTATATTTCCATAAAAATGTTATAAGAATTCAATTTTTGGAAAGTATTCTTGTAATAATCTTATACTTCTTTTTATAATATTAATCGAATACACGACCGCAATCTCAAATCTGCTATTTTCTAATGTATTACCTAATAGTGTCAATTATCGTAGTGCAAAAAGTCTCTTGTATGATATTACTAATTAATAGAATAAGAAATCAACAAATAAAAAATTTACTAGGCCCAAAATTGATCAGTTCTAGGTTTTGTAAATGTTGACCTGTTTGATAACATACATAACACATACAATTTTATAAATTATTAATGTAATTTAATAAATTAATAATTTTCCTGCTGTAAAATAAACATGTGAATATTTTAAAAGTGTTATTCTACGTTCATCCAAAGCGTTGTTCACATTCGTACCTGTGTATACTTTATAAGGATTATTGTAACAAATTTTATATAAAGCCAGCACCTAAGGTCCAAAGGACCCCAATGCCAGCGGGTGGATTTGCGTTAAACAATTCATACATTTATATTTCCTTTGAAGTCGCGCCGCGGGCGCCGCGTCAACTGCAGGGTTAACCCCCCGCCCTGTACGCTACACGTGGAAAATTGAGTTACGATATTGCATTCATTTAACATTAATGTTTCATACGGTTTTATATATATATACCTATATGTTTATATTGCACTAGGCTTACCCGCTAAGAGTTTTAATGCCATGTAAGGAAGTGTCCCTAAATACACAATGTTTTTTTTTAAAACAGAACATGTTATTATTTTATAAGTCTAAACTATTAATACTTCCAAATAAGTACATGTCGGTTTTCTTTTCCGGTTTAAATTAGTCGTGTATAGCAAGCGAAGGTGCTTGGGTCAAACCGAGTGCTTGTAATGAGCGTCCAGTCCCGCATTAACCCTTTGACGTGTCGTGTTCATTAATTGCCCTCTCTTTGTTTATTAAACGACGTCTCGGCCGTGCCATTTGTCACCTTACCGCGTTCCCACGGCCTTATTCTGATACTTAATGATGGTGCATACATTTTTATTTATTAAATACAATTAAGCAATGAATTTAAACCGTATCGAATACTAATATGTTTATCAGGACACTTACATAACGAAAATTAATCAAAAAATATGTATTTATATAAATATTCTTATTAGAGTTTACGGTCTTTAAAACCCATGGCGCAGATAAATTCGATTTTCGAGGAAGTCAGAAAGTTGCATCAGTGGCAGAGAACTTGAGAATTTCGCGATTGTGGTATGGGCATGATATTCGAGGAGACGAAGGACATATAGCGAATAAAGTAATTAGAACGAACGTGGGTGGAACAAGAAGGGTATGGAAGGGTCAGATGTGACGGCTGACAAAGGGATGTGAAAGAGAAGGACAGAATATGCCGGCCACACGCTGATCGGAAAAGGGGAGGGAGATGATTATGATAATTTCTTCGTTAAATCTTTCCAGAAACGTGATTTCAGAGTATAATATTTTAATATTATAATCCACGACACTTTCCATAATCAGACATGGCGATTAATGTACCACGCCCGGTCCACGTTTAACCCCACTGTAAAATTAACCTTCCCAACGCTCTTATTAAATACAAACTACTAGCCCCTTTCATTGTAACTGCTCTATTGGATTGTCTCATGAAAAATTCAGTCGGTATTTATGTCTTTGACAGGTACGACTTTACAAAGACAGCGCGACCTTTAATCATACTACAATTTACTTTCTAACGGTCTGCCGTCTTAATGTATTAAGATAAGCTGTAATTTTTATGCAAATGGGGTAAGCAGGGCAAACAGTGTCCGCTACTCACCTAGAGCTTATTCAAGAAAAGGAGTGGAAATGTTTCTGCAATATAAAAATATCAGGCGAAAGTTTCACTGAGTGATCGTCTGGCACATACCATCCTGAAGAACTGAAACTTGTCAGTGCCTGCTATCTGATTTTCTATCTATCTGGTTTTATAAGACATAGAAACATTAGTTCTCACAATATTTTAAATTTAATGGCAGAAAACTTCGTTAGAAACATTTTGAGGTATACCTTGTTTGACGGCAATATGTTTTTTTTATTTAAATTCGTAAAAACAACTTGTAATTACAATTACCCTATAACATTAGCTATCCGTATTACACAATTTATCTCACGATTTCCACAAAATTACAGCATTTCCCTTGAAAATATAAAAAGTGTAATAGTCGCCTTGTACGCTGAATGACGTTTGTTAGTTTACAATAATCATAGCTTGCCTCATAGCAATTGTTTCATAACAAGGCATAATGGATTTTATTGTGTCGTTATTTCAAATAAATGAGAATTTTTCGTACTTAATATCTACAGTACCGATATAACACTTATAGGAGATTACGTTTAATGCAAAATTACACACCTAAAGTATTATCTACTTATTCTTTACAATCGACAAGATGATCTAATGGGAAGTTATTTAATGAATAGTACGGCGAGTCGCGACAGGTGACCGCGCCGCCGTATCGTGACTCAACCAATTCGAAACGTCAAGTTCAAAGTTCAGCGGAGGGAAAAAAACATTAAAGCTACAACGTAATAGTTACGTGTAATGATCTAGGTAACCGAATTCTCTAGACGACAGAACAACGCAACGTATAGAATGTTTTGTACTTTTTATGAGATTAAAATGAAATAAAAATAATAATAAACTTTATAAAGTTTAGTTTTTATGACTGAAAAACAAGGAAACGCCTGCACTAAGCTTACCAAGGCGGGGACACATAATCGCATTATCACTTGCACCGAAAATTCAGGGTGTTGAGAGTACTGTCGCGCCGGAAATGCCTCGGCGTCTGGTACAGCGAGACGCTCGTATAGACATCACCGGTAAGGAAAGAAAGAGATGCTTGTCTTAATCACGGTACTTACCAGCTTCAGTCTGTGCGTTTCATATATCTTACTTAGGGTTATCACAATTGTTTTAAAAATAAATAGATTTCACTTTGTATTGGAGTAACAATGAAGTGATAATTTTAATATAATTTTAGAATCGATGATAGAGCTCGCTGTCTTTGCCATGGATTCGATAATAGAACATTGGAAACAGCAACTTTACAATCCTTATTTTTGGCTTCAACTGACGTAACTGTGGAGGACTAAATAGCATAACTCCTAATGAGGGTTGACGTCAGGCAGGCGGCCGGCCGAAAAAACTGTATGTATACAGTATGTACTACGGTCATACTGTGTCAATCCCACATAATTGGGAAATGGGCAGAAAGATAATGATGACGATGCCATAACTGTGGAAGTAATACGTAAAATCTTAATGAAAAATTGTTAATTAATATTTATTTTTTATTAATTAATTACAATCTATATTGTTATCTTATTTGTATAAAATAAATCACAGCAGCCCTCGCTGGCACAACAGCATCGCGGCTCAGTCCGTCAGTTGATGGAAGTGAAAAATGTTACGATTAGCCGTGGAAACAATTGCAGACAGATTTAATTTTATATCCCAACGTTAAAAGGGATCGATGCTTTATCGCCGAACGTTAAAGTTTAATATCTCATGACAAATTTTATTTCTGGAAGTTTCTCGCAGTGGGTGTTATCCTGGCATCGTGCGACATGGTACCGTATGCGATATTTGCACAAGGTCGAGATGTTTTGCATAGAGAAAGCTTGACAGTAAAATGTTAACAGGATCAGAATAAGACACACCCGTCTGTTTTTATTAACTGCACGAACTCCAAGTCCATGTATAGCGCACAATTCATCTCGCAATACGCCATGGCCTCATAAATTACGCTTTCTCCTCTAAAAGACAATAACTGAAAACAAAAATATTATTTCTGTCTTTAGTTATTAATTTCTACAATAAATAAACCTGTTACAACATTATTTCCCAGACAAGGTGAGCGATCCCATCTCTTCAGTGCTCAAGTCGTGGATATGCTTTTATATATTACTTAATTCCTAAATAACAAAGCTTCGGATGAGAAAAAGGAAAATGTTTGACTTATAAAAGACAATATAACACCTATACAGATAATTTAATTAAGCCTTTGCTTACAAAGGAAACCACTCATATCTTCCATAATAAAAGTACGTAAACAGAAATGGACGTTCACTATGAATATGAACAAATCAGAACTTGTAAAGTCAACAAACAATTAATAATGACTAACGATCCATCAGCAAGTAGTGATATATCAAGTTATTGTATCGTTATTGCGATATCTCTTTCAGCTTATAAAATTAATTATAACCAATTTATTTATTCATTAAAGAATCAACGAGGAGAAAGATGGACATAATTTATGTTGTAACTTAGAAGAACGCACTCACTTACGGACGCACTTAGTGAAGAGGTGTCGTAAAAAAACTACCCGTACCAAGATATCGTGTCCTATATGGAAATGACACCCATCGATTTGAGAACCTCCTTCTTCAAGTCAGTTAAAAATGAGGGAGATGTGCCGGGGCAAGGACTATGCAGAAATTAATGACCGCTGTACATTATCATTATTCTAACATTATAAGATATCTGTAGATATAATATATGAACACCGTATTATATATTATAGCTATTGCTTTCTCTGTCTAACCTGGGATTTACGACGCGACAGTTTGTTCGTTGAACTATCCGCAGTGATTCACAGTGAGTCAATGGTAAGCTAACAAATTGAGATTGATGTGTGGACGCGCACGGTGTATTAAGCTGGAACACTTTATTTTTATTTAGTGTTTTCGTATAACTGGACGCCTTATTGCGGCGACATGTCGCTAGCTCGTGAACGCATTTGTAAGGATTCCTTCAAATTCCTTCTTTATTTTTTTCGGACTGACTTGCGTATGACGATTTCAGCAAATTTATAAAACAATTTGTAAATGTCTGTTTATGTTCAAGATAACTCTTATTGAATTTTGTAGTACAATATTAGAACCGGGGCTAAAATAAACAATTTAATTATTTAAATAATAAACATCTATATTTTATATATTATATAAACGGCTTCATAAACCATTTATTTTGGTACAATTTATTCTAATATCAACAGAAGGGAAAACATTTGTATTACATCAGCGAATATATGAAATAATAATTGTATAAAATACTCTTAAAAAAATCAAGCCTTAACTCAATGTCACTTATAAAAGGTTTCATAAGTAAATTCATGTTCCAACTACTTTCGTGATATTGTAATGCATATAATATTTTTTTAAAAAAGCAAACCACTGATACATAAGCCGATACAACCGTTCGCAAATGCCCGCAGCGGTGTAGCCGACGTTCAGATCTCCCCGTCGCCGCCCGCCCAACCTGCCACGTCCAAAACATAATTAACGTACCCCTACCGGTTCCATAACACAGATTTGCCATACGGGCCCTCCTAGATAAATTAAATTGTACAAATATCTCTCAGCCTTTAATATGGCTACTAGAAATTGCTACCTACTGAGCTAGGTCTCACTTACCTCCAAACTATAACAAGAAGTGAACTCCAAAAATGTTTTAAGTGAAGTCGAGTTTAGGGCGCATAACGACATAGCTAATATTTTTTTTTATTAAATAAATATATAAACTTTTATGATATAATTATAATTAGTACAGGGCCCTTAATAAATATTACTTATAATTTATAAGGTAATTAATAATAATAAAATTAATCGTCCTGACATAACTCAGCTTTATTTCAACGTGACGCTTCCATGAGATCTATATGTATTTCTAAACGCACACCAATGCGCATACAGCCTCCGGAAAAAGGTCAACAACCTGCCTCCCTCGGAACCTCTCGATATTCGTCAATTTGAATATTCCACCCACTCGTTTTTAAGGATTAGATTTTTCCGCAAAATCCATTCCGTCGTGCTCTACTCTAACTCTGTTTACATTGAAGCTTAAACGAAAAATGTATTGTACGTGGCAACAAACAACTACTTTGTTTTGGATTTTGATATTGGAATAAAGGTAGCTTGGGTCCATTTAATTTTAATCGCCAATTGTATCAAAATAAAGTTACTTTAAGGTAACTACAGATTTTTTCATACGTAGTTAACTTTATTCTAAATCTAAAGATTAAATATATCGTCGAGTTCTTTTTTATGGAAGAAGGTAAACGAGCAAGTGGTTCATCGGTTATTAAGTGATATCTACCTATAGGCATCCACTTGAAGCAAATGAGTTGCAGATGTGTTGCCTACCTTTAATAGACAGAGGAGGGGGATAGACAAAAAATAGAATATTTCCTCCACCTATTCATCCCCTCTTCCGTCCAATTCTCTTTTCTTTCCCTTCCTATTCTTTGTAGGAAACGATAGGAAGGGAAAGAGGACTTACACCGGGCCCTCGGGACCGCATTCATCAGACGAAACGCAGAAGTATAACTCCTACTACACGCCTGTCTTCTGTTAGGTCTTGGTATTTCACTGGTCGAGCCAGCCCATTCTTGCAACAGATGTTGTTGCTGCTGGTTCTACCACTGTTAAAAGTTACAGTTAAGTTACGACTACGAATTCCTGAAAAAAGTAGGTTAAACTACTAACTAAAAAAAAACATACATTTTTGAGAGTCAGTATTAGGTATACAGTCCTTAGCGGAACACGCCTCTGCAACAATGTAGCAATCTTCAAGATATACCGTGATGAAGTTGGTACACAAGCACCGAATTATACGGTTATAGTCCGAAGATATTATAATAATGATGTGCTTATTATTATTAATAATGATGTAATGATTAGTTGAAACACAAAAAAAAATTAAAAGGCCTCTTTGATACTTAGTTTCATAAATTTAAATCTTCGCTAAATCTTCAAATGGCATGATTCTTTTACTTTTTTTTCTTACTAACAAATATAACTTTAACATAAGGCTTTTCCTCGTTATAAGAATCCGGTGCTCGTATCCGACTCGCAGGACCAATGACGGAAATTGTTAAGAAATGATCCGGAATAACCCCAAGGAAGGCGAATTTATTGAGTACGTCGTCAATTTAAGGAGCATTTGTAATTAAGCTACTTGGAAAACATAGATCCCATATCAAATATTCATATTGTCGAGTTATGGCTTAACCTAAAAATGTTGACCTGTTTTCTCTTCTTTTCTTGTATTTACAGAAAACAATACGCACTAATTAATGAAGAATTGTAGCGAAGAATGATACTTGATGTTTTAGTTTCAACAATATGCTTTCTAGCTGGATTGCTTGTGTAAATGTCTTACATCTTATAACAATTGCTGCGTAAAGAATTTAATGACTTACAAACTGTTGTACCGATCAAACAACCCACTAGTAGAACAATACACCTCCATTGTTACCCACTTTACATCTTGTCTATGTGTTACTATGGAATAGCAGGAACAATAAGCTATTACAAGGTCAGGTGTATCATAAGACTCTTCTGTAAAAGGAACTGTATTTCTAGAGCTTGACTGGAAGTTCCAAGGTCGCAGTCTAACTCACACACGTACGAGCAGCCTCCCTGTACCCACACCGCTACGAGCACGTGTACGTTCTCCCCTATACATGGTTGTCATGGTAACTCAGCATCACTCCACGCCCACAACTCCGGGGGCGAACTCTCAAGATATTACGCCCTACTTCGCTCGTATTGGCGAACCAAAGGGGTGTAGTTAACTTCGCGGTTGTGTGAGTGTGCTTAGAGCGGTTAGTCTCGAGAAATTGCCAATTTCATTTTCCATCCGAACCTTGTGCCCAATGCTCGTCGCTTTACCGTGCCAATTATTGATGTATAGTTACTCCTAGTGGCGAGAATAGAGAAATATTGGTCAATAAAAGTTACTTAGTTTTAACTTCTATTCAAAACCCTCTAATGAATGAAATAGACATAAGATATATTTTTTCTTTAGAATTACTTTTCTGCATCAGTAGCATTTAAAACATTAATATTACTGCGATGATGAATTAAGAAAATTTTTAGATTCTTTGCAACTCATACATTTTGCACACAAATGATAGAATTGCATGCAAGAGCTTGTCTTTTTTGAATGGAGAAAAATATAGGTACGTAACGAATGCTAACCAAGCACTCGACTCCATTCGCTACATTCACCGGCCGCTCGTTAACAAACCTTTTCAATTTTGAAGTATTAGTCGATTGAGGCAACATTTCTCGCGTCCTACCGCCACGAGTTCCAATTAGCGACTGGGGCTTGTCGCTTGAGTGGCGGTGACGTCACGCGGCGCTTTCATGCGGTTTCAATAACTACCCTCTCCACGACTCCTTCAATAGCCGGCCACTCCACCTGGCCTTCATTAGGGACCTCAATGTATACGCCGAGCTGAAAAGGCGACTGGATCTACTAATTTAAAAATACAATTTATAACGAGTAAAGTTGTTTAGCTAAGCTAATAGCTAACTCCCATGTGGACAGCGATAATGCAATATTACTTTTTCTTAAATTATTAAACGTTATTTAAACAAAGCCCGCTTGCCGTCTTTTGTCTGTGGCCGGTTGCGCCATAGACAAATCTTATTATGGAAATATTTTCAAATTAAGAACGCGCTCGGGTCCCGCATTATGCGTCTCGGCTGTCATCATTGTCTAGGCTCTTTTTGTTCGTCCTCGCATGTCGAGGTTTTTCGACCACCGTTTCGGTATTTTTTATTCTCTTTTTGTTTATATTTTTTTCGAGCTGTCCCGAGCGTGAATGGTGGGCTTTGTTTGTTCGTGTTTTATTATTAATTAGTGGGGATCCTTTGTTCGTGGTAATTATTCGTCTTAATAAGCGGTTCCTGCTCCTCGAATGCGAACGAGCGGAGGAGGAATTGTCAACGTTTTTGGATTTAAAATGACTGCTAGTGATAAGGGTTTTTTATAAGTGGTTTTTGATTAATTGTTTGCCACCTTTGTTCTGCGGTTTTAATATTATGTTGTGTAAAATAATTTCGCAGAATTTAATAAAATTATAAATGAATTATCTTTTAATATGTTGGTTTTCTTTATACTGTACGAAATATTGTTGTTAATTTTGATATAGTTATTGGTTCTTGTGCTATTACGACTACGTTAAAAGGATAGGAACCAATAAATTAGAAGCCACCATACCCTGAGTGTTGCAAAGAAATCGATTATATTATTTTGAAAAAATAAATCTTTTCGTTTTGATATTCCTAGATGTTAAAACTGGTAGATATGTATGCGTAGATGTCTGGATGAAGAAGAAGCCAGAGATGTGCCAGGATCGCGCCAAATGGAATTCCATAATCTCTGCCTACCCCTCTAGGTTACGGGCGTGAAAGTATTTATTTAAATTAGGTCTGTTTATTGTGACAGTTACAATGAAACCATTTAATAAACTTTTAATTAATTTGAAACAATGATTTATCTTCCGCCACCTATTTTTTACCATTCCTCTTTTTCTTCCATCTTCATTCATTCCATTCATCTTCTATAGAGCCGTTGTCAGCCCTTGTGTAGGAAATAAAAAACCTGGGGGTCTTTTGCATCCGAGTTGTCCATGGTGTGTATCGGTGGTCAAAATATAACATCTGGAAAGCCACTTTCCCGTGTCCCTCCTTCATTAAAAAAAACACAGCCAGTAAGAACTGCCGACAGAAATGAAAACTCAAAACAGGCGCGATAATAGTTCAAAAATAAATAAACAGTCAACAGACATAAACCCTCGTATCATGTCAATAAAATTCAAAATTGAATACAAGTAAAATAAATGACAAAAGTTCTTCCAAACTGATACAAACTCGAATAAGCATGTTGCTGACGCATAATCAGCATGCTGTTCACGCGAACCTATAAGATTTTCCCCTACCAAATATCGTCCAACGGGGTTAAAGAAGTTTTTAATGACGCGTTAACATGAACAATCGCGGTAGCACTTTGAAATATATATAGGTTTCAACGGGTAAGGCGAAGTCTTCAAACCGATCAATATCTAGCAAGGAGAAGCATTGTTGAAACAATAAGAGATTTAAAACAAAAAGTAGCGGGCGTGCGCGTGCTCGGCCCAAGCGACCTTTCGGGGTTCTACGTCGAACCGCCACAATTAATTTAGCCTACGTGTCTCGCGCGATCCTGTCGTTTATTTCGCATAATAAAGTGCTGAAAAGAAGTCCCAGTTTAATTAGAGGTGAGACACTCTGGCTCGGAAGCGCGCGCCTGAATGGCACTCGTCGGACGCCATTTTGCATAATTGGGCGACGGAGGGTAGGACGAAATTTATACGGGCGCCCCGCCAATTTACTTGCTAATGACGCGTCGTCTTCCCATAGACCGACGGCGGGGTTTTTGTTCGCGCCACGCTATATTTCTATGAGAGTACTTTTTTGTTTTTGACCCGGTTGACTTTTTCGGTTTATTTTTGTTGTTGAACCTTTCGTATTTACGGAAAGGGTTTTCTACTGTAATGAATAGCAGTCAGCGCAATTCGCGACACGCTCTTTTTTTGTGAACTGAACGAACACTTTTTTAATTATTTTTTAATAAATATTAAAATTAATAATTAGGTTTCTACGAAGATGGTTTTTGTGAAATGTTAAGAATAAGGACATAGGAAACAATGAAAGAAATAAATAAGTAATTGTAAAAATAAGCTTAGCTACTGGAGGGTACATATTTCGATTGATATTTCTTATTTGATTTAAATTTTATGCTTGTATCGACTTATTTAGTCTGTATAATTACAATTTTTAAAGACAAATGTCAATTGATAGTTAAAGAAAACAATTTTCTGTCTTGAGAACCAGTAAGTTAGAATTTTCGTTATTTTCATGACATATTTGTGATTGGTAATTCATTTTGTTTTGATTCAGGCCAGCAAGATGGGTCTCCCGACAGGTGGAAGCCTCTCCCTCTTTTGTCCGGGAGGCGACCTGGGTCAGCCGCCCCCCGCACACATGGGCATCCCGCCACCCTATCAGTTGGACTCCAAACTGGGTAAGTTATTGAATTTCATTTTACTCATTACCCACTTTTAAGCCGTTATGCTCTGGCCACTTTAAAGGATTTATTCTGCACAGTAGCATGCTACTTCCAAGATAAAAAATGTATACATCATCTTTCGTTTTGTATAAAATAGCGAGCCGATTCGCGTCTCTCTGATCTTACCGTGACCGAGCTCAACTGTGCTCAAACCCTGCAGGGTTGAGCACAAAAGAAATAATATTTTTTTATTTAAATTATAAAACACACAGCTACCATCTACATCAACAACAATCAGATTAGCTTCGGATACGCTCCTAGCCTTCTTGTAGAAAAAAGCGGGAAGTAGATAAGGAAAATTAAATATGGAGGGGATAGGAAGTGGATGGAAGAAAAGTATACCTAACTACCTCTAATTCACGGCCGTTTATTTTGTGACAGTGGTTTTTCGTCGTTTCTCAGTTAGATGCGAGATTCTCTTCCTGCAAGCGTATTGATTTCACGTCGTCAATATTGTGGTCGCTCGGTTGCGTCTGTTACGCTGCAAATCATTGAACGCGTCTTGATACATTAACTGGGATGCAAACGAAGGCTTTAATAACGGAACTCTATCTCCTCAAATTACAACGTCTGTTAATGTCTGTAATTAAATAAAGGTTTTTTTTGCGAAACATATATATCTAAACAGGATTGGACTGACTTTTTTATGTCAGAAGGAGGTTAACTACCTAGTGTCTGAACGAATGCTTAGTTACTACCACTACTACTTATCTATATCTGCAACAATTGTTCTGTTTCTTCTGTTCTGGATCCTTTTGGTTAGGAAAAGGAGAGAAGAGAGAGAAGTTGGGTAGTGGAATCGAAAACCGTATCAGACATCAATATTTCTAAAATCTTGTATCGTTAATGTTGATTTTACTAGTTAGAAAAAACACTGTCTTAAATGAATCATGTTCTTACATATTTTGTATAGAATGTATAGTCTTTGTACAAGCGACTTAGATTTTAACAGAGTTATACGTATAATATTGGTCGCAGTAATTGAATAAATACTAAAATTGCTGTGTGGTCTGCCTTAGCAGCGGGGTTAGCACGGACGCCCATGTACCCCTTCCCGGGGGGCACCTACCCCTACCCCATGCTCAGCCCGGAGATGTCGCAGGTAGCGGCGTCGTGGTAAGTGTACTTATTCAGTTATTTACTACGTTAGATAGCGGCTACGTTAGCAGCTATTCATTTGATACAAGAAATTTTATTCTATTACATTACTACTATTATATTTTACACAATTCTGCATATCATAGGTATTGTGAAAATATGCCCACAGTAATGTATTGTAATTTAGTAACTTATTTTAAGCAAGTACCAAATTAAGCATACGCAAAGATAAACTAAATTGTCAAAAAAATTAAGTATATCCTTTTGAAGAACAATAACAGTTAAGTTATCTCTTTGCGAAGGATGTAATCTATTGATTTACGAAAGACATCATTCATAGCTATGTCAATGGTTATATTTAAGACTGTAAGGATAGTATCAAAATAATTGGATCGCGTTAAACTGAGCACTTAAAAAAAGTATCCGCTTTGATAAAGGTAAGAAAATGTGACGGTACTACTGGTGCGAGTTTAAAACATCTTGCGCGACGTCTTTCGCAAAGTGCTTTGTTTCTCTCGAGAATGGAACGAGCGCTTGTCTCTCACGTAGTGCGCTTAGGACCGAGGGTAACACAAGTGTGTCAATTTGTATCGTAGCTTTTTTATTTCTCAAATGTACTGCACTGTACGCGTCTAGAAAGAATGAACTTCTAAGATGCGATATATCTAAGGGAGACGCAAATATGTCCCGCAGTGTACACCTGTTTTAGAGATGCGGTCATTGAGAATACTACTCGTGAACAATAAACATGAGAGGTAAGGTCTATGAAGTTTTTCTTGTGAAATAACCAAACGCGACTAGCCAATATAATAAGGCTTCATCGCTCGTAAGACGTGAGTGAGAGGTTGCGTTAAAATTATGAAAATAATATGTTTAAACTTCAAACAGGCATACCCCCAGCATGTATCCAATATCTTCGGCAGCCAGCGGCTTTCGAAGCCCCTACCCCACCTCTCTGCCAATCAGCAGTTCTAGTCTATCTAGGTAAGTAAACTAGCTCTACTCTCTCAATTACTTTAGTTAACTATAAAGTGGCGCAGTGACCCAAAGTGGGGCTTAGCCTCCGGAAATAAGATCCTCTACTTTCATCGATCCTGCGCCATCTGCCGACAGTCTTGAACCTGAAAAAAATAAAAGTATAAAAAATTAAATAAAAGAAGAAAAATAAAAATTAATGTGCTAAAACTACGACCATAAGTGTTGGACAAATGAACCAATTCGACCGCAAAATACTACCACGAGCTGGCATATAGTAAAGACGAGTGAGGTGTCGCAGGTGTAATCCCATTTTCCTGCGTCTTCTCTCCTTTTCAATAAGTACTCCATTCTTTTCTTCTATTCAAACTACTCTTATATCGATATGGTGCAGTGGTCATTTAACATCTGGTGCATTCCTTGCTCGTTTACCAACATAAAAAAATATATTTAATAGGTGGTACAGTCCGCAACAAAAAACATATGTTGCACAAAAAAAATGTAATCAAGTGATCTTATTTGTTTCTATTTTAATGTTTTTTAACAAATTTGAACAAAATAATTTTGTGTACAGTGAGTTATATCGGTTCTCTCCGACGCTGGGGGGCGGGCTGGGGCTGGGACTGAGTCCCGCGCTGGTGCCGGCGCCGCCGTCCAAGGTGGACATCTTCTCGCACCACGCGCGGTAAGCTTGATCCATTAAACGTCATTATTTAGTAGCCCATAGTTTCTACAGGTCGGCCGACCTTCGCTCTGCGTTGTCTTTAGTAAATTCGCATTTTTTCGGAAAACATGTTTAGTACTGGAATAATGTCCAATAGCGCCTTCGTACACAGTTTTATGGTATCATCTATTGACTACTAAAAATCAACTATATTTTTTGTTTCGAAAATTGCATACTTTAATACTGATATGTGGATGATTAAAACCTTTTTCTCGAAAGTACCTTTGATCGGATTGAAACACTAGTGCCGAATGAAATTTATTCTAATCCTTTTATATCTCTTTTAGTTGTACGTGAAGTACATTAGAATAGGACAAACATTTGCCTAGTTCAAACAATTAGTATTATATATTTTACTGTAGTATAACATTAAGTCTTACATAATCACACCATATGGTTACAATGTTTTGAACATTAGAAGACGTTATGTAGGTTAAAGAAGTAGAAAGATTTTTACGATCCCCAATGCATAAGTAAGTACTTAATAATAATTGAAATATTGTTGTTACCAAAATATTATTAATCAGGAAGGACTGTGTACGCATCCATTAAGGGATATCCCTTTTCTACT
The DNA here is from genome assembly GCA_029849275.1 of Papilio elwesi. Taxonomy (NCBI): domain Eukaryota; kingdom Metazoa; phylum Arthropoda; class Insecta; order Lepidoptera; family Papilionidae; genus Papilio; species Papilio elwesi. The sequence continues at coordinate 3,195,831 of CM056709.1, forward strand.
TTACTTTAAAGTCATTGTTTTTACTAAGAAACTATAACGTGATGACCTAGAGGTCACGTAGCAATTATGAGCCAATGACGTAATGTAGCAGTTTATTAGAAACGAATCGAAATCGAAGTTCCCAGAAGCGATGGAGGTTAGTTCTCACGGAGTTTATCACGTCGATCACGATGCCGATGTATGGAGCCGATCTGAGGACATTCTGCGCATTCGTGAACATGCGCGCGGCATCAACGCTCTCGTCTGGCTTGGCGTTGGCTTCGCCCCACCGATTTGTATATGCACTCTAATATGTTCTGTAACCGGGGCAACGCTTGTGTCCGGGTGCTCTTTTTATGTTACTTGTCCTTCACGCCTGTAATCGAAATCAATCATAAGTACAGACAAATTTGTTTAAAGTGTTAATTAACTTGAGTTTAATACCTAAAAGACCTCGAGCGACATCAACCCAAGATAGACGGATATAGACAAGATGTTAGTTACTCTTTGAATAAAAATATAAAACATAGGCGAAATTATCTCCAGCTGCGACTCGGTCGTCACGTCACGTCCATCCATAAAGTGACGTCTGGCGTCGCCATTTTGTTCCTATTTCCGTGGCACGTCGCGAGATTCCAGCCACGCGCCATTAATAACATAGCGAAAACGAGACGCGCATGCGCACGCAATATCACAACGCCTAATTACAACGTTCAGTTAAAACGTCTCGATCGAAATCAACGCACGGCACTAAACACCATTGTGACAGCATACGCCCTACCGTAACGTATCATTGCGCGATCTTATCGCATGAATATTACACGGATAAACTCTACCGAACCCTCTTTATCACAAGATTGAAGATAAGCCGTGAAGCACCCCTACTAGTACGGATTGACAGATGCGTTTTCGAAAATCGTATTAGAGGGGTTTATTAAAAATTGTTTTCGCTTTATTCATTTTACTACTCCTATTCTACAATAACCGACGATTAGTGTATAAGTACTTGATTTGAAGTTGAAAATTCTCAAGTATAATTAATTTTAAAGGGTGTGGATTTAGATAAAATGATTACAATAAACATAAAAAAGTTTTTGTGAAATTAAAAAGTAATAAAAACAGATCATTTTTACCTATTTAGTTCCTTCGTTAATAACAATAATTTCTCCAAGAAATAAATTATAATTATACTGATCCCGTTACTGTTTTTTATGACAAATTAAATTATATTGTGATTTAATTACTATATGACTAAATTTAAATAATACCCCGATGATAATAATACAAAAACATTAAAATATTAAATCACAAATTGCTAAGGTACATTTTGTACAAGTTCCGTCATTCAAGAACAGTTAGACTGGTCAGCGTTGTTTTTTAACAGAAGCTTCTCATTGTTGGAAGTATTTAATTTGTGAGCAACCCATGATCCGGCGACGAGCGTGTTACCGACCGACCAAAATCGAGGATGTGTTTAACTGGAAATCCAGAAAGGAATCTGTAATCTTACACCTTTCAATGCGTCGTCGTTACATACAAGACGCATCAGTCAAAAATATAAAATCGCAGCGCGTATTGTGTGGCCACATTCACAGCGGAATTGTTATTTATTGCAACAATGTTCAAAGAAGTTAAAAAATACACGCATGTTTTCATCACAATACTATAATAATTTACTGTGGATGTTTATTATTCAATTAATTAAAAATGCTTAAAACAGACATACCGTAAATTTTAAGTTTGCAAAGCACACATAATTAGTACCGACATGAAGTACAGTTTATATTACATATAAATGTATTAAACATGCTAAATTCCTTCTAATCGAAACACATGGATGTTGTAGTTAAAACTGCAACATCGAATTTTTATCATTTATTCCTAAAACATCTTTTAAGGTGTTTGTTATCTCTAAATAATCGTAGTAAAAACCAACTTGTTTATCTGTGTAGGTAAAAGGCAAAGTTATTCTTTTTTGTTAAAACCCTTTAATATAAAAGAATTAAAGTAATTTTGTACTTTAATTCAGAAAAAATATTTCATAGATGTTTTAAGTACGTTTTAAAAGGTTAAAAATCTCAAATATTTTTGTCTAGAATTTTATTTGAGCTTCACGAATGTTTTGTTAAATGTGCGTTTTAAAAGTAACTGCCCATCCAACCTATTTAGAACAGTTACGAAAGTAATATACTAAACAAAAAATCGGACGGACTCGCTAACAGTGGAACAGTACATTCATGCGAACATAAAAGTCCAGGTACAATCATGTAAATAAGGCTGCTTGAGGAGAAATTTAATTAAGATGATATATGAGACGCCTCGTAACGGGCTTGTGACTGGTACAGTCGCGACCACAAGGCAAAGATTCTCATCGCGAGATAAACGATTTTTATGTTCCATATCAGGCATAAAATAAGAATTGAATATTATATACAAATAAAGTACCGTTAGGTTATTCAGGTTATACAAGTTATTATAAAGTAATGTACAAATAATCCCTTTTTAAATTGAGGATAGGATGGTGTAAAATAATATGTAATGAAAAAATATTACTATATATTTTTACATTACATATTCTTTTCTTATTACGTATAAACATTTTTCAAAATTAAGAAAATTAATTTTTGTTCTTTGCTAAAAAACTATTCAATCGACTTATGATTTTAACTTATAATCCATTTAATAATAATTATTAGCACTGTGCACGCGTATTTATAATTTGTACCTCAAAGTTGTCAATATGTTTAAACAAAATATATAAATCCGATATGAATTAAGATAATTTTTATGTCTTACTTTGGTTAAAGTTGTGGCAAATCGGTGAATAAGTTATGGAATACGTTACGTTAAATATATTTTTTATCGGTCCGTGCGTTTGTGTGCGATGTTACTACACACATAATTACTGCGCGCGCGCCTCTGAATACCTCATTTGGAAGCGCATGCGCATTGTGCCCGGGATTTTCGTTTCTCTCGTTTCTTTTTAACCTTTTACCCATTTTTAAACCGACTCGCCTTCGCGCATTAAGGAAGTCGTATATTCGACAGTCCCGAACGTTCTCGGAACTAATTTACTGAATAAAAGTCTATATTAGACGTATCGGGGCTATACGTATATGTACACATACATCTCTGACAATATATTTTATAGGTTCTATTTCGGATGCGTACACATCGGCGGCAGGAAGCCGTTTTTCAGACGTTTCGTTTGTTTTTCAAACATTGTGATTATTAATTTAGTTACGCATCTTGTCCAGTATATTTTAGAAACTGTGCGCCGCCTCGCTGTGGCTTTTTATTTGCATCGCGTCGACTCATCTGCCGATGTCGCATTATTTTCTTAATGACTGTGACTGTTTTCTTGTCGTCGATGATTAACGTGTTTTTAATCTTTTCGTCTTTTTCACATTCGGTGTTATATTAATTAAGTAACAGTGTTGAAAGGAGATTTATTACAAACAGTTTTTAATAAATATGTTGAAGTAACATAATTATTAATGATTGTGACGTCAGTGGCGGAATGAACTCACAAACACCAAGCAATTTATTAAAATATGATTTAGTTGTACTATAACTATTAGATGCATATCTATCAAACGCATAAATGGTACAAAGATAACCAAAAAAGTAATCGCAATTACGCTTACAGTTTACAAGGTGGCTTATCCGCATGTTCGCGTGTCTGTATGTCCGTCCGTCCGTGTCACAATTGGCGCGTGTCTGGCAGCCACCGGAAACGCCGCGTCTATTTCCAACCGGACGCGCGCTTGTTTACTGTCGCCCGTCGCTGTCTGCGTGTCGTTAACACCCAACACTAGATATTAACATATCGATATAGACGCCAATAACACTTGATAGATCGATGTTCTATTGACTACATCACTTTGTACGATCTGTTCTCGTTATAATTTTAGTTAGTAATTGTTTTTTTCTTTATAATTTAGTTTAACTGCCTACGGATGGATATATTCCGAAGCGGAAAGTAAACGATGGTTTATTGTGGAATGCCTATGGCTCTCTGTAGCCTGATATAGGCCATAATACTTTCGTTTATTCTTAAAGTATAGTGAAAAACGAGTGCTAAGTGTAGTGTAGGGTACTAGTTCTTTTTTTGTATCGGGTGCGATAACAAAATATTTAGGTTATGTGAAATTAAATGCGTTGAACTGAAAGTACCTTAGAATTCAATGGCAGAAGCCACGGAACATCTGTGATACTGCTCGCCTCAGGGAATGCGAAGTTCCGATATGGTTAAAGTACATTACGGAGTTACGTCGCATATGCTGGGAAAAGGCGACAACTAGTTATATGATTTATACTTACTTAGCGGTAGTAGATTCAGATTTTCTAGGTTATCAACCAATAATGTTCTTTATAGTGCAAACAATGAATCGCCAAAGTGTAATGATTACTGTTGTTATTCCAGGTCACAGGTGGAGAAGAGCGGCGGCAACAGTGCGGGCGACAAGTCCGGCGAGGGCGCCGCCAGCGCCAACAGCAAGGAGCAGAACAAGAAGCCACATATAAAGAAACCCCTGAACGCCTTCATGCTGTACATGAAGGAGATGAGAGCTAAGGTCGTCGCCGAGTGCACGCTCAAGGAGTCGGCCGCCATCAACCAGATCCTCGGCAGACGGGTGAGTTCTAATCCAAAACATATCCATGTGATATATTTTTATTTGAATAAATCAATGTTATTTTTAATTTTGAAATTCAATCTCAGTATCCAAAAATCGAACTGGCCATTTAGTATTCTATTCATATAATTTAAAATTAAATGAGATTTACCCTTGACTCTGTGTTTTGTTTCGTATAGAACCGATGTTGTCATTGTTAATCTTGTAAGGAATACGATTCGCGAGGCGTCGTGTAAACAAATCGGCTGCGCCGCAAGACAATGCCGCGCCCGAGCCGGCGCCGTATCACCCATCTGTACTAGATGCATTGAATAATAAACGATGACCGTAACGCGACCCGCTACCGGGAATACAGCTCGTTCGGACCTCGGTCTCATTCCTCACAAGAGTAGCAACTGTGTTATGATCCGTTCGCTCGTGAGCGGCCAACGGGCGCGCGCGTTGGGCACTCACGAGCGGCCGAGGCGCGCTGCCGCTGTGACACCCCGTAATGTGCTGTACTCGTATCGATACGCAGTGGCATTCGTTGAGTCGCGAGGAGCAGGCAAAGTACTATGAGAAAGCGCGGCAAGAGAGACAGCTCCATATGCAGCTATACCCCGGGTGGAGCGCCAGGGACAACTACGGTTACGGTTCCAAAAAGAAAAAGCGGAAAAAGGACCGAGGTCCCGCTGAATTGGGAGGTATTGGAACTTAGGAACTGTAACCTGTGAAAGGGGCTGGGTCACGTCGACGCTTGTGTACACTCGCTTCATCTCCCTACCCCCGCCACCTCCCCCGTCCCGCCGACCGCGGCGAGACCTTCGCCCGCGCCGAGCTCCCTATAACACTACTAACGCCCGGCTTGCGTCCACTCCGACGACTCCGTAACCCTGTCCCCGTATGAGTGTGCGTGTGTCCGTGTGTACGTGTGCACTGTCCTGCGGCCCGGGGCCGTGCTAGAAAAGCGGCCGGAAGGCTGTTGCGTGTTGTGTACTGTAGACGTCGAGTGACCGCACTCACCTCACCCCGGAAACATTGGTTTGTTCTGTGTATAGGCGCGTCGTTCGACCGCAGAATAGGTTCTGTGAGGAACATAATTGGCCATTCTCATTCTGATTAGGTTCAAAATTGCCGCGGGGACGCGTATAGCGGGCTGTTTTTCTAGCACAAAGTTAGGACGACGAGCCGCTTGGGCCGCGTCGAAGTGCATTTATCTTTTCTTTCCATATTCGCTGGCCGTTGACGGTACAGTGGCACGCACTCGGCCGGGAGGAGCAAGCCAAGTATTACGAGCTGGCGCGTCGGGAACGCCAGCTGCACATGCAACTCTATCCCGATTGGTCGTCTAGGGCTAATACGCAAAGGGGCAAGAAGAGGAAACGAAAACAGGAGACAACCGATGGAGGTACTGCCTTTCGCTCCGTCGAACTCCTCGCTCCCTTACCACACATCCCGTTACCCCTCTCCTCCACCTAGGACCACAGTGTCAATCGGCTGCACCGAAGCCAAGCTACCATCAATATCATAGTCACAATATCTTAAGTCCGACACGTGGTCTGAACAGCGGGCGTCTCATAACGATTGCGCTGTACGCGCTTCGTCTCATTAAAAAAATGAGGTCAATTAATGAAGGATTAGCTCGGAGACGTCTGCTGCTCCTCCCCTCCCCTTCCGTTATCCCCCCTCCCATCTCCCCAGGCCCGCGAGAGTTCAATCACTTTGAACTTCGTTACAACCATGCGTAGTTACTGCCGAATGTATATGGTTGAAGGGGTCCAGGTTGTAGACATATCAGCATTTCTTTTTATTTACTATTTATCGCATTTATTTATTTATACATATTATTACTGTAATTACAACGCTATATAAATATATATAACGAGAAATCACCCTGAGTAAGTGGCACTCCTTCGAAGGTTGTCCCGGTTTTTGATGTTCCGCTCTGCTCCGCTGCCGCCTACGTGTCCGGGGGCCGTGCATGCTATGATGCGTCAATATTTGAACATTTGAGTAATTGCTTCGCAGGGAGATAGCACTCTGTGCTGGCTGGGACAGCCTTCTTGAGATATTTCAACTATGCAAAGGTGTAGAGACATATTGTATGCATGAAGAGCTCACGACGAACGGTATTACCGAGAGCGATTCTGTGGCGGAGTCCGCCCCACCGGGCTCACACACGATACCAAAGCTGCCGATGCTTGTGCGGTGTTAATGTACAAATGATACTGGCCAAACAACATAAATATTTATTTTGATTCCGGAGAACCTATTCTGCTTCAATTTGCTTACAAGCGTCATGTTTATTTGTGACTGTTTTGTTTTTCCGTATAGCGTAGTTAGCACATTTTTGACAGCGAAAGCGAGTAGTGAGCTATTTTTAAAACCAATGTTTTTCCGTTGTTCCCTTTTATTTTTCCAATCCCTTTTCCCGCATGACACTAACGTGTTTGAAGGTGTTTGTTGCATGCACGCTGCTTGTTCGTAGTTTTAGTGTATTAGAAAAAATATTTTTAAGAAGCTTGATCTTGATTTCCAGTAAATTAATTCCTGCCAAACGATAAGAATAAAGACCATTTGATTTGTATTTAATGAAGCCGCTTCTCGAACCAGATGATTTCATTAATATTATTTTTAGAAAGTTAACTTCCCACAACACACGGTGGAACCGTTAATTTGCCGTTGAAGTTTTAATTTGCTATTAAATATCCATATTTAATGACTATAAAGTAATAATCTCGTAGAAGTTTGCCGATAACTCGTGAACCTATTAAGCGACGTGTTCTAACAAACTTCCTGTGGCACTTCCAGGAAATAATTTGAAGAAATGCCGGGCGAGGTACGGCCTCGACCAACAAAATCAATGGTGCAAACCCTGCAGGTGGGTACTTACACAAACGATTTTTTATTATTTTTAGCCTCAAACTTTTCAAAGTTGTTAAAAGAGGTTTTACAGTAACCACAACTTGTTAGTCGTTCAAACAAATTATATTGTTTCTATGTGGAAAGACTTGGCTTATCTTTTCGTCTTCACATATTATGGCAAGAGGAGCCCAGTCGTCTATTGTTTTTTTTCGTTTTAGTTCATTATTATTGTAATTCAAAAAAATCTGTAGTAGATGTTGTGTTTTATGTTATACTGATAATGGTAACGTTAATAGAAATATCGATTTATTTTATAACAAACGAGTCCGGTCAAATACGATTCGTGTACAGCGAAGCGGAAAAGAATTCAGAAAATGTGTCTTTTCACAAAGAAATAAGTATGATACGACGTAGACAGCACACGGAATAGATTTTTTTGAAAGTAGCCAAAGTGTGGTAGTGAAGTAATAGGGTCGCGAGAACATCGGGCGCGCCAGGTCGACTGAGGGAAGGCAATCATTTGTCGAAGAAAACTTTCAAAAAAATCTTGACACATTTTCTGAATTTTGCTCGCTTTTGATGACGAAATACTTTGGGAATTGCCCAGAGAATATTTAAGGTGAACTTACGATGTTTATACTTATCGACATGTTTTTTTCCACTCATGATTGCCGCTTCTCGTGGATCGATGCTGGATGCCACTGGCACTATTGGTAACACTTTACTCGTACATTGATCTCACTCAATTTCTGCACCAAACTCCACTTGACTCGTTTTCCTATATATTATTGTTTGTTTTCATATTTATGTTTACCTTTAACTTTAACTCTCCCTGTTCGCTAACTTTATTACACGATCATGTTGTGTGTTTGTAAATCTGTTGACTCACAATTTGTTTTTGGTCTTCATTTTTAAACTTTTGTAATACGATCTTTCAATATATTAATTTTACAATTTATTTCATTAATTTATTTTTTACTTTCTTTCTATGCCTTGATTTAATCTTTCTATTGCTGCTTATAATTTTGGATTAACTTCTTAATCCCTCTTCTGCGCCACTCTTTCTTTTATTTCATTTAATTCATCAAACATGTTTTTTTAATTTCAAACTTTCTACTGGTCATAATTCATCTAACTTTCAATATCGTCTACTATCGTGTCTATCAACTCTGAACCGTGGACAACAGTCCCGAGTCAAGTAGCGTTCTGGTATCGGGAGGGCTAGGGCTACTGCGGCCCGAGGCGGCGCCCTTGCCGCCTGCGAGCCTTGTCGGTAGCCCTGCACAAGAGCCCACTTACGTGAACCTCTAGTGCCGGTCCACCACCGCCGAAGGATGTACGGTCAGTTGTTACGTGGACTATATCAGCATGGAGTTAGCTGTGATCTTGTTTTGCGATTTTTTGAGTTTATCTGTAGCAGGTAGCGCAAACTAGATGTTTTTTGTCGTTGCGTTAACAAATTGTTAGTTTTCGTTTGTTACTTTATTGTTTTTTAAGTTTTTGAAGTAAGAATTTAAAAGCATGATACTTTCAACTATAAACAGAACAAATGGACAAGTTCATTGTTTGCGGCAATAGCGTTGAATATTATATCATTTAAACAATATTTTTCAAGGATTTGAACAGTTTTTGGCAAATTATCTGTCTGTCATATGCCATATATGGAATGGAATTTAAATTTAACTATTAGTAATAGTACTATAATTAAGTCCTACCAAAGGGATAGAGGATTTATGACATCAACAACAATAGTAGTGGTAGGTATTTTAAATTGTCATACAATGGATGTAAGGTTATTTTTTTACATACATTTACAAATGGGATATTGAATAGCGGATGTTGCATCAAACCACTTGCAACATTATACACCAATATTTTATTATGAAAGTAAATTAAGCTTAACTTTAAATTAAAAGGTTAGTAGATTCCAAATAATTGAAATCGTAAACATAATACAGAAACGATGTTGTCTTCTATCATTGGAGGTATTACTGTAGTTTACATATTGGTTTTCAGACCTTAATTTCAAGGTCTGTATTTGTTTGAAGGCCGCATTATAACTCAGAAGTGAACTGTCCTACTTTTTGTTTATTCCTGATTCCGCAAAAAGTTTCTTGACTTTATACTTTCTCTTTGTTTTCACCGACTTTTGAAAGCAGAAAATGATCGACGAGAAGTTGAATTCCGTGCTTTTCTTTTTGATTAGTCAATGAATCGTTGTAGGAATTTAAAACAAGTGTTATTTTTGCCTTTTTAAGTTATGTTCTTATTAGTTGATGTTATTACTTGCTGAGTTTTGTTAAGCGTCGCATGAGTGTTCGGATATTTTAAGTGTGCCTTCAGTGATGCAGTGTTATTCTTTTTTTATTACCCGTAACTATTTCAGCATGTCTAGAGATTTAACAATTGTAAAGTTTTTCGTTCTTTTTTTTAACAGACGCTAAGTGTGTATAATGAACTAGTCTGTGTTTATTGAAAAAAATTATACAGAAGTTAATTAATGGACATAATAATGGATGGAGATAAAAGGTAAGAACATGCTGGCAGGAGGAGAGATCTAGGAGGTTCGGTATTGTTTTGCATTTGATTATTTAAACGTTTTTCGCAGTTTCACGTTTTAAATATTATATCATATTTTATAGTAGATTATCGAGATAACTTACTAATATTTCTTTTAACCATTCCAAACCTAGCTTAAAACTTGGTTAGAAATGGTTGACGACAGTAGTCGAATGGCGGATTCGAACCTGCGACCATGTTGTACATATTCACAGCCCGTACCCTTATCCATTAGACTATTGGCGATATTGCCATGCTCTCTTTACCGCAGATAAATATTTTTATTACAGTTAAAAGTGATAACCGTTATTTCCAGGCGAAAGAAAAAGTGCGTTCGCTACATGGAAGCCCTAGCGGCGGCCTCGGGAAGCATGGCCGCGGCCGCGACCCCTCAGTCCCCCTGCTCCGATGAGGACGTGAAGCTCGAGGAGCTGTCGGACGCCAGCAGCGACGGCGAGCCCGATACGCCACCCACCTCCGCCTCCAGCCCCGGGGGGCTCAGCGCGCTCTCTTCCCTCGCCTCCCCCGCGCCCGACCCCGCGCCACCACACCCCCCCAGACACCCCGTCGGCACAAACCCCCGCGACGCCAACAACCCGCTCTCCGTCGGCCAGCTGACTTCGCAGTCGTGGCCTCGCGCCGCGCAGACCCGGCCCGGACACGAGGTTATATCGGTCTCGTAGTGCCGGCGTGTCGGTGTGTCGGGCTGGTGATAGTGACACCGTGACTGTGTTAAGTGCTCAGTGCACGCCGCGCCGGTGCGTGCGAAGTGCCGCTGTTTGGATGCCACTGTTATAACACCTTATAAATGTTTAAACCAAACTAGAATTGTTAATTTTAAATTTTGTATCAACGCCTCGTTCAATGGCTTCTGACGAGTTTGCAAAATTTTAAAGTGACAATTCCTTTGCGACAATGCCATCTGTTGGCGGGTTAACGTTATTAACAGGGGACGAACGCCATCTAGCGGCGACTCTATGAACGTTGTTGTGTTGGTTGTGACAACGAGATAAGTTCAGTAACTGTATAGAAGCTTCGAGGATATTGTGATTTCACATTAATATTTTTTCATCAGGTGCTAAATAACACGGGTTTTCTTGTATGACATTTGGGAATATCGACATTTTGTGTTCATTTAATTTTATCAGTCAATTCTCCTAAACACCATAGACAAGAGTCACGCCTTTATTTCGCAAACAATTCTAGATGGCCTAAACATTATTATTCACCGTGTGTCTGATATTACTTAATGTCATACGAATGCAATGTACATGAAAACTTAATATGTAACTAACGTAAAACTTCTGTGAAATATATTAAAAAAAAATTAGCAGAACATACTCATCCACTATAAGTATGTACATTTTGTCGCAATCTCCAGTCGCTAATCATGATCTCAGATGTTGCCCTCGTACATCCACTCCTTCATTGAACTACCTTCAATGACTAGTCACAGTGATTTGTGCCATAGTGTACAACCGGTTAATACAAAACAACTCTGATGCTATATAACTTAACAGTTATAGCTGCAGTCTAAAGAGTCAACCCTTTTTAACATTTTAATCACCATTAAAATTACTTTTTTTAATTAAAATATTCTCTCACCAACTGTTAAACAGAATACTATGAGACGTTTTGGTACATTGTTTCTGTTAGTCAATGAAAGTGGATGTCATTTGAACCTGTTATAAATCAGGTTGTTATACATTATTGCCTGAGATCCGTTCATATTAGATCGTAATATAGAAAGACCCGAGTATGTTAATTTTTGTACCTGTCTATGGTAAAATATTCCATCAATGGTGCATATCGTTATACGAACCACTCATTTTGCGCGCCACTTACAAACAATACTTACTAGGACTTAGGAGAAAGTGCAAAGAATAAATAGTGACTAAGATTTTAATATGGTTTGAACTTAAAGTAATTTACGGTCTCAAAACATTAAATCTAATTTCCAAAGGTGCAATAATTAACCTGCTCGGTACATAAACAATCAGTAGACATCAATATCGAAATACCTACCACAGATAATATAAACTTATTCTTAAAAAATTAAAAGCACATAAAAAAATAATGTAAATATAAAAGCAATTTCGCCGGGTGTACCTCAACTATGCAATGTCATAAACATTATAAAATCAGGTGTAACTTGCCTCCTGTTGCTCTCTCGGAACTCTTTTTAATTTTTCGACCTATACTACTATACGCCTTGCACCAATTAAAGGTTCCATGTAGTGATAATTAGTCAAGTTTAGTTTTTAAAAAGTACGGGAGGTACTTTTTTAGGGTCAAACTTGTGTAAAGTAAAGAATTAAGCCGACCCCAAAGGGACAACTGTTTTTTTTCCGTTGTGCGGAATTGTTAGACTGTCGTAGGAATAGATTAGACGCGTTGCATGAGTGAATAAAAATATTTAATGTTGTGTCGGGGAAATTGCCTTTTGGATTTCTACTACTTTTATTCAAGTGGGATTCTTGTTTATTATTATTTTTAATATAATTGTTTCATCAAACCTAATACATAACAGAAAGAGATATAATAGAATAACTTCATGTGGGACGAGGGCAGCCCTATTTTTCTGTTTGTTTTTTAAAACAAACTAACGAGTCGAATATAAACTGTCTCGTATAAGTAGTGGGTTTAATTGAAGAGATATTAAAAAATGCTTAAATACAAAACTTAATTATTCCTTAAGGTGCGTCCACACTGCAGTTACTTTTTGCGGGGCAACAGAATAACATTAGGTTATATTCTTCAACTTATGCGACTGCTTGTTTATAACAAATAACTTTTTAATGTCGGATGTTGCCCACAACACTTGGAAATGTTGTTCCACACAAAGTACCTGCGGTTTGGATGCACCGTTACTTCAATGAGATAAAGAAATATAAATAAATTCAGTTTAACGATATTACAATATTTACTTCAGTTATGCAATTCTTGATTGATTGATACAATTAATTATGATGTAAAATATTTCTATGGTTTAATATAGAAAATATTTTAATATAAATTTATTAGCTCCAATTCAAACAAATGGGCAAATAGCTTCTATACGCCAAGTGTGGTTTCATTATACATTTCACAACACTGCAAAAAGTGTACATAGAAATTGTACAAATAAATGTAAAAGAAACGCTATTGCCATTATTAAATTAATTATTTTGTGCTGCTCTCTAAATTTTAGCTAATTTGCAATTTAAATGTGTGTCTGTACTTTATTGACAAACATGAGAAATACAAAATTGAGCAATTTTAATGATTGACTAATGACTCACCAAACTACGAATTATATTTTAATACGACTTTTATTATTGACGTCTACATTTTTAATGTAAAATAAAAAAGAGTTATTTTTTGTTTGAGACGATGACAACTTCCAAAAGGCAGCCTCCGACACATCCTGTATATGTGTAATTACACACTGGAGCAGTGTGAATGTATAAAACGTAGGTTTTTAATATAACTGTGTCATATTAGATGATAAGTGTACTATTCTCCTTACTTACTTATATATTATTGCTATATAAAAAGAAGTTTAAATAAAAAAATATTAGTTGAATACTGACTCAAAATATAAAAAGCAGAATTCAAAGCAGAATGGTAAGTGCAGTGAATCAGTTATTGAGGAGTTCGCAGCTGGCAGCTCGCAGTTCGCAGTTCGCAGTTCGCGGATCAAAGCTTGTAAATATACACTCACAAATATTTAGAAGTTTTGGTATTAAAATAATCATTGCATTTATTATTATAATAATAAAAAGAAAATTAATAATATCGCGCTCGGCACGTTCCCGGATGGTTTGTTTTTGTCCAATGCAACATTTTTGTTAATTACTATTTTTTATTGTTATTATTAAGATTTTTAATGTTGTTAATTACAATATCAAAACTATGACTACGCTAATTGTGCTTTTGGTGATTTAAAATATTAAATTTTTATTTAAAGATGAATATAAATCATTTGACGAAATATTTAAATCTCTGTGACTCCGATCGTTGGCATGATTTTGCATGATATATAAAACCTGTGCAATATTGATCCAAGTGGGTATTGTATCGTTTTCGAAGTACATATATATAAAATATCCATTGTAAAATAATATTTTAAGGACTATTTCTGAATTTATAGAAATTATAAAATGGAATTATTTGCTTTCAAATTGAGAAAAAGAAGTTGATTTGTGTTTTTTTGTGTTCACGTTTTTTCCTTTCACAATAATTAAACCAATCAAAACCCGTACGTGCCAAAACCATCTGGAACTATAAATATTCAGGGATTTAACGGATGGACAGTAACAATTGTAACTATAGCTTACATCAGTGCCAAATTTAACTGTAAAAACTGTGGGTATTTTGTCGATACCCAATACCTCTGAAGGGTTTTTATGTTGATAGATTTTATAGGTTGTTTTTATCGTTAAGGCGGCAATGACAGACGACTCCTGCGTAGAGCCGGTTATGTTTTTTTTTGTAGAGAAAATTTTGTCAAATTAGAAAACTCAATTATTAGGTCTGAACCCATATCTTTGTGTTCAGTTGAAGGAATATTATTTTAATAAACAACTTAAAATTGTATCTTGATAATTTTATTTCATTTCGTAACCTCGTTTTTACATGGTTTACAGAACAAACCGACGTTTTTAAATTAGATATTAGGAGATCTTGAAACAGTGGAAAACGAATGACTGCCTAGATGGCTTCACTTTTGGAGTTCCCGAATTAGGTGCATCTCGAGGTGTATTATCTATCTTTGGTAATGACGAAATCCTCCTCTAAAAAAAAGGCAAAATGGTCATGGAGAATATTTAACGTATGAACTGAAGTAATCGCCCAGTGGTGGAAATTCGACTGTTTTCATCGAGTTTCTTTTGTGGAAGTCTTGCAATAAATGCTAATTTAAAGAGAATTAAAATTGCTTTTCACTATGTGATATAATGTAATTTATATTAAATCTCTCGTACTTTAAATTAGAATCGATTGTAATGCAATGTAAATACAATATATAATAGTGCAAGTTTTACATAAAAATAAAACTTGTATTATTGAGCAGAAACGATGCACAGCATCTGTGAGAGTGCGTTGTATACTTCCCTTTGTATTTCTACCAATTGCAACGGCTTCCGGTGGCGACAGCGCCATCTATAGCGAGTTGTCACCAGGGCGGTCATCGCCATTTTGCCTTCATAGAAGTCTCTCACCAAGAGTCCTTATTTGTATAATAATACAAGTTTTATTTTTATGTAAAACTTGCACTATTATCAGCATGTGACGATGCACAGCATCTGTGAGACGTGTTTATTCCTCCTGGTGGATGTCAACGACGCTATGTGAGATGGATGATAAAGATAACCCTCAATTAAAATTTACTGCTGTACCAATTTGTTTATTGAAATCATATTATATTAGTAAAGAGTAGTATATTACTAATCGCGCTTTTAACTACAACAGAGCCATTCTTCACAAGTACTATATAATATAAGTATTTATCTTTATAACTAACCAAACACTTTACAAGGGTTCAAAATTCGCGGATAGGTTTGTCTGTGACTGAGATGTCCCAATAATTTGTTTGCAGTAGAATTTGGACTGCGAAGTTTTTGGGGGCACACGACAGTCCGAAGGGCAGACAAGTCATTTGGAGGACTTGGCGGTTGTAAAACAGTCTCAGAAACCTTCGCCGAGACTGAGCGATGGGCACGTGGAAGAAAGCAGATGAAAGGTCCAACTTTACCATCCAGTCGTCCTTCTGAAGGAACTGAGGGATGTGAAACTGTGATATCAAGTTGAATGGTTTTGGTATAATATATTGGTTCAGCCGCTTTAGGTTGAAAATCGGTCTGAACGATCCGTCGCTCTTCCTCGCCAAAAACATTGTGTCACAATGTTTGTTGTGCTGGTGTGCGAGGTGTGCTTCAGATACCAGTATCTCAAGCGCACCTCGTTCCAACAGCATGTGGATCTGTTGTGTCATATTTGAGGATTGAGGAGTCTCGAAGCGACGGAGAACCTGTGTCGACGGATGGACGAGCACAGGTTTGGAGGTGAATGGTAGGCGCGCATTCCCATGATCATACCGAGAAGGGCCTGCGGAGTCTGAAGCGCCTTGTTGAATTGCTTCTTATTGCGCAGACCTTCCTTTCGGAAACCTTTCTTCGGTCTCTTGATCTGAAAGTTCAGAGGATCCTTGGAATGGTTTGTTTCGCTTGTTATCATGATCCTGCGGCCGAAAGGACTGAGCCGCGTTATCACGCGAGGGGCCTGCTTTACCCGGCCTTGTTGTCCTAGCACTTGATTTGTGACCTTCCTTCTCGGCATGGAACCATGGACGCACCCATTTGTCCATTCCGCCGGTGCTTTGAATGAAAACACGTAATTGATTTTCAGGAGAGATGTTTCGGACTAGAAGGAATTTTTCGCAAACCCTCTCGTAGATTCTTATTGAGCAGCTCGCTAAGGATACGCTCCCTACGATTCTCAATATACTCGGCCCGTTTACCGCACACCATTTGCATAATCTCGTCACTAGTTTTGTGAAACTTTGAGCTAGGTTGAAACAATTCATTAATTTTGTTGAATATGTTATCTGTAGACAATGTCGTGCCGGCAGACGCGGTCCAGTTCACGAACTGTTGTAAGCTTTGAAAGTTCGCGCTGCACTATTAAACCGTTACAAATTGCTGTCACAATTTTCTCAGAACTCGCGAAGTAATGCTTACCTTTTAAGATTTGTCTAAGTTCATCGTTGACCTCCAGGTCAATGAATCCTGGAGGTCAACGATGCTCGGAGCAACTGGGGCCCTGGGGCGTTGTAAGTGAAAATGGGTAGCTACAGATACGGGGTTGGTAGGCCCCGGCGTCGGTTCAGGTGCCGGCCCGGGTGCCATGGATGTTACCGAATTCATGGTGTTATGCGATACCATTCCTGCTACTTGAGAGGGTAGACGAACATTGTGTAGCAAAATATTTAGTAGATCTACAAATTTATTAACCAGGTCACGATAATCAAAATTAGACTCACCGCGTCTTCTCCTTTTTACCTCTATGGCTGTAGAGTCAGAAGAGGATGATTCCGCTACCGAAAGTTAGGCAATCCGCCGTTTCGGAACGTACATTTTCCACTTCACTATCACTCATAGTTGACGTGAGAACACGCGATATCTTTAATACTTGCAATATGCACTATTATGAAATTTACGCTTTAAAGCAATTTCACTTAAAACTTTAAGGCAAATAAGACGTTGCACGTTTGAGAAGTAACGACGCTATGGAGGCAAAATGGCGATGACCGCCCCTGGTGACAACTCGCTATAGATGGCGCTGTCGCCACCGGAAGCCGTTGCGATTGGTGGAAATACAAAAGGAAGAATACAACGCACTCTCACAGATGCTGTGCATCGTCACATGCCGATAATTAATTATTTTTTTCGTTTAATAATGAAAAACCAGCTTAAATCTAAAATACCTCTACTAATAAAATAATGAAAATCAGCCTTTTTTAGAATGTTTCCTTTCCTCCTCAGTGCGGTTTGGTGGAGTCACATGTCGTCGAATTCGTTGGTTCTGACATGCCAGTTTCCTCACGCTGTTTTACTTCACCGTTTTTGGAGCACAGGTGATGAAATAAATTCCGCAAAGTATAGCGCCTGCTTTCGAATCCGCAACCTACAGTACGTAAGTCGGGGCCTAAACCGCTGAGCCACCACTGCTCTCAAATATTAATAAGGTTGTTTTATAATTGTGATCCATGTGAATTTTAATCATTAGACAACAGGGTCTCTGCCCTGCCTCAAATACGGCAAACGACGAGGCAGGCGGCTTTTGTAGCGCTTTCCACAGGGAAAATGAAACGCGCTTTATGATTACATTGTTTATATTGTGACAATGCATAATAAAGAAAATACACGTTAAGAAATAGTGTAAAATATTGTAAAATTGTGATATAGGTGAATTTTACGTTATACGAAATTTGTACTGGGATTTTCTATGTTTCAATTCAAAAGTACAAGTCATTAAATTATTTCAAAACCTTTTTATAATATATTTTGATTATTTCTAGTCACGAGCACAAACAAAACTGTTTAAAATACACTGAACATTTACAAAATATTCATTCATATTCAATCGACAACAATTAGGCGTCACTATTAATTCCACAATAATTAAAAGAATATTAATCAATGAAGGGTACAAAATTCACAGTGAGATTTTCTAAGAACTAAAATAATAAAAAAAACAATACCTTATTTTAGAAATGCTTATTAAATAAAATGCTGTGATTGTATTGTGTTGAGATTTTAACATACCGTAAGAAAAGCTTCAATCTATGTTTCTACTGATCAGAACTTCTTAGTAACACAATAAATAATCATCCACAAGAAAAATGAAATCAAAACATTCATGTACCAAGTCAAATATTTGTTAATTTGTGGAATACGTCACATAAATTCCTCAAAGTCGCTAAGGATGTTTGTCCTATCTTTTAAAATTCAGGTTTTATTTTAATGAGTACTCTTTGGCTTTTTTTCAACAATAAACAAAATCGATTCTTGTAGTTTAATAAACATTGATTTTCTTGCAAGATTAAACATCCCCAATCGACATTTGATTGACTTGCAAGCATAATGGCCACCGATTAAATGAGAATACAATGAAGTGCAGCAATAAATGCAGATTATAAATTACAATCCTGCCTTGTCACGAAATATTACGTCTATTAATTTTCCGGGACTGTCGTGTAAAAAATTACAAAAGGTAAAATCTCTCGCTATTCGTTTTACAACAAACATGGATATTTAAAGAGAAAATATGTATTTAGTTGAGATAAAAAAGATTAAATGTCTATTTCTACTTATTTAAGTGTGCGAACAAACAGGACATCAATATTAATGTTTTATGTTACAATTCAATTATTTCGAAAACTAACGCTAAGAATACTAAAATCTGCAATAAAATTATTCCCAATGTTGTTCAATACACAAGTAATTTATTATGTTCTATTCCACGAGGACATGAGTCTACTAAGATAATAATTTTAAAATACTATAACATACGAAACCTTGCTTCCAGTAGACAACACATTTTCATTTGCAAAAATCATTACACGTCTGTCCTGCGACACTAAAGTCAACTTTTACGATAGTTCTTACAGAATCAGTCTATGAAACCGAATAAATATTGCCTTACAATAATTAAACATTAATATGTCATGCACTAAGTAATAAGATAAGCAGTCTAACAATACAAGAGATAACTCAAAACCCCTTCGAATCTATCAAATGTATGAACCAAAACAAACGTATTCCGTCTCTATAAGTGAGAAAACATCGCAACATTTTGACACATCCAATAAGGAATTGTGTTTGCTGCTGTAATTAACAGAGTAAGTAAACTAAGACAGGGTCGCGACTCGAGCGACTAGGCTCGAACTCAAAATTAGCTTTGCGTTTATGAAAAAATGTTAGCAGAATAAAATCATACGTCGCATACGAGAATATTTAAAAAAAACCCGAGTCTCTCTCGAAATTTGCCTTTTAATTAAAAAATACAATGTCCATTTTAGAGTTTTGTTTTCATTTCTTACATAAATAATAAACTAACACACAAATCTCCGAGACATTTTTTCACAAGCTAAAGCCGTAAGCTCCCACCGCCAGACACCGATTCGGACAAGACGTAACCGGTTCGATCTGGGTCTTACCAGAGGCCGGAGGACTTACCGCCGGGCGGGTTGCGCACACGCACCGACGTCTTCGTTTCCGTGTCTCCCATCTCCTCTGCAACGGTCAATGTATAAGTTAATATCTCGCAATATCAACATAAATATTCTACACCACGCAGAAATCGATAAGAGCTTACGTCGTTCCCATCTCTCCAAATGTAATGTACGAAAATATAATAGGTATAGTACCTGAACTTATCCACATACCGGTTGGATTAATGCAATAATTAATTACTTTGTTTCACAGCACGATAGAATTTTTGTACACAAACAAGCGTCATTTACAATACAAGGCGGCCATTACACATTTTATTCTTCGGAAATGTTGTAATTTTGTCAAAACCGTGAGATAAATCGAGGTGAATTGTCTAATATGGATAGCTAATGTAATGTGCGAAAAAGTTCTTATTCGAAAATATTTTTAATACATATATAAAAATATTTTGTAATGTACAACTATTGACGTTTTTTACGTATTGTTTACAAAAATTCCATCGATGTTTGGATACAAGGTGAACATATATTTAGCCAAACTGTCCATACTGATGTCTTGTCGCTGTTATGAATTAGTTATTTTTGCACGGATTGAGGGACTTGACCGAGACCCAACAGAAGACAAGTGTGAAGTAGAAATATTCTGCGTTCCATCTGATGAATGAGGTGCAGGAGACCTAATTCTGGATCTATTGCTCGCCTGATTCTAGTGTTCTTTTGGTAGTTACGGATGTTGTGGGTCACTAATCAGGTGACTGGTTTCGTTTTCTTGTAGTATAAAGCGACTTACTGCTGATGGAGAAGGTTGAGTTCTGCAGATCGCGCTGGCCGGGCTCGCGCATCTTGCGGCCAGTGGGCGTGCTGCAGCCCGAAGACAGCGAGGACTCCACCATCTGCTTGCTCAGGAGGTGCAGCTCTACAAGTTGGAAGAAAACCATGTTACACAAAAGTAGGACGAGTCAAGTGTTTTAACTAAACCTTTTTGTTATGGAAGCAGGTGGCAAACTAGCAAGCGGATCACATGATGTTAAGTCAGCGCTACGCATGGCATCCGCATTAAGCAAATGTGTTGCAGATGCCTTGCCTACCTTTAATGGAGCGAGGAAGGCATAGACAGGAAAATAACTCAAGAGCGTCTTGCACAAACTTTTTGGTGGACTTGGTATTTTACTTACATATTTTAAAAGACACAGCGTCCATTTAATATTAATTTACGTAAGCAATACGTATGTATAATACAATGACAATACTTTTGAAGTTATCATAAAGGTTTCTAAATCGTCTTTCACTTCATCCACATTTTCACTTATCCGAAGATAATTCTAATATTTATTAAATAAAATAATAATTTACCATTGGTGGGGGTGCCATTGGTGACTCTGGAAGGCGATTGCATACGCGGAGACTGCGTATAAGGCTCCGGAGTAGGAGCCTTGGGCGCTTCGCCCCCGTAAATATACGGGCACATTGCTGGGGTCTTTAAAAATTTACCGTAACCTGGAAAAAAAGTTTCTTTTTTTAGACTCTCTTAACTTAAAGTTAAAAACCAAGTGTTAAAAGACATTATTAGGACACTGACATGTTTTATTAGAGCTTTCAGAAATACGGTGGCTGGTGAGGAGCAACTGTAAGCATTCATACTGCTGCTCCTCACATAAACAGCGTCCTCATGAAAAAGATGTACAGAACCAGTAAAATAAAACTGACTTAGTTACTAAGTTAAATATACTTATGGTTACCTTCAACAACTTTGAGGTCGCCGTCGTCGAGGCAGACGCGTCCGTTAACGATCACGTACTGAGGGCTGCCCACCAAGGTCTGACCCTGGAACGATTATTTAACAAAGGCTCTAGAAGTTATCTTATCTTACAATATCTGCAACTTTGTGACACTTCTATAAGTATATATAATACGCTGAACTCGTCCTTGTGTATTTGTTGCTGGCTTCAGGTAAGGAATGGCAATGACTTGTTAGTATAGTTGAACCGACATCTGTGAACTGAGTGGCGTCGCCACCGTCGCTTTCGTGTTGTCAATTAAATTTTAATATGGAGGCTGTATTTCCAATTTTCGCCACTTTATGGATAAGGTGATCGGACTTAATTCGCCCTTGTCTTTCCCATGTATGCGTCGGGTCTCCCTCATGTGAAATGCGTTGTATTTAGAGAGGTAACTTCGCACGCAGCATGATTCGCGACGAGCATTATGTCAAGCCCGTGCAGAATTCAACATAAAGATAATGTAGGCAATAGAACACCATACAGAAGACCTTAGGCATATCAAATCAAAACGGAGTTATAGAGTAACATAAATTAAAATATCAAAAATTGAAAAAGGTGAAAAACGGTCCTTTACCGATCCATCCCTTCCCCGGGTAAATATTTTTCTTCCCTTATTAGAAAAGGATAGTAAAGGGATAAGACTAGAATTAGATTTCCGGCACCTCACTCATCAGATAAAACGCAGAATACTTCTACATCACGCGGCTTATAAGGTCGTGGTATTTCCATTGCTACAACAGATGTTGTTACAGGCTAACACTATTGAATCGTCGCTCGCGTAGAAGCTACGCTATGTCCGTACAAATAAAGCCGTACATGGTGGTGGGATATGAGAGTTAGTGAAAAAATTGGCGATAATTGACCTTAGGAATTTAACAAAATGTCACGGTCGTCTTTCCATCCAACCAATTTTACAGCTGGTAACACTGACTCTAACTACCTGGACATATGATACCTACCTCGAATATATTGAAGTCGACAGCGTGCGAGTGGTTCGCGGCGGAGATGGTGCGCTGCAGCTTGGGGTCCCACACGACCAGGTCGGCGTCGGCGCCCGGCACCACGCGGCCCTTGCGCGGCCACAGGTTGAAGATGCGCGCCGCCGTCGCACTGGTCACAGCCACGAACCGGCACGGGTCCATTATACCTGCTCACACATACAACAAAACATAGATCGACAGATATATACGTTGGAACATCTTAACCATATATTATACAAAAATC
Organism: Papilio elwesi; assembly: GCA_029849275.1. Classification (NCBI taxonomy): domain Eukaryota; kingdom Metazoa; phylum Arthropoda; class Insecta; order Lepidoptera; family Papilionidae; genus Papilio; species Papilio elwesi. The sequence goes on from CM056709.1 coordinate 3,218,570, forward strand.
TCGTGTCACGATGTTTGTTCCGAATATATTCCGAAACTAATAAATCGATTCCAATGAAATTTGATCACTTCTTGTACTTTGATCCAACTTAAAAGATCTCGATCTCTAGACTCGACCTAGCTTGGATCCGCGGACGTCCTAAAACTGCGACCGGACATTAAGTTGAGGCATTGAGTGCGGCACGAACTGGCCGCCTCTCGCCTTATAGCATTGATGTGAACGAGATATATTCATGCTTTGGCGTTTCGTCTAATGAGTCAGGTGCCACAAGACATCTGGAGCTTGTTCGTTCATCTGATTCTAATATTATGAAAAGCGGAGTAGCCTCGCCGCACACACCTGTGTTGACGCCCTTCTGCCACAGTATCGCCAAGCGGTCCTCCACGCCGTTGACTCCGTTTGGAATCTTGGCGAAGTTGCCTTTGCCCCGCGCCTTTTCCTTTTCGTGGAAGGTGCAGTTGTCGCTGCCGATCAGCTGCAGACAATCGCTGGAATATTACAGATAACTTTAATCTATTCTAACAGCTAACAGGCTTAAGCCCCGACTCCAATATCTACTTCCGTGGCCCGGCAAACTTAGTTCCGTCCTATAATTAATAGATGCTACACTATTTCACAATGAGAGATCATTGGTATAGAACCCTTTAGGGGACCATTCCTCATTGCCAGACGGATTCGGGAATAGCCCTCGAAAAGGTTATAGTGGCTACAACTACAATCCTACAATTTGTTTTGAGTGATAAAAAAGCATTATATTTCACCAATACTCACTCGGCGAGTGCTTCGACCATGGCCCGCGGAGTGGCGGGGTCGGAGCGCAGCGGGGGGGACATCACGTGCGCCGCAGCGTGGCGGAAGCAATCGTTGCGAACGTGGGAGCCTGCCGACATACAGATGTCCGTTTTTAACCTTTGCTACATTTTAATTAGGGCTACAATAAACTGCACGGGCCGACTATATTTGACCTTCTACACAATTCGTGTAGTAAATTATTGTTTATTTATATGGCAAGCTTTAGTTAAGTTGGAATGTTTAAAATAAATATTAGTAAATTATTGTCTATTGTCAAATCTTATGTTAAAATTTACATATAGCGCACAGTTAAGAATTTTTGGTGTTCTAGGTTCCCTAAAACAGTGTACAGTAACGCCGAGCACGACCAATAACCTCGCGACACTAGACTGTCTTGCCGACGAGATTGTCTTTGATCACATTGATAAATTTAATGACTGTACAAGTTGTACAATTATTCCCGAGGAGGGTTGGCGGAAATTCTGTAGCTATAACCTATACAGTATAGACTACGGTCACACTGTGCCGACTGTATAAGTGGGACAAGTGGAGGGAAAGATTATTGTAATGGTATTTTAGTTTTATTCACTACGAGCTCCTCACAGTCTAAAGACTTGTTATTCCACATATCGTATGCTAACAATCAAATCTTACGAGTCCTATGGAATCAGTTTAATGAACAGATTGATATCTTTGTGGGTCAACAGCATGTGATATGCATGGACAATTGTGTATTAATTGTGTCTTGCACATTTAAATTATATGATATATTTAATGGGTATCGTTAGTAACCTTAATAACTCCATATCAATTATACTATGTATGTTGAATGATACGATCAGAATATTTTACACCTTGTTCCCAATTTTTAGGTAAATTTTGGTTAAAATATTTTATAGTAGATAACTTTTGCGTCTTTTTACTCAACTGGGAAAGATAAGTCAAACAGAATAACGACGTCTTCCATTAAATAAAATCGCCATCTAGCCACAAAATTCAGAAACTTTAATTTCTAGCAAGATTTTTCGTCCTTTTTGTTTTTTTTTAATTAACTGATTAAATAATTAATTAACCAATATGGTATCACGGCAAGCTGCATAAGGACCTCTTACGTCGTAATGACAGACAATTTTCTTTAAATACGTTCTACGTGAGTTCACGAGTAATTATTGGCATACCGTCAGTGCCGACGGTGGCTGCAAGGGTCTCTCCGTAGATGGGCTGCTTCTGTCTAGTGCGAGCTGACTCCAGCGCCTTCAAGGCAGTCCTAGACATCAGGTGCACGATGTATAGTGGAGTATTCGCCTATAAGAAAACCAAAGTTTTAACCATTACAGTCTTTACTGTCATCGGGCTTTCCAGCCTTCAAATCTGCTATCTCAACTACGTCATAACAATTTCTGACTATTTATAAAGAAATATAATTTACCGCAGTGTCTCAAGGCTCAAAAAGTCTGACCTGTGTGTATTGCCAGCGATGACATACGGTACTTAGACGCGGCCCCTCTACAAGCACTACTAGACGGGTCAATCTACCAAATTTCTACCATCAGGGAGTCTGGATTTTTCAACTTTTTAGGTTATGTTCTTAAGGACTTTAGAAAGTTTTTGCATGATTTATTATTTGTGAAGCTTTATGTATTTATCACTAACTTGATTGGCGATCATGCACGCTCTGTAAACAGCCTCCGCTTCAACTTCTTCGTCGCGCGACAACTCGTGTCCCTCGGGGTCAGTCTTGCCAGCCGCTAACAGCTTCTCCGTGTTGCGAGCTATGACGTCGCCGTTCTCTGCGTGCACCTGGACAAGTAGTCTATTGTTAGACGAACGGATTCAGTAGACTCCCGCAACCTCGACCAGATCGTCGATCTTGCAGAAGTGCTCAATAGTGGTAAAGTCATAAACAACATTCTTTCCCCTTCCCATCCTTGGCTAAAAAGGAAAGAATGAGGAGAAGAGGGGATAAATAGGAAAGGGAAATATCCTTTTTCTATTTCTCCCCTCCACTTTCCATTAAAGGTAGCCTGAGCATTTGCAACTTATGAACTTGTTGCAGCCGCCTTAACTTAGATTTAACACAGTTGGCAGCAGATTTAGCTCAGCAACTCACTTGTGATTTATCAATGTATATATTATCGAATTAAAGGCTTCGTTTTTTTCGGTGTCCAAAAATAGCAGAGGTTACTCGCTAATAGAGAAGCTGTCTATTAGTAAAAAAAATCGGTTGTATTCAACCGATTTTTTTTTATTATTCCGGATAAGCTTATAAACTACTGTTTACAAGTTTATCCGGAACAAACAATCAAATCATCTTTCTCTATATATGATATATGGATGAAATTTATACGACAGAAAGTTATGGAGCAAGTAGTATTAGAAATAATTTTGATCCAATCGACGATCCCTCGACCAACAGAAGAAACCACAAAACAAATACCTGTGATTTAAAAGATGAAATGATGTCAAATAATCTTATTTATTAATAAGATAACTTCTAGTACCATAGGCAAAGCTCCCAGCTGCTTGCAAGTCTCCATGGCGAGTAAGAGGTGATAGTCGTCCAGCATCCAGACGTCTTTGTACGCCATGAACATCTTGAAGGAGTTGACTCCGTACTCCTCGGAGCAGAGCTGCTCCATCTCCCTGGCGACGGAGGAGGACCACCAGGTCACGCCGACGTGCAGCGCGTAGTCGCAGCAAACCTGGAAAACAAATATAGTATTTTCATCTCACGAGCGCTGGTTTTATAGGCGTATATTCTATATGTTGTTTAAAAACGAATATTTTGAGATATATGTATGTATAATATAGTAATCTTCGTTTAGCACTATATGTAACAGAAAGTCTTGTACCTTATTATCTGCCTTCTCTCTCCAATGGTTGTAGGCTTCAATAAGAGACTGACCATTTTGAGGCAGCACGAAGTCAACTGAAATTAAAAAAATATATTTTTCGATGCAAAAAAAGTAGAAGATAAAAAAGAAGAAGTAGGCTTTTAAAAAAAATTAATAATGTAAATGTAACATATTGGAAACAACAATTAAATTGTAAAAACAAATACAATGTTCAATTATTTCATAATTAGATTCATTATCAAACAGCAATTGATAGATCACTTTAAATGAGATTACTGTACCACAGCCGTCAGGATATTGGATGCACATAAAGAGTGGCCTTGGGCCAACGTTGTGACCTTTCTTGAACAATAGTTGTTGTATGCATAGGTCGCGTTCGGCTTGAGATTGTATGGAACAATATTTGTTACGTCTGTATACAAAAGCTATCAGTTCCTGATACGTATTTGGTATAGATGACGTCCTTGTGAATATATCTACAATAACCCACGATTATGTTATAAATTGCTACGTATAGAATGTAGATATAATACAGCTCTCTTTATAGCTGTCGTTGTTTCGGGCAACAGGAAGAGTTTACACTTCTATGGAGTAGCAAGGACAGTACTGAATCTTTTGATGCGATAAATGTATATTTCAGCGACGACAAATTAATAAAAAATGATTACAAAGTTTTTTGGCATTGGCAGTACTGTTTTGTACGTATGTGGGTTTTTCTTTTAATTTTACAATTGGTGACGACATATTGTCGAAAAATACAATTAAATTTAAGGAATTATCCAAAAAGAAATCATTTTTAATCTTTAACACCCCTACAACCAACTACAAGCAACCACCATAATCACACATTGGGACTCTGAAACTACAATCACAATTGCTCTGTGATGTGAAGTTTTGGCTAAAAAGTAAAATATACCATTTTTGTATATAGTACATACATAATAGATATTGAATAAATTAATGTCCACTGTAAGCTTTGTGTATTATTACGTCTCGCCTGTATTTAATATATGTATGTAAAAGTAAATTCTCATTATCATTGGGTTTTGCAGAAACATGTCGATTCTGTTTCAATATTCCCTTAAATAACAATTATTAAAAGTGGTCGTTACTTACTGACAGTGGTTGTACCGCCTGCGACGGCGGCCCTGGTCCCAGTGTAGAAGTCATCAGCGGTCTTCGCGCCCATCATCTCCAGCTCCAAGTGCGTGTGGGGGTCGATACCACCCGGTAGCACCAGCTTACCAGTGGCGTCGATTACCCGGGTACCACCAGGAATGATAAGGTTGCGACCCATTTGCCTGGGAAAAAGTTAAACGGTTAAACTGGGAAGTCATCCAAATCTGGCATGTTCGGCTAGGTGGAATCGGTATCCGGATTTAAGATATCAATATTTAAGGCAAGCAACAGTTCAATATTTTGCGTGCGACGAGAAACGACTTCAGTGCATCAGTAAGTTTAATAGCGCCATCTTTTAACGGCCGGCAAGAACTAATGTCATCAAATAAAATATGTGCTTATGCCCATAACCCGGAGGGGTAGACAAATATTACGGATTTCCATTTGACGTGATCCTGGCACGCCTCTTTCGCTTCTTCGAAATTCATATACTGATATAGGTCTCTTAGGATGGGTAAAACCAATTTTTTATTATTTTTCATTTGCAGACATATTCTCCAATTAATCCCAAAAAGAATATTCCTGTTTTTATTAAGATAGAATAATTAACAAATTTTGCTTTTCCTAAGAAAAAATTCTCAGTTGCCAATTGACGCTAATAGATGGCGCAACGTGTACTTTAAAACACAGTATCGCTTTGTTAGCGAAAATACTTATATCCTTTCACTAGATTTTCCACAGTACGACGTTGACGTTCCTCTAACCAGGAAACTAAGATTTTTCAAGAAAGGGTTTTGATTAGTCGTTATACTGGTCAAAGCCTTCCATTGATTCGAAAATTTGAAACTATCCAAATTCCAATCTATGTGAATTTACTGTTAAATTATTTGGGTTTTGGGCTTTAGGGCATTAAATTTCACACACGCAACGGTTTCTTTCGCTAACAAGAATCTATCACTAAAATTTAATCAAAATAATCAGAATAAAGAAAACTCATGCCATTTTTGGCCAAAAAAATCAGGGTCTATCTCTCCGCCCGCTGATTGATTTATTGTGTAATCCAAAGGAGGCAATTCAATTAACCCAACTGTACCACATTCCGTAACAAAAATAAATTAGATCGAGGTTAACCGGGATCTATTGACCCCATAAAAATGAGTTGATGGGTAGCTATTTTATCAATCAGTTTTATTGTTGTCAATTTAACAAAACGTATATTAAATTACATTAATTATTGTATGTCAAAAGGCGCAATAGATTAGATTTGGTGTGCTATTCATTAATGTTATTCCTCAACTTAAAAAATAGCTTTAAACATTTATGCACACTTTAATATTTCACATGGGCGTTGCAGCCCCACAGCCGATTTAGACTTGCATAATAATAATAAACAGTCTATAGACTATAGATAATTAAAAATGGCGTGCGGTTATGACAGTGACAGTTATGGTGACGGATGCTCGCTGCCGCATTAGCCGCATCCGGTCGCGCCACGCGGTTCGCATCTAAACGTTTACACATCGAACGGAACGCGTTCTTGAATAATTTTAAATTTGGAACTGTTGTTCATTCAAACGATTTTAATGGTTGCACTGCGTTTTTCATTCAGTAGTCTTTACGGCCACTAATTTACCAGTAAATGTCAGTTAACATAAAAAGGAAATTAAGCAGTTTTCTTCGTATATGAATTATTTACACATAAAAGTGTGTTTAAATCAAAGATGATTTATTTTTACAGAGTTATGTTAGATGTTATAATGCATGATGCAATTAAAAAGATCGTATACATAAATCAAAAATTTAATAGAGCAAATTAATAGTGTTGAATTGTTCTCTCTTATTAATTAATGATAGCAGGGTGAGTAGCAACAGTACATCGGAAAACTTTTTTAATATGATTTTTGTAACATCATTAATAATGGTGTCCAATCTTATCTTTTCTATACACTTTTTAGGAAGAAATTTTTTATTGTTTGTAACAGTTTAAAAATGTATAGCAAACAAGCTCCTAACTCCCTCTGAGTCAGACAGAGATTGTAGATTTTTATGTAGCGCGATCTCTCTCGTTTCGTTACTGGTCCGTTAAAGATACTCCTTATATCGCCTTTCTGGACACTAATCTGGCCAGTATACATTTTTCTAAGGAATCCCCTGCCAACACTTCCAACATAGATTTATCTTACTCTCTCTCCATTCATTCTTTTAACCAGACTGTAGCACACTTTTCACAATTCTAGACACATCATTAGTCACTCTTTTCCCTTACAATTATATATTTAATCCCAACATTCAGAGTCACACCGCTCACACTTCTCAAGGATCGTATCTCAACGGCATTAATTTTCATTATTATCGAGTGCAATTGAAATTTAACCTTTAGATCTAATAGGATTAGTTAGTTTTACGTAGTTATGACACAGTGGAACTAGATTTCTAGCAAGATTGAATATCTGGACTATGGGAGTCCACTTGAGGTCCAGCGATGGTCTGGCCTTTACGCCAATTTTTGGAGACGGTTATCGTTCAGGTAGTGGATTTCCTATGTCTGATGATAATGATGATGACCTGCTTCAGCCCACTTCCGTAGACTTTATTACTAAACAGGAAGTAAGGTCAAGGTCAACATATTCTGTCGTATTTAATACCACGCCTGTAGTAATATTTCATGCGCGTACATTTGGAACCGTTAATATATTCCTAAAAATACAATTGCGTAACACACTCGACACAGATAAACACAAGCTTTAGAATGCCGTCTCACTTCTCCGAAGTCCGTCACAAAGGCGGCGAGACAGTTATGTGTTGTTTACAAATAGACGCGAGACGTTATCTCGGACGCGCAATGACGTTAGTTGCGTTGACAATGGACACGCGCACGGTGTAAGCAATTTCGCTTAATCTTTATAAATAAACCTACAATCCCACCAAAACAATACATCATTAGTCATTTTCATCACTATTTTAAGAGCGTTTTTGCTTTGTTGATGGAGCAATCTCCAGTCCTCCCTGTAATGTGCCTTCCTCTTGACTTCCTGATCCGATACAAATTCTATTTTATCGTTAACTTGTAGTATATTTTTTTAGCCTTTTTTCTTCATCGTACGTTCTATTTACCTATCTATAATTATGTTTATAAAATCTTCGGGTCGTATCAGGTGTTCTTATATTTTTCCCTCATATCATTAGTATGGTTATTAAATAAAAGCGTTGAAATACTTCCGACATCATTATTTTTAATAGCCAAACGTTCTAATTATAAATGCGAACGCACCTAAATATCAGCTTAACAAAAATCGCAATTAGGCTAATAGTCTGGCAACACAGAACGGTGACAAGAATTAGGGCGCGACGATTACGAGGCCTCCGCCCGTTTATAAATTGAAAACGTCATATTGAAATACATATCCATCGTACACGTAAAAAAGAACGTCACTTGTATTCATTTTAATTTTTTGAATCAATGCCAAAAACGACAATAGAAATTTTTTATGGTACCTTTTTTGTGAGAGTTAATTACAATTTCACCGGATCTTCAGAAAAAAAACTTTTACACAATACCGCAGTTGAAACGTTTTTATAAATAAAATCGTTTTCCTATGCTGGCTTCCTCATTCATATGCTAGCAATATAGAGATGGTAATGTTTTACGGCAGGGGATCGGTATCACGCGGACCGGGCGGCCGAAGGTCAAAACTCGGCCCGCCAAATATTGTTATATACACTATTAATTTAAATAACATTATCATATAACTAGCCATATTTTCATAACTTTGAAAGTACCTTATATTTTTTGGACCTCGATAAAATAATTTAAACTTTTGTTTTTTAATATAGTCCGGCACCTTGAAATCGGAATGCTAAGTGACAGCCAAGCCGAGGTCCCCTCGTACCCTTGACTCTATGGAGTCACTCAATGGAGCGTCAACCAAAAGGACGTAATAATAAAAACAGTAACGGCCCGAGCAGCTAGTGCTTAGTTACTCTTAACGAGATTTAGGTTAGGCGCTTTCCGAGCCCTGTCACCTTAAGCCCAGAGTAGTTGTACATGACTCCTGAAGGCACATAGTGGTAATGTACATTCCGAGTCGAGCCGGCCCAGCAAGCACTATTGCTGTTACACCAATATTAAAATTGTTATTCAATAATGCTTAAGCACGTAGCGTTACCTATTCTGTTTACTGTATTTTTTCATGTAGCCTCAAAAAGTTATATTTTCTCACCGTCACATTATTGATACTTAACGTAGGAAAGTCTACATGCATGTGTACAATGAAATAGCATGGGAACCCATGCGTAATGGTAATGACTGCTGAGAGCTTCCCAGCTCGGATTCCACAAACAACCCGTCAACTTTAATAACATGTATAAGAAACGAATACTATCAAATAGCGTTATATCATCATAGATGTGTATCTTGACATTAATTGGTAATTCATCGTCTATAAATAAGGCTGTTACCATTACCCAATCGTTAGACTAAAATCCGTCATCCGATAGGGCAACGCTGAAAAGCGCTGTGTGCAATAACGTACTATATGTTATTTAAATTGGTTTAAAAATGGTGAAAATTAATTTCAACGTAACAAGGTTTTTCAACCAGTATCTATTTTTGATTTAAAAAAGACGCTTGGAATGTTTTAACACAAAGTTGCGACAGGAATATATATTTTGTTATGTTAGATTAACAGTCGTTCGTAGGGGAGTAAGTAATGGAGAGGGTTAACCCGAGTAGGTGATATGTACGCAGATTACGTGCCACGGGTAATCTTTAACTGAATAAAGCAATATCAAACGAAAACAATTTTGCATCATAGCCACAAATAACTATGAACAACCGATCTCATTAACGCCTACATGCATGACAACATTCGATATGCAATCATCGTTGCTTTTAGATTTAAAAGTAGGTAGTGAATAAGTTGTTTGTCGATCTTTTGACATATTTAAAGTTTAAGGAGGTATTAAATTTTGCGCGTCGTTTTAATTAAATTGCCAGTAAAAATATTATTCAATTAATCAATATAATATAATTTTGTACGTGTAATTATTCTATTTTATTTCTTAGACTATCGTTGTAGCTTATTTTAATTATATCTAGATTTATTTAAACCAATTGAACAATAAATTTCAGCAACAATTGATAAAAAATATCAATATAAAAGCTACAAAATTGTGTATATTAAAAATGAATTATATATCATAAACAATAAAAGCTAAATTTACGTGCATCACGCGTAAATAAAGAATACGTGATCGGAAGAAAGTCGTAGTAAATAAGGAAACGGCTTGCGAACATGCGCAGCTAACGTTGAATACGAACCTGACCTCGCCTTTTAATGTATGCTCATGTTTATCGAAAAATTAACTCTATAGTAAAGACAGAAAGCAAAAAATTGAATAACATGTTATTTGATTAACCGAACCGTATTAGGTTGAAACTGGGAAACTCAATTTTGAAGTAAAACTTCCTCTAATGAAACAAAACAAACTTTATTACAAGGCAACAGTGTTGAATATTAAATAATAGATTGTGTTAATTCAGTTTTCGTGACCTGCGTTTTATTTATTGTATTTTGTTAATCAAAAAGGTTTTTATCATGTCATTTAGTAATTAATCAAGCAAATTTCCGAATCGAGGGTATTTTTTACTGCAAAATATACTGTAATATTAAACTATAAGAAGATTAAAGAAAATGTTGAATTACAGGCTTATGTTATATGACAAATCCATATAGATCCGGTGAATCTCATCATATAATATATGACAAGAGATTCACCGGCTCTATCTATAATAAAGTAAAGAAAACTAGATAAATTAAGTAATGGTACAAAATACTTTTACTATGGTAAGTTGAGTCAATGAGCGATACATATCGCTTTTTCACGTACAAAATTCAGGGAAGTAGCTGTCGCCACTTCGCCATGCAACACATGGCAATTTAATAGTAAAGGAAGCCGCGAAGGAGCTGCCAACATTCGGTTTTTATCGACAAGTAAGCAAGTATTAGTTTTTTCACATGATATTTAGGGTTATACAATATTCCAGACGTCAAAGTGTATAAATTATATATATCTTATCACAATATTCGAAGTGCAATTAAATGGCTTATTAGAGTGTGAGTAATAGTCTGTTCGAAAGTCGTCTTTATGCACTAAAAATAAAGTCCAAAATACATTGACGTTACTCCATCGCATGACTACTTCACTCGTTACGTAGGTTAGAGCGAATGTCATGGTACGTAGTACCAACGATAACGGGATCTCCCGTAATGATTCCTATTTTAGAACGTTCACTTTTTGCTATTTTCTAATAAAACATCCCCAGGACGGTAGACCGAATAAGTTTTTACATCACATGAAGGACCTTCAAAAATCTAGACCACTTAGTACATACTTCCTTTTCCTTGCTATAAATAAAAATAAAATATTTAATGCTGCCGATGAATACTTTATATCACAGATCTAGGTGGTTACAGAACATTAAATTTCAGTTAAATGTCTGTTTTTAAGTAAATAATTAATCACTCACGCTCGTTATCCGGGCTGATTACGGATTTGCATTTGGCACAGTCATGACACAGCCCTCTCGCGCGTAAATCTATAAGTCACACGCACAAAGCTCTGTCAGTTACGATACTCTTAACGAAGTTTTTAAATATAAATAATTGACGGCAACACGAAATCGTGGGTAGCATTTCCTTAGCTTACATGACCTGGATAAAAGGGATCAGTTGTTTCTCAAGCGGATCTAGTAGACAGAGAATAAGTTGAGTAAAATGGTTCTTTGAAACAGTTCGTAGCGTCGGCAACTACCGTTGAACATCAATCATCATATACAGTACTGTTTACGGTTTACTTTTTTACGGTTTTTCACTTCAACGTTGCATTACGAAGACGGTTATTCGTATCCATCTTGCTAATCTAAACTTTTAACAGTGGTAGAGCCCGCAACAACATCTGTTGAACGAATGGGCCGGCTCGACTGAAACATCACGACCTCGCAGAAGACAGGCGTGAAGAAGTACTATTCTGCGTTTCGTCTGATGAGTGTTGTGCCGGAGGCTTATCCTCTGTTCATTAAAGGTAGGCAACGCATGCAATGCAACTCTAGCTTGTTGCAGATGCATATGGTGGTAACGGTAAAAATAACAAAAAACGAACGAATCGACATACACGATGGCTATTAAATTAAAGTAATTGAAAACAACACAATAAAGTAATTATATGTTGCTTTCGTGTTTTTGGTGTCAGGTAAATAGTGTTATACAGAGCTGGCGGGAACAATAACGACGTCACTAATTAGAGCGGGCAGGTGCTTGACCCGCGCCATTGTTAAACGGACTGTAAGAATGAGTAGCGTCACTTTGTTGCATCGAACAATTAATATTTTTATTATAATAAGAGAGAACGTTTATACTTCTCGTCAGTAATGGATAGTTCTATACGGTTCAAATTAAATAAAAAAAACAATAGTAGCTCTAGTCAGCAAAAGGTTTTTAAATTAGAAAGTAGGTGGCGTTGTTATCAATTTAATATATTTGATTTACGTGATAATAATGGTCATTACATTATAACATAATTATGAAATTATTTAATTTTTATCGGTATTAATAAGTGTACAAGTTTTTGAAATAATTTGAACATCTTGTTGTCGGTAAAAATTACGTTGTGAAATTCGGCTCAGCGCAGATGTGCACTTGCTATATTTTTATTTAGAAAATAATTTACTAAGAAGGCTTTTAAATATTACAACCAGTCTTCCAATCGTGTTAGCCTGGTTGTAGTGTTCAAAACAAGTCTAAGCTAGTTAGCTATTTGGCAAATCATTTCTAACTTCAATCTTTCATTTTTCATTCATAATACATCGTAATTAAGTCCGTTAGGTCTTCCCGAACGTTATTAATATTAGGCACATTGTAGGCAATTCAAAAGCAATAAGGATCAGTGCCTGTTCCCGTTATGAGGTATCGGTGTCGCGGTCGGTGGTTAACCTAACCACGGTTCACTTTAAGTGGTTTAACTGAGTGCATTATCGCCTTCCGAGGCGGATCGAAGAGGCCGCTAGCAACCTTGCTTTTATTAAAATGTCGCTTTAAATAGGTCAATAAAGTAAAATAGTCACATGGCCTTTGTAAAGATTAAAGCAATGTTTTTTCCTATGATGTCATTTAAATAAACAAATTAGTACTCACACCCAAAAGGGGTAGGCAAATATTATGGATTTCGGTTCAACCGGTTCAACCGGTACACGAGTTGTATATGCGTCGCCCGCCTTTAATGGAAAGAGGAGGAAGAGAAGAAAAAAAAAATTTCCTGCTGCCGCTTTGTAGAGAGCGTGTTCCATACCCATTTTACGTCGGAGTCTTAACTATTCAGTTAACCCACAAAAAAGGAAATAGCTATAAAGAATCTTTGATAATTAAACATTTTCCACGCATTGTACAAATTGGCCCATTCGGTTTAGGTTTCGGTTAGTTAACCGGTCCACTCAACTGGTACTGTCGACACGCTACTTGAGTGTTTAGCGCATCGAGAGCGTGAACCATTCAATAATTGAATAATGTTTGTGGTATGTCTAAAACTGTGACCAGAATTGTAGAGACAGTAGCAGTTGTTATCCCTATACAAAATGGGTAAAATATATAAATTAGAAATGTAAGTTGTTTATTACGCTTTACGTCTTGACTCGTCATCATGAAATTTTGTACACATTTTGTCAAAGGGAAAAATATATCAAGAACAAATGGAGCGAAGCCGCGGGTGAAAGATAGTATATTTTTTTTAATTACATATTTTATTAAAATAATGTAAGTGATTAAATGTCAAAAATAATTACCTTTGGTCGTTACTTATGCAAATTATCGTTTTATTTACATTATTTAATTATATTTACGTAAACAAATATTCGATAAAAATAAACAAATCCTTTCACCATGGTCCTTGAACTTTTGTTCTTTCCCCGTCACTGACGATGGTTGGAACAGGTTTAAATATAACACTTTAAAAACAAGACAATTTACGTAAATTTAGTATAGGCTAGGCTACTGATATAACCCATTTAAACAGTTAAATAATGTTCAATAAATAGTAATTGCAGTCGCTTTTAAAGATATTTATTTTTACATATTTAATATGTATATAAAAAAACAGGTAATTGAAAATATAATTGTGTAATAGTATTCCACCAGCTGCGGAGATCTAGACAGACTAGTTGTTAGGGTATTAATCTTATGTAACGAAACGCCTAAAACATAAAAGTTGCCCTTAAAATTAATTTATTCAATGAGCTTGTTTGATATATTAGTACAATGGACATTGATGTCTTCCAAGTCTATTAGAAGAAATGAGACTCGCAACTTTTACTTATAAATACTGCGACGTGTTCACCGTTATACCTCCCAACAAACACCAAGGGCTCTGGCAGATAGCATCGGTAGGGGAGAGAAAATTGATTTACAAACACGTTGGGGGGACAGACGGACGTCCAATATTGAATCACCCTTACCCCACAACGATGCGTAAGAATTCATATTAAACTGAAATGCCATCATTGTTTAAATATATAACAAGATAGAACGATATTTAATTAATTATGTTAGTCTTACATTAGTTTCACTTGAACTCCTCCTCTTGACTCCATTGATTGCTAGAAAGATCGGTGCTCTGCCGAGTTTATCCAATCCAGTCGGTTCATCTTATGGGGAGGCTTGCGTAACTGCGCTTGCGTCGAACTGTAAGAGACCTCCATTCCAGGACCTTTCGGCTCAGTCGCCCATTAGTTTGGCGAGCGATGTGCCTGACCCATTGCCACTTAAGTTTTGCAATTCTTTGGGCAATGTCGGTCTCTTAGGCTCTGCTGCGGATACATCATTTCTGATGCGATCCCACAGACTCCGAATACTGCCCTCTCCATTGCCCTTTGAGCAACCTTGAGCCATCTAATGGTCCTCGCAGCGAGGGGCCACATTTCAGTTCTGTACGTCATCACTGGCACATGCATAGTGCTCGACGAGATGATATTTCGCAACATCCGGAACACTACCCACCCGATTCCAATTCGGCGATAGACCTCCTTTTGAAGTTGAACCTACCAGCTAGGTAGTTAGAACTAGAACAGTTTGTCAACAACTTACATACGTACGATGATACGGGCCTCCGATAGCAGTGTGTGAAAAATGAATGTTGGACATGACTTTCATCTTGACCATATTCATTTTGAGACTCACTCGTCCGGAGGCTTCTTTAACGCTGTTTGAATTGATTGCATTTACATTGCATTAAGTTCTTCTATGGTTTCAGCCATGAGCACTATGTCAACGGCAAATCCAAGGTGAGTGCCGTACTCACGATTAATGTTGATGTTTAGTTCTTTCCAGTCCAGGAGCTTGAAGAGATCTTCCAACAAGAAGAGTTACGAATAAACAAAATTTCCCTGTCTTTCACCGCGCGGCAGTTGCATAGGTTCCTTATCTTGTAATCCGACTGACATGATGGCATTTTGGTAATTTTTAGACCACGAACAATTCTGTCTACACAAATGTCATCTAAATCGAACCCTACGTCCAATATTTGACCCAAAGGCCTTTAATGGATACAAATAAACAAACCTAACTCGGTTATGTAATCAAATTGACACGGATAGTAGAATGGCCGAGGTAGCTTCTACTATCGAAGTCGACCTCTTGAAGAATCTAGGTGAACTTTTCAAGTGCAGCGAACAAGGTCTAAGCGGCTTAACTCTTGATTCTTATCCTCATATTTCTATTTTTACATACATAAACATAATGAATCGTAGTATGTAATATCTATACACATAATAAAAATGTAGTTTAGTTATATTATTCGCCGACAGCGATCAGTTAATCGCTGTCGGCCGTTGCAGATCAGATCAATTGATGCTGTCAGTACATAGAAGATATTTGAGAAAAACTATTATTGGGGCCTTTATAAACGCAATAAAACCCAAAACAATGATCATTAGAATGTTTGTCTGTGTGTTTGTGCGCGCTAAACTCAGAAACGGATTAACTGATTCGGGTGCGGTTTTCACTAATATATTATGGTAACCTTCACTTAACATTTAGTGTTTGTTTTATCTCAATCGGTTTATAAATAAAAAAAGTGATATCAATTCAAAGAACCATGTCAAACATTTGATCGATAAAAATGCTATAAAAAAGAATACTATTAAGTAGATAATATTATATGTACATTTCGTTTAAGTAAAATTGCAGGGCGTGCGAAACCGCGGAGCACAGCTAGTAGGTAATATGATTTTCTCTTAATTTTCAAGCGTCAAAAGAAAACCATACATTTGGTCTTCTTAGGCTCTTACATGCAACCAGTTCTTTTGTAACGTTAGTGGGACTAAAGGAGAAAGAGTAAAGATAGTCATAAAATAATATTACTTCTGCGTTCACTTCTATTTCTTACGCTGCGTTGGGCAACAGGTACAATTGTTATGTAAATTTACAAAACTTATGGTATACCCTTACTTACTTGCGATTAATCTATATTTTATTACACCCGAACGAAGCTGGCGGAGGTTTCTAGTGTTAAATAAACAATGATCAGTTATTATTTATTAATGATCAGATATTAAATCAAAATTTTTATTCGACTGTTTTAAAAAAATAAAAATACAAGTTGCGTCACAGCGGTGTCTTAATCTTGCACCACTGACATATAATTATGACACACTTGATAATAGTAAAAAGCCAAATCAACAAGTGTATGACTAACTAACTGATGGTATTTAGCAGAATTAGGAGTGCAGTTCAGATGGTAATGTTCAGCTATAATTGAATAATAAATAACAGTAAGTACGTTATAAAATTGCGAGTTTAGGCTGTTGTGAATAATATCGCCACCCGCCGCTATTACGACTGTTCCCGGTAGGTGCTGACGCCAGCACGGTGCGCAGTCACGGACTGTGAGTCTCGAGACGCATTTCATGTTTATAAACAGGGAACGAGTGCAACATGCACATATATATTAAGAAACATCTTGTCTATAAAGACAAGTCTTCTATATGTAATCAAATCTAGACAGGTAGGTAGTTAGATAGTAACCTAGCTACCTACCTACCTACCTAGACGACCGTAACCTAGAGGGGTAGGCAGAGATTACGAACTTCTCTCGCTTCTTCTACATCCATGCATCTATACCCGTCGGTTACGGATACTCCTTATATCGCCCTTCTTCAGTATGTTACTAATCTGATCGATATAAATTCTCTTAGATCGTCCTGCCAACACTGCTACTGACTTTTGCAACATAAATTTGTCTTATTACTCTCTCTTCATTCATTCTTTCTTGATCCGCACCTCTGATGATGTTTCCGAACGAGCTACCAATCTTTTCCCGGGTAACGCTGTTTTTAATTCTATCATTCAAAGTCAATTATAATCCTACAATTACAGCTATCCGTATATAGAAGCTTGTGTGATAGACGGAACACAGATAGCCTTGCAAATGGAGAGAAGAAAGATTCTATTTCACGACGGTACTCCTTGAGGTTATGGTATGTCTCTGGTCGAGCCTCATTTATAAACAGCCGTCATTGGGGAGTTGTACTACTGTCTATCTATCAACTGATCGATAATATTGCATGTTTTTAATTCAATACACAATGAAGCCCGCAACCAGTGTTCACCGGACAAATTGCATGAAGCCATAACGATAATCTATTAGTGTCGATTAATCGTCTTACCAGTGTATGTTGCCAGTGATGACCTATGGTACACAGACGTACCTCACTGCGGGCACCGTTAGTGAGCTCAAGGTCACTCGGTGTCTCTCTGCGAGATCGCATCAGAAGAGTCAGCATCCGCAGTAGAAAAAAGTAACCAACTTTGTCTAAAGAATGAAAATCGTAGATGCCAATGGACCGGATATATTGATCGCAGAATGGATAGTCGATGGGGGCGAAAGGTCCTGGAATGGTGGCCACGTACGCGTCGACGCATTATTAAATATACGACGCTCAATTAAGGAAAGGACGACTTCAGCACACAAAACAGCGGTATGTTTCATTCTTTTGTGATAACGGTATATCGCACTTCATTTTTTATTGATATAAGGGCATAAAACAACAGACAAAAAAATGTAAACAAGATTAATGGATTATGTATACGGTGACGGCGGCTCCTGTCAGTTTAATATACACAGTTATTTTTATTTAGAATGCAATCTATTTCATATTGTATATTTAACGCTTGTTCTGAATAAAAACAAATGTGTATGTTACACTACCACGAGGCGCCAGTCGTGAAGATCAGTCTTTTCTACCAGTCGTATATAATCAAGCGACTTCCAGTAACTCGTAACGTAATTAATAAAATAAATTTAAATAATATCACCCATCGAATCCGGCTCGAAGGACCGAAATGTTTAAAAATGTAATAATAATAATGAATGTAGTATGTATTCCAACGTGTGATCGATATTATTAATAATAACACACCGAATATCACAATATTCACATCGCACGGGTCACCTCGAACAAGAATTAACATCAATTCAGATTTTTTGCCACATGCCTACACACGTGCCATTAGGGTTTGAATCGTGTGAAGGTGGGTTTTTCACGTTTCGACTCAAATAGTCGACGAAATTATAAGTTTACTTATACTAAATATTTCTTTTTTTTATTTAAAGTGTTAACATAATTTCCAGGGCTCTTTAGAGATCAGTTCAATTATTTTAGATTATCGTGTGCGATTTAGAAATAAACAAAGCTAGAAAGCTTAAGTGACACTACTGAACCGATTTTGATATTTGTTTTAAAGATCAGTAGAAGTAAGATATTTTTTATTAGCGTGCACTATTGTAATTTTTATGAATGATTCCGAATGTAACTTAATGATTAAAGACGGACTCATATTCACTTTTCGGACCTTTTATCGTGTGTTCCCAAATGTAACTGTAATAGACAACTTAACTTAAAAACTAGAAAAAGTACAGTTAGCTCTGATATACAATGTTCTCAAAACTATGTAACCCTTATACGATGTTCACAGATTACAAGACAATGTTGCAGTCTATTATTAACATGTGGAGTCGTAATAACATGATCTATACAGATAAATAAAATTTAAGTGTTTGTATATAACATAAAATTTCTATACTAAATACACATGATGTATATACGGTACTTACACCAAAAATACAATTAAAAAAATGTTTGTGCATGGCCGCGATAGACCGTTTTTGTCAGGGGTGGTGATGGTGGCGGTATTGATAGTGACGGTGGCGGCGTTGATGTTGATGGTGGCGGTGTTGATGGTAATGTTGGTGGTGATGATGGTAGTGGTGGTGGTGGTTATAAATTTCGTTGTTTCTCTTTTTTCACTGAATGTAACCAAAACCCTGTATAAGGTAAAAAAAACTCGTATTACCCTTGAATTTGTTGTTCGGTCGACTTGCAAATAAGAATAACCTTTGTACGAGTATGCTTACGACAAAACGTCAACGTCATTTAAAAGCATACATTAACGGATTCATAAAAATATTATAAAAAATAATTTAATGTTTATTATCATCAACAAATGGAAAAATGTTTAATTGAAAATGTATTCCACTAATATGCATAAAGTACCTATCGATTTATTCGCCAATCTCATACAATCAAGCTTCAATAAGTTTTTAAATGAAACTACCTTTGTCCAAATGAAATTAAAAACATTAACTTCAGCACTCGAATTAAAAAAATATACACCCTAGATCTTATGTATTTAATCTAAGATAAGTTCACAATATCAAGAAATCATCATTGGTTTTGTTTTGTCATTGGTATCAAGTAAAGGGTAATACAAAAAGGTATAGGGATTACTAAAACTCATTAAAATGTCCTTCCTATTAAGTAGGAAGTATAATTGTATAATAATAATTTAATTTATTATTATTACACAAGCGTATCTCTGAGTTGAAAATATTATAATTGTCAATGATATATGGCTAGCATGCAGTCTGCACGCAGCGTGAGCTCTGCGTGCAGACTGCAAGCAGACTGCAGGACTGGCCGGAGAGTTTTGCGGCAACTGCAAGCGAGCCAGCGAATCTACTATAGCAAGCTCGCTTTTCAGGTGCATGCCATTTCTTTGTTTACAACAATTATATTTTGCTATGAAACAAGGTGTATAATGCTTATGTTGAATTTCTTTTAATAAGCTAATTTTGATATATTCTAGTAGACAAGATTGTTTCTTCTAATATCAAACAAAGTGCCCTAGAGGTAACTTTTAATATTGTTATAATTTGATTCATTGAGAGGTCTTTTAACTTTTTATTTCAATTGAGTCATATTTCGAGTCTGTTCATCTGCATTTCTTTATTAACCGACTTTAAAAAGGAGGCGGTTATTGCAAAGCGAATAGCGCTGGGTATACTTAGCTAATTGAGGTAAAGACACGTGGGATAATTCTTTTAATTTATAATATAATAAGTATATTCGTAAATTGTCTTTTAAAAAGTATTAAAGCTTTAAAATTATTTTACCAATTACGATCATGTTACCCAAAACGAGTTCATCTTTTAAAATGTTTAAATAAGATTGGCATGGCAAATTTTAAGATAGCATACAATAATATAAATGTCTTTTATTTCTTTTAATAACAAGTCTCGTTTATAAATGTAGTTTTATAAACGTGGATTGTCACTGGCATAAAATCGTGTCGCGAAACATAGCCCTCTCTCTATCCTTCTCTTTAAAAAAACTGAGATGACAATATGTTTCGTGTCAATGTTTTCGGCAGTAAACTGTCTACATAACTGCAAAATTTACTATCAACTATTAGTACTTAAAATCGACGAAACAATTTAAACATTTTAGCGCTAGCTATATTTGTACTAGCGTATTTTACAAACCATTTAAAGCATTTTTAAGGATGCTGTTTCACATTGAACTGTATTTCCGAAGGAATAAAGTAGAAATTATGTTAAAGTAGGATATTTCGAAAATCCGCAACCAGAGAGCCGGGCTTGCGTCTGCGTGCGGGACCACGCAATGTATTGATCCGCTCTAACTCTCAACAATGATGGCGGAGTGTAGATTTTATTGTCAAAATAGACGAGATAAACATTGCTTTTAGACTGGATGCAGGTGTACAGTTGTACACTGTTGGTTCCAGATTACGCAGGTGTATTTTATCAGGCTATACAATAATGAGAAGCGATCCTTAGTATGTTAGGCGTGACTTTGAATGATAGGATTAAAAAAACGTTAAAAGGGAAAAGCATGGCTTAAAAGTTGATATTGTGACTAGAATTGAGAAAGGTATGCTTCGGTAGGTTCGGGAATGTGAAAAGGATGAATGAAAAGAGAATACCGAAAAAAAAAATGTTGCAAAAGTGAGTGGCAGTGCTGGTAGAGGCTTACTAAAACGGCGATATAAGGAGCACCCATAACTCACGACGCATGTATGCGTAGATATATGAATGTAGAAGTCAGAGAGGTTTCTCTATCTCCTGCTACCGCTCTTGGTTACGGGCGTGAGTTACACATGCAGGATATCACACACTAAGATGCACTTGACGATATACAGTACTCACTGCCATTCCGGAACTGTCAGACCAAAGATTTCTCGTCACATTGTAAAAGAAAGAAATAAAGATCTTCATAAGAGATGAGTCAAAGGTTGGTGAGCATAATAAAGAAATTAGCGCCAAGTTATCTATACCAGGTGTGTCACAATTAATTTAAAGCGACGTCAACATTGAACAGATAAACTTGAACTTTACGTTGAGGTATTAGGACACCTTTTGCAGTGTAACCGTAGCATGAATCATAATATTAGAGGTACTTACTTGATGATTCCATCCTCGACGTACACGTCGGCGTCTTCCATGCCATCTTCGTTGACAACACGACCATTCTTTATCAGAAGGCGGTTTTGTGAACTCTGCAAAGGAAAAAAAATAAATTAAAATATTTTCTATTCATAAGATCACGATGGTGTATCATCATCAGTGATCATTGGACTTTAAGGAGTACGCTCTATTCTTGAAGGACTCTAAGTCATATTTTAGTTATGCAACTATCACCATGCATCAAGATCAATGCAGCATGTAGACCGTGCCCAAGGTTATTGATCAAAAGTAGGTCACTTATCACCGCCATTCCGAGGCATCGACCGTATATACATAAAAATTGGTAACATTTTGATCTTCATTGACTTGATTCTCCAAATATGATAACCACTCAGGTCATCTCCAAATTGAGACCTGCGAGATAAGATCGAGGGAAGGCTTCGGACGCAATGTCGTTGGCACGAGACATTCACAATGCATACATGATCCGAAAAAAAATTCAAACCCACATTTAGCATTGATGTACTCTCATGTGGGTCATTTTCAAGCATATTCTTTCGACGCTAACTTTTAGAGTTTCATAAAGATGAATAAAATAAAATGAAGTTAATAATGAATTTGAGTATTTAATAGTCAGCAAAATAAAATTAATAATGTCAAGGACATCTAATGACAATTAAATAAAATAAAACAAAACATATTCTATTTGTTTTTTTTATACTAAAACTAAACTAAAAGTAAGTTGGGGTATATTTTTTTATTTGTGTCTATGTACTCGGGCAGAGCTATTCAATGTGCGGTTTTGCCTTTAAATGGAACTACCGTACAACGGCCACATGTCGCAAGCTTTAAAAATAGCATCGAAGCAAATCTTCAAAATAAAATATACATTTTCTTTTGTAGCAATAAACAGGAATATCTTGCCCTCGTTAAAATTGTTTTTAAACCGACTCCAATGTCTATTTAGTCAGGCTTTTGCTAACAGACAATCTACTATCAACTAAGCATAATAATATAGTGGAATTGTACCCAAGCATTGATTTCATATTAACAATAAAATATACATTTTTTCACAGATTATACTTAGCACAAATATAATTATAATCTATGGTTAATAATAATCTTGGAGATATTTACGTAAATATTTTAATAACTAACTTTTAAATAACCACAAAAGGTCATATACAATAATTTTATTTTGTAGATATGCATCTATATCACATATATTGTAATAAAATAACAAATTACAAACGAGTAAATGCTACCAAATATCAAAAGTAAGACCTTAAGACGCAAAAATATGTCAACGGCCGCTAACTGAAACTATTATACCAAGATTATACTGAGCTTGGCTCTTGTCGTCGGAAGCATATGCTAAATATGTACAGAGAATTTAGCAAATTGCTTTAACTATTTATATTATATATTACTTACTTTTATATGAGCGCCTGATACAGAAGTATGCGTACTATCAACTGTCATGTTAAATGATGCCATGCGTCAAAAAAATCACGAGGAATTTGACGGAAATAAGAAAAAATGGCGGACGCTTTCAGATATTACGACCGACGCGCCCTCGTGCGGGGTTTACACTGAAACTGAAATGCGTCGCCGAAAATAGAAGGTACACTCCCCTCGCTCGCGTTAACATATAGCTATGTTTCGCTGCCGTTAGAAAGTGATGAAGGATGCGATAACTTGCACGCTATTCTGCTACGGTACTACGATATCCTTCTTAGTTGTTCTATAACGTGATAACGTTGTAAAGTTATACTTGTCTAGGTTATACTATCTTTAAATATGCGTGGAAATTGCTGGAAAATGTCAATACAACAAGCAAGCATAGCATAACATTACGACAGAAATAAACAGGAGTATCCGCTTGTTACCCGTGCGAAATCGGGGCGGTTCGTTATACTTTATTTATAACTAACGACTCGCCCTGGCCCCGGGGGGGGGTAGTTTCTCCATACAAAGAATGGTGAATCTTTGTATGGAGAAACTACCCCCGTTTGAAAGTTAAGCCAAAAGCGCTAAGGTTACGTACATTAGAAAAGCTGATATGGTCATTAAGTTATCTTAATTTCGCAACTTTATTAATTTTCTCTTTTCGTGTCAATAACGAACACAAAAAAAGAATAAGCGAAATCGGTCCACCGTTCACGCGTGATGCCCTGACCAAAGGAAATAGGGATTCATTTTTCATAGATTCCCAACTCAAATAATAATCTATTTTTATTAGGGTTCAGTAATATGGTAAAAAGTTAGGTAATTGAATAAGTTTTTATGTCACATCGCTTATTGCCATTAGATACTTGCCTTATATAGTATCAGACGCGTTGGGTTCATTAAACAAATTTCGCGGAAAAACCAAACAGGGGTCGGTAATTTATTTACATTGACCGCGAAAGATTGCGTGAGGTGAAGCATGGGAAAGTCCAGAAACCGCAAATAGTCTCTATACCACATGTGGGAGGAAGAGGGGCGTTGTAAAAGTGCCTTGAAATAAAGCGCACCTACTTTTTATATATACAGAAAAGTATTTAATGCTTAAATGTTATTAAAACCTATTCCAAAGATTTGTTTAGGACATTCTTCTCACTTTTATAACCTTATTAGATCCTATATTTAGCCAATAACCCACATATTTATAACATAGAGAACACGCTTTGATTGTCTGAACTATTAATACAGTTTGCTAGTAAAAGTGGAACTTATTTAAGTTTATTATTGTTCTGGCATATTGATGGTTCGGGCATGTTGAAAGGATAAATGAAGAGAGAATAACGAAACAAATTTATGTAGCGAAAGTGGGTGGCAGTGTTGGTAGGGGACGCCCTAGGAAAACTTATATCGATCAGATTAGTGGCTTACTAGAAAAGGGCGATATAAGGAGCACCCATAAACGACCAGCATGTATGCATAGATGTATTAATGTAAAAAAAGAGAGAGAGGTGTGCTAGGATCGCGCCAAATGGAAATCCATGATCTCTGTTTACCTCTCTGGGTTACGGGCGTGAGCGCATATTTATTTATTTAAGTTTCTTATATGCGCAAATTACATTTAGATAATGCAACCACTGAAAACTGTGTGTGTCTCTGAATTAATTTAATAATGATTATAAACCAAAAATCATGAAATAAATAGGGTATATTCCTATATGTGCGTACGTATCGATGGTTTATATGTGACAATCCCCTCCTGTAAAAAGGAATGCCTCTAGCTATCAGATAATTGTAGTAGAATTGTTACTATAAATAAGAGAATGAAGCCTCGACTGTAAAAATGTACATAGCTTTCGTCAACTAATCCATTTATTTTTCAACTGAAGAAGAACCGTCAATAATAGGAAGCGGTGCATTCAGCATAAATTGGTTGCCGGACCGGTATCCGGTGCACGTACACACATTAATTGTAACAAAAAAAAATGGTCCAACGTCCGGCTAAACAACGTACGTCTACAAACGCTCTTAGGATTTGAACCCACGAATACTAATATAATTAGTCCGACGATTACTTGATTTTCATTTACTCGAAAGTAGTATCAAGCCGTATATGTCATCGAAAGTGTGTGATGTGCCTTAATTAAATACAAGATATCTCATACAAGGTACGATCAACTGCAACTCGAATACGTTTAACCTTAAATAACATAAAATCGGTCGTGTTTTAAGTAAAACTTCACCGTGTCCGAGTTTTAAATCGCTGTTGTTAATCTAGAAATACTGGTGCAAAGGAAAATCGATGTTTCGCTTTGACTTTCCCACTCGATACATCCAACGATTCAATGATGAATCTAAAAGTAAGAGAGAGTTTCACACTGACGGATCAAAACGCAAGTGAAAAATGTTGACGCGTGGTCGTTGAACCCTACTTCACTTTCTTATGAATAAAGTCGTTCATCACTGCTACTTTTCTTCCAGTTGAAGGCTTTTTATAAACCGCTAAAAGTGTGACATTATAATATAATAATAAGCATTAATAATATGAGCGTAAGCGCCCATTACCCCCGTAAACCAGAGGAGTAGGCAGAGATCATGCATTTCCATTTGGCACGAACCTAGCACACCTCTCTTGCTTTTTCTACATCCATACATCTACGCATACATGCTCGTCGGTTACGAGTATTTCTTTTTTAATAAATAACGTGAGTCAAGATCTATATAAGTTCTCCCTGGGCGTCCCTGCCAACAATACCCACTCAATTGTGCAACATATTTTTTCATTTCTCGCTTACTTTGTTCTCTTTCAATTACCATTACTTACGTCTATTCTACATTCGTCTCCATACCTTTACCTTTTATTTTGTCGAGCTATATTAATTATTGTGTAGATTATTCAAGTAATTTTTATTGTTTTAATTACGAGAATAGTAGAGATTAATAATAGTAGATAATAGATTCGCATCAGATTCATCTGATTTCAAACTAAGCAGAGCTTGTGCTATGGAAACCATATAACTGATATACTACATAAATCCTATTTTTCTTTTGTAAATACATACTTAAATAGATCAAAACATATGGCTATTATTTTACACATATGTACATAATATACATATGTGTTGAATATTAAAATGGCGTCACGCGCCACGGAATGACCTTGGTTACGATTCCCACGGGTTAATAAGTTTGTATGTTTAACATTGATCGAACATTCGAGAGTTTACGTCATAATTGTTATTTTTCACAATAAAAAAACATGGCACTCTTTTTTATATACGATATTTAGTCGGTAGCCTCTGCAGTCGAGGTGGAATCGCAAAAGGAGAGGAGTGTTGGTCTTGCGGTGCGCCACTCTCTAGCGACTAAGCGGGGTCGCACCAGCGGATGCGACGGCGGTGGGGCTGCGAGAAGGAAAGGTGGAGAAGGTTTTCCTTCACGCCGTTAACTCTACCTATTTGCAGTCAATTGATGTCGGTGGCAGGGACTAAGATTCCCCTCTAGTGGCAAGCGGCAGTCTCAGCAGCTGGCGAAGGAGAGGCCGCAGATGTGTTAGAAAGCGTTTTCGTAGCCCCTCCAATATCCCAACTTCCCGCGAGGAAGATTGTCAGATTTTAGTGCTAGTCCGACATGAGACCCACACAAAGGCGGATATGCTTAGGCATTTCAAAACAGGATAGCACAGGTACTTACGTTCCTACGACATACCTATTTACGTTATTTTCACCAGTCATTGTTTACTAGGTACACCACGGAGGTAGGTACAACTGCTCGCCAAATTGGACGGCACGTGATTGGCATAAAAATAAGCAGTTTTTGTTAAACCTTTATTCGAGAATAATTTATATGCTTTGATACCATTTGACTTGAATAAAATATAGCTACATCTAATTTTGTGTTTAAATGTTGGTTGAAGACACCATAGCAGACACACTAAAAATAGTGTATATATACTATTAGTAGTATTTGTAAGAGAGGTAATGTGATATGAAATAGGATAGGTTATGTTAGGCTATATAAGCTTACACCTATGTAAATTCCACGTACTGATATACTAATATTCAGGTTATAAAAATAAGGAATCTCTTAAAACGTTTTATGTTATAATACAAGTGATTTTAATTTAAACAAATTGATTCTCACTAAGTCCCTCTAAATACCTCGTGTTAAAACTATTACCAATAAAAAAAACGAGTGTAAAAGTCCTCGGAGGTCACATTGCGACATGACCGGTTTTTACCAGACGCCATAGAGTCTATAAACAATCTAGTTTGTTACATTACATTTATCTTGAACAAACTAGAAGCGACTTGGCAACCCCCTTCCCAGACGTAAATCGATAATTCCCAGACGACTCGAGACATGCGACTATTGGGATAGGAAACTGCGGAAATCAAGTAGAGGTCGCTTTGAGTCACCGATGTAGATACGGCATAACGTTCCTATGATAGAATGTTGACATTTTAGTAGAACGTAAGGATTGAAACATTTTATATACTAGAATGAAGAGTTTGAAAAAATAAAAGATGTAAGCGAAACTGGAGTCTGCTACAAAGTCTATCAATCAACTAACTTAAACGAATTTACAGAAGTGATAAACATTTCTAAAGCAAAAGTAAGTTTATGAAGACAGTTTGTTCGAAATGCTAAGATTCAATATATTAATATTAGCCAACATTTTCTCACATCACCCTATAACATAAGCTATACATATCTTACTTCATTATTTTATATCACGATATGCACTAAGTTATAACATTTTCTACAAAAATTTGTTTACAAACTTTACATCTTGAGTTGGAAAAAACTATATAAAAATTAGTTAATATCTAGTTGTCGAGTAAAATATAATTATAAATAGTATACACTAATATCTGGCTTATAAGTTGGGGACTTTGTTATGCAAAAGCAATTTTTTCTACAAATGAGAAAGAACATCAAAATGTTAAGTACAGTACATCACAATTTAGGGTGTCTAACAAGTGCATTACCAACCCACGTAGCTTTCTCGAGACAAACAAATTTGAAGTTTCTATTCTTAGATCAAAACGTCAAACTGAGGCGCTTTATGTTTCGAATAACAACTTTCCTTCGCACACGCAATACATATTAATTCAGTTCTTATGCTAAAGACTTAAGTACTACATTACCGTATAAATGCTTTTCGATTGAGGGCCTGTTGAAATTGTAAATTAGTATGCGTAATTAACATGGTTAACAGATTTCTTTTATTCCGTGAATACATGAATTGGAAATGAGCTTGTTTACATGGCAAAAGTTTGAAAATATGGAGTCGTTTTGGCATGTTATTCGAGTAGGTACTTTTGTTGTGAAGAGATTCATTTTGTACAATGTCTGTCTGCAAATATTGAAACCTATTGCTTATTAAGACTGGCATGAAAATAAAGTCATTCAATACTTTTACGATTAAAAAACAGTACACGCTCTATTTTTGCCAAGTTTATAGTCAAAGTATGAAAATCAAAGCCCCAAATAAGCCAAATGCCTAAGCCAATACTCCTTAAGCAAACATTTGTTTTGTTTAAAGAAATTTGGCTCCACTCAGAACAGATCGCCGAAATCATTATTTATATTTATTAAATGTATTATTATTGTACGTTTTATTATTTTTCTAACTTATATATCTTCTTAACGCAAAAAAACAAATAAAAATATACACATATAGTATGTTTAAGAATAAATACATAATAAATATGTCAAATTTTTATTTCAGATAGACCATAGGTTATCAGTTGCCGCATATGATAAGCACGATTTAAACAGATCGCGTTCATATGTCATGAAATAATAATAGTTTATGTTACTTAAACCTTACGTTTCTCTAATAACGTTATCAAAACAGTTCGATTTAAACATACATGTAGGTGTAACCTAGCACGTCTTATAATAGATTCTTAGCAGAGTTAAACTGTGTATTACGCTGAGTG
Organism: Papilio elwesi; assembly: GCA_029849275.1. Classification (NCBI taxonomy): domain Eukaryota; kingdom Metazoa; phylum Arthropoda; class Insecta; order Lepidoptera; family Papilionidae; genus Papilio; species Papilio elwesi. Next base: position 3,247,536 of record CM056709.1, read on the forward strand.
GCATACTTCTTTTGTTACTCGTTCCGACACAATCTGGATGGACAGAAGACACAAAAAACTCTTAACTTGAATGGTGTGAGACAACCATTTGAGAGGAGACGCCGACAGACTGATCTAAGTCGGATCAACGATAAGGATTACGCAATCAAATTGTCATGATGATTGTATTAATGCAGGATATTAATCCAGTCATGTTTGGTTCGGAATTAGATCGGTGAAGAAAATAGAGTTGGTTGGTCAGTATTTACTTCTATTGGATTGAAACGACAAGTTACACAAGATAACAACGGGATGCGTCGTCCAAAAATGTTACAGTTAGGTATGACAAATATAAATAAACGTTTAAAAAAATCGCAATGTATTTTACCCTACATATCTTGTCAAGGTGATGGAACAATGATGCGCAATAGGGCAGCCGTTACTCCCAACGTATTATGTCAACCCGATGAAACCTTTTATAAATAAGTAAACAGTAGTTAATGGTGTAAAAATACGTTTATAACTGCACTGCCCCGGCTTCGCTCGCGTTGAATATACGCCAACTTTTTCGCAAGGTCTGGCCAGCCCTTTATGATTTATGAAAGTGTCAGTTAATGCTGGATGGTGTAGCATTCTAGTGGTGAAAATTAAGTTTTATTGTTTTAAGCGTTGTGCCATTATACACAAATCTTTATAAGTAAAGTCTAGATATATCTGTTTACGTTCAAAGCTGGATGACTACACATTGGCCTAATGCCAAAGAAAAAACAGCAGAAATATCGATCTTATATCATAAATTGCGGGGAACTTTGTCTCTAAATTATTCACAACGATTTACGTTTTACGGTTTAATAATAGTATTACCATTGTTTATTGCGCGTAAACTTATATAACTTAGTAACTCAATTCTAACGGCGCTTTTACTTTTAACACACGTGTCATTAACCTTTCGATGGTCGTAAAAATGATATACAACATATAAAATAATATTTGTTCCACTATTGTAATATCTTAGGGTGGCCAAGTACAATTTTTCTGGTGGTTTAAAGGGAAGGACATTAGTGGGCTCCTGTGTTAGATCATAATGATCCTCTAAACGTATCGTAGCCTAGCGTTTGAAGTATTTAGCAAGAGATTTGTTTAAATTAATTCGAAAGCTACAAACATTTGTTTTCGAGTTTGATCATGACAATAGGAACACGATTTCATAAAGTTTGTTACGTCGTGTTTTCCATCTAATATATGCTATAAACATACGTAAAAAGCTCACTCGGATAATTTTTGTAATAGTGAAATAAAAGATAAAGTTAAATAGGCGAACTTCAAGACTGTCGAGTTCACCTCAAGTTCAATATTAAAGTTAATAAAAAGTCTATGTTTTCGGGTAATAAAGCAGCTTTCTAATGGCAAAAGAATTTGGCTACACTACAAACAAAAATTTCTTTGATATACTTTATAAAACCATGACTTATAAGAGTTGACCATTATAACACCTCATAATAAATTGGCGATATGTTCGAAGTCTGGTATGTATTTGCTAAGAATTTACCTATTTACCTACACTTGTCTTGAAGTTGACGTTATAATCGGACGATAAAAACAATATATTAGTATATATTACTTATATGCATGAAAATGTATAAATATTTTGAAATATACTTACCATATCGTACGTCAACGTCCGTTCGAGTGTGCGAAACAAACTGAACTAAAGTTATTTATTCGAGAGCTTATCTCTACACAACTACAAGTAAAATACTAAAGATACACCGTTTGTTTTGGTCCATACCAACGTGCTGTAACTATGTTCATGCCATAACTGTTACTGACTAAAAATGGAAAATGACGAGTCATAGATTTCAATCTAACCATCCCATTCATTTTTTACATTGAATCCAGCGCTTGTACACAAACATATCTGATGCTGAGAAGTGTTGTGAATGTGCACTTTATTATTTCCCTATACGAATTGTCATTAAATTATACTAAAGTACCCCAACCCAAAGAAAATCCTGGATCTGCCACTGCATCTTGGAGCTCAAAATCACAATATGTGTCTAATAAACTCGGTAATAAGAGATAGATTCCAAGTTGCACAAGTGTGGTAAAGTTTTAAAGAAATCGATATAGTTCTTGTTCGAGTTTGTACTCGCGTTTTGTTCCTAATCTTACTATAAGGCAAATCTTATCTCGGCTCTTGGCCGCGCGGTCTCAAGCAATATTTACTCAGAAGTGGGTTAACAGTCCGTCAGTGTGTCGCAGCGAGTTTGTTTTAGCGATCAGCTAAACGATTGTGCAATGTGTTGCAGAAACGTATTTATCATTAACACACTCTGGTGTCGTGAAGAGAAGAATAAGCTCTCGCCATGATAGGGAAAGGATTTAGCGGCGTCTCTGCCTAATACGCTAGTCGAATAACCCGACTTCGAGGTTTGGTCTGCAATAGAACGTAGTACCAACACCACCGGACTCTACATAATTATTGTTTTGTCATACATTACTCGTACATTAAACTCATTTATACATATGTATGTATAAATGGGACCGAGATAAATTGATACTGATAAGATACCGTTGAAGCTTTTGATAGTATAGGATCGTCTCGCATGCACTTCCACGTCTGTTAGAGCGGAACTAGTGATGTTCGGTACCCGTTAGTTTTCCGAGTCCGGAAGTCGGTAATTATCGATGAAATAGCGTCGTGTGTGCACACATCCTTGTTGACACTGCGCTTCATGTCCGGGAAATGCTAATGGAGAACAAACTAATAAACGTCGATTGCAACAATGGAGAAATGGAAATACGCACCGGCTAGAAACTGTACAAGCTGCACTGAGCAGAGACACGGAATAGAAGTATAGAGGTTCAATTGCTTAGCTTCATACTGATCTAGGCTTGGGATTCGAAACATGTGTAACTTGTTCAACGATTCCATATTTTAGTCGATTGATCGATTCGAATTGTTGTTTTTTAATATGATAAAATTAGTCATCCAAAAGAACACAGATTCACAAACTTTATCATTTACGACCTTAATACTTTTAAAGACTTCATACTATAAATGTGTCGTAATTTTTTTTTTTAACCAAGCATGAATGACACTGGACCTGGGCAAAGTCTGACAAACTAGTTTTTAGACATGAAAATATGCTAGCAAATTCATACTCAATGGGATAGACTGATCAGTCTACAGGGATCTATAATAATAAAGTATTAGACAGAGGATCCTCTGTCTGATATTTTATTATTTAATATGAGGACGAATGTTTAAGGCGTTAAGTGACAATGACATCACTCGGATACGTATGTTATACAATCTAGACTTTGGAGTGCGTTTTATTTAATACATTAGCGTGTAATCCTTTTATCATATTTAATAGGATGTGTCATCCCACAGATAACCAAATAAAATAACCTGGAGTTGTTAATTTATTTATTAAAAGTAAATCCATGGCAAACATTTAAATACTCTATAAAATTAATATAGTTATTTCGGAAACACTTGAAAATGCACATAAAAATTAATATTTTTTGAAGTGCCAATAGGCTAATAGGTTACGTGCGGAGTGCGAAACATGTGGTACTATGTTCGAATCCGGCAGTCGACTATTATTCTAACACTAGTTAAAACTAAATTTAAAATATAACAAAGGCAAAATTGTAAAAAAATATGGAAATATTGCAATTCAATCAGGCGTCGACGGTTAATAATAAATAAATAAAATAATTAGTCCTGTGAGAAGTACATTTTTTTTTGATTAAGGAAATTATCTGCTTGTATGAAAAATATTTTGAATTACTTTTCCCTACTGCACATCTGCACACATTTAAACCTGTACAATATTCTCGCTAAGATAACCTTGTGAAATCCGATCGCATAACTTAACTTAACTCGGGCCCTGTGCTTTGTTTAAGTCTTATTGTTCGACGTAAAGCAAGACGTATCCTCGAAACCCGTCCAACTTGAAAGAAAGCTGCCTTAAGTAATTTATTGTTAAAATCTGATTATCTCAAGAAGTTAGTTAAAGAATCGTATTTAAATTATTGTTAGAAATTAAAGTGGATCTGTAACGGTTTCTATACATAAAAGAAGAAACTGACAGACTGGTATATCAACGCGCAGTCCAAGGTACTGGGCATAGAAACTATGCACAGAGATTTCTTTTATTATTTGAAGCATTAACATTTTTTTTATAAATTCACCCTACACTATTTATATGGTAAATAATTTGAATGCAATGCAAGGTGCCCTCAGATCTATGTTTATGATCAATCATATTAAATAGGGCTCGGCTTAGGCTGGTACGCCGGTTAATTAAATTGCGCGGCATTATAATTTCCGTATTAAATAATAAAAGCAAAAATGAAAGATATTATAAGTAGGTACTTAGTTTTCATATTTGGATTTATGTATATTGTTTTTCACTACATACATTTATTCTTGTAAATATAAATAATCCTTACAGCGTCTGTCTGTGTGAACTCAAAAACTGCTGAACGCATTTTCTTACATTTTTCAGTTTTTACCAATTGACTGTCTGACTGTTTTCCTCTGCGTAAACTTCTAACCTTAAATTTTCTTACAAATAAGTATTTCAAATGTGAAGATTCATCGGTGACACTCGGAAACTATGGTTTGTGCTCAAGGAATTTATTGACAGTTAAGTATAGCGGTAAGTAAACGCTGAATGGATGAACATGTAAAGTTATTTTCTTACCTTTTGTACGGTTCGTTTATCTTAGTGATGTGTAATTTATCGAAACATTTTTATGGCGGAAGAATTTTAATAGAAATGATCACTTAACATCAGGTGAACAGTTGCCCGTTAGCCATCTTAAACTGGAAAAATAGATATATCGATAAGCATCTACGGCACAACACTATCAGTGAAAGTAGAGTTACAAACCGATTGTACTGCACGCAATCATTGATTTTAAGTAAGGAGTCATAAGAAATCATGTTATATTGTTCTCTACACGATAATAGAAATATCATTATAGTCTCCCACATAATTATTGCACAACAGCCCGACTTCGTATGGGTAAGAGAGTATATAATATACAACAGCCCGACTTCGTATGGGTAAGAAGGTAATTAATATATAAAAGCTTTTTTGATGTAATGTGCCGAATATATATTAATTTATAATGTCTCAGATAATAATAATTGTCATCTTTTAGCCAATTCACACAAAACCCTATTCATTAAACCTTAAACCTTCCTCATGAAACACTGCGTCTATTGGTGAAAAGCGGTCAGTGGTTAAGTTATTGAGACAGCCATATAGACGCATCGAAACTGAATGGTAATATAATGACAACAATACTTTTTTCATTAATACAATAACCTTTTGACGTTGCATAATAGACTTGGTATTGTACACACATCTAACTTTATAATAATGACTGAACTAAAAGGTTTTAAAATGGCAGCCACGAACAGGACCACGTCACCTACCACAAGATGTACCGTCTCTCTAGTCTGGTTAAGGTTGCAATTGATTATGAGAAGGGATTTCACTGAGGACGTCCAATGACTCATGATGGTGATAATTAGGAAGATATCATTTTTTGCAAATTTCCGTCTGTTCTAATAGATTAATATCACTGTAACGTTTTAACCGCAACTTTTAAATACTGGTTGGGCTTAACTCAAACATAAATCATCGTTTACGACCCTTTGTGAGGGGAAGAAGACCCCAAGGCTAAATGGAGGCGAGAATAGATTGGCTTGTGGTGAGGCGATGTTGAAAGCTTGCATAGTAATTGAGAACTTTACTTCTAATATGCGACAAACAATCGTATGAATAATAACTAACATTAAAATCTAAGACACCAATTCGCCAATGGTCCATTCATACTATAGTACGAACGAATGATAAAATAATTTAGCCAGGCCTTAGCATATCACGATAAATCCGACTCTTTTACATTTAGAATCTAATAAACTTTGTGAAGATACTTGACCACAGTGGAGTTACTTTTCTATGTTGTTTCTAAGAATGTAACATTATCTTTATTGATTAAAAATTTCGTGATAAATATTTTGTTAACGACTGTACATGACAAGCTATTTTTTAAATTATATTCTCAGTGACTGTACTCCCTCAAAGATTTGAAGAACCCAACTGTACCTTAATCGACAGCTACTATTGCAGGTATGGTAAATATCGCTTAGGCATTATTCGTGCCTTAAATGTTACAGCTTCTTATAACGTAACGTGTTAAAATGCGTGCAGGAATGTACATAGTTATTGAAAAAAAAGTAAAATAACAAATATGTGACCTTTAACTTTTGTCGGTTGTGTCGATTGACTGAACAAGAGTAATCGTTAATGTATTTTTTTCCTCGTACCAAGTTTCATTTTGTAGTAAATTCAAGATTAAAAACAAAAAACATTACATAAAGTACCCATTGCTTTTTTTGTAAAGTATTTAAATCTGTATCTAAATAGATGGCATTATTATCAATCTTAAATTAAAATTATAAAAATTCCTTGTTCTTAATACGAGTGCAAAGTGAAGTGACTTTAGAATTTTACGAGATGAATTCACAAAGGTCCTTTTTTAGTGCTTGCCTAGGTAATAACAAATCTTTGTGTACATTTTCAAGTCTCTAGACCCAACAGTTTGGGCAGTGCGTTGATATATCGATCGGTCAGTCGGTCGGTCAGTTTCTTCTTTTATATTAGTAGATCGAGCTGTAGCGTTCTCCTTCTCCTACCTTTTCATGTAACGAAATGTGCCTAAACGTAAGACACGTTCTTGAAAATTCGATGACGATTCTCGTATAATTGTTAAAAGTTCTTTTTTCAAAAACGCCCATTCTCATGCCTCGTCTGGTAAGTACAGTGAAATATTTATTTTGAGGTAAAATAGGCTACTTTGGCTATAACTATAATTACTGGAAGAAAAGAAAGAAGAAAACTTAACGGTGGAGGGGATGTATAGGAATTGGAAATAACCATTTTCTGTTTGTCCCCTCTGTCCATTAAACGTGAGCAACGTATCTGCAACTCATTAGTTAGTTGCAGATATCTATGGGTAGCGATCACTTGACATCGAGTGAATCGCTTGCTCATTTGCCACCTAGTACTATAATAAAAAACTGAAAAGGTACGTGAATTTCATTCCCAGGGATTAGTTTCGTTTTCCGTATTCATAAGCGACTTTGGTGTGTTTATTTGTATTTTCCTTTACAAGCAAACCCTTAGCTTTATTTTTATAAAAACTAACAGAAGCTACTTCTATATATGAACACATAAAACCATTTCCTTGAAAGAGGGTGGAACTGCAGCAGGTGGTCAAACGTACAGTTTTTGTTTTATTATGCCCCTAGCGCGCTCTTACGAAAAGTTTACCGAACCGTGGCTAATACAAGCTCAATATGTTTACAAACGACTAGCAAGCACTCGTTCAATTGTTTATAAGCAAACGAACTATAAACACGTGCCTTTTGCCTAAAGACAATTATGATATCACGAATCAATCTAGGAGAAATAGGTAAAGGAACAATTTATTGCCACATTAAAAACCTACGTAAATTTTGAAGCTTATAAAAGTCATCAAAAAATAAAGGAAGTAATTAAAATAAAAAAGGAGACATTAAACCTAATAAGGCCTCATTTCTGTCCTCATCCCCTTCCCACCCATTCCTCATAAGGGGGATAGGATGGGAAAGGGGAAGAGGATTGGACGGGGAAGGGAATTAACGGGGAAAGGGAAATATCCTTTTTCCTGTGTATCCCCTCCTCTATTCATTAAAGGTAGGCAACGCATCTGCACACACATTTGCTCGTTGCGGATGTCTATGGGTAGCGCTCACTTTACATCAGGTGCTTCTTGATCGTTTGCGACCTTCTCACATAAAAAAACACTCAGATTCATATATTCGATCAGAAATTTAACAACAGCACTTGTCTGACGATTACAATTATCAAGTATTTGTTAGCTTGATTTTATTATTATTATTTGATTTATTTATTAATAACATTATCTTATTATTATATCATACATGTACAAATCTAGTGAAACACCGTACATTTGCAGATTCTGATTAAATAAGTTTTTTTTTGGCTAAAATATGGCTTAAACGAGGACGTTGTGACTAAAATTGAGAAAGGATTGCTTCAATGATTCGGGCATGTTGTAAGGATGCATGCAGGCAAGGGAAATTTATGTTGCGAAAGTGTCGAAGGGGAACTTATACCGACTAGATTGGTGACATACTAAAAAGACGCTATTAAGGATAAAGTAGAGTATCCGCAACCGCCGAACATGTAAATTGTTGAATGCAGAAGAAACGAGAGAAGTGTGCGAAGACCATGCCAAGTGGAAGTCCGTAATCACTGCCTGAACCCTTAGGTTAGGGGCGTGAGTGCAAATATATATAAATTATAAACTGGTCAATTAAGTAATGTCAAACATCATTTTCACTTCCGAACGTCTATTTAAAGATTGTAGGAGTTAATCTCGTAAATGTATTTAGATTTGTGATAGCCAATATAAGGCAATACGCTAACGGTTAAATTTAATAACGTATGTAAATGTCTTCCAAATAACCACATCCATCATTTAATTAAGTTAATATAAGGATATCCGGGTGACACTGTTATATAACAAGTTACAACCGCTGTCATACTAAAAGCTATGCAGCTATCGAATTGAAGAGTGATCGAAACGTATTCAAAAAATTAAGTGCAATGGTATAAAAGATGAATGTGGAAAACTTAAAACGGTTCATGATGAATGGCGAAAGACTTAATGGCGACAGAGATGGGGGTGTCGTAGTTTAATCTTTAAATAGATATATTGTCTTGTCAGACAGAATATATATTTAGAATAGACAAAAAATCTTTCCCCCCAATATAATTCAAGTCAAAAACTGAGTACGTGGTTACTTACATAGTTCGAATTTGTAACCTACAAGTTTATTATATTGAGTGATGTGTTTAACGTTTGAGTTTCAGATTTTATTCCTACGCCGAGCTACTCCATGTGTATTTTAATATTGAAAGGTAATAATATAGTCGGCGTAACTGGCAGACCTGGTAACTTCCTCAGATCTGATTATTTGGGGGTAAAAACGTAACTACGATAAGTTTTGTATAAAGGTCTTTGTATGTTACATACTTATAAGAAAAATATATGTGATATTGTGAAAGGGAAGTGATAAAAATTCCCGGCTAGAGTATTAAAATTCAGATTTGCCAAAAATCACACATTTAGGAAGATACGAGTTGTTCTAAAAATACCCGTTATTACAAAAAACATATTATTTACAGAACGTGAAATTCGATTATCAGTTTCGTGGGTGTCAAGAGAGATTGCAGATTATATTATATAAATGGGGATGTCACCAACAGATTGTGAACTTCGTCAGTTTATCCCACTAGCCATATAAAAATGACAGCAATTCGCGGCACAACCATCTGTTTAGAATATTAATTTTGTATGGAACATGGATGCCTGGATTAAATAATCATATTACATATATATCAGATTTTGTCGTACAAAGCAGAAAAAACAGTCAAAAAACTTTCATCTTTAATAAACTTCATCTCAAACTCGGTGCACATACAATCGCATGTGGTATTTTAACTGATGATGTCTGCAATCGATGGCTAAAAAGTAAATACCTACTAATAAAATGAAAACCGAAGAAATAGCATGTATATTGGTAGATATATAAGCGTAATAATTATTTTTATTAATTTCAATGACTTATTGTTCCAAATTTATAACTTTATCCAAACTCGCCGGATATTATTATGTATTCTATTTTGGAACTCCAGTTCTATTTAAATAGATTACAAAAAACAATAACGAAACATAGATTAAAAGCGACTGAGATTCGATATTTCGAATATTTACCCTGCTACTACCATTAAACTAAAAGGCGTTACTTGTCTATCCCGATGTGGCATACAATTACAATCTAAGCGTGATACATTAAATATTTAGCGACAACGCCCTTGCTCCCGCATGGTTCTGAGCCTTTCTTCATTTTATATCCCGGACCCTATTGCGCATGTCACGTTCAGTCACTGAACTTGGAACTTTGATGGGAACATATCCGTATACCTATGGAATTCTGAAGTCATTCACCGTGTTAATAAAATATTAATTCAAACTAAATTCGGCATCCGCCATCTTGCTAAGATTTTATAAATTTAATAACCTCCTTAAAATTTTATTCTTTAAAAATACATCAGCTGGCTACTTTTATTTGAAATCATTATGAACTACCCCCATTTACTATTTAATTTTACAGCAAAAGTAAATAGGGACAAACATTATTAATTTGTCAATAACGAAATCGATTAATATACGAATTACGAATCACTAGAAAAATCGACGTCTTATATGACAGGAATCAGAATACTGCATTATGCAGTTATTTTTGTTTATAAAACTTTATAAAGAAATGCTGCCTTATTAGTTTTGTTTGTATCTTATCAAGATCTGTAAATTGTAAAATTTCTCGCCTGGGAATCAAGAGCTCGTGGGAATCGTCTCGTGTCTATTTGTAAAGTGTTTCGCAAGACTCGCCAACCTAATTTTGCCGGCTGTATTTAGGTCGTATTTTTCGCGTGAACAAAATTTATATTAATTCAAAAATACGTGTTAAAAGAGTATCATATTATTTCCCGAATGTTAATGTATCTGTATCAAGTTTCATCAATTGATATTTAGTCAAATTTGTATAGTTTTTTTGCAAATTTTGGTAAAGAAAGAAAGAGAATTTGGTCGGGAAGACTTACCTGCAAATGAATCGGGACCTTTTTCACAGGGGCGTTGGTCATTTTTAATCAATAGTTTTCACTTGTGCACAAAAACGTGTAAAATTTAAATACGTGCGTGTAGCCGGCAACGCAGTTACGATTTTCACGTATAACCAACGGCAGTACCACACACAAGACAGAACACACATATAGTTACTGATTATTTTCATTGACTGAGAGCTCCCCTCCTTTGCGCATGTGTATACGACTCGCATAGCCCCAGTTTATTGGACGATTATTACAGTACTACAAACGGTAACTTTACATTGTAGTAGTTTAGACGAATTCACATAGATGGCGTTGTATAAGCAGTCACAGTGTTTTAAAAATGTTAACTATTACTTTTTAACTAAAATTATATTTATTTTACCTATCTGTGCTTAATTCTACAAAAAAAATTCTTAAAAGTGTGTTCTGTGATATTTTACGTCAACCTGAGTAAAACACAAGTAAAACGTATAGTAATTTTCGTCTTCCTGTTAAACTTTGTGCCCAGGGTATAGCTATATTTTAACCTCTTGCCACCATGAATATCCAACAGTGATTGCTGTCTTTTGTTATTGTTTAAGAATTGCAGAGATACTAAGAGGTATTTTACATTTTCACTTCAAACCATAAGATGGCGCTCTAAGATATTCACGCAATCGATCATTACGTTGGCAGTACCAGCAAAACGACCCGAGTCGAGTCCCGACCAAAACATTCAATCGGGCCATACGTTGGGGTGTACCGATTTTTCGCGCCCGTTTCATTACACAAGAATAATAATACGGAGGACAATAATTTTATAGAAAAATCAATGTGAAGTGCTGGAATTGACGTGTTTTTAAATTCTGTGTTTACATCCATGCCCTCGCTACACCTGAAGCCTGGAATTACGGTAATGTATTATTTATGAATGTAATTTTATCCAGCATATTGATGCTTTGTTGCAAAAATAGAAATTAATTTTAGTTCAGACATGTGTAAAGAAAAGAATACCATTTAAATCAGTTTAACGATGCTATATTTCGATTACAATTATCATAAAAATATGCTACCAAAATTTTATTATTCATTAAATTAATTTTTACATTTGTCAATTTGAGTAAGCTATGATAGAATAAAAATTTGCGCTTTCTGCCTCTAAATCTCTATACAACTACTCTTTCTTTTTTCTATTTTGATCAATAATTTGTAATGTAAAAATGATATTTTAAAATCCTATACGAGTACAATATGAATTATAAATTTATTACGTTTCTAATTTAGTTTTATGTGTATATTAAATGATATTTATTTGATACGACAGATAAAGGACGTTTATTACGATCTATAATAAGATTTTGCATTTTAGCTGTTATCTGACATTTTAAGTGCTCTTCCATCAGAATTAGTTGATAACGCTCTCCTACTTACCAAGGGCATGGATCTAACTTGTCCTTTTTATGTGTAACCATTGAAATAAATTGTTTAATGCATTTTATACTCTAGGTGTTATTACCCGGCATCGCCTGGATGAATTTTAATCAAAATATAACAGATGTTACTTCTGGTTAGCAGGTTTCTTATAATATTAGTAGCCTAAAGATATGGTAGAAACTACGAACTTTCCTTGTACTATTGCAAATATTCTTCGGTTAGTTATCATCACACGGGCGATCGGACCATCTGGAAAGAGGGCGGCCGACCCTTCTAGTCCACATCTGTAACCGCTATGACCCATCTGGTGCCGATCTGACGTCACTAGGTTGACAAATGTGATCGTTCCTACTAGTAATAGCGGTAGTAACCTACCGCGTTAGTAGTTCGGGTTTTGTTTTGTCAGAAAGCCACGGAAGCGCTTCCTTTGTGTAGGGGAGTAGGGATTAGTGGGTACGAAAAAGGCGGCTTGTCACTTATCGTTGGAAACCATTACCACTACTCCGCGGCGGTATTCTTAATATTTCGAGCTCGAGCCGAGAGAGATGGCTTTCGGTCGTCACTGATTAATCAATTTACATGATTTACGGGAGTATATTATTTTTCCCGAATGTACATATTTATTATTATGTATGTGTGTGCCTGTTTCATTATCACCACTTCTAGCCTAAACGGCTTGACCGATTTTGAAGAGTGAGGTGTCATTTGGTGAAGTCAGTGGGGTTTATTGCTTTTTAAAATGAACTATGGGTTGTTTAGTGCCAAACGAGCAAGCAAGCTGATGTTAATTGACCGTTTTCTGAACCGCAACAAGACAATGAGTTGCGGTGCCCATGATTTTGGATATAGGAGGGGAAAGTTAGAAATGAACTGACGAAAAGAATGTAAGGCGAAGAGGTATGGAATTGGGCCTCCTGCACCTTACTCATCAGGCGAAACAGCATACTTCTACTACACGCCTCTCTGTTCTGGTCGCGGTATAGCACCGGTTGAACCGACCTATTCGTGCAACGGATGTTGCGGACTCCGGTAATAGATCTAGGATTGGGATTTGAGGGGGCTCCCGGGCCCTACCTTGTTTAGTTTGCTTGTTGATTTGCGCACTTCTACTATAAAAATAAAATTCCTTACGTGTATTGATCATATTTGTGTATATAGGGGTCCCTATAGACACAAATACATTGTGTCTATAGTTATTGCATAAAAGGTGTGGTTTTTTCGAATAATAACGAAAATCGGTCCAATTTACCAATTTGTAGGCAATAACCTTTTATTTCTTAATAGTAGGACCTCGTCTCATGTTCATTAACCCCGTTATCTCCGTCAAGCTGGGGAATCGTGCATATGTTACGACCAACTTGTTAGATCCAAGAGGTTAAATAAATATTTACCTACTTTAATAAAAACTCTCTGGTCTTTGAAATTCATTAGAAAAGACGAAAATAGTAATTGATATTCACTTTTCTTTATAAAAGAACCAGCAATAAAGTAACAGTGGTAACCAGAAGCAGTAGATTCGCTACCTCACTGCGTTACGTTTGATGAGCGAGGTGCTGAAAGCCCCATGCTATAGGCCATGTTACACTAAACGGATTATCACCCTTATTCAGTCCACGTTTCTACACAAAGAGTGGCAAGGCGTCCGTAACTCGTCTGATTTTCGTGTACGTCCATATTACCTATTGCCTTCCACTCCAAAAAATATAATTCGTAAAATCTAGCTGAAGCTGAACCTTTAAAATTATTACGTAAATTGATTAGCCATTTAACTGAGTTAGTTCACTATTGTTATGTTAATACAGTACAGTGGAGTACAATAATATTCTAATTGACCTGTTGCTACCTTCAGAAGGTAGGGTGCCGCGTGCCTTTGAACTACCCCTGCCCATATTTCTGATTGATTTTCACCGACTAGTGGAGCTCTGTCAACGTTTAGCAACCGTTTACTTCGCTCAGTTTTATTGCTTGCAACATTTGATTTTAATTTAATATATTTTAACTCTTTGTTGTTTTTTAGCTAATAGTAGATTTCAAGATATTGACAATTGTAACCCTGTCCTAGCCCCAGTTAAAGCTTAGTTGGGAATAGTTCAAAGAGATATTAGTAAATGTTTTCGAGGATGGCTGGCCTCAGGCAGGCCGGTCGTAAAAAACTGAATACTACGCCTGTACTATGCCGACCTCACATTACTTAGGAAAGGATAGGGAGAAGAAAAATTAGGTTTAAAATATTTATATTTCTTTTAAAGTAATGCAGATTAAATGTGATCCGTACTTAGCTGTAAGTGTCTACTTTAATGTAAGGAGGTAAGAGCTAATTTCGCAGGACAAGAACAGAAGGAAAATTATTTATGATATGATAGGTCATGAATGATGGAATTATAAATATTGTTGGAAGGGAAAAGTGTAGCTTAAGTGGACACCACCTCGACAGACGAAGAGGATGATGATGATGGATGATGGCTTGGTTTTGGTTAACTGACAATACTAATGTATACTGCAAAAGCTAATGGAAATAATTTCGTCTAAGAAATTGTCGATCAGAGTAAAGGGAATCTTAGAGTACCCGAAACCACAGAGCAAAGTATCTGTATGTGTCTGACCCGCATCAAATGGAAACCTGTAACCTCTGTTTCTGTCTAGCTACAGGACAAGAGCGTTCTTTTTCATGTGCTTGAGTTTTCTTTCTGTGAACTTCAGTGGGTAGCTTTACAGACGGTTTATTCAATGGATTAAACTATACAGGCTTGTTCACGTTAGCGCAACCCAGTCGGAAGATAAAAACCGCAAACAAGTATAATTCAAACCTGATTTCGGTTCAGTTTTTGCAAACATGTACAGTATTTCAGGCTGAAAGTTAACCACATATGTCATACTTCAGTTCCTGCTGAAGTATCACTTCGAAACCTACTTCACAATCATGTGCCTATAATTGTATAAATGACTAAAATACAAATAAATATATAAATAATATTACATCTTTAACGATAAAGTCCTTGTATAAAATTTACTTACAAGTTATTTATGAGGCATTAACAAAGTTTTCAATAAAAGTACAGACGAGCTCTAAACTTTTTTTTATCGTGTGTTTTAAATACGTGATGAATACAACTTAAACCGTTATAAACACTTGTTGTACGAAATATATTTTCCACAGTTTCCAACAATGGTCCAATGCATACATATGTATACTATAGATACACTTAATCTGAGCACGCTTCCGCGGCAATATCGCCTCCTATCGATATTCGAGCCGCCTTCATCTGTTTACGCATGCGCAGGTCTTGTTTGCGATCTGTATCTATTACTAACTGCTCGTTACCGGTGTTGCCCGAGTGATTTTTTTATTTCGATACTTTCTATTTGTAAAAGAATTATTAAAATAGGTTCTTTAGTTTCAGATTTGAAATTCGTTTAAAAATTCTTGCTTATTTTTATTTATTTTTTAATATGTTTGTACGTAAAGCGAAAGCGTCCGAAAATTTCTGGACACATCTTGTGAAGGTTCTGTGAAGAAGATACTGGGAAAATACAGCTTAATTTAATATAATATTATCATTGAATAAAAAATCAAAAATTGTTTTTAAAAGCTTTTAATACCTTGTGCGGTTCAAACTTATCTCATTGACCATTAAAGACCTTGCTTTAATTTTATAGCAGGAGGTGGCAAACGAAAGACGCCCTTCGTGTACAGTGCTATAAAGTATTCAGAGTGTTGGGTCTACCTTGGTTCTGTAGCGCATCAGGGATGATTGTTGAAGAACGTGCTGATTGCGATACTGTAATGCGCTTACATTAACATGCGCATCTCTGATGCGGGTACAGGCTAGCTCCAACACCATTCTGGTCATGTTAGCCAGCAGTTTGACTGCTCATAGGTACCATCCACACCATCTGGATGGCTGGCATTCCTCAACAGTGCGGTTCTCTCGACATTTCCTGCCACGCACAGCCGCGTTGTGGAATGGTCTGTCCTCGGCGGTATTTCCAAACCAGTACGACTTGGGGTCCTTCAAGAAGCGAGCCTATCTTTTCCTAAAAGGCCGGCAACGCATCTGCTCTTTCGCAGTTCCTCTGGTGTTGCGGGTGTCCATGGGCGTCGTTGATCACCTGGGTGTTCCCGCCGCTCGTTTGCCCCCTTCTCTTAATAAAAAAAACTACCGTGTCCCATATGTTAGGGAAGGCATGTTGTCAATGAATATTGCGGTATTACAACATTAAATAATAGGTGCGTGCCTTTTACTGGAAAAAAATAAGAGTCATGTGCTTGAAATAAACTATCACATGCATCCACGTCTTGACATAGGTCTCTCCAATGAGTCTCTCTTGCCGCCCTCATCCAGTAAACTTCGTAGCCTTGAATCTTTCCTTCTTGTCTCTTCAGGATCAGCTTTTCTTCGTCTTGCCGTGGTATTTGATCATGACAGGCCTTACAATCACGAGATGATGGTGCCCGAGTACAATATTCTGGACCCTCCTGTTAGTAAGACATCCCAGAATAAAAAGGACAAGTAGTATTTCGCCAACTGTGCCGACCTCTCTTTACTCTGTTTACGGATGCGAGGTTTGGACTTTAAAAGAAGACATTAGAAGTATTGCTGCCATAAGCTGGACTCAGAGAGCGTCAAACGAGGAATTCTACGACAAGCCCACCAAAAATGCGAACTCTTGAAGACCGTCAAGATGAGATTCTAACTCGGTCCTTAGGGACGAGGAATATGAACTTCTTTAACTCATCTCGACGCTGGTAAAAGAAGTGTTGGCCATAGAAGAAAATCATGGATGCGTAATATTAGAGAGTGGACTGGAATCGCCGCCCAACTGTTTAGCCTTACAAAGGACAAAGTAAAATATGGTGAACTGCCACCCCCGCTAGTCAGAGGCAACCAACATATACAATCATACAGCTAGGTTCTAGATTTTCTAACATACATTCCCGTCACCTCATTTCTATTATTTCCTGTACAGGTAATGACTTGTCCTCTATTATAACGTTTGATATGCGGATATTGCTCTATCGACGAGTTCAGTGCAATTCCAACTTAAAATGGCTTTGCACAACTGTCGATTTCATTGTTTTGAAACGTGATTAAAACTTCGGTTACCCAAAAGATTAATTCATTTCAATTGGTATGTATCGACACGCAAATAGGTCTAGATATAGTAATTTTCTACATAAATTTATTTTTTAAGCGACTTCAATAAGGACTAGGTTCTCAATTCTTCTGTATGTTTTTATGTTTGTTACCTCCGCTCCTGGTAAATCGATTTCGATAATTATTTTCTATTAGACAACTAATGCTTACGTAGTGTGTTTACGTAGGCTAAACTATAGGTCGTTAATAAAGATAATCTAAGAAAGAATTGCAGGCCCTTAAAAATTATAAATAAAAGCCAGCGATGGCATATCTATCTTCTACAGTTATCTCATAATAACTGCTGTATTCTTTAGAACAATCAATTAAAAATTATATATAGGTACGGTTCATCGTAATTACGACGTTACACAATGTTGAATGATGACCATTTAGCTAATAATGTTTACTTGAATAAGCCCTTCTTCCATGCACTCGCTGCGATCCAGCACAGGGTGAATCCGTGCTGCACGTCCTGTCAGATTGTCAGAAAATCAAAGACAGATTAAATTAGAAGCATAATAGTTCATAAAAAAACTGTAATAAGCTTTTAGAGTATTAGATTTGATCAGCATTATCAAACAAATTAAGAAATTTCATAGAAACAAGACTAAGATGTTTACAAAAGTAACAAAACATATGCTCATATTTTAAAAGACTGAATATTACCCTTACCCAAGCTGTTGGAAACTAATAAAACGAAAAAATCTAGTTACAAATATGAACAGACACATTAGTAATAGTCTTATTTATTATTAGAGCTGCCTAAAAGGCCTATTAAGGCCGCCTATTGGCGGTTAGTTTTCCAGTCACCGACTGCGGCACTATGGACGCATAACCTAGCGTCTAAAAACCTGCATCGCGTCTTGTTAGCCTAATATTTAACATTAGCACGTCTCATTGCATCGGTTATTTTGAATTGAGATTAATGAACCGGAATACACAATGTGTACTCGCATCGTTTTGTCCAGCGGAAGTTTTTCATTAGCACTTGACTGGATAATTTATTATAATTACGTAATCATGATAAACATGGTATTCAGGTTACTACAGTCATAAGCTTGATGTTATATTGAAAATCAGTTAGTGCTGTGTTTTGCGATAGCACTATCAATTAAAAAGGAAAAGTTAAACTAGTTTACTTGTTACATTTGGAAAAGTCGTTCAAAATACGACCATGGCCTAAGCCAAAAGGATATGAAAATATATTAAGTAATTGTATCATTGCTAACCTTGAGTGGCAAGAGGTTGGACGCATTGTATAACAGATGTTCAAAAATGGTAGCAATTTATAGGATATTTAGTAGGGAGGTCCACACGATAAACCAATGATCGGGTCTCTTCATGATTAAATTTTTGCAACAAATAGTATCCTATATCCGGTGGCAAGGTCCCATTTATCTATATACAAAAATTCACCCGAATTGGATAGTTTTTGCGTGATTAGCAAACATCGAAATATTGTATAATTTAAAAATATAAAAGGGTGTATTAATTGTTTTATTTTGTGATAGATGGCGCGCTATAAGAAAACCGGTTTCATGGATGACGACGCGGGCAGCATCAGCTCCATCCAGCTGAACGAGGGCGTGCGCTCCGGCGGGACCCACATCCGATACCATATGGTCAGTCGTTTTTTTATAGCATAGAGAAACAAACGAAGTCGCCTAATATCAGTGATCACCGACGTCCATGAACACATCCGCAACACCAAAGGAACTGCAGATGCGTTGCCGGCCTTTAAGGAACGAGTACGCTCGCTTCTTGAAGAACTCTAAGTCGTATTGGTTTGGACATACCGCTGGGGACAGATCATTCCACAAGGTATTCATATGTGCGATTTATTTATACGCTTATATTCTATGTTTTGGGTTTATAATGGAACTTCATAGAGTGAATGTAAATTTGGTAAAACTTTCGTAAAATGTAAAAGGGAGCATTCAAGAGAAAACCCCCCTTTAATCTAAAAAGTTATTTTTTTACAGTGACTACTACGTTACTAATTTTCGATTAAAACACTTATTCTAAACGGTTCTTCTTTGGTAAAGAGTCATTATTAATTACTTCATAAGTAATTCATTGTTTATTCTAAGGCTAGGTTAATGTCGTCATAATTTCTTTTGTCTAAAAAACTGCGCCTGCCATAAGTCGATCGGCAATGTTAAGAGTGCGACACAGTGCTATATAACAAAGAAGGTTGTGTTTGAAGTATGATTGTTTTGTTTCAAGAATATTTTTAGTGGTAACCATTCTAAAATAATTATTTGGTATGTTAATACTAACCTAATCCGGCATGATAAGGGAAAAGTGTGGCTTAAAAGTGGATGTTGTGACTAGAATTGAGAAAGGTATGCTTCGGTGGTTCGGGCATGTTGAAAGGATCAATAAAGAGACAATAACGAAACAAATTTATGTAGCAAAAGTGAGTGGCAGTGTGGGTAGGGGACGTCGTAAGAGAAGTTATATCTATCATATTAGTGGCTTACTAATAAAGGGCGATATAAGAAGCACCCATAACCGACGAGCATGTATGCGTAGATGTATGAATGTAGAAGAACCGTGTGTAGGATAGCGCAAAACTTAAATCCATGACCTCCCAACCCTACCCCTACCCCTACCCCTACCCCTACCTACCCCTACCTACCCCTACCTACCCTATCCCTTTGGGTGACGGATGAGAGCGCATATTTATTTATTCCCTCTCTTTTTGTTGGGAGGAGGTGCGAGATACAAAGTCTTTGTTTTGTATTTGTTATCTGTTTCTTCCCATTTTTTCTCTGTTTATTTATAGCTTAAGGAATTTCGAAGAGTCGAAAGGGGACTGGAAACTGAAAATGTTGGGAAGATGCTTGTGTGTTTTTGTTTAACAGATTAGGTGCCTACCTAACTCCTTAAAAAAGCAAATAAATTGTCTAAATAAGTTGAAGATCTCTAAAATTTAGTCAAATTCTTGTACTTCCTTTTTATTTTAGCTTGGTTTGGCTAAAATTTTATTATTTACATGAAAAATATTAAATTCGCACACGTTTTATTTACTAAACTCATTTTTAATACAGTCGCACGGTTTCACAGCCGTCTTATTAGCGTGCAAACTATTTATTCTACAATTTAGTACTCTGTCGAGCGTTATATTGTTCTTTGGTACATTTCCATAAGGTGGACAAATGTGTGACGTCATTTACAGCTCAATAGGAAATGAAGATGCCATCGATCTTGAACTAGTTACCGATACAATACTTGAACATAACTGCAGTTGTAAATAATTGCTTACATTTAACATACGTATGTAAAATCAAGGTAAAATGATATATAAGTGAAAACTTACTGTCTTTATTAGCGAGTAATCAATTTTTTTATGTGAGTAGCCATCTCTACCTTGCGGAGCAAGAAAAGGTTATGTCGGTCTCGCATCGTCTAAAACCTAACAATGTTCCTCTAATCCCTTCCTCCCAGACACAAGCGCACCGGAATACCAAGCGTGCCTTGAGTCACGGGTGACGGATTCCCCTGAGACCTGAGAGTCATGGAGGCGAGCGAATGCGAGAGCCTTCTCAGCTGCCATTGGCGAATATTGTCTACGGTCCTGTACGACATGAGGGAAAACTGTCTCTCCTTTCCCCCTCGCAGCTCCACTGCCATCGCATCTGAGTTGCGACCCCGTTTAGTCGCGGAGGAAGTGTAGTGGCGGGAGAATACCATTTATGCTCCACCGACTCGACTGCGCAGACGAGGGATAACGGTCCAGTCTAGGAGGACCATCAGCTCGCTTCCAAAGTGGACTCAGTCCAGACTTTATCCACGAACAAATCTTGGGCGTATTGCTAGTGTATATATGCATTGTAGTCAAATACTCGTATGGAACGTATGGGCAATGTCATTACTAGTCAACAATTTTACAATTATACTGAATTTTCATCTCGCGATTTTCCTTCCACGCTCACCTGAGCGCAACATAAATATACAAAAAGATGACGTCAACTGTACAAAAAAAGTAAGACAATCTGAGTTCTTATTTAACGCACGCGTGAGCACTAAAACAAAGTTAATTATTTGACCTCTGTTCAGTTTGGGATTGTAATAACAGAATAGATGATTTATTTATTTATGTAAGGAGACAGACACAAAATACAAACATTATATAGAGTAGATGAAAAAGAATAAGTTCTAATGTAGGAAACATTAGACTTTATTCACTGAGATCTAATTCACTGGTTATTTCTCTGAGAACAATTATTAGTATTTACATTGATGATATCGATTATATAAAATCATTAAAACTTGTGTGACTTAACTAAATAAGAGAAACTTGTCGCTACC
Source organism: Papilio elwesi (assembly GCA_029849275.1). Lineage (NCBI taxonomy): Eukaryota > Metazoa > Arthropoda > Insecta > Lepidoptera > Papilionidae > Papilio > Papilio elwesi. The sequence goes on from CM056709.1 coordinate 3,269,152, forward strand.
AACACTGATGTACGCGAACGAGAGTGAAGTCGTTTTATTAAATTAATTATTATGGTTTAAATACTTCGATTGTCTTAAAAAGACATGACAACTAACAACTGCAAGCATTTGCATGATATGTTACATAATTTACTACAGTTTTTACAAAAGTATTAATAGAATAATCGAGTGTGTTTGCGTAGATGTATGGACGTAGAAGAAGCGAGAGACGGTCGCGCCAAATGGAAATGGGTTACGGACTTAAGCGAATGTTATTAATAATCAATTAAACTAAATACACTTTTATCGGTGCTGAATAAGTCAACGCGGGCCCGTGGCGAATGTAAATAAAGGAGTTAGAATTGAAATAACAATGTAAAAACCCTAATATTTACAAAATACATCACGATTTAATACGGACAGTATTAAAAATTCAGTCGAATTCAAATTAACACATTGTCTTTTCTTTATTTTGTCTACTTAAGTCTTTTAATCCAAGAAAAAGCGACCAAGGATCTTCTCTTCATTTTTCAAAAAGTTACGGATATTAGTTCCGGCGTAGAGGCTACATAAAATTAGGTAACTTCGTTTGCCTCACTAACACCAAAATTTTGAATTAAAATAAATAAATAAAAAAACTGATTAAATTAATTCTGCATATATTATGTATATTAACGTGGGATGTATAATAAACACATTAGACTTACACACGACAACATTTTCAGCACGGTTGTGACAAAGAAACTTAATTATAATTTAAATTACCCACAAAATAGACTCAGAAGGCGAAGTAAATTAAAAACATAATTAGCAAACAAAAAGCGTTTGCTTATCTGACTTTGTGAAAATTTTTGAAATGCTTTGTACGACTTAAATTATTGTTATATAACATTAGCCTCTAGCAATAAACTGTAGGACATACGCCTTTCTTCCATCATATTATTGGGTGCTCTGCTTTACAATAATACCGCCAACTGTCGTCAAAGGAGTCAATTAAATCTCGGAGAAGTATATCTATAAAACTTTCATTTCCCCTCCATCTCAAATTCGATAGGTACAATCGGTATATTGCCGCATTCTTATACTGACGGCAAGAGCTGAGCCCAATACATTTGTGCTTCCTTGAAATATTGTAGTAAACAGTGGTAGAGCCCGCAACGACATTTGTTGCACGAATACGCCGGCTCTACCGATGAAATACCACGACCTCTCAGAAAACAGGCGTGATGTAGAAGTACTCTGCGTTTCGTCTGATAAGTGAGGTGCCGGAGGCCTAATTTCAGTCGTCTTCCCCTTCCCACCCTTTCCTCATACGGATAGGATGGGAACAGGAAGAAGGGGGAACCTGTAGGTAGGCTCTGTAGAGTGAACAAGATGGTGATGATAATGATGAAATTTAAAAAGTTGAATGGCCTCCAGAAACTATCAGTTCCGTCTAATGTGACCACGGATGCTTCGTAATAATGCAATGATAGTAATCTTGTCGCCCGCATACGAGATAAATAAGTAGTAATCGACGCTACAATAGCATTTGTCTGTTGAGTAGTAAATTTTAAACAAAATGCGCCATTTGCTCAAACATTTCAACGTTAGAAAAAAACATTCAACATTCACACTGTATCAACAGTGGTAGATTCCGCAACAACGATATCTATTGCACGAATGGCTGGGGCTTGACCTGTGACATACCACAGAAGACGTAGAAGTAGATGTATTTTGCGTTACGTCCGATAAGTGAAGTGGCGGAGGCCCAAATCCATTCCTTTTCTCATCCCATCCTTAGAAAAGATGGGAAGGGGAGGAGGATTTGTAGGAAAAAGAACTCACTGTTTGTCCTTTGTCCATTAAACGTAGTCAAAGCATCTGCAACTCATAAGCTTGGTGCAAATGCCTATAGATAGCGGTCACTTAATATCAGATTACCCACTTGCTCGGTTGCCATCAGCTCCTATAAGAAAAAACTTTTAATTTTTAGTTATTAAAATTATTAAGTTTGTATTTTTTTATTCTTTACTAGAAAACAAAACTAAAATTTACGATACCGATATCTTCGACATAAGCTGAACGGGAGCCCATTAAACACACATAATTTCATACAAATCGCTTAAGCCGTTAGGGAGGAGTTAGGTGACTAACACACGTGCAGAAAAATTATTTACTAAGAAAAATATTCTAGCTTTCACAAATTATTCGCACAAGACTTGTTCAGCAAATTTAATTGTTTGTTCGAAAACAGAAGCCTCTCACTGAACCGGCGCCAGGCTTAGCGAGTCGGTACTTTAGCCTGTACACAAGTACCCGTCTATTTCACTACGAAGCGGCCATTGTGCGAGATCCGACGGATTTGGAGGCTTGCTCTTGAAAGTTTTTCAAAGCTTCCACTTACCACAATCTTTTTGAATTGGATACATTTTTTTTCTATCAGTAGTGATTTATTTAAAATTCGTGAGAGAGAGAGAGAGTGGGGAGAGAGAGCACTAGACATAATATAAACTGTCAGAAAATGATGAACTGAATGAATTGTCATTTATGTCAATCGCAACGAATCTAGTTTTCCTTTGATAAACATATAACATGTAAAATAAAATTGTGTATGATTCGTTCAGTTTACAATTTGCTGACAATTTATAACATGCCTAGACCGATTATATATTGACGGAGAGCACAGCCAGTCAGTGACTTATAATACATATTTGTACTGTAATATAATTACATAATTGTGTATCATCGGATACGGTTTGTTCATGCAAATTATCCCAAAACGGCCCCAAACAGATTCGTTAATCTATCACTTCAGATAAGCGATACAGTAGTCCTAGTGTTCAAAAGCTGAACTTATCTTTGTATTGTGACCATGCGCAAAGGAAATTTTATAGAACTCCATCTATAATGTACTACGAAAGCAGTAACTATAGTACTGTTTATCACTCGATGCGCACTGGGTATTAAGGCATGGGAGCGGTGTAGAGTGTGTTTCGCTCTCTCTCCCACTAATGAGCGAGCGCAGTGCTGCGCTTTAATGCTATCGATAAAACAGTGTTACGCCCGCGCACTCAACATGCTCACCGCTCACCCAATGTGCAGTGAATGAAAAACTGTACTATAATTCTGAAGCTGTTGTAAACCTATTAATTCGCTTTTGCTTTCACATTTACAGTGGTAGTGGTTGACCCGCAAGAACTTACATCAATCAGATTAGTGCTGAAAAAAGCGATATAAGGAGTACCCGTTACCAACGAGTATACTATCACGCTATTTTTAATCATATCATTCAAAGTCACGGTTAACGTAATTCATAAGAATCCTTCAGTTCACACATTTCCGATATAAACCTACTAAAACATTTCCAATTTATTATAAAGTTAGTAGCTATTGGTTGGATTAACCGTTAGGATCGGGAAAATACAAGATTCTAACTCACAAAATAACCGCATATGCAGGTATTTCAGCGTTTGATATAATGCAAGGATCGGCAAGTAGTTTTTGATCAGCTCCGGGTACAGTTGTAAAATTATCGAGGTGCGAATACTGGTAATTTTTTTTACCGAGGTTTAGGAAATAAATAAGGGATTTTCAATCCCAAAAAGACACAAGTCTGCGCCATTACCGCTAAAAAAGAACCCTTTGTCGCGAATGTACGTTTTGAGGGCACTCCTCTGGTTGCCACAGCCAGCATCGGTATTCTCGGCGTTGACATATCGAGTGACGTTCAGTTTCGTGGTCACTTGGAAGACAAGGCCTCAGTAGAGCGAAGCAGATAAATAATGTGAGAATTATTGACTAAACGCTTGAACATAATTTAAACAACCACGTGTTTAAATAACTTTATCTTAGGGATCGAAGACACCCGCATTGAATCTTCTAAAATTAAACTCACAAGCGTTTCAACAATAATCCCATTTCAATAATAACTATATTCATACTTCAAATATAGACTCTGTTACGGGTTAATGCAGTTTTCTAATGGTCAAAAGATTATTTAAATGAATTCAATAAATTCATAGTCCATCTGTATACATTAGTACTAGTTATTTGTATAGAATACCTTCAAAACAGTTTTTTATTATATTTTAATTCCAAAATTAAAATCCGTAAAAGATCTTGACAACTGGTCAACATAAGGCTGGCTGGTTGCTATTACAGCACGCGCACGCGTCGATGTAAACACAGAAACGATTCAGTTCAGTCTCGCCCTGATGCGCGTGCGGCCGCGCGTCACATGTCCGCGGTACAAAAATAAATTATTTAGGCACGTTTTATTAATAAGTAGTATCATAAGCGGTGCTCGGATGTACGTGACCTGTAACGTTGTTTATTTAAAATAACCTTGCACTTCTAACGTTCAAGGATGCCATCAAAACAGATGTGATATGATTTGGCGGGAAATATTTTTTTTCCAAAATTCTTAGTCTATGTACATATTGGTGAAAACGATGTTTATAGTACTGTGATAAAGCTGCATAAATAGCGTATTTTCAAGCTTAAATCATTAGATAATAACAGAAAAATTAAATACAAATCAACAAGTGCCTATAATAAAAGTGACATCGACTAAATTGAAGAGAAAAAATCATGGCATCGATATCTCAAGAGCCCCCGTCACCCTCCACGGATACCTCTGACGACACCCCATCTCCTTCTCCTGGACCTGAAGTGATAAATAAATTCAACTGGCTCAAACAAGCCAGAAATGGCAGAAACAATCCTTTTGTAAAGCCTCGTCCGTCGTTAACGAGGGAAAGTTCTACCGCTGAACTCTTCTCCAGGCAAAATTCTAGTCAAGACTTCTTTCAAAACTCAAGATTGAACCTTTTCGAAACAGCACCGAAGCCGGAAGCTTCTCAGGGATATAAGAAGGTAGGATACTAGATTTTAAACAAGGTAGTTACAAAAAAGAGAGACAACTCAGGTTGTAAAAGTGCGTTAGAGAGTTGAGTGTTTTGTAACTTACCTACATATATCAAGCAGATTGGTGACAAACTTAGAAATGCGGTATTGAGAGTACCTAGTAAGTGTATGGATATATAGATAGCGAGTTATGCCAGGACTGTGCCAAATGGAAATCCATAATCTCATATACGCTTCTGGATTAAAGGCTTGTGTCCGAAGTTATTTCGTATTTAATAATAAACATACATCTATTGTGCTCAAAACCCATGTTAACTGTAGATCTTTTGGAAAAATTATCTTCATTTTACATTTTGTTTTTATAAACTATTTCACGTTTATTTGTATTAGAAGTGGCTTAATTTGTTCGGCTTAACAAAATAATTTTAACAAGTATGAACGATTGGAAAGAAGGCCGACCGTCTTCTTATCTGGTGAATCGATGACCTCGTAAAGAATGCGTCATTAAAGTATGATAGAAATGGTTGGAAGCGAAAACCGAAGTAAGGTGTATGGAAGGCATTGTGTGTCAGAAACCAAAATGAGAGTTTAGACTTTAACTAGATTGCTGCCCTAGAACACCATTATTTACTAGGGTATAATGCGCTATTTCATCAGGACTCGCCTGCCCTGTCACCTGTTTTTTCGGCCACTTTTACTTCCACGCCTTTCTATCAACCGTCACCTCAGTAATCACTCCATTTCGTGCAATCCATCAATCTTTTCTTAAGTCTACTACCGTCATATCGCTCCACATTTCTTTCTCTTTCAAACTCTCCTTGTCACATAGAAGAACATGTATGCTATAACTTAAAGGTTTATCTCACGATTTCCAAAAAAATACATTTCCGATGAAAGTATAAAAAGTGTAACGACCGCCATGTATGATAAATGACGCTAGTTTGTTTACAACAATCATATCTTGTTATGAAACAAGGTAAATATTACGGATTGCCATTTTGCAAGGCTTTTACAAACCTCTTCAAAGATGCTCTTAATTCTAACACCGTGGTCATACTGCCGAAAACACTCATATAAAACATGTTCTTTAATTGACGTAATAGGATTTGTTTCCATCGTCGTCATGAGGCAAAGGACGTCACGAGGACACAGACCTCTCCCAAGCATTTGCCACAACGTTCGGTCACTGATCGGGATGGAGATGTCCTCATCCAGTGGACTTTCGCAGTCTTTACTAAATCGTCGGTCTATCTTAAGGAGGCTGACCTATGCTAAGCATCCAGTATGTGGCGCCGCTATTCTCAGATGTTTTAACAGCAATGTGCCAACAAAGTCACTGTTCATTGCCTTTCTACGTGAGATTGCCTATCAGGAATCTCTTCTCAAAAGATGTTATCGGCCCTTCTAATATACTTACATATAGTTTTAAACATTAATATCAACTGAACGACTAATCTACATGGAAAACGTAAGTAGGAAATTCCTAACAACTTTAACAAATATTTAACATGTACCTACGACATTTTCTGCCTTGAATAGCCTCTCGTTCAAATGCGTAAGGCGGAAGACTCTTTGATGCTAAACAGACGCTTTGACGTCACAGATTTTCTTCCAAATTGTATATTAATATAATTTACAGGTCAACCATCTAACTATAAATAATTGTTATTTAAAGCAGAAGTAACAAGGAGTAGAAGTTTACTTGTGCGTTTCGCTCGATGAGCGAGATGATTATAAGTTTAAGCCCCTTCTTCTTAAATATAACGCATACCCCCTACAGGGGACTCCCGCAACCTTGACCAGAACGTCGGTCTCTGTTGTAGGTTGGTGACTTACCCTACCTCCTACAATTCGTGGCCGTCATCAGGATCTTTCCGGTTTACAAGCAATGTGCTCTGCCCATTCAGTTTACCGATTTTCTGGTAGTGTCAGGTACCTTACGGATTTATTCATCATGTCACATTTCGTTTGCTTGTTTAACGAAACATAAACACCAGGTATTTTCGCTCGCTGTCGACTGTTCGGAACGACCTCTGGGTTTTCTGTGTAGTTCGTAGCTCGACACCAAATATCTTTTTCCATGTGACCAAAAAAGGTTATCGTCTTAAACCGTGATATATTTTTGAGATCGTTTGAATACAATATTAGTAGGTGTTATAAATACTTCCCATAAAATATTACTTTTAAGCGTGATAAATTAGAGAGATGTAGCAATATAAATCATTATACAAGAACCTAACCTGAAAATTAAAAAAATCATGGAGAAAAAGTCCACGCGCCGCCTCTGTGGGCCTGTTTGAATACAAGAAATTTAAAAAAGTTGTCAATGAAACCTTTTTGATTAGACATAAATACATTTCATCAATTGTTTTGTTCAAACTAAGTAAGACAGGACGATGATTCCTGAAGAAGACTTAGTAGACAGACGTGTACCATCTTATAACAGAAAAAACGTTGGTGTGTATGTTTGTTTCCAAAAATTCTTTGTTGACGTGGCACGTACTCAATTTTTTCGCTGTCAAATCGCGTCGGGTCGCTTTGCATTGCCGCGGCTTCGCGCGCATTCGCTCGTTATTTTCGACGCTAGGAATGATTGTAAGACGATTCCGCGTATAACTTCAAATTATGTAACAAAAATGTTGTTATTTTCACATTACCGTGACAACCGGCACTGTTAATGAATGTTTTATGTACGGTAACCTGACAATGTGTGTGCAAAGTTTCTTGACGATCGCTTGACTCGATAATATATTAAACCGTAACAAACAAACTCACAGTCGCATTAATAAATGATATTAGTTAAGATAACATCAGTTTATTCCTAATTTAATTGAGTAATTTTGTAATTAAGTAATAAATATTTGATAAAATTAACATAGTTCGTTTTAAAGATTGTATGTCGCGCGACAAATTGCCCAATTACTCGCTCAGTTAGTCGCCACGTAGTACTGCCAACACTTCGCGCCGTGATATTTTTACTGTACTTTGGTATTTCAGAGCGGAATGCTTCGAATTCGACACACGTAAACATTTACCTTCACTCGTTTATAGACAACTAGTGACACGCCCCGGCTTCGCCCGGGTACCACCAATTATGTTGATCCGATCGCTACCAAATGTGCCAATGTGGACAATCCCTGTAAATTTCATCGAAATCGGTCCAGCCGTTTCAGAGTCTATAGGTCTATATTTATTACAGCTTTAATATACTATATTGATGGCTTACATCCATGAAATTATCTCATAATTACTTTAATAAACTAGTACATAATATATCTACAATGGTAGTGATTACGTACTTCAATGACTTACAGATATTTAACAGCATGTCTTTTATCGTACAACTATAGGAGTTATAATAGTATATATCCCTTTTCTCTAGCGTTAGATAGTGACTTTGGTACTGGTAATGGACGGACGTTGCCATTTAATATCTAAAAGTTTTATCATTACAAAGAGAATTTCAATCATTCATTTCATTTTTACAACGCATATTCCAGACGAGTATTTATGGTATAACCTCAATATTGAGGTTAAGATATTCAGAGACTTCAGAAGGTAAGATATGCTTATACCTACTGTTTTAGCTTGATACTCGCTCCACTTTTAAATGTCTCCAAAAATATACGTAAGTTATACTATAACTACCACACACGCAGACAGACGACAGCATGAACGTTGTCTTGCTTGTCGTGGAATCCGATGACATTACCTATCGGATCTAAATAGGACTTCAAACCATCATACACCCACTCAAACATACAAATAAAAATATTAAAATCGATCCAGCCGTTTCGGAGAATTTATGATGTTTGTATCGCTACGGAGATGTTTATAGCTTCTAGCTTAAACCAGTAGCAGATTTCCAGACACTGTTATGTTACTAGAGATCAACACTCGTCCAATAGATTTCTACGTAGATTTTCCATTTTCTTTGATATTCGTTTGTACAAGGAAATTTGTGATCAAGTATTTATAATATCTGGGTCAAAGGTTTATAAAATATTAGGTCGGAGAAACATATAGTATGTTTAAAATTGTAATAAAATCTCTTTGGCTGTACTATTTATATCTGGCTGATTTTGATGAAATTAAAAAGTTAACATTTCAAAAGTAGAAACAAACTTTGTTTCCAAATATTTTAATTTGCTTTTCATTCTTTCAAAATGAGTGAATCTCATTAATTCGATACATTTTAAAATTACAAAAAGGGAAAAAATGCAAAGCAAGCCGCGAACATTTTTGGCGTTGTAGTGTAGTTGTAGTGTCAGCAAGAGTTGTAAGCGTTTTACCGGGCATTTTAACGTCAAAAATGCAACATTTTTAAAAAAGTGGAGCAAGATCGGTATATCATACATAGCCCTGACCTTGCGTCTTCAGATTTTTACCTGTTTTAGGTATGACACTACCTTACTATGGTTAACATCGAGGGAGGACTGCCAAAACTATTTGTCGCGTTTTTTCCTCAGAAATTCCAAAATTTTTACAGCAACGGGATCATTTGAAACCTTCTAGATGACACTAATATACTAAAGTTAAATGTAAACAAACTATGAAAAAAAATGTCTTGAGTTTTCCTATAAAATACGAGGAAACCTTTTCCCCAACCGATTAACAAAAGTACCGGCATGTATACCCGTTTTTTCTAGAAATATAGGCGCTTATGAGTTATGAGTTTATTTTTAAGTTATAGTCAGTTTCCTTTAACATTTATTTTGTTATATTGTCTCTAGTGCCTGATCTTCAGTTGTCTGGCGATGGTAAATATTTCTTCTCTAATACATGAATGTACCGCAATCTATTCGTATTGTGTGCCCTTGACACAATCGAATACGTTTGTAGATAGTTATGTGTAATTTATATTTACGATCAATTCGCCGTGTAAATAGTGCGAGCGGAATATGGGCTATAAAAAGCAATGGCGGACTCGCCCATCTCAGGGTGTGTTCTTATTGACAATGACATAAAACATACTGTTGTTTGTAATAATATCACAATTTGGCCTCTGGTGAGATACGTAGAGTTAGCAAGTTATCCAAGGATGGCCTGACCGGGAAAATACATTGATCTCAGAGAAACCCTTGCGTCAAAAGGTGCTTATAATTCTGCATTTCGTCTAGTGAGGTAACTGAAGTTTATGGCCCATCCAAAAACTTCAAACGATCCGCTACCTCGCTTTTTTTTCCTTAAAAAAGATTATTACCCTATAACATTTATTCCTGACTTGTTGTTCGTTAACTACTCGTTCTCGTTTTTCTAAACAAAAATGTCACACTTTTTATATCGAAGTAAAAACCGAATGAAATGTGATATTCGTAGTCCTTATTGATTTTTGTAAGATAATAAATAAGAAAATTTGAAAAACACTACGCTCTTTTAAACCTGGACTAGAAATCCCAGGGTTTTTCTTACGTAGATCAATAGAGACATAGTTCCCCATGGAATTCCCGAGGTATAAATAATTATTGGACCTCTCGCTCGCACTTACAGGTCTTAGCAACGATAAAAGTTATGTACGTAGCAGATGTTCGCATATTATCGAAAAACATCTGACGTAAGCGAACTGAACAATTACCAGAAATAACATTTCAATGACTTAAAGCCTTATTGAAACAGAAAGAATAAATAAAAATATGTTTATTCGTTTGTTATAACAAAAATATTGAATCATATCCATACCAAAGAATGTTGAGTATTATTTATTAAAAAGGGGAATGCTTTCATAACGCCTATTCCATTAGGAGTAAATAGAAACAGTAGGCCCGCTCATCGACGTCCGTTTTTTTCACTAACGGACTATCAATAATAGGCGGCGGTGCATTTGACGTAATTTGGTCGCCGGACCGGTATCCGGTGTATCATTCATAATTAACATCGTATTATAATACGTGACATAATAATAATCGGATAAAAAACTACGGTCCGTCGTCCGGCGAAAAAACTAACGTCCACAAACGCTTTTTTTATTAAGCATGTGATGTATTACGTGTTTATTATTCCATGAAGACGAAAGAGGGCGCTGGTTCTACATGAATGGAAATTAGCGCCGGATTATTGTCACAAAGAGGTGAAATCTGATCAGCTTATGACGAACTTGACGAGGAGGGATGGCCCCGAACAAAGTCGCTCTCGACCTTTGACTATCTTGGCAACAGAATTGTCTTTGATCACACTGATAAAACAAGACTTAAATACATTTAGTGTGGTTGTAACCAATTCCCGAAGAGGCGGGCGACCAGCCGTAAAATCAGTAGCCATAACCTATAAAGTATGGATTACAATCATACTGTGCCATCCCCACATGAGTGGGAAAAGGGATGGGATACGATGATGTTCCGTGCTTAGTTATGGACGTATTAGGCTTTGAGATATATAGATAATACAAAAACTTCGATGTTCATTTTTACCAATGAGTATTAGTTTAAAATAGTAAATCTCTATTTATCTCAACGGGTCAATAACCCCATTACATTATCCAGGCTAAAAACAACCAACGTTAATTCGAACGCAGTGACGTAACAACTGTCCTTACTTTTTGTCACTCTCAGAGGTGCCCAACTTAAGTTAATAGCAGAGGGCATATTCTGCAAGTCCACGGCTAATCCGCATCTTGCGTGTGGGCGGGACCTAGATTACTCCAGCCAGCCTAATCCTCCGAGGATATCCCCTCTTGATGCTGCTTGACTTTCGGGAAAGATCTCGATGAGCAGAGATGTTTAACCCTATAACTGCCGGGTAGTGCCGCATGACGTTTATTTTTTATATAGAAAAAGGTGGAAAACGAGCAAATGGTTCACCCGATATTAAGTAACCGCTACCGTAGGCATCTGCTACAAGTTATTGAGTTGTAGATGCGTTGTCTATCTTTAAGGGACAGTGGAGGGGTTAAATCAAGAAAAGGCTTTTTCCTTTTCCTTCCCTTCGTGCGTCAAATACGCTTCTACTTCCCATCTTATAATAGGCATCTCACTCATCAAACGTAACGCACAATACTACTTCACGCATGTCTTCTGCCTCGAGCCGGCCCATTCGTGCAACAGATGTTATTGTTAAGGACTCTAACATTGTTCAGACGCCCACGTGGGACACCGTTTCCTCCTCCATACACGCTCTGCATAGAGCATTGTCGGTTATTCTTATGTTAAGCAAACGTTTGTTAAAAAAAGCAGTGACCTGTGAGAGCCACTACAATCTTCCAGGTCTGTGACCAGTGCAGCCGAAGTCGAGGTCCGCCTGTTAATTGTAATTTTTTTAAAAACATTACCAGGAACGGACGTCAATTATTTTATCTTCTTTTATTCTATACTAATATTATAAATGCGAAATTCTTACAATTTAGATTCCATTTTCAATTCTATCTCTAAAGTTCTTTTCTAATTCACTATAATTTTTGATCTGTACGTATAAAGTTTGAGTATCGCTGGTACACGGCTTTGACGTCTTACTTAATTACAAGGGCCATTCTACTGCTCTAAGAGCCAGTCCACTTTAAAGGTTGTACATTGTCTCAGTCTCAAAAGATACTTCATAAAATTTTATAGTACAATATCAAGTGGCAGGTTTCGTGCGCAGTTTGTGGAAAACGCTGGAGATTATAATAGTTATAACACCGTACTTTCTATTCAATTATTTCTTCAAAATTACCGTACTATATTGTCTGTCTATCTATCAGCTCAGAAATTTTATAGAAATCTTCCGCTAACACTATTATAGGCCTCGTCAAACAGATGGTGTTGCTCGGTGGTCAGCGCGGCAGATGTTAATGTCAGTCGTGCACTATAATATCAGATCTGAGTTCAATGACGTCATAACGGCGTGCCCGTATAGTGTATAAAAAGTATACGTCATGAATGAGATTAAGGAACATAACTAATATTATAAATGCGAATGTGAGTTTGTTTGTTTGTTACGCTTTGGCGCCTTGTCTTGAACACATTGTCAGACTTATAGAAAATTACATTATCGTGAACATAACACCTTTATTAACAATATGGGTGGTAATGGTATGTCAATAACACTAGTTATGACTCGTGTTCCTATTGCAAGTTATTATATATACGGGGAATCACCGTGGCACGCCGCGGGCAACAACTAGTAGTATAGTTTCGTCTATACGGGCGTACGCGCAGGCCAGATGTGATATCTCGAATAGAAAAATATATTAATACATTAATATATATCTTCCCGTGGATATGATAGCCCTAGGAATGCTGCTACCCCTCTTACTAATAGTCGTGGTTATATTTGTGTCGACAACGGTCATGTTTAATACAGGGCTATCGTCATCACAATACATGCAAACATAATAGCAAGTTTGTATACGCAGTATAACAGGTGCACGATAATGGTGTGAAGGGTCCATTAAATTCAAATGTCACATATAAATTACGCTTAGAATAGCGCGCCGGCTGGTACCGTCTCATTGTACGCCAATGGAACTATTCGATCGTTGGATGTTGTCGTGCTGTGACATGCCTTGGGACCTGTGTACCATTTACAAAATGAAGATAACCGTATGTAGAAATTATTTTTAAACAAAATATGGTGATAAAAAATCCAGTGTATTGGGAGGCGGTCAGTTATGTACGGTTCTAAGATATCTTCCACTCGTTTTTCACATTCGAAACGACACTGCCCACAATAATTTTCTCATTTAATATCTTCCTGCCCTTCTCCCACTTACGTGGGGTCAGCACAGTATGATTGTAGTCTATACTGTATAGGTTTTTGGTTGCGGCGGACACCAACTCTCCTTGGTAATAATTTTACCAGTGTGTGTTGCCAGCGATGAAATACGGTACTGAAACGTAGGACCGCCGGGACTGAAACGAGGGACCCCTCTACGAGCGCTAAACGGGTCAAGGTCACTCAAATAGCAGGGAGGGGGCAATGCTCGAAGTCAGCTTGATCGGATCAGAAATGACGTGACCCACAGTAGAACCATGGCTACCGACACTTAACGAAGAATTGGAAACATTAAGTGGCAATGAGCCCGACACATCGCTCGCAGAACGGATGGCCGATGGGGCCGAAAGGTCCTAGAGTGATGGCCGCGTCTAGCGTAGGTAGGCCTCCTCTACGATGGAGCGATGATCTGGTCAAAGTTGTAGAATCCCACTGGATGAAGACGGCAGAGGATGGGTGAGGAGACTTTGAGGCGATGAATAGGGTAGGCCTACGTCCATCTGTTGAATATCGGCTCACCTAGCGAACTATTTTTTCAGTTTGTCGCAACGTGTCGTTGTCAATAAATAAGCGATTTGATAATGCATAACGCACCGCATCGTTAGAAGTCCTCGTGGATTATAATAATATATTAATAACAACTGTCATGTGCAAACTTAATCTCCCTTAATACCCTTCTAAGTAGACCGAGTTATGAATGTTAATCCGATTTTCACCGAGTTTAGTAGATTCCATGACACACAACAGATTTATCAACATACATATGACAGGAACGGATGGTGCATCAAACATACGCTTTTATTGTGGAACTACCGACCCGCCCCGACTTCTTACGCGTAGTATCTCCCTACAACCCATCTCTACATACTCTGGACCTAGCGGGTTAGGTTATATAAGTTGGTCTGAATCTTTTCCTGCTACCACTGACATTGTTGCCATCCTGCCACTGCCTTTGGCAACATAAATTTGACTTCTCGCTTTTAGTACAGCCATCGAACATAAAAACTATTTTATTGTGTCGCAACAAAAAGTTTTCCATATTTCAATTTCATATAAATTTTACGCATTTTATTTTAATTATTTATGGTGTTTTAGTAGAGCAAATGAGCCCGATAGGCCTGAGAAATACTACATCAAAAAATACTTGCGTGGAAGTAAAGTAACTCCATGTTTCGTCTGATCACTCGAAGAATCGGATTACTTAAAGTGCTAGGTTGGTAGAATGGTTATTAATTCAAAATTCAAAATATGTAAATCATTTCCTGCGTTTTGCAAATCAAGTTGACATGAAGAACCTGTAACAACCTAAGTCGAATCATCGTATAATGGTCACTGCAAGTTAAACGTATTACTGCGTAATATATTCAAACGTGATTGGGCGTGACGTCACTCCACTACCCGTATATAATCGAGTTACTGCTATCAATGCAAATTTCATTGTACTCTCTCTGCACTGGGAGTCTATACACGAATGAAATAAATTCTAGCCTCGATTACGAAGGCTTAGAAGCAAGCTCCTTGTATATTAACTGGTTGACATCCACCAATATCTAGAGTAATCTAGTGTAACTGTTGCACTCATTATTGGAAAGAAGGTAGGTAGGCCAAAGGAAACGAAGAGTTCAAGTCTCAGGTACCTATCAGTTAAAAGTATTTTAATTTATTTATTTTATATTCAACAACAAGATTAACAATATTTTTAGACAATTTGCATATGCATAATATGTTAAGGATTTGTGAGCTACCTGAATCATATGGTCTTATTTACGGCACAAGAAATGTATACCCTTATCTGTTATTTGATCAGACCTAGAATATATGACAGGTAATATTATGTACCTTGTACATAAATCAAAAATTGCCCGGCAGTTTTAGCTCTCTCCCACTCTCTCTATCTCTATCTAACTATATAATCTACGTCCTGATCAAATAACAGATGAGGGTATCAATTTATAATTATCTTATACTAATAGGCCGACTTAAACACCAATAAATGCGACTAGTAGACTCAGTGGTGCACCCTATGACTACGTCAACCTGTACTAATAACACCTTGCTCATCAAAATCGGTCCTACAATTTAGGATATAGGTCACAATAGAACTGACATACATACACACATGTACATACATCAGAAAAACATTGCAAGAAACAAAAGAGAAGAACAGAAAGTTTAATTTTATCTACATTTCTGTTCACATGTCTTTTTACTTTAATTAATTTACTTATCAAGAACTAAATTGCCTTAGGAATTTATTAGCTTATAATTTTCTATTGTAAACATGATAAAATTAAGAATAGTCTTTGCCTTGTCATACCGCCTTAGCGCTGTTCGTGTATTATTCAATAAACAAGATGGTTCATATTTCCTTGTTTATGTTTTATTTTATTGTCTTTCTCCATTACTGGAATGTGTTATATTAGGAGCATTAGTAGTCTATCTTATCTTAACAATAAATAAGAATATACATACTTAAGTTTGGAGATCGCACCGGAGGGTTTTAAAAAAATAAAACTTACATGTTAACCGTAGGAGAGTTTAATACGGAATGAATTTACAATGGCTTTGTCTTAAGTCGAAACGTTACTTATCTAAGTGTATCAGGTTACTTGGCAAACAAGTCCGAGAATCCAGACTGCTGACATTAGCGGCGCCACATACTGTGTCTTCTTCGAACATCGTTAACATGATGTTATGGGGATAGATAAGGGTGGCCTAGCATTCATAACGACATACAATTGACTTTGGTTTTCTTTCGTTGTTGTTATTTAAGTTTTGATTCATATAAAATAACTAGCCCTTCTCTGTGCGGTTTCACCCAGTAATATTTAATTTAAACGAAATATTATTATCTTCTTGTGAAGAATTAAAGTAGTTCGTAATAAACAATATTTCTTTTCCTCAGTTCATTGTCGGCTCTTAAGGCTAGCGGGATGTTAAATAACTTATCACATTCCTTAATAATTGGGCTGTTAAGCGCGAAAATATTTTTCATTATTTTTTTTTTAAGAATTTGTTTCCAATCCCTTGCTGTACGCACATTAAACGACTTAGTTATAAGCTAATGGGAATTTATTTTAGGAGCTTTCTCTTAGGGCAAAGAAAATAGGCGGTAGATAAGAATATCATGACGAGCAGGATAGAGTTTTTGGGATCTACATAAATTACAACTAAACCTACATTTTGAAATCCAGGGGTATCGAAAATAATCATAAAAATGTTGATTTATTTCATGCATGTTTCAGGGCATATCGTTCATAGGTTGGCACCAGCGCACTAAGCTGGAGCGTGTCCTGCTGATCTCCTGTGCGGTCCTGCTCGTCGCGACGCTGCTGACCACGTCGATACTGCTGCTCGTCAGGAGTCCATCCTACCTGCCCGTCCCGCCGTGCTACCGTCCCGAGCCCACAGGTATTGCATCGCTAGACAAAATTATAGTCTGCTGATTTCCCGCGCGGTGTTGCTACAGTGCTGACCACCTAAACGCCAGGCTACTTGCCCGTGCCGCCATTCTACTATCCTGAGCTTTTAGATAATGTAGTGTTACGCAATAGCTAAGGTTCCAGGGAAATCTCACCAGAATAAATATCACGTATCATGAACCAATTATTAATAATGAAAATCTTAACCGGCCAGGGTCCTTTAAAAAGTACAGGCAAGTAGAAAACTCTTCTGAACTCGGAGAAAGACTACAATTCAAACAAATCGTCTCCCTAATATTATCAGAAAAATATATCAATGTTTTTTAGTAGTTTTCCAAGCGAGCAGACAGGGTATTAGCGAGAGGAGCGGGTCAGTAGCTTGTGCGAAGGGCGAACTGACCCTTGTGAACACAAGGTCAGACAACATTTGTGTAATCCTGAATAATGTTGTGGTTATAGGAATAAGCGATAGCGATTTCAAAAATTTTACTCTGTTAAAAATGATACTCATCCATTATAGTTAAAATATATAAATAAATAATAACAACAATACAAATTGATAGAACAATATTGAAATAGAACATAACACATTTGCATAAAAAAGTTCTGTTCGTTAACGTTTTTCTACGCGACTTATGGACACTTACACTATAATTAACGTGACGCGTCTTATATTATTTCACTCTAGATACAATTATTTACCTTTTTAACTCGACGACGGTTTGAGATAATTTATTGTTTTATGTTTTGATGAAGTTAAATTATGATCAATGACTATTTTCTACATTTGATTTTTTAATCATTTGCTGCCCAAATCCTCGATTAAATTTGTGTTCGATAATAATAGAGAATAATTTCTGTCGAAAATTGAAATGGATTTAACTAACAGGAGTGAGAGAAGTGAGAATAAAATAGTCAAGACTGTAACGCTCAGTCTATCACAATGCTACGGGTGTTATTTCCTCGAGCGAGACATAGCAACTGTTTACGGCCTCACTGCGGTGGCCGTAGAATCGTCTCGTATTCTCACAGAATATAATTTAAAGTATAATCTCAGTATAATTTCGTTTCATACAGTTACCGTGGGTTTACACTGCCGAAAACATTCACATGAAACACATTGTCATCTCTTTTTGTTCATGTTCTCTCTCGTCATCGGTTTTCTTCAGAGAGAAAACTTGTATCGCGACACGATTGTACGCTACTGGCAATCCACGGTTAAAAAGAGTTGTCAACTCATAACAAGAATTTAGTTTTTCTTTATAGTAACACGGACTCTCTTGCTTCATTTTCAACTTAGAGCTTAATAATTTTTCCGGCCGGGTGGTCCTGTGAAATCTGGTGACGATCCGATCAACATAATTAGTACTACCCGTACGAAGCCGCTGTAAATACTAGTGATATACAATTTCCTTTTATTTTCAGAAGATTCGGACGTGTGTCTATCCAGTTCGTGTATCTATACGGCTAGTGAAGTGATCAGGGCCATAGATGAGAAACAGGACCCGTGCGACGACTTCTATGAGTTCGCTTGCGGCGGATGGATCAGGAACAATCCGATTCCCGAGGGCAAGTCCAGTTGGGGTATCTTTAGTAAGATCGAACTACAGAATCAGCTGACGATCAGATATGCACTCGGTGAGTTATCTTAAAGATAAATTAATTGATTTGTTTTTCTTTGTACCTTTCCACTTACTTTTAAAAGAGGATTGAAAACAGTTTATGTTGAACTATCTGTTCATGAGTAAGTTGTGACATTTCCCCCATTCCCTTCCCCACCCCTTAAAAGAAAGGAGATAGCTTTCTTATTTCACCTTTTTTTTCCTATGTCAAATACTGGTAACACAAGAGTTATTATATTTAGAGATTTCTGTACCCTACATTACTACTCTTATTTTCCTTATTCCCTAACAAACACTAACAACGCATCCGTATACATTAACACAAGTCCAAATGAGGCGCTTGGTAGATTCCCTATTTATTTAATGTAGGGAATAAGTCAGTCGCTATAATTTATAGGCCGCTTATCCCCCATCACTTTGGGACTTAAATTAGCTAAGTAGAAATAATAATATAGTGTGAATGATATCAATGGTAGTTATGTAATGTTGCTGGCAGACCACGTAATCCAGACTAATGAATAGAATTACGTAAAGATAAATTCTTTGCATCATTCAATCCAATAAATTGCATTAAGGGTACTGTCATTATTTACATGAAGCCATATAGTCAATTTAATATATCGTCGTTGTCAAACCAACCATTCCCGAGGAGGGTTGGCGTCAGGCAGGCGTCCGGCCGTAAAGACTGTAACCAAAACCTATACGTTATTATTAACGAAAAAAACGTGCTACTTTTTTCACATCACTTCACCGTAATGGAGATCATGTCGTCTTACTTATCTGAATTATCGTCCTATTGTTAATTTAATATATTTTAAAAGCTGTGCAGCTATTGAATAGGTTTTTGTTAGAGCATTTTGAATACATATCACTATGTAACTTTTATGGATTTTCTAAATAAACATATGTTAGTAATTTTGGATGTTCATAATGTGTACAATAAATTATCATTTCACGTTATCACTGAGTCGAAACTTTATGTTAGTATTATATATCTAGCTCGTCGGTTACGGGTACGCTTTTGTTTTCTTCTTTGGTATGTTACTAATATGATCGATGACTCCTGGAAGTCTCCTATTCCCCCTTCATAGGTTACATTATATTAAATCGTAGTGCTTCCAAGTTCGAATCGGCGAGTCGAGTAACGAATGGCCCTTTATTGCTTTTTTTAAAATAAAGTCATCTACTGAGCCGACCTTAAAATCTAAAAATTCATGTTTAGCATCATTTTATATATCCATATATCTCCATATCCATATTTTATATATCCATATATCACGATAATTATTTAAATATAATAATTATTCTCTCTGTGCTAGTTATATAGTAATAGGTATAAAGACTCGAAAACTAATTTTATATCTTTATATTACAGAAAAGGTAAACATTTCTGAAGCTTCCGGTGCTGAAGCTAAAGCGCGGATATACTATGACGCTTGCATAGACACCAATGAGACCATAGAGAAGCTGGGAGAGAAACCTCTGATCGGGGTTATTAAACAACTGGGTGGCTGGCATATACTGCCTAACACGATGCCGAAACCGCAGAAATGGGACCTGCAGAAGTTAATGCAGGACGTTCAGAATACGTAAGTTGTTTTATAATACTTATTAATACTTTATAATATATTGATGGATACTTTGTCCTGCGCGGTGACAAAATTAAATCGAATAAAATCACTTTACACACACATTTATTGATGTGTGACTTCCTCACTGAAAGAAAAGAGAATAACCAAACAAATTTTTGTTGCTAAAGTGAGAGGCAGTGTTGGTAGGGGACGCCCTATAAGCATTATTATCAATCAGATTAGCGGCTTGCTAATAAAGGGCGATTTAAGGATCATCTATAACCACCGAGCATGTATGGATAGATGTTGATGTATTATATGAATGTAGAAGCGAGAGAGGTGTGCCAGGATCGCGGCAAATGGAAATCCATGATCTCTGCGCACCCTTCTGGGTTGCAGGCTTGCGCGCATATTTATTTGTTATATTTAAAAACTGGACTGAAAAAAATTTCATTTTATTTGGAAAATAATTGGGCCTCCATACCTTTGTTGCCCGCAACTCCGTACCTAGAAATTATTAAAACTATTCCTCTAAATCCGTTGGTAAGTGTTGGTTACCGAGCAAGTCAATTTTTATTTACAAAGGTACCAACTAAACAAAGACATGTGATTTTTTTCTTATTTACAGATACAATCTAGGTGGATTGTTCAACTGGGCGGTATCCGAAGACGACAGAAATTCTTCAAAACATGTCATAGTTGTAAGTCTTCTACTACAACATACTAGCTTGACCTGTACATATGTCGCACATATATATCTGTCTATGTCTTGACGTAAATTGTACCGAAGATGTCCAATTGCTTTGATTTTACACACTTTTTACAGGCCTCTAATGATATTTCTCTGGCTCTCCTTTATTTTGCGGTGCACTCTTGTCTAGTCAATTTGGATTGGCAATTGCTGCGACCGTTATCTATCACTTACAGCTTTATTTGAAGCTTTTCATTTGTCATCAGCTTTACAGTGTCTCATTGTTATTTTGGTATTTACAGTTGGACCAAGGCGGACTGAATTTACCGACGCGTGATAATTACTTAAACAAAACGGCTCACAAGAAAGTCTTAGACGCTTACTTAGACTACATGACGAAGATCTGCGTGCTGCTCGGTGCTAACAAATCCGAAGCCAGAGCTCAAATGAACAAGGTCATCCTCTTCGAAACGGAACTCGCCAACATAACCACCCTCTCTGAAGATAGAAGGGATGAAGAGAGCCTGTACAATCCATTCACACTCAAAGAATGGCAAAAGTTGGCGCCGTTCTTGAACTGGTCCATGTTCTTTAATGATGCGTTCAAATTGGTCAATAGAACTGTAAGTATACTTTTTTATATTATTTTCTGACGCTAAAACAACACTAATTTCAAACAAACGAGTAAGATGGCGCTATTAATATTCTAGAACACGGTGTTGATATATGCAAAGAATTCGCTTGACTGTGAACCTTAACTTCTAGATAACTGACAATGAGAGATTAGTCGTGTACGCTCCAGAATATTTTAAGAATCTAACCAGAGTCATCCGGAAATACAGCAAGACCGAAGAAGATCAAAAGTGAGTATAAATCTTACTAAGAAAAAGGACTGAAATACTGAGAATATTTTATTGGAACAATAATAATAAATGATACGTTATTTTCACGTAAGTAAAACAAAAGACGAATTTACCAAAAATGTGTAGATTACAAAAAAAAACAAAGATTGTTAACTAGCTTATACCCGGGGCTTCGTGCCCATTCGTTTTATCACTATCCTCGTTGGAAAACTTGATTTCGCGTATAATAACTTGGTAAATGTCTAACAAGTTATTATAGGTCGCCATGGTAATGTATAAAAATAACAAAATGTCAAGAAGTCCGTATTGTCATGTGATACTGATTTACTATGGAAACATCAAGGTTTTTTTTTCGGGATAAAAGGTGCTACCCTATGTGCTTTTCTATTTCTTGATATGTGTATTAAATTTCGCGTGAAATCGTAACAACAAAAACAAATATTTGTTTCGTTCGGAAACATTCATTCGTTTTTTAGGTTGGAAAGTACTTTGCTTCGAACTCTGTCTCGAGTGAGCGAGTGCACGAACGAAGCAACTCACTCTTAATTTACTTTATCAATAACTGTGACTAATCATCTCATTCTATTTTCCAACTACCGAGCGCACAACATACCTACAAGTCCTAAGCTGTTCCACACATCCAAAGGCAGCACTGATCACATATTTGACAATTTCGTTTGCCTTGTCTCAATAAGCCGCATATAAGCTTCGATACTCAATGAAACTTGGCTCGGTTTAACAACTGAGAATAACTGGAAGATTTTAAAACAAACAAGTCGATGTTAGTTTTTTGTCTTTAAAATATATCTTTATTTTCCTGTAGAACAATTACCAGCTATATGATGTGGCAAGTGTCGCGCTCTCTATCCACCTACCTGTCCAAGTCCTTCCGAGACGCCACCAAGATCCTGAGGAAGGCATTGTTCGGCTCCGAAGGGACGGAGGAGTCGTGGAGATACTGCGTCACTGACACTAACAATGCTATCGGTGAGTTATTATTTTGGAAGAGGCTGCAAAGCGAGAGGTTCATCAGATGTGAAGATGATATGTCCGTACCGTGCCGTCCTAAAACATAAACTACACCAGAGGAACTGCAGATGCTTGGCAATACTCGCCAAGGTCTTTTCGTGGTTTGATTCAGAGGTTCGCGGTGATAGAGCCTGCAACAATAACATCTGTTTCACGAATTGGCTGTCGCCACCGGTGATATACCACAACCTCACAGGGGATAGGCGTGAACTCGAAGTATTTTTCGTATCGTCTGATAACTGGGGTGCTGGAGGCCTAATCCAAGTAGTTTTCTCCCTTCTTATCCTTTTCTACTAAGGAAACTATAGGAAAGAGAAGAGGATTTGACGGAGGAAAGGATGGATGGTTAGTACTCATAAAAATAAATATGTTCTTGTTGTTTATTGTCCTCTGTTTTTCCGGTTTAAGGTTTTGCTGTCGGCGCCATGTTTGTTCGTGAGGTGTTCCATGGGGAAGCAAAGACCCAGGGGGAGATCATGATAGACCACATCCGGACCGCATTCAAGGATAACCTCAAGAATCTTGACTGGATGGATGCTGAGACGCGGCAGGCTGCCGAGATCAAAGCTGACGCTATTACTGATATGATTGGTAAGAAGGCTTTCGTGTCTCTTATAGATAATACTGCTATATAAGTAAAATTGGCGAAGAAGTTGTGGCCCACCAAAATATGTATTGTTGTTAGTACATCTGCCGAAACTGATCGGAGTTGTAATAATTATGACTTGTGTAGGACAGTAGAATTTAATGCGTCATGGTAGAATATAGAGGATCCGGTGAATTGTATTTTTCCCGTGGTCTGTGCGAGCTTCTGCATGTGCATCAACTCCAGAACGTACCGGGCGTTGACATTAAGAATGTGACCGTATCACGCTTAAACTGACACTTTTATTAACCAGGCTTCCCCGACTACATTTTGAACAAGGAAGAGTTAGACAAGCAGTACTCAGATCTGGACGTGAAGCCCAACGAATACTTCGAGAACAATATCGCCTTCAACGTGTTCACCTTGCGTCACGACCTCAAGAAGTTAGACCAGGAGGTCAATAAGACTAAATGGGGTAAGCTATAATGGATAAATATTTCGTTTTATAATATTGAATCTTCTATAAAACCAAAGAGTGCATTATACAATGATATCTTTACTTTTTAATACAACTCAAATGTTTTTTTTATAACAGGGATGACTCCGTCAACAGTTAACGCGTACTACACTCCCACGAAGAATCAAATAGTGTTTCCCGCCGGTATTCTGCAGCTACCATTCTACGACGGCGACAACCCTAAAAGTGTGAACTATGGCGCGATGGGCGTGGTCATGGGGCACGAATTAACGCACGCGTTTGACGACCAGGGGCGAGAATACGATAGGTGAGGAAGCTGTCACTTACCATTATCACAGTATGGTTGTTCTAGTTACTTGGGCCTCATTTCCTTTCCCATCCCTATTTTTGTCTTCTTCCATCTAATAATAAAATTGATAAGGATACGTTTAAAAAACAAAACCGATTTCAAATCACAGTATGCGAGAGGGAGATGTCTCCGTGCCATTTTCCTCTAGCCAAATTACGTTGAGCCTTTGTTTAACTCGACGTTGGGGATTCTAGGTGTCGAGTTTATGTGGGCGTAAAGAAATCAAACTCGAGTCTTAGGATACGCAATATATCTACGGAACTCAAGGTTATAAAATAAATACAAGCGTTTGCTTGTTTACCGCTTTCTTAAGAGTTAGGTATTGAGTAAGACCCAATACCCATCCCAAACTTCCTCTTTCCTTGTTGTACCTCCTTGTTTATGCGAATTTTCATAACTAACGGTTATTTTAGATTAAATTACTCTTGGTTCCTTTTTCGCAAAAATGCGGTTAAAAGTCATAATGATAATAAATAAACTTTTTTAATATGTCTCCCCACTGCAGGGACACAGGTCTCCTCTACGAGACAGGGAAGGTTTGGTGGTCCTCTGGTTCCTCACGATGTCTTCCTTCACCGTTTTTGGAGCAGTGGTGATGAAATAAATTACACAAAGTAAAGCGCCCATTTGAGCTCGAACCCACAACCAAACCATTGCATGCAAAGTAATAAATATAAAATAATTCATTCCTATCATCTTTCTTTGCTAGATTCGGGAATCTCAACCAATGGTGGAACAACGCAACCATCGGCCGCTTCAAGAATCGCGCCAAGTGCATTCAAGAGCAGTATTCTAATTACTCCATGGAGGGAGTTTATTTGAATGGCAAACAGACATTAGGTAAGTAATAATTATACCGCTCACAGATCTCCCAGAATCTCAAATCTTATTTAATTAAAAACGCAATGCCAGGATCGTGCCAATTAGAAATATAATCTCTGCCCACCGCCATTTTGATTCAAAATAAAGTGAAAATGAAACGAAAATGCAAATGATAATTAGAATATAACTTTGTTATTTATATCGAATCAATTATTACCAATATTATTGAAAGAAAAAAAAACCCCTTGACCTCAGCTTGGAGAGGCTTGCGTCTAGTTGTAACTTTATAAAAGCTGACAGATGGGACACATATTGGCAACTATAAATTTATTGTTACAGGCGAAAACATAGCAGACAACGGCGGACTGAAGGCGTCCTTCCACGCTTACCTGGACTACAGCAAGAACGCCAAAGTTAATTATACCTTGCCTGGCCTCAAGTATAACCATAGACAATTGTTCTTCATATCTTTTGCCCAGGTATGTAAAACGAGAATCAGCATAGATTGTGGTTAGCTAATACTACCTCGATTCCAGCAATAATGGATAATTTTATTGAAATTAAAACACTTCTGATATTTCGGTCCTTACAGTAGGAAATTTGGATTTTAAAACGAATATAGTGTTTCTCATACAGTAATCACCGTGATATTGTCGATGATTGATGATTTTATTTATGCTATAGTTTGTTTCAAATCGAGGTGGAAATTTTGTAAACAAACAAACGTCACTTTCAACATGTAACATAGCGGCCATTACACTTTTTTCATCGGAAATGTTGTAACTTTGCGAGTAACAGTTGAGTAATTAAATTTCCAGGTATGGTGTTCGTCTATGACCAAAGAATCGACCAAAATGCAAATCGAAAAAGACGATCATACCGTGGCTAAGTACAGAGTGATCGGTCCTATATCCAATCTGAAGGAATTCTCCCGAGAGTTCAACTGTTCCGTCGACTCCAAGATGAACCCCAAGCACAAATGTGAGGTATGGTAAAGGTAATAGGGGCGTTTTGCCCATAAATATAGCTGGAGAGCTTTAGCTGTGCTCCATTGTATTGGCAGCTTTCATTTGTATAGCATAAATGTAGACAACATGAACACTAATATAATTAATAAATGGAACTATTATTTTCATACATTTGACATTACTACATTCAAAGTTATCTCACATAGATACAGCTACACTGACAAGAGCAGGAAGACCTGGGCTCTTAAATTATATTTATGATGACAGATTTTTATCAAACGACTAGCAAATGCTCGTGACTTTGATCGCGTGTCATTTGTATAATTAGACGATGTATAAAATTTAATTACGGTATTTATTATTATCAGGTACGCAATAAAATGTAAACAATAGATTGTTCTTATTTCGAGATGGCATTATAAAAAATTATATAAGTTCCAAGTATATTCATACAAAAACTCTATTCATAAGAATCTGAAATGATTGTTCTGGTCCACTAAATACATCGGTACATCAACCCATCGCTAACGAAATAATCGAATGAACTGCGTTTAAAAAAGCACGCAAAGTTTCTACTAGATGGAGTTATTCTCAATCCTTAAATATTTTTTTATTGTAATCTGAACAAGGCTAATATACAATAAAATGCAAAGTTTACAAATTAATCTAACGGTTTGAAGGGGCTGAAAATCACGTACAAAGATTCCGTTACATACAAACCGGGCTAATACCAGGTTATCATTGGTCATTTATATGCAGTTATAACTACACACTTTTAATAAAAAAATCAAATAGATTCACACCAAGCTGTTATAACGTGTTAAAGGTTTATAGTCTATTCTATTTGACAGATGTAGTACATGTAGATTATAATACAACCAAAATGTATAAGAATGCCTTTCGGGAGTCGAACTTTCAGCGAAGTCTGAATATATTTCATTTATTCATTCTATTAGTGTATCGGAGGAGCAAACGAGATCAAAGAGCATTTGTATTTATTATTTAATTTTTATAGTGGAACAGATCATTAAAACGGGTAATGTAAAATTTAGAAGGGAGATTTCATTTTTGTGCAGAGATATCAACAAAAATTAATTGAAATTTTAATTTCGCAGATTATATGTATTTATTATCTATTATTTACACGCAATCTGCTTTTATCTTTAAAAATGTTGGCATTTTTTTAAATATTCCAGAAATATAATGTAGTGTTTTAGTTTTTTTTATTAAAAAAATTATTTTAATAAATAAAATTATTGCTTTCGATTTGATTTTAAGGCAATGCAATTATGTTTTAACAGCATTGCAGATATATTAGAATGTTATGACACTGTAATTGCGTTCGTAAAGTGTTTTATTTTCTTGTCTCATGGATGTAAAATACAAGAAATCAATATATAACCTGAACTCATTTAGTATAATAATTTTACGTGTCTATGTTTGATACGATTTCCTAGTGTAGAAACACCAAAATAAAAAAATGGCTGTAATTTTTTTTTAAATACACGTGCAATAAACTAAAACATAGAAGTACTTAATTTTAGTTAATGTTACCACATGCAAAATATCCCTATAAATGCCACGTACAAATGTAGATAAGCATATTAGCATATATATGCATGTTACCGAACGATTGATGACCTTCGTCAGTTTATATTTTGACTAGGCATATTATAAACTGTCAACAAATTGTGAAGTGAAATATATATTTCTATATACATATCTAATATAATGAAACAAATAATTATAATTAATTATTTTCTATTCTTACACAAGCAAAGTATCAAACACAATCGGTCCGTGACATACATATTATTATTTAAAAAATATACACAAACTTGATAAATGTGTATGGACTTTTTTATGACGCTGGGCCGCTGGACATATTAATTAGTCTGACAAATAAATATAATTTGAAGATGCGGCATTATATATTTATATATAAAACGTGTTTGGTAAAGATTATGTTTATTTATAATTAAAGTTATGTGGCTAGGAGAATTTAAATTATTTATATGTTGTATATGTATAGTAAATATTTTATAGCGAGATACACTGCATATGTTTAGATAGATGTTTGTATAACATATAAAGGTCATTTTTATTAAAAAAAAATATTTGAATGTAAGATTTATTAACTTCTTATACATGTTTTTTATTTATAATTTGATTTAGTTATTTATTATTTGTATTTTATTGATTGGACGAGTTTTATTTTGTACAATTTGACATCCGTCACAATGAAGTTCTAAATATGAGATATGTGAATCATTGTAATTTATTTTTATTTATGTTTTAATTAAGGCTAAGGTCACTTTTATTATATAATATAGTTACCACGAGTCAGGGCCGTCTTAAGCAATACCAGCGCCAGGGTGCGAAAGGCAGGCTGCGTGCGTGCTTTCATTGTAGTACTTATTGGAATGGCGGGCGGCTTGCGCCCCTAGAACTCTGCGCCCGGGTGCCCCGCACCCCTTGAACCCCCGGTTAAGACGGCCGTGCCACGAGTGTTAAAATAAAGCTTATTATATGTATAAAACTATAGTAAATAATGTTCCAAAAACGGACAATAATTTTTTGTCTTGTCATTTGTCCATTAAAGAATCTCTTCCAATTTCATTTTCAGTAAATATAAGAAAAAATACTATTTTTCCTAGCCGTACGTAAAACAGTTAAATATTCCTTTAGCTTTTTGACTTGAAATTATTGTCTGAAAGTTGTAATGCTATAATTCTAATGCTAATCATGAAAAGTGATCGTTCAATGATATTTCACTGTTCACACATATTGTTATTAAGTCAAATAATAAGAAAAAAGAGGTCTAGTGTTTGTTAACTGTAATATATTCCTTCCTATTGGGACGCATTCGAGTCTTCACTTTTCGAGCGCAAATGGCATATCTGCTACTTTTTGTGTTATAATTATAATATCATTGAATAGATCTGTGAAAACAGCTGTTGACAACGTCGATGAATATTCGATAAACATCGATTATAAACATTTGGCTATCGATGTTCACAAGTATATTAATAGGGATGCCATTCATATGAAATAATAAACATCTGATAGTAGCAGTAGATTGTTATCACATTTGCAATGTAATCTAATGGCAGCATTTTATTATAATAATATACAACTTACAACAATTGCCATCATCACTTTGCCACATTCGATTCGCCATGATTTGAGGAAATCTTTAATAAGACCGTGTTACTGTTTAACAAAAGACTTCAAGTGTTTAATAATTTCTTAACCACTGCCTTATAACACAACTGACAATATAACTTTTTTTTTAATTTGTCGATAAACGTTGTAGTAATTACAATAAAACTTAACAGTTCCAATTCGAAGAAATTATTAAGCCATCATATTTTAAATCGATAGAAATTGTTTACACGAGTAATCTGACTTCATTTGTTTGTACCACTTAATTATGTTGCACTGACAACTGTCAAAGTGTTTCCGTTATTTTGAGATTTTATAAAGATTATACCGAAATAAAAAAAATACATTTATAGAATATCATTGGTCAAAGCAAAATGCCTAACTATTTAACTTTCAATACTATTACATTGTATAGATTCATTCTGACATAATATCTGCCATTTTGCATAATTTATAAAGTAGTTTACTAGTCAAATGTTGTATTCACAAAAATATGTAAAAAATATGATTGTAACAAACTTTTGTATAACTCGGTATTATCTGAGAGTACATTATTTAATATTTCATTTAAAGCTTTTTATTTACTTTGCCAAACAATGGCATTTTTATAGAATATATCGAAGAATGTTTTGAATTATTTTGACTGATTTGTATTGCGTGATGTTTTAAGTTTATGTAAATAAATTACTGTAAAAATATATACTTATTTTTCTTATTAAAAGGACAAAAGAACATGCTTTTGGCCGGATGTTAAATACTTTGCTTGCTTGTTAATTCCTAAAAATTAAATTAAAATATGTTAGTAGATTTTAATAGAAATGTTGGTGTAAAACAAGGCAAGGTATGAAAGTATATTGGGAGCGCATGGTCATGAATGTGTGTCAACGAGAATGGCGAAGTGTCAACGAGAATGACGAAGTGTCAACGAGAATGGCGAAATGTCAATGAGACTGGCGTCTTCTCGCGGTGTGCATTTTGCAGTGAAGAATTTTGCTGTGGCAAAAACCTTGTTTTTCCACAAGAAGATTCATATGTATGCATGGGAAAGGGAAGACAGAATAATAAATGTTGTAGTTATGGATAAAGACTGAAAAGCACGGTAGTAAGTGCGAGAGCTTATCGAGGTTACAAAGTTGGAACTGACCATTATCTAGTTTTATACCGGATCAAGGTTGTGTTCAATCCCGGTAGAGCGTATTAGAGTAGAGCTGTTGCAAGATGATAGTGTAAAAGAAAAATATTTGAGTTGCCTGGAGGAAAGTTTTTGCAAGTTAAATTTGAAAGAAATGGATGTTCAGAGTGTTTGGGATAAAGAATGGATGAGTGGAAGCTGCCACCGTAGCATTTGCAGTGAGTAAGAGGAAGGACGCAAGCAAAGCTAAGACGGTATGGTGGGTTTTTGATCTTCTTTGAGCGCTGTTCACTTTCCAATATGTCTACTGCTATAATAAAATAGCGATATCCTTTGTTAGAAGACATGGGGTCGATTATGGGGTAAATTTTTCTATTGGTGTCCAAGTATGTCGGGACACCTTGTTGCGCTGGCTTGCTATGCATTCATGAA
This sequence comes from Papilio elwesi, assembly GCA_029849275.1. NCBI lineage: Eukaryota > Metazoa > Arthropoda > Insecta > Lepidoptera > Papilionidae > Papilio > Papilio elwesi. Next base: position 3,299,794 of record CM056709.1, read on the forward strand.
CCATTTCCTACAACCCTTTTTCATTGATGGCCAAAAAAAACGATCTGCGAAGTTTCTAAAAATAACTTCGACGGAAAGACGGCACATGTAACCCATAGAGAGAACATCACCTTTTATATACATAGACCAAAATCAAACAAAAAACCCCACGGGAACCGTACATTTTTCCGGAATAAAATGTAGCCTATATATATGCTATTCCAGACTGTAATCTATCGCTGTGTCAAATTTCATCCAGATCCGTTCAGTCGTTTTTGCGTGAAAGAGTAACAAACATCCATACATCCATACTTACAAACTTTCACATTCATAATATTATAGTAGGATTAATCCCACTCTTTATTATTTTATTTATAATATTCAAATTCATCAATGATCAACATTGACATGCAACCATCCGATATACTTATCGCTGAGCATATTTCTAATTTCTATTATAAATTGTAATAAAAAATCTACCTGTTGTTTTTTTAAATATCCCAGAGCTACTAAATATTTACTAATTTAAATAGGAAGCATTATTCTATACATAAGCATTGTACTAGCGATGTATCTATAAACCTATCGATAATTTTATTCCACAAAAGTGAAATGAATGATTACTATAAATAGTATCTTTTAATATTCGCAGACAATTTGTCGACATTTGTCGGTTACATTAAATTGTGCAGCGGATGAGATCGCAGGGCTCATCACAATATCGTATATACATAAATATGCTTTTAACGGAAATTACTTTTATCATTTTATTTACATTTGGCCATATTTAAGCTTAATCTTGTTAAATAAAATTACCAATAAAAAATAAATCATACAACAATGAGCTTTTATAAGAGCCTCGATAACAATCGTACATTTTATCGATACCGATAAACAAGCGTACTACACTATTTAGCCTGTTAGGTTGGTAGCATCGATTTTCCTAAAATATAACGTTAAATATTTGCATATTTATTGAGATAGTATGTTAAAGTAATATAACTCTTTTGTGCGGAGCTAAGCTTCTCAGTAACGTAGTTATTACATTCTCTTTGGACTATAGTTCGATTTATCGATAATTTGTCATGTAATGCAAGATCAAGGGTCGTAAAGGCACATATAAAGTTACGAATATATATGAATTTTTAATTTTGCTCTTACAAATATAAAATTTGAATTTTATTATGATTTTTTGTGTTGTTTACAATTCATGATAAACATATTAACCTTTTTCTCTTTATCCTAAAAATCACAAAATGGCGAACATCTGTCAAAACTGAACAAAAACGCATTGCTGCGTTTTTCGTACTCGTGCAGGTAAGATTTCTGATCATTTTATTTACTAACGTCAAAATATAAAAACAAGTAGGCCGGGAAAATAACTAAAGTTATGAAAGAAGAAATTATTATTTTTTAAAAACTCCCTTGTGTATAAAAACAAAACGGTAATTTGCTTATTACCACAATTCCTTGTTATCTATGTAATTATTTTGTGTGGTTTTTTTTAGCAAAATGACAACACTTTAAGATACAATAATAAATGTCATAATAATTATCTAAAATGGAGCAAATAGTTTTAAAATCTGAAGTGCAGTCTAATGGTGATATATTGCTATTCTATGTCGATGGTAAGTAAACCATTAAATATTATATAGATGTGTTTTAATACATATAAAGTTCTGCCTAGCATTTTTATTGTTAATCAAAACGGGTACAAAAGATATAATGATCATCAGACAAATATTCTGATTTAAGCAATAAGTTTATCAGATATTCTTCAGTAGTATGCTAGGTGTGACTGAATCGCATTGGAAGTGTGAACTAAAACAGGTTGTTGATATTGGATGCTATAACTTAAGTTGATATTAGTCCCATCATTCATTATTTGGGGTTAATAAGATATGTAAGGAAAATGCAGAAAAAATATTTATTTAATTCAATATAAATTATTGACTATTTCATAAAATTTGTCAAAAATTAAATTAGTTTTCCTTTGATAAACTGTTTTAAATATCATTTTTGTGTATAATTATTATATCCAACCTAACTTACTTGCTAATTTAAACATCCCTTCAGCTTATAATTTCCTATCAGTTTATGATATGCCTAGTGAGATTATAAACTGACAAAGTGCAAACTTGGTTAGTGACACAAACATGAAAATGTATGCTGGATACAGGAGGAGCAAAACCGATGTAATGGATCATAAAACAAAATGTCTTTATACTTTAGTTATGAGAGTATTACATTTTAGGACCTTCACAATAAATAGCATATAACCTGTTTGTTGCCCTTTTAGCATTTATCATTTTTATTTTATAATATAATATATATCCTATTTTATCTTCATCTTTAGGATACTGACAAAAGTTGCTTTATTGTAACTGTATTTAATTCCAAAAATATCTTCCTCCATCTATCTTTAAGATTAAATTGAATAAACTTAGAAGAAGAAGGTTTTTTGTTGTTTATTTAATGTTTCTGTTTGAATTTGTCCCTAGTGTATGCAGTCAATTCATTGACATAACTTTTGAGACATGTTGTGCTCATAAGAGGGACACTAATTTTATTTTCATTGGAACTTTTATCTTTTAGAAAATGAAAGCCATGAAGTGGGAGAAATAGCAAAACTTGAAGATCTAACGCAACATGAAGTTGTGGAGTTCCAAGAAAGTGATTTTGTGTTTGCTGACGAAGTTGAAGAATCAGTGAATGATTACTGTTTAAATAACATACAGAGAGAAACACAATTAAACAAAGAGTGGCAAGAAGAGGATGTTCATAAATTACTCAAGTTCTATGTTGATAACTTAAAAAATTTCGAATCTGGGACGGCAACAAATCCAAGCTTATGGGAAATAGCATGTAAGACAATATTTCAAGACAAGGATCCAACACTTTGTGAAGTTGCACTACTTAGCATCAGGCATAAATATGCTGAAATACTTGCAAATTATAGAAAAAATGGAGTGTTAGAGACATGGCCTTACAATGAATTATGTCATCAAGCCTTTCAAAATGATTATTATGTTAAGGAATACATTAATGAAAGTATAAATGATGGAGCAACCACAAATAATTCAAAACCTGCTGAAGCTGTAAAGGTTAATGACGATGCGGTATTGATAATAAATAGACCTGGAACTCGCAGAAGCCAAAAACATCCTATTGATGAAAAAGTCGAGCTCATGCTAAACTTATACTTAAGGTACAAAGATGTTTATCATAAGAGCAACTTGTATAAAGGTATTTGGCACAAAATTGCCATGGAGATGGGAGAAGAGGATGCAGAGTATTGGCATAAACGATTCCTCAATTTTAAACAGCATTACATAAGAATGTTGCATAGGCGTTACGAAGTTGGTCCTAATAAAATAAACTGGCCCTACATGAAAATATTTGATCAAATATTTGAGGGTGATGAAAGATTTAAAAATAAATATGCTGCAAAACCTTTAGGGGAAAATATTAGCCGTGAAGAAGAGAAAAACTTTAATGAAACAGAGAGGACTGTTTTGGTCAAGTACTATTTTGATTGCTTCCATGAATTTCAAGATCCGACCATACCAAATAAATTCTTATGGCATGAAATTGGCCGTTTATTGGAGAAAAATCCCGAACAGTGTAAACAGAAATATAAAGAAATGAAAACTGAACATTTCAATAGATTGATGGAGGGTGAATATGATATAGCAAATAGAATTCCAACAGCAATCATACTGGATAATATAATTGCCCGTGAAACTGAGACAGAACTAGCAAATCTTCAGGATAAAGATGAAGAATATGAACCTTGGAGTATGGGCAAGATAGATGAACTTGTTCAATTCTTATATGACAATATAGAACTATTTAAAGACTCGGTTTGTTATTACGTCTGTTGGTCTATGGTGGCTGAGAAGTTAAAGAGGAAGATTCACAGCTGTAAGAAGCAATGGGAGAAATTGACGGCTTTGTACAAGTCTATATTAGAGGATAAAAAGGAGAATCCGGATATGCAAATAAATTGGAGATACATTGACACATTTGATCGTATCTTTGACTATGGTATGGATACTAATCTTTTAGAGGGCTATGAAAGTGTTAAAGTAGAAAATGAGAAAAATGTTTCAGAGAAAATTGGTGGTGAGTATCATAATGTCTAAGAAACTCAGTCACAAATCTGGTTTACTAATTTTAAAAAGCCGATAATTGTTTATATTTGGATTTTTAGTTAGTAGTAGGGTCGCTTCTTTACTGCAACTTAATGACTGGCACAAATTTTGCTTATAGGGGAACATGGATCACTCTAGCTAACCCAGTTCCCTAAAGAACATCTTTTGCGATCTCCCTGAGCGATCTAGAGCCGGCCGGCCCTATTATTATTAATATAATATTTAACCCTATACACACACTGATTCGTTTTTACATTTTCGTATGGTAGAAGGTGGCAAAAAAGCATCTGACTAATTTGATGTAAGTGACTAACATGAACCTATCAAGATTTGTAGCAATGAAACAGTTCATAAGGTTTATCAGCTTTTGTGTGAAAAGAGAATAAAGTTTGATAAAGAAAAGAAGTATTGTGCCAAGCTTTTAAAATAAGGAAAGGAAAACATACAATAGTTATTGCGTGCTAGCATTTCTTTATTTCTCCTTTTAAGAAACACTATCCTCCTAACAAAGCTATTTTGAATCCTAGAATTAAATTGGTAGTCTGTAGATATGTCTATGTTCTATTTCTATCATTACAGTTAAAAAGGTACACATAGACAACGAGGCTAATGATAATTATTCAGAGGATGAGGAGATGTACGATGAAAGAGGATTTATGAAGCGATCCAAACGACGTACAGGCGAATCGAAAGCTAACAAAATACTCGAATACTATCTCAAAAATAAAGAAAAGTTTTCATGCTCACAACAAAAGAAACTATCATTGTGGGAAGTACTGGCACAACAATTGGGAATTACCGCGGTACAATGCGCACATAGATTTAGAAATTTGAAACAAATCTACACCAGCTACGTCCAAAGAGAGATCAATAAACCCGATATGCCAATACTCTGGCCTTACTACGCGATGTGCAAAAAGGTCTTCGGATATAGAGCTATTAAATCGAAATTGAAAAATGGCAAGATGGGCTCCGACGATAGCGAGGAATGGGCAGCCAGAGAAATTAAACAGCTCATTAATTATTTCGCCACTAACTATGATTCCCTTCATCAGAACTTAGAAGATCATTGTAGGTGGTCAGGTTTGGCCCGCGTTATAGGAAAAACGGAGGCCGCTTGTAGTGAGAAATTCCTAGAACTCCGTAAATCGTATCGAAAGTTGACGACGATGAAAGCGAGGAATCCAGAAATCAAAGTATCGTGGAAGTATTTTAATATCTTGGACAATATTTACAATTCAAGAGTAGAGAATCAAAAATTAAGTAATGATGATACTAAGTTTTTTATGTGTGATCTGGATGAAAGAATAAACATAGATAGCATTAAAACTGAATTATTTGACGGTAAGTTGCTTGGTTATTTTATTTGTACTTAAAATTTATTGGATTAACTGGTCAGTGTGAATCTAAACTCCGACCGATCAATCGTAAGCTATAAGTCTAGATTATTGCTGCTTTTTATTAAAACCCCGTAAGTCATAAAAAAGAGCAACCCTTCCAGTAGTTGAATCGACACCATTCACCTAATGTCTATAGTAAATATAAATAATAATGTAGTTAGTAGTGTAGTAGTATATATAACAAACATTTCGTACTCATCACTGTAGGTTAAGCTTATGGCTGACAGTACTAACCTCTCGGAAAATGGCCTGGTGCTCTAACACCGCACGCGCCCGGCGTCCTATTACACACTTCCGTCCTAATTCACTAAATCGTTCGCAAACATTTTTTACCACGGTCAAATAGAAACAATGTAGGTTATCAAACACTTCGGCTAATGTTAGTGCGGTTGCGCTGCCGGCCTTATGGATCCCTAAGTTTACCTAAGTATTGGCTGGAAATACCGCTGGGGACATCATTCTACAAAGCAGGGTGTCGTTTTCTAGCAATCCATTTATAAGTAAACAAGAGGTTCTGTTGCTATATTCACTGACCACTATTAATAAGTTAGATAATAAATTTAAAACAATGTGCTTCTGTATTTTCAGATGATGAGTATGAGTATATAATCGTCATTCCGGAAGAACAAGATTCTATGGACTGTGTTGATGATCAAACAAAACAAGATATTGTTGAATCCAATCAAATGGAAGAAGAGAAAATCGAATCAAAACAACAAATAAATAAATGGAATAAAAGAACAAAGAAACATTTATTGAAGTTGTATTTGAAATATTTAAGATCTCACAAGGGCAAGGAAATTGATTCGAGAGAAATGTGGAAGGAGATATCGGCGAAGTTAATGAAACCGGCGATGTCGTGTAGAAGAATTTTGATCAAACTGAAGAATCAGCACAGGATAACTGCGATGAATGAAGACTTCAAAGCAACATCGCCTTATAACTCGTTGATTGAAAAGATTATACAATTGAAACCGAGGTTTGCAAAAATCGGACGCGCAAAGTGTCTACAAGAGAAACAAACGTATGAAGACGTCGCTATTTCTAATGGAAAAGTCGAGAGAGCTTTGAAGTACTACTTGGAGAATTTGGAAGAGTTCTTGAGTCCGAAATTCGAAAAGAAATACGTTTGGCTGGAACTGTCCGACTTTATTAATGAGCCAGTCTCCAAAGTATTCAATAAAATCAATTATATCAAGAATTTATACAACAACGAGAATATGATTGAAGTGCAGTTTCTGGAATTGATGCAAGAGATATCAGCTAAAGAAGTACTTATAAAAGATTTATTGATCACGGATATAAAACCTATTAGTGAAGGCACTCTGGAAGACTTCTGGTCTGACGAAGAAATCGAACAATTGTTAACGTGGTATTTGACACACTTGGACAAATTCAAGAATCCAAAATACGTTAGAAGTTATCTTTGGATGGAAGCATCGGAGACATTGAATAAGAGTCCATTGGCTTGCTCAAAAAAGATGTCCGATATTAGAACTCTGTATAGAAATATGGTGAGAGAATCCCCTCAGGAGTTGAACGATTGGAGATTTTACAGCCTTTGTCAGAAAATATATGGCACTGGAAAGAGATTATCAAATGCCGTTTAGTCTTTGTTGATTTTAGTTGTATTTGTTAAGCTACTTTGTACTTTAGTTTTAGTATTAATTTTTAGCTTTTTTTAGTAATCATACTAATATTATAAATGCGAGAGTTTGTAAGTATGGATGTAGGGATGTATGGATGTATGCATTTATGCATGTATAGATGTTTGTTAGTCTTTCACGCAAACACGGATCTGGATTAAATTTGGAACAGAAATAGTTTATAGTCTGGAATATCATATATATACTTTTTTCCCAGAAAAATGTACGGTTCCCGTGGGATGATTTTTGTTTTTTGTCTACTTATATATTCCGAAACGGCTACCCGGGCGGATCACTAGTGTTATGTAAATATTAATTCCTGTCACAATATAACAGCCCCATTTTGAAAACTAGGAAAAATAAATAATTAGAACTCGTTGTTGCATATTATGGTTTCGCATGAATAGTTCATATAAGGCAACATAAATATGTTGCCTTCAACAGCAGGCAACATAGATATGTTGCCTTCTGTTGCAGTCATATTTCAGTCAATTTACACAAAACCATAATGGTTTATATACCTAAAAGTTACTTATGAATCTCCATCTATTGGTATAACCGTATAAAAATCCGTACTTTTTGAGTTCATTGAATTCAGACGCGGACTTTGTATATAATTTTATCTGTCGGAGATTGGATAAGAAAGGGGTGTCTCGTACCGATAGTCCTTAGTTGAGCAGGCGTACATTGTTCAGTGGATTATATCTTCGTGGGCGCAACGTGGGATACGAGCAGGAACGACTAAAATGTCATTGTTTTCCTAGAGGGGGCATTTACAGCTACGTCGGGGTCGCGGCAGCAGGGCGCAGAGGGCGCCTAGCCTAAGACTGTTTAAGAGTAACTTAGGGCCGTTACTTTATTATTACCGGAATGGATTATGCCCAGACTCTGTCGGAACGTGGCATTATAATGCTTGCGTCACATTATCAACTGAAGTTAGTCGCTGTACGCATTATTTGTCAAATCGATGTCCATGCTATTGACGTCCTCTACACTTCGTGCTATTGACATCTCCGATATATAAACATTTAACGATTTCTTCAAATAATCGAATAATAAAAATGCTTACGGATTTGTTGATTTCCATCCATAATTATCATTATTATTGCCATTTGCGGAAATGACCTGTTTTATTGTGAGAACTCTAAAAATCTTGATGAAAGAAGAAAAGCAATATCTGTCATATTTAATCTAGTGTAAAATAATTTTTATTACTAATGTAATTACATAATTGTAGTTAATTATAATAATTAATATTCGGCTTAAAATATTTATTCAATAAGCGTATTTTTATATAAGCAAAGAAACTATAAATTAATTCTGTTGCAGATGCAAATACAGAAATGACAAAAATAGTTTTGTTTTAATTACACCTTTCGTAAGAATATTTACCTAACCTAACACGTTTTAATCTTAGGGTCATACACAGCAAACTAGTTTCTATTTTCCTTATTTTCAACTAGTTTAGTCGACTGTAGTTTAATTTGTAGCATATAATGGAGGCTTACCGCCCGGTCTTCGCGTAACACACAAATGCCTTGCGGAATAATCTGTTGCCAGTGATATTTCGAAACCAATACGACTTAGGATTGCTCAAGAAAAGAGCGTACTCTTTCCTTAAAGGCCAGCAGCGCATTTACAGTTCCTTTGGTGTTGCGAATGTTCGTGGACGGCGCTCATCAATTAACATTAGGCAACTATTTCTTTGTCCCCTTCTTAAAAAAAATCAAGACGGTGCTATAGGGGTGGTGACTATTTTTTAGAATTGAAATCTGTATCGCACGTTATTCTTGTGTTTGCGGGTTGAGGGGCTTACACCGCAAAAAACATTTTTGCTGGGTATCCATAAGAGAAGCCTCTCTTTTTTCTGTTATACTTGTATGTACAATCTATTGGGCTATCAAACCTGAAGGTTTAGTTACATATTGTTATGTTTGCATAATACGCGAAACCTTGAAAAAAGTCAATGCTACTTGCAGATCTTAACAATGACCAAAATCGATATCGCCTTTCATGCGGAAACGATTAAGGAAGACTTACTCGATTTAGAAAAGATTGTTCGCAGATCGATGTAAGTAGTGGCTACGATATCCTTCACTATGAAACAGTCCAAGGTCCCGGGCGTCTCACTTGACACGGCCCCGCCATAATCCTATTATTTGTATCTAATCATATATTCTATAGATATAGTAAATATAGTTTACGTATAACGCCTTGTAGTAAGTATATAAGTTTTTTATGGGGACAAAATAAAAATTGAAAGAATCATGACGAAATTCTTTGCCCTGAAAAGAAAACTGAATTGTTTCACATAGCCAATAACTGTAGTTCAAGCTCCAAAATGATATCGACTGATCTTTACAAGAATATCGTTGTCTTCAGAAGTGCTTAGTTCTTAGAAGTACATAGTTCAGTCTTTAGAAGTAAAATAAAATAACTGTTTATAGGGAGGATACTTTGTCGCTGCTAAATATTAATCCCGATCCCGGTTTTGTTGCGCCTTGGTTTTATTCTTTGAGATGTTAAAATCATGATATTTTGTAGAACATAGGAAAAAATATTAACAGATTTTTTTAACTTACTGACAGCAAATCCCAAAAGAGAACTAGAAGTAAAAATAGTACGGATGAAATGAATACACATATAGCTCTACTGAGAACTGATGCATCCCCATGTACCCCGGGTTATATAGAAAACACCCCATAAGTAATGACCATGGAACCTGGAAAAGCCATTCCTTGGGGATTCGTTTCCATCAGGCTTGAGGTTCATCCGCTTGTCTTTTGGAATTCAACAATATTTCAAAATATCTTCTACATCTGCAGCATTCAATTTCAATGGAATTCACTTTCGTTATATATTTTAAAATTTTAAAAAGTAGCTTGTGCAAAATCCGCTCCGCTCGTCACACTGTACATTGCCTTATATTACAGCTAATTTATTCAGTGTTTCACTATTGCTGTAAACAGACGTACAGTGCTTGCTATATTGTGTTGTGTTATTTTTATACAATAATGATATCGTTGTATAGACGGTTCTATTCAAAAAATCGATATAATTTTTTTTTGTGACGGAAAATCTCTTGATGTAACTTAGGTGAAGGAAAATAGTGTTTTTAGGTTTCTGAACTGCACGTAATTTTGGGCTTTCTACTTATAATCTATGGTAACCTAAAATTTATTCAAACTTCTATATATTTGGTTTGATTTTATTTTAATAATAATTTTTCTAACAAACACAATGTAGGAAAAAATAATAATATTAGGATTTAAAAAACCTTAAGGGGTTTTTTAAATCTCTATTTAATTTAATTACATTTTTTTTAGTTTATCCTAGTGGATAATTAATCACTTACGCACTCATTTATTTGATTTTATCAGCCACGTCTATAATTCAAAGTTTTATTGTATTCATTTATTTAAAAAAAGTTATTTTTTTATTATTTTTTATTTTTATAATTCTGTGACGATTTTTGATAGATATCATTTTATATGGTTCCATTAATTTCAATTAAAATGACTTAAATGATCTATATTTTATATGCAGTAAAGAAGTCGGTGAAATCGTTTCGACCAAGAATCACTTCATACCTTTACCTTATCCTCTTTCATATCTTTACTATATATTTATATTTTTACCAATGTTACTAAGTGAAAAGTTTGATTGGGCGAAAACTAACTTAGGCTAAGCTCATAAGTTTTAATACACATAAATTATCTTATTTGAGTAAAATCAAAAGCGAGTGGTAGTGTTGGTAGGGGACGCCCTAGGAGAACTTATATCGATTAATTTAGTGGCTTATTAAAAAAGGGCGATATAAGGAGCACCCATAACCGACGAGCATGTGTATGCGTAGATGTATGAATGTAGAAGCGAGAGAGATGTGCCAGGATCGCGCCAATTGGAAATACATGATCTCTGCCTCTCTGGATTATATCGCCCTTCTTTAGTATGTCACTAATCTGGTCGATATAAGTTCTCCTTGGGTGTCCCCTGCCAACGCTGCCACTCACTTTTGCAACATAAATTTGTTTCGTTACTCTCTCTTCATTCATCCTGTCAACATGGCCGAACCACCGAAGCATACCTTTCTCAATTGTAGTCATAACATACACTTTTAAGCCACACTCTTCTCTTATAACGCTATATTTAATGTCACGCCTAACATACTTCTTAAGGATCGCATCTCAACGGTATTAACTCAAGCATGCTTTTCCTCCCAAACCCAGCTCTCATATATTAGCTCTAAGCCTCCATACATTAATGAAGGGACAAGTACAGCATTGCGTATTGCCAGGCGAGCCTTCTTAGGCACATTCTGACTCCTCACTACTGTACACATAGCCATATTTATTTTATTTGCCGATGACGCAAACACGTCAGTGATCGGCGTACAAGAGACATTTTACAACATGCAGTCCCATTCTTAATCCACACTCTCCGTCTTACACAGCTTTCAAACAATCATCCATAAAGAGATTAAACAGCCACGGGGATGCCACACAGCCCAGAGAAGAGAAGGCTGATTCCTCGGTATTTTTTACAATCATGCTGTGAACCCTTTACTTTATATAGAGGGACAATAACAGCTTTACACCAGTATTTTGGTGCAACGCTATGTCTCCAACATATATTGAAATTCTCATTTTCTTGCATTTGTGACCAATTTCCAAAACATTTTTATATTTGCCTCGAAGTCGTCAGCCAATCTTTTTTCATCCGTCTCCTTTCTTTCTTGCTTCTTTCTATTCACTACCTCTTTCACTCTCTTTCTCAAAGAACGATATCGTAACTTAATCCTTTCGATATCTTCATTCGCACAATCTGATTTTCTGGCTTTAGCTGCCAGTAAATCGAGCCATGCTTTCTTCTTCGCATTCACTTCCAATCGAACTTCCCTATCCTACTATACCGTGTTAGCTTTCCTTGCGTCCTTCCTCTTACTCACTCCACATGCTTCGGAGTTACTTATTATAGGACAGAAAATTAACCAAATGTCTTGTCTTTGCTCTTACTCAATTACCAATGATCTTTTATGCAATAGATATGTTAAACGCATATAAAATCACCGCTCTAAGGTGGGACAGCAACATTCAAACATTTCAAACGGTGTAAAAAGGATAGCGTGCATATAATAATAAGAAAAAAGATGTCACCTAGTGTTTGTCAATTAGGCGTAAATGTAAACACATGGCGTAAGTTAACAAAAAATTGTCGACGTTTTAGAGTTTTCATTATGGAACACTAATCATATAATCTACATTTTTGTATTATAAAAATCATTGTCCGTGAGACAAAATAGTGAAATAAAACCAACTGTCAAACTATTTGACAGTTTAATTTAAGTGTAATTTGCCTTGTCTTTGCACATACACACTTGAATGCACATTTGTACTGCAAATGCAATAAGATTGCGTCCTCGTTGGCTGGTCTATTGGGAGATGAAGCCATACATTGATATCCACGTTCAACATGGCATTCTTATAACAAAGATTACACTATTTTAGATGCAGTATAATATTATAATATTTTAGTTATAATATTAAAACTTGTGCAATTGTAGATTTATAAAAATGGCTCCAGAGTGTTTATATGCATACGTGAGAAATATTTAGCAGGGAATACTACTTCGGGATAACATAAGTTTGTCATCTGGCGACATAAACAATAGATAGGAAAAGTACAGTCTAAAGAAAATATTATATTAGGTAGAATTTTTATTGCTGCTAAAACCAATGCATACTTACAATCGATCGATCTAACTAAATTTATTTACACATGTCTACCTTAAACCCTTTAAGGGGATTATTTATGTAAGGTGTTGAGATCTCCGCGAACTATTGACACTTGCAGTTTAGTGTTTCCCCTGAAAATACTACTTGGGAAAAATAATAATAATAAAATAAAATGAGCCAATCGATTATCGTACCGAGATAACTTGAGTGAGCGATTATACAGTGGCTGTGTGGTAACAATGACCGTGATAGTGCGACAACTTTTGATGTCTATTGTATTCCTGACGCTGCAAGATAAAATGGAAGCGAGCAGAGTCCAGGCGGCCGTTAGTTTTTTGTAAGTATATTAATCATCATGTGCCTATCCTTTTCCCACTCATTTGGGGTCGGGGTTTTGGCTAAAGGTTTTACGGCCGGCCGCCTGTCTGACGCCAACCTCAGGATTAATTGGTTGTACTTAAGTGTTGTTCTATCAGTGTGATTAAAGACAATTCTATTGCCGATATTCAAATGTCTCGAGGACTGTTGGCCGGCGTAGCTGCCGGCATTCATCTCTTCTGTGATGTTAACTCCGCGCTAATTTCCATTCCTATAGAACCAGTGTCTTCTACCGTCTTCTTTTTGTAAGTATATTATGAATTAAAAAGAATAAACTAATAAAAAACCCTAATATACGGCCTTTTTTTGGATGTGTGGCAGCAAGCTCGATACGACTTCATTGAGTACAGAATTGAAGTGCCTCGTCGGCCGATAAGTAGACAAACGTGTAATAGTATTAATGGGGGAATTGAGAGGAGGGTTTGAACCGCACCTCACTCATTCTTATCATCGAAGTACAGAAGTATAGGAACAAACCTCTGATTTTTTCACGACTATATTTTGTGCTACAATAGCTTCAAACTCTATTTCTGTTATAAGAACTGAAACTCTACTACTACCACTTATTTTATCAGAAAAATACATTTATCTGGTTCTTCAGTCAAGACCTATCCGGGTTCTCATTGAACTAAATATCCTAAGACCTATGCCTTTTTCGTCGCCTCTTCTTGGTCCTCATGTACTTTCTTTAGTTGTATGTACTTTATGTGTTACAGAGCAAACGCTTCATATCAAGAAATGGAAGTAAAATCAGAATCCAGTCTATCACTGCGAGATATACTACCAGTGAAGGCGAAGTACTATGACAAGAACAGAGCGCCCAAGCTCCTGGGCCAGCCTACCGTGGTGTACTTTCATGTCACCGTTCTCTCTTTAGATTCGATCAACGAAGAAAGTATGGTGAGTTTCTCAACTATAATTATTTATGCGTATCTTTACACCTACATTCGACCACCTATAGTGACGGGAAAGTAAAGGCTACAGCCACCCACAATCACAATTGCTCCGTGATGTGCAGTTTCAATTAAAAAAAGAAGTATAGATAGATATCGATAAGTGTTTTTGTACAGTTCGAATACCGCAGCTATCAAAATGTATGATTCAAATATCGTCATCTTTAGATTTCGGTAGATTACGGGTCTTCTACAAAAACTAAGAGGTACATGAGCATGCGGTTCGCTTGTTAAGTGACAGACTTTACACATATGTAAGCGTCCGGGAAATTATTAGCGTACATTTTGCCTTTTTGTGGACAAAAGGTCGCCTGTTCATGCAGTTATTGGCTCCACAAATGTTTTTTGGTCACAGCTTACCTGGATCCGAAGATGATAATGATGATGGTATAAGTAATGATACATGTAAATGAAATACTAATTGGTATTACTAAACCAATCATTGTCATATTATCATACTTCCACTTGTTATCATTAGGTACATTGTGGTTTTGTTTCCACAGACCTACGTAGCTGACATCTTCCTCGCGCAATCCTGGCGCGACCCGAGGCTCCGCTTGCCGGAGAACATGCACGAGGAGTATCGCATCCTGGACGTCGCCTGGCTCAACAACATCTGGCGGCCCGACTGCTTCTTTAAGAACGCCAAGAAAGTCACCTTCCATGAGATGAGCATACCCAATCATTATCTATGGTTGTACCATGATAAAACTTTGCTCTATATGTCCAAGTAAGAAATCTATTCTTTATATTTAGTTTTGTTCTTACATTATCAAGCGACTAACCACGCACTATGGGGGTTCAACGTCTTGCATAAAGGGTTCTCAGTACACAGGGCATGTATACATTTTAAATCTTGCAGTGATGCATAGTTTAAATTATTTTATAAAAGTTAACTTACAAATACAGCTTGGGAGGTTTATATCAAATTGCTTGGTTTTGTGAACATAATTTTTAAAAAGAAGTAGGACGTCACTACTGGCCATTGTCCAGAGCTTCATTAATTCTTTTACAACGGGCACTGCGGACGCTATCTCGATGCTGATAATTTTTGTAATTATTCCAGACTGACTCTCGTGTTATCTTGTGCGATGAAATTCGAATCATATCCTCACGACACGCAGAGCTGTTCCATGATGATAGAGAGCTGTAAGTTTCAAACTAATATAGCACAGAGGGGCAGATGGAGTATGGATTTCCATTGGACAGGGTCCTGGCGCACTCTCTTCTACATTCACACATCTACGCATACACGCGTCGCATGCATTTTTAGTGTGTCACAAAGTGGCAAAAGAGCATGGCACCTACTACAGGCTGATGAGTTTTAGATACGTTACCTAGCTGTAATGGCTAAAGGACAGGTGATAACAGAAAAAGGGATATTTCCTTTTCCTATCCTTCCCCCGTAAAATATCAATTTTTCTCCTTTCCACCCTTTTCTTGTTAGAATAGGATAGGATGGGAAAGAAGACTAAGATTAGGATCTCGGCACCTCACTCATCAGATATTTTTTTTCCATATTTAAAACAAAAATATATATATTTAATCAATTTTTGTAAAATAAATGTGGAGGCGAGAGTCAAAAAAATATTTGAAAGCGGCCTGGACTACCTCATCGGTATTGATTTTTTAGATCGGAATTTAGTAATGTAAGGCAGTACTCGATGCCTTCGTGTTGGTGTGCTTCATATAATTCAAGCGGTACACATATATAGAGCTTTTTCAATTTGTTTTAACTGAATAAAATGATATTGTCACTCTCACTGAAGCCTGCTCTGCAATGCTCCGTGCTGTTTCTCCAAGTCTGGTGTCACGGCGGAACGCGTATTCGTAAATAATGCTTTATTTTAAAGTTAAATAAAATAAAATGGTGCGAAAACGAACACTTGCCAAAATTTTGATACATATGCTTCTTAAATTCTAGTATCGCACACGGTGCATGACCTGGTGTTCATCTGGAACCTAACGGACCCGCTGGTGGTCAACCCGGATATCGAATTACCGCAACTGGACATCTCCAACAATTACACCAGCGATTGTACCATTGAATATTCTACAGGTCAATCTTTCTATATCCTTACTAATATTATAAATGTGAATGTAAGTTTGTTTGTTACGCTTTCACGCGAAAACTACTCAACCGACCATCATGAAACTTTGTACACATATTCTGTGAGGTACTGGAATTAACATAGGACGTTTTATGAAAAAAAAATAGTTTATAAAAAGCGAAGCATGTATGTTATCTATAGACGTATAGACTCCGAAACGGCTGGACCGATTTTGATGAAATTTACAGGGACTGTCCCTATTGGCCACAGCGCGTGTTCCTGTGTTTGGTGGCGAGCGGATCAACATAATAGTAGTGCTCGGGCGAACGACTAGCGTAGGCCCTTCCCTCAGCTTTGTTAAATGTACTGTATATAGCTGTCAAAAGACATCAAAAATAAAGTAAAACGTGAAATCTTATCACAGGTAATTTCACGTGCCTTGCTGTCGTGTTCAACCTACGCCGTCGTCTGGGCTACCATTTGTTCCACACGTACATACCCTCGGCCCTAATCGTCGTCATGTCTTGGATCTCTTTCTGGATCAAACCTGAAGCTATACCCGCGAGGGTCACTTTGGGGGTTACGTCGTTGCTTACATTGGGTAAGTTGAATCTAGCTGACTAATGGGTGTTGATGACTGAGCAAGCGGTCGTTTCACTACTCCTTACTGCTATATATTATAACAACTTTGAGACAAGTTTCATCATTCCATATTCCATAATACTACTTCTCTTTTGCTGACGTCCTGACATCTTTTAATAATGTCTCCCCTCTAGCTACTCAATAAACGAAAGTACCCAAGAATGGATCGAATAATATAAATAAGAATTTGTCTTTAGAATAGTTTAAATTTAAAGACATTAGGCATGAATTTTCTAGATCAGTTGTATAGAATAATAGGCACAGCGATTCACCTTTTGGTAGTCATCACCGGCACTCATGAATACCCATAAAAATTAGTACACAATAGTTTTTCATTAGCCTGTCACTATTAATCGTGACTTATTCCAATCCTTGTTCTGCAAGGAAGAAGGTGCCACTTCAAGATAGTTGGAAAGTAATCAAGCGTGATAATCATACATTTGGGTGGTTAAAATATTTTTTTCTTGTGTTCCAGCAACTCAAAATACGCAATCCCAACAAAGTCTACCGCCGGTATCTTATGTCAAGGCAATTGACGTTTGGATGTCTTCTTGTTCCGTCTTCGTATTCCTCTCACTCTTCGAGTTCGCGGTCGTCAACAACTACATGGGGCCGGTGGCCACTAAAGCCATGAAGGGCTACTCTGACGAGGATCTCTCTAGAGATCTAGACGCCTTTAAGGTTTGACATTTTCATAATACATCTTCGAATCGTCGAATTATTGCTTAACTCGAGTGCCAATGGTATATTCGTTGTACAGTTCAGTGATGCAGCGTAGATCGGCCTCGTACAAGGTGTACCGTCGTTTTAATAGTAGACTTTCACAAGAGAGAAACCAACACTTTTATAATAATTATTTCTTATGTAAGAAGGTGGCAAACGAGCAAGCGGATCACCTGATGTTAAGTGAGTTCTACCCATAGACATCCGCAACAAGCAAATGTGTTGCAGTTGCCTACCTTTAATGGACAGAGAAGAAGATAGGAAAAAGGATATTTCCTATCCCCCGTTAACCCCCTCCCAGTCCATCGTCTTCTCGTTCCCATCCAATCCTTAAAAGGGTAGGGTGGGAATGGGACACCTCACCAGTCAGTCGAAACGCAGAGTACTTCTACGTCCTGCCTGTTTTCTGAGTGTTAGTCAGGGGTCGAGCCGGCCCATTCGTGCATCAGATGTTATTATTGCGGGCTCTACCACTGTTAAAAACTTTATAATGGCTTTATCGTTCGGGTCCCATATTTTAATGCAAACTTAATATTCACCAGAATTTATAAAATTTTGCGCACAGTCGAGATTCAAATAATAAAAGCAATATGCATGAAAGATGTGGGATAATCATAGATTAATAACCAAACCTTTTAAGGGCAAATAGATACAGGAATGTTTTATCTTTTCAGCACATATTCCCGAACCCTGTAGACCCGCGGGCGAGTACGTCTGCCTCGCTCCCACAATACGAAACCTTCTGCAACGGCCGAGAGACGGCGGTGTACATCGATCGCTTCTCGCGCTTCTTCTTTCCTTTCTCTTTCTTCATTTTGAACGTTGTCTACTGGTCCACGTTCTTGTGAGATGTCTTTTAGTACAAATTTCGAGAATGTTCCATGTAAACGAGGAACCTTTTAAGGTTAGAAAACATTAACCCTAATATGTATACTAAAATGTATCCAAGACATCTATGACAGATCTACAATCGACAGCAATAGGCAGAGTTTATGATATATATATATATATATATATATATATATATATATATATATATATATATAGTCAAACAATAACTAAACAAAACGAGGTTACTTCACTTTAGATACCATTCATTAAAGACTCGTGTTACAAATTCTGGATAGTAACGCGTTTTTTCTCTAATCTGTCTGTAACCTTACCGCACAGTCACGAAAGCTTTTTTATCTGTGATCTGATCTTGAAAGGTTCTCTATCTATATATTGTTGGTAATTGGATGATTATTTGGATTGAAAAATATATTGACTAATTTAAACAGTCGTTTTTCTTAAATCATCACTGTAATATTTTGGGGGTGAATCTTGGGATCTACGCTAAAGTGATCTGATCTGCAGGAATATAGGTCTTTTGGTACGGGCTACTAGAAAATTATATACGCTGTTTAGGATCATTGAACATTATAACACTTGGCATTGAATACGCAGTCTTAGTTAAGTTAAACGCGAATTAGCTTTTGAAGTGAAAACTTCTTAGCCGCCTTAGACGATATTTGGTAGGGTATAATATTATAGGCTCGGAAGATCACCAAGCTCAACATGCAACACGCTTGTTTGAAATTTGAACAGTTTCGACGAAATTTCTTCATTTATTTTTCTTGTAATCAATTTTGAGTTTTATTGATAAGGTACAAAGGTTTATTTTTTATTTCTTTTTGAACTATTCTTGCGTTCCCACCTGTTTTGACTTCTTCCGGGAGTCCTTTCTTCCCAGTTGCCATAGTAAATCAGTGTCCCATGACAATAACAACTTCTTGACATTTACCAAGTTATACGCGAAATTAAGTTAAAAAAGTTTGCAACGAAGAAAATAAGAAACGAATGTGTGCGGATGCCGCAGCTAACTGTATATAATATTTTGTATATATTATTACGCGAATAGTGTATATATTATGTGAATTTTTTAAACAAAGAAAGGTGGGAAGTGTTTTTGATCATAAATGATTTAAAACTGCAGTGCTTTTTTCTTATTTATTTTGTTGTTATCACCCCACAGCCCAAACAACTTGACCTACAGACTTGAAATTTCTACTATTACGAGTAAGTAGGAGAGCGGTAAGAAAGGAATTTTCTAAATTTAGCCTTTAAAGATCTAAGAAGAAACCGCGGGACACAGCTTGTAATATATACTTCTGCTGCATATATCTGGTTGCAAGAGACAGTGCGGCGTGCATACTTTATGTCAACCTGGCCGCCATGCCGCTCACGTACAGTCTAGACAATCGCGCTGTATGCAAATAAAAACAATTGTAAAGTGGTTTTCGGCAATCCATTTCGTATTCTTTATTTGAACTCCCTATTAAGGGGAAAGGACCCCTCGAATTTATTTAGTAACATAACATTTCGTAATATCGTCCATCTTGTGGGGATTGTAATTTAAAGACACTATAATAAATGAATACTCACTATGCATCTTGGCTTTTAACCTTTAAAAATAGATCGTCTAAACTGTTACAAATTGTAATAATCATGTTGATTGTAACGCATGTTGGTCATGCAAATGATTTTTCCCCTAACAAATATCGTCTAACGCGGCTCAACAAGTTTTCACTTCAAAAACAAAAAATGAACAATTTATATTATCAAATAACTTAGCCTTAACACGCCAAAAATCAAAGTCTAGGCCTTAAACAATTAATTATTCAATACTCTGCCTAATTTTAACGTCTAGACTATTGTAATGTCTAGATAACCTTTTTAATAGTCTGAGCTACCGACGACCAATGCGCTTGCTACGGCCAGGACATGTAATAATGCATATTTGCATATCTTATGCATTGATTTTTTTTAAGGATCGTGACGTGAGGCCAGACAAAAGTCTTTGTTTCGCTTCATCACTATGCTTACGTCATGCTGTGAATATTCTAACAATATTTATTTTGTTGTTTTTCTAATGCTAGAAAATTCACCGTACGAATATCTATAACATTCTACGTAACCATACCATTACGAGGAGCTGCGTGGCCTAGCTGTAATGGACAAAGGAGGGGAAAAACAGAAAGAGGGATATTTCCTTTTCCTAACCATCCTCTTCCCGGCATATAATCTTCCCCTTCCCATCCTTTTCTAAAGGGGCCTCACGCATCAGACGAAATGCAGAAGCATATTCCGACTTCACGTCTGTCTTCTGTGGGGTATTGGTATTTCACCGGTCGAGCCTGCGTTGTGATGTTGCGGCCTCTACCGCTGTTTAAATGGTTTCGATTTTTTCAACTCCTAAATTATTGAGCTATTGTTATTTTAAAGCATTTAGTAATAAAAAAATACATCCACCCACCCCACATACAATCATTAGAAGCCAACTGGTGAATAAACGCTTCTTTTCCGTCATTTGATTAGTCTCGCTGTCTAAGGGGAGATTTCACCGTTGAAAATAAACGCGATTATTTCGACCTAAGCTCGATTTATGCGTTTAACGGACTTTAGAGCTCTAAATTGCATTTCAGCAACATAAACTGAACGCAGTAATGCTCTAACTGTGGGGTTATTTCAACGCTGGCTTTCGAAAATAAGTTTAAAAAAACTACGTATTGCTTAAACGCAATCAAATTGTAGCCAGTGAAATCCGTTTAACCACAACCAAGATTAGAATCGAACTATAAACGCGATTAAGCAATAGTAGTATTGTTAACTTGTTTTCGAATGCAAACGGTGGAATTGCCCCTTAGTGTGAGTCAGCTATTTCGTCTGGGGTAGGATCATAAATTGTATAGTTTTATTTTATTTTGTTACTAGCTGTGCCCTGTGGTTTCGACCGCACTGCAATTTAACTTAAATGGAAGGATACTTAAATAACATGGTTATAATAAATTGATAATGTTGGTAGCCGCGAAGGGTGTCAGAGGAAACTTACATACGTCTACGAAGTTTGAACATTAAAATGACAAATTTATCCAAATTTAGAATGTTCTTAGACTCAGAAACAGTTTGTGCGAAAAAGGGTTTTTTACACGAACGAAAAAAACGAATAAGTAAATTAACAAGCTAAACATTTTGTGTTTCATTATTAAAAATATTGTTTAATCTTCTTGTGCACTGATATTTAAAAGGGTTATTTAAGTATAATATTCGTCATATCTAATTAATACTAATTAACGTTTTATCTCGAGCTGTCTGTCCGTACGTCTGCATTTAAATTTACAAACATATCGCCCTGTCAGAGGAGTGTATAAATAATGATAATAACACAATAACGTATCATTGTATTAATTTATTAATAACTTGCATCGATAACGGGCTAAATGTGGATTGGAAAACGTTATATAGTTTATTTTAAAGCAAGCATTATTTAAATAGTTGTTTATGAAATGCATAAAAACAATAATAAAGTAAAATAATATCAAGATCTACTGCGAATAATATTTTATAAATGGACCTTATACTTCATTATTTATTTATTAGATAAACAATTGTAATAAACTTTCGTCTTTAAAAAAAACAAGACTAAATGCACATGTGAGTTTGTTTGTTTGTTACGTATGAAATGTTCCTTAATAAACCTAATAACTTTTATCTTGAAGAAAACCTTCCCGAAAATAAATAACCTAATCGGTTGCCATGGTAAGTCAGTATGATGTGACAATAAAAATATCTTGACATTTTCTTATAGTCGTGTCATCGATAACATTTTGACATTTACCTGCAATATCAAATTATTATACGCGAAATCAATTTTTAAAAGTTTCCACCTAAGAAAATAAGAAACGAATGCAGACGTAGCCACGGGCAGCTGCTAGTACATATTATATAACAAAGTCCCTTCGCCGTCTGTCTGAACGAGATAAGATCAAAAACTAATGATGGATTTTCATTGGCTTTTAACGGAGTGATTCATGAAGAATTGGGTGTATATATAATTCGTTAAGCTTTTGTGTAAATTGACTGGAGTACGATCACTGGAGTTGAAGAAGGTCTTCTTCTGGGGAAGGAAGGAAAGTGGTGGAACGAATTTGATTGTTAATGTGAAAGTGGCGATGAAGATTGATGGACAGTTTTTTTATTAAAATATTGAAAGCGAAGTAACTTTAGTTTTAGTTCCATTAGATGATGGAGTGGACGATATAAAGTTATCGTTTTGAACATTTCCAACTGTTCGGAGTGCTTTGTGTGTGGGTCTTAAAATAAGTACAATTGTAAATCATAACTGTCCGTCAAAACGTTAACTTGAGCTGACTTCCCGTCTGAGAATGTGCAGTTTTATGGGTACACTGAAATCATAAACATATGGTTTTCAGAAGTTTACTGTTTGGTATTCTATTTTAATATTTATGTCGCTTCTCGTCTAGTTGTAAAATATTTTTAAAATATACTTAAATACGTATAAAATATATAATTTAATACATATAGATGCGGCGATGAAAAGTATGTGATTGAGAAATCTGAATGATAGGAATAAAGCATTTTAAGGGAGAAGTGCTGAAGAAAGGACACACTAACACACAGAACATACAGGTATCCATAAACGTTAAAAAATTACCAGAGACGTAATTATATCTCTCTCTCTTATTACTCTACGTAAGTAATATAAGTCGCCAAATATGTCTGTCTACCCGCCGTCTGGCCGATCAAGAATACACACAAAAACCAATGCCTTTGTCCTTGAGACTTTGAATTTGCATTGAACGCATTGGCGCACGCGGAGTCATCGTCTTTGCATTATAATATATTCCGTCTGTAATTGATTTGTGTTCTAGTCAAGATATTATTGTACGATGCTAGATAGCTAGATTATTTGTTTAAGACACACCCACAGCATATACGTATATTGAAGGAAATAAAATAAGTTAAGCATTAGTACGGTTGCAATATTTCGCCAATAAATGGCCTTCACCTAAATATACATATAAAGAAAGAACATATTTTTATCAACCCGATTTTCGTTGTCACACATTCACTACAAGGCCTTGAAATTTTGCACAGAGTTTTCTGTTGTCACGTAGGTGAGCTAGTGGTAGTAGTAGTAGGGGATGAAAGTTTGTATGGAGAAATATTTGTAATCCAAGGTAAATTGGCCTTAGATCTAGGGTTCAAGCTTATGCTGGAAAATTGTCAGTTAAAAGTGCACGGCGAGTAAAACCGCGGAGCGCCCCTTGTATTATGTATATCGCGTTGGCAGTTGTTTTGGCGGGTACATACGTAGTGTGCGAATTACTGAATTAAATTTAGAATAGAAGAAAGCGTTTTGAAGCGCCCTCCTGGTCCAGTCGTTTATAAAGGGAAACTCGACTTCTTTTTCTATCTATGCATTTCCTTTTGAAACAGCAAATGTTCAATAAAGTTTCGGCTGTGCGTTAGATCAGTCAGTCGAATTCAATTTTTGTGTGTACAGATTAGATATCGATTTTATCACTAGGGTTGTCACATCACTAGCTATTAACCCTCTTGCATGTAGTTCATTGGGTTCATTGACGTAAAGTTCATATGAAACGGAAGCTGCGTGGGGTCGCCCGCATACGCACATCACAGTTTCCGTGTTTAGTACAATAGGGGATGCATTGTGAAGACCTCCCTCGTGGTAGAGGTCCGTTAAGACATTTCCCGCCGAACAAAATGTAGAGTACGTAAAATATGTAGGTTTTAATTATAAATGTCAGTTCCTTTTTTGCTTATATGCTTTTTGTTAATTAGATAATTTATAAATTATAACATATTATTATTACATAAGTTCACAGACCGATTGTGCCCGTACAACTATTATATGATAACTGTCAGCAAATTGTAATCTGATTTTTTTTATGGAAAAAGGTGGCAAACAAACAAGCGGATAACCTGATGTTAAGTGAGTGCTACCCATAGACATCTGCAACAAGCAAATGTGTTGCCTACCTTTAATGGATAGAGAAGGGCATAGACAGGAAAAAGGATATTTGGTTTTCCTCGCCAACCCCCTACTTGTCCAATCTTCTTCCCGTTCCCATCCTATTCATACGAGGAAAGGGAGGAGGACTTAAATTAGGCCTCCGGCACCACACTCATCAGACGAATCGCAGAGTACTGCACGTCTGTTTTCTGTGAGGACGCGGTATTTCACCGGTCGAGCCGGCCAATTCGTGCAACCGATGTTGTTGCGGACTCTACCACTGTTAGATTTTCTAAAAAAAAATCAACAAACCTATTTTTTTCGAACCAACTCTTTAAGATATTATTTTTATTATAACTGTCATGTCCAACGTAAGGCTAACCTATAATTATCTTTTTTACTAACTTTAACGTCATAACACTAGAAATATATTAGTTCACAACTTGACTTCTACATTTTATAAACTTTATAAGATAAGGGGTACACGACCAACGGGTTGTCTAATATTAAGTGATCACGAGAGGAACTAAAATTAAATTGAGTTAATTTAATTATTGCAAAATCACTTATTTATTTTTGAGCTTGGTGCATGGGGCCAGGTTAGCATATGCCATATTTGAGTCCATTTAAACGTTGAAGAATCGGATAGAAATGCTATCTCTGCCTATCCACAATTGAGAAAAAGGTCGAAAGAGCTTATTATTATGTTATGTGATTAATGTTGGGAATATATTATATTGAGAGACTATAAAAACATACATTTGCTTTACGCGAAACCAATTGAATTGCCGTCCCATTCTGTTTGGAATTAGCTCCATTATTTCCTTCCCCTTTCTCCCGGTATAGCGTGGCAATGGCAGCTTGCAAAGCCATACAAATACATTAACCACATCGTGTAATCAAATTAAAAAGTGATAATAATCTGTATTCCATTAAAAATAAAGTTTAAAATCGTAGTTACAGACTTGATGCACGTTGTGAGATTTTGTGACGTAGTGTACACTCAACATCGGATGGGAACATTGTCCTTCGGTAGCCTTGGCTCCTTTTATCGATGATTGTAATCATTCAGGGCTGTCATGCGGGCGCATTTATATTTTTCTACGTGAAATTGATGGATGACCTTTTTCAATATAAATTGCTTTTAAAAGAAATACTTGAAACTATTAATATATTTCTTAAATATTAACAAAATAAAATTATTACTAAACAAATGATTTCTATTGCACTTAAAATTTATATTGAGTTGTAAAAAAATGGACAGTTGTAATTTCGTTCGGAATCGTTATGTATAAAAAAATTACGTTCAAAAATTTACATGACCCATATCAATGTGAGCGTTCGGAAATTTCTCTTGACCCATTTCTCGAAGAATGACCGCATCCCGCTCTCCTTTGATTCGTTCGCGAAAAAAAAAGAAAGAAGGTCAAAGACCGCGCATCTGCCGCCACTATTGGTCAGCGACAACTCGACGGCCATTTGCATTATTGTTTAACAGGTTATGATGGAAGGAAAGAAGAATACACAGATAATTAAAAATGATTTGTTGCATGAGGGCGAATGACCCTATGTTATAATAGTGTAGTTATGAAATATCGATAACCACAATTGAGTGAACATAAAATAATTTCGAAACAATTTTATAAGCCATGAAAATAAAAATGTATTTCCGAAAAACTTTAGAACAGCTACACATCTTTTGCTAAAGTTTTTTTATATGTTAGTAATTGTCAGGACAAGATTTGTACGTTTATAATAAAATGTTTGATGACATCATACTCATTATAATTTTATCTAATTCAAAATATTTATAACATCTTTTATGCTTGACAAATTTCTTTGAAAGTGATACATTATACATCAAAATTTTGATATATTATTATTTATTTAATATAATTTTCGTATTCATCGAAAAATCGCGCAATGAGTGTGTTTAAGTGCCGAAATTACATATTTCCAGTAATGGAAATGTTTGATGTAAGTTCTTTAAAATTTAAAAGCGTATTAAAGCGCTTCATTTGCTAAATCAGTTAACTACATTTTTGCAAAACTACTGTAGTAATAATAATTATCATAAGTGTAACTTCAAACGGAGTTAAATTTATAATACTAATAACAATAAGTGGCGTTATCCGTTTCATTTAATATGTCGCTTGATAAAATACGAATATAAACAGTTCACTCAACATCAATTTTGAAAATTTTTAATGAAAAAAAAACAAAAATAAGCAACGCACGTAACCCAGTAGGGTAGATAGAGATTACAGATGTAAGCATTGGTATGCCTTACTCAGCAATAATAGACCATAGTATTGTTGGACACTCACTGCACCCATCATGTGCATAAATCGTAGTAAGGATAGAGAGGTGAGAAATAGAGGGCGGAACGTCGTTATCGATAAAAATGAGTGTTTCATAATAGCACGGCACCGCACTTGCACGGCTAGTAAATAAAACCCATGAAAGAGCATAAAACTCTGCATCACTCCCACGTTTTACGACCCAGTTTTCAGCGAGTGAAAAACAATACCGCAAACTAATTTCCAAACGATTAAATTTCGAGAAAAGCGCATTGTAGTGAAATGCCAACCATCAAGATGGTGAGGATGGTAATTGGAGCTCTGTTGTGTTGGTCTATAACGGAACTTAGCGGCAGGAATTGTTCCAATCAGTTCTTCGGAACACTCCCAATAGTATATGCGGTAAAAAAGCAGAGACGCGACGTCTCTTCGCAATGCCTACGCAGTAAGAGCTCGGTCGTAGACTGTTCTGATTGCTCTTTGTTGTATGCGATAATAAAAATTAGGCGACCTAATAAAAATTTGTTTACCGTTTATCGATATCAAATGAAGTCCATCACTGTTGCGCGTAACTGCACTGGTAGTGACCTCCGCATCCGCCCGGCGGC
The DNA here is from genome assembly GCA_029849275.1 of Papilio elwesi. Taxonomy (NCBI): domain Eukaryota; kingdom Metazoa; phylum Arthropoda; class Insecta; order Lepidoptera; family Papilionidae; genus Papilio; species Papilio elwesi. Next base: position 3,327,180 of record CM056709.1, read on the forward strand.
CGTGGGAATGGAACCGATTCCCTCGCGTACACAGGCTCCTTTCATATCTAGGCAACTAGTTCTTTCACGGCTGCTAGGGTTCACCCTAAGGATAAAATGGGAAATACTATATTAAATAAAAGTTTGCTAAATTTAATCTTTAAATTCGTTTATAGTGTATAACTTTAAACTTTCGTGGATTTTACTAGTAAAAGGTTTGTAAGAGACGGGATTCTTACCAGGATTAGACTTTCTGAGCTCCCGATATTTCGGCACAGTTGCATGCGCCATGTTCACGGGCTGACTGGAGTTATGCGGTAGTGCGAAAAAATGTTATAGGTAGCCGTATCGATCTACCGTCTACCTTTCTAATTCTGCGACCACTACTATTGTTCGATTTCTCACTGCACGCTAAGTCCGCACTCGATTTTTTTTGTTGTTGGCAAAACACACTCACTGTGTCCACACTTGTGCGGGTACTCGAAGTCGGCTGCTGTTCCATTTTATTATATTGCTGTATCACTGGATTCCAGGCACTAGACAGTTTAAACCCGTCTTCTCGATTGAAATTTTTGCATTTAATCGATAATCAATCGCTTCTTTTACCAATCTTGGTATGTAATGGCATTCGGTCGAAAGTACTTGGGGATTATGAAGTTCGATCCAGTGATTGGCGGAGGAGTCAAGGAGGTGTTCAGCTATGGCCGACTTCTGAGGATCGTTGTTTTTAACAGCTCGAATATGTTCTTTTATGCGGCTGGTGATAGTGATAGTTTGTCCTATATACGAGCTGCCGCAGCTGCAGCTGACTTTGTAGACACCCGGTGTTTCAAACGGAACACGGTCTTTGGGCTATCGCAGTTTTTGGGCTATCTTGCTGTCGGGAGTAAAAATTGTTTTTCTTGCCTTTAATCTTGCCCAAGATCTTCGATAGCCTGTCAGTTACTCCTCTGACGTGCGACAAAAAGGCAGGTTCCCTGGCCACCGCAATCGGCCTATTCCGTCTGTGTCTCAGCTTTCCTTCATATCCATTCCGCTGCGCCAAAGTGATGTTTGTTACAAAGATCATGGGCTCGATTTACTAGGAACGTTACTACAGTGTTCAGGTGTAGTGGATGATGGTGTGAGATCGCGTGAAGGTACCTGTCAGTGTGGGTTGGCTGCCGATATACAGAATGGCCGAGTGATCCATCCGGCCGAATATGTAAGATTGACAATAAACGTGAAAACATAAATTGGCAATTAAATTAAGATAGGATCATTACGAATGGCGAAGTGACGTTGTCATCAAATCATTCTTTATTCAATACTCCGTTCCGCAGCGGTGACTTTGAACTTTAGTCATGAATATTAGCAAATATACGTCTACATTCAATGAAATACGTCTACCCTCATAAAGCGAAGACATAAAGTCGAATATTGGTCGAGTCGAGTTGGGAATTGATAGCTGGCAATTCGCATGTGAGCAACGCGATATTGGCCGTAATTGTTTAATGTAGCCGACATTTTGGTGTTCGGTGGCAGGTCAGATATGGCCGGTCACCAGATATTAGGTCGTATGAGGCGAGGCTCATCATCATCGCTGCTAACATCTCAAGAGGTTTGTTGTGATACTCGACAGTTATTTTTTTCCGGTGCGCCATTATGAAGATTGGTCTATAGTTGTCACTTAGGTAATTTGACGTTGAGGTCAATGAACTCTGTAGTTATTGTGGATCTATTACAATACACCTCTCTTCCTTGAACTTTATACTGCCGATAGATTGCTCCGATCTATGCAGAATGAGCTTCATGTATCTTGCAGTTGTATACTTGTGTGTTGTACCGTAAAATTTGTTTTACTTCAATGTGTAGTATTCTCGTAATTATAAGTATTCTTTATGTGACACTATTTTTTTTTTTTAAGTATCTATTTATTTGACTTGACGTCTAATCGTATCAAGAAGTCAAGAGGACTGGCAATGCCTTCATCACGATTGGACTCGAAATCTAAGCGAATAATTCATTTCGAAATCTCATATTTAAACGTGGTATCTTTACGTTATAAATAGGTAAGATTTAATTGTTTGTTTGTTTCTTCCAGATAAACTCATAAAATACTGAACCGGTTAAAAAGATTCTTTTATCAATAGAAAGCTTTACCATCAGCGAATAAGATATTTTATTTGTCTTTCTATGTACCCGAGTGAAGCCAGGGCGATTTACTAGTATATTATTTATTCTTTGCTGACTAATGCTGAATTAAGCTTAACTGACTGTCAACCATCGATGGTTAGAGACGAAGAAATATTTGAACTGTCAGTAAATTAATATAAATACCAGGAGTGCATAAGCGAAGAGAGTCCAACTTGCGCCGATACTACAAATGTTTTGAGAGGCCCGCAACGTGAAGTTTACTTCCAAACAAATTACTGAGACACCTCTTATCAGAATGAAAAGTGACCATTGAGTCGAGTTAGCGAGCGTTGTCCCTGATTGTGTCATTTGGCAAGGTTTGTGACCTCCTCCACCTCCTGTTGCCCAAATATTATAAAGAGCGTACGACGGATGGGAGATTGATTGTAGTTATACGTTTAGATTGCACCAAAACAAAAATGTAATAAAAATGGATAGATAAGGTGAAAGTCTTCCTTATTAAATTAAACTAGACTAGATCTATTGGTTTTAAGTTTTTTTGTTATATAAGAAGGTGAGTGATAGGTAGGATATTAAGTGACCGCTACCCATAGGCATCTGCAACAAAGTAATAAGTTGTAGATGCGTTGCCGACCTTTAAAGGCCAGAGGACCAGGGGATAAATTGGAAAAAGGACATTTCCTTTTCCTATCCATCCCCTTCTCCGACAAATCAAAAATAAAAACGATGTATATCACTGTTTTTTTTGAGAAATATGAAATATTATATTATTCTTGTCATTTAATGTAATCTTTAGAGATGTTAAAAAAACACCTATAAATATTCTAATGATGACAGTTAATATATTAATTATACTTAAAAATAGTTTTTCTTAAATTCAGTTAGTCATAAATATTAGTTTCTTTAATTATTACATAACACTTATGTTGTCTATGGCGGCTTTTTGTTACAAAAAGTTGACGGTATAAAAAATCCAATATGGCGGTACAAAAATTAAGAATAGAACATCTGTAATACGTCCGATGTGAAGGTCAATGCCAGCCAGTTCTGCCAGGGTTCCTGGGTGCCGTAGTGAATGACCCCAAGATCAAAACATGCGCAGCATTGCGCACAATAAATGCATTGTACCTCAAATACACGGTACTGTAACCATTATATGACGCTTATGACAGGTGTTCGAAAAGTAGAAAGCTACATTTATTAAATGTTATTAATAACTTGTAACAGATTTAACAAACATTAATACACATTTTTCACGTGGTTTCTTAAATGTCCTTAATTTGTAATGTCTAACTTTACTGAAAAAGTTGTGGCAAAGTCTTTGGCGGTTTAAAAGTTTTGGACTTTCGAGCTAAGGCCTGGGATTCGACAAAGTTGTCCATATTGCGTTACTGGCTGTAGTTTATGTAATGTATTTAAATACCTGGTAATATCACTGATCCCATATAAATTTGTAGCAGTCCATCTTTGGCTCCTGTTGTCAATCAAGCGGTTGTATACGTTGTATAATTTGTTCCTTTTTACAAGACGTCATTGTAAGTGAAATTAATGATTTACATGGCCATATATTTTCGTCTCAAGACAAGAAACATGTGGGTCAACATTTTATGTTGTCATGGGTAGGTCTCAGTGATATAATATTGGATAATAATTTTAATGATTAAGTCAAACGTATGTGATAAAATGTTAATATTTGTTTTTTTGCAAATATATAATTAATTAATAAATATTCTTTTATAGAGTTTAAATAACGAAATATAACAAATATATTATACAAATAAAAGAAACGATTTTATGATTTATTCAAATACAATAGTGGCAGCGCAGTAATGACTTTTGTCTAATTATATAAAAATAAAACTGTCAAAAATGGTTACCCTACGCGCGTACGCAAAGCTTCGCTTGTTGTGTGTGTTCATGGAGCCGTCGTGTCTCACATCGAGAGCGGGACATCAAACGACTTTGGGTGGTGAGTGCTGACTGAAAAGACGCATAATTCATTTTGTTAAACTCCACTGATTACCGAATCCTATCGCAGTTCCCGGCAATAGTAAGCGAATTCTTTAACTCGATTCACTTTTAGAGTTTACCTTGATATAATCCTTAAAAAAACTTTAACCGTTTACGCAAAATTTACGTTTATTATTAATTCAACCGTAACAACAACTTCAGTTTCTTCTTCAGCTCGATCGGTAAAATACCGCGACCTCACAGAAGACAGGCGTTATGTTAGTATACGTGTGCGTTTTGTGGAAGAGCATTATACGGGAAGTGGATGGATAGGAAAAGAAATCATCATTTTACCTGTCACCTCTTCTGTTTATTAAAGGTAGGCAACGCATCTGTGACTCGTTAGGAAGTGGCGGATGTCTAGGGTATCGGTCACTTAACATCTGGCGATCCACTTGCTCGTTGTGGGATTTCGTATTCATTAACAATTTATTATGTGCATTTATTATGTATCGCCTCTACACAATGAATGCAGCGATTTAGACACACTATCCGTTCTTTTTTTATTAATGTTATAAATGAAGTATTTCGCCTTGTTTATTAAAATATAAGGTACGCACAGTTAAAATAAAGTACGATACTAAAGTATTCTACTCTATTTCAATAATCAATATATCTATAGGTAGGTAGGTATGGGCCTTGTACTACGAAAAAAGAATATTTTGCCGGTGATACAAATATAACCTGATAAACTGGTGTCATCGTTTCAGCCAACACACATATGCCTTCCTTAGTAGGCCAGCAATTGGCACAGACCGGTCCCCTGCTACCATCATCAGTGGCCGCCTACAACCTTCTACGAAGATCACCAGTACAGGAGACATTTTGCAAGTCTTCTTAGTCCAAAAAGACTGACCAACCAAGGAAACCATCCACCCACGCGTAAAAGGTAATAATAAAATTGTCTGCTTGTTTCATGATACAAAAGTATACAATGTAAACAAAACAAACAAACAAACGTCACTTATCCATACACGTCCATTACATTTATACTTTCTTTCTTTCTTAGTTGTAATTTTGTGAAAATAGTGAGATAAAGTGAAGTGAGATTGTTTAATATGGATAGCTGATGCCATAAGGTAATATGGGAATTGTTTTTTGAAAATATTTTGGAATTGAATTAAATAAATTAATAAGGTGTAAACCTTTGTTTACAAGAATGTCATCTTGATGTGGAACAAACTATAAATATAATTGCAGTGTTATAAGATAAAAATCCAAAATAATTGTGGCTTCATTTGTGATTCTGATGCAGACTCGTGACGTGACGTGCGCATGAGATGTGAAAAATGTAGACATAAAAAACTTCGCCAGATAAGTCATAAAGATAGTATTAATAACTACAATTAAAAGAGGCAGATAAAATGAAAAGAGTGCCTATATATGTTGTACTGATTTAAAATATTTTGACACTTAACTCATTCGCGATAAAGTTCAAATTGTTGTAGATAAAGAATCGCGAGTACAATGATTCAATCTCCTTTTGAGCGAACGCAAGCCCACGCGTTTCAGTTCACCACGGACTCGGGCCATCTCCCGAACGCATCAGTTTGGCGCGGACGGCAATCGGGTGCGCGCGTACCGAATTTAATACTCCCATATGGATATCGGTACCGTAGTTATAACCGCGAATATCGGAAACTCATATGAAACTTACGAAGCGAAGCTATAAGACGCATACAATTGATACGGTGATATAAATATGTGATAAAAAACCTTCTTCCGAAACAGCTGATTTTCTTTGTTTCGGCGAGCCGGTTGGTATTTTTTTTATATTCTTTACTTTTAATTCATAATATTTTATTAAATATAAGGGGTTTAATAATATAACTAAATATAATTCAGGAATATGTTTAAATAAAACTTTATACTCTACGTAATTAAAAATAAGATTGAATTTTTTTTCTCCAATACATTTTTTATGTGTAGAATTAGTAGTAGAATGTAGAAATTTTTTTAATTACTCAATATTATTTTACTAAATAAATTTTTAAATGCCCCGTTTTATACATTAATCTCTTTTTACATTAACAGAATACAGCCTTTTGATTTTTTTTATAAATATATATACTTACCTTTACCTAGACTATATTTTAGTTTAGTTTGATTGATTGATTAGACATTATTACAAATTAAAAGTGTTTGTCTGCGCCAATTTGCATGACCGGCGCAGACTGCTTGCCGGTAGACGTATAAAGTCAAAACAGGTACAATAGTACAAAAATAATTAATCAACAAAAAGAAACTCTTGTATCTTAACAATAAAATAGATAAAATTCATACATAAATAATAAAAAATAATATCTTAACAATAAAATTCAAAATTGAATACAAGAAAAATTTAAAGATGCAGTTTCGACGAACGGCTTACATTGCTGAAAAAATTGTCACGAAACATACTGTCATCTCAGTTACAATAGAGAGAAAGATTGTATCGCGACACGATTTTACTCCAGTGGAAACCTAGGGTAAATAAATACAATACAATATGCAACATGCATGTCGATCTTCCGAATGCATAATATTTTCCGCTACCAAATATCGTCTAACGGGGCTAAAGAAGTAGCTTACTTTTTTGTACTTTTATTGACTCATATGTTTCATTGGAAGCGAAGTCATATACCATTTATATAACAACAAAACATCGAACGTATCACATTTGCAATGTGTAAAAGTTGATATAAGTTGGTATATATCCAGAACATATAAGAGGTATATAAGTTGGTAAATTCTATTTATATACAATCCATGCACCGGACACATACCACTTGTTTAGTGATAATGCGTTAAATCCAATTATCCCTTATTTAATTATCGGCTTCAGTCCGAAACAGGTGTTTGTAGTTTCTACCTACCGCTTCGAGTAGCGGCCGTGAGTGCTTTGAGTTTTAATTAATTGAACAAACTTAAGAAAATCCATTATTTTTACGATAAAAAAGCGCAACGATTAGTCGTTTCACTTGATTTTATCTATCGCGTTACATCACTACAATGAGGAAACAAGGAGAAAGAGAATAAGGAATAGAATAGGAGAAAGGGAATAATAGAGAATTAGGAGAGAAAGAAAAAAAGAAATAGAAAGGGGATTTTACACCATTGTTCTTCGAAGTCGTAAAGCGTCTATATTGTTTGAACCTATTGTCTGAAGCGTCTACGTAATTAGTGCGTACCTTTCGAGTTTTATATTCAAAGTCTTTACGTTTGATTACGAATCGCTCACTAATGTAAAGTACTACAAAAAACAATATAAGTAAATGCTCATAAAAATAAATGAAATAAATATGAGCTCACGCCCGTAACCCAGAGAGGTAGGCAGAGGAGGCATGGATTTCCATTTGGAGGGATAGATCTTGGCACACCTCTCTCGCTTCTCTACATTCATACGCATACATGCTTGTCAGTTATAGGTGCTCCGTATATCGCCGTTTTCTAGTAAGCCACTAATCTGATCGATATAAGTTCTCCTAGGGCGTCCCCTTCCCACACTGACACACTCACTTTTGCTACATAAATTTATTTCGTTATTCTCACTTTATTCATCCTTTCAACCGAACTGAAGCACACCTTTCTCAATTTTAGTCACAACGTCCAAGCCAAGCCACACCATCCCTTATAAAGCTATTTTTAATCCTCTCATTCAAACTCACGCCTTTTAAATAACTTTTTAAGGATCCTATCTTAACGGCATTAAATCTACAAGCATGCTTTTCCTGCCTAACCCAGCTCTCACTTCCATGCATTAAAGTGGGGACTAGTATAGCATTGTGTATGCCAGCCAAGCCTTCATGAACACATTCAGACTCCTCACTACTGTGTCCATAGCCCTATTCATTTTATTTCCCGCATTCAAACATAGTTCAAAATCTTTAACATACCCACCCACCATCTTTACGTACATACCAAATACACGAACTCTTCCACCTGTTCCACTTCTTCACCATTAACATTTATTTCAATTATTGTCTTACTTTGTTCTTTCAAACGTCATTACTTTCGTTTTATCTACATTCATCTTCATGCCCTAGGAGATCTTATATTGATCATATTACTAGCTTACTCAAAAGGGCTATATAAGGAGCACCCGTAACCGACGATCATGCATGCTTAGATGTAGAAGAAGCGGGAGAGGTGACCCAGGAATACGTCAAATGGAAATTCATAATCTCTGCCTACCCCTCTGGGTTAGGAACGTGACTGAATATTCGTTTATGTTACGCCATGTAAAACTGAATTTTTTTTAATTCGTTACATTCGTTGAAGACAGATTTGAAGGTAGAAGTATTCTGCATTTCGTCTGATGATGGAAGTGTCGGAGTCTTAATTGTAGTTAGCTTTCTCCTCCTAATAAAGATGGGTTGTGAGGGGTAGAGGATCTGACGGGGGAAGGGGTGGATAGGATCTGACGGGGGAAAGGGTGGATAGGAAGACGAAATCTGCATATCCTTTTTCCTCTTTAGCCCCTCTGTCCATTCAATGTAGGCGTTGCCTACATTGTAACTAATATGGCGAACTGCTTGCTCGTTTGCCACATAAAAGAATCATTAAAAAATAACAGTATTTGCTTATGTATGTATGTTTTTACTTTTTATATTTACATATATTCTGGTAAATTTTATGTTTACTTTATGCATATCTAACAACCCCTGGGCGGCTTTTTACTCGGGTAGATAGATAGATAAAAAGATATATAGCCTATGTTACTTGCTGTTACAACAGTTTTAATATGGTGAAATAATTTTTATAATCGGTTCAGTGGTTTTTCAGTTCATCCGGAACAAACAAATCGTTCCTCTTTATAGTACTAATTAGTGTTGATTTAGTAATATTTCATGTCCAGTTCAACTCAATTATTGCTCATACTATATTTATAGTTAAAACAATAATTTAATAATCATGAAGTCAGCACTTAGATACATTTTTAAGAATATCGTTCACACGGAAGCATATGAGATTTGGCACATATTTAAACTTAGGGGTTTTAAAGATAATTTATGACACAAGAAAGGTAACCTAAATTATGTGTGTATTGATACGGTATGCTTTGGAAATATACTAAAATACATTAAATTTTAGGTATAATATATACATTTTATATCATATATGATCTTCATTTCTTATTTAATCTTTCAACATGCCCATCGTAAGAGTATCATCACAAGCAAAAGGATGTCCTGTCCCAAAGAATTCTATTGGACATAGGCCGACCTTACTTCTTTGGGGAGGTCTATGTTAGAAAGTTAGGACCCTGCCGCCCTTACACAGCAGACTACCATAACCTTGACCATAATTTCTTTCTTTGGGAGGACTACCGTCGCTACGTCATCCTGTACGTGCTATTATGAAAGCTATTGACCTTTAAGTCATAATTTAGCTTACTATTTGGAAGATTGCTAAGTGAGGCGGCTGTTACAATAAATTATGTTATAAAATAAAAGTTCTCAAGGTACAAACCCCTACCTAGTAGGGTAGGCAGAGAACTTGAGATATTTATCTTGCAAAAAAATATCACACAAAAGATTTTTGAAAAGACATTTGCGGTCAAAAAGTGAAGACTAGAAAAAGTTTTTACTTTCGCTTACTATCCTTTTTACACCATTCGACATGTGTGATTGTTTCTGTCATTGTCTTTGGAATACTTTTGACCGGCGATCATATTTACGTGTATTGGAAACTTTACCAAGTGACGTTTATAAAGTTGACTTATAGTTGCCAATAATTACCATTAATACGTACTAAGATTTGCTATTCTTCGGGCACTGCTTTGGTTTTACAGCGTCGTACGACTTCGCAGAAACAGTCTTGCTCCATATCCGCCATTTCCCTTTGAATAATTTTGAGCCGTCTAATGTTGCTTACAGTGAGGAATCTTATATCCATAATTCATCACATAATGCTCAAAGATCGACGAAAATATATCTCCCAACTTCCCAAACGCTGCCCATATAAATCGGATTCGGTGATCGACCTCCTTTACGAAATAGGACCTTAAGTGTCAACAAGCCATTGCTTTCAGAACATCCGTTCTCTCCTAAAAAGTCCTGAAATGGCGGCCACTACAGGTCGACACAGCTTAGGTAGGCCTCCCACAAGTAGGACCGATGATCTGGTCAAGGTTGCGGGAGCTCACTGGATGACGTCTACTTTCCGCAGTGGACGATCGTTGACTGATACTAAGCTGGACTGAGTTTTGCTCTGTGCTGTCATCGTAAGATCGTGTTATCTGGAAAGTTATTTATTAGTCGAAGTAAATTTAGTAGTAGTGAAGTTTATTAGTCGCATGACATCAAGCGTCATTTCATATAAATTTTATGGGTACCCGTAAGAATTTGCATTGTTTACAACCGATATATTCAATCATAGTGATGTCTAAAAGATGGCGCTCTTAAATTTTATTTTATTTTGTGGAAATTCGCATTTTTACGGATAAGACGAAGAAGAAGGCAGATAAGTTTAAAAATAAAAATCATAATAAAATACAAATCATTAGCGCCGTCCCGAGATAAGCGACTATATACACATACAATTCTTGTAAATATTTACAAGAATTGCTCGCTTTTTAATATAAAAACCTATTTCTCATGCTGCGGCGTGCTCACTCAAATTCAAAAGTACAAATTACTTAGGATTTGTGTAGAACAACACTATTTTCTTATCCAATCTGAAAATAAATTGGCTCGTCGTACATTCGGAAAGAATTTATTAAGAAATATACGAGGAAGCAGCGCAAGGCCGTAGTGCACATTGAGTGACGGATAAAGACTCGGGGGAGAGCAAGATTGGGTCGTTTTGACGTCATCACACTGCGTTGCGCTGTGGGAAGTGGTCACAAAAATATTAAGCACATTTAGCGGAGAACGTATTTCCATTTCGACCGGGGAATGACCTCGACGTCATCGAAGACTGGTGTTAAGTTACTTATTCTGCGCTTCCTCTAATGAGTGAGGTCCCGTTGTGTTGACCCCTTCCCTCTTCCCAGCCCTTCCTCCTCTCTAATTGCCCTTCGGGCCGACAACGCATCTGTAACTTATACGACTGTTGCAGATGTCTAAAGGCAGCAAAGGTCTCTCAATATGCCAACCGCTCGTTTGGAGCAGTCTTCCATTAAAAACTACTACCTAATCTTAAGACTTAAGTCTTCCGTCTAAAAACTTATGCCATTTACTTACTAGTTTATATAGGTTCAAACCAAGACTTAATGGTTAGTAAGTCTGAATCCGACGGAAGTTAAAAGAGTATTTATATAATCGATCATTCTAAATCTAAACTATTTCCTATAATCATTTTGGTGCATATACCACGGGAACCTACGTGAAAGACTCAGCATTATAAATACAAGACCTAAACCTAAATAGAGTGCCTTCAAGAGAAGTGTGAATAGGCTGATGCTAAACTATAATCTTAAGATCACACCGCACCTTAACGTTTGATGGTATTTTGTGGAAACACTTTCGTAATAAAAATTTTGAGGCTTTCAACACCAATATTTACTATAGTATAAATATGCTAGAATGTAGACCCGCATCATTACGTAAACAATATTTTAGAACGATTCGTTATTTAGATGGAAAAAAGAAAGGGCACTGTTTAATATCGAACGCTGTTCAAACAAAAATCAATCGGCCATAGACTAAAGAGATCGCAAACAGGCACGAAACAAACACTCATTGTTGTGACTGTGACAAAAATACGTAAACAAAAAAGGATCTGGATATGCGGGTACCGTGTGATGTCATCCACAATGAGACTCCGCCGAATTAACTTACCTACCTTCGCATATCGTTGCTGTATGCGTAGGTCATGTCCATTTGTGAATTTTGTCAATTGTACATGTATTTTTTAAGAATGTGGAGATATTATTAATCAAGCAGATGATCCTGCACGGTAGGCGAAGAAAACAAGATTTTCATTTCGCATATCCTGAAGTACTTTCTTTCGCTTATCTAAGTCTGATACTGAACGGGTCAATAGATACTTACTGAAGATATAAAGTGGTATATGTACATTAAAATATCATCAAGAAGCACTAAGCAGGTCATATGAAATACTATAATCTCACAGATGACAGACGTGAAGTAGACTGTGAATGGAATGCTTGTTGCAGATGTCAATGGGTAGCAGTTACTTAACATCAGGTGAACCGCTCACTCGTTTGCTACTTTCTTCCATAAAAATACTAGTCACACCACACCAGGCCATAACGGTGACCGTCCCGCCGTAAGCCGGCAAAATAAAGGATTAGAAGTTACCCGATTGCGGAATCGCATAGACATATAGCTTTCCCTATATGTCTATGTCCCGCCCCGGCTTCGCACGGGTTACAAGCTATTTATATTGAAAAGTGTTTGTCAATTTTCAAATATTTCTGCTAAAGGAAAATATTACACATTAAATAATATCTCCATACGAAATCAATCCAAACCCATTTTATTCGCAACTTCAAAATTTTTAATATACGAATATTCTGGAATGATTCAGAGGACCGACATTACTTGTTTACCACGACAATGAGTAATGATTCATCACACATTCTGTTTACTGATGCAGTGCGACATGAATCTCTCAATTATATTATTAGTAAGGTATCCAATGGTCTTTGTACGAGTCCTCTCACAAATGCACACGTATTTATGTTAAAAGCTTTTTATACGACAATTAATCCTTACAACAGTTATGACCCAACGGCTCCAGAGCATTTCTAGTTATGTTTGTTTTTTGTCTATGCCAAGTGGGGTAAAAATCTAAAGGCGAAATAGACGACAAGGCTGGTTTTTATATCAGCAAAACTAAAACCGAACTTTTGTTTTATGACTGACGGTTCCACCAGATTTTCTCCAATTGCCTTAAATTGTATATTTCTACCAACCTGCTCCGGTTTTAAGTACCTCGATTCACCCGTGCAATGCGACGGCGATATTGATCGAGACGTGAAAAGCCTAATAATGCATTTATTAAATATTGAATGAAATGGTGACAGATCACTGAAACAACTTGTGGTCTACGAATGCCCCTTAAGCTTAAGGGACAGATCTACAAGTTGGTCCTGGTTGGTCGGTGAGACCTGTCGTAATGTATGGATCTGAGTGTTAGCCCACCAAAGGTTCGAGTGAAAAGGTTACATGTGAACTGAACGAATTTTTTACAATTTGACGTGTCATATCTTTACAGTTTATATACTGTCGAATTCCGGTCAAATTGTAAGCTAAATTTTAATTGCGTAACTACATAAAGTTTTACAGGAATGGAAGATGTCTCGTATACTTTCTTGCCTTTTGCGCTTTTATGGTACATTACGAATATAAAAACTTAAAAAATTATAAAAATGCATTTAATTACTACTACTTTAGTAAGTTTACTTACTAACATTTTTGTAATTTATTTCACTTAATTATGTTATCCGGAAAATGTAGCTCAATTCCCAAGCAGTAAAGACTACGAACCCGATTTGTGACTATGATATATCACAAATATAGTATGGAAATGGAATAGAAAAAGTGGCAGTGTTTCAAAAATATTCCAAAAAATATATATTTTAATTTACGTGTGGCTAACTGGGTGAAATCATAATATTTTCGGCCATTTTAATTTTTTTCAACTTGTTGTCTTCCACTGTACACATCATTTCAGGATAACCTGTTTAGATTTACACCAAAGATATCATGTACACTTAGATACTAATTAAAGATATTATCGAACACTAGAATCGAATTTCTAGAAATATTTTTGAGTACACGTCATCAATTGAAAATAGGAAATGCAGCTGTGAAATAATTTACAAAACTATTGCAGCATTTATTCAGGCACGAAAATTTAAAACAAAATAAATCTAAATCAAGGCATGGAACAATAACCAGATATTGGTTTTGGATTGTGGCAACAAACTTGGCTTCCCTAATCGTAAATAGTCGACGAAAGATATGTACGAACACTCTATCAAATCATTGAGCATAAATTACGACCGGTATGTGAGATTTTCTAAATAGTTTCACTAAAGAAATTACTTCACTCAGGTGGGTGGCGATTGACCTTCCGAGTTAGATGAACGGACCTGGTATTTTTAAACCAACACCTGGCCGGTACACGAACTTTTTTGTTGCGATATTTGGATGAATAAGCTAGATTATCCTTACATTAGAAATGCGAATGTCAGTTTGTTTAACTTGATGTCAACTCGAACGATCATCATGAAATTTTGCATTTCACACACATTGTTGTGGGTGCAGAAAATTACATGGGGCCTAGCTTTCATTATCCCAAAAATAAAAATACCCAAGGGATAGAAAAATACATACAACCTTCAATTACAATATCGGTTACCATACTAATGTTTTGCTTTCCTCTCAGAGAGGAGGCCTGTGTCCCTGCTGTGGGGAACATTCGAAAAAAGAGTGATTTATTTATTATTATACGTGGAACAATAATATAATATACTATGAATATGTTATACGCATACAAAATAACCGGTCAATATACTAAAGCATTGACAGAACATTCACCTTTGTCAAATGAAAGTAAAGAGTAATTAAAGTAACAAGAATGATGACTAGTGTTTGTCACTTAAGCGTAAGCTGAAGAAAAAGTTGAAATTAAGACGCTTCTTAGGAGTATTCACTTTTCGACCGCTAACGGCATATCTATTGTATTATAATTTCATTAGCGTGGAATCATCTAACAAAATATTCCAGCGAAAAAAAAAATTCGTTCGAAGCCGCGGTATTAATATGTAACACAATTAAGTGATGAAATATCCGTATTTTTAATCTGTATTATACCTTAAAAGACGAGCAATGGATCTTTACTGATCAATTCATTAACGCAAAGATCAAGCGATTAGACTGAACAACGTTAATTTTTGGTACAAAGCTTCCTTTCTTGATGTAGGCGAAACATTAGAAAAAGAATTATGAATAATCGATAATTTTGGAAGAATCCAAACTTTTAAAGCCGTAAGTAATAGCTAGTTATTAAATAACATTACACACTTAAACTTTACTTTTAACCTTTAACAATGGTAGAGCCCGCGTCAGTATACTTACAAACCATTTGAACCAATACCCTAATTATCTTTAATTTTAATGACTGATAAAGTAATAGTAATTCGCCTAAAATATGTGGCGCTACTATCGACTTCGCAAGGCGATTTGAAAGCATTTATGCGGACACTTTTTTATCTGTCGTACCAAACTATCGTTGTCATTCTCCAGTTTATATAACTTAATGAATCACTTATTCAAATCTTCTTGAATCACCCCGAAGCCTTTTATTTTATGATATATTTTAATAATTCGATACTGCGTCATATACGATAACGCTAGATTAATAATAGAACATTACGCTAATACAGTTTTTTCTTCTTTTCAGATAATGTCTCCGCGTGGGGTCTACAATAATTGATTACTTCTCAGTTGTCAAACATCGTCGTATGATTTAAGTTTTTTTAGTCTTCACAGATGTCAAAACAATTACTTCAATGCGTTATTAATCAATTTAAAATTTGGGCTTATTGTTATAAAATCATAAGTGTAAATATTTCGTCATCGACACTTGGCGGGAAAAAAGTTAAATGATGTTTAATTATTTATAATCTGTGATGTAGGAAATAAATAGTGACCAGATGAAAGAAACTTCAATACAGTTTGTCTAAATTTAGATCTAGTGCACAATTAGTATTTTTGTACATGCCATCTTTTTTCCGGGCAAATACAACGAGAATGAAATATGTTCAACAATTTGGCAACATGTTGCCAGGGCAATAAAACAACAATTTATTCTTGCATACTTATGTTTTGTATGCCGAAAAGATGTCACATTTCGTTTCAGGCTGAAAAGCATTTGCAAATTTCTCTTTTTAATACATTAATCATAGACAAGGGTTTGTTTATTTTTAATAAGATAATTTAGGTTCACAGAATAGTATTTTAAATTTACCTATTTTAGTAGCATCCGTGATATCTATGGAAGGTGATGAAATTTTTGTGGGATATATAATTCCCTAAGTGGCGGCTTTGGGTTATTATATTTCCAAAGAAAGAAAGACGATGGAAGTGTTTTTATTATGTGCTGTTATTAAAATAGTAAAATTTAAAATACTTAACATTATAACTATAACCTAACAAATAAATAGTCATTTACTTGTGTAGTTTGCAATACTCCAAATAGTTTATTTGTTTTGTTCCGTAGCCATAATGGTAAAGGGGTAAGCAATATAAATAAATCAAATGCCGCTTTGAAAATTCGTAGAATCAGCATTGATATATATTTTTGTTTTAGTACAATCTTTCCAAAGCTATTACATTAAATATCATTATGAAGTATGTCACATCATTGATAGAAAATATGCCTGGTAATAGAAAATGTTGAATTAAAGGAAGTGTTACTTAAATTTGTAAATTATACCATAGATTACATTACATTTACACTAGTGGCCTTTTTGTGTATCTATATGATTGAATTGTATATATTTAAAAATAAATATGGAAAAATGAATTAAACACATATTTAGAATGTCATTGAACAACAATTTTAAATCGCTTTTTTATTTTCTATGTTTTTTATAACGATCGCATCGGTATGTCACTATGATTTTTACTATAATAGGTATGTTATTTACATAATCACATGTCCGTCTATATGACATTTATATAACTTTTAGTACTTTTTACACTTTTTTGTTATTTTCAACCTACCGAATATATCTGCAATTTGTTGTTGGTTGCACAAATATATTAAGTTATATACGTAAATTGAAAATAATTGTGATTTCAGTGACTGTGAGGTTATAAAATGCTGCGTAATTTGTATTCGGTGTTAGACAGAAATGTTTTTTTTACGTTCGCTAAATCGCTATCAGGCCATGCACAAGTGTCGTTTAGTTCGCTGTCGCTTATATTTAGGTCACGGTCAGAAATTGCGCGCATCTACGCACTTCCCGGTGGCAACAGGCTAGCGTAAAGCGTTACTTTATATCGAAATATGTGTATTTGAACTAAAATATTTGTATAACTCTAGTGTTATATTTGTATTATAAATTTTAAGCTTGTGGTATTTGGTAAATTAACGTGTTCTATTAGCGTTCATTTATCGTTAACTTAAAAAATTGAACCTGGCTCTATGTGTACGTTATTTAATTTTTAGTACTCATACAGAAATAGGTTTTTTCTTCTTATGTGATATTTAAGTCTGTATTTGCATGTCCTCAGATACGCGGCGCCACAGTCACTTCAAAGGTCTGAAGGTTATCAACTTCAGGTTTACAAGTAAGGTCCTACAGAATGAGGTCGACGAGGCCTTCCTCAACATCCACGTTCAGGAGTTGGAGCAGAGACTCAACGTGACCTTGGGGCCTGAGGAATTCTTCTCGATAGGCCTGCAAGTTAACAGGGTGACTAGAAACAGTCAGGGTAGTAAAGCCTCCGTACCTTACACGGAGAGCTCTATTAAGATGTCGAGGAAGGAACTGAAGATCGGGCGATGGGTCAAATTGAACGTGACCAACATGGTGGCGGAATTCTTCAGGCTGCCGAGGGAGAATCTAGCGATAGTTGTGAGAGTACAAGACTCGAAGAATAGGATGAGCCTGGTGGTACCACATCCGAGCTCTGAATCAAATAACGCTTTGGTAATACAAATCAAATAATATTATAACCTACCTATAGCCGCGACTCGCCTCGACTGCCCACGGGGAGCAAAAAATATACGTGAACATTTTTTTCTCTCTTCTAATGTCATTCTTACGTCTTCTTTAACACTTCTCACTTTGTAAATAAATAACATTTGAGTCAATTTACTTGGAACAATAATGAATTATGTACACATAGCCAATTATATTTTATAGTACAGCATGAATAATTTAATGCAATGATAAAAAGACTGAATTTATTCATTCATTAAAAAGCATTTGCTACATTGGTGAACGAAATTTAGTTACATTACTATATTGCATTTCTGGCATTAGCGTGTCTTTCTTTGAAATTCGCAATCATACCTTTGTTGCTACAAAATTAAAACAAAACGATATCTTATCAATTGTTTTATATCCGGGTTCAGAGATCAAAATACCTCGCAAGGTCTCCGACTCTTCCTCAATAAGAAAGGCATTGATTGCGCAGAAACACTGAGCTGTCAACATGGTGCTTTTTTACGTTGTATTGAGCTTTCTAAAGTAGAACTGCACTTACGCATGTCGTAGACCCTTCCCGTCTCTTTGTTCTGAACTTTTCTTTATCTCCTTTCACTACCATATTTAGTACATAAAGGTGACCTGTTCATAATTCTTTCGAGGTTAATTGGCAACGCTGGTCACATATCAGGTTACTTGCTTGCTTTGAATAATTTCTTACGACTTAGGCAAATGGAAGTGTGGTCTAACATTTTTGGTAAACATAATATAATACAGTGTGGTTTTTTTTTCAAAATCAACGTGTTCGATTCTCGGGCTAGGAATATTTATTTTTCAAAACTCCAATGACGTAGGTTTTCATCAAAAGATTTGAGCAAACACGTCTACTTGAAAAATTCATCCTGTACACTCGTATATATGTCACAGAAACTGTTACTATATGAGGAAAGAAGTATATCAGAAATGTATATAGTTTTTTATCACGTACATTTAGTATATTCATGATCCGCTGACCCAAATATTGTTTTAAATATTAATATTTCCTTGTATACAGATTATATAACGCATCCTAACTTAACACGCAATCTACCGCTTTTACGTTGCTGGTTTAGGTATTAAGTTCAGGTATTAAGACTATATTTTTAACCGTGATTGGTCCTACGAGCTATACTTTGTACTATGTGATTAATGTATACCTTGTTCCATGCTAACTTTGAACTTAGCAGAAAGCGTATATATACCTTTCTTAGTACTTACTTGCTATGGAACGAGCTTAGCTCTGCGTTGCCTTTTATATGTAAGCTATATGTAAGCCATATAACAAACATATGAAATATTAGTAAATTAGCCCCTGACAACGCTCCAACAATAGATAATGCAAATATCTATCAAAAGATGGCGCATGTTAATTATTACATAATTTTTCTGAAATTTAAAAATAAAAACCGGATCTAAATGCAATATTTCATGAAAATCTTTGTAGCCGTTTCCGAGATTCAGATTGTATATCGCTCGTTTGAAGGTATTACATTTTATAAAGTTTAGAAATACTTTCACCGTAACACAGTTCAATTACCAGAAGTAACAGGGCTTTTTGTTGTAACAACTTGTAGCGTACGAGTATATATATAGTACAGCCGGACACAAGCAGCTAGCGGCGTACAACAATATACACTGGCGAATCGTTTTGCTTGATAATTTGAACATGACAACAACAGGCAAGCAAATTAACGTACGTCATAGCGATAAATGCAATTGCCAATGTGGTCGATTATGTATAAAAATCATTAAATTTTTTACAGCGACCATTTAGATTAACGTACGACCCGGCGACCCAATTATTTCCTTGTTAATATGCCGATTACGACATTCGTCAGATAAATCAATTAATGCATAATTGTCAAATGTGTCAGGGAATATAACGTTAGCTCAGTGTACGTTTCGCCTTAAATTTCGCTAGTAACCTTTTAAGATACCGTTTATGAAATTTGTGTAGCTTATCTGATTTGGTCTAAGATACGTCATAAAAAAATTATACCATCATCTGGTATTTGATAAGGACTTAGAATTTAGACTTTAGTGTTCAAATCCTTTCACCAATACAATAAGAACAATTTTATAATTTATTTACTTAAACAAAAGGAATAGCTTTTTTTGAAACCTACACAACCAAAATATAAACGCCAATTCCGAACTTACACTGTACTGATAAAACTCTTTAATAAGCTTACATACATGAATTAATATAAACGAAAATTTGGACTCGTTTAAAGTATCCACTAAAAAGCGGATAAAGCTATAATGTCCAATTATGAGTATTTGGCGATGATTAGTTGATATAAATATTTGATTGTTACAGATGCCATACATAGAAGTAAGTCTTAGAGACAATTCGCACAAACGGACGCGGAGAACTATCGGCATGGACTGCACGGAGAACTCCAAGGAGGTCCGCTGCTGTCGGTACCCGCTGTCGGTCAACTTCGAGGAGTTCGGCTGGGACTGGATCATAGCTCCAAAGCAGTACGACGCCAACTACTGCAGCGGCGAGTGTCCCTACAGCTTCCTCCAGAAGTACCCGCACACGCACTTAGTCCATTTAGTGACGCCGCAAGGCAGCGGCGGCCCCTGCTGTGCCCCTCGAAAGATGAGTAGTATCTCCATGCTGTACTTCGATGACGACCTCAATATCATCTACGGCACTATACCGGGCATGGTTGTCGAAAGCTGCGGATGTTCATAGCAGCTCTCCCCTACTTGCTCCAAGTGGCCTTACAAATTATCTAGCATTTATATTATTTGTTTACAGAATAGTTTAGATTACGTTTTTAAAAAGTTTTTATTAGTATAGTAGATGTGGAATACAAAATGGTGGCTTTTTGGCGGCAAAATGAACACAGCCTTAAGGACAAAATATAAAGATATAAAATAATTAATCTACAAAACATTTTATTAATATATATATACATATATATATATATATATATATATATATATATTAATAAAATATTCAATTACCATTTTTTCTATTCAAATTTATTCTTTTAATTTAAAAATATTAAAAAATTAGACTAACTAACGTATTATGACAAGTTATATGCGCGCTTTTATTATATAAAAAAAATATATTTAGAGAATTGTAGAGAAATTTATTTTGTTTGAATACTTTTGTTAATTTAAAGAGAATTACGATTCATCCTTGTAGGCTTGTAACCACTTGGAGCCTAGTGTTGTGTGTTGCTAATGTTTAGTTGAAGACTGCGAACCCTTTGTGATGTGTGCCGTGAGTGTATATTTTATACGTTTTATACATCTAGATATAAATCAACCCTCATTCTGTAGATTTAAGGCAATCGAAAAGTCTCGGAGCGACTCTTTAAAAATTACAGAATTAGCGGCGTTTTAAGATTTCAACAAAGTAAGTATCTTTCACTTCAGGTTATTTAAGTAAGGTACTTATATTATCTTTTCAATAAAATACCTTACCCGTATCATTTTTTTTACTCATTGTTTGTATAAAGTCGGAGGTCTGAATTATTTCATATATTAATAACATTTCTTTTTATCATTGCTAGTGATGAGTAAATCGAAATTTTAACAGTGTTGCAATCAATAATACATATGCAATCATAAAATATGTTTTGTACGCACATAGCATATTTGTAACAAGTAAAATTTTATTATTATCATTACGGCTTCTGTCTCTCGGAAAGGAGGCCTGTGTCCCTGCAGCGAAAACATTCTAAAAAGACCGGTTTATAATTTTATATTAAAATAACTCGTACGAAATTTAATACAAAGTTCGTATAGGTATTTAAAATCAATAAATTCTCCTTTAATATCTATTTGACCTCTGACTTCATTGTGCCGGCGATAAAAATGAAATTAAACTTGACTCGATAATGCATTATCAATCTTTTTATGCAACAATAACAATTGTGACTCGTTTGTGAAACGATCCAACTGCAAACGAAGCGTATCTCAAAATGGCATTTATACTTTCTGAAATAAGTCTTAAATTCTAGGCATATCTAGGTAGCCTGTAACGATATTATAAATAAGAATATATACCTTTCATAGGCACAAATAATCCTTTTATTTTAATTAATGTTAGCCTCGTTTATAATTAAAGAAAATATTAGCAAATTGAGTGTGTTGCTTCAGCCTTACGTTGCTTATTGGCTTACTATACGAACTATTATTTATTTTTTTGACAGCATAGAGTTTGCATCAAAGTAGTTTTTACTCTGTTTCAAGTATCACCTTTAATTTTTTTATCTGTTTACTACACTTTGAACAAAGGTAAATACCAATGGAACAAAAGAGTTCTTAGTACAAACTTCATTAATAATGATAATAAATTAGCAGCATTAAAAACAATAGGAGATCTAATCGTCCATGTTTTGGATCCATGTGCATCCATTGTTGTATCTTTAAATATCATTAAAATTTGTCATACTTAAATTGTTTTGACGCATCATTATGAATTATATTTTACACGTATTCAAAATCGCCGGTCAGAAGTGTCCAAGCAGAAACAGCAACATTCGCACATGTCGAATTGTGTAAAAAGGATAGTGTAATTAAACTTTACTTTTTTTTTACTTTTTTGTTTACTTAGCTTACATGTAAAAATGCAAAAGTTAACTTTTGTACCGCTACTGGCATATCTGCTTCTTTATGTATCATTGGCATTTATTGAAATAATATGTATCTTGTTTGTAATTGTAATATTTTTTTTTAAATATGTCACAATGTCACAGATATGGCATAGATATTTTTGACACTTCAGATCAAATGTTTCGCATTTTTCATTTCGAAGTTATAATTTTCTTTTTATTTGTGCCTAAGAAACATGTGCATTTATGTCCCTGCATTTCAAACTATTTTCGCAGTACCTTCTTGCAGTTGTAAATGCTACAGAGATATAGAGGACTCGTCGTTTTCAAATTTATTTTAAGTAGCTATTTAGATTATGTAGCACGATGAATTTCTATTAACATCGTACTTGTGAGATTTTTCTTAGACATTGTTTGAATCTGGTTCAAAATTACGTTATTTTTCTTATTCAAGAAAACATCTTGGCAATAAACCTTTAAAGGACAATTCTTTTGTTTAGTTCTTTTAGCGGGTGGTGCTTAACGTCTTTTAATAATAAAAAATAAATGACTCGGTACCTACCCATTATTTTATTTTAGGAATAAAAATAACGTATTATTTGGAAGTGATTTAAATGTTTTTTTAATGTTTCGTAATTTAAGGTTTAGAAAAATTTTCGTCGATTATAGAATTTTCAAAAATTAGATCTCATTTTTGGGCAACTGTTTTATCGTATGCCTTTACAAAGATCTCCCTTTGCTTTTGGATGTCATTTTTTTAAAGATTTATACAAAATTATTAGCATTAAGTGAATTGTGCTCTTACCATAGTTCTCGATGATGATTGTCAAAATTTTAAACTAACATTCACATGTCATTAAGGTGTATGAAATAAATTTTCAAATCATAATTCTGTTTTAATTAATTTGTATAACCTGAAATAAAGCGTTTCCTCCGCTACGACTCCAGTAAGCGGCGGGATGTGCGGTCATACCTGCCCCTAAAGGAAATAATCCGGAATGAAGGTCATGTAATTAGTTATAAAAAAAAACTTGTGAAGCATTCTTTCCGGACAGTCCATGATTTCAGATGAATGCTGAATATCTGAATCTCACTTCTCGTTTTCTTTAATTACGTCCTTTGCCCTACGTTAAAGACAGCAACTCGTAGGACAGTTGCGGACGGAAGATGTAGTCATTTAACATTTCTTGAACGGCTAGCAAGTTTGACAATTTCTTTGATTAAAATTATTCGCTACGTTTGGTGACTGAGATGTCCGAAGACCTATATTCTTACGCCGTCTCTTCATCGAGTTTTCACTATCTTTATCTAAATCTCTAAAAAAATAAACCAGGTCAATGTGCGGCGGTCCTCTCAGAACAGCCACTCTTTATTTATATAAACTTTAAATTATTTACACATTTTGTTTGTCCTACTTTACATTAATATACTCGTCAACGCTCTTTTAAAAATACAATCAAAACTTAAAAATAAAAACATATGTAACATAAATACACGTGACGTAATGTACAGATTACATATTATTTAGAAAGTGGGAGAAAAGGTCAGACTAGTTTATACCAATTACAAAAAATAACCGTCCCACGATATTTTTTCTTTAATTTTTTCTACCTTAATATTAAAGGTATTTCATAAATTCTGGCCACAATGAACCGATTTTCAATTCATAGAATGAATTAGCCAATAATTTATTAAGCAGTCCAGTCTAATATATTGCTTCGACGGTACAAAACATACGAGAAAACGATTCGCATTAAATTATTGTACTTTTATCAATTCTACGAAACAATTCCTTAAAAACAGTTTATTCGTCATGGCATTAAAATTAAATCTACTTTATGTAGAAATAATATCGTTTTTTTATCATATCGATTTTTAAGTAAAACTTTTTAACCGCTAAGTTCTAAAGTACAGGAAAGTGCACAACATCAAGTGGTGTCAGTCTATAATAGGTTGGATGGATTTCTTTAAAACGTTTCCAAGGTAAAAAGAAAAGCTTCTCAACAGTCCTTTGCCTGGTAGTCCTTGTGGGGGGGATGTGCCCAGCGAAGGCATATTATGGCAGTGTATAAAGAGCGCAAACAGAGGTATAATCTAAAGCAATAAATGATACATCACAGATCATTAAAAACTACGATAACGAGAAATGCAATACACCGTGGAAATGCCTTAGGTACAGAGAGTTAAACAAATAGAACCGTGTACTTTTAATATAACGTTCTTTCATATTTCTACCATTGATTTAAAACAGATACTTAGAGACTACATAGATATTAATTTAATAATTTTATAGCATTGTAAATATTTTATTTAAAACTTTGTATTGCGATTAAAATTGTAAGTAAGTCATGTCATTGATAAAAATTTACAAGTTGAAATTATTTAAAAACCTATTGATAACTTACAAAGACACAGATCGGATATTCAAGCAAGCGATACATAATGTAATTTCAAGTGTGTATGTCCATAAAGTTGTCTATATGTTTAAATCTCTGTCCAATTAGAACCGAAAGAGTCTGTCAGTAGAAATAGTAAGGTCACACCGGAAGTACATTTACTAGAGTACTAAACGCTAAGTATATACAAAAATTGCTATGACAACATCCGCAGAATAACGTCGCAACACTGAAACTTGAGCCGTTACTTTTTTTTAAATAGGATCACAGTGGAGAAAGTGATTTAATTTTAAGTTTTACATCTAACCTTCTATAAATATAAATATGTATTTAAAGTCCACGTTATGGCAAGTTTCTACATAAAATGCTATCACTTAAAACCTGTCCACTAGGACGATTTGCTACGTCCATAGAAAAACTCGAGATACTTCTGTACAAAGTCTATACAAAAAGCGCGAAACGAACGAAATTATGACGTCATTTCGGCGCGAGAGATTCAGAAACTGGGCTGGGAGACGGTCCTTGGGTTGCCACTCTGGGGTTGGTACACATCGTAGGAGTTGTGTGGCTCGAGGTGGCAGACCACGTTGTTCTCGCCGTTGAGCACGGCCGCTAGGGCCCTCATATTATTCTCCTGAGGCTGATGGTACGGGTGCACCAGTCTGCCGCTTTCATACGCGTGCCTGTCATACGCTCGGTCGAGAGTATCCCACTTCCCGTACTTGCCGTAATGTTCTTGTTCGTGGTGATGCCTCTCTCCAGGACTATAAGATATCAAGGGTCGGTGGTCTCCAAAGAACTTGGAAGAAGACGAGCCGTGATGTCCAGGGTTCTGCCGGCAGTTATCAGGTCCGGAGTTATCATCCGACATATCCGATATGAGAGTGTCGTTCCTCTCGATCTCCTCATATACCGGATCGTCCTGTATCACCCTGAATTCTTGCTCGGATCCTCGTCTATACATGCGGCCCTGTTGGGAAGCGATTTCGGAGTACGTGTGGTTGACGTTTTGGCTGCCGTGATGATGATGGTGCTTGCGACGGTCGTCCTTGTAGTGCTTGCGGAAGATCATCTCCTGGCTCCCGGGGGAGTGCTGAGACATGTAAACGTGTGGGTTTCTGAAGTCCTGGTTGTAGCTCCTGGTTGTGTTGTATCCTTGTGGGTGGTGGAGAGGACTCTCCTCGTCCTTGATGTGCCGCGGGGAGGCAGGTGCGAGAGGGGCAAGAGGAGCGTCGCACTCGTAAGGGCTGTGAATGTGGTTCTGTTGCAGTTGCCTGGTCAATGTGTCGTGGTGCGGTAGAGTGGAAGTATTCGCCGCGTGGTGCTTAGAAGAAGTGTTCTGGAATTATAAGCGGGAACATTAACAGTCGGGAACTGAAATCGAGGCAATACGTTCGATCACAATGACGTAAAAAAAAGGCAATAGAATGAATGTTTTAGTTTGGATGGGGTTAAAACGACTTATTGTTTAATAAAAGGCCTGACGGAAAAGAATATATCGATGTCAAAGCCAATTTTGTACAGATAAAATAACTTACAGAAAAATGTAGCACAAATTGTCTTTACTTTAAAAAATAAACTTTTCAATCTGTTGCTGTGACCGAACGTAACTTATCTATAAAATGATTCATATTAAAGTAATTGAAATACACGCACATATCTAAAATGAATGAAACAGCTCAATTCATATGTCATTAATTAGAGTGAGACAGAAATGCACGCATACTAAAGCGAATGGTAATTTATCAGAAATGATTTAGTATCGATCTAATTTATATGTACATATAAATGTAACAAACAAAATATTCAACATATTATACAAAATTAGTTGAAGAATAAAATATTTACTTATATTTATAAAATAAATCTAATTAGAGAAGAAAAAGATCGGACAGAAAGTTTATTTAGGTATTAACTGTTTGTGACGTAATTCACCTGAATGACATACATGTACATCGTAAAGAGTAAAATTAAAGTTCCGGAAGAGGAAAATTTAAGTTAATATAATTTATTTTAAGACTAAGAAATAACAAGTTATTTTTTGTTAATTTCATTCATTACAATTAGTTATTTGCCTTCGTTATTTTGCTACAGATCATTATTAATTAAGAATTGGGCCAACAATATCATTATATTGTATTTTATATTTGTATTCTGTTTGAGAATTAACCTTCTATCTATTATCCTTAAAGACACAAATAATATTATATCATTAAAATAAACTACATATAAATGTTAAAATTGATTCTAAGCAATTATTGCGCCAATTGCAAAGAGGCCCTTTCATGTGCTTCGGAATAGAAGCCGAATAATCTACGGAGTTCAATGCAGATAGTGTACTACGTTTTATATTTTAAAATGAAGTACCTCAAGGAGCACCAGCTGATTAGCGATCGTCAGTACGGTTTCCGTCAGCGTCGCTCAGCTGGTAACCTTTTTGCGTACCTCGCGCATCGATGGTCGGAGGCAATCGAGGGCAAGGGGGAGACCATGGTGGTTAGTTTGGACGTGGCCAAAGCACTTCTTCCGAAGTTGCCTTCCTAAGGGCTATCCGAGAAACTATGCGCCTGACATTTCAGCTTTCAGAGAGTCGGAGCATCAAGGTCGTTGTCGACGGTGCATGCTCCGACCCGAAACCGATTAATGCTGGTGTCCCACAGGGCTGTGTACTGTCGCCCACCCTGTTTCTTCTGCATATCAATGACATGCTGCAAATTAGCAACATCCATTCCTATGCAGACGATAGCACTTGTGGTGCAATTTACTCGGCCCAGCGCTAACGTTTCTCGAGCTACTGCCGAGATGAACCGGACCGAACTTGTGTCTGAACTGGAGATTATATCGGATGAAGTCTTGGATTGGTGTCGACAAAATCTTGCTGATTTCAATCCCAAATAGACACAAGTCTGCGCCTTTACCGCTAAAAACAACCCTGTGTCGTCGATCTTCGTTTTGAGGGCACTACTCTGGTTGCCAAAGCCAGTATCGGTATTCTCGGCGTTGACATATTGAGTGACGTTCAGTTTCGTGGTCACTTGGAAGACAAGGCTAAGTTGGCCTCTAAAAAGCTGGATGTACTCAGTAGGGCGAATAAGTATATCCAGCCGGGCCACGGCTTTCAGTTATACAGGGCACAAGTTCGGCCCCAAATGGAATACTGCTCGCGTCTCTGGGCGGGAGCACCCCAACAGCTTCTTCCACAGACACACTACCTGGATGGCGGCATTCTTCAATAGTGCGGTTTTCACGAAATTTCCTGCCACCCACAGCCGCGTTGTTGAACGGTCAGTCTTCCGCGGTATTTCAAGAAGCGAGTCTATATCTTTCTCAAAGGCCGGCAACGCATCTGCAGTTCCTCTGGTGTTGGGTGTCCACGGACGTCGTTGACCACCTCGGTGCACCCGCCGCTCGTTTGCCTCCTTCTCTTATAAAAAAATCAATAGTACTCAACTGACACTTTTTTTGAAGAAATACTTTAATAATGAACCTTCCTAAAGAGCAAGACATTTTAGTTGATTGTTGAATGAAAAAGTATTTATTCAAGTGAAAACTGATTTAGCCGCGTTAGGCGGATATTTGGTAGAAAAAATCTTACAGGTTCGCGAGAACAATATGCGTCAGGAACATTCTTATATGTACATATATATTGTCGCGCCTTCCCTCCGGTTTTCCTTTATAAATAGCTGCGGATATATTATTGCATAAATGGCGGTGGTCCCCGGTCCCTCTTTGTGATGCCGGCTCCAATCCAATAGTTACGCCAATTTGTGCCAAAAATGGCTTTAACCTTAATAAGTAGTGAAAATATTAAACGACGTACCTTAAACTTAGATAATGATATTATGACCACGTTTGTATTTAACGTTTGTTTGATGACACAAAGTAACAAAAATAGCTCACGTCAAGAAATACTTTGCTCGCTCTATCATACTAACAAAATCTATTTACACTTTGAAACTATTAGTGAGCGAAGATTTCAATAGAGAAGGAGGTGGGATGGGCTAATGATTGTATTACATAGTAAAGTGCATTAAGAAATGATACATGCAAAATAACACTATGATTAGTCCTCATGCAATTGTGAATCTCATATATACTTCAGTAAGATCTCTACTCGTATATAATATACTACTTACAATAGCCACCACCTATTAATATATAGACAGGTACATTTTCAATACGAACGTGGTTGTATTTAAAATAACAGAAATTTAAGACAATCTACAATAAAACAAATGTAACATAGTAGGAGTATAACATAAACCAACTTCACGTCATAACGTCCTCCTTCAATTTAAGGAAATTATTTGAATGTAGCTTTGTTGAATGAAATATAGGAATTTTGAATATTTTTGACGTTGCAAAAAATACTAGAAATACATTAGATATAAAGAAATATAGTGATGTTTGACATCATCTAGTTTTTTAGTTACTTGCGAGCGTCTGGCAATTTAAGTTGTATAATTTAAACAACTTTGAGAGATCTTACTAAAGCTGCTAAGTCACTCTAGTAGTGCTCACACAAGCCAAAGCCCTCCCCTCACCTTCCACACATTGCCCCCGATCGTGTTCGCCATCATCGCCCAGTCGTTGGCACCAATCGACGCCGCCATCTTGTTGGAGAAACAAGATGGCGACCGCGATCTCAGATTCTGGTATTCGTTGGGCACTTCGATATTATTCCTGTAGCTATGCATCGACGCTATGCTTTGTGTGTGCGAGGAGCTATGAGGTATGTTTTGTGGTGTCGGTACTCTGACTGATCTTGTATCGTCACTTGGCACGTATATGGGCGCGGTCGGCCTGATATTCCACCTTGATGACTCCGGTTGTATGTTGTAACTCTGTTCATATAGTTAGAAAACATTTTAGCGGTGATTTGAGGTTAGAAATAAGTTAAATTTAACGGGAGAGTGTCTGTTAACTGGGAAAAGACAATCAAGTTTTTGCATTTTGAATTTTGGGTGATCAACGAATCGATGTGATTGGTTGGAGGAACGTTCAACTTCATTTTCCAAGGTAATAAGACATTTGCACCACATCTTGTATCCATACCGATATAGGAATCAGGATCAACAAACGATTCCCGAATAGTATCCCTATACTGGTTGCTGTTATAAATATAATTAAATACATAAATATTTTAATTGTATGTTGGCATAATATAATACATTATCTACTTAAATACATCTATAAATAGACTTAACTATGACAGACCCAACCATCGACAACCTGAATGTTGTTTGGAGAGAGAAAGAGGACACATTACGGTTTTAACAATAATTTTGGAAATTGAGTACTTCACTAGATTCAAGATACGCATCACATTAACCAGAGATAGGATTTCTGTATTGCCATGTTCAATGTTATTAGTTAGAACATACGTATAAGACATTGAGTCCGATGGGATGCAATACAACTACTGTTTAACCACCACACCACCAAATGTGAAGAAAGAACCCAGCTATGTTAGTATTAGAGGAAATAAAAGCATTAAATTTATTTAATTGTAAAGATAATATTAAGATAATAAAAAACCAAACAAAGATAACTTACCGTTGAAAAACAATTATAATAACTGGGATTGGGTTTTGTTTAGAGAGTAATCGCTGTAAAACTAAAGGCAACGTCGAAAAGAAATGCGAAGCTTACTTTTGTTATGGTCCAATATCACCATAGCAAAAGCTCCTTCGCCTCGGCTTCAGCCGGTACCTTAGACGGAACATCAACTGATTATTGACCTAGGGTGCCAAACCATAAATCAAATCAGTTGCTTCCATTATAATTCCAAGTAAATTCATTTAAGGAACACTGTTAGATACACAGCGAAAAAGACAAAAAAAATAGTTAAAAAACATTGGACAAATAAATTGAGCTGTTGAAGACCAATTAGTTACATTGAAAAAAAAAGCTTGAGTGGTGTATTTTGGTGGTATTTAAACATTTTTTTTATTTAAAAGTAGCAATCCTATCTCTATTAATGCGTCACGTACCTTGCTGGATATTTTGTCGGTATCCTTGTGGGTATCTCCCACTACCCTGGTTCAGGGGGCTTCGTAAATGTGTCATGGCCGCGGGTGGATCCCTCTCAGGGATATTGTGTGCGAAATTAGCCCCCGTGGCATTGAGTGTGGGACCAAAGTTAGAGGAAGGGCCAAAACTCTGATTTTCTTGAGAGTTTCTTCGGTTTCTATGTGGATGGTAATTATGGGCAGCGGCCGCGGCAGCGAGGGACGCCACCGCTGCATTGTTAATGACGTTATTGTTGTTGTGATTGTTGTTGTTAACAACAACGTTTAGAGTGTTGATGACGAGGTTGTTTGTTGCCGACGCGGCCGCCGAAGTGTTTGCTGAGCTCTGTTAGAACGTAAGTCATGACTCGGAATCATTTGATTTATATAAATAAAAAATACCTTGACCAGCTGTGAGGCTTAAGTAATTGGGCTTGGTTTAACTAATAAATATTGGTTTAATTATTATTAAGGTTTAGGAATATATTATCATAACTCTCAAATTAAGGAAAATGCCCTGCTAACATATCAAAGTTTACACGCAACAAAGGAAATAGACATCTTCATACTTAAACCACTTCGCTGACCTTCGCTCCTATTTGAGCGAATTAATTTAACAAATCTCAATTATTTAAACCTGAAACGGTTGATAAGGTCATTAAATCTACAGGATATAAAATACATATTAAAAATTAAAACTCGATTAAGATTTCCGTAAAGAATATTGGATGGGTCAAAAGCGATATACAGGTTAATAAGCATGACCAATGTTGGGAAAAATTTTCCTTCACCGGCATTTTATCATGCAAGTACCTTCATATCATATCACATCTGTAATATTCCAAAAGTTGAAATCCCATAATAAATTACAATTAAAACAAAATGTTTAATCTGTTTTTTTGTGATATGTAAACATATGAAAAGCTGTTCGAGTTGCATAATGCCCTATCCCTTCGCTAGTTTTGTAGTTTAATTAAAGTTAGAATAAATAAACTTAATATCAACTTATTTGTTAATCTAAACCAATGATGTTGGTCTTACCGTGACATCGCGGGGGTCAACAACGTCTTCGTCAGCGGTGGTGCCCTGGTGGTACCTGCGGCTCTTGACGGACCCCTGGCGGGTATCAACGTGGTTGGAGGAGGAGGCGGTGGGCATGTGCGGTGGCGGCTGCGATGACTGCGCCGTGAAGTACAGGCAGCAAGACAGCCACGGGTGCCGGCGGCCGAGGCGAGCGCATTCTTTTTGGAACTGGATAAAAATGAACAGATAAAATAGGCCCATTTTAAATATATATGTAGTTGTCAGATTATGCTATTTATTTGTTATCTGTGTAAAAGGTGCGACGCATACACAACCACGTAAGTGGTTTGGCGGGAGAGAATAATGTAACCATATTGTTTTTTTTAAATAAAGATTAAAAAAAATCCCTTATGATTGATAAGGAATTATTTAAGTCATGGCATAAAAATACTATAATTAGTTTATAAGTATTATAATTGGTGGCTGAGAAAGTTTCCTTGCTTTCTGTTATAAAGTAACAGTTAAATCTTAACATAAGTAAGATACACGTCTAGGTCAACTTCAAATTCTTCCCAATATCAAATAACCACATCCCTTTTTTCTTCCTCCTCTTCATAGACTTTTGATATTTTGGTTGGTCGTTTGCGTTCATACAAAACTAGTCAATAATAAATCATACGTACGATTTCATTCAACAAGCAATGGAACACGAGTATGAATAATCCTTGGAATGAGTTGAGTATAGTGAAGGCGTACGCCATGCCCACTGTCTGCTCGCTGAGGTAGAGGACGCCGAACGTCCACGTCAGGCCGAGTAGCACCGCTAGTACTATGGACGTATTCAACCACACCCTACAAAAAAGATATGTAACCATTTCAAGATTAAATTGTTATTATAAAGACGCGTCAGGATTTTACATATTTTGCCACATGAAAGAGAAGAAGGATGTCTGGTAAATTAAAGGGCTACAAACATATGTTTTACAAATGCATTTGTGATCTCTTTCTTAGCTCGTGTGTGAATTATTCTTAATATCTCTGAACGACAAATGTGAAATTATTCTTACTTGATTTTGTACAGCTTGGAGTTCTCCTTGGCTTTGATCGATACACTGGTGTGATGGCACATCATGTAAATCACCAACCCGAGACAGATCCAGTTAGCCTGAAGTTAAATCAAAACAATTTCACTGTGACTATAATAATGTATATCATTGGTTCGTAGCGATACTAGCCCTTATAAAACATACGCGGCATTCGAATTTATTATTACTACTACTATTAGAACTTCGGAAATTTCATACAGAAGAAAATATTTCAATAATTAGATAATAATAATAATAATAATAGCCTTTATTAAACAATCTTACGAAATACAAAAAAATTAAATGTTATGCAAATTATTTGACACCAGGTTTTCGAGACTGTCTTGCGCTTCCGCAAAGGCCTCCCCTAAAGCTTGCCACTCTCTCCGGTTATGGGTCATCCTCCGCCAAGTAATACCAGCTACTTTTCTTATTTCATCCTCCCATCTGAGGCGTTGTCTCCCTTTCCTTCTTTTATTTCCTCTTGGACACCATTCAGTTACATCCTTAGCCCATTTTTCTTTTTTACTCCTCATAAGATGACCTGCCCATCTCCATTTTTGCCTTCTTATATAGTATGTAACATCCTTAATTTTAGTCTGCTCACGCAATTCACCTAGTGGTATTTTGTCTTTCAACCTAACATTAAGCATGCTACGCTCCATACTATGTTGGCAGGTCATAATTTTGCGCATATTTTGTTTGGTCAGGCTCCATGATTGACAACCATACGTCATGATGGGTAAAATGCTAGTGTTAAATATTTTTCTTTTAGCTTTTAGTGGTATTTGTGAGTTTTTAAATATTTCTTTGAGGGACCAGTATCTTTTCCATGCTTGTAATATTCTGTTGTTTGTTTCTTTAGTTGTTAGATCTTTTGGTGATATTATCTGCCCAAGGTAAGTATACTCTTCGACATAGTCTATTGTGGTGCCCTTGACAGTGATGGGAATTTTATCAAGGTTTGTCATCACATTTGTCTTTTTGGCGTTCATTGAGAGTCCTACTCTAGCGCTTTCGTCGACAAGCTGTTCAAGCATCTCTTGTAGACTCTTGGGATCTTCAGAAATTAGGACTAGATCGTCTGCGAATCTAAGGTGGTTTAGTTTTATCCCATTGATAGTCAGTCCATAATTTTCCCACTCAAGCCGTCTAAATATGGATTCAAGAACTGCCGAGAAAAGTTTTGGTGAAAGTGGATCCCCCTGCCTAACACCTCTTTTTATAGGGAAATGGTCTCCTATTCTTTCAGTTCGTATGTTTGCTTTCATGTTCTTATATATGTTGCTTATTAGACGTATGTATTTATGTTCAACACCTTGCGCCGCTAGCGCTTCCCATATGCATGTATGTTTTAGGCAGTCAAAAGCCTTGTTATAGTCAACAAATGCCAAGTAGTAAGTGATGCCGTATTCGTTGCATTTCTCGATTACTTGTTTCAAGGTGTGTACATGATCAATTGTAGAAAAATCGCTGCGAAAACCTGCTTGTTCCCTCGGTTGGTTTTCATCAAGAGTCTTTGTTAAACGGTTTAGCAGTATTTTTGAAAATATTTTGTACACGTTGGACATCAAACTAATGGGTCTATAGTTAGTTATGTCATCTTTATTACCCTTTTTATGCAATAGCACGATTGTTGACGTAGTCCACTGACTAGGTATATATTCTGTGTTCACAATATCGTTGAATAGGTCTGTGATTGTGCCTAATATTACATCAGATGTTCCCAATAGTAATTCATTAGATATGGAGTCTGCGCCCACCGCTTTACCTCTTTTTTGTGATTTAATAGCTTTGTCAACTTCTTCTTTCAGTATAATTGGGACTTGTTCGTTACTAGATTCATTATTTCCAGTAAGTTGTTGATTTTCGTCAGGTATTGTTTCGTCATTGTATAACTCACGGTAGTAGTCCGTAGCTACTTCTAATATTTCTATTCTATTCGTTTTGGTTTTCTTATCTTTATGATGAATTATATTGACTATCCAGTCTGCACTTTCCTTTAGCCGATCCAATGCTTTCTTGATGCCTCCAGTTTTTTCTATGTAGTAATTTATTGTATTATTCCTTCTCTTTTGTCTATGTTTTCTGATTTCCCGATCGATTTCTTTACTTATTTTTCCTATCTTTACCTTGTTGTTTTTACGGTCCCCATATAAGGACTTCCTTTGTATCATCAAGCTTCTCGCTTTTGGACCTATTTTGTCTGTATACTCATTATTTATTCTATGTTTATTATTGATTATCTTTAATTCGTTTTCAAGCAAGTTATATCTACCTTGAACGTCATTGGTATTCTTTATTGTGGTTAAATTATTCTCTAATAGTTTCAGAACGTTTTCTGCAATTGGTAAAAGTATTGGTTTTTTACTGTTATGAATGTTTTTCCTATTTATCTTTGGTTCTAAAGAGTGTATTTGTCCTCGAAGCATTCTATGATCTGTGTTATAGTTAAGTTGATTAACAACGCCAATATTTGAAAATATTTTTGGTTTGTTTGTTAGAATGTAATCTATTTCGTTTCTAGTCTTTCCATCCGGCGACACCCATGTCCATTTTCTATTATATTTTCTATTGTAGTAACTATTCATAATGTGTAGATTATTTTCTAACGCGAAATTTATTAGTCTTTGTCCGTTGTCATTCCTTTTTCCAGTTGAGTACGGTCCTAGTATGTTGTCTTCATTTTTGTTCCTCTTTCCAACTTGACTATTAAAATCTCCCATTATTATAACTGTTTTACCCAAGACTGACATAGTTTGATTGAGCTTCTTGTAAAATTCATCTTTTTTGTCTTTTTCTGTAACCTCAGTTGGAGCGTATATTTGTACGATTGAAGCTGGTTGTTTGTAGCCAGGAAGTCTAACATTCAAAATGGCTATCCGGTCTGATATTCCTCGGAACTCTATTATTTCGTTTTTCAAATATCTCTTTACTAGGAATCCTACTCCATATCTCCCAGCCTTTTCGTTAATGTGATATAAAATGTACTTATCCCTTTCTTCCGTTTTCTCATCTGCTCTTCTCACGTCGCTTAAGCCTATTATATCCCAATTAACAATTTCTAGTGCTTGTTCTAATTCTGATAAAGATTCTTCTAATTTTAACGATCTTGTGTTAAGTGTAGCTATATTGATTTTTTTTCTAATTCTTTCAGATTGTTGGTTTTTGTGTCTAATTTCACTGGACTTTTTTGGTGCAAGCTTTGGGGGGTAGTGGTCTATCTCCCCTCGGTGACCAGCCGTATTGGGGATCTGTTTAGTATTAGTTAATGTTTCTTTTGTGTTGTTTTTTGTTCTCGCGTTTCCGGTGTCAAGTAATTTCTATGCATTATATTGCTGGGAGGTTTTATCTGACAATGAATGAGATCGGGCACGCATATAAGCAAATGCATCTGCTTTATGCAGCTTTGGTGGTGCTATAATGTTTTTTGAAACGTCCGTGGGACGCATTGGTGTTAGAATGTTCGCGGGTGACAACGATGAATCCCTTTTTCTCTTTCCGACGTCTCTCACTTCTTTAATTATAACTTTATTATTCCTAATAAAGGCTTCGTTTCCTTTTTCTCTTTCTTGTTTTAATTGTTGTTGCAGAGTTTTTCGGAGTGCTATTGTTTCCCTTGATAAATCTTCCGTTATATAAGTACTTTCAGGCATTTTAGCATTATTTTTTAGTAATTCCACTTTTTTTTGGTAAGAAGTAAGAGCGATTAGTATAGGTCTAATTTTTTCTTCTTTTTTACGTCCTAATCTGTAAAATCTGTTTATTTCAAAATTTTCGACATTAATGTTGGTATTTTGTAAGGATTGACGTATTAAATTTAATAGTTCTGTGTAGTTGTTCTCAGTTTCCTTGACACCATGTATTATTATATTGTTTCTTCTATTCGCATCCTCTAAATACTTTATTTTCTTATTTAGAGTCAGTATTTCCGTTTTTAGGCTTTTGTTTTCTTCAATTATCGGTTGCATTTTATCATCTATAACGCACATTAAATTGGCAGTTATGTTCGCTGTAATTGTTGCTGTTTGTTTTTCCAGTTCAATTTTCATCATTTGAAATAATTTAAACATATCTTCGGACATACCGTTATTATCCATAACTTAGTTTAAATTGAGCTCTTCGTGGTTCAAAACATATAATTTTAATAATTTTCACGGTAGCGCGGAGCCGCTGATCTAAAGTTGCGTTATAGTCGTGTTTTATTTACGACTTTGTTTCTGTATTGCTGGCAGCACGTTACAGACGTCTAAAGTTTATGTACTCTGTGGCTTGTTACTGTAGCGTCTATAGTTTACATAGTCTTTGCATTTGCAGATTTTTTTTTTTCTTCTACCGTCAGTTAAGTCGTTAATGTTATCACTATTTACTATACTATTTTCTTGCCGAAGTCGAATAGATTTCGTTCTCTTTATGTTGTTACAGTGAAAACAAAGTTCTTCTTGACTTCCATTCCCTTATTTACTGCGATATAGTGTTAAAAGTTGTTGTTTACTATTTGATTTTTAATTAAACTCGGGAGTAACTTTAAGACACTGTTTACACTTTGACATCCGGAAACACATCACTAATACACATCAATAATTAGATACAAAGTTTAAAATCTACTCAATTGATTGCGTGGTTCATGAAATTCTACTTAATACTACAACATAGAAATTCGCGGAATTGCCTTTGAACTGTTTGTCCTATCTAAAAGATCGATACCAAGTAACTATATTAATGTCCTACAATAGAAGTAATAGGTCATTGAAATAGTTCAGTCTACGCTAATGTATTTCAATAGCGCGCATGTCTCCGCAATGAGAGTATACAACCACCATTTACCGATAAATATAGAGGCTCTTGACGGTAAAATCTTTAAATTTAAGCTGAAGAACTGGTTTTATTCCGTTGCGGATTGTTTAAATTATAAGCACATAAATTAAACAATACACACCTTTAGTTATTGCTCCGCGGTTGCATTATTACTCGTGCTTTTATTTTGAATTGGAATTTTAAGATAAGCTATATATTTTATAGCTAGCCACTATAGCACCCGCGATGTACCCGCCGGATACTGTTGATACCTATGCCTACATTCATGTATTTCATAACTGTACGAGTATGCACAGTTTTGCAATCAATGCATTCATTATTATTATTTCATGTGGTCGGTGGAATTTACCGTTACAACCAAGGCGACGGGTCCGACGAAGCTCATGATGAAGAGATGGTCGGTGGAGAGCCAGCAGCTGTGCGGCGTGCCGTAGCCGGCGGGGCGCGCGGCGGCGGAGGCCAGCACGACTAGTGCGGGCGCCAGGTATGCGCCGGCGCAGTACCAGCGCGCGCGCGGCCTCTCCGGCTCGAACACCTCCACTAGCATCGCGTAGAGGTGGAATCCTGAGACATTGGTGGGGTATTTTACATATGTTTTGATAGAAGACGGCAAATGATTTAGCCGACCTTCCTTTCTTACAAAACTCTATCGCCAGATTTCAAAGTAGAAAAACGTCTGCAATGCGCAGAATAGTGTTGCAGATGTCTATGTTGATACATACGGATTCACTGCCAAGGGGTGGAGGGAATTTCAAGAGGAAGTAATCGGACATCGGCCTCTAACTTTTACATGTCTTGTGTGACGCCGAGGTAGTGCCGCGATCGAACCTTAGGGATGTTATAAGTTCAAATGACTTGGCAAATAATTCTTTCATGTGAAGCTGCAACATAGTACAAAATTATGAGCATACCTTCCAAGAACATCCAAGCGAATGCTGCCAAGAAGAAATAGTGCAGCAAACCGGCGATGACGCCGCAGAGGATCCTGTCCTGGGTCTGATCGATGCCCACCATGAATATGACCTCCGCTATCAATAAACACCAGCAAAGATGCTTGTGTATTAATACGCGATCCGACTGAAAGATAAATATAACATATAACAAAAGTAATGCTGAATCTTGGTTCACTTTTAATGGATTATACTACATTTTTTAAGTGAAAACATCATTTCAAGAAGAAAAAACACATAAATCTATTGAATATGGGTACAAATATTCCTTAAGGGTTGAAATTCGCTTTAAGAAGGCATAATTATCCTGATACTATATTAGAAATAGATATGTCGGAGACTTGACTAGAAAGTGGTGCCTGGTTGTCCATGGGCGTCACGTGAGATACGAGCATCAACGAAACACTTAAACCAATATGAAATAACACTTTCACAAGTACTCCGTACTATGAGCCGCAAGACAGTTACTAGACGAGTCGTTCGTCAAACAGTTTATCAGAGAGGTGAACCTCGACCCGTGAACCGATTTGCACTCCGCACTTTTGAGAAATCCGATGTATCAGAAAGTAGACAATATTTTAAATTTATTGTGCTAAATTAAAATTCGACAAACAGTTTCAAACAAATTAAATTATCTCAAACTCACCTTCATATTCCTGCAGCACTGAAACACTATAATAGCAGCGACTAGCGCCACAGCGGATATTCCACAACCTATGAGAGTTATTAGTCTCAGCGCCATCTCGTGAGCGTGACTGAGCGCGACACCGTGCACGTCCATCAAGATCGCAAAGTTGGTGAGATGCGAGCACGCGCAGCCAGTATGGGTTAAGTTAGACCACTCCACTTGACAACCTTCAGGTGACCAACCACTGAAATACGTAGATTTGGGTTATGTGTTGTCCAAAAAAAATCTTACAGACTTATTGGTAATAAATTACCTATTAGCTATAATTAAACAATTACAGGTCTTAATTACAATATTAAAAACCAATCGCATACAAAACAAAAGGAAAAAAATACAAACAAAGTGTGCGAAATAAAAAGTAGAACTTAACCGAAACCCTGGACACTTGAGCATTCTTAACATTGGCGAGCTTTAATGTCACCAATTTGTTTCTCGTTCGTATAATGCCTACATACTATATCATCTTATGAATATTTTTCATTATTCTTTTTTTACAATTATATATATATATATATATATATCTTTCTCATGATATAATCTTCATTATTGTCTATCAGAAAATTATGTAAGCTTTGTTAAAAATATGTAATTGAAGTGATTGGACGCTATAACAATATGTTTATTGCTATACATTACACATCTTTGTAATAACTTAACATTTTAGTAATATTTGGTAGTATCCGGTAGTATCCGGTAGTTATGATAATTTGCGTAGGTTAGAAATTGTAACATGTACGACATAAAACCGCCATTGATAAGTTCTTAGTATTATGGGGAACGCCATGTGCTAGTTGAGTTGCGTTTTTAAATTATAAACTAAACAAACTTACTGCAATGTGTAATCCCAGAAGACGCAGACTGGATTGGTGACGTTTTCAACCTTCAAATGTTTCATAGTGAGTCGGACCATTTGGGATAACTGTATGTGACGACCGTTGCCTAAGCTTGCCGATATCACCTGCAAGAAAGATGTTGTCTCTTTCTATTTTTTCGAAAAAAAACTTTTTATTTTTTTACTAGAATGAGCCCCTTGTTAAATGTAAGTGGGGATACGAGCAATGTTCCTGTAGATCAGATTGTCGAGGAGCCAAAATCTTCAGGAGCATCAGCCATAAACTGTCGTTCAGCTCAGGTAGTAGGCCTCCCAAATGGGTGACCATCGTCCTACAATAATCTAGTCAAGATTGTGGTAATCCGCTGGACGAGAGTGACAAGGGGCCAATCTTGGTGACAATCCTTTATCCAACCTGGAGGATGATGATGGGATACTTTACCTTTGAATTAAGAACTCTCGAGATATTATTCTTCTCTCTTTCCGAGTTGATGGCGGTGGCGGCGGGCGCAGCGGGGTCGGCCGCGTAGGCAGCGAACTGCGGGCTCTTGCCGAAAGTCGGCGGCAGTATTTGTTCCAGACGGTCGAATGCAAAGAATACTATTCGCACTAAGTCGTTTTGTCGATTATCTATAAGAATTTAATGTGAAGTAATTATTATATATTCATACTACAACAACACAATGCACGTAATATTTACTTTGTTTATTGCGTATTCATTGACATTTATAGTCGGGGTAAAAATAGGTTCGTCACCTTACAGTCGACATTTGCTTGCAGCAGGGACACTGACATACAATGACAATTAAATAGAACATATTGGATTTGCTTTTGTGTGTTAACTATTTTGAACCTTGTTACAATATTAAGAAAGCATAGTAATTGCAGATGTCTGCCTTGTACTCTATATTCAGTATCCTGCCAATTGTGACTTTCGTTTTCGAGTTTTACCGACGGCATGACTTTACCTAGAAGAGCAGCTTTCGGAATCGTGATCGTATCCTCCGAGGCTTTCCACTGTTCTTGAGCAATGATCGATGGGAATGTTTCGTCTTCAACGCTTTTTACTTCCAAAACCCTGACTGAGAGGCCTGCAAATTTAAATTGTTGTATTGAATTAATCAAAGTTTATCTACACGGCAATTTTAAATAATTACAAATTTATTATAATAATTTATTGCCAAGCCAGGTAAAGAAGAGAGGGGAGATGTTATTTTTTTCATAGAAAGTAAAAATAAATATACAAAAGTAACTCATTGCCTTGAACAAGAGAATTAGGCAAAGATTACGTATCTCCTGTTGTCACGGTTATGGCAGACTTTTTCTTTAGTTTTTGCATTTAGGATCAAGTTCCAGAAGCATATCGTCCTAAACTGAAAAGTCGCACTTCATACACACAACATAATTTCATAACGCCCTCTGAGAAGCCCACTTTCCCCTTACAACGCTACTAACAAGACGCAGTTTAAATAAAAATAATTTTGAACTTACAAATATTCTTAACAATCTGTAGTATCGTCTTTTCTTTGGTAACAGCGTCTGCTAGAAGAAAGGCGTTTTCTTCTAGTTGAGTGAGCAGCGCACTCGCCACTCGATTCTGAGCCTCGGTGCTCAGATCTGACCAAGAAGCTCGTTGACTTTCTTCTAGAAGATTTGATCCTAAGAATACAAACATTAGATTAACATTAAAACGATTTCTTTACACCAATCATGAGAATTATGTTGATTTTCTTGAACGAAAGCTACATTTTAAACCCACAATCTCCTCACCCAGAAGGCCGCCGTAACCTTGACTGTCTGTCCAAACACACAAGTCAAGTTTTCTTAGTGCAATCGACTCACTTGGTCTTCTGATCTTTTGTACCTCTGAATCGAGATGTAATCGAGTCACAAAGAATATATCGCCCTTAAGGATTATCGTTTTTTTCCGCATAATCCGCCTATTAGTGTTAGCCAATTGGCCACATGCATGCACGACGTTACAGTTATATCAAATGCATGCATCTGTGATGCGTTTCATGACCTAAGAAAGTTATCTTACCAGTCTTGATGACTCCCAGCAGCATGTCAGCAACAAACGTCTCTCTCTGGCGAGGGTCAGGAAACGTCTGCATGTTCTGTGACATTCTTTGCGCCAGTTTCTTCATTATACTGGTTGTAGTCATCATGTCGCCACCGTACAGCGTCTTTGATGACGTCACCTGTTAAACATTTACATTAATGCAATTAAAATACTAACGCCCGTGCTCTATTGAATACATAGAAATTACGGATTTGGTAGGTCCCTGCACGTCTAACTTGTTTTAACATGCAAAATCTTTAAAACAGTAATTTCCATGAAACTGGAGCTAGAATGCATTGAATTGATGTTAAATTACCTTATGTATAAAATCAATACAGAAGAAAAGATGCATGATAGAAATTTCGAGGAAAGTTCGCGCATTGTATAATACAAGTATTGCACTAATGTGCTTCGCAGCGCCACAAGCGACACGACGCCCCCGCCAATGCGATCAGTACCCCTCCACCAACGAGACCTTCGGCGCAGTCAAGGTCAAGAAGTTTGTCGGCTACTATACCGGTGTATTTTTATAATTACCACTTAACTTATGAATTATAACAATCTGGTAATATAATAACATATCTAACCTGTGCCAAGTCATTACTAATGCTAAGCAAAGACTCGCCCTCCCGCACTCGCGCCTCCAAGCTGTTTAGCCACACTGATCTGCACTCGCTGAGGTCGGGCGTCATTCCGTGCCACTCCGGGATCGAATCCGCTGCTATCAAAATATATAATTAATAATTTAAGGACACAGACCATGAAACATATCTTTAATGTTAACGCTCACCACTTGTCTCGAAGAGGTAAACACAGTTTAACAGAGATGAGACCTTCACAAGACGGTGGAATGTTTAAATGCGAAATCTTTAACGTGAATCTGTTTCGTGTACCATGATTTCTACTCAGTTCAAAGCCAATTATATTACCACTAATTCCATAGTTTATAAAAAATAAGTCGAATAAGGTTAGTAAAACTAACCGTAAATATAGTCCCCGTCGGATTGTGCGCCATGCGACGCTTGTGCGTCGGCCACGCCGGCGCCGCGGTAGTCTATCATGTGCTCTGCTGTATCACCGTCACGACCTGGTCGTTGGAAATACAAGAAATATTCATTTTTTTTCGGGTTCTTCTTTATATGATATCCTGATGCTACTGAATCAGCGCCATCTACAAGTGATATCAACAACAGAGGAACTTTAAGAGCGGTATTTTAGGGACCAAGCAATCTACTTTATGAGTAGTATTTTTAACTTGTCACATAATTGGATAACTAAAATGTAAACAAACAAATATCATTGTCAATGTGATAATGTAAAGTAAAACAAAAAGTATTACTTTCATGTAAATTGCCAACGATTTGGTTAATGCATTAAATACAAATATTTTGATTGAACATTTTTCATTCGTTTGATTGAACAGCTTTCATTGGTTACATTATTTTAAAAAAGAAAATAACAATTCAATAGCAAATTGACAATGAACAAAAACTTCTCTCTCTGAAGAAAACATTCGAGCACAATGACGCACAAATAACAGAAAAATGTTCTCCCAATTGTGTTCCCAATGTCATATAATTATTTACTATTTTAAACATATTATTAACAAATTCCAAGGGGTAAAATGTTCTAAACTATTATTATCGTCCAAAATAGGAAATCAACATTTAAAATGTTTTATTTTGCTCGGGTAGCCCCTTTGTTTACATATTTAAGACATCTAATTCTCAGACGGGGTAAAGGTACTTATGAATACAATATTCCCAATTAAAAAACCCATCA
Organism: Papilio elwesi; assembly: GCA_029849275.1. Classification (NCBI taxonomy): domain Eukaryota; kingdom Metazoa; phylum Arthropoda; class Insecta; order Lepidoptera; family Papilionidae; genus Papilio; species Papilio elwesi. Next base: position 3,371,186 of record CM056709.1, read on the forward strand.
ATAAGCTATTCAAACCTTTGAGTAACGCTTCAGAGCCAAGCCTTCTTATGATCTGCAGCTGGCGCTCGCTGGGCTGGTCAAGTCCGAGGTCGCGGTAGTTTTCTCCCGACGGAAGACCGACGCCGCGCCGTCGCGGTCTAACGTCTTCTATGACGTGCTGCTGAGATATAAGTGTACACCTGGAAAATATAAATCATTTAGTTAAAAATCTGAAATAAAATCATTGGACTCTAGACGTAGACTATACTAATATTAAGCAACATGTTAAGGACGATGTGGTAATATGTGAATGTTGGCATCACCGCGATATGCAATCGGTTGAGTCGTATAGGAGTTAAAGCGTAACAAACATACAAACTCATTCGCATATATAATAGTAAATAATAATAGGTAAAATGTACTTACGTCCATCTCGCCAAGCCTGTAGCGCCACCGGGACAGGGTTGCACGGCGTACTGGCCGGCTAACGTCCAGTTCCAGTGCAACCCGCGCGCGTTCACTTGAGGACAGTACGCCGCTCGTCTGCCCGCATTAGGTGTTGAGCTAGTAGCTAAAATGGAAAAAAAATACGTATCCATTACGTGCAGAAGTTACAAGATTGAGAAATATTAGAGTAATCTATAAGTAAAGGTTTCTTGCGTCAAAAAGTACTCGTTAATGGACTATGCGGCAATATGTGTTTTAGCGGGTACTAGGGCGGAGGGTGCCACATAACATTTTGAAACATCCTTTTTTCTGTTTACCCCTCCAAGGTGGGCAACACATCTGCAACTCGTTAGCTTGTTGCAGATGCTCATAGGTAGCGGTCACTTAATATCAGGTGAATCGCTTGCTCGTTTACCACCTTCTTCTATAAAAGGGGCTATTCCTTCTACTTCTACACCTTTCATTTTCCTTGCTGCATAATCCATTCTTCTTTTCTACGTTGAGGCGCATTATTCATCCATTATCGCTTCTGATTATTGCGGATGGTAATGAGTACACTATTCATATTATATAGTACATTATTATATTCAGATGCTCTGTAGGTCATCTTACAATAGATCTTGTTGTCAAAAGTGTCTCCGTCAATGTCCGGTGTTCTGTTTTCCTTTGGCGGCATATGCACTGGGGACGTGGAATCCAAATCTTCGTCTTTCGCAGGCCACTGCATTGTCTCTTCTGTGACAGGCGCTGAAGTAAAAGTATTACTTTGTTACGTATAACATAAGGAAACCAGTATGATTCAGTTATGATTGTCATCAAGTCAAGATAAACAAGTAACTAGATATACGCAAAGAAAACTTTGGTACCTTGAGTGACTTTCAGTTCGTTTACCAAAAGACCAAATTAAACTGGCTAAAGAAATACCTATACTTTACAAAATATTCGCAAGAGACAGCTATGGTGATAGCAATTACAGCGGCGTGGACTGGGCGTCGGCCACTCAGCTGTCCCGAATTTGAAGCAAATTTAGTTTTAAGGCAATCGAGAAGATTAAATATCTGGGCTGCACTATAACGGAACTAAATACTCGGAACTTCACGGTTGCCGCTGTTTTCTTTAAAAAAATACATACATATCCCGTCATCTCGTTCTTTATTCGGTTTGTCATTCTTCGGTACGTGTTCCGGCTCAACGACTTTGGGTTCTTCTTTTACCTCTGGTAAATTCTCATGAGGGATTTGTGGTGGTTCCCTCTCTGACGATGAATCCGGCTGCCGTGTAGTTGTTTTCTAGAAGGAAAAAGTATCTTAGAAAATCTACTACGAAATACATTTTTCTTAACCATAGAGTACTGTATGACCGTGCCTTTTTATGAATGTAGTGACGGTTATTCCGTGGAACTAACTTATTAATCTTAGATGCAGCAAAACACAAATAGACCGACTACAACCGGGGAGGATCGTGACTCATAGAATACAATAAGGTACACGTATTTAATACTTCTGCGATGTTCCGCTGACCGTAGCCCCTTCCTGAAATCTTCTCCTCCATCCCTTAATCCTCAAAACAGCCTAAACTAGCCTAGCCTAGAGCATAACTTGATTCACCTGCTCCTCTTTTTTGAGAGCCAGCAAATGTTCACTGCTGGACGTAGGCCTCCCCAAAGACAAACTTTGCCTCATCATCGTCTTCCGCAACCTTGACCAGATCGTCGCTTCATCTTGCAGGAAGCCTAGCATTCCAAAACCTATTTTGAAATCCCCTTAATATACTTTATTCATTGTCAACCAATTAGTACGCACTTTTGTTCCAATGTCTCCAAGTTTGACTTCTGGTGGCAGAGTTATATGCGGCCGGAACGTCGGCGGAGTGATGACGGTCGGCCTCTTCCTCTCTGACTGCTGGGTCTGCACTGGGCTCTTGGGTATAGGTGGTAAGGTGGACCGCCACACTGTCGGTTGTGACGTGATCAGCCATGGTGGTGACGGCCGGTTGGTTGTACTAGTTGTGGATGCTAAAATAAAAAAAAATGTTATGTTGTTTACAGTCATCAAATCGGGCCATCCGTTTTTCTTTTTAATTATTGAGGTTTCATCTGAGTTCAAATTTAGAAACGACTTTATGTTTGATAATTAAATTGAGATATCGAAAATACAATATTTGTTTTTAGACGTTTTATATGGAAAACAGTTTTAATTGAGTTAAAAGTAAACATTTACATATATGAAAACTGATAGAATACTAAGACTAGACCGCAATTCATATTCAACTAGCGCCATCTTTTAAGAATATACAAAACTTATGAGATTTTCCTCAAACAAAAATGTAATTTGACTATAGAAGTTACTTCAAAAAAGGGTTAAAGTTTAACTTACCGGGAACACATTGATAGTGCGCCTCGAGGTATTTGAGAGTGTTCGGGCACGGGTCACCGAACATGTTAGTGCTCGCTAATATACTGCAGTTTTGGTGCATGCTGCATCTGTAAGAATATCGAGGTTAATTGGGCGAATGGGACGAGCGATGGACCGCTACACGCCTAAACTGTGGCTATGTAGCTCGGCTCTAATGAACGAATAGTTAGTTCCGAACTTTAATTGGAAGTTTGTGTTCGGAACGAATTAACAGAGTTTCCAAAGCTTACGATACGTATGCAATTCTTTTGTTGTTTGACAGGTAAATCTAGACTAGATTCAGTACATGCATTGTGCCGACCGATGCAGGAACCGATTTTCATGGTCACTCATGATTGAGACATTTGTACGTTAATGTCGATAATGATATTTTTTCTTCCATCCTTTGCTTCATGATTCCTTTATATTTCTAAAGAAAATATGCCACGATAAGCTACGGGTCTGACATTTTCAAAATGTTTTATGATGGCCCATATATTTTACATTATTAAAGCAACGATACAACAAAAAATCGCCTAACATTCACCCGTTGATAAGTGATACGCCTGCCCATGGCTGTACTGTGCTAGCTGGGGTTTTAAAATATTATCCTCCGCTGTCGTTTTACAAATAAAATTACGCAAGAGATTTTGTTTCCAGAACGAGCGACAAATTTATACTTTGTTCGCTTTTCTTGTTAGATTACTACCCGACGTAACATTTTTGTATACTGTACGTACAGTATGCTGCTGACATTGGATTCTGGTTTAATGTCATTGTGCACGATTACTAGTAGGCGTTTGTTGTATTAAAAAAAACTAAACAAATAGAAATGCGAGTTTTTTAAGGAAATCACTTTTTCACACGGACACTGCTTCGGCACGTACAAACGTGTTATAAATTGAAATCGCATCACGGTAAATGTCGGCAATCAAGTTTATTTCTATACGTTGATGTTAGGTGTATGGTCCAAGTCACGTACTAAGAGCGAACAGTAAAACCAACTATTAAATAAATTATTATGTAGAGATATAAATATGCAGGCTTTGTTGTCATCAAGCCAGTTAGTAGCAGAACTAACAGCAGCAGGTTGGATCAAAGAAGCATAAGGTGTCGGAAGTCCGAGTTCCTCTGCATCCTGTCCTCATTTCTATTTTCTTATCCACTCATTCTAATTCCCATTAAAAAGGCTGCCCACGAATTTTTAAGTCTCCTGATTACTTTGCGTATTTCAGAAAAGGTTTAACTAGCTTTATTTGAATTAATTCCCACAAACAAACGCTATCGGTTAAACCTTCGTTCAAAGAAACTAATGTCTAGAAGATGATTTCCTGACTCTACTCTAATAAAATATATTTAAATCGTTACAGCTTATAACTTGCACCGGTAAAACGGTCACGCACTTAGGCCGGGCGAGGGTCCCACTTTATTGGCAATCTCGCGGGCCTAACGCGATAAACTTGGGTGTTGCGAATATTTAATTTTCGACAATTTTCGGCACTCCCTCGGGCCTCGGGATAATGATCACAGATTATAATTGAAGGACACTTTCACACGGTAAGGGATAGGTATAGGTAACACGTGCTATATACCGTTCTTTAATTAATGGTAGGTTAGAAATTACCGTAATGGTTTAGGGTATTGAAATATCAGTAACCGTGGAGATAATCTTTCCAATGATTATCTCAAGAGATACCGATATGATTATACTGCCTAAATGAGTTGCAAGGACCAAAACTTAAAGCATACGGCCGTGAAGTAGAAATATTTATAACTACTTTTTAGTTTCGTCTCTTGTAGGGAAATGTGTCTAGTGGATTCATTCTTTTTTCGCTCGCTTTCTTCTCTTGTGATATTTCTTACCTTCTTCTTCTTCACTTCTTTTTTCCTACGCAATAGCTAAGCAAATGCTTATTGCGGATGTCAAAATTTATCAGGTCTTACTGTTAACGTCTCCTCCGAAATTCTGGTCGGCAAGCTTGACCTATTTAAATTCTATAAACTAAATGGCTTGTTTATTTTACTCGTATACTAACTATAGGATAGATAGATACAGTTAAAATCGGTTTAGTAGTTTTTTATATTAACCCGCAGCAACAAACAAACCTTTTTCTTTATAATATAATACGTTTGAGATAGGGAAATATAAAGAACTACGGTTCTATCAGTTTAGGCCAACCTAGAGACTGCATTGGGGCGTAGATATGTGCCGATGAATTCTTAATTTATCGTCATTCCTTCATTTTTGCATTAATTAAAATGGAAAACATATTGAAAACAGTTTTGATAAAGAAACCTCTCCAGGCCGAATAAAAGTGCATAAACGTTATTCCCTCGCAGTTTAATATTTTCCTTGTAAAGTGGACAAATCAATTATTGCTCAGAGCGGCGCGGAGGGTCCCAGGGATATAATTTCTCGCTTTATTTGTACAAGAATGCCCCCCTGACGTTAACGAGCAAGGAAAGTCCAATAACCGTTTTTATATATCTCAATTATTACTTAATACAAACAACAAAAGATGTTGACATTTTATTCCTTTCCATTTAAACACAAAAACATGAGACATAAACATCTATATCCATCTTTTTCTACGTAAAAAGTAAAAATATATAAGATGGTACGCGTTAGATTACTGTCAAGAAATCTCGACCTGATCTGATGGTCGAAAGAAGACTTGGTTGGATGTCAAACACATGACCTATAACCCTATAATCGTAATAAAATGAGATCATGGATTTCCATTTGCCGCGATACTGGCACACCTTTCTATTTTCTTATAAATGCACACATCTACCCATTCATGCTTATGATTTTTGGTACTCCTTATGACGCATGCATTATAGTTTCATAGGAGGATACTTATAAGGCATACGGTTGGTGCAGTTTCTATTACAGCATGACGCTTTGGTGTAAGACTACTTGTCCTGTTAAAAATATAATGGTGGGATACATCAGATATTATCTGCCCTTAGCTAAATTGCTATATTACCTAAACTGATAATATAGCAATTTAGCTAAGGGCATACCTCAACTAATACTAACTCCGTATTTCAGCAGTGCGGTTTTCATTCGCCGTCGTAAATTTGTTATTTGGCGTAATTGTAGGTTTATTGTTTGGATATAGCGTACTCATACGTTGTGTATTACTGCATTGCATTCATATTATTCTATAGTTCTATACACTAGTTGTTTGTTCACGGTGTTGCCTGGCTGAGTGTTAATATTCAACGTAAATTGCTTATGGATAAAGCTTTCAAATGTGAAAAAAAAATTAAAAAGGTTTCAGTAGTTTAAGGAGTTTACACCGACAAGAAATAAATCCTTCTTTTTTATACTAGCTACCCATACATAGATGTGTCTTTTCAACAATTATCTATATGTTTTAACCAATTTAAAGAATACTTTAATGTATTTAGTAATAATTATGCCATATAAACTTTCCTATGAATCGCTGTGTTTATTGGTGAACACCTATTGAAAATCCGTTGAGTAGTTTTGAGTTTATTCTAATACGCGTTAATAAATGTTTGCCTATTATTAATAATAAGATAAATAAAAATAATGATTCTTACGAAATTTTATAAATTCAAATTAACACAAACTCACGGTAGAGAAGGCCCTGCTTCACCTTCAAATACGAAACTGGCGAGAGATGGCGCGGGATCGGAGAGAGTGGAGACTCTTGTTGCCGGAGGACAAGGCTCACTTTGGGTTACCGCGCCACTCTAGTTAGTTAGTTACGACACTTTACAACATCGATAGTTCATAGAAAACTAGTAGAAATAATAATCTTAAATATATCTGCTAATTAAAGTCTAAACCCGATCCGGCGTACTTGACTGGCTTGTATCAGACGAAGGTCGTTATGCGATAAGGGTGTGCATCCACCGAGGCGAAACGATGCCTTTCGCCCAGAAGGGAGGAACACTTTCGCAATTAATTGATTTAAAAGGTAAGATAGGAATATTAAAAGATGGAAAGATGCAAACTAAATAGGAGTGTTCTATCGAGATACCCAAGGCAAACAATATCACACACAGGTATTATAACATACATAGAAGTTATTTTAATAAATCAAAGAGATTAACGACTTTGTAAAGTTTAGTTTTTGTAAATTGAGAATTTGATTCACCTCTTATTGTGTTATTAAATTTTCACAATGTACATGAGTACAGGTAACGTAAGCAAGCTTTAACATTAGTAGGGTATTGAGTAAGAAAGATCTTCGAATGACAACCACAGTTTTGTAGCCGACTAAACCAGGATAAATGACGAGTTTAACAGCTAAATTACTTTACACCAAATTTATAAGAACGCAAAACAAACGATTACTAATGAATTAACCAAAATTATACCTCGATTATTAATTATGAAGTACGAATAATCAACTTACTGATTGTAATCTGAAATTGTTATGAAGCACCTAATACGCCGTTAAGGCAATTCTTACCCAAATACCAAGTATTTCAAATTAACTTTAGAGGCCTGAGGCATAATCATTTTGTTATTGTTACTTATTCGAAGTGTTTATTTCGATAATACTTATGTTATTTTAGTCAGTTTATTTTACAGTCGAGCCACTTGCACATATGTGTACATGTGCTCGGTCCTATCCTATTAACCTAAAGGTTGTGCATGTAAGGAAGTTTCCCAAAAACAACCTTTAATACTATAATTATTTCTTACATTTACGCGAATACTACATACACATTAGAATTGAACTAACTTTGCTGATTTTATCGCGTTTAATTTAAGTTTTTGTTTCCAACGTTTCGAATAGTTTACAGTGCTCATGGTCACGGAGGAGGACTGAGGCTTTAAATTAAACGCGATAAAATCCGTAAAATTAGTTTTATTCCTACCTTTTATAATGATAAAATTAGGATTATTATCCGTTTAGTAGTCTTCTAAGAATTTTAATAGCAATGTTTCTAGCCGTAGTAGCTGAAATTGTTTTTAATATCGTTTGAGAAAAAAAACATTCGAGCTATAGGTTATTTTTTCCTATAATCTTAATGTACAAACCTGCTGTGCAAGACTCGTAGGCTTCTGGTCGACATGCAGTTGACGCTCCAGTCAGTATTGCCATGGTCATTGCAGATGGTGATCGAGAACCTGCCGTAGTTGGCCCTAATAAGGTGGATAACTGAGCCTTCCGCGCATCCGATCTTCAATGTCTTCCCTTCGCAAGCGTACGCCGTCTCGTATCTTGGTTCTGAAATGGACATTAAAAGAGAAATTATAACATCACTAACAGGAATTAATACAACTGTTATAACAATTCATGTACATAACCTATAGTGTATAACCATCTGCAACAATTACAAGGATTACGACAGCGTTTCCTTGCAGCTTTGAGGCAGGATGGGTGCCTCTTGGTTGATAAACGGAGGGTTTGAGGAAAAAAATAGAAAGGGGAAGAGACTTCCGAAACCTCAATCATCACACGAAACGTAATATAAATCTACTACTATCTATATGCTAAATCATTCCTTTCTGCATATTCGCATCCACATTGGCGTAGCAAAAACAACAGACCGAAAGCAATGCTCGCAAATAAATCCAATTAAACCGATCCGATATTGTTCGAGCGATCGTTACGTTCAGAAACCATTTATCCTCCCAAAAGCAAACATCGTCCGAAGACAAAACGAAAAACTGTCGACTCAACCTTTCATAATCAATTTCTGAACGTTTCATCGCCCAGCCGGCTGACGTTGTTATTACAAACTTTCCGATACATCGATTTGTGTCTACGGGAATTAAAGAATTGCGAGTTATGTTTCTAGAATGCAGCGCGCAGTGAAGATTTATCGTGGTAAGTTTTCGAGTAAAGGGGGTGTTAGGTGAGCATATTCTGTAGCTTGAGCATAATAAATCTGGCCAAATTAATGGCGGCACGGACAGATCGTTTAACTCGTTTTCGCCACGTCATAGCGTGAAATGAGGGGTTTCGTTCAATATATAATATACTAAAGCATATCCCAACTAAGTAGGTAAGGATAAAAATAATGATTTATTACTTCAAAAATAAACTGAATTCGTCGCTTTTGGGAACTAGGTTACCCTTAATATAGGAAGTTCAATTGAACTAAAATCTATGTTTAATTTAAGATCAGACCGTTGCAAATGTCACTACCAGGCTCTATTGCCTCCTTCTGTTATGTATATACAATAATACAACTTTCAGATTATTGGATGGAAAAAGGTGGCAAAAGAGCAAGCGGACAAAATGCAAATGACTCGCAGATGAATTGCCTATCTTTGACAGAGGAGCGGATAACACCACCCTTTCCTTAACAGGATAGGAAGGGAAAGGGATGAGGACTGAAATTAAGCCTCCGGCACCTTACTCATCGTAAGAAACGCAGAAAGATACTTCTACTTGACGCACGTCTTCTGTGAGATTGTATTTCACCGGTCGAACCGATCCATTCATGCAACAGATATTATTGCGGTTTCTAACACTGTTGTATTCGTAATGTCTTCTGTTATTCAGATATTATACTATACATAAGTTTCTTGAGGAAAAATTATATTATATCAAGGTGAAGTCGTAAAATACACTTTTTCCGTGGGACGTAATGCAAATAGCCTGTAAATGAAATGAATTTCCTCAAGGAATTTCAGAATGTAGGCGTCGATGTAACATTTTATAGGCTACAGCTACCGTTCTTTGCAGACATTACACAACGCAACGCTCCTACGGAAACGTGGCTATTAATCAAAAATTCGAGAGCGATTTAACGTTGCTACAGATTAACGATAAGCCTACCGCCCTAGCAATAAATTATTCTGGCCTTTAAACATTGGTTTAACACGCGCTCTACGAAACCCGCCGCCATACAATACGCCTGTTAACTGACACTTTATATATTTTTTATTCGACTGCAATAAAAGTCATTTGGTATAAATCTGGCCAGTTATCAAAACATGTAAAAAGTAAATTAAATAATAAATCATTAAAATCATACTTCAATTAATCCTATTACATTATATATACTCATAACTTAAAAGCCCCAAGCAAATTACACATGATAAAATGATTGTTAGACTTACATTAAAATGTTGAAACCAAATTACGTGCTTTCATATTTCACAAGCTGAGCTACGCGGTTTTACCCGCCGTGGCATTTAGTTTAAACCAAGATTTCCAGCTTAATTTAACCCTGTTTAATCTGATCGATCATATAGATCGGAGGTCGACTTACATTGGATTATAATTGTTTATATATATAAATACTTACAAAAGTAGTCTTCTACGTAATAACAGAAATATCTGAGCAGCATACTTGTGCGTTGATATATCAGTCAGTTAGCTTCTTTATTTATATGTATAGATAGATAAGTTTCCAAAGTATCGAAAATGAACAACACTTTAAACGAAATCCTTTGGATTGCATGAATAGTAAGTTGGTTGAAGTCGCTTTTGATCAGCTTGTGCACAGACACTTGCGCATTCATTACCATTTGTTTTTTCCATAAAAAAATAGATTAAGAAGCGACATCTGAATACACTCCCTTCAATATTATTACAATAAGTGATTTAATTTAAATGACAGATTAGTTTATGATGGCCGATGCTATTAGCTTTTTTCATTAAGCTAATTAGCGGTCCTAGCATGCTAAAAACGAACGTCGAAAAAAGATCGTTAACGAAACTGCTTAGTGTAAAACACTAAGGCAGGAATCTAATTTATTTAAAATACCAAGTTATTGATGCTTTCATGTTACCGTCGCTATACGTTAGACACGCGATACTGCACTTTGTATCGATATATTTGAGATAGCATCGATATGCGAAATAATATTTTTAAATTTCACGAATATAACACCAAAGGTAAGGGTTGTTATTGCCCAGACGCCCCCTCTAAGGGTTGCCGGGTGGATGGTAATAAAAATGATTTATTGAAGATGTCCAGTGGTACTTGTTATGTAGGGGTCGAAAACAATTTACGAGGTGCTTCTCACAGGGATAGGGTAATTATTTCTTCACTTTAGACATGGCAGTGATGTAGGTTTATTATAAAAACATTGAAAGTATTTTTAAATGACACTCCAGACATTATATATTTCCTATTGATCTAAAAATAAATTAAAGAAGGATGTGCCAGCCTACAATCATACTTGGGCGAGAGGTCACGTGTCTTCTATGTAGTCAAAGTCCTAATTAAAATCTAAAATAACTAAAATCTAAAAAGATCTATATAAAAAATTGATAGCGCCGATTGAACAAAACTTTGACATTCAATAATTCGTAGATCGAATTATATATTCCAAACAAAAATAAATTACGTGAGTTGTTAAAACACAAACTACATAATTATTGTCATTATTTTATAATTGCGATGAACAAAAATTTGTGACCGAACAAAAATCTTATACACGTCGGCAATAAAAGTTTGACAGCTGGATTATGTAAATGACAGTAACATTTTTTATAATTGTTGACATAATAAATACCTTTACATTTGCCAGTAATTTTTTTGTGACCGAAAATTAAAAAAAGTTTATCTTCGGCATGTCAGTTATAATTTAAAAAAAAATTGAACATTCAATTTTACTTGTCACATCCCAAAATGACCTGACAAGCTTATTTCTCCTGTATAGGTCGTGTACGTACGTACATACTAGCCAAGTTCAAGGAGCAGAGAATCTCTTAGCCACCACTTGTCGTAGCTTGACATTCAATATTCACCCTAAAACCCACCTACTGTGTAACAAGCATGGTGACATACACAACAACCTCCATTATTTGAAAAAAAAAACGTGCTATTTACAGTCGGCTCTTATTAAACCTTTAAAACTACAAAGGGGGATGGATAAACAACGTCACTTACGGCCCCCGCATCGCTGTAAAACTGTAATTATTTCGCCAGAGTACTAAACAATTCCTTTTCAAATGCTCTAACAATCCTGCCTTACTGAAAATGAGATTACAAACATACAAATGCTTTCATAATTTCCTTAAAACAAAATGAACAAAGCTTAAAATCGCTTGCGATGACTTCATTTTGCTAAATCGTTGCTATCATGGAACCTCGTTAGTATATGTGACTGTCATTTGATATCCCACCGGAGGTATGTAGGTTGCAATGTAAAGTAAGTTTTATTCTATATTGCATAAGGTTGAATATATTTGAAGCGGCTAATAATGTCGCAGATGTATGAATGGTGAATTTAATTTTGTGTACCATTAATCGGCGTCAGGCGTGGTAGTGCCGGTGCGGGGGATTAGAGCGAAATTTTAATTGTGAGAATTAATGCTATCATTTGTAGTGACGTCATTCTGCGGCTGGTGTCGCCAGATCGATGTATTGGCGTGGATTAGTAGTTTTTAAATGCAATTCTACTCGTATAAAATTTTGCAATGTATGTCACTTTCTTTTAATTTAGGATCAAAGTCTCTAGTTCGACCCAACAGTGTAATCGGATTCGGTTTCTAAATGTATATTTAATTAAGCTTCCTAAGTCTAAACGTACAGCTTGAGCTGTACTGCACTGCTTTTGAAATCACCATAAAATTTTAAGAATAAGATATTGTGGCTTTATTTTTAATAGTCGAGTAGGTACATCGTTCTTTTTTAAGCCTAGGGGTTACCTAGGGTACCTACTTAACCTACCTAGGGCTGGGCTATATCACGGATGCATTAACGATGCGATGCACGCGTGGCTAATGTGTGTGGTGTGGCGTTGTCATGATGAAGAATCCCTTTATCGATCAATTCCGGCCGGTTTCTTTCAACTTCTTGTTTTAACATCGTCAGTTGCTGGCAGTAGAAGCAAGATCATTATTTTATGTAACCTTTTTAATGTTATCAAACCAGTCAGATACTTATAGTACACTCAAAGATATTTTATTTCAGGTATATACATACCAATTATATTTAATTATTTTTGTATTTATATACCTGGTATATATAATAATATACTATATATAATATACAAAAAATCATACTATGCGAAAAAAGAAATCCTCACCTATTATACACACTTCTAAAAAGCTACGTATGTATTTCAAATTAAAAGCATGCCAAGGTCTATATCTGCGAGTGAGGTTGGATTTCGTATTAAAATAGAATGAAAAGTCGATTGCTTGTCGCGAGCATAACGTAAACTGGAGCAGAAAAACCAATTCTGAACATTTTCGGCAGACATCGCGGGTAATTTATGTAAAGAATACATACAGAGCAATGTGTTATGTTAAATAATCGTGATTAATTTTTATTTCAATAGGATTAATGACATTTTCAGAGGATTTTTAGGTCGTAAATCGGTTCAGAGTTCTTGATTTTATCTGAAACTTTTTTCTGTATAATATTAGTATATAAAAGAAAACTTATAAAGAAATGAATAACTAACATAGGTATATCTTTTGTTATAGCAACCATCAAGACAATGTAGCTACCGACATCAGAAAGGCGCAGTATCTATGGAACTCTTACAATTATAGAAAAAAATCTTGCGGACAAACAGATTTCTTTTATTGAAAGCAAACTAGTTTTACAGACGTTATCGAGTTTATTAACTGTTTCATCGACGTACGTTGTGTGACGACGTACATCATGTCACACTTAACATGAATCATTAATAAAAAAATATATATAATATAATAAATTATGATTAAATAATACTTATATTATAAATGTGAATGTAAGTATGTTTGTTGCGCTATCATGTGAAAACTATTCAACCAATCATCATACGGGTGATATCTATGTATGTAAAAGACGATGTTTCCTATGGATCTCAAAGCGGCTACCCGGGCGAAGCCGGGCGGATCACTAGTAGAATATAAATTAACGTTCTTATTTAAGTAAATGTAAGGAAAAAGTGTGGAAGTTGTGACTTGAATTGAGAAAGATATACTTCGGTGGTTCGGGCATATTAAATCAAACCGGGTCGAGCCTTCGAGATTTTTTTGATTTCCGAGTATAAATAAAAATATTTATACCTACATACGTACATATTTAGCATACTTTTGTTTTCTTATTGAAGAAATATTATAAAATACACTTCTGTATACATGTAACAAAAATGAAATAAAAACCAGACACACTTATAACAATACACCCACGCAAATATATGCAAATATAATACCGCAAAATCTCCTTCAATTTCCAAACGTTGCTAACTTACTGCTGGCTATAAATTATAACTTCGTCACCAACAGGGCTGCCAATGACGGGGAACTTATATGTATATACTGAAGTTTACTCTCTAAATATACCGAATTGTTTCTTACATAATATTATATTACAATTTATTGATTGTTGCCCAGGTTATTTTTATATTGTGTGCATTATAAGTGTGGTTGATAGAGTAACATAAAATCATAACTTGTTAGTAATAAAATAAACGCATACAAATTTTTTATAGTTGGAACTGGAAACGTTAATTTATAGATCTCCTATCCCGTCTGTTTGTATAAAACCATCGGATGGAAATTATTGTAAAACAAGAATAAATTTATGTTTCAAAAATGAGTGGCAGCGTCGTTGGCAGGGGACGCCCAAGGAGAACTTATATCAATCAGTAGTGACATACTAAAGAAGGGCGAGTTAAGGAGTACCCGTAACCGACAAGCATGTATGCGTAGATGTATGGATGTAGAAGAAGCGAGAGAGGTATGCCAGGATCGCGCCAAATGGAAATCCATTATTTCTGCCTGCCCCTCAGGGTTACGGGCGTGACTGCATATTAATTTATTTAAGAATAAATCGTCCAACCAGTGCCAGTATGTACTTGGTGACTTAAAATAATCAACAGACATAGACCCTTGTATCTTACATATAAACTTCAAAATTATACAAGATAAATAAATAAAAAAAGTTCGTCGAAACTGTTTCAACTTCACGAGTGTTGCGGACGCATGGTGGATGTTATTCGAACCTATAAGATGTTCCTCTACCAAATACCGTCTAACGCTAAAAGTTTTCACTTCAGAAATTTGCACTATAAAGTTCAGTGTACAATACATGTACGCGTCAACCCTACAGGAAACCATCGAAAGGTAAAGTGACAAATTGAAAAAGCGCTTTTATAGTGTATTTTACGAGCCGCCTTAGGATACGTGGGCTGACGACCGGGAGTTTGCCCGCGCCGCCGCCAGAAGGCGCCACTCTAATGGACTCTCAGCTTCCTATCCCGGTGATTCCTCTCAAGATATCCCATTCAAGTGGATAGAAAATATTAACTATTGTGATTTTGTCGATGCTTCCCTAACATATTTAAAAATGTATGAATAACGACGACCAGCAATCTATAAAACTACGTCGTTAAAGACAAGATAAGGACTTCTTAACTATTTATTTAGTGTCACAGTGATAAAGCTTGCGATATTTTATTGGATATAATATTTAAAGCGTAATGGGAATGATAAGAATGAAGTAAAAATATTGCTATAACATACATATATCTGTCTTCTCAGTTCGTAAACACACTTTATTCACTTCCTTTACCTAAACATGAGACCACAACGCTATCGTTATATTAGGACTATTTCAGCAGTATAATTCATATTCAAGTATAAAAAGCCATTTTAATATCACATCAATCGAATTACATTCGATACTAGATCGCATAAAATATAGTGTGTACATTAACGATAAAGAGTCAGTAGTGCGCTGCGGTGGCGTCGGTGCATTGGAAATTTAAAAGATTCTGGGGAGCTTTAAATTCTGTGGGTAGTGGGCGCGTCGGGGCTCGGCTTGACGTTTCGCTCTCCGATCGATTTCTGAATCGAACGAGACGTTTTACTACTTATTTTACGAGGATACAGCGGTTACTGTGATAAGCGAATGGCGAGAGACGAAAACTAATAAATAATAAATGTTTATTCTGAAGGATAAATCCTAATGACACGCATCATCATCGTCATCCTTTCGAAGGGTAAATACATTTAAATACAATTCTATAAATAAAAAAGGAAGTGAGAATGTAAAACTAAGATAGTCTCGATTTTTTTTATAATCATAAATATTTTTGTAGAAAAGGATGTAAATAAATTGACAGAACTTAAAGTCGCTTCCGCTTACGCTTGTTAATATGGACAGGCCAGAACCTCCGTTCAAATTGTCGGCAGGGAAATTTCGAAGTAAGTTGCAAAGCACTGATAAAATAAGCCCATTGGGGTTTGTAAGGAGAGAGGTAGGGACTAACTGTGCGTTTAGGGGCCTTCGGACGAGGGAAACTATGATTGTAACTATTTCGAATGCAGTTAAAGTAACAGAACTAAGTTAGCTACCGGACAAGTCCGCCAACTGATAGTGACTATGTTTTTACTGCTTGCAATTTTATAATAAAACACGAGGTTTTAATTAATAAG
This sequence comes from Papilio elwesi, assembly GCA_029849275.1. Classification (NCBI taxonomy): domain Eukaryota; kingdom Metazoa; phylum Arthropoda; class Insecta; order Lepidoptera; family Papilionidae; genus Papilio; species Papilio elwesi. The sequence continues at coordinate 3,387,333 of CM056709.1, forward strand.
ATTAGTTAATGTATTTTCTTAATTTTATTTTTCTCTCCATCTACAATAACTGTGTTCGTTTATGTTTGAGTTCATTTCTCAATAATATGCTTGGCTATGCTCATTGGGGTGATTGAGATGAATAGAGAATAACGAAACAAATTATGTCAGAAAAGTGAGTGGCAGTGTCGGTAGGGGTCGCCCTAAAAGAACTTATATCGACCTAATTATTGGCTTACTAAAAAAGGCTACATAAGGAGCACCTATAACCAAAAAGCATATGTGCGTGGATGTATGAATGTAGAAGAAGCGAGACAGGTTTGCCAGGTTCGCGCCAAATGGAAATCCACGATCTCTACCGGACCCTCTAGGTTACGGGCTCACGCCCGCATATTTATTTGTTTATTAGTAAAATTTAAAATAAAAACTCAAGTCTTCTAACTGATTGATTGTAAGTATACGTATACGAACGTTTATCATAATTATTACAGAACCGTATCATACAAGGTAATTTAAAAGTGTACACTATACTATTCATACGGCCATTTTGGACCCCAAAACACTTGCCAACTATATTTCCACCTATCTTCATATTTTAACGTCTCACATCGTCATATAAGATTATTTCGCCTGGACAACTGAATCTAATTGAGACATCACATGTGACGCTAGTGACAAAATGCGCAAGGGAAAATAGTCTTTAGACACTTCATAACAGAGGGCAATATTCTTTGTCGACCTTTGATTGAATGCGAGTTCCCATATATCGTCAAGGAGTAACACTGAGGGGTCGACCAGGCCGGAAAAGGGCCCTTAGGGGTTTTTTTAACAGTTTTCGAGAGATATATGCACCTCGGGTCACGTATCGTATGAAGTAGCTTCCTGGATAAGCGGTTTCGTTTTTCTTCCAGGGGGTCTTTGTGATTCTTTTTTGGGGAGACTGTCGAATTTTATCACGGGGCTTGGCAAGAGTAGAAAGTGTTTTTTTTTATATATTTATAGCACAATGAACTTGTTGATGACAGTTTTTAATAATGGAATATATTACAAGGAATTTAAATTTTATTAAGTATTCAAATGGTTATATTTTGATACTTTAACATTTATTTAATTGACCAACAATGGTAAAATAAAGTAAACTATATTATTTAAAAAAAACTATATTCAATAACAAATGATGAACTAAAAAGTATAAAATAATTTTACGCAAGTAACCATAAGGATCAATTCTTAATCATATTTATCTTTGCAGTCGGCGTCTGGGTAGGTTTCGTCAAGTTCAGTTTTTTTTGGCCGGCCGCCTGACGCCAACGGCAACCCTCCTCGGGCGTGTATATGAAATATTTGTAGATTATTGAATAATTTACTAATATTTTATTAATCCAATCCTAAAGAAGGTTAAACTTGGTTGGAAATGGGTCACGACAATAGTCGAATGGCGAATTCGAACCCATGAACATGTTGTGCATGTTTCGCACTCTGGTACGGACTAAAGCATTAAGCTATTGGCGCTTTAATAAAACAGACTAACTACAGAAATTTTATTCAATTCAATAATATAAGACAAATCTTAAAAAGCTTCCTCTAGCAAATAGGTAGAATGCATCGCATTCCCCCATCCATACTAAACAATTCTAATGCACATGATTTACGCAGTCCCGCACGTGAAGGCGTGAGGAAAGGAAACCTCAGGGGAGGCGAGGACTGTAGGGTGGTTGGGGAATAAGATTTTTCCTCAACCTAAGCTAAAAGTAGGGGCTTTTCATGTCCGGTCATACAATTCGTAAACGGCGATCGGTCGAACTTACAGGAAATAACACAGTGCTTTTTGACAGGTAGTTCTGATTTATTACACAATAAGTTTAAAATCTTAGGATATAACATTCCACGATGCACGCTCTAAGTATATATTGATTATTGACAGAGATTGACTATTTGACTCATACTCTGTCTACGTAGATATAATAACTTTGTGTGGCCTATTAATTTTTCTTCTTCTGTCTTGACTTTCGTTTTTTAACTCTTGTTATACCATTTATTAAAAAGTAGATAAATATAACAGACATTAATTACTATTCCACCAGCTGCGGAGTTCTATGAGTCAAACAAGGTAGACAGGATTGCAAAGAGAACCAAGTCGCAATGCAATATCGAACAAGCAAGTTTTAAGCAAGAATATAAGTCAAAGTTAATTTATAGTCAAATGTTATTTATTTTTGCGATAATATATTTTAATTAAATTTATAATTTCGGGTTTTCTTTTAATAATAAACGCTAAAAAATCCACAAAAAGATTTATTCCTAAGTGTAGTATTCGCGTATGTAAAAGAAATCATTTTGTGCTAATATCGTTAAACAATTAGCAGCAACTAGTAAGTTGACCGAATATGATAACTTAAGTCATACAAAATGAACGCACGTTACTTTTTTCGTGGTAAAGGTTGTTTCAGGGCCCGGGAGGGACTATAAATAAGCGGGGCCTTAACAGTTTAGTATACATTGCAGATGGCTATATACCGGCGGGTTTTCTTTTCAGCTTCGCCGCGAGAATTCTGACCTTTCGGTTCGCACTGTCAGCGGGCTTTTGTGCGCGAAAATGGTCCTTTTAATGCCAATTCTTTAGGTTTATCCTCGATTTAGGATTTTATGGTACTTGTAATAGAGTTTCATTTTAGCTTTGTTTAGTTTTGTTTATTCCGCAATATTTGCTAATAGACACCTTTCCTTTTGCAATGTGTATTGTATAATACAAACATACAAAAATATTATAAACAAAGCTTTGTTTATTAGGATTTTTAATTATAAATCCTAATAAATTATGTGTTATGTGTGCATCTTAAGTTAGCTTACAATCACAAAGATAAGAAAGTCAATAAATATCAAAACGTATTTTTATTATTAATATGCATGCAAAATTATTTTTAAAGTTTTATGATTCTAAGACCACTAGAATGTTATAAATTCGGTTGCTACCTACCCACCGTAAATGGATTAACGAGATTGAAGATTATACGAGAAATTTCTTTTGCCCGCTACAGAGTATATATTTTGTCGATATACTATACTCCAAACCGTAACGGCGGCGAATGAATTCATAAAAACCACAATACCTATAACCCTACAATAACTATTATAAACGTTACAAATTGAAAAGCAAAGTAATTAATTATCGAATAACAAAGAGAGGCCGAACCTTTCATTTATTTGTATAACTGTGAAATTAAACAACCGTACCGGGGTATGAAATGGAAATTGTAACCCGTGATAAACTTTAAACAAACACTCAACTGGAACAGAAAATTAAGGATCAAAACCAAATTGTCATTTAAAAAACTTTTAATGTATGGAAGTGAGAGCTGGGTTTGGCAGGGAAAGCATGCTAGTAGAGTTAATGCCGTTGAGATGCGATCCCTAAGAAGTATGTTGGGCATGACATTGAATGATAGTATTAAAAATAACGTTATAAGGGAAAAGTGTGGCTTAAAAGTGGACGTTGTTACTAGAATTGAGAAAGGTATGCTTCGATGGTTCGGGCATGTTGAAAGGATCAATGAAAAGAGAATAACGATACAAATTTATGTTGCAAAAGTGAGTGGCAGTGTGGGTAGAGCACGCTCTATCTATGGGGGAGAACTTATATCGATTATAGTAGTGGCTTACTGAAAATGGCGATACAAGGAGCATCGATAACGAGCAAGCGTGTATTATTCCTACTAATAAGCTCACCTTTTCAAACATATCATCCTTTTTAATCTACGATAAGGGGCCAAACGACAAAGGGTCACGTGATCACCGCCACCATGTGCTAGGTTTTTTTTACATATGTAGGTGAAGGGGACAAACAAGCAGATCACCCAAAGTTCAGTGATCATCGCCGCCAATGAACACCACCATGGCAAGGGAGCTGTGGATGTGCTCCGGCTTTTAAAAGAACTATGTCTTTTCAGTGTACCGTAGTCTATACTGTATAGGTTTCGGCTAAAGTTTTTAGTTTAAGCCGTAAAAACTTTAGCTAACTGAATGGTTTGACTAAGTCTTATTTTACCAGTGTAATGAAAGACAATTCGGTTGCTGAGATAGTTATAAGTCGCTACTGATACTTTAATGAGATACGTAATATATTAATCACGTTACCAACACATTGTCCGCTTGTCAAAAAATCACAGCAGCTAATTTTCTTCCATGTCTCATTTCTTCAGAATTTCAAGTACATTATATCATTTATATATTATGTGCTGCCGAAGTTATTTCTTCCCACATAGAGTTTCTAGGCGAGTAAACGTTCTTAGCCGACTGATCCAAGAGGGTAATATTCTTCGCGCGTGTGTATTATTGTGTGTCCTGTCCTACCTGTTGGCTCCACCGCTGTGGAAATTATATCAACGTCTATTGGAACCCTATGTAAAAATAAATAAAATCCCTAAGGCACGATTAAAACAATCCCGCGTGTAGTGTAGTCGTTTCTAAAAAAGAAGAAATAATAAAATCAATTGAAGGTTATTAAAGCAGCTCTCTCCGGCGTAAACACGACATCGAGTGTAACAAAATAAGAACAATGTTGGTATTTAAGAAGCCGAATAAGGATCTCAATGGCCGCAGGTTAATGTTCGGGATCGGGTTGCAGGGTTTGCCGTTTCGTTTTTGCGTGCCTTCACAGCGAATGCAAAAAGATATCGTTTACCGTTCGGAAATGTGCTTTTCTTTTTTTTATACAATTAAATATTTACTTTACAGTATTTTCAGACTTAATTTAAGTGGGTTGACCCGGATAGAGATAAAAGATTTTTTCGTTTGCAGTGGGTACATTTTTTAACTACTAAACCAATTTTAATCATTCTGTCACCATTCGAGAGACCTGACAAAATATTGCATATGTTACACTTATCTATGTGTAAAATATTCTATATTATACTATACTATAATTTTACCGTTTAATTCGTCCTATCTAAACTGATCTATAGTGACTTAATATTTTATATATAAAAAAAAGCAAAGCGATTAAGGGAAAATATTCCTTCGTATGGTCACAGCTAACCTGCTATAACGTGAGACAAAGCCCCTTGCGTACGTCGTAGTTACGTAGGTACAGTCGACCGCATAATTCCGGCGGGCTATTGTATTACCACCGCACGTCATGCGACACCGTATGGCTTGCTTTGCACCGAATTTACATTGCGACTATGACAAACAAGGGCGTACTCAGTCTGATCGTATTTTATATTCCATGTCAAGGCATAGAAATTATACAGTACAATTAAATATTGTTAACAGTGGTAGAGCCCCCAACAACAACATCTTGCACGAATGGGCCGGCTCGACCGGTGAAATATACAACCTCACAGAAGACAGGCGTGAAGTACTGACCATTATAGATATGCAAAGAAGTACCTGCAACTCATTAGCTTCTATACCTATGGGGAGCGGTCACGTTTTATCAGATTGATGACAGTAAAGAAAGGCGGTATTAAAAGGAATTCGTAACCGACAAGCACGTGTGCGTCGATTATGAGACAACGAGCGTAAGGTTTTATTTATTTATTGTGTATATTCTAGATCCCCAGCAGAACAGAGATTTCACTCACTCTAACAAAATATTCTGATAATACAACGGCGTCACGATCGTTATTTTCTTCTAGGAGATATCGCGCGGCCCCGGGCCGACGATCTCAATTCGGTCATTACACTTTATTGTCTCCCGGAAAAAAGGTACTATCTCTGACACGGTATCCTGTCATAAAATTTATCCATTAAAGTGCCAATAGATAAGCATTGGAGGAAAATTTTCTACCGCTGGAACTAACTTATAAGTTACCGAATTATTTATCATTAAAAATTAAATATTTACCATATCAGATCTAATTTTACAATGTTTTTATTATTTGGGTCAAGGATAATATTTCAATTTGAAATTACATTGCATTAATTTTCATGTCCTTGTTGTAATTCATTTCAATCACTCATATTTTAAATAATTAAAATTGCATCGATGTCTATGCGTACATGTAAAGTAGTGAAGAGTCAAACTGAAAACTAACCGTTCACTTATATTGCTTAGTAAACTTAGTATAAGCGAGTCGATTACTGGATATTTAAAACTAAATTTCTAGCAAATATTTCACATTTCACTATGTCATTATATATATTCGGTATGTTTTGTATGTGTGCGTGTGACGTCACGGATGCCCGGGATTTCCGAGTCTCCTTACGTGCGGGTGTGCCCCTGTTTGTAAACTAGGTAGGTTTCTCAGCAAAGTTAGGTAATAAGTTCTGCGGTGAAATTGTCTTTGCCCCGTGGCCCGTGATGCAATTATAATATCGCGTCTAATATTCGCAAATACGTACGGCAACATAGAAAAGAAATATTATCTTTATCCATCTTTTAAAATAACTCTATGGTTTAATTATAACTTCATCCGCCACTGACGAGTAGTAATAACCGTCAGCAGCGGTTGTATCACGAATGGGCCACTTAGACTGCGAAAATGCCACGATATAACAGAATACCAGTTTTAAGTAGTGGTATTCTACTTATCATAAAAAATAAGGCTGGGATTTTTTACGATAAGAAGATGAAATTGTTTCACGGATTTGTGGTAAATAACAAAATAACATTCTATATAGATATTATCCCAAGGAGGGTTGGCGTCAGGCAGGCGGCCGGCCGCAAAAACTGTAGCCAAAACTTATACAGTATGGACTACAATCATACTGTGCCGACCCCACCACATGAGTGGGAAAAGGGCACTTTTCAAAATGATGATAGATATAAAATGTATGTTATAAGATTTTAGATTTTTTTAAAATAAGAATTACATAAAGAATATTATCTCGTTAGACTATTTAAGGACTTTTTTATTTTAAAATAAGATAAAAAATACACCTTCAGTGTATAATTATTAACAATAAAAGGCACGAACAGTAAATTTATACGTTAACTTAATTCAGGGAATGAAACGTCGAAACGGAAATGAAATGCAATACGAATGGATGAAAAGAAGCCAAGTACGTTTCCCGCGCAGGGCTGTCACTTTATACATTTTTAATATTAAGCTGAGATAGCTAATGAAATTTTATTCAACTATCTTTTTTTTTTCAAAAAACATCTTGGCTATAATTTGCAAGATATTTGTAGATTCAGAAGTAGCCCAACTCGTAGTTTGTATAGTTTAAAACTGACTGGTATTATCATTAGAGTCTCAAAGTGACCCTCTGATTTTGATACTCTGGGCTTATTATCTTCACTTAAACATCTTTATGAGGTTCTAATGAGAGCTTTGTAGCTAGAAGAACTATAGCGAACATTACATTGAAATTAAAAAGTATTTGCATTACAAGTATACCACGGAATGAACTCCGGTGTATAACGTTCACTAGAACAAATGTTGAGGACATTATCAGAGGGTAATACGTAGTTATACCGCCGTCCTATTTATATTAATCCATCGCTATTTTTATTACGACAGTAATAAATATTAGCATGTCCATTGTAAAAATATTTTTCGTCTTAACAATGGTCCTAAAGGGCAACTGAAGCTCATGAGGCTAATATGGCTTCTATCACAAAATTCAATATATCATGTATTGGGATGATTCCATATAAATCCCCTCGCATACCTGGACAACCGACAAAATTACCAGCTCTAAAGAGTCATAAAAATGCTGGACACGGATTAGATTATAATAACCGCAATTTGTTTTGTACACCGTAAGACTTTTAATAAATACGCAAAGGACATTTATTCCTAACCGGTAGTTTCCTAGAGTATGGACGTGCCTTTTTCCCCGAAAGAGGAGAGGAGGAGAATCGGTTTTATAATACCGCAGTTAAGTATTATCATGTCAAGCAGTATTTCAGCCCTAAGTCACAAAAATAACATTTTAAGTTATCGTAACGTTTCCATTGTAGGAAATCAAGAATAAGCCTTAAAAATAAATATCTTTACATTATTTCGTAATATCCTTTCTATTTGATTACCCTGTCCAAGCCACCGCAACGCCCCCGGTTTAATATAGTGGTCACCATTAAAAAATAACGAGTTCTTTCACTATAAACAACCTAAAGCTATTAGAATTATGGCGAACGAAATTTCCCTTATCGCGGTCATATTTCACCGGAGAGCCTAGCATTAAACAGGAATAGAAAACATAGCTTGAAGGAAAAATATAAGAAAAAACAAACTCTTAGTGAATTTTTGCCTTGAGTCGATTAATTGATCAGTACGGGCACAAATAACGTTCAAAGTTGGGGATAGGAAAGACGGTGCAAAAACGCTATTTTCATGTCTAATTTTAGGGGAATAAGGATATATTCAAGCTTTCTTCTTCCCACGATAATCTTCCCGTTGCATAAAATGGCAATGTGATAAACTGTCACTTTAGGCAATTGATATCTATTATTGATTTAAGAAGTGTGTCCTTTCTAAATATTATTTTACCTCCTTTAAAATTAGTATCTAATAAGTTTAATATTGTCGAAACAGTAATTTATGTCTCAGTCTTGTAGACATTACGAAGCACATAAATAACGTAACGACGAAACCAGGGAGCCAACGCCTTATGAAAGGCGGTTGAAAAAAATATGAATGGAATTAACCTCCATGGAAAAGCTTATGATCCATCGAGGCTTGACTTAAGGTTGAGGCGTCAAAGAAAGTCCTTAAGCGCGTAGAAAAGACGTTTGACGTGTCATGTCGCTATCTTGAATCATCTTTTGTCAAGTGACGTCGCCCAAGTCGATTGAGTCACGTATTTCAGTTTCCTTCAGCGAATCACGCTAGCATTTCTCGAGTCGTTTTTTTTCTCAATTTCTCTTCTCAGCTGGAGAATCGGAGACTGTCATTGCTTTTTCATTGTTTGTAACGCTAACGTGTATGCTTTTGTTGTGGCGCACGGGAAGTGCAAGGAGATATTGGTTAAAATAAATTGAACTATACACTCTATGTTGACTATTTTATATGAAACGATGGCATATTGAATAAAATCATTTTAAGAGTTTTATGACTTTTTTAATTTGTTACGAGCTTAGATTATGATACTGAGATATCAAGCACTAAAAGGGTCGACTTTGTAATCAATTTAAGTATACTTATGCATAGTATATTTAATACACATAAACATGTTACGAAAACGTACCTCTCAAAGGCTTCTGAAATATGCTCTTAAATTAAAAATCCTATAATCCCGGAGCATTACCGGTAACTTGACAAGTACTTCCCAACGAGATAACTTTTGTTAGGTTCAGTAATTTATTACATCGTGGGAGCTAGACAAGTTTAATAAGAAACTCTAGAAGTGCCTTTGGCATCGCGAGTATTTGAAAATACTTGTAAAAAGAGTCTGTGAATATCATATTAAAAATATAATTTGCCGGAAGTTCTCATTCACCTGATATCAATAATATCAACGTACAACCCAAAGTACTGGGCCTAGAGAATTAAAATTTCGTACAGAAATTACTCTTTTTACCTAAGTAAGGAATTCGATTTGCCATAGTCACCTCCTAAAGGTCGTAAATAGGGGATAAAAGTTTATATGGAGTAAAAGGCGAAAATGTACAATATGTTAAGATAAGTACATATTAATTTGACTAAAGTGAATACGAACTTTTCCACACATGCATATTTTGTGTTAGTTTCCAACACAAACAAAGTTAATGAGCAAAACTTTTGTTCAGTGAACTGTGAAAGTCGCTGACTGCACACGGAAACTCGTGACGAACGACAGGAATAAAAAAAACAGAATCATCTCCTTTACTCGTCGTCGACATCACGTACTAATGTGCAAAATAATATTTCTCCCCAGTGAAAGAGGGCGCCGCGGGCGCTTGTCATGAGTGTTCGACGTGTAATAGGGCTGCCATTCAATACATAAATACCGAATAATAATTATATTTCATGTGCAAACGAGCAACAAACATTAAAAAAATCTTTAGTATACAAAAATCCAAAACATAATTATAAATAACATATTATGATCACAAATACAAAACGTCTTTTTCTGTTTTGTTCCACATGTTTTATAATTATCGTCTTCTATCTCAGTTGTAAGGAACAGTATTTAAACAAAAAGTTTTAAAATTTTACTTTAGAAAGCGACAATTAAGTTTCAATTAATTAAACTGGCGCTTTATAAAGAAAGAAAAGGAAAAGTTTAATATTTATAATGGAGTTATACATTTCATTCATTAAAAATATCCATTGAAAGAGTAACTTGGTCCTACTGAGCAGATTATGGTTTCGATTTGACGGCAAGGCGAAACTTGTGCAATGCTTTTCAAAAATAACTAATTTTGTCTCGGTCTGGTTAGATATTGTTGGATACCATTCTGTTGTATGGTTTCCTTTATGAAAAGGGATCAAGATATCAAATCAGTAGATAAACTTTGTAGGAGATTTGATATTTTTTGTCTCTTTAATTATTCCGACAGCCCTGCGCGACACACCAGACACAATCCAGCGATCGGGTAATTCAATCCGCGATAGAGCCGCAGGGCGCGACGAAAAGTAAAGGTAAGCCCCGATAACAGTGCTACGCATTTATCGCGCTTGTTCGCCGCCTGTTAAATCAATAACGATTATTAGTTGGTAATATCGCGTTACCTTTAATATTTCCCGACTAAGGTAACGTAATATTAATCTTCATATTTTAAATAAGCCGCGACTTTCAATGCGACTGTGCGTTAAATAACATAACAGGAGTATTCGATGATAAATTGATAAATTTCCAGATATTCTTTAGGTAATACAAATCTTCTGCTTAAGAAGTCTTCAAATAGACAATTAGCAGATAGTTACCATGTTCAGTAAATACGTGCTTGTAATGCAGTTGCAAAAGTATGGAGTAGTATTTTGCTAATTATTCCTTGGATTTTTCCCTTACTCATCTCACGACACTTTTCTCAGTGTAGAGAGAATGTTATGATTTATGTGATTGCATATACTGCGCAGTGTAACAAATTTCTACCTCCGTAAAACTAGTATAATACTTAGAATGATATGGGTTAATAAGAGGTGGCCGCTACGTGGTGTGTAAAACTTACAGTTGATGAGACAAAATTATTTGTATATAGGTATTGAAATATATAACTTACTTTTTGTAACCAGAGTAGCAGATTGACCAAAGAAATCCTTTGTCTTTTTTAAACAAAACAATTCTAGCACCATTAAGCGATAGTATTGCACCGCAAGAGAATTCAAATAAACGCAAAATTCCTCTACAGTTTGAGCATTTGCACAGTTTATTTTACAATCCCGTACAATGATTGCGAGATTAGCTTGTCCTTTCACACTGGAATACGTATTCTGGATACATCCGAGTTGGCACAAAAGAATTGGCGCGATATCGCGCGCTGTCGCTGCGGCCGCCGCCATCTTGCCACGGAGCTCGCGCCAAACGTTCAGAAATCGAAACTTCACTCGTGGGACGCGTCACCTTTAAACAGTCCGTCGTTTCGTTTCTAAACAGTTATTATCGCAATTCTTTTATAGATTTCCGAACGTATCTTCATTCTTATTTAGGCATTGATAAATTGTCTGTCATTTGTTTACAAAAAATAACTTATGAATTCTTGTTTGCGGCGCAACGAAATATTTGGACATAGGTGGTACCTAAATCATTTACTGAATATTATAATAACTTTAGGAAATTAAATAGGTACCTTTCTTTAAGTACCATAAAAAAAGACTTTCACGGCTGATTTGTTGCCTTCAGCTTTTTTATATGTTTAATTTTATAAGCTTGGTGAAAAGCAGTAAACAAACTTATTTTTAATCCATCCCAAATAATTGAAGGATTTACCATCGCTTTAGTTTTTAGATGAATATACAGATACGTTTAATAGGTGATCTTGCCATGAAAACGTAAATAACAATAAAATAGATCTTAGCGCTAACATAAAATATCATAATGGTAGATAAGTAACTTCTTTTTATTTTAAAACAATTTGGAAGAAAGAAGAGAAGGGATTACGTTAGACGTTCAGGAACATAGTTAAGTTATGTTATTACAAGTTTACATTATGTTGCCTTGTTGTATTAGTCGTGGCAAGGATATTTTTTGATAATAAAATCGGACTTTGCTGCATTAATTTAAAAGTGTAAAATAAAATAAAAAATGCGGGGACGTAACAAAATTGACAGCCGTTATAAATCATCCGTGTTACAAATTTTTAATGCGTTATCTTACAATCTGTGACGCCGATCATCGAATAAAAAGTGGTCAAGTGCGATTATGCAACTTAATTGCAGATTCACTATATTATGAAATTTTAAGTAATCCTATAAGTAACATTGTGCTAATTTTATGAGAGAATGTGAAATGGGAGACCTCGTACATGAACAAAAACATAACGTAGCTCTCAAAACTGTAACAAGTAAGTGAAAATAAAGTTTTATAGTGGTAGAGTCCGCAACAACATCTGTTGCACGAATGGGCCAGCTCGACCAGTGAAATACCACGACCTCACAGAAGACAGGCGTGAAGTAGAAGTACGGTAGGAGAAACGCATACAAGTCTATTACGAAAATTTACATGATATAAAGGTTAAGTAAAATACTCACAACGGACTCCAAATACAAAATTATTAATGCAACCCGTGGCATAACAGGATTCCTGGGTCGTGTTACGCGTTCGCGTGATTTGACGAAATAAAAAAATACGAGGCGAGCAAATTTGATACACCGAATACTTAACTCTTAAAATCTTTATCTAAATCGCGCCATAAACAACATGGACATTTTATTTATACATGTAGTATCTGTGATAATTATGGAGGGAAATTATTTAGTTCGCGACATATTGAAACATAAACTAAAACTTCTAGAGTAGAATGAGTTAAGGAGGTGGTTTTATAAGAATAAAATTGTTTTCAAATATATATAAAATTTTTAAAATGTTTCTTTTGCGTAACTTCCGAACCGCCACTTTTAATTTTCTACTATATTCTTTAGTATTTTACTCGACGTGACAACCACATATCCTTTAACTGTATGCGTTTCTAGGAAGTGAAGGAAAAATATCAAAATATTTTTCGACAGTCCATGACTAGCCGGTGAACTATTCGTCTTGTTTTATGTAGCATCAAATTGTATGAGTCTCCTATAGCTTAAAATTTCTATCGGTAATTATTGTATTTGTATTCTTTATAATGGCCAGTATTACAAGTATACGAAGCAACGACAGAAAGACCGCAAAACCAATTCTCGAAATATCAGAACCGACTGATGATTGCTTTTATTGGATTCCTACGTAAATTCCCCTTTTGTTGAGCTCATTTGTCGGATTATGGATGCTAATGTCCGCTTTGGATGGCGGCTCGATTTAAATGTCACGATAAGAAGTCGCCATGACTTTCGGCTGCTAAGTGCTTCATAGAATATTTGCAGATATAAAAAAATACAAGATATCAAACTGCCATAGACTAAATAGTATACTTTAGCTATAGTAAAAAGGGGTTTATTATGAGCTTATTGAATGTCACTAAATCAATAAAGGAGAAATATGTATTAATTAAACGTTGAATACAAAAATTTAAAACAAACACATCTATATAACAAAAAGTATTAGGGTAGATATAACTTTAATTAATTAGCAGACGGTTGTTTCGTTATTTTATAGTATATATCAATTTAATAGTTAGAAACAATGTCACAGAACTTTGTTTTTGGAACAGAATTTCACAGATTATATTTTTTTTGACAAACGAATTGTCATGTGTCTAACATAAGTACAACGATTTCGTTTAAATTAAAATTCGCAACGGGTTTAACCGCGGGGCACAGCTAGTTTTAATATAAACTACCTTTAAGTTAACAATGATTTATCTATAAAGCAATAGTTAATATGTTACATAATACTGACAGATTAGGACGGATTATTAAAGACCGAATAATGAGAAGAAATGATTAGAAAATAACGTGGTTTTAATTACAGCGTAGCTGTCAAGCTAGTACGACCACAGTTGTCTGGTCACGAATATCGCAACGCCTTAAGCCTTGCCCGCACTCCCGCGCTGTTTTGGTGTGAAAATGGGATATAATTTTGGAGGGAATAATCAAGAACCGGTTCGCGTGCCCACCGGGCATTAGCTCGGCCCTGGGTAGGGCATGTTAATGTTGCCAGGTACATATAAAACGGTACGTACGTAATGAGCCAGGGAAAATTGTGTTACCATAAAAATAATTGCCTTCCCACCCCCGTTCCCCCTCGCCGTCCCGGTTCTTATACGTCACTCGATTAACTCTCCGGGTCGGGGTTACTCGTTGGAAGAAATTTGTGTGGGTAGAAAACTCTTGTTGAATTTTTGCGATCTTCAGTTCACGTGTAATATTTAGCTATGCGAGAATTTGCTATAATCTAAAAAATTAAATCTGTCTTTAAATAAAAAAGTAACAGAGAAAATATTTATTTATGCAAATAGAATACAAAACGATTGTATAAACTTAAAATGTTTAATAGAGATTAATTTATGTATGTTTTGAGAGGAAATTAAAATTAAATCCGAGACATATTTTAAATGAGAAATTAGGAAGCTTTGGTTTCGTTCAGTGGTCAGGGTCGTAAGTGCTAGAGGAAATAACAAATATGATGAGTTTGACGGCTGTTTTACTCTGTGGTCAAATCAAACTATCACTTGCTTTTGAAACGTTGCTTTGTCCTATCGAGGTCACCGGGAATACTTGACTGATTATATCATGATCGTTCATAATTTTTAATTTGACCACTGCACATTTTAAAATTGTAACATAATTTATTTTTAATTTCAAAATTTTGAAAATAAAAATTGTTATTGTTGTTCAGTCTGTTTGTGCAACAGCTATTTGCTGTGACTGTCTCTGCCACTGGTTTGGTTGTAGTTTTTGTAGTAGTTTTGAGGAATTGCTCGGTTGTAGCGTAACTCTCAACTACGCTTAGGACCTAATACTTTGTATTCTTACACCAAACTAGAAATGAGATGGGATCCTTAAGAAGTATGTTAGACATGACTTTGGATGATGGGGTTAAAATTAGCATTATAAGGGAAAAGTGTGGTTTAAAAGTGGATGTTGTTACTAGAATTGAGACATCTATGCTTCGGTGGTTCGGGCATGTTGAAAGGAGGAATGAAGAGAAGACAACGAAAAACAGTTTCAAAAATGAGTGGTAGGGTTATTAGGCGCCCTAGGAGATCTAAGAAGCGAGAAAGGTGTGCCAGGATCGCGATAAATGGAAATCCAGGGTGCTTACTGCCTAACCATCTCAGTTACTAGTGTGACTGTGGCGCATATTATTTTTGTTAGTAATACAAAAAGGTTAACGTTTTTTTTGTTAACTTTTTCCCTGTCTTTCACAGACCACAAACAAGATCTCGTATCTCCATTGTGGTCTAGATTATAAATATCGACATAGACGCTGGCAATATTGTAATTGTTTATTATGTGTATCAATTTCTGTAAATTGATATCGCAGCGTTGCTTATCAACAAAGGTACGTTTGCAGTTACAATGCCGTTGGCTAAATGGCAGAAATTAAGGTAATTTCACACTAAATGGAATCAGATTTAATTTTAAAAGCATGATGAACAATTAGAATTTTAAATCACTATTCTTATATATTTTAACATTATTCGAAATTGTAGAATAAATACGGTAATTCGTGTGTGTACAAAGAATGAAAACGGAAAGAGTGACAAGATAGATATATGTTCCAAATGAATTGAATTATTATATAGACTAAAATTGACTGCAGTTCAGGTTTTATTATACTGTATAAATTGAAGTTAAGAGAAGCGCGTGCACTGCACTAATAATGTGAAGAGACCTTTACCTTCATTCTAGTTGAATTCGAGTCCCCTATAAATCTTATTAGTGGCACTAACAGTGTACCGTGTTTCCGAACTTCGATTTCCTACGATTTACGAGACCGGTCACCGGATTGACTTTTATAGTTCCTTTCATACTTAGTACCATTGAACAAACGTAAGGCGTGTTTTTTAGTGTTATTTTCGGTAGGACTGTTTATGCTTTAGATTTGTTTAGATCCGACCGACTGGTTAATGACCGGGAATATCTGGATAGCTTCTCGCTACACGAGTAATCTTAGTATATTTTAGTGTTTGGTATTTGAAACTAAAATAAATGCTTTTGCAGTGGTTCTGAGGTACTCTTTCCTTAATAAAATTGATCCAATTGAATAACTATCACAATGTTAATTCTTGTACATCCATTTAGCAATGAATACCACATCTATATCCATACATCAAAACAGAAATGTACTTTCAAGATTTTTGGCAACATGTTAGATAAATATATATTTTTAAGGTCAAACAATCAAGCATCTTACCTCATGATAACCACCACTTGAACACTAATCGACGAAATGTTAAAATATGACAGCATTGGTCGTGGGCGGAATTTCACACAAGTTTTCATGGCAAATAGTTGACAGAACGATAACTAAGTTAGGAATGTTTGCCGCCAATTAAATCGATCAATTACACACATTAGCAACAACAATAAGCTTAGCACAAGTTCGATAACGCAATAATAATCCTAACGAACAATGGAAATTAATTTCATGCGATTCGGTCAACCCTGTAATGCCGAACCTAACGACCCCCGTCCACGGAAACTCGGTATAACCGTAATAAATTACCATCCAATCCAAGTTGTTCTAATAAGATGTCCTCCGAGGATTCCGTTGGCCGAGCAACTCCTGCCGCCGTAGAATGTGAGAAAATCATTAATTTAATTGACTTTGGATACACTTTGGGCAACATTAATAGGAATTATGTGCCTCTAGTTTGATAAAGTTATGAATGGGTCGTAAGAAATCGTACGCCATAGTTTCGGATTCCGGAAGACGGTATAGATTTAGTTTAGCGAATTATATTAAATCTTCACATAAATCCACTTCTTGAGCAAACTTGCCCTTTAGTTGATCTGTGAAAAGGCAAAGGTTGGAAATTCATCAGCATAAGATATATGAAAATGTTTATGACTACAGAGAGAACTAAAACATAGTGTCAAAAAAATAACTAAATATAATGCCAGTTAAATTTGTCACTAATTATAATAGGAAAGGTAAAAAAATAATTACACAAAGTCAAAAGTTGTAATTTTCTTTTGCGTAGTGTATTAAATGGCAGACTAAATATACCCTCATAAACCATTTTTAAGGTTTCCCTTGAAAGTAAGCGGAAAAGTTGAATCAGGAAGCGATTCAAACTCTCGAACAAAGAGGAAAAACTCTCTAAAACACAATTACACTAAAATTATTCACGAAAAAAACTTCCATCAGACGTGAAATTATGGCTCTAAAAACCATTACCACACATATACAACGGTGCATTGAAGCATACTGAAGTACTGGGGGTGGATACTGAAGTGGAAGGGGGACGGGGGTCTACAGACGTGGGGGTATAATCTCGTAATTATCGGCTTAACTCCAGACGACATTTGCAGGTGGAAACTGTACGTACAGGTGCACAGCAGATAGCAGTTTTAGGATCACTTTGTCACACAGACAACTGATAATTGATTTACCGATGCGGTATGAGATAGGTGACTGGAAAAAATACAATGAAAAAGTAAGGGAAACCTATTTAATAGGTACGGAGGGGTTGGAATGCTCGAAAGATTCTGTACGTTTAAATGCATAGATAGTTTTTATATATAGTAAAAAATAATTGCATTATTTCAAAACCAAGGTCCTTTCAGAATTATGTACTACTTTCTTGGAGCCAAAAGCTTTGCGCATCTGCAGCCTTCTGGTATTGTGAAAGATCATGAGCGACGATGATAACTTAACAGTAAGTAGGTGACCGTTGACCCATTCGCTTCGCGCGTGTACCACAAACTATGTTGATCCGTTACTGGATTTCATACTAAAACTCGCTGGGCCAATCTGAACGTCTACTGAAAACCTCATCGAAATCTATTCGAAATTTAAGTCCTTGTGTTGTATTGTAAATAATAAAAAGATATAGCAATTTGTTATTCCTCAACATGCAGTAGCAGTAATTTAAGGTCCGATTCCATCGTTTTTGTTTAAACGTTTCCACGATGAAACATTTAACACATTTCCGCGAGCGTCAAGTCTGCTCTGCACACACGAATAAAGCTGTAAGTACAAGTCGAAAGCACTATCACGGAGGCTGGAAAATAAATTGTAGCAACGCATAAGTTCGTAGACGTATCTGACAGCGAGGATTCACTGGATTCGAGCTCCGCCGAGAGCTTGCTACGTTCAAACGTACCGAGAAATATATGTTCATGTACTAAACGATGTATTAAGTTAAATGTTTTTGTTTCAATAAACGACGCCTCGACATTAAGGACAATAGAAATTGGTATTAATAGTAAGGTATCACCGATAATTTCAAATAACACCGGACTGCACTGCAGATTGTTTATTGTTAAGGGAAAAGTAGATTAGTCCTTATCTAACACAATGCTTTCACAATTCAGCTCTTCTGTATGTTTGTGTATTAAGTTAAATTTTTGTACATCGTTCCATAGATCGAGTTTCATTTCTTTAATAATTTATATCAAACTGAATCACAGAAAATCAGGACCGTATTTAGCTAGAACATATACATATACATTTAAGCTAAGATGATAAAACAAAGGAAAAAGATTTGTCTGTGTCTAATGGATTACTGAACGGATTTTAATCATTCTTTTATAATTAGAAAGCTTCATTGTTCAGTAGTTAAATAGGCCATATTAATAAAGTTACGTAGGATATTAAGAGGTTCAAGATAGTTACAATATTTTAAATTTTTCAAATTTATTCACTCACGCCTTTAATTGTAGGATATTGACCTCTAAGCATTGTTTTACGCGTCATCTTTACAATTGTTACTAAACCAACCATCCATCAAGCGCAGTATGGCGACTGGCGTATATACCGTAAAATAATCCAATCAGATCAGAATCAAATTTACCGAGTCCACAGCTAAAACGAATCCTGTGTAGAGGATGGATAACGTATGGTCAATCGAATTTTAATACCGGATTTACCTACTCTATGGTAATATCCATCTGGGAGTTAATGCGGGTGATTTTAAGCCGTAAATTGATGTGAAAGGGGTGTTATTCGAGTGCATCCGTCTTGATTACTCCCGACTATGTGGGCTGGGGTCCTTTACCTATTCAGTAGAACAATGCAAATGTTGGAAATGGTTATCTTGGGAGATTATCTACGTTGAGGTCGCGTCTAGAGGTCTAAGCGCTGGCCGTACCTGTAACAAAGGACATAGTAATTAAAATTTATTCAGTTATGTTAATTAAGTCTTAGAATCAGGAACGTTTGCGCAAAGCTACAAGATAACGGCAACCCACAAAAAGTTCTATAACTTATTAAGTTATTACTTAGTACATTAATGTTGGCATCAATCATTACGAATATCATCAGAAACATTAAAAAAAATCGTTATCATGATCATCATCAGCCTACATCAGCTAAATAAATTGTAATTTGCGACTTTAACTTTTGCTGACCGTACGGCCGCTACTTAAAGCAAATACATAACAAAACAAATATCAAAATACCTGTAACATTATTTGCGAAAAAAATATTTAAGTGACATTGCACGAAATTCGATAATAAAAACCAACTACAAATACAGTAAGAACTCATTTGTCACAAAAAAAATATATAACGTAATAAATCGTCCCGCCTTAATCCATATTAATGGTTTCTTCAAACATATATCATTAATTAAATATAAGATGTAATGAATTTTTCGGGGCGAGCGAGACGCTCGCTGTATGGTCGCGTCATTACAAGCCGGTCTGCGCAATTATCATACGTTATTAATCGCAATGTCTGAAAGAGGTAGCGGGTAAATAATGAATGAGTGAAAGATATGAAAGATTAATCTCACTTGTGTGCTCTCTCTCACACTGCTTCTATGTAGAATTAATTCTTTTGTACAAAAAAAACTTCAAACTAAAAAAATAATACGAATAACTCCGGTAAATGTTTAAATCGCGTATTTAAAAGCGCTCCTTAAAAATACGATGATCGGTCTTAGTAAAGACGGCGGGAAAATGTTGGGAGCGGAAAGCGTAGTGCCACAAGCCGAGGAAAGCAATTTGGAAGACCTATGTCCTGCGACATACTGGTATTGGCTGATGATGATTTTGGATTAATTTTCTTTGAATGTAGATTTATTAACGTCAGTACATTTGGTCAGTGCTCATTTGTAGGGCTTAGAAATACCCTAGAATACGCCACTATTTAACTTCTTATGATTTCTCCGATTAATTCCAATCTAGCTTTTTTCTCTTAAAATCAGTTTTACCAGGTCATTAATTTCAAGTGAACTTAATGTATGGACTTATAATTTTAAGCGTGTTTCTCGACTTAACTGTGAATATTTATTTGGTCCATAAACTTGGTGTCAGAATTGTAAAACGCGGCCGCCTTTGTTCACAACATTGTTGGCGCACAAATGCTTTAGCATCGAATGTTTTATGGCTATGCTTTTTTAATTTCAATCCATAACACCATTTTATACATGGCAAATATAAAACAATGTATATACAATGACTTAACAATGTTACTAGCCGTCAAAAGAAATTGATATCTAGGATTATAAACATAAGAATTGACGCTAGACAAGACCAGAAATAAAGATAAATGTAATATAAGCGTTTGAAAAAGCTCTCAGTAAACAGTTGGAATATGGGTTTAGTACAATAAGTTCAAATTTTATACATTACGCGTATCCTGGTACGAAATCCCCATTATTCCTCCCATTTCCCTTCTTCATTTTCTTATCAACTCTAGTCCTTCATCAGTCATAAAGGCTCGTTACCCATCGGCAACTCCTCTGATCGTGGCCGATGTCTATGGGTAGTGATGGCTACTTATCATCACTTACTTTATGTGTCATTTATAAATAGAAATGAGTATCGTAATCACACACAACTTGGAATCGTGACGAATAAAGTCCGTAATGCCATAAAGGCGTCACGCCGTTTACCGTCACGGCATACTGGTCGACTTACATGTCGATGTCACACATGAAAATATTGTGACGAGAAAACCCAACATGTAATACAAAGAAAACAATTCCCGAGAAATAACACTAAGCATATACCCGCAACTGATGTAATGCTGCAATATTTTAGCCTTAAAACAATACCACGCCAAGAATAGCAGCAAAAATACGCCGGGAGCGTTAAAACGAAGGCTTTATAGCAAGTGGGAAGTGGGTTAAGCGTTGAGCTAATGAAAACTAATGTTTTCTTTGTAAGGTTCTAAATATATGTGTTAGCGACCGAACGGAAAACCAGCTATGCTATATAGCTTAGGTGAGGCGCTCTTTCGCTGAATTTGTCTTTACAGGGGATTTTAAACGAATGTTAGAAAAACCGATTATGACGATTCAATAAGAAGAAAGTGAATAGATTTATCAATACATCTCTCTGGAGCTGCTGGTGCTCAGTGTATAAGCTTTTCGACGTCCCACTAGACTGTTAGCGATAATTTGTAGTCAGACTGACGTATTAAGTTACCGTTACCAAGATTAGTAACTTCAGGCTCAGCTTCTATAACATAAAGAAGTAAAGATACAAAGATATGCAATGTATGAATATCGAATCAGAATATTCCACAATACAAACAGTCCAATATAGATGCAAAGCTCTACAAGTTCTAGTAAACCCTAGGAGCAATATAGTAAATATTGATGCCTAAGCTTTTAGGCAAATTGAAAGGTTTGCGCTATCAGCTTAGAGCTGTGCCTGAGATACGAGATTAGGTTTATATCAAAAGTTAGAATTGAGTTTGTTTTTGTTAAATTAATAAGCTAAATTTGTTAAATTGAAAATTACTACAGTAAATGCGAAATTTGTTTACAAAGTCATTATTTTATTATAATTTGCAGGGTTAGTTCGCAAATGTACAGTTTTGATTGTCTATTTGCTACTATCTTGGATGATGGTAATCTATGTTACAACCAAGATATATATATATATATATATATATTTGTGGTTACCGTGGCACATATTTGTAGAACTGTGGTAACCTGTACGTCCCACGGCGATACAATGCCCAGGCGACCATTTAAAAACAATTTGCACTGCATTCAAAGATTTTAACCAATATCTTTTTGGACCGGAAAGGAGGCCCACGAAATGTGAAAATAAAAATATACATATATTTACATTACAAAAACGGTCAAAAGGTTTAGTCATAAGTATTATTTTCTCCATATAACATAGTATGTTAGATAAATGAAATTTAACATTTTATCTCCAATAAATTACATTAAACTAACAACATATCGTAGTCGTTTATTTCATATAATAATTATCAGTTACATAATATTAATGAGTAACCCTCGCGGAGATTACATACTGCTCAGTACTAGCCGCGTTTACTTGATCACTAAAACTGGATTATTCCCAGAGTTACATCGATGCAAATGTTCTCTTCAGAAGCTTACAATCAAAGGACTTGTCTCATAGACGCATAGCCCTGTGAGTTATAGGATTATTAAAGCGTAAAATAGTACAAGAAAAATGTAGTTTGTACAATGAGTAAAAAAAAGCAACCTTTGCAAAATAGAAGGTTGATTCTATATTAAATATATATAACTAAAGGCGCGCTCTTCGTAAAGGACATTTCACAGGCGAGCTGCTATAACCCCACGTAGTTCAGGTTCGATGCTCGACGCGAAATAGAGCGAAAAGTCCCTTGGTCGGCGCCCGTAAACAATTTCATCACACCATGCGTGATATGGGGCCGCGAGTTTATGCGTTTTACTGTGTTATAATACTTCATTACCGTACTTTACACCTTCAACTACCCTAGCTTATTAGGG
Source organism: Papilio elwesi (assembly GCA_029849275.1). Taxonomy (NCBI): domain Eukaryota; kingdom Metazoa; phylum Arthropoda; class Insecta; order Lepidoptera; family Papilionidae; genus Papilio; species Papilio elwesi. Next base: position 3,410,125 of record CM056709.1, read on the forward strand.
CGTTTTAAGTTGTTAAATTTTAACCAGTAGGTGAAATATTATACGACAATCTAAATACATAAATATAAAAGGCGATATGATATATGTATGTATGTATGTTCCCTATAGACTCGGGGGGCCGGGGTAACGGCTGCACCAACTTTGATGAGATTTTAAGGAAATCTTCAGATTGGTCTAGTGGGTGATCCCGTGAAGTTCGATAGCGATTGGATCAAGATGACGGAGTGCTACCCGCGCGGAGCCGGGGCGGTGCTACATATCGTTGTGGATGGAAAAGGGCCTTTAGTTTTGTAATAGATATTTTGGGAATCGGAGCGAATCGGAAAATTAATAACTATGAGAAAGTTTAAAATAAAAAAAAAGGTTTTCAGTACAATTTCGGCGATTTACCACGTTCTAACTGCAAATGAAATCTTCGTAAAGAAAACTGCTTGCTTGACAAATATATGAAAGCACACTTAATTTGATTACTTAAACCCAGAGATATGCAACTGGAAAGACCTTCAGACTCGTAACGCAGATGTATAAAAGCCCATGTTGCTATCTTTTCGTATTCTCTGAGACTGTGCGGACAAATATACCATCTTCTGAGTATACTATTAGCAACTTTTATGTGATATGAGAATCTTCAAAACCGAATCTAGAAACAATGCGATGTTTATACTTATTTTCATATCGAAATGTTGGCTTCCGACCGACCTACTGACTACGTGACATGTCCATTAAAATATTGTGAACACAATAAATCAATCTATTAGAAAAGAAAAAAGCAACATAACTTGACCTCTAGATATCAAAAGTTAACACCAAGTATAAAGACCGTGAAGCAACACACTAAACGCATTAACGGTACGCGATTTGAAAAGAGCAGGCGCATTATTCATAAATGCACTTAATACGACTAATTTACATAAACATCGAGAGTCGGGCTTTCGTTGCTGCCGTGCCATACATCATCCCAGCCATCCCAAGCCGGCTAGACCGGTCCGGGATGAGTGACGATCGGCCGCGATACTGCCCGGGTTACCACTCTGATTTACCGGAGTTAAAGCAAGCTGCATAGTTTAACTCGAGTGACATACGGTAGGAGAAAGTGGCGATCTAATGCGTGACTTTTGTTGACTGGTGTTATTGTTCATTACACCAGTGTTTGGTACCTTAGCTCGTGAAGGGCTTTTCCTAAAGCTATGTAAAATAATATACATCAATCTGCAGTTATTTTATTCTAAATGAACTTTGCTTTTGAACGCAGTGAGAGACTGGACGCTTTCGGGTTATCAAGGCTAACATCGATTCGGTCGAATTAAATTCTTAAAATCTCTAAACTTGGTCGAGTTGCAGACGTTCAAAATTAATGAAAACGTAATAAATTTCTAATTCAGTTTTTCATTTTTATAAGTCCATTGGAATATTTTCAAGGCTTCATTATTGTCCTTGTTCGTCCTGGCACTTTTAATTTAGATATCAAATAAGATGTAAGTAATTTTATTCAAATTCCTGAAGTCAAATATCAATTGTGTGGTTCGTGTAACATCTAGATAAAAAGTTAGATATTGGAAAGAAAATGAAGATGTTGCACTGAAATGAAAGTTTTCGTATCAAGCTGAACACCGTAAAATTTTACGATTTTACGCAGACACGCAAAAAGAAAATTTTATTATTGAAGTATTGTGCTTCGCTGACAATGATTAAAACTTTTTAATTGTGTTTTACTGCTTAGATTTGAAATGTAGTACATAGCTGAGTTGATTTACATTTAGTTCCGAGTGGCTATGACTTTGCTGCATAGTAAAATAATGAAGACCTATCAGTATTACAAGATGAACGAGGACAATACGAGAGAAGGTCACGGAGAGAGAGACCACGGTCGTAAGCAATAAGAAAATGACAAAGACGGCCGGAGATAATGTTGAAAGTCGAACAGTATAGATATTGAAAATAATAACCATGCGTGAAAGTACACTACAGTAATCAAAAAAAACCAAAACGGTAACTTTACCGAAGCATTGGCTTAGTTCTGTGTTATACTAATGGGTGTAAAAATACTACATCTCAAAACTCCCCCGGAAAAAAGGCAGTGTATCCGAATCATTTTTGAAACATTTTTATCGATAATAACATTAAAGTAAATACGATGGAAAACTTTACTGTTGGAAATATGCCTATTCAACATCCTTCCTTCCTAGACACCCAGGACGTTGATAGCCTAGTGGAGTTTTCTTAAGTAGCTTGTTATTGATACAACGTATTTAACAAAAGAACTCGGACGCGACAGGCGGAAACGACGTAAACATCATTTTGATAATCTTCAGAATTTAAAAATACCCTCACTAATCGTTGAAGATATGGAATATCATTCAAGAATCACAATAAGCACAATAAGCACTTCGAGACGCGTATAATTTTTTATTGCCACTAGTGGTGTACTTGCGCTTACGCTCTCCCAACTTTACGATCGTGTGTATAATTTTAAGTCGAGTCTAACGACCTTCGCAGTGTTGTCACTGACACGTTAGCTTCTTATAAGTGTATTGGAAATCAACCAGCATTGTTGTCTATTGTTAATAACATTGTGTTACATACTGTCGTCTTAACAATGGCAAAGTAATAAACATTCCAACTGTGTTCGAGGTGCAAATTCTAATATACTTTCATTGGCTGTGTTCGCCTACGTATAAGTCGTTAACGTGAAATCGATTCTTTACGGTGTTTCAATACGAGTTTGTTCAATCTTGATATCGATGTTGGTGGTTTAATAAACCTCGCTTTACATAGTTAAGGCAGACAGATACCAAACGAAGGTAAAGTAATGGTTACGTTTAAAGATATAGTATGTAATCAATCAATAATCTACATCTCAATGGATTTTAGACACAAGAGCTTTAAAATTATAACTAATTAACCCAAAGAGCTATTAGCTTATATGGCGTGATCTTGCGACCAGGATCGCAATTGACATCACGATGATTTAGAAATGCAACCGTTTCATCGTTATTATTAGAATATTAATGATTAACTTCAACTATATGGGTTTTGTGCTGCCGTCATATGCCCTATGAAACTCCGGGAAAGAACAAGAATCTAATGACACCTCACTCACAATGGAACAGTTGGACATACATACATAAATACCCGCGAAAAACATTCCCCTCCTGCGTCAGACAGGCAAAAACAATAACATTATGTCTAATTTGTATTAAGTAGAACATGTCTGATAATAGACACCGCTTTATAATATTATAACCATAATATCATAATTAATACGTTTCTTGTGCGTATTACTACTGACATGTTGAAGACGTTAATTTCGCTAATTAATTATTAAAATAATAGACCCTTTATTAATTGCCCGCTATCAAAACGTTTACCCCGGAGGCCCTCGGAGCCTTAAGAAAGGAAAGTTTGGTCGACAAAGACTGACTATTGAGCCATTTCGCTTGGCGGAGGCAAAGAGAATTTATGGGCATACGCATCGAACAATAGGAGCTACGGAGAGGCACCGCCCACCAAAATTTACTTGAATACCTTAATTTCCTGAAGCATTCACACTCGAGACTGGTACAGACAAGGATTTGTTCTTGCTCACAGCTCAGTCTGTGGAGGTGCTGAATAATGACCTCATTTTCAGGTTCAGGTCAGTTAGTTTGACTCGCAAAGAAATCGTAAAATCTAGTGAAAGTAACATGTAATCTATTTCGAAATATTTAACCAACATATACTGAAAATATTTGACACCCTGCTCCTTTTTGTTACGTTGTCTAAATTATTTAACTCAGGAGAGCTTGAGATATAAAACCAATAAAAAAAGGCAATGGTACTAACACATTGTTTAATTAAGAATCAAACATTGAACCTAACAATCCAATACATATTCAACATACCTGTATAACTTTTTTAATTACTAAATTGGGGTTATATACTTTTTATAGGATTTCGACGGCGGTGGGCCAATGCCGCCGTTGAACGTATCGAATTGAATTAAATTAAGTTTCATGCTTCTTTAAATAACATACGGTTGTAATGTGATACGGCCATATTTAATAGGAGTTCATTTCAGGACGACCTCTACTGGTTTGGAGTTCACAACTAAAAAACAAACTATAAAACCGAAGTCAAATTATAATAAAATCATTTGCGACTGCCAAAAAGGAATTGCTATTGTAAAGATGGATTTGGTTTCTACTAGCATTAATTTATCGCTTTTGCCGTGTCTATATATCTACTTCATCCACCATCTGGAGATTCCTATTATTCCCCTAAAGCGCTATATCAGGGGGTGGTGCTACAGTTTACGTTATTTAAGAAGATGTTTTGCTGAACGTTAGTCATAATAACATGACAACCGAATGAACAAATGAAGGCGGGTGAAATCGTTTTTCATTTTCCCCGATGATCCCCTTCAAATAAATGTCGCTTCAACTTCAAAATCCCAATATGGCAGCAAGTTAGACAATCAATCAACATTGCCGTCTCATTAACAAGTTTCAGGGCGGAACAAACGAAATGCATCTTCCAGCAATTAATCCTCAATCTGCTGAACCACAAAGACTTCGGTTGAACGACCTCGCAGGGCCCCAGGGGAAAAGGGTGGCAATCATTAATAATAGACAAATTTTCTTTCTTAATATTTGTCAAAACATTTTCTGCCTGGGCTGCTCTTTTACTTTTTTTCACTAACTAATCACTTGCGAAATCCTTCCAAATGGCTTGAAGACAAACATTGTTTTAACCGTCATGTCATAATTACAGTTTCATGCGTTAGATAAAGAGATTTGCTTTTTTAGCATTTTCTATTTGGGTTTTACAACTACCTCCTGAAATTAAGTGATACAGTATCAAATGATAAAGCAAACTAATTCGGCAAATGTTTAAATTTTTTTTCCAATCTAGATATGAAGAATAAATAAATTCGCTTTAATGATCGCACATCTATATTGTACTATGTAAATTCTACGACACTGCCTGTGTGTCTGTGAACAAAATATGTGCCATATTCACATACACGTCACAATATGGTTTTTATAAGGTAACATTTCGTTAATGTAAGTAATCAGAAACCTAATCAAAGCTAAGGTTCTAATTCGGGCGGGAGTAGATATTACTTACACACGAAGAGAACTCAAAAGTCTAAGAAGCAAGCCTGAGAGATAGCTGCAACAAGCAAAGAACCGAACGCGGTGATGTGGTTATATAATGTAAGTCAGACAGAATCTACGGACACTGAATATTACTTGCCATTTGTAATTTCTTTCTCGTTAGAACAATAATAATGAAATAAAATTAAGCTCTATCTAAGCAAATACTTTTACGAAATTATACTTTACGTATTTAATCAAAACTTAATTAAAAACACTGCGAAAAGATCGCAATGAAACCAAAAGACCGTCTGAAGGCGTACAAAACTAAATTGAACAATAAAACTTTGTCCTAATCAAACGGTTCTAAAAGTGAGTTATCTAAGTTGAACTCATCCAGTCGGGATCCGGATACCCGGCTGATTTATCGACCGGAGGACACAGCTGGGTGTTCAGGTGTGATAGATTTACAACCGGGAACGGCGTTAAACAATTAAGACCGGTGCCTGACCGTCGGTTTTTTAACCGGACAAGTCAGTAGACCGGCGGACTTGGAAATTAAATGATGTTACGTGTTGTTCGGCGCACCCGTTATCAAGTATCACAAATGCGACAAGTAGAATAAAAAAGTCACATATAGAAGAAAATCCAGACCTCTAAAACTATTCATATTTTATCTAATCTTATTAATAAAATATAATGGCCCTCAGAAGGAGATGTAAAAGGACTTATTTTGTTTGATAGATATTAATGAAAAAAAAATGTGTTAATGTTGTATTGTGTGTAAGCCGAAGTAATTATTTGATGTGGACGCGAGCACCAACTAGTTCAAAGTATCGCACAAAAATAGTCTGGCTTTTTCTAGGTCTGCGTGTATAAGGAGTGGTGTTACAGCGGACCTAAAGTAGGAAGCTGAGCAATTATGACGAGTGACCATTGACCCGGATAGGGGCGGCAATGTCTCGTTAACATTGTCGCACCGACGCAGCTAACGCTAAATAACGTTACGAATCGGTTGGGAAATTGCAAGCAAAAACAGGCTTAACTGATTACAGTCCTTTTCCTCTACATATCCTTTGGTACTCATGTTAGGATGGGATTAGGAAAAGGATTGGACGAGGAATATATAATAATAAATAGGAGGAAGAAATATGCTTTTTCCTGCCCATCGTCTCCTCTATCCACTAATGGTAGGCAACGCAGCTGCAACTCATTTGCTTGTTGCAGATGCTTTTGGGTAGAGGTCACTCACCAGTGAACCGCTTGATCATTTGCCACCTTTTTACCGGAGTATTATGTGACGTCGTTCGGGTCTAGATTTGTTATTGCTTGTTAAATACTTGATAGAATATTGTCAACGATTCATCTTTTTATGTTTAATTTGTTTTGGCTAGATTTATAAACATGCCCTTTGTTAGTTCGTTATACGTTTTTCAATCATAAATAAATGTTCATTCAGAATGAACTTGATATTACTTTATTATTGTTCATTGCCACCGTTGCAAAACACACGGTCAGGAATATCTTGTAGATTGTTCGCGGAGATAGAGTTATTGCGCCACAAGTCAATGCAAAACTGTTTTGTCTGTGTGTGTATGTTATTTATGAATATTCTCCAATGGATATATGAGCTTCCTGTTACAACGTTCGAGGGCAGATAAATATGTTCGGTCGCTCAACTGTTGCCAGGATTTAACAATTTCTTGCTTAAAATTTATCAATGCTTTTATCTGCAACGAACTGTTTCCAAGCATTTAAGCCAACGGATCACTTCAAAAACATCTTTTATATTATGAAACCCCATTTATTCATACATACATATTTGTTTAAATCTTTTCTTTTGACTTCTCTTTAGGGCCAATTCTCGTTAACTACAGACATTTTTGCACTATTATGAAATAATATTTCTTATTGTGTAATTGAGTAAAAGTATGGATGTGTCGTCAGAGGACGACCGAGGAGAACTGGTAACGGGCGCGAACTCATATTTATTTATTTGTTTAAAGAGCCAGAGTAAAACTAGATCCTTTGCGAAACGCCACTTACAAAAAAAGAACTTTAAATGCGAGCTAAATTAACGATACTCACAATTCTAAATATGTAGGGAAGCAGATGAAAGCTTTTATTTTGTATATATAGTTGTAGGCTTGTAAAAACTGGACAACTTTGAAACCCGAGCTTGTAGATAAAAGGTTTAAAATGTCGTTAGAGATTTATCTTTCAAATTTGTATCTGCCTTTGAAAGTGATAAACCAACGTGGGCAGCTTCGGTTGACATTCTCAGGCAATTATTAATGGTTGCCTATCAGTGCACGCACACAAATAGAATAAATCGCCAAAAATACTTTTATTATAATCTACGTATTTGTCTTTATAACGCTAACAGTAAAAATGGCATTTCATATTAACGCCAAGATAGACCAATCACTTTGGAGCATAACTTTCTTGGTAAGATCATAAATGTTAAAACTGCCAGTAAAATATACTTTGCGACGGTTAAATTGTTTCACTTTACTGTACTAGCAATAGTTTGCAGAAAACGTTTAAAGTAGCCGTTGTTGCTGTAATTGTTTGTTTGTTACCATTCTACAACAAAGGAATTGTAGGCAAGCCTACGGGAGTGTTTCCTAATTCACCTGTAGTATGTACAGTCGTCGTCATTGGCGGTATTCCACCTTAAAAGCGACAGCCGTCTCAACGTTTCCTACGTCTTGAGACGATGAAGCAGAAACAATAACTAAAAGGAACATCCCCCTGTCCTTTTCGCACTTTATGTGGGACGGCACAATATGATCGCAGTCTGTATAGGATATGGCTAAAGTTTTTACAGCTGGCCGCCTGCCTGACGCCAACCCTCCTCGGGAATTAATTAAACAATAACTTATAGGATGTCGCTTTAAGATTGTAAGAAATATGGTCGGTTAATGGTAACAATAAATTATTCAGAAATAATGATTTTATCTGAATGGCAGAGATTGTTAAACTTCTTATTAAATAATTAACATACTGTATTGTATACTGGAATACACAGACAGTCGTAATACAATACGCAGGGATGCAGAGCAGTACGAGGCGATACCGATTGATTCTTACTATCATCCCACAACTACTGCACTATTCACTGCTACCTAATTGGTTATTTAAACTTGGAACACCGCGAAAAAAGGGTACTGTACAAAATAAAGTTCACCACAAACAAACAAATTGTTCTTAAATATAATATTAGTTGTGATAACGAGGTTAAGTGTCGCTATAATTAAAATCTTAACTGTAGCAAGGGTAAAGGCAATTGTAGCAAATATACACTAGTTAGCTACATCTCAAGTTAGGTTCACTTGACTAATTAAAGCTCCTGCTCACCACCTTATCCGCAATCAGTTCTGCGTTTCCATCTTGTCCCACTGAATTATGTCGGTTCTTATTACAACTGTTCAAATTATAGGCGATCGCGAATACATTTAATATATAAATATTGTTAACCGTGTACATTAATTACCAGATATATACAGCACAAGAAAGTTTAAACAATACGTTTATTAAGAAAACATTATTAAAATACTCACATTCATATTATAAAATCAAGAAAATATTGTAAAAATCAGGATAATTTTAAATGTATATGTCATCTTACTTATTTTTAACGTTTATAGCGAAGTAAAAAATGACAGTTTTGGGGTACTTAATTATGTATTTAATCGATACCTGTCATCATCATAGTTAAAAATGTACGTTATTCGAAATGGTAAATACACATAACTTAACTAAAGTTTATTAAGTGTACTCGTCGGGTTTCTGGGTCGAATTCAAATTGTATATAATATCGAATAGCAGTGTGCAATAGCAAGATCAGTTCGTTGACTAATCTTGCCTGTTGGCTAAGACGAGACGCTTTATTCGACACTAAACTTCCAAAGCAGTCTAATATATCCTTTACATTAGAATATGTAATAACAAATTTCAACCTAAATACAACATAGATACAGCCTTTGTTATAAAAAATAATTTCAATATTCCCCTATTCGCATACAAAGAGCTGAAAGCATTGTCACCAAACAAATACGGGATCATATCACAAAAATAACGTCTCCGCTAACCTCTTATTATTCAGACCGCATAGCTCCATCTCCCGAACCGACGCCGGCGCGGAAATATAACTGTCCAAACAGACGAGATCCCCGACTACACATTCATCTTGCCCCTCCCGTTCGTCGCCGGCTATAAGTATGAACGGGGGAGGTAGGTATAAATAAAATGGTCACAGTATATCTTTGATTATCGACGTGGATTCAAATCCGGCGGTGTTTTGAAATACATCTCGTTACTCGGATGTTTCGCGCGGTGTCGATTAAATTATGTAATGCTCGCGTTTGGAATTATATAAGCGTTGAAACAAATACCACGCGGAGGATCGACCGCAGAGTGAACCCTCCAGTGAGCTCAACGCCGACAACTGCTGCGGTGTAACACGTCTAAATTGTGATTTAAAATTATCAATTCGAATTTACTTATTACTATTTGAATTTCGACGGTAGCTGAAAGGCCATGGCTACCGTTCTATGTGCAATGTATCATCATGTCCATTTCTAGCTTTAATACACTAAGGAATGTTAGTTGCCTCGAGTGTGTATGCTTTAATCGTCGTTCCCTAGAATGATTTACAAAGTATTGTCTAGTTTTAAATGTATTTTGAATTATATTGCATGCCTTAATAATGAATACAATAAAACGGCTTTGCTCACGTCCGAGTACATCGACATTAGTGTATCATCTCTAATCCCACTCACCAACAGTAAGCGACCGTGACTAAATTTAATTAATTGGTTAATAATGTCTCCCGAAAGTTTTAATAATTTTACACGCACGCCTTACAAAAAAACATCATAATCCACGTATGTGAGCAATAAAGTTAAATAAACTGTAAATATATTTAAAGAGATAACTAAGACAATACATCAGAGCTGGGCGACGTTATCAATGAATCAATTGTAAAGGCTATTGTAAGTGCAGTAGTTATAACAGGCTTAAGAGCTGTCTAGATTCAGGCATTATACGGAAGATGGATTGCGCTACAGGGCCATCCGTTACCACTGAGAACTTAACAGATGATAACCAAGATAATTTGTACACACATTCTCTTGTATTTTAATCGACGGATTTGACAGACTTGCAATGAACGATTAAGTAAGCAATAATAAATAATTTGATATAAATTAGACGTGATACATCACTGGTTTTTACATACTATAATACCAGTGTTTCCATATATACTATTATATATAAATGTATAAGATTCCTTGTTGACGTTGTTTCAGCTGATATTCGACTGCTGGACGTGGGCCTTCCCCATTGATCGCTACAAAGATCGGTCCTCTGCCATCCTCATCCAGTGGGCTCCCGGAACTTTGACCAGATCATCGGTCCATCATGTGGGAGGCCTAGCTACACTGCGTCGACCTGTAATGTGGCCGCCAATCTAGTATCTATCGGCCCCATCGGCCATCCGATCTGCAAGCAATGTGTCCGACGCATTACCGCTTAATTTTGCAATTCTTCGAGCAATGTCGGTTACTTTTGTTCGACTGCGAATCACATCGTTTCATCGTTTCTGGTACGATCTCGCAGAGAGTCAGAGCATTGCCTTCTTCATTACCCTTGAGTGCCCTCGAGCCATCCCATGGAAATGGACTCGACGACGGAGATTAAGTTTAAATATGGTATTAGATTCTTATCCTAAGATAAATAATTGGTCAATATCGGATAATATGTGTTACGATTCTACTAATATAAATAATTATATGTATATGGGAACTTTGTGCAACGATAAAAATACGATGGCAATATAATATAACTATAAATAAAGGCATAGCGTATTAAAAGATAATTGCACAAAATAAAAGTGATATATTTTTCTGGCACGTGTCCCCCACGATTCGGCCGAAAATATAATGAGCAAACTTCTCCAATTATTATAGTTCCAGTGACAGAAAATACACGGACAAAGTTTCAGCGAATCGACAGTCGACAATGTTTTTACTTAACGAGATCCGTTTCCGTGATGTACTTCAATTGCGATCGTCAATTTGTACCGGTTTTTTAGTGGATTTATCGGTTTTTTTGCAATAGCTCAATATTTAATGATAATAAACAAGTTATGAGCTCGTACTTAAATGATATTCATTGCAAACGTAAATAAATGATTTGCAGTGAAATAAACCACACTTTAACAATAAATTATGGTATTATTATGAGTATTTATTAATATCCCAAATGTACTGATAATATTTAATTTCATTTATGAATTTCGCTGTCAGTTTTGATTTGATTTCAATTTTGATTGATAACAATTATTTTTATAGAGGACCGTGGCAAACGAGCACACAAGCAAACGAGGGTCAGCCGCCACTAAGTTGAAGAAGTTGAACTTGGGATGGTACAATCACAAAAAGCGTAGTTGGAAAAATTTTAGCTCAAAAAAGGAATAATATGATATGTAATGCATCGCTACTTTTTCAATGACAATTATAATTTTATTAAGTTTGGGGGTTGAAAAAATAATCCTAATAAGAAACCCCCACTCAATATTCCCTGCATAAAAGAAATAATGCTAATTTGCATGTACACGATAAAACATAATTTACAAGATGGCGCCATGAACTTTCCCGCGCGTTTTGTTGACAAGAGAAATTAATATAAATACGGCTGAGCGGTGGGGATTTTGCCGGCCGCAATTTGTGTTTCAAATGCATTTGATTAAATTTGGCGTGCCCCTGAGACAACGCGCGTTACAGGCTTATCATTCGATGTGTCAAATCGTCCATTCTATTCGGTAAAACTGACTCAATAGAGTTCAAAATAGCTGAGGCTTTGCACAAATTATTGAGTAGGTACACGGAAAAACACGGGGTGAGAACTAGTACGGGCTTCTAACACAATTAATATCAATTTAGACGTTGGAGGGTGCTCATATTTCTACTGGGAGAATAATAAAATATTTACGTTGTTGTAAAGAATCTAATCTTTCATTTTTTTAAACTTATCAGGGTAGAAAAAACAGACAACATACATCAGAAATACAAATATTTATGGATAAAAGAGTTAATACGCTTTCATTAGCTTAACCTGGACGTATGCATCTATAAATGTAACGAAAGCTTTCGACGTAATGTTTAACGAATTCAAGTAGAAGTAATTGAAAAATTGCCCACGTATTACGGACTGATGAAAAACGTCTTTAATAACGCTTGCCCTTATGTCCTGTCCAAGCTTATCACGATAAGAAAACTATAATCAAATTTTAAGATTGAGAATAACGCCACCTAGGTGAAAATCAAGAATTTTATTTACTTTACTAGAGTTTTACGTAATATTTTTTATGTACATCAAAATCAACATAATAATGTAAAAAATCGAACTGCCTCCTACCTCCAGACTTTCATGTTAAAACATTAATATTCATATAATGTTCTGCTATTCTATAAGTTTCTGGTAATATGTATATTTCAAGTGTCATTGAATACTCGTAGAAATGTAAATACTGCTTGTAATTTGTTTTTCCTTAAATTCATTTTAAATCTTTCGTGACATTTATAATTTTAATCCCCCAATAAAATTATAACATTGTTTAAAAAGAAAGAAATGTAGCCGCTCTTAACATCGTGAACGAGAAATAAAGACATTCCTCGAAAATTTTCGTTAATATTACAAAGAAACAATGTTGCCTTTGCGTCTATTTAGCGGTACTTAGCATAACAAAAGCGTACCTCGACGAAATAAAAACAGGCAAAAACGCGTAAGACCCGCTGTGACGTTCGCGAACAAATAATTAACAAAACATACAGAAATGAACCGAGACGAAGAACGCTGACAAAATCTAATTATTTTCGACGCCATGTCAGCGAGCTTCCCGCGCTTTGGCGCTTGCAAAATGGCGCCCAAAAATGGCGGCGTGGTGTCAACAACGCGGCGATATTATGAAGCGAGGACACGATAGTCGACAGCCGCTAAGCCTTCGAGCTCTTCTTATTTATATTTAGAAACAAGAAATGTTACGGTTACAGGAAATTAATTTTCATTTTTTTACGTTACCCTTATTTAAGTTTCAAGCTCCTTTGTCGCAATAATTGCATACTTTGTATGAGTTTTTTTAAATGCTTTCCTGATGTATTTGTCTGTTACTGTTTTATTTTAGATAGAACCAACAAGAAACAATTTATGGAAATAAATATGGCATTTTATTTATTAGCGTTAATTTTATCCCTGACATGTAGTTTTGTGTACTTATTTATGTATTCAAATAGTTATGTTCGCTTTGTACTTAGAGTTAGTATTGTTAGATGTAAGGGCTACCTAGAGCGGTATAAAGCCTCCTACAAACTAATGATTTGAGATAGAATGTAGATATGTCGTATTTTTTTTAGGTTTGGAGGGGTTGTCTACATCCTCCGCGGCGACGAGCCGTTCTAGGGAGGAATAAAAGACAGCTAAATTGATTTTCCTATAGACAATACGAAACGGTCATTTGACCTATGACACTTCACGGATTACCGGCATGAAGTCTCATAGGTTTTTATATGCATGTATTTTATGAGGAAATTAAGTGAAAATCTACATTACACTATTAATTTAAACGTACAACTTTGATATGACATTCCATCTTGGAGTGGAGTACAGTCGCCTGGGAGTGCACCGAGCGCAGTAAATAAATACAGGTGTACCGAAACCCGGCGAGAATCATTCAATGCGTCACCGCGTCACCGGCCACATTAATATGTATGAGCATCACAAGCGATTGTTGTAAATGTGCCAACTTTATACAGGGTGCTTTTATTGTGTACGCCGGAGGGATGAATTGTAAATTAATCAGCTGTGAATGAATCGAGACGATAATACATAAGACAAAATCTACGGCGATCTTTACGATTATTGGTAAAACAGTTTTTAAAAGTTAGGAAAAGATGTCCATCTTTTTAATCTTCTTACGTTTACTTATGCTTCAAATATTAGTTAGTCAGTAAGTTGGTGTTGCCTCGTATAGGTACTATGTAAAAGCGATAATATGTCCTACTTTGCTGGGCATATTTGTATTATTTAATACATTATTAAAATATTGATTTTACTAATCTATAGCGTAGGATACGGTTTATGAAATATAATATACCGCGTACGTTGAATTAATTACACGATAAGTGGCTAGAAATATTTCCTAATCTAAGTTTTGGGTGAAAAATAATAATAAAAGTGTTACATCTTTTTCGAAATTACAAATTTATGAGCCGCCCACGTCATACTGTTGATGTGAGAAGGAGGGAAGGGAAGGAGGAGAGGAGGTCTTGATTGACTGTTCATTGCGATGATATCCAAGTCGCAGGCGTTCTGTGGTAATCTAATAAATCGTGTCAGTGGCAATCAATGAGAGGCGCGAGCTAAGAGCATCGCCCAACAGCGCCCCTTGCAGTTAATTAGCACATAAAAGCATTCCGACCTAATGTGCCAATGCAAACCCATTTATCCAGCCCAACTCGGATATAACTGGATTCTATTTAGGCTTCAACAAATGCATCGGCCGTTTAGTCGGGAATCCGTTAATGGAATCAAACCTGTCAGTGACACTGAATAAATAGAGCTACTTTATGTATACTAAAATGTCATATAATGGGTCGCCATTGGCGGTGAATGATTGTGAATTTTGATTTACGTTTTGAAACACCTCACCATACGTGTAGTTAGTGTTTGTATAATAGTGTTCTACGTTGCTTTTGATATTAAAATGTCATCTATGTGTTTCATAAGAGTCGGCGGCATGCTTAATCTGTAAATACTTGATATTGGACTGTACTTAATAATGGAAATAATAACACAGCATATTTCAACTAAACCTTGTACCATAGAACAACATTTTAACAATTTTAGCTAAGCCTGAACAACACTAAGCTTCTGCTTCACTTAATGTTAATTTTTACGTAAAAATAACCCAAATACATAAATTTGTTCCCGACGTATTACTCTCATATTTAGCATTCAATACTGTTGTTGAAATGCGGATGACAAATGTTCTCTCTCCTATAAGGTTAAATTATTAATCAGTACTTGTAGGTATACATATATTTGTGCACGGCAAAAATCCATTATGTCGAAGTAGGAACGCATTAATGATCCCCGCAGCAACACCTATTTGATACGGGAACGGGACAAAAGAAAATCAGGGCTTTCTCCCCGAAACTTAACGTGCACTCACCCCCCCTATAATTAGTCGTTGGTATAAATGCATTCGGCTGCTAATGGACGTTTTGAACCACCCCTCGCTGCGACTGAGTGACCCGGTCCTTTCATTATACAATTCAAATGTTTCACTTTGCACTACCTCGACTAAGGACTGGTTTAAGACAATCAAACATTCCAGAAAAAAATGTTGATAGTTTCTAGTAACTCTTCTTTTGTTTATATTATTTATTTCAGTTCAGAGTTCTCCTCTATAGGTTAGCATCATAAGCGCTGTTTTCTACCAGTCGTAGAATATGAGAAGAGAGAGGAAGGAGATTACGCTATTTTCAGACGCGGTAAAACTCGGTACATCATCATATTCCTTAAGCTCAGGTATGAACACTAACAAGTCATACCTATGTTATAAAGTTGTCATGTTGTATTAAAGATAAAATGAAAATTAAAAAATATGAACTGTCATTTAACGTGAGGTCAGGCCAAGGAACAGGGCGGGCCATCCGATAAACCGATGGGCCTAAATAAACACCGAATCCTAATTTAATTAACCTTTGTGAGCAATCAAGAATTTGCGGAGGCATTATTATTACGAGTACCATTAGTTCTACAACCTTTTGACGGTCAATTGAACGTATCTCTAGGACGCTTCGGCTTGTTTGGATTGATTCGCAAAATTAATTTTATCCTAAATGTCAATTGATTAGCTACATTTGTAGTAAAATTAGATTTATTACGACATGATTTTGATTTCGTCTTTGGCGTTGTATTTTCCTATAGGAAATCCCAGTGCTTAATGAAGACACCGGAGTTGATTTGAAATAATATAAGATGCGATTTTCATGGTTTACTGTAGTGTCTGAGCCATTGGTAGCCAAGTTTCTTATATGTAAGTATATTTCACTATATACACTTAAGTAATAAGCATCGTCAAGAATACAGTTAGTAAAATAAAAAAATTATGGCAGAGCCAAAATCTTGTAAATAGCTATGGGAGAAAAAATCGGGAGTTTTATATAGCGCGGGAGATTATACAGCTGGTTACAAAAATATGAATGGATGATAATGAATTACTTGTGACTCTGCTTCGAAGCCCGCTGTTAATAACTAAATAAGGGTTTCTTCTTCAAAAAGATGCAATTTACTGGTAAAGAGGCATCGTTAAAAATGAATAAAACCTATCATGTAAAAAAATTCATTATTTTTGAAGCGCTCTAGTGCCCAAACTACTGGCTGGCAACTCTGATAATTGGGCTAAATCCCGATATTTTCGATCAAGGAATCTGTGGTCTGCCGTTTTACGCGTCATTTCCGGACAACCTGTATACTTAAAGTTTTCGGTTAAATCATAGCATAGAGTAAAATAAAACATTGGAACAAACCGCCGACGCACTCATGGATATTTCACAATCACGAGATAGACCAAACAAGTGAAAGTGAGGGGTATAATCTGGAGAGGAGCATGTGGCGTGCTCTCGAACTGTCACTCACTTGATTAATGAATAACCCACCGCCCCTCCCGACCTCCACGGCCGTATCAGATTGTAGCAAGCGAGTTTCACTCTCCCATTTGATGTTGGTTTTCAAATTTCCTTAATTATAAGGCGGTATCGTTTAGACACCCTACTTCGTGTCTATGCTTCGGCGCGGCTGCGAGTTCATTTGCGTTGATTATGTTTGATTTTGGTTCTGATTTAATGTGATATTCAGTTTCTGTTATGTATTAATCTTAGTTTATGGTATACATTTATCACAATTAAATTTGGATTGTACGAAATACAATGCCTTTATACACTACAGTCTATAATAATTAACTAATATTAATTTACCCTTACTTGGATATTGTTGAATAATTATTCAAAATACTTAATAGTATTTAGTATTTTAAATCTCAATCGGGTTTTACCCGCTCGGATATACAGTGCGAAGACTTGGTCATTGGCCATTGTAAAAGTATTCGTACCGAAGAAATTCTTTGGGACATAAACATCGTCTGTAGAGAAATGTCTTACGACGTATTGTACCGGTATGTATATCGGTATCAATTCTTATTTATGTTAAATAATGATTCACTCATCAACATAAGATTAACTGATATTCTAAAGCATGACGTGAATTATCTAAGATACTAGTTGATTAAACTAAGGAATAGCAATCTCGACGACGTTCACATCAATAATATTAATGTAATTGTATTAAAATATTTAAAAAAAACAGAGCATACATGTTTAATTTTAAAATTAAACATGTATGCTCTGTTCCGCAACGCGTCGGGACAGTAGCAAAACCTTTATCATTTTTTTTAAATCAAGTCCAACACACAGCACATCCTAGTTAATGCCACCCCTCGTATCTGGCGCAGCAATCACGACCGCTATCACTGAAAACTGCCCGTTGATTTATACGTCTGTACAGTTTCACCGGTTATAAACGGTTTTAGACCGGCCGATGTGATTATCTCAGTAATAACTGCGTACGTTCAGAGAACTTTATTAGGGATCCCGTTGAAGCTTTGTTACGGACCGCTACTTATTCCAGTAATTCGGACAACTGGACAAATTACATTTATCTTTTACCTACTTTACACTAACTTGTGTTTTCCCAATAAGTAAATATACAAACATTGCATTTTCTACTAAATATATTGTGAAGAATGCCTAAAATATTATTTTTTTTCGATTTCCTAACTTACGAAACAGTTTACCTTACATTTAATTTCTCATAACGAAATGCTCGGTGAGTGTTTACCTGCAACAAAAATGTTTATGAGCAATTGAAACAAAATCATAAATTGGAATAAAATGAAATATATTCGCGTTAATATAAGAAAGCCTTAAAATAAAAAGAAAAAGTTTTATCTTGGTGTTAGTCTTATAAGAAAAATAGATAATTCAGTATTAGGTTGAAATAAAATACAATCAAATAATGACTCAATAGATATACAAGTAGTCAGACATAACGGATTTCCATTTGACATAGTCATCACGCCACACACCATCATATAACCATAGCTTAGAATTGATTACTTCATGATGTGGTATCGGTCGTATTTCATGAAATGGAAAATACGCGCTGGCCACTTCATGATGTAGTCTTGCCAGATCAATTAATGGTCAGAGTTTGACGATATGATCAGCTAAACACGAGTGATCGTATCATACAATATGCAGTAACATTATCGACCGGTAGAGGCTTACATTGTGTTGTGCCGCGGCATGCTAAGGCGTTTGAAATTAGGACATTATTTTTAAGATTTTTTTATTTTTACAGGAACAACAGTTTTGAAGGAGACAGTGAGAAAAAAAAAAAGTTTCTCCTGCTTAATTTGGATTTTTTATTAAACCTTCGATGTACTGCTAACCCTACTTTATTGATATGTTCAAATGATTTAGTCATTTTGAGATGACGTACATTTTTAGTATATAGTATGTCACCGCCGTCCTTTTTTAGTTTAGGCTACTCAATTAAGTGGCTGTTAACTTGTCTGTTGAGAAATAACTTCCACCATAACTCATACAAAACAATACTGAGAATTGTATTTTGCAGAATAGCATAAACAAATTTATATCAGAAGTAACAGAGTGCCAAAGTTTCTGTTCTCCATTTTTATTTCGAAAAGTCAATTAGCCAGCTAACCATACCTCCTGCCGGGCGACAGTCTCGCGATGTGCCGCAGTCACATAAATAAAAAAAAACAAATGTCACTGAAATATTACAGAACAAAATGGCGACGCATCCAACCGGACACAGGATATTGGAGAGGAGGCATCGAATATGCCATTTTGTATCTACTTTAATTATCTTTGGCAAGTTTCGCGCCGCCGCTCGTGTTTTTAATATAGGACCTATTTAATAATAAAAAAAAATCTGTTCACTCGATTTACGTTTCCGTACTGCTTCATTTTCATTTTTCGGACCTGTACGTTCTTTGTATTTTCAATTCGCTATCTTTCCATAAATTTCACTTGCATTTAAAATGTAGAGTTGTTTTCAATAAGCTAACTAGTTTAGTCTTATAATAATAAATAGAGACATCTTTAGTTTGAGTTTTGTCTGATGAGTGATAGTCGAAGGCCCCATCCCCTTCACAACTCCTCTTCCTAACTTTTCAATAAGTACCTTGGCAGATTGGTAGCGCATTTCTAACCTATCAAGATGTTGCGGGTGTCTATGTATTACGATGATCCCCTGAGCCCTAAACGAGTGTGATAAAGGGTTATAGTAATGAACTAATCTCTAGTTTACAGTTTAAAACAGTCTTCATAATAATACCGATAAAGCCATAAGATTCTAAATCTTTGTCGTAAATGATAACACTGACATCACAACAATGTATTTATGACAATAAACCTGCGGTTGTACGAATATCCTTTCAACACGTTCGGATCAAAAGGTAACCTATACCGGTACGATGAAAGATTTCCCAGGAGAGCGGATGGCATTTACAATTTCCCGATTGTCCACTCAGAACTTATAAAACGTTTTTATCACGAATGTAAATATTAAAAATGTATGATTAAGCCTTCATTGAGTAACTCCATCGGTAGACGTATCTGATGATGGTAATGAGCATTAAACTTACGACATCAGGTATCATCAGGTGACAGCGTACGGAGTACCATACTTATATATAATCTAATTAATTACACAGTATCTCAAACTGTATTTCAAGCTAAAAATGTAATACACACCTGTGCAAAAAGGTAATAAAATGCATGAAAAGACGTAAGAACAAAAAGATCAAGGTGCTCCTTGCAAAATGAATTCAAAGGAAGCAAGAAGGCAGCACGCATTGTCCCTACACAATGCAAGAATTTCGTGGTATGCCTTAATGGCCTGCTCTACCGCTTTATGAACAATGTCTTCTATAGCTATGCACTCGCATTCTTCACCACAGACAGTTTTTGCTTCAAATTTTAATTTATAAAAGTCATTGTTTTTAACATTACAGGGTAATTTATTTGCGCCCGTGTCTCTTTGGAAGTCTTTGCTATACTAATCTAGTAAATCATATTTAATAGTTGAATTTAAACAATCTAGAAATAGATGTAATGGGGACCACTTAGTATTCAATCAGATGGCATTGCATAATATTTATTTGTCTATTTCCATAAACTACAGAGTAGATGCGAGCCATCTTTAAAAATTCTAAATTATTTTAATCCCAATTAATAACAGAAAAAAGTAAATCGACTTTATCATTGATTTACTTTCTAAAGTTCTTCTCTGTTTTTTTTAAATTATGACGTTAAAAGGTTATAAGGCCACCTTCAGGCAGTTATAATCACTTGCTATGCTTTTATTCAAGTCCGAGTGCATGTTTCTAAAAGGTGGATTCAATGACATAGCTGTCTGAATTGAAGCCTTACAGAGTTTGGCTAGTTGGATAATAAATAAATCAAATGTAAACTCATTCGTGTTTTTGCACAATAAAATTAAATATGGCCGAGATAACACGATATCCGGCGGAAATCATACGAATACGCCGGCGAATGGAATACGATATGTGGAACGGGATTGCGAAGATGTAAAAATGCAGCCAACCCGGCCGGCGTCTGCCGAGCGATTACCTCATTCAATCTAAACAAGGGAATTAACTTGTTTGTTTTTATGCCTTACAATACTTCATTGCTTATTACGAATTACATACATTTTCTGACCGTAGTCAATGTTTAGAGTTTCAAGTACAATTTTTGTACCTAGAAGGGATTAGTCTTATATGACCTTATGTGACGCTACGTAATTTCAGGTTTTAACTTTTTTCAAATTTAAAACCAGAAATTCAAATTCGGATTTTTACACGTCAATTTTATAGGTTCACGTCAGAATTTGAAGTTAAAACCTATATGTACTGGAATTAGTGATCGACATAGCTCCAGAAATGTCAAATCTCTCTATATTCTTTAGAGACGTCATAACAGTGGCTCATCTGATGTCATAACATCAATTACAATATGGTTGTTCTTATAATGTTACTATTAAAGTAAAGGATCACGAGCTGTTATACTAACACATGTCACTAATGTGTAATTATACACGGTTTATGCAATGAGAACTTTTAATATACCACACATGTGACTCCATAACAGTTGGGATACTAATTTCTGAGCCGCATGCTAATCCAATTGCTGCATTAGTAGCGCATAGATATCAATATCGTTAAAGGAATTACGTATTTATTGTACTAGAATAAAGTTCATATTACTGATTTACTTCTGGGATAGAAATTAATACGAAATAATCACACATAAAACGCATTTGATGCATTTAAAGTTAGTTCAGACAATTTGTATATTATTAGACGAAAATTAACAGTTTCTGACAATGAGGGAAGGATAATAGCGTTAGATATGTGTTAGAAAAGGACGGCTAAACATATAGATTGTATGTAAAGCTCACTTGTTCGCAGATAACGCGTCTAGTCGACTTGTTATGGCGCTATCTGAGCATTCATTATCGTAAAAGTCGGGGGAAACGAATTGGTGTGTCTGCACCGTAGCGTAGCTTACACGATGTTGCTAATAAATATATGTTTTGGATGCATTTATATAAACAAAACCTACCACACACATACACACATATGTTAGCGCCTCGTAATAAACATGTACATATACAACAACAACTTAACAGTTTACCACAAATATTCAGAAATCAGTAATTTATTTGTCATAAAAACAGCGAATGAAAAAGAAGAATTGACCATCGCTTTTTATCAGATGTTGACAACAATCAGAAGAGTTACAGAAACGAAAGGAAGAAAGGAAAAAAATAGATGTTGTTTAGTATATGACGGAGAAGGTAGAGGCTTTGTAGCCGAAATATTCATCGACAATGACCACCAACATCTAGGACTTATTACAAAATATCGTTAAAAAAATAAATGCATATTGAAAGATTTTCGAATATCATTCGCATATTTAAAACGGGAGATCAAATTCATAAGAATATAAAATGTAAATTTACCAGTCTCAATCGTTTTCGAATGCAAAGTTATTTGTTTGTATTTCAAATCTGGGTCATCTGTGTCATTCATACTGTGACGCGCTCCAACAATGTCACCTCAGCAGTACCGCTCAGAGAAAATTACATATTTCAGACGACTCAGCGGTAATCCTGGCATTATACATTTTATCACGAAGTTGAAATCGAACGAGCCCTGTCTGTGATGACAATGAATTAACTGGACTTACTGCTTACTAAACCAACTGTTAAAATTGATTTTCTTCTATCGACTTTGATCAAAAAATGCAACGTAACACTAAAAGTCAAGTCTTTCCATTAAATGATAGGTAGCGGTTACTTCATATCGGGTGAACCGCTTGCTCGTTTGCCACCGTCTTCTAAAGAAAAAGAAGTAACTCTTTCTAAATTATGTTTTGTTTTATGGATAGACATTTTTTTATAGATAGGCGAAATGAAAATGTTTTAACAACGAACAATTACCTAAATTTCTAATACGTATTTCCAAACTCTTAAATATTTTAAAGTCAATAGTTTTTTTTATGGCCATTAAAGATTTTACAAACCAGTTCTCTTATGTCGTTCAGTTTTAGCATTTGGAGAGAAAGCTACTAGTCAATACTTCAAGTAGCCTTTTGATGTTAAGGTCGGTTAGAAGAATATTAACAACGGCTTAGTCAGTATTTAGTTTTTCCTTTTACAGCTTTAAAACTGCTGCAAGATAGTCGGTAATACAGTACATATACTTATTCGTATTTAAAAAATAATTATACAGTATATGAATATCAAATAATAAAATAAACGACATGTCGACAATTCTGAAAACTGTCATCGCAAATAACAGAGGACGTAAATGATGGGCGGCAACACGAAAGTCTATCGTTGTGAAATTATGTTCAAAATTACAATATCCATTCTGAATGCTGTCTTTGCGCACAACGACTTGGAAATAGCATTCTTAATGGGAACCGAAAGCGACACGTGTCATACACCGCCTTGTTTACCGCTAACGATGTTAAACGGCTTTGTTCTTAAATAAGATTCGTTCGCAGCTTTTGCTGATTTGTGTGTTTATTTGAATATATTCCAAATTTATTTTCTAATCTCTATTTATTAAATTTTCCAGGTATTGCTGAAAAGTTGAGGTTCAGAAGGACCTTTTTCACCTTCAAATTCGAAACTGGCGAGAGATGGCTTGGGATCGGAGAGAGTGGAGACTGTAGTTGTCGGAGGGCAAGGCATACTTTGGGTCACTGCGCCAACGCCTATCTGACTTGATTTTTTTTGAAAATAAGAGACATGGAAAAACGAACATACAAGCGGTTTACATGATCTGAAGTGACAACCAAGCCAAGTTACCCGTAGATATCCGCAATACCTTTGTGTAAGGCGGAGAAGGACTTAAATTAGTAGAAAAGAATGAGAAAAGAAATGAGAAAAAGGGGATGAGGCCTCGAGCAACGTGCGCATTGTTGTTTTTCTATGTACCACGAATAGGTTAAAAATGTCCCGTTATTTTTATCCTACACTCTATCCATACACCAGATGCAATAATTTCTAACAAGCGCTAAGTTAACAAATGCACTTAACTGATTACAGTGCACGAATTCAGCGAGCTAATTCAGACAGACAATTCCAGCGTTGTTTATTTCTATCGATATGAAGCGTTGAATTGTTAAAGGCTTTATGTTAGAGGCGCCACGAAATGTCTACAAACTATTTTATAGAGGTTGTTCACCCTAGTCTCGACTGAAAAAAAAACTAACATTTTAAATACTTTTCTAAAATATTACCACTAATTTTTAAAAATAGCTGTAGAAGAAACTAACTGAGGTAGTCAGTGTCCAGCTATGAATATCGGTGCAAAGCAGATTACTATAACAATGTCTGTTTATCGCGGATTAGGATTAAAAGTCGTGATAGGATTCGATTGGATTGTTGTTGAATTTTATTAGAAAATATACAGTGTTGTCGATTATTATGCAATTTTTTTGGACAAAGGTTGCTAAAAAAACGTCAATAAAATAAAAATAGTTCTATACATGGAAAACAATTTATTTTCAGATAGTAGGTGTTGTCGCTCACAAAGGAATGACAAAAATCAAGCAAAGGAAATGACACCACTTTATATAATATTTTACAAGACATTTCAACGCATGACGGCAACACCTAGCTTACAATAAAACGATGCCAGATTTTTTACGCTTGAGTACATCTTACAAAACGTTTTCCAGTTGCGAAGATAATTTATAAATTAAAAAGATATCTGTTTGAATGGTTGAGTAACTAAAAAGTACTGTACGATATCTGTACGGGTACCCTAGAATGTCCACAGCTCACCGAAAAGCTTATGTCCCTCCGTGCCCCTCAGACACGCACTAGATCTACCGGACTGTTTTACGTAGCTCCAACAAAGACTAACTATGCGATGAATTCTGTTACAAACAGAGTACTAAACACATATAATAAACATTTTAATTGCATTGACCCGTTTTCGACAACAAAAAAGAAATTCAAAAACTCTGTCGTTGCGGCTTTAACCAATGGCACTACTCAGTCATAACATCATAATAAATATATGTAATATAATCAGTAATTATGTAATATAGTAATGAACGCAGAGACATACAAACATGCGAGCACATACATACCCACGTACACACACACACACCCACTCACGCAGATACACACACACGCACGCAATCACATAAACACACAACACATTCGCGCAGCACTTCTATTAGCAAGTATTGTATATAAAATAAAAATCTGAAAGGCTTAGTATTTAAGTAATTGTTATCTATATATGTGTAATGTAAACAAGCTGTTTGATTTTGTAAATAATAAAATAAATAAATAAACAACTTTGATTACCATTAACTACATTATTGCCGTCAGGTCGGACACAGTGAATGCC
Organism: Papilio elwesi; assembly: GCA_029849275.1. Lineage (NCBI taxonomy): Eukaryota > Metazoa > Arthropoda > Insecta > Lepidoptera > Papilionidae > Papilio > Papilio elwesi. The sequence goes on from CM056709.1 coordinate 3,435,292, forward strand.
ATCTGTGGAATTGTGCCAAGTTATTAAATAAATTGTGACTAATAATTTCTAAGTCTAAAAAGAAATTTACTTTGTAAAATGCTCAAAATGTCGTCGAAACTATTCCGTCGAGCATGTTGTTTACGTGATCTATAAGATTTTCCCCTAGCAAATATCGTCTCCACCCGGCTAAACAAGTATTCACTTCTAAAATATTTTAAAAAGATGTAGTTTTTACTTAAAATTCAATCGTCATTTATAGACGAGAACATGTAGCAAGCCGCAAGCACGGAACCGAAAAAAGGACAGTACAAAATTATTCATTTCTGCAAAAGACATATATTTCAGGACAAGGAAATTGAATGTCGAATAGACAAGATTCTAAGTCAAACATCCGGCGTGGTGTGCTCGCGTAGCACCGGGAAAAACTCCTAAGCGCAGTGACATACAGTTGGACATCTTTACGGATAGATTCGTAGCTTGGATCTTTTTAATTCAATAAGATATCAATTGATTTGACCAGAGATGCGATGAAGATAGAAAAATCAGCTGCTTTTGACTTTTGTAAGCACCTCAGAATTGTGCAATATAACATTTCATTTTATGATATTGTCTCGAAAAAGTATTAAGAATTAGCACAACACCATATATTATGCATGCAACATGTCGCGTAGCACTTTTAAAACATTGTATCGAAACTTTTTAATATGTATTTCATTCGTTGAAGCGACACAAATTGTTATAGTCCTCTTCACCAATATCTTTATTGTTTATTGATCTTAGGCTAAGAAGTTTTAAGTAAACTGAAAACTTTTCTAATATTCTGTGTAACTAGAATCACTCTATAAAAACTAACAAGCCCCTTCAGACGCTATTCAATTTTCGCTAATGATTATTGTACAGTTTATTGGTTTCTTGAGTACACTTAACAAAAGTCGAGTAATGTGAGAACAAAATAGTAGTGCATTTCGAATTAAAAAAATAGCTAAAATAAACCCACCGAACACAATTGCAATTCAATTCGTGCATTGATTAGTTAAGTTCTTTTATTGGCGATGTCGACCACTCGCTCCAGGGCATCGATTACCTTACGCCCTTCTGTACTAGCCTCTAGGGTTGCCAATATTTTGGTATTTGTCAGGATAGTAACATTTTTTTCTCGTAGGGCAATGCCTACGCATACACACTCCGCAGGGTAGCAGGGGTAGGTAGGTAGGGTTATGTCGGACTTGCAGCGACTTAAACCTCCACGGTTTTGCTCGTGTCGCTGATAGTCAGGATCACGGAAACGCTTTCGCATGTTTCCGAGGTCCTGATCGCGTTGACTCTTTGTGAGTCTCCTCTCAGCCGAAACTCCCATTACTTCACTATGCGCGCACAGAAGCACCATGCGCACCACTTCTCTAGGCGGCGAGGATTACAAATCGCCGACCAGGTTTCAGTGATGGGGGTTGGAGCAGAGTATGGTACACCCTCCTTCGGCAACCAGCTCTTCGGCTACGGATCGGAACATTAGAGATCTTCTCCCTGAACCTCTCCGCAGCATAACTTCTTCGCAGAAGGTAATGCCGGCGTTCCATGTCTTCTCACTACTAACAATTGACTTAACAAAGGCTGGAAGTGAGAGATCGTTCCCCGCTACTGCGACAAGGTCGTTACGCTACGAAACATAGTTTAAAAACATTGGTATAATAAAAATTATAGATTCTAAAGTTATAGCTTCATACAGAATGATATAGCGTAGGCACGGCTACCATAATATTGAGTGTCAATCCGGTCAATGTAGAGGGATCCAACCGAATGAGGATAAAGGGACTATTGGTTGACTCGTTGGTGGATCTGATTGACCGCATTCGCAGCAGACGCACATATAAAAACATTTGATAAAAAAGTCCAGAGAAAGTGTGAATTCATAGTGACTTTGTATTCTTAAGGCAGTTAAATCAATTTGCAAATGAATCTAAAGCGAAAGTAGAGAGACGTGTAACGACATCCTTCGAGCGTAGTACAAAAGAGGATTAGTCTATGATCCGTCTCCATTTACTTAATCCGTAAGGGAGCTGAACGCCAGAACCCCTTCACTCGAAAACCAATTAGTTATATTAGGCTCTGTGGAGACTTGATTGTTGTCATCTATTCAGTATCTATTTCATTAGTTGACGCGCTTTGCAAAAAAAAATTTAAAGCTTATTAACTCACACAATAGTTCTCTCGACTCGATAGCGATACGCGTCAAATATTACTGTTATTATAAATTCGTCATCACTAGTTATCTATAAAATGACGAAAAATTCAACTCCCTACCTAACCTAACCTACCCCTTTCTTAACCACTACTTTTCCTGTAATCTCCCCGTTTTCTACAAAAATACTTCCATTTCGCGCGGTCCTTACACACCTCTCTCGATTCCTCAACATTCACACGTTCGACATCTACGCACACATGCTCTTCGGTTACGAGTATACCTTATGTCGCTTTTTTATATTCGTGACATGCTAAGCTAATCTGATCAATATAAGTTCTCCTGTGATGTTCCATTTCATTCTAGAAAGAGCTTGTTAACCTATACTAGGTTATTGTTTTACCCTCAACACGATGTTAAGTGATTTGTGTTATTAATATCAAATGATATTGGATAGGACAGAATTGAATTGGAATAATCCGAAGTGTACGTATGGTCTGACAGGCAATGATTAAGTGTTGGTCATATTATTCCCCTTGAAAATTTTGTTCTATTTAATATTTAACATGGAATCCTATTGAACTATTGTAGGACACAACAGTTGATGAACAGACAAATATATTAAAATTTCAGTTTGAAATTAGTATTAAATGTTTTATGGGAGTAATGAATATATTTTAGGACTTTAATTACATTGCAACTGTTACAAATATTATTAATCATAAATTTAATTTTAGTGAGTAAAGTTAATTACTTTATTAATTAGCTATCGCGAAAAGGACTACTGTACTGTGAAATGTTATAATTACATTACAAAAAAAAATCAGAACAAAGGGTAAAATTCGAAATGACGTATCGTTTAACGAACATAATTGTTTTTAAAACAAAATTTAATTTAAAATAAATACATGGTCCATCGAAGTCTGAAATCTAAAATGTATTTTGCATACCAGGCAATTTGGCCGTGGACACCCTCAATCAAAGAATTTAAATTTCCTACCAAAGAAAAACCACTCCCCTACAAAATTAGTAGTCTTCAGTGCTATAATTCCGAATGCAAATGATTTTAATGGTAAGAATAGGTCTTTAAGAAATGACAGACAAGACTATTTTTAGTCTGCATAAAGTCTTTGGTAAAATAAATTTTAGGAATACATTTACATGTATTACGAAAAATGCAACAATAAAGATCCTTAAGATATTTAATATATGAAGATAAATTTTTCTTAAAATAAAATAATAAGAACAATTTATCATACACATAATTCCTCATATTATTTATTTGACGGGCCGGTTTGCGTGGTTTGTGAGATACTTGCTTTTCACGCCGCAGGTCGTGGGTTCGATTCCCACCCAGGACAAACATTTGTGTGCATGAACATGTCTGTTTGTCCTGAGTCTGGGTGTAATTTATCTATTTAAGTATGTATTTACAAAAGAAAATTAGTATATGTAAAGTTTATTAGTTATCTGGTTGCCATAATAAAGCTTTGCTTTGTTTGGGATCAGATGGCCGTATGTGGTGAATATGTCCTAGGATATTATTATTATTATTATAATAAATCAAAGTCCTCGCCGCATCTGTCTGTACTCGAAGTACTTTAATATTATTATATGGATTTTACCAATAGACGAAGTGATTTATGATGAGGATTTAGATATATAAAGTTAAACCTGGATAAGTGAGTCCTGAGTGTTTGAGAAACTTCTGGTATTGATAAATACACTGAGGCTTCGACACTTTGCATTGAAACACCTCTGTTACTCAAACCTTTGTAACTGAGACTTGATTCTTCCTGGATTTTTCGATGTTTACCTCTATGATTGGGACTTGTCGCTCAAGAGTCCGTATAAGTGGTACAATTTATGAAGTTTAGACAAGTTATACGTGTTTGTTTACAAATTGTTCTTCCGATACTTGCTTTTTGTCAGTACAGTTTGTTCGATAAACAAGTGGAACCCTTTATACAAACGACAAGTGTCATGTTAGCCTACCTAGTTGGAAATCTGGGTGATTCTGATAATTTGTTAAAAAACCTATTCACTGTAATTCATTAGGGCTTTGGGTAAATCGCCTGAAATACGACGATAATTGTTAAAGGAAGACAGGTGTGGCTGTTACCTCTGCTACATAAGAACAGAAAAAATATTGATGTATATGTTTTTCTACACAAGCAAAGTCGTAGCGTGTCCCTAGTATGATAATTATCTGATGAGTAATTACTTCAACAAAATTCGTTTCAACGAAACATTTGTAAAAGAATATAAATTGTAATAAATTGGTCTATATATCCGTATGCTACATACAGTGACCATTATCCCAATACAGCCAAATAATCTTATCAACCGACTCCAAAAGTTTATCACAAATATAGACAGATTTACGAACTATTCCCTAAGAATATTTTCTTTGTAGAAAGTTTACTTAATAAATATTGATAATAATTATAATTTCTTACTTTTTTCTGTTCTAACATATCGCGTTTAGGTATCTATCCTTTTTATATAATTATATAAACCTCGATTTCGAACGATACTATGTTTTCATTCATTGTGCGTATTCAAGCCGCTGCTTGGAACAAAAAGGAGTGGAGTAGTCTGTCGCCATACATTTAAATACGAATTTTAATAAGTACTTATAACCAAAAACAAAAATGTTGGTGGTGCACAAAAAAAAAGTATTGCTGCAATAATCTTTTTTTTGTACCCTTTATAAGCATTTGTCAAAGGAAGGAGACTCAGTTTTACTTACTTTACGGCCACGAAATGAAATCATCACGATTATCCTCTAACTCCCATAATCTCTACCCATATGTAAATGTTAAAATAGTCAACAATTTATATACCAAGCTTTTTTACTAGAATAAGAAACTGTTCTTGTTCTCCACGGTATCATATATTAAATATAATCAGGTTTTAACGTAATAATATCAATAAGTCGAAAATAACCAACGCCCGATCGCAGACAAAAACTATATTAAAAAGGCTGTACAAAAATGGCAAAGAACCCAAGACGGACCAGCCCACCAACCAAAGACTGGTAAGGTATGTATTGTATTACGATTTTCTTAAAGGCGACTTTCAGAAGGACTTCTACATAAGCCAAGGCTTTCGTCTTTCGTTAGGTTATTTTTCAAATATTTATTCCGAATATTTTTGGTTCTTATATTGAATATAAAATAGCATTATCCTTTTCGGACAATGCCGGACTGAAATAAATGTTTCAATGCTGACTCAGAGTTTTTGAAAGTTACGTAAGTTCGAACTGTTAATTTTTATACAAAATTTATATTACCGAGTAAAGTGTAGTGTAGGACTTAACTTATTTTACTTCTACAACTTTTAGTAACGTATTCAATAAACATAAATCTGCCTGTCGTCCCAAAGAAACGATTGTGGACGTTTATCCACAATTATACATGATGTTTTATACACATGTAATCCAATATGTTATTAAATAGTAAAACTACCCCTTTCAATTGCTAAATATTACACGATACACAAAACCCTCCCAGACTCCTCAATCTGGGAAATGGTCAAAACAAAACAATAAATTTGATTATCAATTTATGCACGCCCCGCACCGACGTTTCCGTTAAGGGATAGACGCAAAAACGAAACAACAGAAGCATAAATTGAACTTTGCACTGTGACACGGGCGGTCGCAGTTCGTACCATTCATTTGCCCATCGATCAATTTTGCTTGCGACTAACATCCATCTTTCATTTAAATCGATTCGATTGTCATTTATAGGTATTGTTTCTATGCTATTTGTTTTAAATTTTGCAAACCATTGATTTTTTTCGGTCTCAAGTGTTGTAGACATGTCTGTCTTAATTAGCATCATTAAAATCGTTCCTATGATTTTTGTATCCTATTATTGTTGTAAATGCTAAAAACTCATCTAAAGCGTCCTATAAATTTGTCCTATCTTTTATTTACTCATAAGTTTTAACTCTCTTGCTTACTCTTTAGATTTTACTCCTACTGATATGGTCAAATCTGGTAAGTTAATCTACAGAATTGGTCAGAATCCACATCCGAAATATTTTAATTTAATTAATTTGAGTCTTTTCACAAACCACAATATGTTAAGTAACTTTAAAACTGTTCCAATGAATAAACTTTATGAAATAAATCCATGTACATAAAGTATAATGCTTTTATATTCTAGTTAAAACCGCAAGCTTCAGCTTTTATTTTATCGTTCTTGTGAAGTCAGCCCAATGTGAAATTACGCCATTCTATTTTACTTGAGATCTTCTATCATTGATTTTATGACATTCGGTTCCATTTGCGTGTTTGTGTATCGAATTGTAAACATATAATCGATCGCAACTCAATTCTGTTTGAGAATAGAACGTTGGAATTATTTGACACATCACACACTGACATCAATGAACGACTCAAAACAGACATTCTGTCGGCATAATTAAATGTCCTTAGTCTAAGAACATTTAATTATGCCGATGAATTTATGTAGTATCCGACTTAGATTTGATTTGTTTTAACTGCGTTAGAACGGACTACATCACCGCATCCTTTTACTGATATGGGGGTTGCGAAAATCAGAATATAGATAACTATTGTGAGTACCCGCAAAAGATTTATGAATCCATATTTACCGTGTTCCTATGAAGAGTTTCACCAAGTTTTACCCAAGTGCCAATGAAATGATGTAAACTGGCTACTCTAACTAATTAATCCTATACCTACAGACGAATCTGCCAGGACCAGACAGTCTGAACTAGATTATTGACTGCTAAGTGTCAGTACATAGTTGTATATTGTACATATAACCTACCTTTCATATATCATATATCAATAATATACAGACATGAACATATAAGTACGTGTTATTTCTTATATGTCCTCACTTCATAGTTGTACTTCATATAGTTAGAAGTTCCAAGCTTGCGACTGCAACAGTAGTCGGAGCTGCAACCTGCATACGTAATGATCGTTTTGCATAAGATTATTGTGTATTTACACGGATGCTAAGATGGCGGGTATGGTTAATGTTCTGGAAATCGCGTCTGCGTACGAAATATATGAACAACGGTACATAGTCGCTTGTTATGAAAATATATTGTTACGGAATAATTAAACAAAAGTTTGCTTAATTTCTTAAATAGCTTAGAGTTACACACGAAAACACTGAACGCAGATTATGGGTTAGGAACAAGTTGCCGGCGTCAGTTTATCTATCGTTCTAAATAAGAATCTACATAAAGGTCTTCTGCCATTGCAAAAAATCTAATCTTTCCTTTCTGACCTGTACAAATTATTGAATTTAAAATTGCGCGCACGTTGCTAAGGTATGTGCATTTAGCATAACTGCTACTTTAAATTCCTTTAACACACGTATGGGTCAATACCCACGTCTTGAATTATTATTACATTTACATGTAATACGTTGAAAAATTTAAAAATATCTTAAAGATCATTTATAATTTTTGTATATATACAAATTTAAATATGCACTTACACCCGTAACCTTGAGGGGTAGGCAGAGATCATGGATTTCCATTTGGCACGGTCCTGGCGCACTTCTCTCGCTTATTCTACACTTTTAATAATTCTTACTACATGTAGAAAACATGTTTCTTCATTTTTATAATATTTTTTTTTAATCTTATCCCTACATAGTATAATCAAAGTAGATTCCCGCTGTCTGTCTGTCTGTCCCTATGTATGCTCGAATCTTTAAACTACGCAACGGATTTTGATGCGTTTTAATAGACACAGTGATTCAAGAGGAAAGTTTATATTATATATGTACATACCACCCTTTCTTTATTAGAAAAGGGAAAGAGATTTTGAAAGAGGATGGGATGTGAAGAAAAATGAAATATCCTATTTTCTGTTTATCCTTTTCTCTATCCATTAGAGGTAGGCGGCAACTGGTCTGCAACTAACTAGCTTGTTGCTTATGGGTAGCGGTCACCCAATAATCAAATCAATACCACCTTGTTCTTTAAAATATCTCCTACTAGTTCTCAATTTCTTGAAAATTCTCAATTCTTAAAAGTCTCAAAAGGACATGTTCTTATGAATTAACCTTTATAAATGCACTGTGAGTGAAAATGCAGTGTGAGAATACACTAAGCCGCCTACTCAAACGCAAGTTTATCCTGTAGACTTCATTGTATTTCCAATTTAAGGCTTAAGAAAAGAAGTTAAGAGATATCTTATAAAAGTTTATTTAATAAGCTCCGGAGGGAACTTCGTTATAAATTTCGGCAAGCCATGGAGTTTTCATATTTTTCACAGCTCCACAACTAAGACCATATATTTGAAGTGCAGACAATTCATTTTTCAAATGGCGGACCAGAGCGAGCAGCCGCGAAGTTGGCGCGACTACGGAACTTTGTCGAAACTTATTCGTAAACTTTCGATATGCGCATCCGGTCGACCGATCCGACTCCACGTTAAACTCTATAATTCGGCCTCGTGCGCTTCAATGCGATCTTCATTTATCTCTTTATATCCTGATCGTATATCATTAAGATGATGATAAGATAATGATTAAGATGTTAAAGTAAAACATGAGGTTTTTATTATTACATTTTCTATGTATTATTTAAAATACAAGACTTACTTATTAACGCACAGCCGAAACTACAGAATCTAGGCATTTGAAATGTGTTACACACTTTCATCCACACTGTACACGAACAGCACAATATTATTTATGGAAATGGAACCACTGATGAAACGAGTTAAATACATACAAAAAATAGAAAACCGTACAATCAGATCAATAAACATGCAACAGGTGGTGTAAAACTATTTTTAAATACAGATTTAACCCAAATAAAAGAAAGAAGGCACATCACATACATCTTCGTAATAAGTATATGACTCATCCACAGGGCTCCCGCAACCGTGACCAGATCATCGCTCCATCTTGTGAGTGGCCTACCTCTGCATGTACCTGTACATAGACACCATTCCAGGACCCCGTTTTGCGAGCAATGCGTCCGGACAAATGTGACTTAAGTTTTGCAATTCACTGTACATGTTAAAAGAAATAATACGATCAATATTTGTTGTTTTCAACAACTTAAAAAAATGTAGATGATACACATAAGCACAACAAAGTTATTATACGTGTCGACAAGCTCACAAAAGCATAGGTGAGTTAAAAGCCATCACAAAAATAATATAGTTAAACAGGCAGCGCCATCTGCGCCCGTCAATAGTTCTCACAATTTGATTGATTTATTTCCAAACATGACAACTGACCTGACGTTTATGTAATGGCTGCTGTCGTAATGTTTTTGTCCCCTTCGATAAAAAACAGTTCTTTAAATGTTTGAGAATATAATTATTAAAAAGACGAGCAGGACCCCGCGATTTCACGCGCCGTGCAATTTAATTTCACCAACGTCGTCCAGCCTAAGCTGAAACCTATTAAATGTAATTGGTCATTTAGATCTGAGGACAATTGACAACTTTCTCCATACATCATCCCCTAATTTTAACCTTTTTTTAATTTAGAAAAATCCTTTTTAGTGCTCGCCTACGTAATAACAAATCTCAAAATTTCAAGTCTCTAGGTCAAGTAGTTTGGACTGCGCGCTGATATATCTGTCAGTCAGTTTCTTCTTTTATATAAATATAAAGAAGATGCTATCAAAAGAATGTATGTATGATCCATCGGAACCATTTTTAACCAAGTTTAAGCTTTGTTGGGAATGATTATAAGAAATATTAGCTAATTAATTCGAAAATATACTAATATTTCATATACACGCCTAAAGAAGGTCGGGGTTAGGCGGGCGGCCGGCTATACAAAGCTGTAGCCAAAACTTATTACTGTATCGTACGTCCTATGTCGTACTGTGCCGACCCACGTAAAAAGTATGAGGGGGGCAGGGAGAAGCAGCAGAAAATATTTTAAAAGACTTTAAAATTATTAAGAATAGCAAGGATGTAACGGAATTACTATCATTTGATTGTATAACTAAGGAATCAAGTGATAGTTCTAATGATTTACACATATAAAAAGTATAAAGTAATCTTCCAGGTGCGAATAATGTTTATATTATATTAAAGTAGGACTGGGCATATTTAACATGATTTACTTCGTTTCTATACGTGTACGAAATTGACGTTATTAAAGAAAGTACTGAGTAGCTGCACAAGGATCCGCTGTGCCGTCGGAGACTGTAATTTAATCCTCGGGAATGTTTCTTACAACCGTCACGGCAGCGGATGTGGAGGGAGCGAACAAACGGCTGGTGGCTGCGGTGTACCTCAACGAGGTGCATTAGTTCCCGACTTATAAGTTTGTTCGTCAATTTATTTTACTGTAAATTTATTTCTCGTTCATTCGTTCATTCATCAGAAAAAACATTAGTTGTAGACATAAAAGTATTATACACATTTTGTATATTTATTATTTATAACAATTTATATTTTAAACCTTACATTTAACAAATAAATTTACACCCAAGCAAACATATGGTAATAAAATTGCCTCAATAATTATTTATTTAATACTTAACGATTAAAGTTAACCACATTACAGACATTTAACAAATCATTTAACGAAATCGGTAGACGCAACTAGTTTTGATTTATACCGTTAATTTGTTATGTAAAATAATTTAACGTTTACTGGTGACATTTGCTTTTAATTGTCTTGATTGACAATCGATCGCAAACATACAAATATTTACATCGTCCTTTTTGAATGTTAAAAATCTATAATTTGAGGTATTGAAATTTAAAAAAAAAAACTAGGTATGAAGCCGCAAAAATTCACAGATGAAGGATTTACGAAACAGACGTTACTAATTATGGCTTACATCAGTTAAGTTATACAGGTTCTTTGAAGATCACACGTCTAATTACTATACTGCAATTAGTTCACGCACCGGCGACTTTCCGCCAACTAGCTGTGTGAATCCAACTGAGCGGCTTACGGTTGAGTATGCTCTAGTTTAGAGAGCTTATAGTTTATCCTAAATTACCTTGTTTTGTTATGTCTTCACTTCTATTATTAAAACGATTGATGAGTATAAAATAAGTACTAACGTTTGTTTTCATACAATTGACTTGGACTAAAATTGCAATGGTCTTATTGTTTAATACCAGGGATCCACCTTATATCGTATTGGTGGTATGCCATTTAATTTTATTTACTCGTTATCATTTTTACTGTCGGTTACCTTCATGCCTATTTAGCATGTGTGTGTGTGGCAAGCAAGTTTATGTATAAATCCTCAGTTCATGCAACTGTTTGTTTTTATATATCTATTATAGTTTTGTCTCTATATAAGATTGTTTTCAACTATATGTTATCTGAAATTGGTTTCCTTTGAAAGCGGCTTCAATAGTATAATACACTCTCTGACCAATATCTCAGGGAACAAACAAGAACAAGTTTCTAAATCAGCGTAACCATGCGCACAACTTTACCGGACTAATCTGGTTTCTATTTCAGTCCGCGTCGGGTGTAATCCAGTTCGCAGCGGTTTTGTCCGGTCCTCGCCGGTCCGCTCCCGTTTTATCTGATTTGAAATTATAAACAAGCAGTTTAAGTTGGGCCGTACGACCACAATGGGATATAGACATCTCTAGTATTTCTTGTTTTTATTAACTATTCAATTATGAAATAACGGTTTTCAGAGAAAAGTGTTCAAAATTTATATTATCACATATATATATCAAAATTTATAGTATCACATTTACTAAACATGGTACAATTAATAAAGCATTATCTAATATGTTGAGAAGCTACATAAACTTTGGTTCAGAATAATAAAAACAAATTGTCAAAAACATGCAAAGGTATAAAATGAAGAACCTCACAAAATGATATTGTTATTGTTAACTTTTGGAAGATCACTCAAACAAATATTACAGATGAAATATAAACCCTATTTATAATGAGCGTAAAATAAAATAATTTAGGCAAATCCGTATTATATGCCAGTGACATAATCCACGATTTATGTCAATGGAACTTTAGAAAGCTCGAACTTTAGAGACAGCCTACTTCACTAATTCGCTCCGAGCTACTCCATCTGAAGGAATAAATTTGGATTCCGTATTTTACTGGCAGCATCGTAAAATATTCACTGGCGCCATACGAACACAGTTTAAATCGCAGCCAGAGTAAAGTTCGAAGATTGGATTATTTTTAGTTGTCACCGATAAAATTGTTTGACCCCATAAAAATTTGCAGGTCAAGTGAAAAATGCGGTTTATATGTACGATTTAGTGCCTTAGAGCAATCGAATTCATAAAACGGACAGACAAATATAAAGTCTTGTGTTCGATGGCGACGCATAAGTTTTACCGTTCTTAGGTTCCTTTGAGGGATGAATTTCTTTCTATTGTTTACTTTGAAATGCCATTACATTTACTAAATGTGTACACTTATAGAGCAGCTGTTTATCCCACGGACAGACAGTTCTCTTGTAGTTACCATATATATATAAGTACATTAGTACCTATTAAATTAAATGTGTTCACACTGAAAGCATTGCACAACACGGAATCATATCCAGCTAACAAACGTCTGCGTACGATAAATTTAATTCGGGCAACACGCAAACCGGGTTAATCCCGGCCGTGATAGAATGCGGACAGTGCTGGGGATCACGCGCACTCATTGTTGCTTTAAATCATTGTGACCGAGGAGACCGTGGGCGTCCTGTAGAGTTACAACATATAACTTTTAGAAACATGCTAAATTAATAATTTAACAAACAATGTGGTGACGTATCAAAAACGTCCACAAACTTACGAAACTTTATTAAAATCATTAGTTTCTTCCTATCGGGTACGAGAAATGACTACAATGAACAATTGATTGCTTATACGAAATTCCGAAATACAAAATCCATAGTAGCACCGAGTAGACCCCCGCTTATCTTCCTGACGTCTAACAGTACGTACGTGACGTACACAGGTGAACTAAATGATTGATTGAAAAAAAATAAGTTAAAGAGTGAATGTACACATCATTCCCGTGGTCTGTTCTTTACCCTTAATTCCTTTCAAGCTATAATGTATCAGTATAGAGACTACTACTATGTCTATCAATGATTGACTAAGCCGCGATCGATGACCTATCATCGGATGTTTTATCGACAGAATTTGTCGACCGGTCGACCTAACATTGGTCGAACGTATGCTATTACTATGATACGTATTGCTACTGGCTGCTGACTTCTTGGTTACACGGTGATATTGATTACACCACTAAAAATTTTATTACAAGAATATATTTTTATAGCTCGAGGCTTCTACGAAATGAGTGAATTGTAAATTATAAGACACGCAATATTAAGACCAAATTATTTCTTGGTTTATGATTTAACAGCGTGAGAACTAATACGCTTGAGAGTGGAGCTAATGTTTTCAAATGAATAACTCAACGTCTACGAAATTGTTTGAGTCATATCTGAAGGTGATTTTGAACCACCTTCAACACTAAAATATATAACATATTACATAATAAAAACAATATGTAGCTTAAGGGTTGGAAACCTGTTCTTTTATTTGACAGCCCAGTTAATATCTATGAGATATACAAGAATGATAGAAAGAGCGACAGAACAGAAAGAATACTAGAAAAAATCTGCCAATGTACCTTTGTCGCATCTCTATCCCTATCAAGATTAGTTAAGCCGACTGCTAATTTGTATATACTAAGCTGATTGGGGATCAGATAAATGCCTCAACACGCCAGTTGTACGAACAATAATGACATATTATGGGGAATTTTTTGTATCGAAAAGGGGATCCTTCAAATATTCAGGAAGTAAACATATTCACTCAAAAGATAATTTCATGCACGCACACTCGCCAACAGATCCTACCTCAACATAGATCGTTTTGCAGAAGTTCAAAATAAACAGGATACAGAAGTTGAGTAATGTTCGAAAGCAATCTAAAGAGATAATGTAAGCAATAGAGCGGAACAAGACACGATAACATTTGAACCCGTTGTAAACGAGACAGCAACACTTTTATTAAGGTCCATACTTTACTGTCTCGCTCGCACAAGCAAAGTAAATGATTGCCTCTCCGAAGCAACAACCGCGTCTTAGAGAGAAATTCAAGAGAGACTCGTATGTAGGGAAATTCAGAGAAATAAACCGTGAGCGAGCGAATCTACAACTATGTTGAAAGTCTTTGAGTCAATATGGAAAATAGTGGAAACTGAATAAGAATTGTGGACCATCTGAGAGAATAAAATAAGAATAAGTTTTCAAATTTTGCATAATGAAATCTATTTTGAATTCTTTCAAAGAAATCCATTGCCTTTTGATTGCCTTCAAGTATAATGTTTCACCACATTTAATGTTTCAACATTACAGATTGGAAATACACATTTAAACGAATACAATGTGATTTGTGCAATAAATGACGAAGTGCAATACAATGTATTTGCATGTGTAAGTGGAAAAGTAGGAATAGATGTAATAAGCGAAAAGAACCATGCATTTGAAACAGTTGGTTGTAAGTTTTATTCATTCAATATTCTACGTATTTTATTTTACTTCTACATAAGATAATCCACTAAATATCAATGAAAGATAAAGTTAGATCGTTCAGTCATTATTGAGATAAATACTGATGATAAACTAAAATCAGCCACAATAAATCAAATAGGCCATCAAGAGAAGGCACCATATATACCGGCAAAGATCGACGGCTTAAAAAGGCATTCTGATACTGAGCCGCCGAAGTCTTGCTGGAAATATTATTCCCTTAGCAATTCGCCGCGAATCGTGAAGCGACGTGCCACTGTTCCTACAAAATCAATAGGTAAGACATATAAACTACGACGCAACTTCAGATTCAATATGGATAAGGCATTCTATTGTCTTAACTCTAGATAATGCTTAAGATAACATTCAAACTGTAATTGGATTTCATTTTTATGTTAAACCATTTTCGTAATACATTCGACAATAACATAAAGTTCATGACATAAGACGTGTATGTAATAATGTCTCCTTATAATTTTGTCTCTAATCTTTGTCTTTTAAAATAAAATTCAGTCGCAGTGTCTAGCCATATATCAGTAGAATTTAAACGAATACTCCACGTTTGTCCGCTACAAATGAGCTTGCCTTTTTATTATTTCATTTGTAAAATTAATTTTTATTGATTTTTTTTATTTAGCTAAGAAGTGATACCCCTTCTGACTTTAAAACTGGTGTATTAATGACAATTTTTTTTTTATTCATACACAGCCATCTGATCCCAAACTAAGCAGAGCTTATGCTATGGCAACCAGATAACTGATATACTACTTTTCTTTTGTAAATACATACTTAAATAGATAATTACAAACAGACATGTTCATGTACACAAATGTCTGTCCTGGGTGGAAATCGAACCCACGACCTGCGGCGTGAAACGCAAGTATCTTACAAACCACGCCAACTGGCCCGTCGAATTTTACATTTTATATTTATAATTCGAAATAATATATATTTGTTCCCTACAATTTAGTGCCAAAAATAAGGGGTCGAAGGGTAACCTGAAGAAATCCGTGTAAAAGAAACTACTATAAATGCATTCAGATGTATTCACACAAACCTAAGTTAATAATTTTAAAATTACGAGACATAATCAGCAATGTCCGACAAAAGACGACCACTGCTATACGCATATATCCTCCAAGAATCACCACAGAAATCGGCCTTTTGTCGCCCTCGTCATCTTGCGGAAGACCTAGCAATGAACGCGATATCTGCCACAGTCCATAAAAAAAAATATATATTTAAAATATACTCTTCTGTTTTTTATAAAATTGGTAGTCTTCTGACCCGCAGTATGAACGACGCATCGAAGTATTTTTAGTGACCTTTTCAATACAAGGTCGATCATGAACAGTGAGCCGTACATTATTCTTTATTAGTCCCAACCAAATTTCAATTACATTAATTCAGTAGACGTACTATAGGCAAAAAAGCTATAAAAATTTACAACTGAAAAATTTAAGCATTCTAAAGGATTAAATGCCCTACAATAGATTCATTTTGAATATTCGGTATGAACATGTACTTATAGTAAATTTGGTAAATTTTGTAAAAATAAGTTACGCAGTACGTTAGCATAAGATTTTATTATTAAAACTTGGCTGCAAAACTCTACATATTATAAGACAAGACCTGCACGGTATAAATTGTTGAACCCATATAATTGATATAAGGAGTACCCGTAACCGACGAGTATGTAAGTATTGCCTGTATGGATGTAGACGAAGCGAGAGAGGTGTGCCAGGATCTCGCCACATGAAAGTTCCTAATCTTCGCTTACCCCTCTGGGTAACGGGCGTGGGGTAAATATTCATTTATTTCAACTAGTGACTCATGCGAAAGTTTAATGACGATAACTGTCGAAAAAGACGTAATAGGCTGATACAAAATTACGTCAGAAAAAAAAATAGACGTGTATGTTCTACTAGAAGCCGGGGTGGACCGCTAGTTTGCATCAAAGCTGTTTTGTAAATAAAACCGATGTAATTTATAACATCAAATGTTAATTTAGAATTAGACGTCTGATGTATTAAGATGCCTACTCCTAAATAGATGCATCTATTTTAGTTGCTCCGAAACCCACATTTCACTTTACTTCCGCTCGAGTAGCGAGTAAATCCAACACGAGCGAAAATAGACCACAATTTTCCGACTTAGATCCAATTGATAACGTAACGATGTTATTAACTTACGACTACTACTACAATATGATTCCAACTGTAATAAAAGGTAAAGATAGATTTCACATAATTAGAATGACCATTTAAAGTGACCTTAACTCCACAAAGTTATGTAGACTTTTTTTCAAACAAGGGATTAGATTCGTGGCTGGCTTCTCATGTTCGTACGTAGCGCTGAATTCGTGCGTTGACCGTACAACAAAGGATTGAAACAAGTCGCCGACATTTTCCGTTAAATTTCGTAACAAGATATAAAAAGCAAGTATCTGACTATTATTTGGGTCAGGCAGGAATTATCGATTTTAATTTCAGGCCAGATTATTTCATCCGAAGTGTAAACATAGCTTATCCGTACGCCGAGCAAAATTTAAGGCCAGTTTATTTTTTGTTATTATACAATAAAGAGTAGCTTATTGGTTGAAGCCACCTGCTGTTGGCGTGATTTATGGCAACAAACTTACATACTCTAAGCCAGCCAATTAAAATATTACACAAGACAATTATTGTGCGATCTTTCAGGGTTCGATACATGATTTTTTAACAAAGTAGCTCTTTAACACTTTCCTTAGCTAAATACTCTTAACTGTATCTTTTTTCAAAACACATTAGCTATAATAGTATGGGCTACAATCATGCTGTGCCAACTCCACCACATCAGTGGGAAAAGGACAAGCAAATGATGACGATGATGTTCCGAAACGAAGTAAGGAAAGAACAGTTTCCAATTTTTTTACATTTATATAATTTGTCTGACACGATGTCACTGTCGTCCTAAACTAAGTACATATATTTTTATATGTAACTAAGTTATGTAATATAATAATATATGTCACGTTGGTTACTCATAACTTACTACACAATACGTTTCATTGGACATTTGATTGAATTAAAATTGCAAATATTTTACGTCACCCGAGCAAACTGCGAAATATCGGATGAAGTTACCCACAATATAGCAGTGTTAATGGTGATGAAAAGTTTGTTTCGTTCCCTAGGCGTCAGACGAACAAAAAAAAATTACAATAACGGCACGTTGGTCAGTTGTATGAGATAATTAAAAAAATTGCCGCAATTTGTATAAAATTATCATTGGATTCATTAATTTTTGGTAAATTGTATTGTAGTTAGGGTACCGAGATGGTGCATATAGTTTGGGACCTACTTCTCTTAGAGTTACATGTACAATAAAATGGCGACATCCTAGTAATAAAGCTTTTAGCTTGTTGCGCGTTGCTTGATGTCGCTGGACTCCCTTCTTAAGACAACTTAAATTGTTTCAATTTAATTTACCATTAAATTAAAATTCCAATTGTATACATCCCGAAATATGCCGTACGTATATCCTCACACTATAAACACTCATTACGGCACACATTAACGCATTAATAATCTATACAGCGTTGTTGATAGTATAACAAATATAAAATACCGTTTCAAAGAAGATATAATCAGATCTCCAGCAATGGGACAACTAGTAACGACTCCAAAATAATTAAATGAAATTAGTTATTTTTCTCTTATTCATATTTCAACCACATCTGATAATAAAACGGCCAGTTCCAGTACGAGGAATAAGTAATTGGTAATGACATCTTTGTTATAATAGAATAACGTAGACACCGGACCGACACGGATAGCCGGTCCGAAATGGCTAATGTATTTCAACGGAATAATTGAAAAGGTTTGAATTTATAATACCATTAATTGGATAGTCGAAGAGTACAGTTAGTAATGAAGGATTCGAGAGTACGTGAATTTCGAAAACGTAAAACTTTAAAATAGCACCGGTATTTAACTGATATATGTAATGGAATGTACTACTATATAATGGAAGAGACAGCGATAAGAACTTTCTATCAAGCGCCATTATAACAGTGATAAAGCGAGTAGTAGCTATTGAAGAAACAGCGGACCTAAGTGAAACCATGGAAATAAAGGTTCATATAAGTATATGTGCGCTTATTCTGATATGTGCCTGGATAATCCCTCACTTCTTTTAACAATCATTTAGGCATCACGCCTGCAAATATTCTATTCAGATTGTGAAAGTAGCGGTTTGCAATTATTATTAGTTGAACCACTTCAACGTTTGCATTTTTCTTCCATAGAAAAATCAAAATAATAGAATCATTAAGCATTATGTCGTAGTCTTCCGATGTCTTATTATATTGTGGATAAACAAGAATGAAATAAGTGGTAGCGATATTATATACTCTAAGAGCCTGTCCAGATGAAATGTTTTACACGCGCACGTTTTAAGCACGTTCCTACGCGCAATGATTACGCGCGTAAAACGCTTCATTTGGACAGGCTCGTAAGAAATGAATAAAGTCCAATAGTGTTACCGCTTCAAGTAAAATAACCTAACGATAATCATTAATTATTACTCGGCTTATTTTTGTTCTCTCGAAAGCGTATCCAAAATAAATTAGATCGTAATCAGAAAATAAAAGTTACAAATAGCCATTCTCAATTTGTTATAACCCAAATACAATGTCCCTTTAATAACTGTCCTGTTTAAATTATAAAAAGGTAGCGGGTATCTTGTATTTTGTAAAAAATATCGTCAAAATAATCTGATTTTAACCTGTATTTTCATCTGCAAATAGCAATGACGAAAGTTATGTGTAGATATACCCTGATGACCCAAATAATTACCTATATGTATATACTGACAGATTTCACTTCATTCTTATTATAAATTTTTAGTAACATTATTTACGGATGCAGTTGTATAAGACATATGAAGTAATATCATTTTTGTAACACGATCGTAAAACGCACCCTCTTATGATTTGCGCCATCACATGGAGTAAGTTTTAATATTAATGTGCATTTGGCGTGCTGCCGTCGTAGGTTTAACCATGGATTAAGCGAAAAATAGCATAAATACTATAATATTGTGTATATTTAATAGGACTTGTGCGGAGTACCGCGGTACGGCAGTGAGGTTGGTGGCGACGGTGATTATTAAGGGAAACATTTCTTTATCGTGTTATTGCATGCTATTTTGGTTTAACTTTCTTAATCGTTGTAAGTATAACTTGCGAATGAAAGAGCAAATTAAACGCCTTTTCTCTGGAGTTATCGGTGTAAACTAATGGACTGCTAACTGAAGTTGGGATCTACACCAAATACGAATATATTAAAGAAAAAAAACAATATATCGATATGTTTTTTTGCGTTTAGTGGACACTACCTGCTACCTTCCTTTGCATCCAGGCATCTACAGAAGATGAATCGATGGTAAATTATAAAATTTAGATATAAATCTATATGATACTACACTTACAATTCTAATAAGTCACTATGCTGCTAGGCATGTGAAACGCAAGACGGGAATGGTGCCTTTTTTGCTACCTATTAAAACCTATTAAATTGGCAATATAGCCAGCCTTTTCATAGGATTTTTTTTTATAACGAACTGAGTATGTACATATCCTTAAAAAGCTCAACGTGTAATTGCTTTAAATATGTCATTTTGATGAAAATTTAAAGGTGTAGGAGGGACCTACATCCAAAACATAAAGGTAGTACACACTCAGCGTAACAAGGCAACGCCCGCGTCCAGGTGGCACGCGTGCAATAAATACACGGCGAACACGAAACAGGCGTTCGTTTCACGCATAATCTGTTGCGGAAAGGCTGATTTACCGCTGCCCTGTCACAAAAATCTCAGACATTTGTGCTGGGCTTTGATTTACATCGTGGGGGGAGAACGAACGCTAAAAAATATACGCACCTACTCTGTGTGTTTTATAAAATACGAAAAATAAACAACCATTATAACATGTCGT
This sequence comes from Papilio elwesi, assembly GCA_029849275.1. Taxonomy (NCBI): domain Eukaryota; kingdom Metazoa; phylum Arthropoda; class Insecta; order Lepidoptera; family Papilionidae; genus Papilio; species Papilio elwesi. The sequence goes on from CM056709.1 coordinate 3,455,946, forward strand.
TGCTATGCTAAAATTTAATATTAGGTGACAATGGAACGTATGTTCGAATCGATAATTTAAGATATAAATATTAGATAGATCCGCCATTTTCAAACAAAAAAACAGCACATTTCTTCTCGTCAAGAATTTTTTACTGAATACAGAAGTAGCGACCTGGATTTAGAACAGCCATGAGTGTAACATTAACACCAGAACGCAAAAACGATTTCACTGTATTATCTAGGTTCGCTAATTTAATTAACACCACTGCCTTAATTTTGTGTAACTATTTTGTGTTATATTTATTTTTAGAAAAAACATTGCCATAACATCTTAGTCATAAATTTATATACCTCTTGATATCGCGGTCCATGCTTATTCAAAATTGACGCTAGATATCTGCCGTCGATGTTTATCAGTGTATACATACAACACATACACACACACACACACACATAGGATAGGAGATATAGAATAAATATATTTTTTTAGTTGACAACAAACTTTATATTTAGTTGTGTATAAAATATTCAGGATACATAATAAAATTAATAAATGACTTGTGAGATGTGATTTTCGTACACTAACATTTCTTTGAGGTATAATTTATACACGAATTCAAAGCACAAACTTTTATATTTTAAATTTCCAATCCTATTCCCTTTCCCATACTATTATTTGTAGGAAAGGACAGGAAGGCGAAGAGGATTGACATCGCGGGCCTCCGTCACCTCACTGTTTAAAGTGCACAAGCATAAAACTCCTTCACGCTTATCTTTCGTGCAACAGATGTTATTGTTGCGGCCTCTACCACTGTTAGGCTATTGGCGCTTCAAATTGGTTAAATAAACATTGACTGGGAATTTAATGCGAACGCGGTGTGAGTGGCTCGGAACGTCCTAGTATTGTAAGCTGTAATTGTAAAATATTAAAATTATATTGAGGAACTTGTATAAAATGGGACGTGCTAAAAATCGGTACCGACAATGTTTTCCCGTGCCGCTGTGACGAATGCATGTACGCATACATTTTCTATGAAACGATATATCCAAAAACTCCCCGTCCCGTCCCATACGGCTAAAATCCCGTTACGTTAGCATTAGACAATATATATTACTTGAGTTTTTTTTAGCTGAACGTTCACTGGGCTATAATGACTTCCTTCTTATTTATTTATACTATTTCTTTTTTCTTATCCCATCGTTTGGTTCGAAGATTTGACTAATGAGGTATCAAAACATTTTCCTCAAAAACGAGTTTTTTAGAAGAAAATGTTTTTTCTTTGAACTATATAAAATAAAGAATCGTTCCAGACTTTGTACATTTTTTTTAATTTAAACTGTTTGATCAAGTTTTACAAGTATTGAAAATGTGAAAAATAATCGAACTGCTTATGTTTCTGATCATAACATTTATAACACCGTAAAAATCGTTGTTTTTACGTTACGTCCATGTACATCCATAACTGCGATAACAAAGTGCGCGCATATGCTGGGCACAGCCACATTAAATTGTATATATCTCGTTCACTTAATTGTATTGCTTGCGCCGTACCAATGTGTACATGACAATATCGTGCTATGTATGATTTCAAAGTGAACAGTATACCGCTGAACCCAGCTTCAGTAAAGTCGAAATATGACTTACTTAATTTAATTAGTACTTACTAGTTAGTCTAGTAAATACTAATAAAAATGTTCTCTTTCAACAAACATTCCACTTACACACATCCAATCCTATCCTTTATAATCCGATCGTTACCTTAATTAATCATAACAATAGTTTGAGCAACCATTGTTGTAATTAATGTTTTATTGTACTATAGACGAAAAACTATTTTTAGTAATCTCATTTTACTAGATTGCTGATTCGTTGATAGAACAGAATACAATTTAATATGCCGTTCCTCGGTTTTAAATAAGTCGTTGAATGATATCCATTGCCGACTATTGTTGAGAAAATGAATCATTTGCAAACAAAAGCTTATGCGAAAGGTCGCTATGATTTGAGGCGATGTATTTTAATAAACCAGTGTTAATTCAAATCAGAACCAATCCCGATACTTCTTAATTACAACTTATAATCATCCCCTGAAGCGCTTGAGGGTAGATAATATAAATTTTAATTGCCACTCGTCTATCTCCCCTAGAGTTGCAACCCTTTCCCGCGGAACTCTAATGGTGGTGACGAAATTGTCTCGTTTCCTTGTAAATTGATGTCTGGATCATGCGGAATTACTTTCAAGGGGCATTGTTCAATTGACTGTGTTTTACTTAATGATGGGTTAGTTAACAATAAAGGTGAATAGGTCGCTTAAAAATATTAATATATGTATATCAAACCACACACGAAGGGATGTACACAATAACATTCATTATGGACAGACAGAAAATGCAAAACATAGTTAACATAGCTAAGGTCTATCACGTCCTCGTAGGACCGAGTCATGCAAATTATTAAAAGTATAACATCTCATCATAATATATCAGAGCTAGAAGCGCGCTATGCAATTCTCTGCTAAACTGCGAGGACACGGGATGTAAAAGGAGAAATACACATAACCTAAACGTCGGCATAGGGACGTAGTTTTTATAAGACTTTTGTTGCTTTCCCGCGTTTAATGTTGCTGATTAACAATCTAACCCAGGACTTTAACTTTAAGGATACAAAGGACGATCTTACAAAAAACATTGCTCATAGAGATAAAAATAGACACAGACTATACAGTTTAGAATAAATCAATTGCATAAATAACATTACGGATTTATGACAGAACTAGAAACACAATCGTCGACTTTTCTGTAGACAGCTTTGACTTTAATAAGAAATTTAAATTAAGAACGTTTAAAGCTTAAACACTTTAGTAGTCAGATCTAGATGAAAAATGCACACTCAGATTGAGATTGCAAGGCACTGTCAGGCGGAACGGTGATCGTGGTAGCTGGAGCCAAGAGCCGCTGGTAAATGATGTACGAAAAAAGGAAACAACACGGAATACAGGGGGAATAATTTAAAATATAACCATTAATCTGGCTCGCGTACGCCGGTGTGACAACGTCGCGGAGCGTCGGCAAAACAAAGCAGAATTAAAAAGATAGATGGCTCCAGATTAGGTACTGGCTGGATATACGGATAATATATTTCCTACTTATACACTTTCTACAAAAAATTGAAAACATATGCGTCATCATCCAAGTTATCTTTCTTTCCACTATTTAACACTAAATCTTTAGTGTTCCTACAACGATAATCAAAAAAATAGTCATGTACATTTTATGGAGTTCGTCAAACTAGAATTTCTATTACGGAAGATTGGTGATTGGAATACGGGCAAGCACCATAATTTTTTTAATATAATATAGAAGATGGCAAACGACCATGCAGTTCATCTGATATTTAGTGACCGCTGCCCAGATGCATATTATCTGCAACAAGCTTAAGAGTTACAGATGCGTTGCCTACCTGTAATGGACAGAGGCGGATACACAGACGAAAGTATATTTCCTTTTCCTCTTCGTCAAATTTCACTTCCCATCATTTTTTAATAAGTAAAGGAAGGGGAAGATGCGTAGAATTAAACCCAATGGTGAGTAACCTCTGCTAACTACACACTCCGCAATAGTCAAAAGAATTGCAGACGGGTTGCCTGCCAGCTTTGGGTAAACATTCTATGAGTAACAGGAGAGAAAAAGTAATAGAAAGGAAGCGAGTCATCGGACCAAACAGTATACAAATTTACGTGGAAGTATCAATACAATATATCATAACACAACTTGTTTCGAACCAAGATGGAAATTTTGAGAACAAAGGTTTTTACGTTAAATTCGCAAATCCCAAAATATTTTCGAAAAACAACATTCATTATTATTTAATTACAACATTTCCGACAAGGGCTGCCACGTATGGTAGACGTAGTACGTCGTGCTACTTTAATAGTCTCATACTTCATATTTCAAGTTGTAATAAAAAAATCTGAGCAATTAAAATGAACACTAGTAATTACACACACAATTACCTAATGAAGTCAACTCGAAACGTAAATAAAAGCAACTATATAATAATTAAAGTAAAGAATATAACAGTATAAAATCGATCTATTTTATACTGTGGAAAAAATTGTAATTAATGTAGAGAAGTTTCAACATTTAAACTGTAAAGCAGGGGGCTTACACCATGAGAAAGTGTTTAGAAATAGGTTTAGTGAAAAAAAAACACAGTTTAGATTAAAATATTCACGTCTACATTTAGCTTAAGTTTAAAACATTACATGGAGCTAATAATAAGGGTAAAACACTACATTACACATTCTAAGCTAACGAGTATTTCTCTAGGGCTCATTTTAACAATAGAACAGCATTTATTGTATACATCTGACGAAGGTCGCGAAGAGGCCAAAGAAATAACTGTTGTTTTGACATTGTAAAAAGGTTTCATGGCCTCATATCAGTAAAGCAGTAAGTTAACGGATTGCGTAATTTCGACTGTAAACAATTCGTTTATTAAATAAATCGTACATATTTTTGATAAATTAGAACAAAGGAAAAACGGTTTTTTATAACGTGATCACAGGTTTTGACCTTTACTGTACGATAAGTATCTGATGTATGTCGATTAAATCACTGACTTGTTTTATTTAGGATAGTGTTATCCAAGCGAGAGAGGAGTTTATACTAAGATTAGCAAAGTAAAAAGTACAGCTATCAATGGCAATTATATTTTAAAAAACAACAAAATTAAAATGCTGAACACCGGGTCAGCATAGGAACACGCCCGGAAAAACTCCTTTGAACTCCATCAAAGTTAATTAAAAACTTTTATTTTTGTGTTTCTTTTTTTCGCTTTCTGCGCCGACCGTACTTGCGCTCGCTTCCAAATTAAACTGCCTTATTAATAGATCAGAGATACGTCGCTTTTGTCCTTTCCCTACACTTCTCGCGGATTTAATAGAAACTTTATACAAGACCCGTGGTGCCCCGTACCTCTGATTAAAACGACTACATTTCAGCCGACAGTAGCAAATTAAAAGCTCCCGAAAGCTCGGCGGCTGACGTGTTACACCGCCGCGTAGCTCGACGAACAGTTTAATTAGGTCTTCGTTTTCTGGTTTGAAGATACCGCGATTGTCAAGCATAGTTAATTATAGAAATCTCAGTCGGACCGAATTACCTTATACACAGTTAGTGCATGCGAGACAAATTGCTACTTTAGAATAATGTATTTTCGTTCTACCAGTACAATATACGAAACTACACAGACACGAAGACCGCATGGTACTAAATTAAATTTTATTCCTGACAAGCAAGAACGAGAAGAAAAAATTAAAGAATTTAGTGGGTCTTCAAGGATAATGGTAGATGTGACTCTAAACGGTAGATTTTTTTATAGAATTATTATTTTTATCATTTATATAGATTTATTATTTATATAGATATTAAGTGACTGCTACCCATAATCAGATATATACGTCGTTGTTCTTATGTCAGACAAAAATCTTATCTTGTTCTTAGAACCTATAGATATGATTCCTAAGACAGATATATACAGAGGGTAGGCAACGCATTTGCAAATCTTTTGCTAGTTGCAGATGTCTGGGGGTAGCGGCCACTGAATATCTAGTGAGCGGCTTGCTGGTTTACCTCCTTGTTTTATAAAAAAATATAGAATAGTTAAACTTATGACTAGAGAATAAGAAATACCTGGAGTAAAACCGAATGGATGACACCTAAATGTAAAACTTGAATCCAAGACGTACCTGTAACAAACGGAAATAAATTAATAGTTAAAATCACAACAAATATAAGACAGAAGTAAGAGTGGTCAATATTTGAGGTATGTATACATTAGTATTATTAAAAAGGTGCAGCTGTGTACAAATGGTTTGGCAATGACTTGAGAAGGACTTTAACAGTGGTAGAGCCTGTAACAACAATGCATGAATGTGTCAGCTCGACCGTTGGAATCACACAGCACAGCCTCATAGCATACGGACGCATTTAACATAACGAAGCTCGCGTAATTGAAGCGTGCTCAAAAAGTTGGACAATTAATAAACAATCAGCGCACAGGTACTCGAAGACGCAACAACCTTAGGAGGCTGAATTCTTCAGCGGCGATTGCGCACACAACTTGTCACTGTTTAACAAGGTTCTACATAATTACAATTGGACTGCATTGAGAAATTTAATAGTGGTAGACCTAAAAGAAGAGTGGCGTTAATTTGAAGTGTTCTGCGTTTTGTTTGCTGACTGAAGTGCCAGAGTGCCTAAATCTACTCCTATAGTCCTCTTCTAAGAAGAAAAGGACGGGAAGATGAGGATTTGACCTGGGAGGGGATAAATAGGAACTCTCTCTCTCTCTCAAGTCATTAGTTGTTGTAGACAGGTGAATGCCTATGGGTGGCGGTCGCTTGAAGTTCTGCGGTGAATGGGCGCGTTTGCCACCTTTTATTATAAAAAAATGATATAAGTCAATCCAAATACAAGGTCAAAAGCCTAAATGATAAGCTAGAAGCTCAAAATTAGGCATCAAAGAAGTGCAAACTGTGGTGTTCAAAGCTTTGTAGCTTTGTAGTTTACTTGTCATTCTGATCCTAGAAATAAATGAGATGTCGGGAAATGTGCATTTTGATTTTTAATGCTCACTAAAATGTTCATAGAATTATTTCTGGTTTATACATTTTAAAATTATCTTTAACTCTCAAGATGTTAACACTGTAAAGAACTTAAAAACTTCATGAAATTATTTTAATTAAAAACTTTTTTTGGAAAGGCGAATAATTATTGCCTGTTTATAACTGATAGCGGCCGGTTCGTAATTAATAAATGTCCTTTGTTTATTCACGCCTGAATTGAAAATTACAAAATTAATTAACTTTGTAAAACTTAAAAATGAAGAAGGAGTATTGATAATTACTACTCATTAATAAAATTGTTTCTTATTTAATTTATTAATTACTTTTCTTATATCAAATTCGATAGAAATGTATTTAAAACAAAAAAAGCAATTTTAAAACTGAAAATTATTTTGAAAGAATACGCTAGTTTATTGTGTTAGTTTACTGTAGCCATTCAGTAAAATAAGCATATGATAGTTATTACAGACCTTACATTAAATATCCTAACCCTTAAATTATTAATAAAATCACTTTCTCCAGCCGTAAAATCATCCAAACACTTTGCAACCAACACCGTTTACAAAACACCCGCGTGGTACATAACACCTCGCTCTTTCGAGCGATACGTAATCCATATAAATGTATTAAATCCTGCAAGTGCCGTAGAGAGTGATATAGTGAAAATATAAGAACTTCCCGCGCGCACTGGATGATATACGGTCGTTAGAGTGGACGAATCGAGAGTGGTTTACACCGAACCTGAAATATATAGATTCTATTGTACTTCAAGTAGCTCCGACTGAGATCCTGGCTTTACGATTACTAACGCTTATAAATAATGAATGACGCTTAGCGTTCTTTAAGCTCTAAGCGATAAATTAAATTGTACTTTTTTTTGTAAAGTTTTTAGAAAGGACGAGCGGTGCCTCACGGTTAGAAAGTCTAGTTAGTTCGCAGTTTAGTGCGAATACACCAAAATAAAATACAGTGCTATCAAATAAACAAATAATTTGTGACATTTTTTTTTCATTGCAGATACAGTAACTGTCACTTGATATCGAGTGAAACACTTTTGATCCTTTGTCACCTTCTTCTTGACAAAAAAAGGTCTTAGAATTATCTTGCAAAGAACTAATGTGTTTACAATGTTATAAAACTTAATTGTATATCGACTTCAACAGTCCTAAGTACAGGATAGAAATAGTGCTGTACATAAGGCCTAATAAATATTTTAATCTACTAGAAGTCCCCATGGGGCGGTTACGGATACTCCGTGTGACCGATGCATGAATGCTTCATAAATACTATGGTAGAAACCACAAGCGTCAGCGAGTGATTTCATTTTAAATTTGCATAATGCCTCTCAGATATTTTACACTAGGTATTTATCATGAGTGAAGATGGAAAATTAGTTGCAGATCTTTAATGGACGTAGGAAGACAAAGACGAGAAAAAGTATATTTCCTTTTCCTACCTATCGTCCTACCTATGGGGAGGGCCCATCAAATCCTCTTCCCCCTTCCCAGCCTTATTAGGAAAATGTGGGAAAGGGGAGTGGACTGAAAAACTCCGGCAAAATTCGTTCCGCCTTAGAATTATTTAACTTGTGTGATATTTTTTTGTATAAGTCATGGTATAAATTAAATACATACTTTATGTAGTTTTTGTTATTTCATCAGAGATAACGTCACAAACGAAAAATGTATGAGAAAACGTTGGCTTTTTTATTATTGTTTTTTTTCGACCTTTCATTTTTATTATTATACGGAGACCAATCCTAAGAAGTGAAGATCAAAAAATCTGTGCAGCCTTCCTCAGCTTCACACGCACAAAATAGCTCATAAACCAACTTTTTTCTGTTTGTCATGAATGACTATTTGTTGATGACAATTGTGTGAAAATATGTAAAGTATTTTTTTTTATTTATTACGCTCAAATAGACAGAACCGCCGACTTTGATTGTATGTAGCGGTCTAGTAGATTTCATTGAAACTGTTACTAAACAGTACCCAGTCACATATTATTTTAATTTGACCATAATTTTTATGGTCAATACAGATCTTTACGGGAATAGTAAATAACTAATACTAATAATTATATACAACATCATTAGAAAACACAGAAACAAAGTAAATTGCAAAGACATTTGTTTTACCTAGCAGACTCATAATATCAACTCACGCGTCCATTTGGTGGATTGGTCTCGTAACTTGTGGCTACGGCGGAGGGTACGGTCGGCAAAGACATGTGCTTAAATATTTAGCCAGCCCGCCCGGAACGACGAGTGTGCTTGACAGTGATTGCTATTACAATTTATAGAAAAAGACCCTTATTTTCCAATGATAGGTACCGCTCTATTACATTTTGAAATGTATATTTTCTGTAGATGACATCTGAAGGACATCCATTTGTGTCACTATATCCGTCTGCAACTCTTACTATCCCGTTATTTGAATATAAATGAATTTAAATTTATTTTATATACTATAATACGGCGGGCCGATTGGCGTGGTTATTAAGATCCATGCTTTTCACGCCGCAGTTCGCTGGTTCGATTCCCACCCAGGACAGACATTTGTGAACATGAACATGTCTATTTGTTTTGAGTTTGAGTGTATTTATCTAATTTAGTATGTACTAGTATTTAAAAAAGAAAGTAGTATATGTAGTATATCAGTTATCTAGTTTCCATAGCACAAGCTCTGCTTAGTTTGGGATCAGATGGCCGTGTGTGAATGCTGTCCCAGGATAGTAAAAAAAAGCAATCAGTAACGTCAAGAATAAATAAAAATTGGCAATTGTATAATATGATAATAAAAAATAAATAAAATATGAAATATAAAAATATTGTAACGATAATAAAGCCTGTTGTGAAATATTTAAAAGGTATTCACATCATATTCACCAAATCAAATTCTCGTTCATTTAATTATATAAATTTGTATTCATTAAGCTCTAAAACGTTCGTACTTTGTAATTCAAATGGAAATAGACGAAAATATGAGTTGTACGTAATTTATTTATAGCCGTTAATTGACAGTAAAGGGCAGTAATTAAATTATTACCGAAACCCAAATATCAAAGCGGTTTATAAAATAATAAATTTTTAAGATAGGTCGCAAATAAGACTGCTTTTAACTTTATATTATTTTATTATTCATTAATCCAGACTGACGGTACTGCATTCTATTGTTTGAAGCACACCTCCTTCACTTCGTTTATATTTAAAAATACACCTTCATTTGTTATTCTCGTGCACTGGCACTATGTAATACAGTAATAAGAGTTCAGGGTAGCAGGTAGCAGTGCAAGGTATATCACCTTTATGTGTGTTTAAAGGCTGTGATTGTAAAGGAGTTCTAGCTAAATGCAATTACAATCGTCTAAGCAAATTTTAAGACTGAAACATCAATAAAGTATGGATGGACAGATAGACGGTTTAATGGTCGGGTCTTCTTAAATCTTCGGTGAAGCATCACCTTTGAATTTATTATCCATGTCGCCTCTCACATTGATCGCCACGATTATTAATTAGTTATTCCTTTCATTATTTACCTATTACATTTCTTAAAGTTTTAATTAAAACTACATATTTAATACTCTCCTAAGTTAATACATATTTTAAGCAAAATAATATATTTAAAATGATCACTAAGGAAATATACGATAGTTTAAGGTATGAAGGGAATGTATTATGAAGGACATGCCAGATTTTCCACAACGTCGTTCTATTCCCGGCACAATTCCCGGCACGGACTCAAATTGATGTCAGCTACACTCCTCAGATCGGCTATGTGGCACATGCCTGAGAGGTAAAGATGCGAGAAATACTTCAATCAGGCCACTAATGAAATTTTCCCAGGGATTAAATTCTTATTTAGTGATATTATTACTTTTAAAAAAATGTAGACATCCCGATGACAAGGAATATCAATTTGGCAATATATTTTTATGCATCTTACAGCATCCCTTTTACCTTGTCCTTGCCCCTCCTGACCTGGAAAGCATAGTGATGAGCCTCTTTTAACGTAAAAAGGTATTCATGTGTCTAATTATAAGTAATATGCGTTACTCGTAACAAAATATTCAAAATAAAGCTTTGTTTACTATTACATGTACCGAGCTGACCGGCGAGACAATAATCGGCCTCATAGGTAAAACATCGACCAAGCTACTATATATTCAAGACTTAACGGATACTCACATTTAATTTATGCGTTGCATCGCTTTTACACTCGGCATTTTTAGTATAGAGAAAATAATGTGTGGAGATATTCGTATGTACGTCCCTTCTAATGTGACATCCTGTAGCCTAAACGGCTTGAACCAATTTTAATCGAGGAGTCATTGAATTTGTATTCTTCCCCAGAGTGTCTGTGAAATATCTTAACAGTAGTAGAGCCCGCAACTACATCTATTGCACAAATGGGCCGCCGCGATCGCTGAAATACAGGGACATCACAGAATACAGTATGAAGAACGTGAATTAGATATGTTCTGTGTTTCGTCTGGTTAGTGAGGTGCCGGAGGTCTAATTTCAGTCCTAAAAAGGTTAGGATACCCATACTACCCTAGTAGAAGAGGATTACACGGGGACGGGATAGAAGGGGAAAATATATCCTTTTGCCCCTCTATCCTTTAAAGGTTGGCAACGCATCTGCGTCTCGTTTGCTTGTTGCAGATGCCTATGAGTAGCGGTCTCTTAATATCAGATGACCCGATTGCTCGTTTGCCATCTTGTTCTGTAAAAAAATCCCTCGCAAAATTTTTGAATTAAATACCGTTCATAAATAAATAAAAAAAGATAATATGGTTATCTGCTTGAAATTACAACTTCGACGTTTACATTGCTTGGAATCTGACACAACCTGTCCAACTATAAATTGTTGCGGTCCGGTGACGTAGACTTCATTTAGTTAGGATTTCTAAAGGATACTCATTTACACTGAATATTTAAACAGTAAATATTAAATAAATACACGCTCACGACCGTAACTTGAGGCGTAAGCTGAGATTATGGATTTCTATTTGGCGCGATCCTGGCACACCTCTCGCTTTTTCTACATCTACGCAAACCAGCTCGTCGGTTACGGGCATTTAAGCGGTTGTATAAATACTCAGACAAGGGCCATAGATCTAACTGATTGCTAATAAGTTGATAAAAATCTAACTAGTCAATTTGTCATATCATAACTACGTACATCTCGGATAAATAAATTTATGACAGCCTCAAAATGGCGTGGCGTATTTTATGAAGGCAAAAGAGGCTGCCATTATAAGGTCCGAAGATAATCATTTGAAGGGTGAAATTTCGGAGGGACATGTGCCGTGTACAACCCTAATGTTTTGGTATTCCAGCGATCACCATCGTTAACGTGGCAAAATACAAATTTATAAAATAATTGCGGTACTGTAATGCTATCTGCGTTTCCGTCGAGATCTCATTCGAGATTAATAAAAATTTTATCGTTCGACACTCCACGCGTAGCCTCCATTTTGTTTGGTGTGGAATTAATTCAAAATGGCACCCATAAAACCGCGTGGTTACGCGCAGCGATGTGCTTAATGAGGGACGATTAAAATTGCGTCTGGAATGACGATGGGAATGCAAATTTTTTTTGTTCAGATTATTATTATCAGCGAAACGTTTAGGAGTCTTGTACAGTTAAAATATCCATGGGGGTATTAATATATTTGACTAATATTCAAAGGTTACCATGACCTGATAACGAAGTTTTAAAATTGAAAGATCTTTCGAAAGTTCCGATGGTAAATCATTTTGAAACAATTACAGCTTATACTTTCTAATCCGAAGTCAATTTACATAATACCTGTTACGACATTTGAGACAATAAATCATGTGGGCCGGCAGGGCGTAATGTATTAAATTAAATAAACTCATCAGAGATGAGTATTAAAATTTGAATAAAAATGAAAAGTGCCGCGGCGTCGTGCGTAAATCTCTGGGTTTGCGGCGTGGGCGAGAGATTGATCGCTCAATATGAAATATGTACGCGCTCCCTGAAGAAATAATGTATCGCCAGCAAGCTACGGATACGGTATATTATATGGTAAAAGTTGGACTATATATTGCGGTAATATCATTCCTTCGAGTGTTTTATTATCTGTCGTGTATAGGATGAGTTTCAGAGTAACTTGCCGTACTTGCAAACTCACGTGGATAGTTTATAAATGTGGAGATACAAATTTGGCAACTTCGAAAATTACTCAGCAGAAAAGAAATAGAAAACATGGGATAAGTTTACACATTGACTAGTTGTGCCCCACTGTTTCACTTGTTTCACCGGCGATTAACTGCCTAAGCTGAACTCTAATTAACATGATCGATCATATAGATCTGAGGCCAACTTACATTGGATAATATTTAGACCTTTAAGGGATGAATTAAGAAAACTCCTTTCTCAGTGCCCGTCATAATAGATATGTCTGTGCAAATTTTGATAGTCTCTAGGACCAGTAGTTTATGCTTTGTGTTGATATATCAGTCAGTCAGATGATAATATTAAAGCTGATAGAAATCGGTCCTTTGCTTATAAATTCAAAAACGAGAGCGGATCCGCGGTGTTTAAGCTAATAATATAACAGCTCGATCAAGGCTTCTTAATACTTTGATAAATCATTGTGAAAGCACCGCATCCATTCATGGCGGGCATTGCTCATTGTACAACATAAAACTGTCGCCCGACCGCCCATAAATTCGATCCCCCACTAATGAGTAAGATTATGACGTGCTTTTTAAGAATCTATTAATTCGAACCCGACTCTGGTGGTCTTAAATAATCGATGTTTGTACATTAAATTGTTATTACGTAATTCGTCGGAGCGATTGTCAAATTTTTAATAGATATAATATTGATGATGCCACATTATAAATAATATTTTATTTATTTAGTTTGCTATTTATCTTAGTCTTACAATACTTACCTGTAAAATAAATTGGAACATACGATTTTGTTATTTTATGCTTCGATAAGGAATGAAGGCCATATTTGGCGAAAGAGTCAACCTGAGTACATCATTTTGAGAGGCATTATCGCTAATTGGTTTGTCTGTTGTTTTAAATTAGTCGTCAATCGTCAACTGTTTCGAAGTGACGCATATAACGTTGAGTATCTCCCTACTACGTTATATTTTGCTCGAGTTATTTACTTACTTGTACATAAATCAGATAACTAAAAAAAAACAATTGTAAGCGTTGTATCGGTAAAAAGCGTTCGAGTTGATTTTACATGCGGACGAGGGCCGATGGATGTCCTTTGTCGCTTATTGACTGTAACAAAGCGAATATTTGACCATTGACTGGGAAATTTTAGTTTATTTATTAGTTAAATATGATCCGTGTATTAAAACTATATTAAACTACATATACTATCTATAATCGGGTTTCGGATTAACTCAAAAACCACTCAAGAAACCACCAATCAAGAAACAACCAATACAGCAATTTTATTATGATGCACTCAACACAAAAATGACAGTTGCCGACATAGGCGAAATAAACTCTGCACTTGAAAAAACGGATGAGTGACTTCTCTGTGTGTGGCTATCATTCGATTTTTCTAAACCAATTTCCTAATTACCCATGTACGGAATGACTTAATAATAAAATTACATTTTTTAAAATTAAAATTGTGAAGATAAATTACTTGTGGCCAGCTTAGGGACAAAGTGAAAAAGGGAATTTAAGGTTGTTTAAATAATTAAAAATTGATACAGACCAAGAGATACGCCATAAGAAAAGACGTATGTACGAAAATCAATCAATCAAATCAAGCAAAAGAATCATTAATGCTTTATATTGCATTCATTCATTCTTCTTTCTTCTTTCTTCTTAAACTTTTAATATATCAAAATTATACATATAAATAAATTCTAAAGACGAAGAAATGAAATAATTTTAAACACAAAGCTGAAAAGGAACGTAAAAGACATCTATTCCGGTTCCATTTCAAAGGAGTTTGAATTGAGGGTAACATCTGACTAGGTACACCTTTTGCAGGTAAAGTTAATGCGGTAACAAGACTAATGATGTGAACTTTAGTCTGCTACAAAGAAATCGTATTACGCTTGCTTCGTAGTTGATGTGCTGTATAACGACTCCATCATTTTCGTACCATCGTGTTCTTGGTCCGAGGCGATCATAACGATCATAGAGTAAGTGAAAAATCAGACACTGTACTTTAATTTCAATATACACTGCGGTAAATAGTAATACTAATAGGAGTAGGAGATTTCGTGAAGACATTGCTGAATTCATAAGTTTAGTAGTTTCTAGCTCTACAAGGGATACTATGTCGAAGTGAATTTCATATCCCCAATCTGGTCGACATGGAAATTTTATTTAAATTAATGTGGTCGTCGTCGTCGTCGTTCAAGATATTAAACAATATTTGGCGATCGGAGTTTCGAACTTCTGTAATATAGACCGGACTGCAGTCCACCTGTTGCCGAGCCCTGATCTAGACGAGACCAGCAAACCCTAGGGTTTGCTACACCAACACTTTTTTTTAATAGAATGGTGCACGTCAGCAACGTGTCTTCTAAGATTAAGTGATCACCGCCGCCAATGAACAAACAGCAGAGAAACTACAAATGCACCGCCATCTTGTTCCAAACAATTGTTCTTAACACAACCTAATGGTAAGCGCGGCAAAAATTGCATCTGACCTTCGCACATAAATTCACCGTGTCACTCTTTCTACATTTATCTTTCCGCATGGGCAAAAAGGTATTTTTATATCAGTATAACCTATACGAATTGTAACGGTTTAAAAATACATAAAATACACATACAGGCAGATACAGGGACATTGTAAGCACAAGCTTCATTTAATTTATGAACGTTTATAAAGTCACGACAACAATTAATAGACTGCATTACCACAAACACCTAATTTTATTTACTTACTTAATATATTCATTATACGACATAAGGTTCATTATTGTCATTGGTCGATCGATAATGCTAACGGCCGTTAACCGTCCGAGGTAATTATGTCACGTGAATTAGCTGGGAGCAAACATAATTTGACACCAATATAATTATATAATAATAGTGAATGGGCAATTTACAGGAACGCCTCAGGTGTCGAACTTATTACAGAGAGTGGATGATAATATTGTGTGGTTGTAAATCATACACAAAAAATCTACCCTTATATGAGATGCAATAAAATACACCTTTAATACAATCAGTATCTACGATAATTAATAAAAAAGAGGAAATATTTGTATGTTTGTTTTGTAACGAATAAACTCAAAAAGTACTGTTCTTTTAAATCGTATCATAGTAAAAGTTTCTATAGTGTGTTAAGATAAAGCGGAGGCCCTGGAAGAATATTGTGAACCAATATATATTGTCCTGTAAGGATAAAGGACAAAGAAGTATGTAAGTAATTCATTGTCATTATTACAATAGAGTTTAAGTGGTTAATACATTTTTTACTTTTTTAAATAATATCCTTTTTAATACCATTTGTTAAAAAATGCTGTATAAAACTGCTATTTCTTTGGCTCAAACTGATTGTATTTTTAATTAACTATATTTTTTTATTTATTATATTTTTTTAGAGTGAATAGACATAACCTGTTAATGAATACACTAAAGCTGTACCCTTATATTTATCTTTTATATGTTTATCCGTGAATTATGAGGTTTTAACAAGAGAAATGTTTCGACTACCAATAGTCACATACAAATATAAATCTCGTTGCTTTATTACAAGCTCAGCAGAAAATATAAATATACAGTATGTCTCTCCTGTGAACTATTAGAGTTCTAATCAGGGGTCCATATCTTTTCAACTCTTTTACTCTAACAAAGTTTGTAATACTTAATTTGGACCTAAATAAAGAGAATTTTAGTCAGTACCTAACATATGAAGCGCGGGAACACATGAGAGCGTTCATAGTTGACGTTGTTAACGCGAAACGCCATCTGGGATTCGCGCATATAAATAATTTTCACACATTAAACAAACGCTATGAGAATATTTAAAAGGTTGTTCTGCTATGTGACATACAAATTAAAATGTGACTTACATTTTTAAAAGAATCCTTTATGTAGCTTCCACATTGTGTGCTATCATTTATTTCACTGTGTTACTCTTAATTTCGCCGTGTTTGTCATGAAATATCAGACGATTTCTTACCTTTCTATAATCAGTAGAAGCACACTTGCTTTTGACCATATTCCTAAATGATGTTATAGTAATAGTGGGGATGTCTAAGAATGATCGAAAGACAGTATGGTATGCGCTAGGTTTAGCTATATAATTTAATTAGCTAAATAATTCGCCAATAGTGTTCTTCTCTTCCGCCTAAACATTTCATTGGGCAACTTGAGTATAATTGTCTTCGAATCCGATATTATTCCGATATTAATCTTCTTGTACGCCAGAATATCATAAGCTTTTTAAATTTAAATAAACACTAACAAGCTAAGTGAAATGAAAATTGAAAAACAAATGTAAGAGGGCAGCACAAACTAACATTCCATATACAAGAACAATGAATATAAGATGTTAAAAAAAACTTATAGTGATTTCGTGCTTTGTTGGCGATTTCTTTTGTACGTTTTATGTCTGTAGAAACTATAATATGAAAACCGCTCTTGGCTCTTGTTAAATTCAAATATCATATCAACATTTCTAAAACAAAATATATGTATGAATATTACGAAGACGTTAGCAAAAATCGTATTCCTATGAGGTTAAGGATGAACGTTCAATACAAATTATAATATGCCTCATAATCTGAAAAGAGAAGACTTTTTGAGTTAATTAAATCCATTTTAAAAGAGTTAATCGCGTAGTTAATTAAATATCGTTTCGAAATTTACATGGGTTATCTTAAAGAATTTAAGATGGCTTTCCTTGTACTGATTATGCAAATATTTGGCTACAAAAACGCACAAGGAAAATAACAAGAGACGAAAAAACTTTTGAACAAGATAAGGCCCACAAGGATCGCTATAAAAATCGGTCCCCAGCCGCCCTCATCCAGAGGGCTCCAGCAACCCAGACCCCATCATCGCGGTCCATCTTACCTGTCCACACTGCGTTACGCTAATTCATGAAAAACAAAATAATAGAACAACAAGCACTGACGTCAGGAGAGGTCATAATTACCTTTGGGAACAGTAAAGTTTGTTCATTATTACTCTATATCAACTCTATAAGAAGTACTCTATGTCTAACTTATCTATGGTTCGAGACTACCACCGCGGTGGGTCATAACATCGGCGTGAGAACCGGCGAATGGCGGTGACTCGGCATAAAACAAATTAAAACCTTATTACGAAGCAGACATTAGCGCCCGCGATCTGGCCCTTTCAGAAGCAGGTGTTTGTGCGGATAGAAATATTTTTTCATAGTATGTTAATATAACCTTAATAGCGATATAACACAGACTGGTATGCGGTATTGTAAGCCCACGATATTAAAATAATAATATACGTGACTACCAACCGAAGTTTAACTAAGGCCTCGTATTGGAACACTTTGTTTAAGAGTTGATAGGATGAATCAAGAGAAAGTAACGAAAAAAAAATGTTACAAAAGTGAGTGACAGTGTTTTCAAGGGACGTCATATATGCGTAGATGTATGGATGTAGAAGAAGCGAGAGAGGTGTGCCAGGATGGTGCCAAATCTGGGATCTCTTCCTAACCCTCTTGGTTACGGGCTTAAGCGCATATTAATTGAAGTATATTTAAATAGTTTAACACATCAAACTGACTCCTAGCTCTTCTGTCTCAGGTCCTAGGTAAGAATTCGAGGTAAGGCAAATATCTCGATGTATTTCTATTTACACATTTCTATTTTCGAGCCTGATCGATTGACGATGTATGGCTGCAGGCTCAGCTACTGTCACATTTCTCTTTTCCTCCCTTCCCTTTTCCCACTTTTTATGTGGGGTCGCTACAGTACGACCGTAGTCCATACTGTAATAAGTTTTGGCTCTTGTTTTTTTACGGCCGATCGCCTGCAAGACTCCAACCCTCCTCGGGCATGTATATGAGATATTAGTAGATCATGGAATATGGAAATAATTTACTAATATTTATTTTTACCATTCCCAACAAAGCTTAAACTTGATTGAAAACGGTTCACGGTAATAGTCGAATGGCGGATTCGAACCCACGTCCATGTTGTGCATGTTTCGCAGTCCGTACCTTAACTATGGCTTAACTAAGGCTATTGGCACTTTGGTATTGGCATTGGCATTCGGTATTGTCCTTTGTCCAACTAGTAGAGTTGAAGGACATCAAAGCTTATTAAAAAAATCTCGACGAATAATCCCAAATTAGTTTTACACGATTAAAGTGGTTCACTGTTTCCAACAAAACAATGAAAACAAAAATGTAACTGAATAACATATATCGCCAGATGTGAAGCGATTTTTAGCAAATTAATACCGAATTTTCAATATCGATCGAATATTAACTTTAATTTCAAGAACATAGAGTATGCTTTCGTACGAAGATAATATCTAACGCGAGTCATCCTTCCACTTTTGGTGCCGTGTACGATGTTGCTCCCTAGTGGGTTGTTCCCTTTAGGCAGGGAGCATTTGGTCGCGATGGATGTATTCACAGTGAGGGCCACCTTGATTGTATTGGATAAGTTTTATTTTATGGCTTCTTTACTATGTTTTTTCTTCTTGTCTGTTTATATGATATCGCTAAACTTAGTTACGTATGTTACGGTCGTGTAATACAATATATAAAAGCCGATTTTTATTTTTATTAATACCAAAAGAGGCAAAAGACTAGCGGGTCGCTTAATTTAGATGCTCATGAACATCCAGAACAGCAAAGGAACTTTGGATGGGTTGTCGGCCGTAGACGAAGGAGCCCCATTTTATGCTAATGTAATAAAAAGCAGTAGTTACACTTACAGTAGTCGTATATCTCACGTTGATAATAAGCAACATTAACATTTTATGCCAACCTCTCGGAAAAATGGATTAGTAACGGACGGCAAACTCCACGCGCGCTCATTGGTCTAATTAAATCGCGCTTTTTGTCACGTCATTTTTCATGAAATAACTCTCCGTGGGAGTTACAGGAAAGCGAGAGGAAATATCGCACATCAATAGTCAGACTAATTACGACGGAAATTTATATCTTCCGATTCCTTTCTCTCTAATTTTATTGACATGCCCTAATAGAGGACGGAAACGCATTTACAACTCCAGGGAAGTTGCATATATATAGATCGGTAGTTTTCTCTTAATACTAACTAAGCCGCTTTAACTCCTGGACCGTTTGCCTCCATCTAAAGCAGCTTCTACTTCACATCTTGGCACCTAATAAACTACATAAAAGTTAGTTAGTACCTTTAGACTAACACCACCGTTTAGAGGTACCGGTCACTTTTAAAACGATACAAGCTTAATGGAGATCAGATGATAGATGTTTATTACAAATGATTGAATGATGTACGAGTATGTGCTTTATTTAAGGTCTATGATTAGCCCACATGTGCCTCTTACTGAAATTATTACGAGACAAACAAACTTAATCGATTTGTTTTCACCAACAAACGAAAACATCACTTAAGCGAGAGACGGATCGTTTAGAAGGGGCAACAAAACGACTTTCTCCCAACGTCTACCAATACATTAGCGGCGTTCAATAGAAAAATAAATGATTCCACTTAACCGCGTTCAATGTAGCGAAAAGAAAAATTACATTGTAATCTCACCTCGATGAAAAGAATGCCTATTAATATTATTTCCTTTGAGATTTCCTAATTTGCGATTTTCATAATTGAATGTTATCAAAACGAATATCCGTTGAGTTTTCCACCTTAAAAAAATTTATGCTCTAGACGAGAAAACGACTCTTTTTCCCTTTAAATTGCTTGTTTTGTTCACAGGTACAAAGGAAAATGGCTCTTGAATGTTTACCATTAAGGCGAGAATGCGCCGCAAGGGTCGTGTTTTTAATGTGATTGTCTCTTGAAGAAGCGTTTTTTATTATCGTTCATTATTTTTCGCGTGACGGTTGTGCCAAGTGCGGGCGAGGGTACGAAAGACAAGAATAAAATGTTGAATACTATTCAGTTAGGATTTAAGCGCTGACCTTTTTGAATTCGCTGACGATATCTTAGACGTGACTGCAAATTTAAGAGTCCCCAAGATTCAGTTAAATGATATTGAAAAAACTTTCCTAATTACTTTTTAGATAAACCGTTAGTGATTAACACATGATCACAAGAAATATTGTTTATATCAATCACTTATCTTATGATATGATTATTATTTTCTATATATCATGTACATACATTACTTATTTATACTGCTATAATCTATCCAACCATCAATTATTTAGTTAATAATGTCTCACAAAAGTTTTAATAATTTCATAATAAAAAAAATATAAGCTTTGTTTTTTTGAAACTATGAAACGGACAGTTCTTCTTTGATTATTCATGTATATTATGCAATAGAATTACAAATGAGACACTAAAAATAAATCATTTAATATTATTCAGCACATCACCAAAGTTTTTGTCGGTACATTAAATCACAAAGACTATTTTTTACACAATCTACTGCTCGACGCATCTCACATGTACATATATACTCGTAGGCAGATATAGTATTATAGTCAATAAACTGCCACAACCCAAAAAAGCTTACTATCAAAAGTATAAGGTTCAAATTAATTGGCTTATGACCTCATGTATTTGAAAATAAGCTTGATTACAAAGGAACCAAAGAGATCGTACGGAATAGTCTTGAAAGAATATGTCTAACAATATAATAATAAAACTGAACATAACATATTAACATTTATACCTAAACATCACTTGTTTTCTTTAGTTAATTGATACATACAGTATCTTTTTCACATACGTACATATTTATATACCTACAAGACATGTCATGACAATGTCTAATACTAACATGAGAATTTGATTTTGTGAAAATGTGTGAAAAAATTATGGAATACAAAAAAATGTCTAAAAGGTATTTAAAAAACCTATGAGCATTTTTATCGCATGATTGTAAAAGATGGAATAAATACGGAAATCGGACGACCGTTTCAATTCTAAGTACGAAACAATAACAGCCTGCGATAAGCCCGGAAAGGAAGGAAACGTTTCAATGGATCTATACATCATCCATTGAGTGTTGTGCGCTGCGTAAGAGAATAGACGCCACAAATGTCACCAATGGATTGAAAATAAAATTACATAATCGTTTGTAATGTTAATCAAATTGCTTTATAGTAAATGCAGGTTTATACATTGTAAGTTTTATTATTAAGCTAATAGACGTACAACCTAAGGCAAGCCGCATCATCGCAACGCACAATGCGTTGCATCTGATCAGTGAGGCGAGTTAGGCCTAATTCTAGTTCTTAGACAATTCCTATCCTTTATTTATATGGCTCGATTGCCACCTATTTCCATAACGAATGGACTGAATTATGACATTTAGTGAAGTCCACTTTGTCAAGGAAAAATCACAACACGACACAAAAACTGCCGTAATTGCTGCGAAGAATTGTGTTCTCCTTATTAAGCACAATCCTTTAAATGCCATTGATATCGGACGCATTTAACATAACAAGGCTCGCGTAATTGAAGCGAGCTCACAAATTTAGACAATTAATAAACAATCAGCGCACAGGTACTCGAAGTCGCGACAACCTTAGGAGTCTGCACTCTTCAGCGGCGATTGCGCAGAACAACTTGTCACTACTTAGAACACAAGGATCTAAGTAATTAAAATTGTTAAAAGTATACGCAAATGAACATTTAGCAGTGTTAGAGCCCGCAACAACATATATGGCGCGAATGGGCCGACTCGACCGGTGAATTACCACGACCTCACAGAAGACAGACGTCAAGTTTCTACTTGTGTCATCATATGCTTAGTATCGTCTAATGAGTGACCTCACTCACTTACTCGCCAGTTTTAGTCCTTTTCTCCTTCCCATTATTTTCTAAAAAGTATACGATAGGAAAGAGAAGAGGATGGGTCGGATAGGGGATGAATAGTAAAATGAAATATCCTTTTTGAAGTCAATCCCCTCCTATGTCCATTAAAGCTAGGCATCTGCAACTCATTTACTTGTTGCGGATGCCTATGCGCCAGTTACTATCTCGTGTACAATTTGATCGTTTGCTACCTTCTACAAAAAAGTAGGCGAACATAAACAGAGACCCTTATTGTTCTTTGTGCTACTAAAAATAATCAGAAATTATTATAGAAATAGAAAGAACTAATTGAAGGGTTATTTTTAACAATTCCTTATGATTTTTAAATAGGGATTTCATGTGAACGGAGATTTTATAAACGTTAGCGGTGTGTGCGTCACGATCAGTATAGTGCATTAGTGACGTCTTACAATGAATAGCTACGCAATTACGTTTAACATTTAATGTAGTAGAAGTGAACATACATTGTTAACGAGGAAACTTTATCTGAGTGTCCCTCACGCGAGCGAGGCTCATCAGCTATTCGAAACTGTAAATGCGTTTCGTCTGTACTTGTTCCAAACTTTTTTTTAGTTAATTCGCCTGTGACAGACCGACGGACGGACGATCCCCGCGTTCATTAGCGCTGATTGCAACGGCCCTGATAAAGGAGGCCGATTTTGATTGTAACCTTTTATTTGACTTTTACGATCGCTAATAAGTTGAGACTACATTTGAAAGAGGGCACCGAAACCCGATTTCCTTTTAAATACCAACATTTTATCTTTAAGTGACATAATATAATCTTTAGGAATTGATGAAATGAATTGGACGTCTTTTGCAGGGGTCTGATTGTAATTGCACAATCAGCTATTGTGTTATAAATTACAATATAATTAATCATCATCATGAGTCCGTATCAATCCATTGGTGGACTCTCCATCGACTTCCTGCCGTCCTCACAAAGTAATCGGTACATCTGGAAGGACGGCGCCCTCCTTCCTCCTCACCTCTGGTCGTAGATAACAAACCGAAGCTCGAAGGCAAATATATATGGAAGACTTGTAGTCTTCCATATATATTTGCCTCAGAGTATTATTATTCTATGGACCATGATTCGTCATGGTGTTTAGACCAGGTTACAACAACCCACAAACATATCTTACCTAAATAATTTACACAGGTGATAAAAGCAACGACTTTAATTCCACCTCACTTAATCTAATTAACAGACATTAAGGAAATGAGAACATTCTGGTAGTTGCAAACGTATTTTTATTAACACAGACGCTTTTCAAACAGATAAAGGGGTAAACAAGAAAAATTATGAACCAAATGAAGACAAAGGGAATTACCGTGAACCACATAAAGCGCGCTCCCGGGCATTGACAAAAATGATATTTGACTTCTAAGAAGCGGTACTGTATCATACATTTTTCATAGAAAAACATGTTTGGTAATGTTTAGCCTTTATAATACAGCGATCAAGTTATCTTAACATCCAAGCAATGAAATCACGTATGATATTTCGTAAACACCGACACTTCGTAATATTAACGTTTATCAGCTGCTATTTTAATGAAATATCTCATCATTCTACCATCAGGTCGGACTTTTACTATCACCATTCCATCTGCACGGGAGCTGAGAATGATGAACTCGTACATTCTCGAGCGTTATGGGGACCTATTTGATTTGAAGAGTACATGGTAAGATTTATTTTACGATTTTTGTTACATCGGCTTGTTGAAATTGTCAGCTTATTAAAATGCACACTCATAAGCATAAAAACACCCAAATATCTTGCTCTCACGCGTTCGACTATGTTGGATAATCAATCATTTATTAAAAATCAACAGTCTACCCTAAGCGCACGTCTCTACATATATGACTGATTTGTGGTGTAGAGTGTATTTAACAGGGTCCAAGGTACCTCCGATATGTGAATCAAACGCGCTCTATGTACAGGAATTCCCGCTTCTGGTCCCGTACCACAAAGAAGGAATTTGAATCTTTGTTTATTACACGTTGCACACATTTAAAATACACAAGTCGTGGAAATGAGGAAAAGAAGCCCTTTATTACTGCTCGTACTTGTTTATTGTAAAGCAAAGCAAAGAATTATAAAATGTCATTGTTTCGGTTCGATTATGACGGATGGAGGATGGTATTACTTTATAGAATGTAATAGCAAGGCAACAAATATTATTTGTAATCATTTAGGTAACACTCTGGTATTAAAACATAATTCTTAACGCACACAGTAGTAAACGTTCAGATCTTTTTATGCTAATGTTAATTCAAGAGACGCGCGACCTGCATCACAACCAATAGCTAAATGACCGTAAGAATCCATTCCACTTTCAATTTATCACCGAGAGATGGCGTTGAATGTATGAATGAATTGAAAGTTAGATTACACAATTTAAATTCCCCCTTGATGCAAAATAGGGACGCAAAGATGAGGTTTGAGAGGGCGGTGTAGAATACATTATAGAAGGTAAAAGAGAGAGAGGGGGAGGCGAGGTTGAAATATTTACTTCGTAGGAATTTGGAAATTTATCCGTCGGGCGGCACAAAATCTTAATGGATTATGTTATGAGTTGACTGGTCGGTTTAGCAGAGCATATCTCTTGCGTTTTCTTTACAATTTTCAATAGAATTAATGTTATTCACGAAGTATGAAACCCGTCACGTATATATTCCTCGTACCATCAGATCGTGGGCAATTAAAAGGTAAATTATGATTCCATCTTTCCCTCCGCTTTTCTTCCAATGAGATTTTATGGCATGTACGGGTGGACATCGATGAATGTGAACGTGTGTGTATTTTTAAGGAATACACCCGTTTTACGATATTCATTGAAGCAACTTATGTATAATTTAAATTAACATGTTTTATTTATTTTATGTCAGTTAATAACATATTTATGGTACAATGTGGCAATCGATTTGACGTCAAATTTTTACAAAAATTACAAAAGGTAATTTTTGAGTTATAAAGACACACCTCTTACTCGGTGTAACCCGAAAGAATTAACCGTCACATTTGGAACATCCTCAACTCGCGCAACGACTTTTACAACGAATCATAAATATGAGTAATATCTTAATACAGCCGAAATAGAGCAAGAACACTCTTTCCGAGAATTACCTAAACTTAACGTCATTCACAGGTCAGTTTCTAACACCAATAATTTTTCAATAATCAACGTGTGAACTGAGTCTAATGGCGTAAAAGCTAGAACATTGTTTGGCCATTCATTACCGCGCCTTTGATAGCTTCTATCGTTTTTGGCGGAGTTTTCCAATTAATGTGAGAATGCATTCTATAGGTTTCTGGATCAAACGGAATATGCACATTATGTATGTTTTGACAGATCATCCGATTAAACCTTAACACCAGACTTAGACGTAGAATTCTGAGGATCTTTGTTCGTTCGTTTTCGCGACGTAGAGGTAATTTATGCTTCCGAAACTCGTGTAATGAGTTAGTTACTGCAAACCCCATTCCCCCTTTTCCTCTCTTTTACCTTCACTTTTGTTTCACGTACCCATTGTTTAGATGTAAATCGATAAAGAGATGAACGGTCATATACCATAAGGTACGCCTATTGCTTGTTTGTCGCCTTCTACTAAAAAAAATCTACAACAAATGAAACAAGAAGAGTCTATTAACATCGCTAACGTTGTTTGAACAAAAGACGTCCGCGAACTTTGTTCCCAACGCAGTTTCTTTGTACGTACAACAGTAGTACGAAGTATATTTGGTAAGTGTGCTCGAGTCTTAAGTAGGGTTTTAAGCTCTCACCGAGCTCGCGGCCCGATTTACGGCGCGTACACGCTATAGTGTAACGTTCGCAACATTTTTGCAGGCGCAAACTGGGAACTTAATGTGTTTACAGGTAGTTAAGATACCTAGCAACTTATTTAATACTAGGATGTTTAAGCATTGTCATGGTTTATACAAAATGTATTATGTAGAATGTTTAGCAACGGTTTAATTTTAAAAGTTTAAATATTTCGCTTCTAAAGGAAATTTCTCTATTAAGGAAGTTTTCGCATTTTTGGATTAGTGATAAGCACCTACTAATCATTACGATAGTGTTATATCCAACAAGACAGTGCTGTAGCAATAAGCAGGCAAACGGTGCACAATTCACAGAATGCTAGTGTGAAGTAAGTAATTTAATCCTTACTTCCACTTCTTCATGCGTCGATGTGCACATATAAGTCCACTTTTGAACTTAGCACCTGCAAAATGAGTATGAGGGATGACTTTATCCTTCTATAACAACTCAAGAAACTTAAAGAACTACAACGAATAATAACAAACGCTCCCTACGTACATTCCAGAGCCAATCCATAGCAGCTTTTAAGAGCTACAACGCAAGATTTCCTGCAATGTGTACTTGTTTCAAATTATTTTTATTTAAGTGAAGGCGACGTGTAAAAGCCCGCGGAGACGCCATTCGTTACAGCCGGACAGTTCCACATCGCGGCAACTATACGCCGCCGGGGATATGCAATATTACTCAGCGGGTTTACCGCTAAGCTTCATGTTTTCAAGATGGCTACGAAAAATAGAGCTCACATTTTGAATGTTAATAATAAAATTCTTTTTATTGGTTAACATTTAATATATGTACTTATTTCAAGCACCTTAAATGTTGGGAAGATGGTGGATCAGTAAAGGTATCTGTAGGAAAGGACCTAAAATCCATAATCATGTTTAAAAACTAAAGGAAAATAATTTCTCTTAATATAAAACAGTAGGACACGACGTAAGATAGTCTTGTCTCATGACATATTTGACCCCTAATACAACTGACAGGAAATCACAATGATAGTTTTTTGCAATATGGATAAAAGTACATTAATTTTATTACCGATCAAAATTTATTTTCTGCGTCGTTATTACAAATGAAATCTTTGTTTTTACAATGCTGCTAATATGCCTTGAATGTAAGAGGAACGTCCGATTTACCGAACAGTTAGAACAATCTTCTTTCTTAGTCATTTGAGGTAAACCGAATAAGTGTTTTTTATTTGCTTAACCTTGTTTATCGTTTTGTTGGTATTTCATTAACAGACGGTTATTAATGTATGTTTATACCAATGACTAAACCAAGGATGAGTAATTTTAGAATGGTTAATCAAATAACATATAGTGGGACAAACGCGGGGTCGATTTCCGTTGCTTAGTTGTACTGCTCTGTTTGTATTCTGTTTCCGAATTTGCTAGCGCAATCGTGTTGTTATAGGTTCTCAATTGTTAATTTCGGTATTTTATTTGTAAAATGTATCATAATAATAAAATTTCAATGAAATATTCTCGTAAGATCACATTTCAAACAAATAAAATTAAGTTACAAATGCAAGAAAAAAAACATTCACCAACCTGAACTTCTCGCCTCGGCGTGCAGTCTCGTATCAACAAAAATCGCCACTAATAACAAGAACATTAGAGTTTTAATCCTACTACAGCACCATCTGCCGCTCCCGTACCTTCTCTTACACCTTTCTCTATCACCGTAATCACTGACAGTTGTTTCACCAAAACTAACTTTATTGTCTAAGCGGTACAATCTATTATTGGTAGTAACATCAATGTAAGTAGCTCGATTAGATTCTTTCCTATCTTCTATAGTGCCCCCTCTATCTTCTAAAAGGGATTTGAGATCTAGAAGACTCTTTCTTTTAGTGAGGACTTTCTTCTCCAACGGTTCTAGAACTTGATGTTCCCCCATCATTGCTGGCTGATGATTGGGTCTACTGTTTGTAATCTTCATTTGTGGTGGAGTGGTCAAATTATGGGATCATCTTGATTTAGCATCTGAAAAGAAAGAAAAAAATACGTTAATGTCATGTTAAACTAACTTAAGTGCATACAAAAAGTATAAGTTTATACAATTTACACGTAAGTATATGTTAATGTGTATGTGGCAATGGGCCGGACGCATTGCTTGTAGAGCGTTTGGCCGTTGGAGCCGAACTGACCGACGCAGCGTAGGTAGGTCTTTCATAAGATTGACCGGCGATCTGGACAAAATTGCGGGCGCCCTCTAGATGAGAGTGGCAAGTGATCAATCTTTGTGGCGATCATTGGGGTAGGCCTACGTTCAACAGTCGAGAATTGTTGTGGCTGAAAAGAAGAAGAGGGAGAAAAAGATGTAACTATGAAAAATCTGCTTTCATACTTGTAAAAAGTTTAAATAAATAATCCTGCCAGATTATAGACATATGTAAAACAAAGTACAAGAAATCTGTCTTACAGATTTGTTCAAATCAAAATATAATACAAAACCTTTGAATCACGGACGTAGGTAATTTTATGAATTATTGTATTTTAAAATGTATGAGAGAAGAAACAGTGTAGAATTGCTGTTAACTCTAATATTTTGCCATCAAGTTGGCAAATACAATCCTCATGTTAGAGCGTCTTCATAAATAATATAAATCGACTTGGAATCTCACAAAGGATATATTGCTAAGCCATTCAGCGCATTTAAACCCCGCACGACGATCGCAATAAATCACAAAAGCGCAACTAAAACATTCCACATAATTGGCTTAGAAGAAAAAGTCCGAACACTAAAACTCGCAAATCGTTCAAACGGCATTTAGGAAGCGAAAACACGTAACAACTTAATAAGCCGTCATAAATTTAGAAGCGCGAAACAAAAAGCGTATAAGAATTGGCAGAGAAACGAGTGCAAAACACAAGACAATCTAACGTGTAATTCATCAAGGGATGTGACAGTATATGTTATCGTTGGCTGTTAGCCGGACCCGGGGGAGTGTGGGAACAGAGTGGGACGGGCGGCCGGGTGGAAGGGAAGGGTGAGGAGGGAAGAGGGCTTGCATCGAAGACACCTGCGTCCCACTGACGGAGATAAAAGAGGCGAGTAGGATGAACTTGTTTTAAAGCCGCAGTAACTATCTGGTCTAGACTTAAACTAATGAGTTTTTGTTAAGTGCTCGTTATTTTTGATCGATCATCTTGTCCGAGTTGTTGCAAACGGACGGTTAACGTAATTAAATAGTGCATACTTATTAGCGATTAAGATATGAACTGCCGATCATTGAGTATGCTACGCAGAAACCATTGTGGGAATGTGTTAGTGCTTCTACAATTATTGAAGTAACTAATTCGCTTTATGTTTTTCCTTTATATATTGGACGAACCATAAATGATGATAGTTTTAAGTTTGATTGACTAACAGTTTACGAATTCACTTGCACATAAGAAACAACTTCTAACAATGATAGAGTAACAGTAATTAGAATGATAATGAGCTAACAAAATCGAGCAAAAACCACGACTTTACAAAATACGGCCGTGAATTAGAGAAATCCGAAGCGGTTGTCTGATCAGCGAAGGATATACGTCATTCCCTTCCCCGTCTGAAAGACTCAACAAATCTGCCTATGGTGCTCGTTTTCCCACCTCTTACCGAAAGCAAAAAGGACCTCAACTTTAACGATAAAATTTAAATATCTACATCTATGTGTTAAAATAAACTACAGTGTTTTCCTTTTTAGTTAAAAACTATAAAATAAATCAACACACTCGCCATTTTCGCTAAAGCTGCGAGCGCTAAAGGAAAATCAATCAAATAAATAGTTCCCGCCTTACAACCCGAAAGGAAAGCGAACACAGCAATTTTTTACAAGCGCACCGAGCAATAGGGAATGCGCGTCCGAAATGCAAGTCCAGCTATCAGAGACCAGGTGCAATAGCCACGCCGCTCAAAACTGTCTCATTAATCTTCCCGGAAAACCATTCTTACCCGTACATTAGCTACCTGCGCTTCGAACGGGAAAACACAATTCTTATATCTATCTGTCTTGTATTTAATTTTTACACGCTACAATGTAATATATTGTTGTTGCATTGCTCATCTGTTACGCTTCGTAAATTCGCTAGAGGAAATTACATTTTGTCTGTGGTTAGTCCGCCATTTTCAATTTTTTTATAGTATTTTGATGGCTATAAATTACAGATTATAAAACCATTCTTACACTTCAGAATTAAAGTAAGAGCTTACGATTAATAACAATGTAAACAAAAACCTTTCTAAACCTTTCTCATGAATAACTCCGTAAAGGTAAAAACCTTATGAAAATCTGTTTTGTACTAAATTCATAGACATAGACACAGAGAGGGGATTTTGTTTCATTATATGGGGTTCACTATAAAAAACAAGTCGTAATAAAAGGTTTGATAGTTACTATATTACACGAGATGTTAAATTTAGGGAATTTTTGATGCTTTGCAATAGAAATTGTATAAAGAAATTATGCACGATTGATCAAATACAATTTAAAAAGATTGGTTCGTGCCTAAATCTGACATTCGCAATGTCAGTGATGTCGTTGCCACTACAGATAAAAAACCGATAAAACGAATCCCGTCATACTTTAAATGCTCCTTCCAAGGCGTTGTTAGTCTTAACAAATTCCTTAAACCCCTTATCCATTCGCGGCAAAAGTAAAGCCATCTCAAGAATTAAAAAATTTCATCGCCTCAATCATCACCATTTTTGTAATATAAAAATTACGTTCTGTGCTATGAAATCATGTAAAAACCTACCTCAAAACAAGTGCACGAACATCATATTTCACAAGTACGAGTAAGTAATTAATTTTATGACATGGTCCGATTAATTATACACAACTAAATATAAAAGTTATCAATAACAATGCGACGCCCTAACATGTAATAAGTATTTTCAAATGGAATGAAATTAACGAATCAGATGAACGATTAAAAATATGTTTTATAACTTAATTTGATTTTGATTAAAATTTGTATTTTACTATATCTTTAAAAGGCAGCCGTTAGTTATTTGAAATTTAAAATATTTTTAGTATTGTTTGATTTGGGATTATTTGATTTTTTTTGGATTATTTAGTTTTTATTACAACAACGTTTAAATAGCCCCAAAATTAAATATTATTTTTCAAAATATGAAAGTTTTTTTTTAATACGTATAAATAGTTGTTACGGCGGTAAACATTAGCCCAAAAATCGAGCTTCACTTTTTTGTATGGAACGCGGTATCTAGAGGTAACTTAAATCTGTGCCTGTTACAATGAATAATTGAAGTCTCTTTGAATGAGATTTTTGGTTTTAGAGTTTACAACATTAATAGTTAAAGCACGTTTTATAGAAACATTTTATTCTGCTCATTTACCTTAACTTATCGTTCCCGGACATTAAATGAATAGTAGGGTAAACGACACTATAACCGGACGCCGTTATTGAAAATAACTACGCGACTTTACCTCTCGGACGATCGCCGGTGCCATTAAACTAAAGCTGAGAGAAACAAAACGCGTACTAACTATTTTCGAAGGTCACACTCACGTCTCCACAATATTTTCATTGCTAACGACTGAAAAGGAAATTCGTTCGTACTTGTCACGGCAAACTATAGGGGTCCGGTAAAAGATCGTAACTGAAAATTGTTTCTATTCCCCGGGGCCATTGGAAAGTTCAGGTGGGGCCCCTAACTTGCTCTCTCCGAGATCTTTCGCAGGTGTCGTGAGTTATCGCAGCAATGCCTGCAGTTTTATTGGCCGTGAAAATATAGTTATGAATTCATATCCGCCCACCCTTAAAACAGTTAAAATACGATACGGTTTCGGATATATTTCAAGGGAAATATGTATAGGGGTAGCGTAAACACTTTAGATAGTAACACTCTATGTTTACGATGTTCATAAGAATTTTATTCAAAGACACTACATATGTAAATGATAAGGGACATGAATTTATTATTTATGTTCAATAATGTTCCTGACCAGAAATTAGTGTTGGAGCTATAAAAATAAGAGTGGTGGCTTATTTATACAGTGATCTGTTAATATCACTTTAGCAAAGAGTTTTAGTTTCATAGACGAATAGATAAAATCTCAAATACCTTTCGAAACGTAAATAGGATTCTGCGAAGATTATACAAAATCGAATTAAATTTGAATAAGTGGCTGCAGACAGCTCAGTAAGGAGCTCAGAAGAAATATAAACAGTCATTTATCGTTACAATCCGGCCCCGGGTCCATTCCTATTTAGCCCAGCCCTCTTTGGTAGGGGGGACTGGGCACAGGTGTAAGTTCCTCCCCCCTCGTAACCGACTGCTTGACGGATTGTTTGTTTTGCCTTTCCCAGTTTACTACCTTGTTTGGTGTGGAATTTGCAATTGCAACTTTGTTAAGCGCCGAACGGAAAAACTGCAATCAGTTTAAAGCTTCCTTTGTGTCTATACGACACTAAGATGCAATTAAATTAAATCGGATTGTATTTCAGACTTTATTTATTATTCTTCTTGAATTCTCCTCGCCAGAAAAAAAGCCATAAATATAAAATTCTCTGCTTTTAAAGAAGAGGTAGGCAAAGGAGCAAGAGTTCACCTGATACAAAGTGACTGCTAACTGATAGGCATCTCCAAAAAGCTAATGAGCTGCAGATGTGATGCCTACCTTTAATTGACAGAGGAGGGGGGTAAACTGAAAAAAGAATCTTTTCTATTCCTTCCATTCCCTTCCCCGTCTCACATCCTCTTTCCTTTCCCTTCCTTATTAGAAAGGGAGGGGAGAGAAAAGAGGAGTACAATTAGGCCTCCGGCATGAAGTGTGAGGTGATAATTTCCCAGTCGAATTGGTCCATTAAGTAGCAGCTGTTTCGACCTCAACAATGTTCAGCACAATTTCTTATTGGGTCAGATCCCTGCCATAATATTATTCTTGACTTAAAAAACACGATGAAATTTCAGCTCTGCATTCCACATTACTCTGTGTCTTCAAAACAGAGTACATAACGCATTTATGTCAACGGACTACAAAAGTGAAAAGAAGTCTTTAGTAATTTTAAATAATAACTTTACAAGCCATTACCGCTAACGCGCAAATACCCACAAGCGATAGGACGCATTCAAGCGACAGGAACAAGTATCAACATGTTTTTGTTGGTCGTATTGAGAGATACGTAATATGTAATACTAGTTGGAGTACCGGAGTTCTTTAAATGGTATGTTGGCGGTGCCGGCTAAATTTAGAATCGCCACCAGTATGGCCAACGTTATAATTCTAAAGGGTTGGCGTAAGTCATCAACGTAATTTATAATGCTCATACATTTCCTTACACGACATTGATAGACATATTACAGTGATGTAGATCCTTGTACGTGGGAAGTTGCAAATACAAAAAAGTCAACTGTTAATCATGTTGATTGTTAGTTTCTAGATCTTAAATCATTAGATCGCCGGTAAACATAAAAGGTCACAATATTGCTAGGACTTCTTTTTAACTAATCCATATGATGTAATAAAAAAAATATTATTTACTTCCATTGCTGCCAGTGTAATGATACTGTTGTGCTACATCTGTAGTCAGTGGGTGCAGACTATGGATTAGAGACTACTGCTATTTCTTCGTAGCTTACACTTCGTACCTTTATTAGTGTACGAATTGTGACAATAAGTTTTCAATGTTATTATTTCAATAGGCTGAAAACATTGAATCATATGTTACTCAACGTTACTGCGTGATAAGGACGTGATTCCTCATGTTGGCGACAGAAAAACCATAACATGGTTTAACCAAAACAAAATTATGGTTAAAATTAAGATGTTTATAAGAAATTGTTCGACGTTAAGGAAGAAAATGTCTAAATAAAGAAATTACATGCGTGGGTAAACGCAAATTTTAAGAACGCCCCTTCCATGTTGTATATCTCGGGAGGTGTTCAAACACTCGCCTGAGGCCTCGTGAATCCCGCCGCTAATCGCTGGCGCGCCTTCCTTAATACTTATGGCTCTAAGTAGTCGTGTTTTCTTGCATCGTCGGTGGCAGCCTTAAAATTTCATGTCCTTAAACGGAGTAAGCACCGCACAGTGTTTATAGCTTGAACATATGGTCCTGATGTTTTTAGCGTACCATCTCTCTTTCGCCGTTTATTTTGTCTCCGTGTACGGTAGCTAAGTAATTGTTTTATTTTATACGCTACGGCATACCTACATGTTTAGCTAAATAAATACAAGACGACGACCTATGTGGATTAATTTAAAGCAATTCCGAAACACGCCGAATCATTTATTATTAATATTACATCTAAAAATAAGCATCTACTTCATATTTGTTCACACCAAGTTGCTAGCTTTCACATTGTTACAGACTAAGTAATTTAACTAGATTACAAGAGCATGAATTAAATTTTCCCAATTACACCAATGTATATTAGAAGAAAGTTCTAGATAAACACATGATACTGTGTGAATACCTGATCGGAGATTTCTGCCTTCCCCTCTATGTCACAAGCTTGAGAGTTTACATAATTATATGTCACTTGAAACTTCATAATAAATGAATTATTCATAATGCGCGCCGAAGCGACATAACTTTTAAAAGAAATCGAGAATAGGTTTCTAGAATTTTCCAATGCACGGAAAGTAAGGTAACGAGTCGATAAGATCTCTATTAAAATTGTTCGTTACATTCAAATGGGGGCAGCAAAGGCGATAGCGGAGTTCATGATGTCCGTACTGCGATAAGCATCTATAGATTCTAGAGCATTTCCCACCGGGGCTAGACTTCGCTGCAGTTTGCAAGAGTTGGGAAAGATTTAGAACAAGCGGAGACTTATTTCAAAGGAGGTATTACCGCTCTCCACAGTAGCTAGATACTTAAAACCTCGAGCTGAATTTAATAGAATGGAAATGTTTAAAGATCGATCGATCTGTTACAAGAATCTTTTACATTACGAAACTTACCCATTATTTTAAGTTACATGAACGAAATTATACTACCTACGAGGTAAGTCAGACATGTTCCACGATTACCTTACAGCAGTACGTTTACGTTATAAATAGCTACTAGTTTAACGACAGCAACGAAATATTTAATAAAGAAAAAGAAGAAAGTATTTAGTACTATTCGTAAACTTATCTATATTCTATACTAATTTTATAAAGGGTCAAGATTTGTATTTTTGTTTGTTTGCCAAGAATAACACACAAAAACTACGGGCAATAGCTAGTCTCTCTATGTATATATAAAAAAGGCGATGTGTGTATATATGTTTCAAATAGACTCCGTAACGGCTAGACCAATTTCAGTAAAATTTTCAAGAAACGTTTAGATTTCAGATTCAGAACGTGGCCCAGCTGGTGTTTCTGTGAAGTTTAGTAGCGATCGGATCAACATCATTAGTGCCACCCCATGTGGGTGCAAAATCAGGGCGAATCACTAGAAAAATATTTAAAAAAAATGTAAGCCATGGCAGTTCTGTCCTTTTATAAAAATGTAAAGACCATATTAAGCTAAACCAAGTGTGCGGTGAAACGAGGAGTGTACTACAGCATCTGTGTCTCTGTCGTAACTCCAGTGGTGCACAATTTCGCGAATGCATTTCCCCACTAAATCGACGTTCAACTATTGAGTGGCGCCGTGAAATTTTCATACGCTAAGTGCCCATTCGGCTGGCGACTCGTTAACTGAGCACTAGGAATAGTGTCGGTCCTAAAACCGCACTATATCGAATAAGATGACGTTTAGTGAAATGCCCTGTAAGTTATCTAATATCTATCAATGTAAACTTCAAGTTAACCTATTATTTGAGTAGAAAATGAAATATTTCATTTTATTGATGTCAGCTGTGTTAAAAAAAACAAGCCAACTTTTCTTAATGAGAATTAAACTACTATTTTGACGACTCCAATAATGAACAAGCTCTCCTATTTTTACATTTCTATCCCACTCCTTGTATCCAACATCCATGCTGGGGAAACATTAGCAGCTCATCTAGTAGTTGCAGTCAACGAAAATCGGTGGTCACTTAGCACCTGGTAAACAAATACAGGTTAAGATGAAGGAAAAAAGGAATTCAAGGCTACCTCTTAAGCATGTATTAATCTCAGCTTGGTTTTCAATGAGACGGTTAGACACGTCCACACTGCTCGGCTAGATGCCGCGGAATGATAATCAATGTATTGAGAGTATATGTTTATATAAATGTTTATTTTCAACGAAATAGGCCTGTATATTTTATTGGACAGACTCCACGTTTGGTTGGAGCTCAAATATGGAAATTAACAGTTCGTGAATAAGTATTAGCACAAGCGATGCATTCCAGTACTATTTAACTTTGCACAATGGAAACTTTTCGTGTTTTGGTTGGAACTGCCACACGGCGCTCTCATGTGAAATATATATACAATGAGATAATTTTGTTAGTACAAGATTTCTCATTCGGATAAAACAACATATCATATATTAAAGCAACCATGTTGAAAACAAAAACTTTGTCAAATATAGGATTACTGTTATGACTGTTTGAAATAATTTTAATGGTTAGTTTTTACCATGAATCCATTCCGATTACTGCTCGACTAGTTAACATCTTATGTTTTTGTATTGTAAATCTTTATATTTCTGTTAATCGTTTCTAAGCTGTCTTGACAACTTTCAAGAGAAGTCGAACAATCAGGATTGAGGTAGGTTTGTTATATTATAAAGTTAATATTGTAGTGGTTAGGCTAAACGCACACTTAACGGATAGTAGAGATGTTACCAACTGTCTCAGTATGCGTTAAGCCTAACTACCTCTAAACGAATTCCTTTTCATTTAGGAGCGTCGCATTCAAATTATTGACGGTAATATTTCAAAAACTACGTTGGGTGTTATCGCAATCCCGCCTCGCCTCGGAACGGCAAACATTAATCGCTTCGTACGGTGTACGAATTAATTCACATTTTTTTCTATCTTGATAACGACCGTGTGAAATTGGCTCTCTCCGAGAATTATTACTACGATCACTCATGTTTGTAGTGGCTGATATTCTGTCATTTTAATTTAAAAATACACAAATAAAAGCATGATGTATTTATAATTACTAAAAACCACCAAATCTTTTTCAGCATAATGATAGCGTACATATATACAAAGTAGCATAATCATTTAATGTAACGATAGGGTTTTCACTTCCAAAAATCTTGTTATAAGATTTCTGACAGTGACATCCCTATCGTATATATTTCAATAACAAAACTTAACGTGAGCATCGTCAGGTGGCGTTTAAAACGACGCTCTCTGGTAACAGTGCGAAGCTATTTCATGCGCGCGGAGACGCTGAGTATAATTACGCATAATTGCCTCGAAAGCGAGCGAAAAGCTAGAACAACACGAATGTTAAACTCATTAACCGGCGCGAACTAATGGGATTTGATGGAAGCCCGGGCAAAAACGCGCGCGGCGCCCGGGGGCGCGGTTAAGCATGATTTATGTGACCCCGGTACTGCAGCCGGGACCGACTGCGGCCGGTCGTCGCTGAAATAGAAAATCCTAGCTTTTTGCCGCTACTTCTAGGACTGAAGTGCGGTGCAGAAATTATGAAATTAAGATTCAAAAAGTCATAGAAGTTATAATAAATATCATATGTGTAAATACTCCAGGCCAGGCTTGTATCCAAAAATGGTTGGCTATGTATTTTTCTTTCTTTTCTTGTAATATTTAAATTGCTGTTACCTTTTCTTGACTATCATTTTTAAACAAAATATAACCGAACTTAACGGCAATTAAAAAGTGAAGTAATAATTTTAATCAGTATATTTCACAAACATCAACCGTTTTTTGTTCTTAGATTTTGCGACATATTATGTCGTAACTGAATAAAATACCTCTTTACAAAGTTATGAGCTACTTGCCGCCGTGACTGTACATGGATTTAATTTATTATTACATTAATTTCTTAGCTTTGTTTTGTGCTATTTGCTTGTGAATGATGTGTAAGGTACGCCACGCCATCTTTGTTATACAAAATGTAAATGTCCGTTGCTTTCTCGAATCCAATTTGTAAAGTCACTGGTGCCACATACCAACGCGACGTCGTATACGCCTTTGTTTTGCACCAACAAACGTCCAACGTTTTGTCAAATATTTTACCTACACCGCGAATGCTCCCAACGGGACAACCAACAAATGTTACTTGGCATTAGCTTCAATTGTTGTAAGGCACCCCAGGTGCTTCCTTCAGCCCACATTTCTCCCTGTCAAGTTGGCGTTTCTGTTTTTCTTGTACTTATATTTGTTTCGCTACGTGACACAGTTTTGGTACACCGGCTAAAGTGATGCAACTTTAAGTTTTTACGTAGATAATGACGCTGCATTAGTTTCGCTACTCTGTATTGTGGTGCAATATTAATTTGTCCTTTTTTATCTGTTTGGATGAGATATAAACATAAAAACATTCACGCCACGTAATCCAGAGATGTAGTCATAATTACGGGCTTTGATTTGGCATTATCCCGGCGTGTCTTACATCCATTGATCTACGTCACGTGTCATAATATCGTCTAGTTATTATTACGACAAAATTTTGGTCAACATTGCCAATAAATTTGTCAAAATAAATTAGCTATGAAAATATAAATTATAATATACTATGAGTCCAATCACAGTAGAACTAAAAAATCTTTAAATTACTGATTATTATTAATAAAAGTATTTAGAAATGTTGGCGGTAAATAAGAAACGAACTTACTCTGATAAAATGTTATATTTCTAAATATAACAACTACATATTCTCATCCTTAAGGAGCTTGGCATTAAAACGTCTTTTCAAATATAAAAAATTCACATACGTTACATTTAAGTGAAAATAGGATCACATAAAACATTTCCCTCATAGTCGAAAAAATACAAAATAGAATCGCTGCTGAATCTACTTTGGTACAGACAAAATCCCTCTGATAGTTGCCGCAGTTATATGGCTTGTCGAAAAGTCGATTTCGTCTATTATCGGATATCAAGAATTCTTTAGGCTTCTAAATTATTTATGTATTATGTTAGTACGTGTAATTTAATTACAAATACTTATTTCTTATATTATACTTGACGACATTGATCGTATATGACATTGAGACGCGTGTATTGTATTATAATCGTTGCAAGAATGGACTGATGTCCGACTGTGGAATTATACCTCATAAATACATATTTATGAGGTATAATTCGTTTCATCTGATAACTAATAAGTCATAGGGCTCTTCCGATCTTGGTTGCGTAGTCTTTATCACCCTCGATTCCCTTTAAGAAGGTTTAAAACGAATTCGAAATCCTGGAAAGTCACTTGCTCGTATGCCGCCTTTATTCATAAAATCCTATTTGGACTAAAAGAGACTGAATAAAATAATCAATGCACTGCTTAGCATCAGTTTTACTGCGTTTAAGGACCGGCTGTGTAATTGAAACATAAAACTGTTTATCTGTGTAATAAAAGTACATAGCGCAGAATAATAAATATGATTTTTTATATTTTCCTTCACCATGTGGTGGACGCCGTTGGGAAATTAAAAAAAGGATAGTAATACCAAACTATTATTGTATTATTGTAAAACTGTAGAGGAGACAAGGGAATGTAATCCTCTTACCGCCGATAACATTTAAGTATGCTTCTAAAATATTTAAGTCTATTGTGAATAGCAAAAAGATTTCGTATAAACGAAAAAAATTATACACAAAATATTATTTTCGGGCGACAGGCGAAGGTTTCGTTCGGATGGGGAAATATTTGATTCATTTAAATATGTATAAGGCCACATCAAACAGATATCATTTTTAGGCATCGTGGCTTACTCGAAAGGGCATCGAGAAGGTAAGGTCGATATTGGGATCAAGTCCCTAACTGATTTCGGTCCCCCGATCATAGAACTGTTGACAGCGTCAGCTTTCTTCAGACATCACGTCATATTCGAATAATACGATCGTAATAATGGAATAATTTGAAAAGTATTTTTTAGACAATATTCCAATAGTTCAGATTTTAAGTAAAAGAATTTGATCAGGAAATATCCACACCTAAATATTAGTCTATGCAAATAAGGCGTGTTCAAAACAAGCGGATTGATAGTACGCAGCTGAACGTAATAGCGTATTGGACTCCAGTACCTCCTGTTTACCATTTGTGCGGCCGATCAGCGTACGCGTTCAGTGTGAACGTAAACAAGCCAACCCTTTTGTCCACAATCGTGGTCTGTTCGATTGATTGATACCACAGTCCGTTTGGTGTAAAAGTGACCTCAAACAGGTGAAAGATTTCTTATGGTTGGAGGAAGCAGGCAAACGAGTTGGTCAATTGACACTGAACGGCTTACAAAATTATTTACATGATTTATGTGACTGTAGCTACCCATCAATATCCTTAACGATCAGCATGGTGCGGAGTGAATTGGTATCTTTTGTGTACAAGTTATGAAAAACCGTAAGGTGATTTGATTATTTGAACACCATAAAGTTGAGAGCGTGTGCATAAAATGTAAAATTATGCCGACGACAATATTGAGATAATGTGGTAGGCAGTTGTAGAAACAATATGGTGGAATATCAAAACTTACAATTTTTCTAGCTTATACGATGCAAAATAGAATATTGGTAATTTGTTCGACTGTTGCAATGACTATAGAATATTCAACAATAAGTGATGTGACATCACTAAATGGCATACTTACGGTAATCGAGTACTTTCAATGACGGAGTCAATATGATTGTTTGTTCAGCGGGAAAAAACACTCGTGTCTACCGCACTCGAAGTAAACAAGTGAAATTGAACCTTTTTTCTTTCGGGTGGCTTTTACAGTATGCCGTTTGATATTCCCTTATTTGAATGATATACGACCGGAAATATCATAGAACGTTGGCATCGATATCTTCGGAAGGGTTTCAATCAGTAGGAGATAAAGTCAGCTCGAAGGCTTAGCATTGGACAGCATCCAACATCAGATATAGATGTAATATCAAGTGCGGTAATATTAATAAACTTTGTGTGCAGTATACTGGAAGGTAATTGGATGAACATAACGTTTGACGATGGAGAAAATATTGCTCTTGGATGTTTGTTTTGTTGATAATATTTACTTATGTAATAATGATATAATTATATGTAGGTTTAAAAAACATTATTTTCGATTGGCTTGGCTCACGTACCACCGATCACGCGGGGAGATCTGTTCATGACTTTGCCTTGTCTTATGATCTGACGCAACTAGTTACATCGCCCACGCGAATTCCCGATGTGGAAGATCATACACCTTCCCTGTTGGACCTTCTGCTGACCTCACATCCAGACGGCTACTTGGTTTCCGTCGACGCCCCCCCGGGCTCGTCGGACCACTGCTTGATCCGGACAGAAGTGTCGCGTATCTCGCGTCGCCCACGGTTCAAACCGAATGGCCACCGCCGAGTGTGGCACTACAGGTCGGCAGACTGGAATGAGATGCGGTCCTTTTTCGCATCCTACCCATGGGAGCAAGTTTGCTTCAAGCTGGACGATCCCAACGCCGTTGCCGATTCTATCGCCGATGTGGTGATTCAGGGGATGGAACTATTTATTCCATCTTCTGTCGTGCCCATCGGAGGCAGTTCTCGGCCCCGGTTTGGTCAATCCTGCAAATTAGCAGCACGCTACAAGCAGGATTGTTACCGAGCTTGGGCTGAGGCGTCAGCAGCTAGGGATGTAAATACCAGCCTACTCAAAAAGAAGTACAACTCTGCCTCCAGGTCCTTCAAAAGAATTATTGCTAAGGCAAAGTCGGAACACGTGGCCAGCATTGGTGAGAGACTGGTACGCCTTCCCTCGGGAACTCGTGCGTTCTGGTCTCTCGCCAAGGCTGTCCAGGGGAATTTCTGTAAGCCGTCTTTACCATCTTTGCGCAGGGGAGATGACTCGTTAGCCCACACCGCAAATGAGAAGGTCGATCTTCTAGGCTCTCTTTTTGCGTCCAACTCGACTCTGGAGGATAATGGTAGTTCACCGTCGAATATCCTGTGCGGTGACACCTTCATGTCCGAGATCCAGTTTCGCCAGAGATCAGTGCGTAAAGTGCTGCAATCTCTGGACGTTCACAAGTCGAGTGGGCCTGACGGTATTCCTCCCATCGTGCTTAGGACATGCGCTCCTGAGTTGGCACCGGTTTTAACGCGATTGTTCCAGTTCCCCTACTCCTTAGGCATTGTCCCGAAGTCATGGAAGATTGCCACAATCCACCCGATCCTAAAGAAAGGTGATAGCTCAGATCCGTCCAACTACAGGGCGATTGCCATTACTACCTTGTTCTCGAAAGTCATGGAAACGATCATCAATTGCCAGCTCATGAGGTATCTTGAGGAGCACCAGCTGATTAGCGATCGTCAGTACGGCTTCCGTCAGCGTCGCTCAGCTGGTGACCTTCTTGCGTACCTCACGCATCGATGGTCGGTGGCAATCGAGGGCAAGGGGGAGGCCCTGGTGGTTAGTTTGGACGTGGCCACGGCCTTTGATCGGGTGTGGCACAAAGCACTTCTTTCGAAGTTGCCTTCCTACGGGCTGCC
The DNA here is from genome assembly GCA_029849275.1 of Papilio elwesi. Taxonomy (NCBI): domain Eukaryota; kingdom Metazoa; phylum Arthropoda; class Insecta; order Lepidoptera; family Papilionidae; genus Papilio; species Papilio elwesi. The sequence continues at coordinate 3,498,858 of CM056709.1, forward strand.
CGAGAAACTATGCGCCTGGATTTCCAGCTTTTTGGAGGGTCGGAGCATCAAGGTCGTTGTCGACGGTGCATGCTCTGACCCGAAACCAATTAATGCTGGTGTCCCACAGGGCTGTGTACTGTCGCCCACCCTGTTTCTTCTGCATATCAATGACATGCTGCAAATTAGCAACATCCATTGTTATGCAGACGATAGCACGTGTGATGCACTGTACACGGCCCGCGCTAACGTTTCTCGGGCTACTGCCGCTGAGAACCGGACCAAACTTGTGTCTGAAATGGAGATCCTATTAGGTGAAGTCTCGGATTGGGGTCGACAAAATCTTGTTGATTTCAATCCCAAAAAGACACAAGTCTGCGCCATTACCGCTAAAAAAGAACCCTTTGTCGCGAATGTACGTTTTGAGGGCACTCCTCTGGTTGCCACAGCCAGCATCGGTATTCTCGGCGTTGACATATCGAGTGACGTTCAGTTTCGTGGTCACTTGGAAGACCGTATGTACCACGGGGAGTGTTCCGAAGAACTGTTTGGAACGATTCCTGCCGCCGAGTTTCGTCATCGTACGACACGACAGACCGCCAGGTACCATCCACACCATCTGGATGGCTGGCATTCCACAACAGTGCGGTTCTCTCGACATTCTCTCGACAACGCTATTTCAAAGAGCCCTTAGGTATAAGGCTCAAGTGTTAGTGAACTTGGATAAAATAAGGCTTCGCCCATTTTTTAAATAATATTCTAGGACATATTCACATACGGCCATCTTACGGGCCATCTTATCCCAAACTAAGCAGAGCTTGAGCATAACTACCTTTAGCTACTAGTGTTGTTGATAGGGTCGTGGTGCGTTGTTTTGGAGATTTCGGAACCTCGTCAGATTGTAATCGGAGGGTATATTATTATCCGTCAGGAGTGAGCCGAACTGAACGTATAATTAAAATTTTAACATGACATTTCCCGACAGTTTATTAACTGTAAAGTGAAATCGTCAATTCGTGATATTAAGGTTCTATCTTTAAAAAAACTTTTGATATATGACATGAAGAGAAAATGAAATTGGTGCAATTGGATTCTGTTTTACGAGGCTACGCGATATTTACCCAGCGGCGAGCACTGGAACCGAATATTAGGTTACAAGTATTTTCTGTTACTGGAGCCCGCCAGCCACAGACTAACGTAACTCTACAGAGGACTATATTTCTAAAAGCATCGCTATCAGGTAATGTATGCGCATTCTGAGTGTAAGGAATGCGGAGATGTTAAGGGTATTTCACATTAGCGCTTTTAATTGAACGTAATAAATGGGCCAAACATAATTTTAATAGCCATACTTTTTTGCAGTACTAGATGTTATTAGTAGTAAATGGATTAATGTGATAATATAAGATTATTTATAGATCGATAGTTTTGGTAGGCGACGTCATAGAAGAACTAAAATCAATCAGATTAAATAAATAAATATGCGTTCACGCCCGTAACCCAGAGGGGTAGGCAGAGATCATGGATTTCCATTTGGCGCGATCCTGGCACACCTCTCTCGCTTCTTCCACATTCATACATCTACGCATGCATGCTAGTCGGTTATGGGTGCTCTTTATATCGCCCTTTTTAGTAAGTCATTAATCTGATCGATATAAGTTCTCCTAGGGCGTCCCCTACCAACACTGCCACTCACTTTTGCAACATAAATTTGTTTTGTTATTCTACCTACCAGATTAGTGACATTTTATTTAACAACACTGGTTTACGTTACGTTTATTTATTTAGATGTATTTATTTATACAATATCAAAGGACTTTAAATCAATCTATTGATCTATAAAAGAATATAAAAATGTCTACTGTACTTAAGTAGAATAATATTGTAAGGAACTCGCCAAGACGATTTCTGGCGTGTCTTGTGCCTTTAATTTAATCTAATTGTACTGGTGCGGCGCATAACGAATGCGCGCCTGATTGCCGAGTAAATGTACTAGCCAGTAATCGCTACATGTTTCAAAAAATAAAAAGCTACCGCAGGTATCGTGTGAACACACCTTAGTGTCCTGTATCGGCGGCGAGACAGGTAGCCCGATGTTGGCTAGTTGCAGTGGGCGGTTGAATTTACATGAACATTACGTTACCGCGGTAAAGGTATTCGTTTAGGCGCGAACTTAAATGTTCTACGTAATGAAACTGCGCGTAAGAAAAAGGCATTTAGCATTCGGGACGTGTTAGCATGCCTGGATTTCTTATTTTGAAAATAAATTTGCTGCGGTAATGGTTTATAAGGAATGTCAGTTAAATTTCTTTTTGTTTTATTGATATGGAATACGCTATGAGTAAGTAGTAAGCGCCAATAGCCTAATGGTTTAGAGTAATGAATACCACTCATTCACAACATGGCACGACCATGTGGTTCGAATCCGCTATTCGACTATCGTCGCGAACCATTTCCAACCAGCCAACCATTTTTAATGGTTAAGAATGGTTAAAAACTAATATTAGTAAATTATTTCGATAATCTACATGCCCGAGGAGGGCTGGCCTCAGGCAGGCGGCCGACAGGAAAAAAAGCTGTTGCTAAAACTTATTACAGTATACTACTACGGTCGTACTGCGCCGACCACACATAAAAAGTGGGAGAAGGGCAGGGAGAAGAAGAAATCCTATAAGTGAGTCCTAGAAGAACTTATATTTATATCAGCTTGGTGATATTCTAAAGAAAGGGGACATTTATAAAGCCCGTAACCTATGAGAACACACTCTGTTTGTACATCACGAAGAACTGTCGAAGCGAGATGTGTGCCATGGCCAATTGAAAATCCGTAATCTTTTGGCTCGTCTGGCAGGATACGTTTGTTTTTTCGGTAAAGTAACTGCCAGGTAAAAATATTTATCTTCACAAAAAATAGTTAAGTACTATTCGACTTTGCGATGATAAAAAAAAATTGGTCTATGTAGCCGAATGCGCTAACAGTCAGTTTCAAATTCTCCCGCTGCAACTATGTTCCAATATAACTGAACCAAACTACATTTGCAGTTCATTTTTTAGTCGTTATTTATGGTCTGTTATCTTTGAACTGTTACCTATATATGTTAATAAGTTTTTTTTCTCTGAAGAACCTCATTTATTTAAATTACAGGATGTTGCCCGAGGCTTCGCATGAGTATGTTTCACATTTTCCTCGGTGGAAATTTTTATCGAATTATCATTAATCAACATTACAATCCATGTTGAAGATTATGCTTTTACGTATTTTCCTATCCGTCAGGAAGAGATTAACTTGGTTCTCATTAGGCTTCCTTGTATTTTATACTGCCTGTCATTTGCACAGTCACGTGGTTTTGTTATATATCAATTTTCATTAAGCAATTATTGCGGGCTCTATCACTGTGATATAGAATTTACCTAGTGTTTGTTGTTTACATAGTAGATGTATAGATTGATTAGATAATGGTCATTATATAGTGTTTTGCCAGTAAGCCATCCTATATAATGATCAAAACATATACATCGGTCCGAATAGGATTAGTATAAAATGAGTGAAGGAAATGATGAATGTAAGATGGAAAATTGTTATATATGTGTGAATGTCCCGGGACTTCCTAAACAGCTGAATCGATTTTCAAGATTTTTATGTGTGTGGCTACCACCACCCGGAACCAAAAAACATATTATTGGCGCCGGGAGATTTATATTAATAGACCCGACGCTGATAACGGGTTTCTGTTTTTTACAAATAACGAAAAAACATAAGCTGAATCGGCTAACGGCAGACAAGACAATGCGCAACGTCACTGGGACCGCATAGTCTGTATATAATTAATTACAGCCATTTTTATGATCATATATTACTGAGAAGTCTTTTTTAATTTGTCTCGAATATAAACTTGCAAGAAAATGTTTTCAAAGTACCTTAAGGCGTCGTAATTTTTATGCATAGGCGAAAGCCGAGCTTATTATTTATGCGAGAGAGTTTGCGTTGTAAGCAAGCGTTTAAAATGCAAACCTTATTCGTGCGGTAGTCCCTTCGAAGCGTTCTTAATACATTTGTTTATTTATGATGATTATAGACTTCTAATATATTTCTGCACCAAAACAAATAAAAGATTACAAATATATGTCATAAACGAAACATTTTCATAGGAAAATTAGAATTTTTACAGTAAAAAACATTTTATAAGACTATTAGGGCTGTCTATCACAGTTAAACATGTTGACATTAGCATGTTGATTCAAACTAAATAAGATTTTTCCCGTAAAAATTTAATCTAACTAATAATAAACTAGTTACCTGTAAAAATACACCCGTATAAAGTTTAAATTTTCCTCCCTTTATTATTAATAATAAGTGCATATTTTGAATATCTATAAGAATATCATGGCTATATGGAATTTATAATGGCTATAATATAAGAAATGTATTATTTAAAGGTATTACAATCCCAAGTAGACTTAGGTATTCTATGTCAAACGTACGTATATCATTGTAAAAAAATTATCTATTGTAAGAACATAGAACTAAAAGAACGCTAATTGTGACATGCCTGCCAACATGACAATGTAGAAAAAATAACAAAAGAGCGCAAAAAAAGCGCGCCTAATTTGAAAGTTGCGTATACATATAGACATATTCGAATGAAGAGCAAAAATAACATAGCCGTCGCGTCCGTGTAACTGTAACCTCGCAGTAGAATAACGACAGACCTAACACGACAATTCCATTCACATAGGGCTGTCACTCATTAGCATATGTACATAAAGAGACGCTCATTGGGCAAGCGCGCGCCATGTTTGAATTGCAGACATTTTGTGCCGCCATTTTTATTAATTAAAACACCGCGCTTTTTTTTCGCTTCTCGACACGATTGTTTTGAAAGTTATCTTAATGTGCGGTATACAGGATTTATCGGGCTGACGATTTTGTGGCACATTTTTATTGTGAACGTTGGCGATGCGTTCGAAAAAATCAAATTATCTGCATTTGAATATCAAATTAAAGAAAATGCAATAAAAAAACCCAATACTAGTGACATTTAATTAAACTAACTTTTCCCCATGCGCGTTAACGGTAAATTTGTATCTTTTATTTTATGTATTAAAAAGTTTTATGAATTTATTTGAACTAATATTTTAGTAACAAATATTGTTCAAAGTAATCTTAATAATACGTCGTAAAATTTCATGTAAACATACAAGTTCAAAATTTAAATTGCATCTGTTATTTTTAAGTAAACGAGCGAGAATTTATTGAAATACACAACTAGCATTTCCTATCGCCGTATCGGTTTCGCCTTGCGGCGAGGTGGATTCGGATCTGGAATATCCTCCACCATACTTACGTGAAGGTGGACGTTGAATATGTGAAAGGGATAAATATACTTCGCTATATCTGCAGGAGTCAGAGGGTATAAAGGAAAACGATATCTTAAAATAGGTTCTTCTGAATACATGTAAGTGTAATCGTTAATTCAGAATTACGTGTATTAATCTTATTAGATTTAGTAAAGACACGACTGCATGCATAATATATAAACTCTAATATCAGAATAAACATCAATGTAATGTAATGATATATTTAACTAGTCACCTATTATATTATACTAGAAATTAACAGAGATATAGCCAGCAAAAGGAAGCTCTTGCAAACATCGGCTGACTCGATCGGCGAAATCCCACGAGTTCAAAGACTGAACTTAAAGGTGTACTTCTGTTTCGTCTACTGATTGAGGTGCCATTCTCTTTATCATGTTCATCCACTGTCATTTTTGGACCATAATGCTCAATGAAGAATATTGAAAATGATTGTAATGTATAATTCAATACATCATTGAGTTCGGTTAAAGAACTTTAATCGCTCGTTTGAATAAATTCTATACGATGCACACTGCTATTATAACGTATTTAAATGTGTAAAAATCTGAGTTTTTGAACAAACTCTAGAGCATAAAGCAATCGCGAAGCTATTAGCGTCAGCGGCAACGGGCGTAGCACGTGAAAGAGTCCGTAAACAAACGCTACAGTAATATCGAAGTTCTGAAGACTGTCGAGCGAGCGCAGATTTGACAAAATAACGTATTCCACGCCCGTACCTCCGGCCGCGACACAAAGCGAGTAGTCGTCACGAAAAGCTCCTTTCCTTCTCGTGTAAATAAAAATACTCGAATATATTGAAGGCCCAAGGGATGGCCGAGCCCTCAGGCTAGATTTGGCACGGTGCACGTTAATATTGGCTACTTGTGATAATCCTATTGATGCTATGATACGGTAAAAACTCTATGATATACAAAGTTTTATAGACATTAAAATATTTGTAAAATATAATCAGAAAGATGTAGTAAAGATTTTATCCTCTTCTCGACCATGCAAATTAAATCAAATTGGTATAAAACATCGATTCTAATAAAATATTTAAAATAACCTGAATGAGTGGAATGAATGCAGATTAAGAATGATTGTTGTATCAAAATACCCTAGGTAGTTTAGAATGTCTTAAGCTTCATGACGTAAAATATGTTTTTTTTAATTTTATTTATAATTACGACAAACAATCCAATTCCCATTTAAAATCCACACGAAAATCGTCAAAGTAATGATGCACGAATTTGCTATTTGATGCTACGATTTTGTTCTATCGATAAAAATGCTAATGTCCCATCCCTCGGAGATAAAAGAGGGGTGGTAAGGAATGATTGCATTGGAGGCTCCGGCTTCGCCTGGGGACTGTAAGTGGATTCAGGTACTGGTTGCTTGCACAATGGAGCTTTTCCCCTTGACTCTCTACGTTCAAGGAAATTTGGGATTTAAAACTGTATCCTAAATTCCTCGCTACGTTAAAAATAGTTTCGGTAGGAACTCTAAAATGAAATTTATTTACCTTTCACGAGAATAAATGTTTCAATACAGTAACGTAGTTATCTTTTTAAAATACAATGAATTTAGTTATGAAAGAACTGCAAGTCAACATATCTTTTGACAATTTCGAGAAATTAAAGACCATCTTTTAATTGGGTTTCAAGGCCATTCTTTACATTGGGTGACTGGAAGAGACAATAAATAATAAAAATGTAAGCTGGTCATTATGTTTTAGAGACAGATCTGGCAGTTTTTAATTCTAATTTGACATTTAAGAGGACTTACAATGGGTAAGTCCTCTTAATTAAAAAAAATGCAGTTGCGAAACTGTATATTTTTTAAAAGTCTTGAAAATTTGTACATTGTTATAAAACTCCAGCGGTGATATATAAAAATAAATTAAAACAGCATACATTAAAAATATCGGTTTCATAGTCGCTACATCGATTGAGCTTTGCATCGGCGAGCGATAAAAGACGAAATTAACAAGACATAAAATTTTAACGTCTTCATAAACATAAATTGTGTCATTATTGCCTCCAACGAACCGACCGATTCCTACTCGGCGTCAAATGTTTCATTAATTCATGTCATAACTTACGCATTATATTCGGAATTTAATCACGCATCGGGCTGATAGAATCGTTAAGGCATCGATAAATTCATCGACTTACCCATCCCATCACTAATAATACTATCACGAATAAAACTTCTATCTCCTGCTAGTTCGATTCGTATTACTTTAACAACTTATTTTATGGCTTTATACCAGGTTAGGTGACCGTGAATAGGGTAATAATCAAATTTATATTTTGTAAGTCTCATTTACCTTAACTGAAATGCCAAAATTAGTTGAAAATATTTCTTTAGATTAGATTTCATTTTATAAACTACAATCTAAACTTTCACCAAGTCTTTGACATTATAAGATTTAAAAGATCTATTTCGCTTGGCACAGGATCCAATAGAGAAAGAGAGGGAGAGAGAGCTTTAGAGCTTAGTGAAACGATTATATCAGAAATAAAAAATGGGATTTAAGGATCAGGGGACAATAGTCAATTAACATAATACATTATATTGTGCTTGTAGGTAATACACATTTTTATTCAGGACTAGAAGTTGCCCACGGCTGCGCACACATTCGTTTCTTATTTTCCTCGGAATAATATTCGAACCGAACTGAATCGAACGCCCTTCTGGAATTGTTTGACTTTAATAATTAGTTATAATACTAAAGAAAATTGGCTAAAATGTAACAAGGAGAGTTTTAGATATGAATGAGGGATATTTCCGTAGCGGTAGGACTTAGAACAGATTCCGTGAAAGGTGGCATGATAAAGAAGGGAATGCCGACTGAAATAACAGATCATAGATGGAACACGAAAACCCACATAAAATGAGGAAAGGCCAGAGAGGTTATGAATTAGATATAATATTTAAACTAAATCTACTTTGACACATATTTACTTAATACCACAAGATAAGTGAAATAGCAAGCGTTGCCTTTATTGTGAACGTTTTGAATTTCCCATTAGTAGTGCTATCTGTTGTTCCATTAAGTGTGACTGTCGCAGTCCTGAGAGACGTGGATACCAGACCAATGCGCTAAATGAAGCATTAAAGCAAAAGTTAGTTGGGGTAGATTTAAATACAATATTTTGAACAGCCATATACTTAACCGTAAACAAAATAGCAAATTTGAAGATTTTTACAATAAATAATTACTATATAAGACTCTATATATAACTCTTATTAATGTTCAGGTACTTTAAAACTTTGCATGTAAAGTATTTTATATTCCAGCTAGATATTGCTCACGGCTTCGCACGAGGTTATCTTTTATTCTCTTTGCTGGAAATATTTATCGAATAAACATGTATCAAAAAGTTGCTATGGTCAAAAGCATGTTACTTATTTTAACTATAAATCACCATGGCAACCGATGTTTGATGTTTTTAATATCCCTCAGGAACGGTTTATTTAGGTTACCATTAGAGACCCGACATTTTCCATGGCCTATCATTTGCGAAATCACGTATTCTAGCCAGGCTTGACCGATCTTATAAATATTGGTATATGTAGCAAACTGTCAAGCCGTTCTTAACCTATATCGAGATGCATAAAGCAAACAAACTGTTTTTTTTTTAGGGAATTTCAAGCTATGTCAAAAAGGTTGAAATCCAAAAGAGAATTTCATTATCGCAATCATGTACGAATTAAATTAAATTCTTCGGAACAAGTTGAGAGAGTTGAATTATTTAAGGAAATCTGGAAACCTTATGGTTGTGCAGCATTTCGGTGAGATCGGTACAGGCGGAGATTATGCCCGGCTTACCGGCTGGGGCGGATGAAACTTATGATAATGTGAGCCCTTCGCGGACGTTACGGGGTTTAAACCCGATTTCGGATTTACGAAATCCAGGTGGCGATGCAAAGTTGGGCAATACATACAAACAATGGCCGAAAAGTTTGTCCTCACTTTTATGGGCTTTGTTTTCGGTGCGGACCCCGTTGTCGATACTACTACTGGTCCGAACGGACCGATTTAGGAATATTTCACTACCTGGGATAAAAACAAAATACTTTTAGATTAAATTAATGTGTAGTATGTATGTATTTATCAAGAAAAAATAAGATAATCATTATTTCATTATTCTTAAATGACCGACACTAATTTATAGAAACCTATGAAGCTAATAGCTATGACTGAGGCTTTGACGAATGGAAGCCCATATGACGACATTTTATGATCATTACAAAATATCTATATAAATTTATATATATATACTTTAAACTACTGAAATATTTAAATTCCTGAAAATAATATTTCACGTAAAATTATGATACGTTTACATTGTGCAAATTACATGAGCCCAGCTTACAACTAAGCCCCGCTAAGTCAGTAACGACGGAATATGCATACCAATACGTAATGTATGCAAAATAGTAAAAGTAAGATAAGTACAACGTAACACGCGATTCCGACATTTTGTTACCATTTATACAACTCGGGTATCGGTCGTGTTACCTCGAAAAAGGACTCATATAGTATAATCAATCTAGGCAAAATATACTCTGCCTTCATCCAGTTAAGGTCGAAATTCTCAAGTTGATAGATGCAATATAGGCGTTTGTTAGAAAATGGGGGATGACTAATAATAATAAATGATGGGTCAAGGGTGAACCGTCGATGAAAATCAAAGAAAATTAGAAGTGTACGTAGCAAATTCGTGGGGGAATTACAGCTGTAAGTTCCAAAACAGCCATTCTTTAGATTTCCTGGGCGTGTCGTGGCGTTGTTCCGTTGAGATTGGAGCAATAAATCTGCATGAAGGCTGCTATTTATTCTTTGAGGTTATTTATATAATTTGGGACACGGTTAAATTAAATGAATTAGCATTTGTCGTTCCAAATACGAAATGTCTTCATTAGTAAATTCTTCAAGACTGTTATATACCGTAATTTTCTTTAAGTATTTTCGATTTACTTGTTTTTCAACGAGTGTGCTCGGGTAAGGTCGCCGTCCGCTTTTAACCTCTCTATATGACACGAATGAATCTAATACCGTACTTCGAAGATGGAAAATACTTTCAGATGGGGCCTACAACATTTGTCATATTAAAATATTTTGCATTGGCTGGGAATCGATTTACGGGACTACGGCAAACTATGAAACCTATTTTGGTGAACCGCTGGCTTAACTCGTCAAAATTTTTATTTTATACCATGAAGTTTTTATTAACTTTATAATAAATATTTGCGTGTATATTATGTTCAAAGGATATGATTGTTTAAATGACGAAATTCATTTAACTCTTTTCTCGACACTAAACCAGGCTTTTACTGTTTTTCTGTTTATTTATTTTTTTGTTTCTTGGCCTTAGTTTAGGTCGCGGTTTCCTGACTGACTGCTGCTTGTTTTCGACACAAAGTTTGTTTGAATATCTGTAACCAATAGTATAATTGGTTCTTCGTTGGAACTTTATTTAGACATTCAATGTATGTACAGTGTAACAATAAAAGTAATGTGTACTAATATAAAAAATAATTACGAAGAAACTAAAGTAAATATCAATAATATCAAATATTTTATAATTAGGATTCCTATTAACAGTAAATCCAATGATTGTATAATTATTACAACAGCGCGAGATCCATTTGTTATATCCACAATATCAAATTAAGAAGAAAAAAATATAATATCAATGAAATAAAGTACTTTTTTGATGCTGGTTAAAAGGCAATAAAAATGTTAAAAGAGCATCTTGCATAGAAATTACAGTCCGATGTACAAGAGTGTAAAATAATAACGAGTGTCCCACCAGGCTTTAGTCACGGGGACCCCGCATTCCACAGTCAATAGACCGCGACCAAGGGTCTTTTGTCACTACCGCGTTATACAGACTAAGGCAATTCATAACTCCTTTGTTTTAATTACATCTGACATGGAGCCGTGACTTTTTTACGTTGAGCAACTAATTACCTAACGTAAATGATCATGTTATAAATATCAAGAGTACAGTATTAAGGGTTAAAATACGTAATCTAAAAATACTCCGTTAAAACATTAACTTGCAAATGATTTTAAATATCACATAAATGGGGTCGGTAAAGAATTTTCTCTAAAAATATTGAGTAAATCAATTCAGGGCTTCGCATCAACTTATCTCGTGTTTTTCTAATAATATCGGTAAATCGACACCCGAAGTTAAGAAATCGAGCCGCCACTCCAGCCCGTCGGACACTTAATTAAAGTAATATTGCGTTACAATCTCGTCAAGTGATTAAATGTGCGTTCAATACGAATCAAGTTACACTGCGTTAAATGGAAATCAGCGTGATTTAAAAAAAAAACAAAGTTATAACTTAGAGAGTCAAGTGTTGAGTTCAATTTCAAGCCGAAGAAAATAATGTTACAAAAGTAAAAAAAGTTTGTTCTGGTGCGAGTCACCTTGTGTTAAAGCTAGTTACCGAAGAATCTGATTGTTTCCCCCGTACTACATTTAACCCACTCAACTCGCGTTAAAAACATAAGGACCTGGAGCTGGTTCTTTGCTGTCTTCATCCAGTGGATCCTTGACCATCATCGGTACATGTTTTGCACTATCCGCCGTCTTGTATACATGTGGCCGCCATTGCTGAACTTTTTGGCTGAACGTGTGTCCTGCCCACTGGCACTTAAGTTTAAAGATTCTTTGCAAGTAAAGATTCTATTGCTATTAAAAAAACAATGTAACTCAATACAGTTAACTGTATTCTTAATTATTTATAATAAGAGAATGAAAATATCCCAGCAATGTGATATTTCAAATTGTGTGTTGTTGTGTGGTACAAAATAAATCATATAATAATATGTCGCTACAAACATAAATTGTTTTTTTTTTGAATTTTATGTAAAATTCGTGAAGAACGCAAAGGAAATATAAAATTTATTACATTTTATGTTAAAACATTTTAGAAGGGAGTGAAAACAACCAATAGAAGATGTTTCCTAGCCCATTCAACTTCCAGGAAATTGTTTGTGACCTTTTATTAAATTATTGTTAAGCATACAAAAATATATTAGAATTGTCGCGTATTTCTGTTCAAATTAATTTTTTCCGAAAGATATTTCAGTTTAAAAATACAGGATAGCATATATATCTATAAATATACTAATAATATATTACGTCAGTTCATATCTCAGTCATTATTAAATTTAAATAACAAGTAACGTGATAACGAACGACAAAGTTACATAAATTGGACCACGAGACGGAATTTGACAAATTTGCATACGAGATTTACTCCAACACTTTCACATGGCGTTAGGTTTAAGTTCATATCTGAATATTACAGCCTATTTCACTTCAGATTGACTTACAAGTAGAACGTTGTTCTCCTTTAGTTTGTAAAAAAGTAATAAAATAACATTCTATTTTTATGTATAGTTTAGTTGGTAACTAATGAATTTTCTTTTTTTATAAGTATTTAGTGTCAAATGTTTTGAATCATACCTTTCATAAAGCAATGTGAACGTAGTGACGTTGTGTAGTGACACATCCGTAATCATTAAGACAGCTTTCTTAGGAAACTAGTAAGCCAGATGTCAGATAAATATCTACATCACTGCATCGTGATGCTACATTCATCACTGAGAATGTGTAAAGATAAACGAAAACACCAGAACTGTTAGTACTATTCTCATTTAACACAAAAGATTTAACGTGTGCTGGTTATCGCTACACGTTAGCCCGAACATCGAAAGCCTTTCTCTGAAATGTAGGTAACCTGGATTCACACAGGCCACAGATAGCGTTGACGCCGGCTCGGGGCCCAGGTTTTAGAACATTTGTATGTAGATAAAGGAAGAGTTAGACATTTTAGACGTTAGTGTTACAGTGGCCGGAGAAAAAGATTTAGTTTTTATGCGCAATGAATTGGAATGAGTTTTTTTTAAAGTTGCTCCGATTCGATTTAAGTTAGACCTTCGATATGCTAAAAACATTTACCAGTTAATATCCGTGTATGGTAGAGGTGGAAACGGTATAGTAAAAGTGGCTCAATTAATGTAATGCCTATAAGTCTATCCATCAATATGCACAATGACCAGTAATACAAATAAAGCAACAGTAATAATTATTCATAATTAAGTAATTTGGTATTTTGAAACAACTGTTACCAGTGGCTCTAGTACTGTTAAATGTATTTCCGTTACGTCTTTAACTTTGTGCAAGGTTAATAAAGTAGGAAATGTAAGGAAGCTGAGGTAAAGTTCAAGACAAATAATTTTTCAATTCATACACACAGATGAAAACAATATCTTTGTGACTATATAAGAATCATAGTGCCGTAAAGTTCCAGTTACTTCGACTGTCGATCGTATGGCAATAGAACTAATAGGTTTACGTGCTGTCCGTTTACAAAGCCACTTTAAATGACACCGACAACATAAGTTTATACAATAAACAACTTTGTAAGGGCTGTACCGACCAAGTGTCGACCTGTGTGATATTTGCGCTAAAAAGATATGCCCTCATTTGCAATGGAATTCCAACAACAAGTTTTTTTTATCGTTCTTTAAAAACTCCGTGTGGGGGGGAAGTTTACTCGAAACACTCAGCTTCAATCCGATCTACATAAATTTAAATTACTAATTCTGAGAGCACCTTTAAATCTTGCGGTAGCGAATATCGGCCGACAGATAAATGAGCTTATGAAAGAAAAGAGACTAAATAAAAAAATGTATCTTTACTAACAGCGGACCACACAATGGTTGTCAATGTTGTAGGAATAGGCCACTTTTTTGTTTCCATACATTTAAAGAAATAAACTATCAAATTAAGTTATAACCAAAGTATGTCAATAAAAGAAATATAATCTTCCTGCAGATAAAAATAGAAGAATTTATTTGGCCCCTTCCTTACAACATTTTAAAATTTGATGTTGATCGACACTTACAAATCGTAGACCGCTATTATTGTGCCTGTGCCTACTGTCAAACTCCCACGGCCTCGTACCTGTAAAATAAAAAGAAAAAGTTAAAATAAACAAACAACTGGCCGGCAAGAATAGAGCGTTCAATAATTCATCTCTCCCCGTGTATGTATCAACCATGTTTAAATATTTGAACGAGCTTATGATTCGTATGCACGCCAAATGTGTAATTAAAAAGTTGGGATTTTTATTTAAAGCAAACAGTTAAATAGATAGAGCCGGCGACATTCAGATGCAGAGGGAAAGTTTAGGAGTGCGATACAGAGTTAAAAGCCAGTACGAGTACTATTACTTTTGTTTGAATTAAATAAAGTGACGTATTTTTACATGTAACTCCCGTTAATTAACATCGGATTGCGGGAATCTAATAGTGAGTTGTAATTCTCTTTCAACACATTTTCATTAAGAATTTAATTTATTAAATTTAGAAACTGAACTTGTTTTGTGGTTCAGTTGGAGCCATCACTGCGGTATTTTAAGACTTAAAATTACCCAAAGAAAATATACCTCAATCTAATAGAACCCGGTGCATTAAGGTTTAACAGTAACTATTATTTCTGTTGTTATGTTATATTAAAATGACGATTGTTGTGTCATAAGACATGCATAAATATATGGATACAAGGTACTACTAGATTTAAATCAAATATTTGTGGATCGCAAGAAAACCCAGGTTGTAAATAAACTGATGCCCCTTCAAAATATACAGCAATGTAAATGTCAACTGTGGTAAAAAAAAATTATTTATTATTTATTTGTAAAAAAAAAATTTACAAAAATATTACTACAAGTTACCAAAAAATAAAGCGACAGATTATTTAGTCGACGTATGAATTCTTCATGATTTGAGCTTCTAAGAAAGTCAGCTTATACTGTGACTACTGTATTGACTTATGGTTTGTCAGTCAATATTCAAATTCAATGAATTAAAAATTAAAAATGGTTTCAAAGAAAACTCGTCTAATATCCAATTCTTATAACATTTAGACACGGCGATCGGTTTAAGGTTGTCGCAAAGGGAAGTTGAAAAAGAACTTTTTAGATTGCAATTCGCGACATAATCGGACCGGTAATAGCCCTCGAAGCACTATCATTAAATTCGTAAGGCCTCTAATCCTAAAAGAAATCCACCAGAATCCCAGATCGAGGGGACCCTTTTGAACAACTTCAAAGTCAACCAACCCCACGTTTCCGACGACCGAAAAAATTGCACCTAAAAAGCGTCGACACTACAACCGATTTTCAAATCCCCGCATTCAGCAATCTAAGAAACAAATGCTCAACCGTGCAATTTAGACTGTATTTCCGGCAACACGGGTTACATTTTAAGTTAACAAATATTTAAATTTATTCATTGAACAAGACAATGTAAATAGGACTTTAAAATTATCGGAGCGAGAGTTGAAATCGTTGTGAAGCTTCGCACCAGGGGTGCTCAACTGTTGCGATTTTTCAACGCGGCCCGCTGAATGACGTCTGTATATTTTAGTAGTTAAGTGACAGATGGGTGAGGGCTGCAAACTATTTATTGTGCCATTACAGTTCGGTTGGCAAATGCCCCGACGCCGAGTTGGGAGCCCGACGGCTGAGAATCGTTCTCTCAGTCAAGCGCGGCCCGCGTCCTCGCAGATATAATACAATTGTACATTATTCGTGTAGGAGTTGGAAAGTTATCGGTGCGCGTTATTGCTGTTTTATTTGTTGCGTATTGACGGATAATAAAAGCGGACCGAAAGCCAATTTACTTTTATTGTCTCGGTCGTGATATAAATTTCAATCTGTTTATGATGGATGCAAACGTGAAATGTTCTTGACAGTTTTACAAGGCGTACCTACGAATGATTTGCTGCCGATATTAAATATGCGGCATTTTTTATAGTTTCTTCTATAAAATACTATAAAGCTAGTGAAGAGCTTACGATGATGACGTATTTTAAATCAAAACTTACTGTTCCATATGACTATGTATGGCTATATTTGTACATTTTTAAAAGTTGGTTTTGACAGTAAATCGCTTTGTAAAAACCTATTTTAAGTAAATAAATATGCACTCACGTTAGTAGTAAGATGGGTAGGCAGATATTACGAATTTCTATTTGTTGCGATCCTGGCAATTCTCTACGTACTTCTACGCATATATGCCCGTCGATTACGGGTACACCTACTTATGCCATTTATATCCTTATTACATATTTATGTTCAAGTAAGTCGCAGTGTGGACAGACGCCGCTCCAGAAGAACTCATATCGATCACATTAGTGACATATTAACCTAAGTTTAATTGAACTAATAAATTTTTTCATCGAAGTTATAAAACAGATAAATAGAACGAATAAAATAATTGCAGAACAAAATACGTATTGAAGTGACAAGATAATAAAAATATTACACAACAAAACGGCGGAATCATAACCCAACATCTATTTTGTAGTAACGAAACCATTTGAGGTTATTATTAGATCAATTTAACGTTTCCAACAATGCAGATAAGCGTGCCGAAGACAATAACTCACGACCATAAATCAGCAGCCATTATTTAACGATACCTCGGCTCGCATCTATCAATTTTACAGCATTTAATAAATGTCACATCACTATGCGGGCTCCAGGATACCACAATACCACTGTTTACTACAATAATAAAACAATATGCTAACTACTAAAAGAAAGAAAATTACTAAATATTTCATTAAGATCATAAACGTTATAAAGTTTTACGACTACTTACTCGATCGAGTTTATAAAAGTAGCAATCAATATCTGCTTTTGTTATTTTATTTTGCAAATGTAATAGTGGTATTGAACCTTAAAAAGTCCTACGGGGCGCAACATCTGACACCCTAAGGTGTTACATATGCCTACACGTTCCGACTCAGTGGATCCGTTAATTTTCGTTTTCAACTTTTAACCATGTCTTTTAAATTCTAAGTATGTTAGAGATCCATACTACTATGTAAAAAATATGTTTGAAGAATAAGAGATAGGGAAGTCTATCCAAATCCAATTGACGATTGCTAACATTGGCATTAGATGAGAAACAAAGTCGAAGTCCGTTTCGTCGTGCACGTCACTAACAAATACAAGCAGATGACATATCAATTATTTTTTTATTAGTGGTACAGTGGTTCATATAGTACCATATACAGATTTATTACAGGGTTTTTTTAAAAGCCATTATCTGAATTATTCATGCATTCATTATTTTTACGTCAGACGACATTCGGGCTTAGAAAGGATCCCACGCTAAATCTCCAAATCAAAGTAACACGGTAGACTGCAATAAAGCCTCGAGCTCGCACTGAATCTATTCAAACAACGGTAAGCAAATTTCCCTTTTGTGAGGACCCGGGTTAATGCAAATACTTACGAAAAAGAAACGTATTCCCAAAGAATCAGTAGGATATTGCTTCTTAAAGACCAAATCAAATGCAGGCCCCTGAAGGACCTGCCTCTTTGACAGACGATAGCTAACTTTATTCGCATACACATAAAACTCAAAATTGTTTAGAAGAGAGTTGTTTAACGTTTCTATCAGTTCCAAGCGAATGAACCACAATGTCGTTACTATTGCGATATTGACAGTCATTAGTTTGACAGTAGCTTTGACAATAGCGTAAGATTATTCGTTTGTTAATGATCGTGGTGTACTTAATTATTTCTACGCCATTAAATAACTGGGAAGCGAAGAAGGACAAAACGTTACGACAGTAGGAGATCGATTTTGTTTGTTTATCGATTTGTTTGGTAATCGCATTTGTATCGGTGTCATTTATTATAGATTATGTTCTTTCCTATAGTAGAAGGTGGCGAGCACGCGGTGCATACGGTGTCAAGTGATCGCTGAACCCATAAGCATCTGCAACAGGGGGTGCAGATGCGTTGTCTTCCTTTAATGGTGAGAGGAGAGATAAACAGTAAATGCTATTTCCCTTTCCTATTCAATCCTTCCACCGTCAGACTAGAATTGGGCCTCCGGTACCTCGCTCACCAGACTTAACGCAGAATACTTATACTTCACGCCTGTCTTCTATTCGCGCAGCCGATGATGCTCTTGTGGGCTCGACCACTATACTTAATAAAGCGATATCTGGCAAACATCTTGCATGTACGTTCGCTTGACTGTTGTTGCTTTTTGGGAGAGTAAAATCAATATCGTATTTTTCTGAACATATTAATTTTTACAAAGCACCCGCATATAATAGAAGTATTAATAATATTGTTACTTATATGTCACAATTATTTTCCGTTTATCTACTGAAATTTACTCGAAACTTAAATAACAGTTACGGAAACTAGTAGACAAAGAAATCGTAATGACAAGTTCTATTCAAACTGCCTGTAATTAATAAAAACAACCACAAAAGGCATAGGAGAACGAGATAGGGGGAGAAAAAGGGCCGACACCAGAGCCCCCTTATACAGAATTCAATTTGTTTAATACTACGGTACCTTCCAATGTTAAATCCGAAAATATTATAATTATTGCATTAATAATACAGATAAAAGTAAAAAGTTTACAAAACGAAATTAAAACTTTAAAGGTATACGTGAAGTTTAATGAATATTTTCTTGTCAAGAAGTTTTGTAATCATTCCTAGTCTTATATCGATTACAAAATTGGTGAACCCTTGAAAGGGCAATGAAGACAATTAGCTAAGTGTTGAAGACGGCAGCAGCAGTACTGGTATGAAGTAAAGGTATTGTGAGTATTACTAATTTCCTAAGAAAACAGAGATTCGGGAGGCAAAAGCCGCATCTCTCATCATTGTCGTATGTTCATGTTCAGAAACACGATCTTATTCACAAAAACTAAGTTCAGCGAAACTAGGTCCTGCAACTAGTGGTTTCTCAACGTCAAGTCTATTATAAATCACTTGCTCATTTACCTATTTTTATAATTTATTTTTCAGCGTTTTTATCTTAATGGAACTACTTGATGTACAGCTGTTCCATGTGGATTTAGTTTGATTTAATGTATTATAAAAAAATGTTTAAAATGATATCACATAATTACATACATTAAGAAATAATTTATAATAAAGATTAAAGCCCTCTTATATCATAATCCATAAATATACATGTAATTATAAATTCCGTCAACAGGAAAGGGTCTTTCGTTACGAGTCTGCCTCGACACTGTTGGGAATTCATTAAAATTTGATTCGTCTAATAAATTATTTTCTTAATAGACCGCTACCGGCAAGCGTAGCAATTATCATATAAAATTAAGTCACACTGTATTCAAACAGTAATAAATTGCTTTTCATTATGTAAACTATGCATTAAAAGAGACGTAATGAATTTCAGGTCCTAAAATTACTCTTCAGTTACGAACTAACCCAAGTCAAACTTATGTACAGAATATTAATTAGCGAAATCGAATAGATATATAATAACTTAGATTCAAATGCTGGGCTTCACTCTAAAATTAAATCACTAAAGCTCTAAAATAATATTGGTACGTCCGATAGTCAAGTTTGGCTCAAGACTTAATGCAACCTTCAAATTTTAGATCGAAATTTTCAGCTAATAATCTAAAAATAATTTGATGAAATATCTAATGGCGTCCAACGGACTTGGTTACTTCCGATGAAACATTTTTCTTAGCGGTTAAAAAGTCACTGTTTAAGACCACTTTAAATGATAACATCAGCACAACAACACAACACAATAATTCCGAAAGCATTACATAAAAAGAATTATTCAGGAAGTCAAATTGTTAGCGCAGTATATCCGTGTGCTTTAGTAATAATTAGTAGACATGGAATCTATATTTAAAGATTTAAATAGATTACAAGAACACACTTCCAAAGGGAACTGCTGATGAAAAATCCATTGGGTACTTAATCAGCCATTTTTAAAGATATATATATGTCTATTAAAATTTCCATTAAAAGATAACAGGCTTATTTCCCGTTACAAAGTTTTATTTACAATACGTGACGTGCAGAAGAATGTTTGTGTTAGCACGTTTCTAAACATTATCGTAACGTATTCGTTGATGTTCGCTTTTCCTTACTCGTTTCTTAAATTCTAATGGAAATTATTACTTTTTATAAAACAATTTTATACCGTTGTTACTTTCAATAAAAACCTTATATTACAGTTTCAATTTAAAACATAAATTAGTTTTCAAATTGAACATTATTTTGACCTCATCTCCATCTAATTACACAAGTTACAGATACATTCTTACATTACAAAGGGCGTTTGATTTTTAGATATCTATGAATAAATATCTGTGTTTGTTTGCTTTTTTAAATATGATAAAATATTAATACACAAAGTAAGAGTGGCAGATATTTTAATTATCATTTGTTGTTATTACGAATACGGCGGTTGTAGATATTATTCTGAGATATACAAGTTGTCTTTATAGTAAGCGAGTTGATCCGGTGAGCAGTGGCGGCTCAACGGTTTAGCCCTCGACTTACGTAGGTTGCGGGTTATTTATTTCATCACCACTGCTCCATAAACGGCGAAGGAAAACATCGCGAGGAAACCGGCATGTTCTTAGAACCACCAAATACGAAGACATGTGACATTCGCCAATCCGCACTGGTTGGATTACGGCTCATTCCCTCTCTCGGAGAGGAGGCCTGTGTCCCTGCAGTGGGGAACATTCTAAAAATGGCCGATTTATTATTATATTAAATACCGTATTTGTTGTATCGATTGCTGGACGGACTGCGCTTCGGCCGATTCTTTTCATTGAAACACCTCGAGATCTGCGATTTTCATTGTTTTTGTTGTATAAGTTAAGATCTATAATGTACTTATTTACACTTCAGATACATTACACTTGCAATATCTTCAGACGTCCATTACGCCACGGATCCACTGCGGAAGAATTTATAACCATCCTGGTGGTCCTAAGGTTAGGTGAATAGTTTTATTTCAATATATTCACAGACATGAAATATATTGACTTTTTATTAATTGGAAATCCGACTTAAACGCCTGCATGTTTAAAGGGTTCAAATTAAACGTGAATCAAGCCATTGGTGCGTAACGTTGGAGCGAAAATCTTAACCTCCGGACGTCACCCTTCTCTGAACGTACAACCAATCAGCCGGTACGAACGGTCTACGCATATAGATGAATGCAACTTTCGATATTCGTGCCATATAAGCCTTATTACTGAACGATAAGACACAAATTGGTTTAGCACGAATGTTATACAACTTTGTTATTTTAACGTAGATTAAGTGGGCGAAGAGGTAACTTTCGGTATTAAGACTTAGAAAGCAGAGCAAAGTTGCGCGGAACGAAAAGCTTATTTCAAAAGTTTCTAGTTTATATTTACATGCGTGCGTGTTTTATTTTCTTTGGCATATAACAATTTCCATACATGAAGAATAACATGTACTTTACATTTCATTAACATTAACATGAGATGAAATGTAAAGTATTGTTCATAAACATTAACATAAACGCATTGGAACATGAGTAAGCTCCAGCGTTACTGAAATCTTAGTGGTAAGTGGCACATTGGTCGTGGAATGGAAAGGCAATAGGCACAAAAGGCTTTTGAATGGTGGTCACGTAGTGTCCACAAGGGTGTCTGGTGGTTGGATCTGGTCAAATTGATAAGACAAACAAGTTATTTTAGGGAAAAAAAAACGTAAAATATCCGCGTCAAGACACGTCCACTTCTTGGAAACAATACACACGAATTCAGTACACCTATTAATACATATATATGTAAATAGTTGCTACCGTCGAAATCGACTTAGAGTATCGTCATATCAATTCTATGTTACTCTGATTTTCTTTTTACATGAGGGGTTTAGGCATAGACTGTTTAACTCTTAAAACGAAGTTACCAGTCTGAGTCGGTTTATCTTTGTCATCACATCCCTCGAGATTCCATAAAATGTGGGGTCCGTAGTTTGGCGGAGGGGCAATCGTTCCGTGCTTATGTTTTTAATGGCTCATACCGCCATGAATGGAAATATTACCGAGCATTGTGTTCCGTGGAGACAAAGCTTTATCTGGTCCCGTCTGGATTCGGGCTCGGACGATTTTTGTTTACTGTTGATGATTGTATCCTTCAAAATAAGTAAAAAGGATATATACACTGTCGGCCAGAAGTTTGAGACCACCTTGAAAAAATTACAATATTGAATAAAACTCCAAAAGTTAGTGCTCTACAAATTATTTATTTACCTTATTAAATAGGGAACTTTTTATGCAACATAAGATAACTTAAAAACAACAATAATTGCCATTATTATTAATAAAAAAAAATATTATTTAAACTAACTTTTCGTCGAAAAATCTTCCCTTACTTTTATAACTTTTTTGACCAATCTTGGTAACCGGGCTATTAGTTTATTGATAGTTTCTTGTGAAACATTGTCTTAACTCTCTTGTAAAGTCCTACAGAGGTCTTCTTTTGACGTCGGACAATGACTACGGACGTTTCTGTCCATCTCCTCCCACATAAGCTCTATCGGATTGAGATCCGGACTCTGAGGGGGCCACTCCATGTTTTTCAAAACTCCTTCCGTCTCTTTGTGCTCTAAATATCCCCTGCATAGTTTAGAACTATGTTTTGGATCATTATCTTGTTGGAAAATGAATCCATCTCCAATCAAACGTAGCCCGGAAGGAACAGCGTTTCGCTCCAGTATCTCTTTGTACTGCTCCTTTTTCATTATTCCTTCAATTTTAACCAAATCTCCGGTCCCATAGCCAGAGAAACATCCCCAGACAATAATAGAGCCTCCACCATGTTTGACTGTTGGCACTACACAATCTGGGAACATCTTTTCTTCGGCACTACGACGTACAAAAACTCTTCTTTTCGAACCGAATATTTCGAACTTTGATTCATCAGTCCAAAGAACTTTTTTAAAGTCTTCTTCAGTCCAATATCGATGAGTAAGAGCCCACTGCAGACGTTTCTTTTTGTTTTGTGTACGTAACAGTGGTTTACGAACAGCTACGCGACCAAACAAATTGGCATCTCGAAGTCTTCTCTTTACTGTTTGTCAATGATACAGGTTCCGGTCGAGTTTTATTGAGTTCAGCTCGAATTTCCGGTGCTATTTTCTGGTGTCGTCTATTACGCTTGCTTGTTACAACAATGAAGTTGTCTTCGCTAGAAGTGGTTGCTCTCGGCCTCCCGAGCGCGGTAGGTCTTGATGACTGCCGGTTGTCTTGTATCGAGTTATTGCGTTATGAACACAAGTCTTCGATAACTTCAGCTTAGCGGCAATTTCTCGTTCAGACTAGCCTTCGTCGTATAGAGTAACGATGGCGGAAAGAGTTTCACTGTAGATTTTACGGACTTTTACCATTTTTGGAGATCTTCACTTGACAAAACAGTAGCTCAGACTGAATAGATTTAATTTTTTTTTTGTGACTGAAAGGTCACTGTTTGCCTTGACGAGGCATTTACAGCTACACCGGGCACGAGGCGGCAGGGCGCAGAGGGCGCCTAGCCTAAGCCTCTTTAAGAGTAACGAATAGATTTAACCAAGACTAACTCCTTAAGTAGCCATGCTATGAATAGGATTTATGGCTTAAAATATTCCTAAATATTTATCAACGCAAAACAATAACCAAACAAGTACAAGGGAGCCGCCCGCCATATAATATAATGACAATTGCAACACCTGGTCCTTACGCGGCACTCATCTGTGGTAAATAAACAATGCACATTTATGGCATAGTCATTGTGTAAAAGATAAGAGAAATGGTGTTTAGACATTCAAAATGATTAGTAGATTAAACAGGTGTTCATATTGTTATCATACGCAGATTTAAAATATTTTGCAAATTATAACCTGTGTACAAAGAGGTCTCAAACTTTTTCCGGCAGTGTAATTAAATACTTTATGCATAATGCTGAGCGCATTTATATTTTATAGACATTGTTATATCTCCTAACGTACATACATACCAACCTCGAGGGAAGTGGGCGATGCTACGCTTTATTGGACGTGTCGAAGGCCACGAAATTTTTTGAGACTATAAGCTTTATTTCACACATCCACCAACCCGCACTGGGCCAGCGTGGTGGATTACGGCTCATTCCCTCTCTCGGAGAGGAGGCCTGTGTCCCTGCAGTGGGAACATTTTAGAAAAGGCCGATTTATTATTAAGGTTAAAGTTATCACACTCAAAGATTATGAAGTAAGTACGTATTATTTAAAAAAACACATATGTTTTCGATCGTTGACTAAGAGCGTCGGTTAAATATCACGTACAAATGGAATATCAAGTAAAAATTGGAAGTCTTGTATTGGCAAACGTAGATATTTTATACGGTCTCTATAAAACGATGACCTATTTAGTGAAATTGGATATATGTACATATGTACATATATCCAATATACATGTACCAAAACCATAATACATATGTATATTATAGAATAAAGTTATCTTCGTTACGAAGGGCGATTAGACGTTACCTTTTTTATGGTAATAGGCGGCAATCGAGCAAGCATGTCTGTCACCTGTGGTACGGTTGCGATGTTGACCTTTTTGTAGGAATGACGAGGAATCATAATTAAGATGCATTTTAAGTTTTTTTTTTGTTTTTTTTATGGAAGTAGGTGGCAAACGAGCAAGCGGATCACTTGATTAATGGATGATAATTGGTTTCGTCTGATTAGGCAGTTAGGTCGTGACACTTCATTTGAAGTAGCCAATACATACAACATACTGCTAAATGCGTCAATATCTTCATAAAATAATTATGTTTAAAACAATCTAAACTGTAAAATAACTTAAATTATTAATCAATATTTAAACAAAAGTTGTAATATAATTTTAAAAATTGACTAATGAACAATCGTTCAGAAAATAGTGACAACGCTGAAACGATTTTACACAAACTCTTGCTTTTACACAGATAAGGTCATCCTTAAATAGCTAATAGCAGCTTGTGTGTCCCGCTCGACTATTGATTTTTTGTAAGTGATTTTGGATGCTAATTCGAACGTTGAAACTTTTAATGACTAGTATATATATATATATATATATATATATATATATATATATATATATATATATATATATATATATATATGTTTTCGATCAGATCTTACAAATTATTTTACGTATAAGAGACAAAATCATGAAGAAATACCTCGTCAGACGTCGAGTGATTTACGCACGAAGTCGCAAACTCAAAATGAAAATATGGCGGTTGTCAGGCTCATGTGTGTGCAGTGCTTATCTAGAGACTTCGTGAAGAGTATAAGTTAAAAGTAACGACTTGAGGAAGCACATTTTCACTCTAAGCGATGACGACACTCCTCCAGTTAGGGTGTGATGATCTCTTCTTGATTAATGGCGTTACATTATCACTTGACGATTGTGTTGTTATTTTATCAGAATTATTACAAGAAGCTTAATAGTAGATTACATTTACAAAGTAAGAAATCATTCGTACCTTACACAATTAATACCAGGCCAAGTTCTAATTCCTCTGGTAGATAACTTAAACCACAAAGGCTGATGGAAAAAGGTTTCAACAACTGCCAATCCGCGGCAATAGATGTTTCACATCAAAATGGTCACCTCAAAACCTGAGTTAGCAGGCGTCACGTTAAATAAATTTATGACAACACAAAACATCTTTTTACAAAATGTAAAACGAATCAGCAAGCGAAATACAAGCAGTCACTTTATCTCTTAATGTAATGCTAATGTTGGGATCAATCTCGCCTGGTTCCGTGAAGACGTCCGCGTCTAGACTAGACTTAGTGTCAGACAATCTGACTGTTACAAATAGAGTCGAGACGGAGCCCGCTAAAGTGACTGGAGACGGATTGCATTACGCTCGGCGTAATCTTTGTCAATCTTAAGTTGAACTGAAGCGTCAGGTGACTGCGCTTATGGTCGGGTGCCTGTTTTAATTTGATTTATACATAACCATACAGAAATAACCTACGATAGTTAAGTTAAGTCTTACAATAATACTTTTATTTAATTTGGTTGTATTTTTTAATGATTTTTATGTAACTTATTTTTGTTCGTATTTATGTTATTGTCCGCATTTAAATCCGACCAGATGGTGAAAAGCATTTATTTGCTTTGCAAGCACAATTGTACTTTATTTCATTAGTAAGTTTTCAATAAATAGGTATTAGAAAATTCAAATCATTCGTAGTAATAAAACGATTCAGTTACATAATTTCTTAACTAGTCGGCGACTAAAATATAAATAAAAAGGCTTTAGACCTGATCCGGTAATGAGCCCCACCTGACAGGTCGGTAGCGGAAAAGGTTTTTAATATCAGAAGACCAGCCGAGACAAGAGTGAGAAATTAAATGGCTCTCATTATTTTTTACTTATTAACTTACAATGCCTCGATGAATGTGTGAAGTTCGCATATTAGCCCCTTTTTAAATGCCTTAATAAAAATATTAGTGAACACAACGCCGAGCCTGATTAAAGAGCTGAGAATGCTCAATTAAACTGGTTTTATTTGTGAGGTTTTATCTCGACACCTGCTTGATCGTCGGGCGTGTTCTCACAAAGTACATTTTATTGCACATTTTTGTATTTAAATCGACATGTAACGATAATTATATAGTCTGCTGCAGGAATAGCACCCCACCTTTCAATCGAGCAGGTGTGAGATTACCTTTAACAAAAATTTAGGCGTACATTGTTGTTTTATTTTTGTATTATAATTTACTGTCCGAGTCTGTCCTTCCATACGATTAGGGATGGGTGTTTTTTTAATAGTAGAACGAGGGAAATGAGCAAGCGGCTCATTTGATGTTGTGACCACCGTTGCGTATCGTACATGTCCGTAAGAATGAGAAGAGTTAGGAATGTGTTGCTAGCCTTTGTTGATAGGTTATGAAAAGGGAAAGAGTCAGGGATGAGAAGAGAATGGGGTCTACGACTGCTGACTCAGTTAAACAAAACGTAGAAGAGTATTGATCATCGACAGATTGTGAACTTTGTCAGTTTATAATATGGCTAGTGATAGTCGGCGGCGTGTACGTATCTACATCACGATCATATCGTGTGAGGTCTTGGCACTTCCCCGGTAGACCGACCCAAGCATTCAACACCTGCTGCCGAAGACACGTCAACAACAATAAATTTATTCAATTAAGCTTTATTTACGTTTTCAATTAACCTAAAACTTCAAAACTTTATCGATACAGTTTTTTTATCAATACACACCTAAAATAAAATAGTCACAAAAATCGTAATCCCAACGATAGTACAAGCTCGGTTTACCTCCTGCAGGTTCAACGACCTCCAGCCCCTGCGGTGGGGTGACACGCCATTGTTTGAGGATTCCAATATTTGTAAGGTGTTAAAATTTATGTCGTGTTGCGAATTTCAACGCTTCCGGTGTTATAACACCGTGTACAAATTAACACTATTTACTGTTTAAGGTATGAATGATTACAGTAAATACGGTAGTTTAAATTGGTTGACGGCGACGACGGTCTTAGTTGATATGTAGCGTTATTTGTACCTATTATATTCATGAGTATATTGCGCATAATATAGCGCACTAATTTTTCGCATTTTATAGTATATTTTTAAATTGTATGAATAGCTATCAAGCTGATTGTCCTGTTCCCACTTAACGTGCGGCCAGCAGAACGGTTTTCGTCTTCCAAAACGATCTATCGTCATTATCTCAGTCGTCACTACCTTCCTAATCATGTCACCTTTCACGTAAGCCATCATAAATTCTTATGCCTACCCTTACCTACATACCCCTCCACATTCGGAACTAAATCTCTCCTTGTCGCATGCCAATCCTCCCCACTCATACAATGATCTACCTACCATCCCTTAGATACAAGTTGCGATCTTATCCATTCGAGTTATTCAACTCAACGTACGCATTACTGCAGTATGCACTCTTTTTTATATGTCACTTAGCTTTAATAGCGATGACATTTCAAAAACTTTAACCGTATAGAGCATAGAGTTTAAGATTTTTAACATAGTTCTTGTTGTGGCCAACAACAACTATGTTTTTACTACAAATTCAAGTACTAAAATCCCAACGGATGCCTCAAATACTATATCGAATTTCAGTTTCCTTAACCGACTATATTCTAAAGCTTTTAGATTACCAATAAAACTTGAGAAACTTTTTTCATTTCAGCGAAACGAATGATATTTTAGTGTTAACACGTTAGAATATAAAATAGCCAACGGCGATATGCGTCGCCTGGGTTCATAGGCACGAAATAAATGATAACGAAGAGCATGATTCCTGTTCATATAAATTTGATTAACTTAAGGTTCGTTACAATATACCGCAAATAGGCCCACGAATGGAATTAGAAGTCATGATCAATATACCCATTCGTATAAAGAGCTGATATTGATTCGGGCACTGGCCACTTACGGTTAGTAATCATACATGCGGTAGCTCGCCCCGGGGGCACAATTACATGTACCTAAGGCAAATTTCCTCTAACTCTGACCTACGGTTCCTCTACTGCGGTAGCGGAACAGTTATGGGAGCAAATTAAGTAATACGCTATGTACACGGCCGCTATTTGCAGTTGCTTTGCCTTGTTCACGTATGTAATGACGAGTCTGGAATGTTTCAGTTGATTATGTGAAATAGGAAGTTAACGGTTCACATGAGTATTTCCTACCGGTAAATGGGTGCTTCCATGTTAAACGAATTTTTAGCGTATAATAATAAAACATAGAAAAGCTAGCAGGTATAATTTAAAGAGAGGGTGATAGCATTTTCTCTAAAAGAAATTCTAACAGAGAGTAGCCCCCAGCACATATTGATTGCGAGTCCCGCAACTATTCGCGCCAAATGAAACCAAATTAGTAAATATCCAGGACCGCACGCCCATTGAATACGCTAACACAAAATACGTCAGTGGCATTGGATAGCACCGAACACAAGCTGTGTTGGAATTTAACAAAATATTTGTCACCATCCCAGACTGTCGGAACGCCCGCCACCGATTTTGGCCGGATCGATTATTACTGACTCAGGAATCCTAATTAACCATTATAAACGTTTCCACTGTTCATTGTGCTCGGGAGTTGCAAGGTTTCGCGGGTTTGCATTCAGTAATGGAATATATAAATAATTAAGCTGTGGTAATAATTAATTTGCAGATCTTAGTTGGTACGTAGTACCAAATGATAGTTTTTGTAGGGTTGTGTGTGCTTTATCTTTCCTATAACTAGCTGTTCTTTGTATTTCTTTTAACTTGCTAGCTTATTGTTTGCTAGGCCACGGTTCATGGACTAGTCAAATGCTTTATAACATTTCCCTGGGTTCACGCTGGCGAAAACAGTCACTGAAGTGTCTATATTATTTATATGAATGATTTCGAAAGAAAACGTGGGTTCCCCCCACGATTATCTTACGTAGTCCATCTCTAAATCATTACGCTAGAATATTTTAAAAAAATGTGAATTGCTTAATAAAATATTTCATCACAACCATTTTTTTGGATTGACTTACGTTTCCGAAACAACTGCAAGAAGCCGTTAATATAGTAAAAATCAGTTATGTTAAATTTATATGATAGAAAGGCGAACATTTAGTGATACAAAGCAAAAAGATGTAAAATATTGCTTAAAAAGTAAACAGAAATCCTTTTTTGTGAGTTAATACCAAACTCATTGACGATTCCGAAGAGAGAATGACTTTTTATTTTTGCCGCTAAGTTGTATCAAAGGCCTTGTTAGAATTGAGAGAAACGCATGGATCGTGCGGAGGCGCGTGTCGATCATTTACATATATTAAGAATCAGAGCTTATTCAAGTATGGAGACGTCTCCTTCACGATTATCATTTTGTTTGGGAGTGTTTTACAATTGAAATCATGAAACGAGCGAGATGCCAGGAATGGCGAATTTCATATTAAACTTGTGACATCATATATACCGTGTACATATGTATATTGGATTGCATGGGAGTTTATTAATTTGAGTTATCGCTTTACTGTGGTTTACTTGTCAAATTTAACGTAATTTGAAAACAACTACAAAACCTATTAAGTAACAGCGATCTAAACTTTAACATTATTTTTCAACCTTAACTGAAGCCTAACTTAATAAAATCAATTTGTTCCCCTCAAATTAATTCTCGAATACAATGTTAAAATCAAATATAAATTATTCCAAAGTTAACTTTGACATACAAATAAACAAAATGTACACAAAATAATTTACTAGTTACAGTTTCAATATATGTATTTCGTTAATCTATACCTATAATAAAACTGTCACTGATCGCTGTCTGTACATGTAAGATATTTAAAAAAACTATAATTGGGGCCCTTTATAAATGCAATAAAACCCAAAACAATGAGTATTAGAATTTTTGTCTGTATGGCTGTTTGTCTATGCGCTTGCTAATCTCAGAAATGGCTTAACCGATTTGGATGCGGTTTTCACGAATGTACTATATCATATATAGATAAAGTTATATCAATTTAAAGAACCATGTCAAACATTTGTCCGAAAAAAATGAAATAAATCTTGTAAATAAATATGTTTCAATGTTGATGGTTGATCCATACGTCCACTTCCAGTACACAATAAATCAATAGAGGGGCAGCCCTATAGCGTTTGGCGGCGACGCGACGGGGCGGCGGCGGCGACTTAGAATTCGATAGGGCTGGTGACATTTAAATGTCCAACCTATTCGCGATTAGGTCAATGGGTCTGGAAGAATAAATTTACATCTACGACGAAACAAGGCAACAATCGTTGCTTTCATCGCTGGATACTGTGACATATACACTCTTAGTGGAGCACACTGGCTGACAGCTTCACATCCGCCACCGTTGGGTGCGGACTTCTGATAGAACTGCAGTAACTTGTTAATAACAGATGGTTGTTTACATAACTCTCTAAGTTACGGGCGTGAGCGTATATTTATTTATTTAATAAACAAACAAGCTGAACATAATAGATACTAACGGAACATCTATTTCATGTAATAGTGATTCAATTTATTTCACTATTTATTGCTGCAGATTGACAACCCTAGCAAAAACGTATAGCCGGCGCCAAACGGCTCTGGGCAGGGCTAGGCTCAATTTATAGGTTTATTCAAATATTTTTTTTCTTTTTATTAACTTAGTTGATTGACGTATAGAAATATACATTCATCGGGCTTGTATCGTTTTTAAACAGATATATTGATACTTCATTTCGTTACATAACCGAGAAAGCAAAATGCCTAGACTTGTGACATGCTTCTGCTTCTAAAATCATATCAAGTACTTTGTGATGAGATAATTTGTTTCATAACTTCGTGTTTGCCCGACTGACAAAAGTGTAGTGTTTTTCGCTGACACTTATCTATGTATTTGTCCGTTCTATAGTGATCTCCTGTAGCACAAACGGCTTGAACGACTATGAAGAGATTTGTCATTGGATTTATATTCTTCTGGGGTGTCATAAGGGTACAGTCAAAAGGATTTATTGTGTGTTTGTTTTCTTTTGATTATTAAATAACCCATTTATAGACAGATAGCCGAAATCAAAGTCTAACACGGACGATTTAAAAAATACTGCTGTGTTAAGAAAAAATCTCTGAAAAGCTCAATTTAAGATTAAATCACTGAGTAATATAAAACACAAACAATTGGCATATTATACAGATATATAATTGGCAAAACGAATTTAAAACGTTTAAAAACTTTCTAAGATTTTTGTGATTGGCTAGGTAAATAACAAAGGGTACTGGCAGCCTATTGGGTTACCAGCTTCTAAAAAGATAGTAGTATAAGACCTCTCTCTCTTTTTCTCTCTCTATTTTTTTTGCGTTTAACTTTCCTCAGTCCATTAAAGGTAGGCCACGTATCTGCAACTCATAAGCTTGCCGTGGATGCCTATGGGTAGCGGTCACTTCATATCGTTTGAACTACTTTATCGTTTTCCACCTTCTGCTATAAAAAAATCCATGCTGGTCATGTTAAACAGTAAGTACATACTTATATATATATACACATTAATCTCGTAAGAAAGAACTACCTATAACATAACTTTAATAGCTAGAACTCTGAGCTATTAATTCATAGGTCAGAAATATTACTACGTAAAGTGCCCTGACCTGTACTAAAACAGAACTAAAAATTACTGTAAATCATTTCTACCATAACACAAGACAAAAAAGATTAATTACCTGTTTTATGACAATCGCAGTAAAATATTATGTCCCACAGATAAAATCTAATTTATTATGGTACAGTAAAAAACGGAAAGGAGAAAAAATAAAAAACGTTCTGTCTGTACGACAATTAAAACAGTTTTTTTTCTACTAGTTTCCATTTCGAAATAACTCATGTTGAAGGGACGTCTGGTCTAGCTATTAAAAAACATTCAGTTTTATTTTTAGTTTATTCGACATTGTACTTTCTGTCTGTGATTTAAATTAGCCGCGACGTTCCCTGTTGGAGCGCATAATTTACCCATTCGGTCATTGATTTCAGCAACCTATCGACTTAAAACTTTATAACTATCAAGATAAAGTTAAATTTAGATCACGTTTGCTCACCTTTTCTCGAGAGCAAGGGACAGTGAGATCGACATATGGCGATTTTTGTTTCGACTTTTTTCTCTGAGTCAATCTCAGAACTGCAGTCTATATTTTGCCAGAGGTAATGAGGGGATCAAAAAGGGACGTTTGAGGACTGATTGTTTCTTGTTGGGATTTTCGATTTGAATACAATTGAGTGATAGTTTTGTATATTTTTCTTATTGGGTGTTATCCTTTTTTATGGATTTCTGAAGAAACTTTCGCTTGACATATTCCTGACAGTACACCAACCACGTTATTACCTTATATTGATTTTTAACAAGCAGCATGCGTTATAATGCTACGTAAAGAAAAAAGTCTTCGCACGTAAAAAAAGAACTCTTTTTATTAGTTAAACCATAAAAATACTGCAGAGTTCGTTTTCGAGTCAAACACTATTGTAGCCGCGAACAATAAATGTTTTGGTAATAAGTTTAGCTTTAGATACCACTATTATTTAATTTTTGACACATTTAATGTACATAAATATTTCGACCGATGTATGTACATTCAATAATTTTTGATTGAATTTTAAAATACGACATTACATAAACATTACTTACTTAATATTCCAATAAAATATACTTGAACTTATTTACTTGAAGTTAATGAGTAATACTAAACAAGAGTATGGAGTATTTATCAAAATTTGTACAATCAGAACGGACCGCATGTATTTCATAAACATCAACTTGCTAGTAATAAAACGGCTCAAACATTTGTAATTCGATACATAAGACAGCCATCACTAATTAAACGAATACTGTTTAATTATACACCCATACGTCCTATCATATAATGAGATTGATATTCCGGCTAGTGATGTCCCAACGATATTTATTTTAAATATCGATATGGATGCATATGCATGAACTTTTCCGTGAAAACGCAGGAGCGACTCTCTTTATTCTCACAGAATACCAGACGGAGATGCCGGCGGCTTAACAAAAGAACAAAATACAGCCAGTGAGTAATAAGAACTGAAAGAACTGGCTATAAGAACGACATTAGTGAAAACTGAAAACAGTGCGAGAATAGTTCATAATAACTATTCAGTAAAAATAAACCTTGTGTCATAACAACAAATTTAAAAAAGTTGGTCGAAACTCGTTTAACGCGGCTAAAGAAGTTTTCACTTCAATATAATGAGTAATAAGGACGGGCTTCGTACAGACGAATATCAAAACCAAATATTTATCAAGAATTTCAAAATATTCTTTATTTGTGTTCTGTTATTAGAAACGCGTCACTACGTCAAAGGCGATATACCGGCGTTAAAATACTTTACAAGTGGAACTAATTGTCAGGATGACTTTGTTAAGGCGGCTCGGAACAGAAAATAATGTTGTAAAAGGCTCTGTCGGCTGTCAGTTACATCGCAATAATCTCTCGCTGAGTAACTGAAGCCTTTGAATATCGGATTTATTTCAATCTCCGCGGTTTAGGTACCACGTCTTTCGCGTGTTGACGTCGATATTGTTTTCTTTTCTTGTCTTCTCATGCTTTAAGTCTTAATTTTTTTCATTGTTCTATAAACTATTTGGGAGTGATATAATTTACTTATACATACACCACAGGGTAAAAAAAATAGTTCCGTTTCAAATACAAATGCATGTAATGGCATATATTTTGATAAATTGTGTTAAGGAAATCAGAGCAAGAAAAGAAGAAAGTAAAAAGAAGCGTACAAAATTAGTCTGCTGATAAATGAAAGGATCTATAAGCTAAGCTAATAAAATAATATAGAAGGATAAATAGCCAGTACTTCTCAATAAGAACGGAAAACAAAACTACGACACCTGACCTGGTATAACAGCTGAAGGGCGTTGAATTCCGATGTCGACGTTGGCTTTGATATAATCAATGGCGACTGATTGAAGACTAAATTCAGAAGTAGTTCTCAAGAAGTGAACCTCATGCTATATAATTTAGATATGTAGTATGATATAAAAATACCAAAGTCTATTTAAATAATTTATTTCAAGTTCGGGCATGTTGACATGATGAAGAGAAAGTTATGCAAACAAATTTATGTTACATAAGTGAATGGCAATGTTGGCAGGGGACGTCCAAAGAGCGATCAAATTAGTGACGAAATAAAGGGCGATATAAGAGTACCCGTATAACCATCGAGCGTGTATGCGTAGATGTATGGGTGTAGATGAAGCGAGAGAGTTGAATAAGAATCGCACCAAATGGAAATCCCTAATCTCTGCCAACCTGTCCATAAGTTGCTAATTTATCTAATAAATCTATAAAATTGATTCTTTTTTATTCCTCTTAATCTCAAATCTTAAGCGTACCAACAATTCAGTAGGGTGAAAAAATAATAGGGTGCCGATGAAAGCACCATTTTTATAGAGGTCACAATTAAGAAATATGAGCGTCCGTGTGTCGAATCCGTAGACGTAATTGATACAAATGCTTTGACAACAATTACGCTGAATAGGGGATTGAACGCGCAGGAAAATATAACGTTTCGTCGTAGCGTGAACAACTCTAACTCTACTATTTTTTATTATAAACGAATTTTTATTTTTTTTCAAAATTACATTTGACTAAGTATAAAAATTACATTCTAATATTAGAATATTATAAAGTTCTGAATCTATTTTGTTAATAAAGTTGTTAATAGTTTTTATAAATGCAAGTGGAAAATATATTTTCGTTTCGTTTTAGTTCTAATGAGAAAATGACGACATTTATTTTTGTCAAATACGCATAAAACTTTTGCGTGAGGAAGACAAATGTTTTGTTTGTTAGACTCCGCTTTTACGTAATATTATAAGAATCAACATTGCAAAACGCTAACGTTATTAAGGTATTCCACAAAGAAAATATTTATTGGCCTTAAGCATTCGACAAGGGCTTCCCGTGATGACCAGACAACAATGTCGCCATTCACCCAAAAATTAATAGGTGTTCACCATTCGTCGAGTCGTCGAACAATCAGCGCTGGCGTCGACCAATCTTTGTCCCGGGTACAATATTAAATTAATGTAATAATAAAGTTTAATTTCGCACCTGTCAGTCTGTCAGTGCTTTGACAACGGGGAACGTTTCCATTTCCGAAAATATTTTGTACCGGAGACGAAGTCGGGCTTTTTGAAGTCCAAATTGATTTTGCGTTGTGTTATTAATAACGGAATTAACTCTACGACCTACTTGTATTGTTCCGACATCCGGACTGTTACGATGTTCAACAGACTGTACCTGAAACAGAAAATATATGAGTTATTAAAAATAAAGTATTGAGTGCACCGTTAAAAATACGGTATTACAAAGAATTTTATACACAATCAAAACAAATAAAAAATCTAGATAAGAACAAGTCAGTACTCAGAGGGCCTTTAAAACTGCAAACTGGAAAACTTTGCACACTACTCCTTGCAGCCTGAAAAAACAGTCACTTTAGTTTTTAAACTTAAATGAACTTCATGTAAATGAGTAAAATACCAATAGTCTCGCTTGATGTGAGTGTAAGTAAATTAGGCTTGTGCAAATATTTACCATCGCTTGTTTAATTTAATGTTAATTACAAATAATAACTCTTTTGATCGTCCAGTCGCCTAACCTCAGCGTTGAGACACAGAACAGAGATATAAGCGAGTGATTCTACTGTACCCGATTTGCTCTGTGACTTATTTCTAACAACTCCACACCAATATTATATAAAGCTCTTTAACAAAAGAATCAAGCATATTACTGGCAAGCCCGATAAAATGAAATCTGAATACGGAGGAGTGTATTTCTTTGATTGAAAACTGACTTTATATTTTACATTTATATTAAAGTTAATTTAATTATTTAAATTTTGTTTTACTTAAATAATTATAG
Source organism: Papilio elwesi (assembly GCA_029849275.1). Lineage (NCBI taxonomy): Eukaryota > Metazoa > Arthropoda > Insecta > Lepidoptera > Papilionidae > Papilio > Papilio elwesi. The sequence continues at coordinate 3,535,519 of CM056709.1, forward strand.
GAAACTGGAAGTTTTACTGGAAGTTGGACTATCTATTATTTTTGTCTAAATCGAACAAACGGCGAAAAATGCTTTATAAGTAAAATGTTATCTTATATCTAAATGTAACAAACAATGGCACTTTAAGAACTCTTTTTATATAATTTCTATGGTAGATCAGATACTTTTAACTGGGTGGTCTTCACTCATTTCCGCTTAGTATGCATAATGCAGTATTATATTTAAGCCAACTTTAGGCATAAATCCAAAGACAAACACGGTAAAGTTCCGTCTACACTGGGACCCCCTACGCAGACCGCGTCGCCACTTCCGCCGCTTTACTCTGCACCAAGTTTAATTGTAATCCACACGGTTAGAGCTTGAAGTAACGCCTCTACCAATATGCTAACGTATCCCTAATGCTTAGATAAATTCATTCATCATTACAAAAGGTATATATTTAAATATGTATTTACAAAAAGAAAAGTAGTATTATGTGGTATATCAGTTATTTGTAAAAGCTTTAAACTTTCGTGGTTATTAATAATATAAGTAAGTTTCGTGAGAGACAGGATTCTTATCACGATTAGCCTTTTAAGCTCCCGATATTTCGGCACAGTTGTATGCGCCATGGTCAAAGGCTGACTGGAAAATGTGCGAGTAGACATGTGCCAGATATACAGTAAAAATAAAAAAAAGTCTAAAATCTTATGTATTTGCGTACTGAACTGACTTGATCCTACTCATATAGTGTGAAATAAATATGTAATTCGTATTTCACTTGACATATTTGAGGATGTGTATTATGATCAAAAAATCACGAATAAATATTCGTGCATTTTTTTTTTTTAGTAGGATCAAGTCAGTTTATATTTGAGCAGTCATTATAAATTGAAGAGTATGTTCTGAGCCTCTTTTATTTGATTTCCTATGAAATATTTAATCACATTTTTTTACAAAAGACTTGACTTCTTAATTTACATGGATAATTTAGATACACAGTTCTTCACTTTAAAAATAATTACAGACTAAAACAGGTTTTCTTTTATAATGTGTTGTTACAAACGCTATACGGTCCGTAGATAATTCAAATACTTTATTATCTGTTGTAATATTTACAAGAATTATGGTTTCATAAACGGGCGTAATAAGATATAACTAACACAATTCCATTGGGATATCAGCAATACGAAATTTAGACCTTATAAATATTACATAACTTATCTTGAATATTTCAAGTCGACCTAGATTTTGTTTAATCAGTATATTTAAAATTAACTTGATTTAACTAGAATTAACGTTTAAGGCTTCAATTTTCTTATTTAAATAAGACAAACGACAACCATTGTTGAACTTAAGCACCTTGTCGGCCCGCCCTGATCTAGCAGACTCCCGCAACCAACACCAGATCGTCGGTCTATCTTATGGGACATGTCAATACCCGAGCGAATCGGCTTCGGGTTCTATAGTTTTTATACACTCATAAAGATAATCAAACAATCAAATATTTTGTCTTCATAATAGTAATAGTATAGATAAGATTATTGTAGTCTCTGTTACAATGAACCTTCGTGTTAAATTGAATTTCCTTTTGTTAATTTAAAAAACGAATAAATACTAAGATAAATCTCATAAATGGTTTTGTAGCAATACAATTCGAACAATAACAGTAGGTAGGTAGTTCCGATATGCCTGAAATAGACAGCGATGTCTGTTCTACCGGTGAGTTCCGGCTATCCATCATTGGTACACGGTTCTGAACGTAATCGGTAATGAAGGGGCAGCGGGGAGGGTGGGCTAATGCCGATCAATGCGGGCGGGGGAGGCGCGGGAACGCTTGTATCTCCACTAGGAAGTGTAATATCGTTTGAATTTTAAGTCTGTTGTTCTGAACCCTCGTCTTACATACAAATCCGCCGGTGTTTCCTAATCAGGACGTGCTACGAGACTTTAATAGGCGACACCTGTGCAGGAGTATAGAACTAGGAAAGCAGAATTTCTCCGACTAAAAAGTTTACCTACTTTCGTTTAATAATGAATAAGATAAGTATTGGTTTGCTTGTGATTTAAACAATATAAAAGTTTTTCCTTGTTGGTAAGAAGAAAATTAAATGCTTAGAGATGTACAATAATTTGACATGCGAGCGAGTTTCTTTTAAAGTATAACGAACAGTTTACATTTGTCTCTTGCTTTAAAAAATCATACATATCGCATAAGCTATGACATAAATAGAAACACATATTAACAATCGTTATTGCAATCGGAAATTTAAAAGTTTTTTGAAAATTCAGTATAAAAGTATCCCCATAACACCTCCTTGTGAAACACCGAAACATTTTACGGATGACCCCATAAATAACGAATCGTACACTCGTTTGAGCGTGGCACTCCGTTAAAGCGCCTCCAAAGGTCATTGGTTAAGATTTATGTGGCTTACATCCGCGAACATTGCCATTTAATTAGCATGCGATCCGCTCTTTGTTCAAACGGAAGATGATTCGGTTGACTACTTTGAGCCCTGTATTGTTTGATAGATGACTGTTCCTAATTACCATAGTAATCACATTCGTTTCCTTATTAAAAATACTTAGTTTTAAATACTAAGTAAATTTAATTTGAAACGTTGCGAATTTCATTTTAACAAAAGCGTTCAATATTGTTAAAACATGTTAACTCATATTATACCAATCATTGTCGCTCACTTATAACCATTGTCATTTACTTATACTTAATCTTATTAACATAAGCTAAGAAAACTGAACTAGTCACCAATTAAGTTCTTTAAGAAATTCTTCGGATAATGTCGATCGCTTTATTCCTTCGGAGGATGTGTTCATTTCTGATCCTCTCTATTGTCTTTTGATAGACCTTAGGCGTTAAGCTCTCTATTATAAGGGTCGGCGTTGCAGTACCGCATGTCACCACTGGCAATATGTGTACAATTTTTTGAAATGTCGTCTTTAGACAAATAATTCAAACGTATCTTTAAGTAGTAATTTTACTTCTCAGTGCGTACAAACCTAATTTACATGATTTATACAATTTCAGACTTGGAAAATCTGAAATTTGTCATGTCATATTCAATTATAATTCTCCAGGTGAAGGCATAACTCGAATGAAATAAACCATTTACTACGCAAATTTCAATTGCTTGCTCAGCGACGATTCTAGAACAATCACAATTTACTGTGAAACATAGACACATTAATAACTATATTAAGAAAGGTAATTGTACAAAGTAATCTAACCACTTATACAAATGATTGCGATGAATGCACGAGAGAATAAGAACTTAGTGACGGCGTTCATATTGTATTGATGTTAATTCATAGCACAATAGAACGTTACAATGCATTTTTGTTGTCAGAGATATCACGATCGATTTCTTAAGATCCCTTTATACCTCATTTATTAGTCAAATAAAAATAAATAATTACGGTTCAAAGAACTGATAATACAATATCATTATGATTTAATGACTTTAACAAGGAATTATGTACCTGAAAGCTTCATCTAGAAGTGACAATTTATATATTAATATATAAAGTTAATCATTAGTATACCTTCTATATATTAGTATTTAATTGTTTTCATGCATATCACGGACTTGTTTTTAGTCTTTAAGTAGTATTGAATGGTTTAGTAAAGAAAATCTACGAAATAACTTCAACATACTTTTTAACGGTTTTACAAAAATGAATATTTTTTGTTTACATTTGTACTTCATTCAACTTTAGTGATAACGCCTCAGCGCATCATTATTATTGGACTAGTATTAGTTAATTTTAAAAAACTAATAGGCCTAACTAACTGACACTCCGGGAACAATACGTATCAAATGACAACTCACTCTTTAAAAGTTGATCCAATTAGACTAAAGGAGATCACAATTAAATGGACAGACATACATGTGTACGTACATGACGATAAACATTACTTTACTGTCAATCTGGTGAAAACGTTACTACAAAAAGTAGGAACGATTTATATTAAATGAACAAGGTCTGTAAACAGCCTATCTGTATACGCCGTAATTTGACGACAGTTGTTTATTGCGGTGTTTCGCATGAAAAACTCTTTTCACTTATGAAATATTCGTATTTATGGTAATTAGGCACATCGAGAATTAAAATTATGAGAGAGCAAAGCGAATTTAGCGAGCATAACTGAAATTTGGAGCAATTATCTTCCCCTTAATCGAATTCCCTCGGATGATTTGCCGCAATTATGAAAAGATTCTGATTGCACGAATCTCAAATGATATTTACGTAATTATGTTTCATTATGAAGACGTATCAAAGGCCTAATGGTATGTTCCTAATTGCTTGCTATGCGACTGCTACGTGCTTTATTCCAATGACTAAGCCCAACTTTTAATGGGCGCTAATAGTTTTTTGATATTCAATTGTTGACTATTCAAAAGATGTTATTTTAAATGTTTAACAATTGTATTGGACGTTTAAATTGTTAGCGATGATCCTTATTATTACCCAATATTAAGTTATTTGATACAAACGAGTACTTCGTTTCTTATTTCGATTTATATTCCATGTATCGTATCTATAGTCAGTCGAAACATGATATAATTACATTTCGATTGACTAGTACTCCTACGAGTGGTCACTTAACATTAAGTCAACCACTTTCTCGTTTGTCTTCTTCCAAAAATAGAGACTTCTTATAAGGCCGTATTTAAATAATTTATTGGTATCGCCATATTATAAAATGGTCATAAACTATTGTAATTTCTACTTCTCTTATTCTTCCGTCATTCATATCTTTACTTATTCCTTCCCCTTCTCATATTTTATATAGTTTTCACCTGAGGGCTGGCACTTGTAACTTTTCTAGTAGTTGCAGTATCATCATTTTGTTAACTCGTTTGTTTAACATCGTCAAAAATAGGTAATGGTGTTCCTAAAAAAATATTTTTCGATTCATTTGGATTACGATAAAAGGGATTTTAAGAAAAACTAAATATTTTTTATTACTAAAAAATTTCAACCAAGGAACCTAGTTACGTTCAGTCTTTTTCTTCAAATTCATTTTAAGATTACTTTAGCATTAGCCTTTGAAACCGAGATAGTTAAAACTTTCAAGCAGCGTATGAAAATAACTAGTGAATAAGTTATTAAGTATAAAAGTGAAAATATTAAAGAAACCAGAAAGTTCCGGATAAGAAATCCGGCGAACAAGAAAAAGTTGTCAATTATCATAAAACAAAGAATCCTTGGTGTTTGCGAAAATGAATCCTATTAAAACATAAGGTTAGGTTTAACTCAACGGTTCTTGATAAACCTCCCGATATCAAAGTTGACTTTGTAAGTATATAGCAGAATGGGCACAAGTTGCCAGCGTTAGTTTTTCTGTCCGATGACAACGTACCTTTAAAAGAACACTGAATAGGTTGTTCAATCACGTAGTTAGAGAAGATGAGGTGGAACTGTTCTTTATATTCATTAAAAATAACGGACAAATAATTGTACCTTCTGTACTGAAATGATCGTTAAGCTAGCTATTTTACATAAAGTGAGGTGCCTCACGGCCTTTATGTAAATATGTTATCCCGGGTACCGTGATCTCACTGGGGTCAGTAGGGAAAAGAATATATAATGAGAATATTGTCAAACTTGTGTTATAAGCAGAAAAGAAATTAAAGATTGATTTTAAAAAATTAAAGAAATTAAAACAGTGGTAAAGCTCGCAACAACATCTGTTGCACGAATGGGCCGGCTCAAGCGGTGAAATACCACGACCTCTCAGGAAACAGGCGAGAACTAGAAAGTACTCTGCGTTTCGCCTGATTAGTGTGGTGCCGGATGCCTAATTTTAGTCCTCTTCCCCTTCCTTCCTAGCCTTTCCTAATAAAGATAGGATAGGAACGGGAAAAGGATTGGACAGGGGGGGAATAACGGGAAAAAGGAAATATCCTTTTTCCTGTCTTTACCCTCCTATGTCCAATAAAGGTAGGCAAAACATTTGCAACACATTTGCTTGTTGTGGATGCCTACGGGTAGCGCTCACTTAACATCAGGTGATCCACTTGCTCGTTTGCCACGTTATTCCATAAAAAAAGCTCGTGGGCTGCGGTGCGTTGTTATTGTTGTCATAATTGCTTTAAAATGAGTAGGAATATACATACTTTACAGTCGTGCTTGTGGAAATATTATTCAAATATGAAAAACCAGTCGATTTCACAATAGATCACAATAGATCACGGATATTGAAAATTTGAGAATGAGAATAAAATAATCTTAAGTAAAACATTAATGAATTTATGGTGATATAAAAATGTCAACGTACTTACCACCATTCCGTATAAATTCTTCATTACAGCATGAGATTTAAGTTTTTTTTAAATAATATATATATATATATATATATACATACATCGAAACATCAAATGACCTGCATATTTATTTAATAATTTGATCGAAACAACCATTAGTCGTATTTAAAGTACGTAATTATATTATGCAGTGGCTTTTTAGTTAATACGGGTAAGGCAAATTGTTCGCCATTTTGCGTAGTATTAAGTAGCACTTGTAACGGACAAGAGGGTCCCAGGTGACATCGGCGACCGCACTTCGCCTTACACACACTAACCTGCCTGCCGTCATATAGTAGTACTTAAATGGATGGGGTATTTAACCGGTTCTTTTCTCATTAGCATACTTTAGTTTAGTAGCCTAGGTGTGAAACAAGCATAGCTTGATATGATCACTGTATTAAAAACGAATTACAACTAAGCATCAGGTAAAACTGTAGTCAAGCACATGTTTGTTTATAATAAGAAAATGTAGCCTTAATAAATACTCAGATGAAAAATGTAAATAAAAGATATTAAAAAAAGGAAAAAAAATATTAATCTACCGCACCGTAAGGATTTAAGATATATTAGGGGATTGTTCCCAAGTTCTGAAGGCAGCAACGCTTCAAAGGCGCTTTCGAAATATATCAAACACACAATACGCGTCCGAACAACCTTGGAGGAACTTTTATTGCGAAATTTAAACACCTATTGGAAGTAATAGCCAAAGTTCTCACACGCCTCTTCCTCCCCATCCTACTCAAACAAGGGCAGCGTTAATCGAAAGCACACTCAAAGGTCTTTAAGATAGAGTTCAAATTCGCCCATTCGCGAAGTGAGGCTAATGGCCGATCTGAATTTAAGTCTCATTTAAAAATTGACCAAAAACCTAAGTCGTCTTAATGTACGCGACTTTGATTTTCATTGTTACTAGCTATGCCCCTGCGGTTTCACCTGTCCCATCGTTTAATTTAAACGAAATAAAATTACCTCCTTCAAAACAAGTACAGTACTTCGGAATAGACAATTTTTTACCTTTCATTTTCTTTCTACCCGGCTCCTGGTGAGTACACTGGTAGAGTGAATTCAATGAAAACCTTCCATAATAATTGGGGCTGTCAAATCAACTATAGCATTATTATAATACGTATAAAAGTTTACAATATAAGCCGACAATTTTTTTGTACGAATGGCACGTAATAAAATTACCTACGTATCTACTCATCATCGCACCTCAGTACAGCTGCAAATATGGTTAACGAATGCTTAAGATTAATGAATACCGAAATTTAAGCATAAACGAAACGTGCCCGTTTAGAATGTAACAAAAATTACAGCCGTTAGGTTAGTAAGTCTTTTGCCTTTTTTTGAGAAATAATTGAATATCAAAGGTTTAAATTTGCATTTTATAAGAGATAAATTTTAAGTTGATTTTTTATTCGATCTTTGAGAATATCGTACAACAAACGAAGTAGCAATACGGATGAATGTATACCGTAGAAATGTCAAGTACCTCTTATATTTGGGACTAATCATATTTGTATCAATATAAAATACAATGCGAAAAAGGTTTGTTAAAAAGTAGTAGAAATAGGACAAGAATTTTCTCACAATACTCGAAACGAAATTCGAATAGGCTCGGTAATTTATTCGTCTTACATTTAAGGCAATTCGTGTCCTACAATAAGAAAAGGTAGGTTTTAAGAATGAAGTTACTTTTATCTGCAAACGAGATTATGTAAAAATGTTGAATAGTTTGGGAATGGGCCCCGTCCTTGTGAACTTCCGATGTGAGTGAATTTTGGGTGTCTTTTTTTACTTTAGCGCGTGAAATCACCTGTGTAACAAATTTATTTACATACACTTTGTATGTTTTCGTTGGTTTGTATTATTCTAAAATTAAATTTGGGCAATCAAATTCCCAAGGAGGGTTGGCGTCGGGCAGGCTAGCCGTAAAAACTGTACAGTATGGACTACAATCATACTGTGCCGACCCCACATGAGTGGGAAAAGGACTATATGTATAGTTTGTCATTAATATAAACCGTAAGTCAAGCTTAGAGTTGGCAATTTCTATTTTGAGATGCGCCCAAAACTGTCATAATACGACATCATCTCCTTGCCCTTTTTCCACTCATATGGGGTCGGAACAGTATGAACATAGTCCATAATGTATAGGTTTCGGCTACAAATTTTACGGCCGGCCGCCTGACTGACGCCAACCCTCCTCGGGAATACGGAATTATTAATATCATGATATGACATATATTGGAAGGATTTGGTCGCCTACCACTACTCACTAAAAATAGTAAACATGTCAGAGAAGCATTTACCACATAAAATAATTGTTGAATTATTATTTGAATCCAATTACACAAGTCTAAACACCCTTGAAAGGATATCAAACAAGTATTAAAACAGGCGCGCAACATCTGAGCTAACAAGATATCTGACGAGCGCTAAAATCACAATGCTTCCTTGCCGGCAACTTATAATTGTTGTCAACTCAACTTAGATTGGCTCGAAGAGGCAAACAACCGCAACAATAACTTCTTCGTAAGGTAATAAAGATCTGTGATTATATAAGAAAATCGCTAACGATTCGCAACGTTACAGCGTTTGTTCTCTCTCACCGCGCCACTCCGTGACAGATGCGACCGCAGCCACCGCTTTCTGATAACCTTGCACTTTTGTATGTAACGATATCGGATTACACTCTTTGTCACGATATCCAAATAAATTATTTCTAAAACCAACTCAATTGCTAGCACGTGAAAGTACAAAATCAAACAGCATTATCGAATAAAGCTTGTAGTCATTTGTCACTGCCGAATCGAGTTTCTACGACGGCAAAAACCTATTCCCCGACACAGAATACAATCAAAACGAACACCAGAGTTGGAGCACTGTATATCTAATCTATTTCAAAAAGGGAATAAAACTCGGCTATATCTTTAAAAATTGACCATAACTGTCGGACATGTGTCGTACAAGGTGGTTGATTGTAAAATGCCGTGTCTACAAGTTTTATTTGAAATTAATTCAATTATATTCAAAGTTGGTCATTCAAGTATCGACGAACGGTTTCGTAAGAGCATCCAATACCGGTAATGTTTTGTGGGAGCTGCTGATATATGTTATTCAAGTTGAAAGGTGACGTATGGCATCGTGAATAAAGCCCGGCCGTTTGAGACATTGGGATTAAAGTTCAATGCTTAGCATTGTCATAATATTTGCTTTTAGGAAATTCCCCTTCAGGTATTATGTTAATAAATATATTTTACATTCGAATATATTTCACGCATTGATTGAATTTCTGCTTTCTGCCTTTATATTTTAGGTTAAAGATATTTTAATATTCAATAAATTAATAACAATGTGTGTACAGTGTGAAGTTGTACTAATTCTGTGTATGTGTTCTGCTTAAATGTAATTAAACTTTATGTATTAATTTTAAATGTATTGTACTGTTTCATACAATAATTTATTTATTTTCGAAATAGATGTAATATTACAAACAATCATTTGTGCATGTGTTTATTAAGTGTTTGTTTTACTTATGTATATATAATAGTGGGATTCTCAAATCGAGTAGTTTGATAAGTATGAAGATTGAGCAATAATATAACCTGTAAGCAAGTTATCATTTTAGGAAGTTATATAAACGAAAAGATTTTTGGAGGGACGAAAGTTTTATTAAAGTTATGATTCTTTAGCGCGTTTAGTTGAGAGTAAAATTGGAGGCTGTGCGCAGACATCCTCAGGGGTCAATGCGACGGTAAGAAGGTATAATTAAAATGCCCATGAAATATAATTAAAAGTGTATTTTAGTTATACCAAGTTAACTCGTATAAAGACTAGACCCACAGTATCCAAAAAAACACCTTGTTATATACAATACAATTGAATTCGTTCATATGCATTTGATAATTAATCTATACATACAAGATGAAAAAACTGCTGACTGATAATCAACGCACAATCAAAACTACTGGGACTAGAGATTTGAAATTTTGCACAGAGATTTCTGTTATTTCATAGGCGAGCACTAATAAATAATGTCTAAATTCATGGCCAAGGTATGAAGGAAGGATGAATGTTTGTATGGAGAAATAATTAACATCCAATGCAAGATGACTCAGATCTATCTGTATGATCAATCATATTAAATAGGGTTCAGGTTAGGCTGGACAACCGTCGGTTCGATCGCATTGCAAATAAGAATTGCGGGTAAGGCCGCGGATCTCAGCTTATACTTTCATATTTCTTTTTATGGTTTAAAAATAAATATTTCCTAATCAAATCTACTCATTTTTTTTAATACGCCAAAGAAGCACAACATTTAAGGCGCGAACATACACGTGTTAATGCACCAATTTTCTTTTAAATTATTTTATTATTATTTATTAATGAGTTATAGCCCTTGTGAATTTATAAAATTAATGTATTTAGAAATAACCGAATGAACATTGAATTATGAATGTTGGGAATTCAGGATTCCTTTTGTTTGGCCGGCAAATATGAAATGCAATAACGCGGAGTACGGACGGACATACAACAGTGTTATGTATCGCTCTTTGTTATTTTATACTAATTAAAGTGGGGAATTTAATTTAGTACGGATTTAAATTATTCAGAACATTCACGTCTTTTGTGCAAAACAATGGCAGACAGATATAATAAAGCTTCTTTAGCTTCTTAGGAGCATAGCAAATTTGAAGTCGTAATCGCTATATCGATGACTACTTCACTTTATTGATCGCTGTTCGGACATACTACAACTTAGTGTCTTTAATTTAATATGTGTATCACATAAGTGAAAAAATAATTCTTTACAGATTGAGCGGTGTCAGCTAAGTGCTTAAAAAATATGTTTTTGTGAATGTAGATACTTGAATCCCATCAGCGACCACTGTACTTATTGTTTGAAAAAATAACTAAAATAAAAGGAAACGGTGGCTATGAGGTAACATTAAAAAAAGTTTTTATATGTAAATATTTAATTTACCTCAAACACGGTTTGGCCAATCCATCAAAAAGGATTCTTGTTTTTGCAACGAGTGATGAAACAAGTTAAGCCTTATATAATTATTTCATGAAGTTAACTTTTTGTATACCGTACAAAAATGCCGAGGTGTCGTTATCGTCGGTGTCAAAATATACCATCGGACTCGCACTTATTTCGTTCAGCCCTAGCAGTACTTGTAAAATATGTATGTGTTGTAACTGTAGATTTGTCGGTGTTCCATGACTGTTTAATGAAACAAACTTGCCCGAACGCCAATTTCCCTGTCAACTCGGTCACCAATTCTGATTAAAGTTATTCAAGCGTCAATTCTGAATGAAGTGACGTGTCCGCGCTGTCAAATTCATACTCTATGACAGCTGCCCACCAAACTATCGCCGGTTCGTTATGAAGCAGATTAATATTTCGTCGCGGTAAATACGTTATGCGCCGGACAGTGGCTGGAAGTTGCAGGCAAATTGTCGAAGTTACCAACTCTAGGGGCTGACGTCTTTCAGGGTTGACGCTCTTCAAAATACGTAAAGACCTCTTGAACATTGATTTCAGGTGTAATTCTGTGTATTTTAAATACAACCTTACTGTCTCTTTTATTTCTAGATTGAAAGCTTTCATGGAACGCTTAAAAGTATTGTCTATAAGAAGATAATAATAGGCACTTAACTAAAAATATTCTCAACCCTTCGCAAACAACCTCGTTAAGTTATTGGAATTTTTTTATTCATTTTAAATGATTCGAAGCTCATGAATGCCTAGAAACCCTAAAAGGACTATTAAAGTTACTCATGACTAATGACTTGAACGGAAACTTGACTAAACTTGAATTTCATAAATTTTAGTTCGTATTTCGATAATGTATTGTAGAATTGGTTTTTACAGATACTTAGAAAGATAAAAGACAACTTTTAAAAACTGAACTAGAAGAAAGCAAACAAGCTTAAAAAACAACAAACCTAATTTTAATCATTTGATCAGCATTAGTAATAAATCTTTCACGACCAACCAGAGTTGCAGAAGCTTTGCGGTGGTCATGTAACCGTTATAGTATATATATATATATATATATATATATATATATATATATATATATATATGGACCGCTTGCAATATTGGTAGTACTTAAAGAATTGAGATATGCGATGTCTAGATGAGTAATAAACTCTTTCTATATAAAAACGCAAAGCTATATTTGTGTATTGAGCTTAACACGCAACAGCACTCACAAGTCGGAATCCAATATAATAGATTAAGATAACATTTTGAACGAACCAATAAATTGGACGTCGACGAGATAAAAAAAGAATTCAGTTTGTTTTCAACGCTATTCTCAAAGGATTATTTAAATATTTCGCTTTGTAACAGACAAGAAAATACGACAGACATACAATAGACACAGATAAGTTAAAATAATATATTATAATGTAATGTAGAGTAATGAAGGACTCCTGTTGACATACAACTGTTTATTCACCGCCAAATATAAAGTTAAAATTCTACTGGGCCTTTGTTAACCTATCTGGTAAAAAAATATAATGAAACATGATACCATGAGATATTTATCCGATTCAAGGATTTAGGAACATAATAGTTTGAACGATGGCATTTGAAGGTAATTCAGTAGATGAAAGTTGGCGAAAATTCATAGAAAGGCCTGTCAGTTGGACTCAAAAATTGTTACTTCCGTAATACTTAGTGATCCTTTGGTAGCCCTTGGTTGGATATGCTAACTACATAAAATGAGTAACTACATAAAGAGAGTCAATCAGTGTGGTTGCCATAAACTTTTCCAACAATCATCTAAGTTTATATATACAAGCCGAAAGGACTGACACAAAGTCGTATCTAAATAACTAGCGTATCGCAGTGACTAAAAGTGAGCCGTGGCCTCCGACAATAAGAGTCTCCACTTTCTCCTTTCCGTCTGGGGACGTGATCATAGTGAGAACACGTGCGAAGGGTTATGAAAGTATGGGCTATACACTATTAAGAAAAAAACTTTGGTGTACCTAGTTAACTAGTTAGACTAATAGAAAACACAAGGAAAAGTCAAGCAGTTGTAAGAGTAGGAAGAATTTGAAGTGGTCACCGGATACAAATATTGTTTATGATTTCAATTTTTTTTTATAAAACAGCGTACACTCCCTTTACACGCCGACAGGTGCTGCTTGCAGGTTGCAGCTTGCTTGTTGTAGATGTTCATGGGCCGCGGTAATCACGTAACATCAGACGACATTGGCCCTAAATATTTAAAAATAAACCGCATATTGAAAAATAGTTCTGAAGGAGTGTTCTCTTAGAGTAAACAAGTGTTCATTAACCTCAATTGTAGCTATTTTAACTCGTTCCGCTACGATCTTTTATAAAAAATAAACTCAAAACAAAATCAATTTCGCGTCGATACCATCTGCGTTCCATTACAAGTAAAGCACGCGTGTCCTACATAATGACAGGGACCGTATTTAATTAAATCAAACAACAAGTATTCCAGTAAAGTGGACACGCTTCGCAAAATACGAAATACGGTTAGGGTTGTCCACTGCAGTGTTAACAGGCCTGCTACATATGTTAACATTTGTATTGAGGGAATATAACGGCCATGCGAAATTGCAGGTTACTCTTGCGCTATGAATTGCATCTGCGCTCGGTTAGAATTAGCGACATCTTGCGGTAACTACCTAAACTTTTACCTATAGAAGCTTAAGTACCGAAGTTTGAACACTATCTTAGATTAATTAGTAATCGATTTTTAGTTAAAAGTAAGTCTATTTTTCTCTAGTCTAGTTTATTGAAATGAATGATTTTTGAACAAACTTAACGACTGGATTTTAAATTTTAATCTTCCTGAAAATTTAAAAACTTCATTATAACACAACTCTTCTACAGGCATAAATATGCACTCAAATTCCTAACTCAGCCATTATCTGTAATAAAAAAAATATCCATATGGCGCTATCCTGGCGCAACTCTCTCGGTTCGTCTTCATTCGTACGTGTACACATACACACTCTTTCTTTAAGTTAATTTACAGATTTATTGTTAGTTTAATAATAACACGTCAAGGAATAACACATCACAAATTACATATTTTTAAAATCAATTGAATTACATAAAATAAAAACTTTTAACTATCTAACAACTCTCTCAAAAAATCCGGGGGACACTACAAAAAGCCTTCTGATTACACTATAAAAAAGTAAGTGCCGGAATTGATCCACGCTTTCATCAGATGCAGCGCATCCACAGAATATCAGATGCATTTTTTACCAAATAATTTTTTTATGAAAAACATCGAAAACATAGAATGTTGCCAAAACACAATATTAACACACATTAACACTCTTTTGTTCACTTATAATAACAATCCTTCGATATTAAATATGCTTTATATCAATCTACTTCAAATGCTGACGAAGAAGAACCTATATCAATCTGAGTGGCATACAAAAGCAAGGCCATATAAGGAGTACCCGTAACCAACGAGCATGTATGTGAAAAACTTGTGGATGTAGAAGATGCGTTAGAGGTAAGCTAGGTTCGCCTCTAATAGAAATCAGTAATCTCTGCATACCCCTCTCTGCTGCTGTGAGCGCATATTTATTTATTTATATTATTTAAATGCTGACAACTTTTATAACAATATTTATCATTTCCTCAATACACAAAGTGATCCTAAATGTAATCATATAATATTATTATATATTACTTAGAACAAAGACTACAGACCTGACCATTACTAATTCGTAATAGCATGTTACATGTAGTGAAGCCTAATATTCAAATGTCAAATGTGCGATGTTGGAATGAACAGGGAATATATCGCCAAAATATTGAATGTTTGGTATCCAGGTATCAATTAGGTCGAAAACATCCCAATGCGGGCATACATTACGTGTTTCGGATAAGCGAATTGCTTGCTATTAGTGCGACATGAATGTTAGTTCGTAACGTTTGTGCTGTGACCGATATTAAACACGAATCTGATTGGATATGTCACCATCAGCGTATAATCTATTACTCGGCATATTAAAAACTGACAGCAAATTGTGAACCGAACGAATCATTGACAATTTGACTTATCATGTCAAACGCACAAACTTATTTTTTCTTTGATCTAAAACATCTTTTTGAGATATTATTTTTATATTATTACTATTTTAACATACTTAACCTATAAATGTATCTTCAATTTTATTTTAAACTTTACCGTAATAAACAAGCAAAATATCAGTTTAAAATATAAAGAATTTGACTCCAACAGATTAATAACAACGACACAGAAATTACACGTCAAATTGTGAAATTAATTCAGTTCACAATTTGCTGTCAGTGTATAATATGATTGGGGAAATTGTACACTGACGAAGTTCATGAAGTGACAAATACATTTTATATAACCGATGTTTTATTGTATGAATGAATGATAATGAATTGTCGAACATATTCCACTTCTATGGTGCGACACAGAGAGCGGTCCTTCGAAGCTTTATCTAGTGAATTCTCATAACCTTTATTTGATCGTCGGTGCATCGGTCGGAAGAAATATCTGCACTGTGCTGTCGTTGCACCCACCACTCAAGGACGACAACACGAATCTAGATTTTTTGGCTTTGATTTTTGAAGTAAGGACCAAATAATATGTCAAATACAAATATACAGTATGAATTATGCCACCTATTCGAACGTACAGATAATCATATAAAATAAAACAGTCGAGCAAAATCAATATTATGATAAATGGGAAATGCACACGCAAAAAAGGATATCACTCCATATATGTTATAAACAAATGGAATATTTGTCATATATACTTTTTCAGGAGAAAATCTAGGCTCGATTTCCATAGTTCGTTGTATATTGTAGAATAAAAGATTGTAAAATAACAGGGCAGAAAATGAAAACACACATTTTTGTATTATTACTACGATACATAAATCCCGCCGCATGCAGACACATACACTGTTTATTGCCATGTATGTTTACGCAAGGTATAAATTATTATAATATGTTAAAAAACATTTGTATTCTGGCCCAGTGGTATTCTGGCCACATAAACAATTTTCAGCTTCTTGAAGGAATTTGACAAGAAAATAAAAAAGGCATACGAAATCATTTCGCCACATAAAACATCTCCACTTCTTGGTAATCAGTTGAAAAAAGTAGTAATAATAAAAAAACGAGTTCATCAAATGACCATCAAAAATTTTATCATGCGGTAAGAAATGAGTCACGACCCACACACGAATGATTTTTTCTCGGAACAGCGACATCTTGAACGTTTGAAACTCGATTCCGAATGTAGTACCGAGAATCGTTAAGCGTTGTTTCGCAATTAAATGCATTGTTTTCGCATTACGCTGCCGACCACCCATTGTACCTGTTTGCCTTACCACTGCCATACAATAGAATTCCCTTTCGTAATTATAAAAACATGATGATGTTATTAGAGTTACATTAGTGTATTTTTAAAGTCATAATTTGTTACGTAACATGTTATGTTAATCTACTTTAACTGTCTCACTCTACCATATGTCTCGCTCTTTAACGACTTAATAGAAGTGAATTCTAATAAGCATTTTAAACCTTGTTCATTATAATTAAAATAAACGGCTAATTGATCGTAGTAGCAAGGTAATGGTCATGATAAGGTACCATTTGATAGCACAATTCCTAATATTGATAGAAGACTTAGACTTAAGATATAGGAAAAACAAAAAAAATCGCTTCATAAGTTGTGAAGAATGATGATGTGTTTGTCTACCAAAGGTATTTCAATTTTAAATAGGAGAAGAACTTTTTGTGAAGGTGACAAATACGAGTTATATTAACAGCTTATTCGAAGGGCCGACAGAACGTCGCATAAAATTGGGCGAAAAGCGTACCAGCCATAAAGAAGATGCGGGAGAAGAGAAGATAAGGGGCGATTAAAGAAGTTAATACGTAAAAAGAGGTAAAACATGCTACCTCATGTTAATTACGTATTATCAAAATGATTACTCCAGTCGTTTTGGTGAAGGAATCTAATCTATTTCAATTATTTCTTAAAAAGCAGCACGTAATTTAATAATTTTGTACAGAGCCCTCCATGCCCTCGCTGAAGTCTTCGCTTAACTCCGCAAACCACACGTAAGCGTACGGATTACAGTTTAATTTTACTAATTCCCAATCAAATTTCTTTTAACAGAAGCTCGACACAAAGACGCTTTCCCGCAAGTCTCTCCTCGGCTGTCTGCCGTTGGGAATTATAATTTAATTTGGTATCGAAATCATTATTAACATTGAATTACATTTTGAAATACTAGTCCTTTTAATCAATAACGCGCTGCATTAATTTTACAAATTCAATCGTCTTTGCAATAACAAGGTGGCAGCTAACAAAGGATTAGCTGCAACGAATTTTATTATGTTCAATATTTTGAATGGCATTGTAATTATTTACGTTACTTAAAATAATGATTTTTATTATTTTATGTTTATCTTATCAAATTAAATATATTTTTTACGTACAATTTATATTTTTTTTCGGTTTTTTAAGGTTTCGTTTCACTTATTAATATTAGAATATAATCAAAAGTACATAGAAGTGTGGAACCGTGGTAGCTTATAATATTCAAGTGTCGTGTTGGTAAAAATATTGATGATACATATCTTAGCAAATATTATCATAAGTTGAGTCGACTCCAAGCGACAATTTCGTATATTTGTTAAGGAGGACTTCAATTCCACGCTATAAGAAAATCTTGGCGCCGTATCAAATTGTCTTCTAGTTATTTCAACTGAAACGTTATGTTTGTTGGAAATATCTCTTACGTAGGACTGCATTAATTTGTTAATCATTGTATAGCTATGAACGACATTTTATACACATATTTGAACTCCGGCTTACTTTTGTCTGAATTGTGGTATCTGAATTCAGTATTCTTGGGATGAGACTAATTGGGATTATAAGACATTTAGTAACTATCGAAATGGTAGAGTGAAATGAGGCAATAAGTGGGTAAGCCTCGGTTTACATACATGTATATAAGGCAGATATAAAGTGAACATCTATTTTATCTTTCTAATATTTCTATCCTCACTTTCATTATCATATTTTTCGCAGCCGATAGCTGTCCACTGCTACACGTAAGCAGGTAATTTCGAGTAACATGTGAGGATCTTTTAAACTTTTCCGATTCGACACGAAGTCCGCCAACAGGCAGAACTTACCTTATTAAATAGAAAAATATTTTAAGTAAAACGAAGTCTCAGCTTGTAGCAAAACATTATTTATTACATCTCGATAACACTTAGACAAGAATATATTTAAACAGCGCACAAGATAAATTGTTAGTCGCCTAACTTTAACGGATATATGTAACGCGTAAGTTATGGCCTAACCTTCACACCGCAAAAATAAGGGCTGTACTTAAACGCATTAATAATTTTAATACAGTTTAGGAAGTAACTTCTAAATTATTAAAGAAATTAAATAGAAAACTAAAGTATATTAGTTTTTAATATTTAATTAGAATAAATATATTTTTGTATTTATAGGAAATATATTTGTCGACATCTTAAGTTTACCTTAGACCCGTCCAATCATGTCAATATTGTTTAAAATCTACCTACACAATTAGATACCACACCTACTAAATTAGATTTTACACCTAGACTTAATTAGTACTCAAACAAAGTTTATCCAAGATTTAGCAGCTTAAGGGCGCTGTTAAGCTTAACATCTGGCGAATGCAGTACGAAAGCGCAGCGAATGCGCCACGCAAGCTACACGTGCATGAGCAGCGCATGGTCTATCATTTACTTCCCCCTTCGCCCGCGCAGCGCGCACACACTTTAAAATCTTTGCAGGAGTTGCGCTAAAGAGGCGCATCAGTAATTACAGCCATTCGTGATCAATTCTTGTGTAACATTTTATAAATAATTACCTTAACCGAACGCGATATTCTTCTACTGTACCTATTTTGTGAGCAGGATTTAAGTATGTATTTCTAAATGGCAAAATACCTTAGGTATAAATGTTATCACGCGGTGAGAATAGTTGAGAATCTATCTTTTGTGAATCTCTTCTTCAGAAACCAATTACCACGAAACCATTATTTATATGAAAAAGGTAAAAATAAATTGATCACAACTATAGAAAATGCAATAACACCCTTGCACATTAAGCCCCTACTATCTGAGCATCTCGTTTGTGGCGCAGATTTATGTGCGAACCGACAGTCGTACACGTAATGCGGGAGCGAACGCGAAAAGCAATCGAGTGGAAAGTTCTACAATGCGAAAGCGGAGGCGAAATGCGAACGCGGAAGCAAAAAGGAGGGGCAGAAACAAACATGCAGACGTACCTGCCGTTTACATTAGCGATAAAATTATGAAATATTGCAGTGGTTAGACTCCGGTACTAGGCGAGCATGAATCACGAAGAGTTTTTGCGGTAATACGCAACCGGGCTGGAGGAGAGTGCGAGCGAGGTGAGAGATTTGTTACGTTTTTATAATTTTTGTTTAATGATGATTAGGAAATATAGCGGAAGATGTGGCGTCGTCGGCACAGTACGTACTTCTCTTCCATATCTCTCTATCGGCCGTCATAACTAAATTCACGCCTGTCTTACACAAATGGTCTTTCACCAAATCCACCCATTCTTTTTTTAATGTTACAAGGTGGCATACGAGCAAGCGGGTCACCTTATATTAAGTGACTGCTACCCATAGGAATCCGTAACAAGCAAATGAGTTGCAGATGCGTTGCCTACTTTTAAAACACAGAGGATAGACAGGAAATAAAGGAATATTCCTTCGCCCCCGTTTCTCTCCTCCCCGTGCGATCCTCTTCCACTTCCTTATCTAGGAATACCTTCCTCATTAGGAAATGGTAGTGGGAAAGGGAAGATGACTGAAATTGGGCCTCCGGCACCTCACTTGTTAGATGGAACGCAGAAAACATCTACTTCACGCCTATCTTCGGGGTCTAGATTCGGCCGAGCCAGCCTATTCGTGCAACAGATGTTGCCGTCGCGGGCTCAACCACTGTGAAAAAAACGTCCTCCATCTACATTCCATCCAATTAGTTTCTTCGTTATGTGCCTTTCATCCCTCCGCATTACATGTTTATACCACGCTAACCACTCGCTTCTCAATATATTATTATGTTAAAATATAATATGTCGTAATAATGCAACAAAAACCGATTAAATTACCTAACCTGATGTCCTTTCATCAGTCCTTTTCATATCATTACGGATCATTAAGACATTTACTTTGTAGCGATAGTTAACAACACTAAAAAGAATTGTAAACATTTTGTAGTAATAGTGGGATTTAGCTAGCGAGCCCAGTAGGTATCGTCTCATTATTCAAATTACGATACTAGCCAACGTCACTTTTATATAATAACAGTAGTAATTTTTGGACAGTGTGGTCTGACTAGAAATGGGTGCTGAGGTGGTGTCCTAATAAATTCCTGGTTTAAGTGGTTTTATCTTTCAATTCGTAACATTTTCCCATTTCGCAGATATTATAATAGACATTGACCATTAGGAGGATTAAAATGAAACATAAAGATCATCATCAAATAAATTAAAAGATCAAAACAAAAGAAGACAATACACACACAGAACTAGAACTCGGTTTTTAATCTATGACGAGTAGGGTGACCACTACTGGGATTCATTATAAGTGGAATTTATTTCTATTTCTTTCATTACCGATAACATTACGATCGCATTACATTGCTTTTAACAGGAAACCGGTATCAGTGAACCCTTAAAACTGTTTACGCATATTAATTTAACTTGCTGTGATCCCCTTCCAATAGACGACATTTTAATTTATTCAATAAGATAATCTTTTTATGAAGCTATAAATTTCATAATAAAATTGATAAAATTATCTTTAAGTTCAAATCTTCAGCTTTCTTTTATAAATTAGAGCTATTACTAAGCGCATCATTTAGTCTGGGCAATGTTAACTTACAATCAGGAACTAGCTTGCTCGTTTGCCTCTCCTTTCATTTTTTTATGGAGCGCGATTTTAAGTGCGTAGCACGCATAGACATCCATCCGCAACAAGCAAATGAGTTGCAGATGCGTTGCCTACCTTTAATGGACAGAGGCATAGACAGGGAAAGTCTCCGTTAACCTCCTCCCGGTACAATCCTCTCCCGTTCCTATTCTATCCTTAAGAGATAGGAAGGCGAAGGGAATCAGCACCATACATACAACATTGATTCGAAAAATAATGGTCACCCCAATGTAATTTTGATTGGATTGGAAACACAAAGGCCGCTGAGCAGTCTGATTGTAAGGGAAACCCGTTTCGTTCTAATTAGCCAGCGCTTGTATTGCTTTTACCGGCGTCGCAGAATGCCATTTCTAAGTTCATAAATTGCCTTAATGAGCAATGAATTCTTATTTACAACGGATTATGATCGCTGTATAGGCTAACGAGAGAATTGAACCGTTCAGTTTTAATTTTCCATCTTAAGTTAGCTATTGCCGTTAAAATAAAGGAAATACACGGCCTATACTAAATGGGGTAGACAGATATTACAATCAAGTACTAGTTCACCTTATTGAGTCTTTAAATCTAGTAATAACTAGACTCAACGTATTGCATGGGATCGTATGCGCCAGCATGGACGAAACGATTCGAATCTACGTTCATCGTGCGAACGGCAAAGGATTGGAATACATACCAAGCGTCAGTATTTCCGCCCGATTATGATGTGGGTAACTTCAAGAGAAGAGTGAATAAGCTGTTTCTAAACTAGTGCGTTCCATCTTTCCACCATATTACAGCAGGTGGGATTGTGGTCAAGGGCTGTTTATTCATTATAAAAAAATAAAATGTACACCATCTTTATAATCGACCTAAATTACTGTAATTTTTTTAAAGACCAACAACACATCTGCAACCGCTCTAGAGTTTATGGTAATCTTCATCTCAATTGTCACTTAATATTATAGATATTGTCATCATGTTCGTGATCAATATTTTACATAGCTACTCGCGAATGAAGAGTTTACCAAAACTAATCACATCACAAATCGTTGTATTCCATAATTCAATTGATGTTTTAATAAAACCGGCGATTGTAAAATCAATTATACTTTTATATCGTAAACGTCAATACGATTTATCGCAAATAACCGGCAATATCGATAAAGACTCGCGACTCATAAAGTCGGAATTAAATCGATATACGCGGGTTATTAAATCTTGAATACGTAACTAAGTGAAGTTAGTATGGTAGCATATAAGTGGTATCATTTGAGGATGTGATGGTATGAAGAGCCGCTTATTCTCCCGCCGTTATCTTTATTGCGACGCGCTAAAAGTTTTTATTGAGCCAAATAAAATTCGATTTGCATCCTAATCGATACTAAGTGGGAAATATAATACTCCAAGCCCATATTACCTTAATGACGCGCTCATTAAGGGGGAGAACTCGCCTCAGAGGTAAGGCCAATGTTAACGACTTCTATTTCTTAACAAAAAAAACATTTCTAGTATCAGTAGTGGTCTAGCCGTGTCACTGCTAACCAAAGCAGAACCGCGCTAGGTTAGAGCGGGATGGAATAAACAAATGTTCACAAACATAGTTTAACTGTAAGCCCTTCAGTCGTCAAGTATCGTCAGACATCATCTAAAGGATATATAGAAGCCGCCATTCTAGAATCTTTTGGTCACATCGGTCATTTATCATTTCCACATTCAATGTACACTGTATTCTGTACTCCTGTTGCTAATATAATTAAGTTATCATCAATTTTACTGTTCTGTATAAACAACAAAAGTCTTACGGATGTCTTAAGACATAGTTTGTGATTGCATTTTCTTTTTCCGCAAAACCCAGTAACAATAAGGAAGCAATATTAAGGAATAATACTCCTCTAATTACACATAACATTAGTTTTATTCAAGGCTTGTGTTGTACGTCTTATCCACTCTATTCACAAAATCCAATAGGTATAATCCGACCGAATAAAATCTTATTACTTTTTCCTTTATTAGTCGCCCACACGATTGTTGATGTTGTTAGAGAGTTCCTTTGTGATTCTCATTTGCTTAATTAAAATAATACAGTACGAGTTCTAAGCCTATGCGTTTACGACAAATAACATTACCTAATTACATAAAATGAGGACTCTTCGGAACTGTTACTCATGTTGTTTGTCACGAAAGTGAGGTAGCAGTGTTGACAGGAGTCGTTCTAGGCGAACTTATATCGACCAGATTGATGACATTTTAATGAAACTACCCATACCCGCCGAATATGTATGCGTAGATGTATGAATGTTAAAGAAACGAGAGGTGTGCCAGGGTCGCGGAAAATAGAAATTCGTGATTTCTGGCTAAACGTCTGTGATACGGGTGCAAATGATTGTTTATTGACGTATTTACCAAATAGCCACAGAATCACATTTAAAATCTTTGTACTTTCAAAGTTGATCAATGCAAGCAACAAAAATATACATATTTATCAAGAGACAACATCGAGTACATTCTAACGAATACCTGTAGTCAATTTTTGTTTGAATAATGTCGTTATTAAATAAGCTGCAAGTTGTATACGTGGTGTATAAAAGAAGATGAAGCATACTTATACGCAAATTTAAAAGAGGTGTTAACGTCGCTAATGTGTCAACACGTTTACATCAAATAAGTATCCTACGTATATGGAATAACTCTGACAATACTACCGGGGCGGCGTTACAGATGACAAATGAAATTCGACGGGCGACCATAAATTGTGACAGCGTATAATAAAAGATTATCTATCCCCGAAATAAATACACGGGGGGAGGACAATAGGTTCTTTATTACGGGAACACTCTATGATCAAAGTTTTGTTTCCCCAATGTGGGACGAGCTTAAAGGGGAGAAGGGAACTGGCGTACGCTGTGAATCACGCGACGGGTCGGTTAACTTGCGAATGAAAAATTTCTTGTGCATTTATTCTTTGATATCATATTCCATTGTAAACAAAAAACTTAAAAGTATTTAAGTACAATTTCTTTTTTATAAAATGAAATGAAAAAACATTTTATTATCTTGTCGGTAGTATGATTAAATATATAAAGAATATATTTTGACTGGTACAGAGTTTTAATTAAATTTTAAAACGTGCATGATTCTGAATACTGTCCTGAGGGAACAATGGAGCCGACAGACGTATTGAAATACTTGCAAAATATTAAAATGCAAAAACTCATTGTTTGTTTATTTGTTACTCAAAGACATTCAGTAATTTTCAACGTTCGAGTGTTGAATTACGTAAATTTATAACATATCAAATATTCACGAACTGTTTATTTCTACGATTAAAATATGTTTTAAAAATTATAAATTAAACTTTCATCAATATGCAATATATTTTTTAAAAAAAAAGAGCATAAAATCACCAATAAAATTAAAATGGAGTATTTTATTACTATAGTGCAAAACATATTATCATCGTTGTTTGGAATTTAAATCTTGGAATCAATCGGAAGAACGAAAGGAGATGTTAGAACATATTAATAAGAATGCTATAATGCTATAAAAGGTATGCTTCGGTGGTTCAGGCATATTGCAAAAGTGGGTGGCAGCGTTGGCAAGGGACGTCCAAAGAGAACTTATATCGATCAGGTTAGTGACATAATAAAGAATGGCAATATAAGGAGTGTGCATAACGAGCATGTATGCGTAGATGTCTAGATGCAGAAGAAACGAGGGAGGTGTGGGTTACTGGCGTGAGCGTATATAATTCTGTATGATCTTTGAATTCAGCACATACTGATGAAATATCTCTTAGCTAAATAGAATAAAAATCCTTTGTAAGTTGGAAGCACTATCTTAACGATCGTACCAAAGGAACATTGGTTGAAATTTTATTTGAAACACTTCTTCACATGTCCCTTTTAAAAAATATTTATTATTTTATATTATAAAGGAGACTATTGACAAATGATTTTACCTGAGTACACTGTTCACCTGCTTTTGCTACTATGGCCTATTGTTATTATAACATTGGATACATAAAATGCAGATTTATCACCTTTTGTTTTCATTTTGCATCCTTTATTTTATACGCAAAGAATAAACCATAATTACCATTAGTAGCCATTTTATCTTTACAGATGAATAAAAAAAGCTAAGGCTTAATTTTATTTTAAGAGCAATACATGCTTGAGCGATATATCTTCTGGACCTATAATGCTGGCCAGTGACAATTTATAGCAGTGATGATAAAAACATTCGCAAATAGTATACGATCTCGTGTGCTCGCTGCGAGCGCATTATGGCGCGTGTTAGACCCCACCCGCTCGATAAAGCATTTTATTTCGATTGTAAATCCGAGGGGCGATTATGAGTGGTGTCGCGTGCCGTTACTGAACCTCGGCGCTATTAAAACCTCCTTGGTGGTTCTATTTCAAACGTGAAGTTCTTTAGTCGTTTTTTTTTCGAATTTCAAACGCGAAGTTATTTTTGGATGGCCTTGTAGTCAATTTCTAGTAGCAAATGAATTATATAGCGTTTCACTTTAGTAAGGAACTTTTCTGTGAAATAAATTACGAAAAGTACCTATTATTCAAATTTCAATTGTTCTTCCTATATCAACTGATTAAATAAACAATGAAAAAAACTAAAAAAAAAACAAACCAAATAAGATATTGTCTCTATACTGAATGACTTGAATTATTTAAGTTTAAATGCTTTGCAATTGCACTACTTACAATTGTAGAAATACTAAACACAGTGAACAACAAGAAAACAGTGGTAGAGCGCGCAACTTCAACCATCTCTTGCACGAATGGGCTGGCTCGACCGGTGAAATACCGCGTCCACACAGGAAACAGGCGTGAAGTAGAAATACTCTGCGTTTAGTCTGATGAGTGAGGTGCCGGAGGCCTAATTTCAGTCCTCTGCTCCTTCCCACCCTACCCTTCTAAGGATAGGATGGGAACGGGAAGAGGATTAGACAAGGGGGTTGACAGGGAAAGGAAATATCCTTTTTCACACAACACAAAACACATTTGCTTGCTGCTATGGGTAACGCTCACTTAACATGAGGTGGTCCGCTTGCTCGTTTGCCACCTTCGTCCATAAAAGAAAAAAGAAAAGAAAAAGAAAACTCCACAACAAAAAAAAATGAATTATAATCTTTATTGCCTCACGCCATCCACGGTGATTAAAAGAATTAATATATCGTACGGGTGATGCGATGGCGTTAGGGTGAACGGGCGAAGTATGGGGCTTGTCGTAAAAAATATTATATTAACGAGATATATGTATGAACAGATAGATTATCGGATTTGACGATATTGACGTTTACGTACGGGTGACTGCGCCTTAATGCCCAACGAAATCTTTTACGAGAGATTTATGAGGGCTGTATTGTGTATACCGATCTTTTGTTGATGACTCTTCGCTCGCGAACGACGAGTGGATTATAAGATTATTGAATTATTCGCTAAATTAAAGCGCGCACGCGAAATTGAGTGCGTCCCGCCCTTAATTAAAGCTGCCTGTCTCTTCTTACTTTGTGTTTTGACAATACTTTTTTATTGTACTTTCATTTTATTTGTGCTTGTGTTTTATTGATATAAGATTAACAAACTAGTGGCATAGTAGTTAGACGACGTAGCTGTCACGATGCAGGGCCTAACTTCGATTTGTGAGTTAAGAAATGTTTGACTTTTAATAAAAACAATAATAGTTGTAGCTAGTCCGGTTAATAGTCTTCATATCGATTACATGTACTGTATCACAATATAAGATATACCAGGAGGATAAACTTTGGCCAAGAGTTTGGGAAGATGTCTTAGATTTAACACACAAACGCATATAATAAACGCTCAACCGTATTTGTTTCAATTCCCGCGTTAGAAATAAATATTACGAGCGACGTCCGAAGCTCAACAGCGGCTCAGCGACCATTCAGCACGAAGCGTACCACCTAAGCACCACTCGGCGTTTCCTCTTAACACGAAATTGCAACATTCACCCAGATTTTAAAGGCTTTTAATAAATAAAATTAGCTCATTAGTGCGAGCACTCTGCGGACCTACCGACCGTCTTAATTACAAAAACATCTTCAAGATTTAATTAAAATTATTCCGCGTATTTACGAAAAGAAAATTAAACTACAAGTTTTCAATATTACAAGCGAATTCTGCAAGCGATCCTGATCTTATATGATCGCCGCCTCGATATCTGCAAGACACAAAATATTACTGGTAGCTTAAAAGTAGTCTTCCAGAAATCCTGAGGGAATTCATAAAGAAGATAAAAGAAGGAGGAAGTGTAGCTTACGATCCTCTCACTCATCAGCCTAAACGTAGATGTATAAATAAGTCTACTTAGAGCCCGTTTTCTGTAAGGTCATGGGCACATTCAGCAGCGGTAGAGCCCGTATCTATAAAATCTGTTGCACGCATGGGCCAGCTCGCCCGATGAAATACCAAGACCTCACAGAAAACAGGCGTGAAGTAGATGTACCCTGCGTTTCGTCTGATGAGTCAGGTGCCGGAGGCCTAATTTTTTTTTACCTGTTTCACTTCCCACCCTTTCCTCATACGGATAGGATGGAAACGGGAAAAGAATTGGAAGCGAAGGGGGTTAGCGGAGTGGGAAATATTATATATATTGTCCATGCCCTCCTCTGTTTATTAAAGGCAAGCAACACATTTGCTTGGTGCCGATGTCTATGGGTAACGCTCACTTAACATCAGGTGATTCACTAGCTGGTTTGCCACCCTATTCCATAAAAAAACTTTCCGGACGTCCCAGACCAGGTGCAATAGCTAGTGATGATGCTGGCTCAACCACTATTGTTGTATCGTTGAATTGACTTGTTAGCGCCGTCAGATCTTTCACAGGAAGGACAGACGATCTGGTCGAGTAACAGATCCTTGGGGTAGGCCTATGTTTTAGTCAATATCTATATCTTTCATCTGATTATAATTTTTAACTGAAGTTTTAATATTTAACTAATATAAATAATATATCTACAAAAAATATATTGTATTTTTTGTAGATTACAATGTACAAAAAATACAATATATTTTTTTATTTAACAAATAATAATAACGGTAGCACAATTGGTTATATAATGGCGGGCCATTTGCCATACTTTTGCACTTTCATTGTGCTCAGTTCATGAGCACTTACTCCTTCACAATGGCCGTAATACAATTGAGTGTAATATAACCTACAGAATAGATTCAAACATATATCCGATTTCCAAAGTTCTATAAAAGTATTGCGAATAGGTTTCACGTAAGCTTGAAATGTAAGGTACTCGGTAAAGTAATTTGAAGTATGTAAAGTAACTATGTGCTTATTTTAACAGAAAAAATTAATTGTGTTATCTTTATTAAGACTGACTTTGAGATAAATATACGCTAATTTCCTGAATGTAGCTTTAAATTTATTACAAAACATAGACTGTTTTATACAGTAACAATATTTCAAATCACAATACAAAAATCCGTGGTATACTTCTGATACGTCCTTCTAGTATAAGGGTCTATACGGAGTGCAGTGATGCAAATGTTTTCTGTGGCTCCCGACCTAGTTAACTACCTGTCATTGTATGACGCGGGATGTAGGGTAACCAGTTATGAAGCATTATTAGGACAATACCATGGTAAGTGTTAGTTCAACTTTAAGTATCTTCTCAAAATTTAAATGTATGATGAAATTTCATGAAAACTACACATCGCTCCCGCCTCCCATAGGTGAATGATCCTTTAATTATTATTTTAAACATGTGTACAGTCCGCACCATTACTTTTGAAAGGGTAAAAGATTTCCAATAATCCTTATATTTTATTTAAATAATCACTTCGCTGCGTCGACCTGAACGTGGCCGCCATATCAGGCCTAACGACTCCGTCGGCCATCAGTTCTGCGAGCAATGTGTCCGGCCCATTGCCACTTCAGTTTTATAATTCTGTATTTAGTGCTTGTATTTTCGGTTTAATATTTCCAGCGAAGAAAAGAGGCTTTAGTTGAAATTATGAATGATCCCGATAAACAAAAAAAATAAGTATCACATTTTCGTCTTCAACATCACTCTTAGGAATCTTGATAATGTTGTGGCTATCCTGTACCACGTATATACCCTACTAGCTTGCCTTGGATAAGACGGAGGCATTGCTGGTCATAAGTCGAAAGAAAGCAGAGAAGATCGAACTGGCCGTGGGGATCAGCTACATCACAACCCAAACACAAATAAGGTACCTTGGGGTCATTTTAGATTGCAGGTTAAGCTACAACTTACAGGTAGAGAATGCAGCCGTGAAGACTTCGAGAGTGACGGCGGCACTTGCAAGACTCATGCCAAATGTCGGCGCTCCACGACAAAGGAACATGAACCTACTAATGACGGTAAGTACTTCTGTCCTACTCTACGGCGTACCTCTATGGGTAGACGCCCTAAACGCATCAAGAGGAATAGAAGAAAACTGGAATCAGTGTATCGGGTAAACGCACTCCGAATCGCCAGCGCTTTCCGCACGGTATCATTGGACGCTGCGTGCGTCGCCGGTGTTATGCCGACAACGACAGAGTGTCATTAAATGGCAACAAGAGTGGGACCAGTCATCTAAGGGACGTTGGACGTACCGATTGATCGGGCGGGTAGACAGGTGGATAGACCGTAAGCATGGGGAGGTCAACTTCTACCTGACACAGATGTTAACGGGACACGGTTGTTATCGGCCATACCTACATCGCTTTGGACACGATAATTCCCCAGATTGCCCACACGGGTGCGGTGTGCCTGAGTACGCCGAGCACGTGTTCTTTGTATGCCCGGCCTTCTCAACGGAACGTGAAGACCTGGAAAACAAAATCGGGCCCACAAGAGTAGAAACCATAGTGCACAATATGTACAAAAGCGAAGTAGCCTGGAAAGAAGTAAGCGAGTACGCCGCCATAGCGCTGAAGAAATTACGGCGTGCAGAGGACAGACAGGAAAAAGGATATTTCCCTTTCCCCGCCAACCCCCTCCTCGTCCAATCCTCTTCACTTTCCCGTCCTATCCTTACGAGGAAAGGGTGGGAAGGGGAAGAGGACCGAAATTAGGCCTCCGGCACCTCACTCGTCAGACGAAACGCAGAAACCTTCCACTTCACGCCTGTTTTCTGTGAGGTCGTGGTATTTCACCGGTCGAGCCGGCCCATTTGGCAACAGATGTTGTTGTTGCGGGCTCTACCACTGTTAAAATCACTATATATAAATCACTGTATAGTGTAAAGTACTTCAAGACCGTCATGACATAACACACGACTCATCTAACAAAGCTCCAGCAGTAATAAAAGACGTGCTAGGTCAATTTACACGATGTATTTAGTTAAACAAAGCACCGGAGCACATACATGCAGTATGCACCAACTATGACCCATTTTGCGGGGCCACATGCCTGAGCAAGTTAGACAATGCGATCCCATTATTACACGCGTTTTGAATTTGTCATGAACCATTGTTTATACATATTTTAATAAAATATTCCGATAAACACCACGAATAGGAACTAAGACTTAGAAATTTTACAATTTTCATTTAGTCACGATTTTTTTTTAATTAAAAATTATTCGTTGTAACGTCAACTGGTAGAAAAATATAAACCTTAAAGAAAACAATAAAATACACAAATAACTCACAACAAAGGCTATGCAATAAAAAAAAGAAATATTATAGTTGACATGTAAGCCGAAGCACGTCTATAATAGATTGGGGCGTCAATGCAACACACTACTATACTAACACATCGGTCACGTATCCTGCGATATCGCGCAGCCATTGCGAATAACTGTTTCGAGTTGCTGCCTGCCGTGTTTATAAAACAGGCATGCGCGTAGATATACTAATATTTACATGTACCATGTAGCGTAAGTAAAGTCGGTGAAATTAAAAGAAAAATAAGCAAGTGCAGACCTAAAAACTCGAACATAAAGTCAAATGGGAAATTACAATAAGGTAAGGAAATACAATTTTATCATTTATCAGATGTTATATTTGTGTTTTATGTTACTTTAACTGCTTAGCTAGTTGAAAAATAATTCAACTGAGATAAGGTACTTTAGATTTAGATTTTGTCAAACAGATTTTTAATGTGATACATACAAAAATGGAAACCAGA
Source organism: Papilio elwesi (assembly GCA_029849275.1). Lineage (NCBI taxonomy): Eukaryota > Metazoa > Arthropoda > Insecta > Lepidoptera > Papilionidae > Papilio > Papilio elwesi. The sequence goes on from CM056709.1 coordinate 3,566,962, forward strand.
ATAAAATATTTATGATAGTATCAATAACTAAGGATGGATATATATAGACAAAGGAAAACATCGAAATTTGAAAGGAAAAGATCGAAGCAATAGTTTCATTAATTTGCCGTTGAATTGAAAACATATACAACGTATTGAAACATTTAAATGTCAAAGAGCTTTTTAGTTAAACTACCAATTGTAATAATCACTAAATAAATGTCGATATTTCTATAAAAGATATTTAATCACGGCATCCCACTCTCCGCTGAAAAGGAATGTGAGTTAGAAATTAAAAGAGGTTTCCGTCGCAGAGATATTAGTAGCAGCTACTGAATGGAAATAGCGTTTAAAATATTGCGTGAGTTAAGTCATCACTTGGACGGCTGACACGCGAATAGAAAAGGCTACGTTTACTTTCATACACAAAAATATTAAAAATAACTTCTCTATTACTGTAATAAAAAAAATGTTTATTGTTTTGTTTATTCCGAAAATACCACTGAATCAACTAAAATCTTTTATTCAATAGAAAGCTCTTCTATTAGAGTAAAATTTAATATAATAAAGCATGATAAAGCAATTGCTAGTTTTATAGATAAAATATTTGCTAAATTAAATTACAAATTTAGCTAAAATTATTCATAATATAAAAATATAGACGAGTATTTAATGTTATTTTTTTATTTACCTACAGACATTATGAAGTTAGTTTCTTGACTACAGGTTGAATTTGTGCCCCTTAAAGATAGTAACCGAATTATTTAGCATAACTTATGTTGTTTTCGGACAAAATACTATTATAACTTGAATTGTAAGATAAAGTCGATTGATATACTATTTTGATCTTCGGTTAGTAAAATATTTAATGATAAATATTTAAATTCAAACAGAAATTAGCATAGATGTTTTTTTTTATTATTCATGCTGCATATCGATTACATTCTTACGTAACAATATATCAATAGCTTAACATTCAATTCCATCGTTTCATTGTAATAAAAGCATAGGCAGGGGCAGAAAGACTAGGATTATGGCTCCGACACCTCACTCATGAGACGCAAAGCAGAAATACTTCATTTCACGCCTGTCTTCGTTGAGGTATTTCACCGGTCTAGCCAGACTATTTGCGACATTGCCCAGACGTTGTTACGGGCTCTACCACTGAATAATTATTTTCAAATATTACAAACATGGGAGTTTGCTTTTCGGAGAAAAATTATAAATGTACTGAGCTAGAAATAAGGAATGACCAGACATTGGTAATGACGCATTTGAATAGTTGATTGTCTTTATTACAAGACTATTAGAAATACGTGGCACTCTATTATACTTAACTTTTACATGACTCAAAGGACCAACTTAAAAACTTACAAGTTTCAATGCGCGACGCTGCCAGTTCTGCAATAAACTTTACTTTGCGGCTATTGTTAACTTCTCGGTCGCATTTTATAGCAGGAACCAGTCCAAACGTGTTGATTGCGGCTTCAGAACTTGAAGATATTTTTAGTCACATACCTGTAAAAAAACAAGGTCAGTTAGCGGTGACGATGCATACAAATGTGATACTTAAACGTTATTAATTACTATATAATCTCAACCTAATTTAGTAAAATAATTAGAGAGAGGGGCTGAAGTGGTAATGTGTAGCTTTTTGTCTCATACGAACAGTGCTGTGTCATTGGCGAACGACTAGAGTTAAGATCAAGACATTTATTTGGCAAATTAAGATCTTACATCATAAATGTGTATGTAATTAAAATTACAAATGCTATATATGCCTGATTTCGTCTATTAAAGATAAACTAAAATAATAAATAAAATGTAAAGGATTGCAGTATGGTTTTAAAACAATTGAACAAGCGGCAGTGAAGAAATAAATTAACATCGCCGACCCTAGACCGGAATCTTATAGCGGATTTGTAGGCGTACATAGTCTTTGCGGCTTGATTTTATCTCGAGATGGTATCGGACGCAGTAACGCAGAGCAGGCACGAAGAACAAATGCAATGTTGCAAAGCGACATTATCTGCAATGCAAAAGCAATAAACGGAAGAGATTTTAAAGGATAGAACCTATTGGTAGTTTTCTTAACCAAGCATTTAATTTATTTTTTCATTTTTTTTAGATCCAAGTAGGTTTTCTTTTAAACAAAATTTACTAAGCCAATATGAGTACAATATGATGTATCATTCTATATTATACAGATTTTTTATAAACACGCATCGATCACACAAGATATTTAATTCTAAAATACACAAGGAAACACAAAGGTTGTGACGACGACGTCTCGTCTGCCCCGCACCGGGACATCCCAAGACTACACTTTTAGTTAATAACTGCCAATGCTGCAATGCCATCTGAATAATTCATAACATGATGGCAGATCGAAATAACTCGGCAAATTTTATAACACGACTCACTTCAACAAACTGTAAACTCTATTTCGGGATCAAAAAGTCTCATTCGTTGCGGCAAAATTGCAAGCATTCCTTTATATCTTCATCTTCTTGCGTTCTAGTTTTGTAAATCAAAGAATTTAAATGCTAAAGAGCATCCTACCTACGTTAGCAAAGTTTTAATACAATGGAATTTACTTGTTCCGTAATATACTTATGAATCTAAAGTGCAATTTTGACTAAATTATTACTTTCTTTTAAACATCACAGTTGTTATAAAGTCTTAGATACAACATTTTGTGTCCTTATGCTAGTGTGTATGGTAGTGTGTTAAAAATTGTTCAATTTGGTACCTCTAAAATTAGTTATTTTTGAAGTCCTTTGGATAACTATTGCTTATGTAATGGTATATTTATTACTTTAAAGAGTTAAATATCTGGGACATTAAAATAACCAAACACCAATATACCCAAATGTAAAAATTCGATAGACATTATGAAACAAATTGTCCTAACATCATATTGCAACGCGTGCAGGGTACAGCGAGTTGTTTATAACATGGAGACTACAATAATGGTGAAAGTCGAGCAATTAAAGCTAAGTAGCGCAACAGGTAAAGTCGCACTAATGTATAAGTAAAGTATTAAGAGGCGGGCGCGCTCCGCGACTTTATTGTGAAAGAAGTTTACTGAGGCCCAGTTTTTCCTGCTTTAGATTTATATTTTTTAATGAAAGCGGGTGCGGTACAAGCCTAGCCGTTGAAATATATTGTCCACCTTTTACCATTAAAATTTGTTGCCTGCCTCGGTTAAACTTCTGTTGTATATCTATTGCAACATTGTCCACTAATAATTGTAGCAGATGTATTCGAGAAGATTTTTTAGCTTAAAACAAACAGTGATCGACACCGCAACAACAATATCTGTTGCACAAATGGGCCGGGCCGGCTATACCACAACCTCACGGAATAAATGCGATGAGTGAGGTTCCGGAAGCCCAATTCCAGTCCTCATCTCTTTTCCATACTTTCCGAATAAGGATAGGATAAGATGGGAAAGGGAAGAGGATTGAACGGGGAAGCGATGTATTCATCCTATCATTCAAAGGGAAACAACATTTTTCCTGTTTTTCCACTTCTCTGTCCATTAAAGGTATGCAACGCGCCTGCGACTCATTTACTAGTTGCGGATGTCTATGGGTAGCGGTCACAAAATATCTGGTGACCCGAATGCTTGTTTGTCACCTTGTCCGTAGTCGTGTGTACCTACTACATATTTTTTTTATTAAATTTTAATGAGAAGAGCAACTTCACTCTTTTTCTTTTGTTTACGTGGCGGTATATCCTGATAACCGATGTCTTTCAGCTTCACGAATAGATTGCAGTTGACTATCGCTGGATAGGAATAAAATGTAGATATATCTTATGAATGTTTTAAGAATCCCGACAAAATAATTCTTTGTTCCCCTGGAAGTGTCACGCAGAACCCAAGAGTAATTAAGCTTAAACGCCATAATTCAAATGAAGTTAGAAAAGATTCCGGCCAAAGAATTAAGGACAAAGGCCTTTTCGGCCGGTTTACATAATAAAACAATGAGATAGGGTGGTTTAGGGGTTGCTGGAGGGGTGGCGATCTTCCGCCCGGCCACAACACTTTCGCTCTAATACGTTATTTGACGTGAATAATGTGAATTATTCGCGTTAAAGCGACTCTAACCGCGAAATTTTAATAATGAATTAAAACATCCTTTCAAAATGTAAATTTTTAATTAGGACGGCGATGCCGCCTCCCTCCGGCGGCGGTATCGGGCCCGTTTGTGTTTACTGTCATTTCGTAATATATTTACTGAGCTTATTTTTAAATGTTGTTCGCGGCACAGTTTCAATAATTTGACTTGTTGAATATTAAATAGTCAACTACACGTGCCATTTCATAACCTTTAGCAACCAGCCTCATGTTGCAGTATTTTAGTTGTACTTTTTCGTAGTAGTAGTAGACGCCGACTTTGTAAACACACACAGAGTATAAATATCATACCTAGCAATATTAGCCTGATCTTTTGATTTCTGGTTAAGCCTAGAAATGTTTGAATATAAGCAGAACAATGTTCTATCTAATATATCTCACTTTCTACTTAGGTTAAATTTGAAATTAACTGTATCTACATTCAAATATTTTAAAACACTTCCTAAATGTGTATAAGATCAACAATTGATGTTTCTGCTACCGAATTAAGTAATTTAGAAAATGGTCTGCTTGTTAAATGAGGCCAATTATAGAATTATCAACCGAGCGTTGCCAACCTAATCTCCTGTGAGAACTACCGAAGCTTGTATAGGAAACAAGTTGAATGGGCGGAAGAAACAATTGCATAAATTATACCGCTCTATTACAATCGTATGTTTAAATCGTAAGTAATCATTTTGTTTTAAAAAAGTTATTATGGTATTAGATTGTTTACGGTTGTTTGTTATATTGTTGATGTTAGATAAAAAAATAAACCCATCTAACGTAAATGGGATAGGTAATATTAACAATGGTTGGTAGACATAAGATACAACACGATCTATAGGAAAGACAAGGCTGTTCGATTTGTAAAAGTTTAAAGAAACAGTAAAACTAAACTAAGTATCATCGTAAGGATTACAAAAAACGATGGAAGAGAAGATTACAGCTAACAAGACATTGTGTCTAAAATTGAGAAAGTTATGCTTCGGTAGATCGGGCAAATTGAAAGAAGGAGGAAAATTTATATTGTAAAAGTCAGTGGCAGTGTGGCAGGGGACGTTTTAGAGGAACCATGTAAATATCGATGTGATTGATATCAAACTAAGGAAAGGAAACATTATTACCGACGAGCGACTAGCGTAATGTATGGGACAAGGAACCGAGAGAGAGGTTAGGACGTAGTTCATGTAGTGAAAAGAACTGCTCATAATAGACCACTGACACACACACACACACGTCACTGGATATTCATGACGAATTGATATTCAACACAACAATACTTATTAAAATCAAGCTATCACCTTGTTTCATATGCGCGTATATTAAGTAAACCTAACATTAAATCGCCTTTTTTCAGTACGTTACTCATCTGATCGATATAAGTTGCCCTAGGGCGTCCCCTACCAACATTGCCATTCACTTTCGAAACATGTTTATGTCTCTTCATTCATCGTTTTAAAAATGTCAAATATAAATCACAAAGCTCACATTTAAGTGTTGCATAGATAATATTTTCATAAAATTGATATTTATTATTGAAAACCCTGAACATATAAATTATAACAGATGCGAACTTTGGTAAGATTACTGAAAATAAATTTGTAAGGCCTAATGACGAAAATGTGTCAACAAACAAAGGTCCTTTGAAAGCAAACAACTTTTAAAAGCAAATTGAAAGAGTCTCGACATCCCTTTGTCTCCGCAAAGCTGCAGAAAATCGATTCCCCATCATTTAATAATATTTCTATAAGAAAATTACCCTTTACTCATTCAAGGCAAGGTTTTAAGTCCTTTGTTCTTTAGAAGGGACAACACTGGAACTCGTGAAAGTTTTCGTAATTAAATTTTTACATCCCCTTTTCGGTCTCTGGTTTATTTAATGGGACGAAATATTATTTTCCACATTTTTGCGACACAAATCGTTGATGAATTATAATAGAATAGGATAATTAATGTAAGTAGGCTATTATAAATCAATTATGAGTAAATTTGTTTCAATGATTCACTATTGCTACCGAATTGTAAATCTGATGATTTTATTCAATAATTAAGTTTTACAAACAATGATTAGTGATTGTCTCTAAACTGCAAATAGTTTTGAAATGTTTATCTTTAAAGCTTTTAATGTTCTTTTTACGGTTTGTTGGAAAACTGCAAAGTCCAATTTTTTTACGTATATAAGGTGGTACTCACCGTCCGTACTATTTGATAAACTTCCCGACCGTCCCCGTTGGCAACTTTCTTAAATATTGCAGATTTATGTTAAACGGTGGCGTGGACCCCGGTTTCTTTATAGCAGCATAAAAAGTTAATTAAAATTAACTCTTGGTGTAACTCCGGCTTACTTTTACCCTTCTTAAGAAAATTATTGTGCCTTTAATAGCTTACATGAACAATAACAATTCAAGTTGGAAGGATTTATGTAAGGTTAATTAATAAGTACTAAGCAATGCATTTTAACTATGTTCGAGTATTAAAATAAATGTTTACAAAATTATAATCTTTCCCGCAATGTATTCCTAGTACATAGTACATATGTTACTATTAATAATGTAATATTATAAGTTTATAGCCAACCTGCCATAAATATTTTTATTTAAATCTAAATTTCCGGGAATAATATAATAATGACTTTAATAAGATATAAACTGGTACATTAGGTCCAGTGATTTAAATATTCACATCACCTTTAAAAGTTCAAACTATCAAAAGACACAACTGAAATTTTTCAGGAGAGTAGTAACTAATGCTTCTAGAATCTAGGATCTAGAATATTTGTCCAATCTAGGTCCTAGATGCTCTCAAGCAAAAACTAGTGAAGAGTAGTAGAGTAGTAGCTACTTGCAATACAAGAGTTGGTGTTGGTAAAATTGGTCGATAGATTTTCGGGTTTACCCGCAACAAACAAACATATTGAAATGTATAGTCTAACAGTGTCAAAGACCGCTAACAGACGCTGCAGGAAAGGCCGAAATAAACAATTTTTTTTATAAAAGGCTCCATGGAAAGCGAGGAAAATCATCGGTATGTACCTAGGAAAACGGGGAATATTAATATTGAAATGAGAACTCAGTGTGCTATTATTTCGAACGCCTTCATTGTGATATCGTATACGAGATTTTTCGTACATTTTACGTTTGTTTAACGTTTGATATTTTTTAGATTGCGCTACAACATATTGTATTTTGTATTTATTTTCCGCAATACGATGGAATTTGTCTTGTATTTTATATTGCACATATTTCTATGACTTTAAATAGGTCTTCGTACGGTAACACAATGTAATAAACACAAAATTACAATATTTTAAGACTCTTTTTTAAATCCGAAAGCTTAGCTGTCGCTACTAAAGTTGGTTCTTGAGATATATCTCTCACAAAATATTATGATTGCATACATTTGTGTTAGTAATAAAGTATGAAAATTATCCTAGCCTAGCTAGGATTTAATGTAAATAGAAGTAAGCAATGATTAAAAAAGATGTGATATAAGAATAATAAATTCGGCGTCCGCTTCATTAATGTTTCGTTCACCTTGAACTAAAACCGTACGATACTAATGTCAAATTTTGTTGGATGATTTTGGGAATAGCCCCCGCGAAGCTTTCCTCCCTACTTGTTAGGGATTAAGGTATCCTTTTGTGGAAAATATTGCAGAATGTGCGTTTAATCTGTAGCGGGAGAGGTCCATGCCACGGGTTGGTTGTTTTTCCTTCGTTACGAGATTTTTTTATTTTTATTCAAGATAATCTCGGAGCAATTTCGCCGGCGATTGCTAGGCACCTCTTGTTCTTAACGGTGTTACTTTCCATTTGTCCGTTTTACATTGCTTAATAAGAAGATAAATCGAAGTGGTGGAACACTCCAACTTATCCGAAGGAGATTCTCAATGTTTGATGTAAATTAAAAGCTTCGATACTAATTACGATTAATTACTTTTGGGTCTGTGCCTATTACTCACAAATGATTAAAACCATTTAAAGGCCCAAAATATATTTTACGAGTGTATGTCACAAACACCAAATCTCCCCACTAAAAAACCTCAGATTAAAGTATGCAAATTAAATTGTGTAGGATGGTTGCATTGTGAGTAGAAGATAAATCGTCCGATCGATCGTATTATTGCTGGGAAGGAATAATTAAGAGTTTTGAAAATTAGAAAACACGCCAAATACCACTACATAAAATATCTATGATTATTTTAATTTGAACCTAGATGGCGTTGTTCTCAATAAAAAATAAGATGATTTTTCCTCATAATCTTGAACATAACTAAAACATAGTTAAGAAAAATGTATTGGCGTCGTCATCATTCTTGATACAAGCCGAGACAGACTAATTTAATGAAAATTTTCAAGTCAATCAAGTTTGTGTAAATTATAACGAAAGATTCCGTTGTCTACAAACATGCAAACGGTAACAAAAGCGTGTTAAAAATCATACACGTAATGCCTCTTCATTGATAATTTTGTATTAAAAATTTAAAACGGTGAGTAAAACACAAATGTTTATTGACAAAACAAACCGACCTAATAAGAATGAACATTAGGGTAAGAATGAAGGGAATGCGGCATAAAAGCGTTGAAAACATTGACATAAAATCGACTCAGATCTTCGTATAAAATTAATCCGTACAATTCTATCATCGTAATTCAGAAATGACATAAAACTGTGAGGTCGTTACGCGTTTGCATGGAAGCGAACGTCTTTACGGCGAATTCAAGTTTTTATTGTGTTTTGATTTGTTTTTCGTCGTTTTTATTGTGAATGTAAAATATTTATACACGACAAACGTCTGTTCCGTTCATTCGCCTACTAAGATTTGGCGTATGTATTAAATTTTATGCTTGTTATTTCGAGCGATGTGGAAATGACAATAAAGTGAAATTTGTATCTAATTGTATTGTATTAAATTCAAAATTAAAATATACTTAATAAAATGTCAACGGTAATGCAACATCAATAACAACAATCGTTTAGTAATCCGTGCACTGTACAAAGAAAATATGAAATCTGTTCTTAAACATGGAGCAAAAACTCTATTCCACTTTGCAAAAGACCAAATAAACAAATATGTCAGTGTCCAAGTTTGGAAAACAATAATAATTCTACTTGAACTTTATTTCGAGAATAAAATCCGAAACTAAAGCCCATAGCCCGAAGACATTTTCGCTGTTATATTTCACCTGCGGGTTCGCACTGCACATCCGGGAAATGCCGCAGCGAATTTAGTCGACGGAGGTGTCATTTTGAACAATAAATTCCATCAGAAAATTATTTTTGTTTTCTATTATTTTACGGTTTCCCAGAATAAATATTAGCTTTTCCTACTCTTATTTTCCGTAATACTCGTAGTATTAACAGTTATGTATATAATAAATCGGCTTTTTTAGAATGTTCCCCACTGCATGGACTGGACACTCTGAGAGAGGGAAAGGGCCGTAATCCACTTTGCTGGCCCGGTGCGGGTTGGCGGATGTCACATGTCTTCAAATTTAGTGGATCTATGATATGCCGGTTTCCTCACGATGTTTCCTTTACCGTTTTTAGAGCAGTTCGTTCGAACCCGCGACCTACAGTACGTAAGTCGGGGCCTTAAGAGCCACCACCGCTGCCTGTTACAGTATAAATAAAGTGGATATTATAGCGTAATCGATTGGCACCAAAGTACTAATTGACAGCCTCAAATTTGATCGGTAACGTGTCGTTTCGTTTGTTTTTATATTAAGAATACAGGTAGAGAATAACTGCATCGAATCTCACGGCAAAAAAAATAATCATCAAGCATTTTAGGCATACGGTGCTCCAAATAACAATACGAAGAGCAATCGTAGACGAAAGAAGGTTGAAACTAAAGATATATGTCAACGATTGTAACACAAGATATCAAAATTAGTTAGACAAGATGATGGTCACAAATCAGAAATATCTACACCGTTATAGTACGCTCGGCTTAACAGTTTAGATAAGGCGTATTAATTCGTGTGTAATTTATCTAGAATACCTCCATATCTCACCGCACCAGTCATCTTAATCACTCCCGTACGTCGGGACATGTGTGCTGTGTATGAGGACAATATCCCGGGTTATTGTGCTTCTCATACACAAATATAATGGTGCCATTGAAAAAAAATCAATCAAAATGCCAACCAATGCAACAAATATTGCGTCGAATCGTTATGTAGATGACAATAAAACATATGCATAATTACGACTGAAATTTCTTCAGATGAAATGAATTAGTTACACATAACAAAACAAATGGTTTAGCAATGTATATATGACCATCTCTAAAATTTTAATAATTTAACTCTAAATTTTAAATAATTGTATGAAGGTATGCATTTCCAATAGATGTCATGGAAAAATCTATATAATACTATTTAACAAAATAACTAATATAAGAAAATGTAACGCGATACATTTTCTTACATGAAATAGTAGCCGACTTAAGTGAACCAATTTATCATAACTATTATATTAACGGTGATAGGACTGGCAAGGAGATTGAGGGTTCGAAGCGTAGCGAATGTTATAAACTAAAATTAGTTCTGGCCCAAGACGTATACTAAACGTTATCCTATCTTTGTGCTATATCTAACCCCCTCATCTACTATCGTTGTTTGAATTTAGTACTCAGCTAGCTGACCCGGCTAACTTCGTTCTGCCTTATTTATTTTCGCGAACGTTAGTTTCTACTTCGCGATAACTCCTAAGACATTCATTTAAATTATATAATTTACAATATATAATGTAAAGGATTATTATAATATAGATATTTTATATACATTATAGTACTAGATATAGTGGCTTAGTGCAACTAACGTATTTAAGTTGATTAGATACTGAGTGTTTTGATATTATTTTGACAAATTTAAAGAGACTTCGATTAACAAAATATGCAACGAATAACCACTTTTTAGGGATCCGTACCCAAAGGGTAAAACGAGACCCTATTAAGACTCCGCTGTCCGCCAGTCTGTCTATCTTGCCGCCTGTCACCAAGCTGTATCTCATAAACCGTATTAGTTACAAAAACGAAATTTACTACACTTACGATACTGAATCAGCATTAAAGATGAGGCAATTTAATAGCGAAATATTCAGTATTAGATTATAGTTACTTTTTTAACAATAATGAAGAATGTCTCTCAACTCATACCTATAACTTGTTCGTTATACACATACTTCAGTTATTTCACTTATTTCACTTTGCAGTACGACACCGTCTATAATGTAATAAGTGGGTGAAATAAATTCAAGAACTCGCACAAAAGTCACTTATAAAAAGATATGTAAATCCGTGTATAAGCTATGTACATATAAGGCTGGGGCACACGGGCTGGGGCGCGACTTACACGCGACACCAGCCAAGCTATAGATTCTCGTCTATTGACGCAGCGCCGTCAAGCGTGCCTCTTGCCGAGATAAGAAGGGAATAGGGGTGACACACTTTTCTTCATTTTTTGCAGCCTTTTTAAATATTTTAAATCAATTCATTAGAGAACATAAAAGGACAACATTAAACAGTTTATTGATTCGTCTCCAAGTTCAATAGACGCCGTAAAATAACTTTTATAAAAATGGCAAAAATGTTTCAATTATATTGACACGATAAAAGACTTTATTTATTCTAAAATATATATAACATCACCATGACCACTCAAAATGTGTCCATTATTTGAAATAGGTCTCCTGAAAAGATCAGTCTGCGCTGCGATCGGTTCAGCTGCGGGTCGTATTTTTTATGGATAAAATTCATTGACTTTGAACATTGCCCTTTAAGTGTGGACGTGAATGTTGTATACGGCTAATAATGAGAGTCAACAATGGCCGAAATAATAATTATACACTTCTTCCTTTATAGACAAACACATAACGCAATTACCACTTCAATATTTCGTCGATGATAAGATGGTTCAATAAAATTCTGCACACACCAAAATTGAAATAATAACATATTGATATGCAATGGCGACGATATTCAAAATTTGGTAACGTGTAATAAAATAAAAGTTCTTAGAAAACATACAATGGGCATTGTATGTTGATCGTGCCCAACGATTGCAAATTAGAATATAATTTAAATATACACCGCGCACGCGCTCTTTTGTTGAAAAAATCTAAAGCTAAAAAATATTTACTTTGTTAATTCAAGGCAAGTAACATTTGTCAATGGTGGTAGGATATTACTCTGTTACAGTCTATCGATACCGTCGCGATATTAGTTAACAAAGAGTAATGAGTAATTTATTTCTGAGTTACAATTCCAAGTATAACGTATTAATATCGTAAAGTAAAGAAAGTAGTGCTGATTATGTATTTATAATATTGGCTTATTATCATATTATCGCGCACAAAAGTTTTAACAATGGTCACGTGAATGTCTCCTCGCCTCTGCGTATTGTAGCTATAATATATTCCTATACTCATATTTTATTTGTCTTTTGGGTTCTGTTATCATTAGAGAACTATGTAATAGCATTATCCAAAAGTAACATGAACATTTAGAGTATAACAATCTTTAATTCATCATTATTAATATCAAAGTTACGTTTCAAATAGTGCATTTAAAACTCTGTTCCTTATATCAGGTGACGATTGATTATATTACTGCATTCAACGATGTTTTTATTTCAATTTCTTTCACGCATTGTTTATTATGTAATATATTATCAGTAATTTATCTCACAATCAACATTGTGACAATAAAAGTCAACATTGTTAAGACACACAAATAATATCTTTGGAACAAAACTAATTTTATATAAGAAATCATTATAATAATCTGCAAAGTGACAACCTTATGCAGTAATCTAGGCAACCGTGCGGGATCCCAGTCGCTGTATAAGCGCAGTGCACACGCTCGTATTTTGAATTTGCTATTGCGCGGCGAAATCATAAGTTGGGATATAGGGCCTCATACATTTATATGAAATTTTGGAGGTCCTACTTTGCGTGTGGTGTAGTCACGGACTTTAGTTAAGTCTGCCAAGGTGCTGTTCACTCAAAACTTTTGCGTTCTAGTTTTAAACAAGTATGCAAACATTACACACAGAAGTTTTAATTATAAAATTAAATTATGTATTTATTTTCTTTTTTATAAGAACAAAAAACAAAAATCTAAAGCGCAAATAAATATGGAGAATGCATCGTCATACGTCTTTACCAATAAACCATTTCTCTTAATACGTAATTGATTTTAAATATTTGGTTGTAAAAGACAGTTCAGTTAATTAAACTGACTTAATAAAACACACTACCTTGCATACGCATACATATTGTAGCCAAAACTATTACTAGTCTATCTTTACCTTTTTTATATCAATTCTATCAATATTTAAACAAACATTAAATATTCATCAAAATCTTTTTTATAATTAGGATAACTCTCAAACAATTTTAGTTTGAATTTCGTATGCGAATACTAAAAAAATATCGGTAGATTTATTATACACGTTATAGAAAAACGAAAACGAAGTGACTTCAAACACAGAAAACCTATGAACTGAGCTTTGACTACAGACAGAATCGGCAAGCGAATCGATTATAAAAATATAACAGTCGCTCAATGATGGCTTACAGACTACTCGATGTGTGTAACATTACCATAGAGTTATTAATATCATTGTGCTCTTATTATTACCATGATAAACATACACATGTAATTTTTTTATCGTAGAAGGATACAAACCAGCAAGCGGGTCACCTGACGTTAACTGACCGCTACCCATAGGCATCCAACAAGACTATGAGTCGTAGATGCGCTGCCTACCTTTAATAGACAGAGGAGATGATAGACAGGAAGGAAGGAAGGAGAAATTTCGCTTTTTGGAATTCTAATATTTGTTAATAAGAACCATGGCAATATTTGAGAAAATTAAATGAAAATGTAGGTATTTTAACTCGAGCATTACAATACCGCGCCGTCATCCTAAAATCGCCTACGTCAGTGCGAAAGCTTAGAATATGCCAGTCATAAGGGCGTACCGGCTAAATCTTCTACGTACGGTCTATTGGATGGGGACCCACAGACGCCGGCTTCTCTCGATATGGGTCACTTCCATGTAGAGATCAATGTTGTATTCATAACGATGTTAAAGTTTTCACTGCGAAAATTTATGAGAAATTCATAACAGAAAATGCGCAGTAAATTATCTCTGCCTCGACCAATGAAGTTAAGACGGCACAACATTATTTTAAAGATTCTTAATTCCAAGTATTTGCGGCTATTTTTATTGAGGTCTGATGTTGTTGCGGGATCTACTACTAGACATTTGTAGTAGACTAAATAAATAAACACAAAAAATATCAATTTCTCTCATAGAATACGTAGTAGTAACCCTTATAGGATGCATACAAATGGCAATTGCTATTCTTTTCCTCTATTAAAAATAATATATTTTACTCAAATTTTGCTGTGTCTAGAAATCCAACCGTAGGTCCGTAGCGTAAAGCTAAGTCTTAAAATCAAAATGCCACTTTGATAGGGATCGTCTAAGTGGAGTCGATTCAACGAATACATCATACAAAAAATTATTACAATTTTAATGAATCTGTAAAGGGGTACATATTCTCTTCATTATCGTAATAAAAGCGTATATTGAATGTAATTATACTGACATATACGAAACCAATAAATCGAAGTCGTCTCCCAATTTGTTGAAACAAGAAAAACCTCCCGACGGAACAATATCCGGGCGGTGACATTCCACAGGAATTGAGAGTGACGCCCGCTTCGTAATGAGCGCTTGGACGCTTGTTATAAAGCCTCTTTGTTCCTTTCCGTCTGCGAGGCACTCTTTAAACCCCTCCTCAACATTGCCACTTTGCAGACATATGGCTGCGAACTACTTTAATTTATTAATAGTGTTGTAAAGAAGAAATAAAATTACTATGATATTAAAAATTGTTTTTATAGAAGGCGTCGGTATCCAAAGAAATCTGCAACGCTGAGTTGCCAACCTCTGTAGACCAGAGGAATGTAGATAAGAAAGGGAGGTAGGGATGGGAAGGGGATTAATATCAAAGTTATTAAAAAATATTAAATTGAAAATCTAAATTGAACGCGTGGGTCGTAGTTATATAGTACGGCGTTATAAGTAGCAGAGTATTTAATCTTCTCTGAAACCAGATAGTGATTTACACTCGTATACACAATATTCAGAAAAAAACATGTGAACTGCTTAGTAACGCAAGCAATATAATCCAATGTGAATCTCAGTAGTACGATGATAGTAATTCACTTCACTACACCAGAGCTTATCTGGACTAAATACGTACAACAGGATGATCACGTAGTCATCAATGCCTATTCTTTACTTAAATAACCGTAATATTTAATAGCAGACTAAATATAATGCAAAGAAACGTTGGCTTGATCATTTTGTCCGCAGAACACAATATGGTTCTCTTATATGCTCTTGCATAGACGTACTGGAATTAAGCACAATTAAAAAAGGCTTAGTGGGTAACAGGTGTAGGTATTATCTAACTAGATCACCTCTTATATATTGTCTTCAATTATAATAACAATTTTCGACACTCACGAATAAAAATAAGTACGTTTTTCTCTTAACACGTGAAAACATAGACAGCCGAATAAACGGAGTGATTTAGCAGGTTTGGGTGGGACGAAAAAACGATAAAAATATTTAATTTTCTTTCCGTCAAATATATAAGCGAAAGGAAACAGCGACAATTGATCAGGCGACATCGCAAACAATCTTCAACTACGGGGCCAATATTTTCTTACCAAAAATTATATTTACCGAAGTTCCAAGCGCCGCCACCCCTATTAAATCACCCTATATAAGAAGGGGACCAAGGAGACGGGGGGTTATTGGCGCAAATGATTTCCGCCTAGATCTAGTCGAAGATGTGTCGAGTGCTCGGCCATTGGGTACGAATTTATTTCATCTATATAGGTTCGAGTTTCATTCGCATTTTATTGCCGACCGATATAAGGCGGCTTCATAACAAAAGCTGTTTCGAATATTTATATTTTTTTATAAAGGACTACCAAATATTTTTTTATCGGTTTCCAATACTCACAGTTACCATAAGTCAGTCGTATTGTTTTTTTTTATTTATTATTTTTTCTTGTCCGCTTGTGGTTTATCTATTGCTATTTACACTAATTTCACATTGACCGAATTATTGATTGAAGATTCCAAAGAAAGCAGGAGTGTACTACTATACTAAATTCATCATTTAAATAGTAAGGCAACAGGCACTATTTTTTAAACCTCCGTTTGTACAGGTCTACATATAGTTAGCTAGATTTCACTGATGGATGGAGATCTTCCTCATAGGAGGCTGACAGAACATCTTACAACTGAAGAAAAAAAGTACGTGCTGAATTTAGTCCTACTTACACATGCTAATCACCATATTAAGGAAAATATGGATAGAAAGCATAATGCATTCTTTATTTCCACTTCCTCACATTCAAGTAGCCATAGACCAATAGACCTATTCTGGTATCTTACTACTGTATTTTTTTAAAATACGAAATAAAATCATCATGCAAGAGTAATAAATAATATAAATACGCTTTGAAAGCTGTATAAAACCACTGGCATCAGTTGCCTGTATATTTTATTTATAACTCAAAGCTTAAGCGCGTAATGCGAAGCCAGATTTACGAGTTCCACAAAACCGCTGTTTACAAGTACGAAAAATAGATAGAGTGAATGTTCCGCGGACTAGTTATTAAAAAATAAAACAACACCCAGTCCCCAGTCAATCACCGGGGTAAAGTGACGCGGCGTAAACCCGAGAGCGCAATAATTGGCATCCAGCGTCCACGCTCCATTTCACCATGTTCCGAGCTCAACTCGTTTTTTTTTAATCCCGACATACATACCGCGCGTTTGAAGTCCCACGGTCAAAGGCTAAATTGGCCAGTATCTATACAATTCATCGAACACGACCGGCTCCTATGCAAATTGTGGAGATAAATGATTTTTGTATCGCTGAAT
Organism: Papilio elwesi; assembly: GCA_029849275.1. NCBI lineage: Eukaryota > Metazoa > Arthropoda > Insecta > Lepidoptera > Papilionidae > Papilio > Papilio elwesi. Next base: position 3,584,049 of record CM056709.1, read on the forward strand.
AATTTTGTACTTCTCGTTTTAAATGATGTACGTTCTTTGCAATTTTAGTCTGTGACGATTCGTTAGCGACGGATGTACAAGGATACTGACACAATAAAAATCAAATGAAAAGTTTTTAACACTACGTCATATCATCGTTTGAGTGGAATCTTTTAAGACATTCATTTGTTCTTGATGTTCTTTGATGAACAAAGACTTTATGCTCGCTGTTTATAATTCCGGAGATATTTTTAATGGTGGAAATGAAATGCAAATGGTCTAACACACTACGAGCTTTGTCCAGCGATTTCATCCGCCGTGCAATTTTATTTCCAGCTTTAGCAGAAGCCTATTGAATATGACAGAAACATATATATCTGGGCTCAACTTAAATTGGTATACAAAAAATTCTCCATGCAAACTTTCATCTCCTACTTTAGACCTTTAGGGGATAAATTTAGATAAAATGTTTTTGGGGTTCCTTATAAGAGAAATCAATGTGCAAAATGTTAAATCCCTAGGTCCAAAAGAGTTTTCGTTGATATATCAGTCAGTCAGTTTCTTCTTATAATATATAGATAAAAGTTTGTACAGCTCAAGACTACTTTTGTTCTCTATCGAATTTATTACATTCCTTCGAATGATGTTAAGCATATCGCAGTCCATCTCTCGCTATAGGGCTGCAACTTGTTGGATAGTTTTATTTATTGTGCTAAACATATGACCAGTCAGCATTATATTAGCTGTACACTAAGGTACGACAATAACGTATGATAATAGGGCAGATTGGTAATTGTTCTGCACTTTTCTTTAATATTTTATATATTGAAAAATTAAGTGTTTAAGGGATAAACAGATTGTAGGTTCTATTGTTGTGTAATTGTAAATTATAATCACCTTCACCATCAGTCCCGTTGTCCTGCCTTGGCACAATTATTTTTCCAAGATGGGGAATTCTATTGTTTACTATTACAAAACAGAATCTATTGAAAGTATCTAGAACGTAGTGCGGCAAATAACTACAATATTTACAAAGCTATCAGTTAAAGGTTACAAATAAATAAAAATCCAAGTTCATGTTGTGAAGTCGCGACCTACATAACGGAAGCATTTTTATTCGCCAGCCACCTCGCCTATTTCTGTACAGGCTTTAGATTCGATACGACACCTGCCGAACTAAATAAAAAAATAGGCGATAGTTCACAAAGGGTCGGGACGCAATTTCCACGTACGGCACGCCTACGCAGAGTTCCGAGTTGCGATTGTTCACGCTACGTTCTGTCGTCGATGGGCTTTCGGCCTCGGGATTTTTGGGTCAAAGCTTTTGCTTTTGTTCCGTGCGATTTGTTAGCCTCGCTTGACATCTTTCATTTGGAAATGCGATGCGGAACAACACTATTTTTTCGGACTCACGTGTACACGTGTGTGGCACTTAGCGTATACGTTAGTGGTAACGTAAAATTGAAACATCAGTGATATGACGTTGAGGAAGGTTTTTCATTTTGTGATTTTTCTTATACTCGCAATAAACTAAAATTATGCATTTTATAGATATCAACAAAAAAATAAGACACAAGAACAGGAATTAAGTGATCCTCAGCAACCGGCCATATATTTCAAGGAGTAATATAACCATATTGCTCTTCACTTCACATAAATGATTTATATATATGTCAATCAACACATTACCCGCAGGCAAAGAACCTGCACCAATACTAAGGCAGACTTCAAATTCTGGAGCAGTTAATTTAAACGTATCCGATGCACTGATAGTTAATAAAGCGAGCACGTTCTCGCCATGTGCGAAATATGCCGGTGAATATGCTAAATAGTTGCGTTTAGGGAGGAGTTCGGACTAAATTGGTCGTAAATTCGTTTAATTAAAAAATGAAACTGAAATCGTGCCTGAAACAAAATATAGTTATATTTATAGCATTGTTTGTGTTATTATGTTATATTAATAAGAGCAACTCAAAAAATAAAACGTTTTATAAATGTAAGGAAATTTAAAAACAGCACAATACAAAAGTGACATTAACAATTCCTAAAACGATAAGTGGAAGTGTTCTTCGACAAAACGTATTTGGTAGGTATTGTAAATTATCCTTATAGCCTCAACTAGTTTTGTGCAATTTCCCAAATTTAAAACAAATTGTTTGTGTGATTAATAACACTTTTGCAGACTCAAAAGCAGCTTAAATGTCACCAAGCGATACATATTTTCATCTTATCCCATAAGGATAAAATACGTAAGGATCTATAGTTTTATCTAACGCAAACAATAGATTATTATGGGGTTAGATTTTATTTTATCGTAGACCCTATTTTCTTTATCTCGCCGTAGCATTCTTCGCATTCCTGTCCGCGGTAATAAGACGTGCGTTGTGAAAACTCAATACGTATTCTATTATAGATTGTTTAATCTTAACAAAAGTATCCATTTTTCGAATCAAGTCAATTAATTAACGAAGAAAATTAAGTCTGGAGTAATGAGAAAAGTGCTTTTAAACAGTCTATCGATAACGAGCCCTATTCATTTTATTTCTCGCGTTCATGCGTCATTCAAAATCTTTAACATGCCTACCATCTCTACTAAACATACACCCCAAATACACGAACTCTTAAATCTGTTCCACTTTTTTACCGTTAACATTTATTTCAACTCTTGTCTTACTTTGTTCTCTTTAAAAAATCAATACTTTAGTCATATCTACATTCATCTTCATGTGAATCCTTCTAATGAATCGTTCACTACATTCAACATAAGTTGTGTAGGCTCTTAAGATGTGCTAGTATATTTTTCAAAACAAACATATACCTCTTGTTAACACATGAACCCATAAATATTAAAACATTTGCTGCACAACAGGGTCTGGGGTTGACGGGCCAGCAAAGGCCGATAAAGGTACGCTTAGGAGAACTCCGAAACTGTCTTAATAACTCTGCTATGACGGTTCACCTGAGTTGCCTGTTTCCGATTACGCCTCCGCGCAGGTGGGCGCTAAACATGTTGAAACAACCCGAAAACAATTTTCGGAACTTATCAGTAAGAAACTTGTCTAGCCCCGAGCAAAAACTACCTTTGCCTCTAACTAAAAAAGGTACAACCTTTGCAACAAAAAGGATGACAGGATTACTTCAGAGAAAATGTCAGTTCGATTCACATGAAAAGTAACCTATTTCAAAATGTTAACGGTACAAAAGTGGAACAGGTGGAAGAGTTATTTTATGTATTTGGGAATAATAAAGGATTTTGTATGAAGAGAATTAGAGAAAAAATATTAATTACTCTCGGTAAAGTATTGGGGAGCCAAAGTGTGTCTACGAAGGCTTGTCCGGACAGTACACATTGCTGTATTAGTCCCTACTTTAATGTATGATGAGAGTGCTGGCTTTGGCAGGAAAAGCATTTAGTAGATGTAATCTCGTTGAGATGCGATCCTAAAGAATTATTTTACGCGTGACTTTGAATGATAGGGTTAAAATTAGGTTATAAGGGAAAAGTGGATGTTGTGACTAGAATTGAGAAAGGTATATTTGCCTAGTTCGATCATGTTCAAAGAATGAACGTCTTGTTACTAAAGACATATTATATATGATGTCCACATCGACTGGACGTCCGAGGGCAACTTTTATTGATCAAATTAGTGACATATTAAAAGCGATATAAGGAGTACCCGTAGCCGACGAGCATGCGTTCGTAGATGTACAGATGTAGAAGAAGAGACTGTCGGGATTTGGTCAAATGAAAGACGTAATAACTACCTCTTTGGGTTAATACATTTTTTTTAAACTTTCTAATCCCTCTTGGCGGAAATTTCCTTCTCTTCTTTTCGCTATCCACTCTTTTTTTTTGCACAAGAGTTAAAGATGCGTGTAACTCTTCGCGTTAATGGGTTTCGGTGATATAACCTCGTAACACTGTTTGTTTGATTCGTACAAAGCCTTCATTTAAACTTTCTATTTTGAAAGATTTAGTGTACGACATTTCCTCACTTTTAAAAACGGAAGAAAATTACTCGTGTGAAGTTTTATTTTCAAGAAAATTTCGAAATATTTAAAGTATGATCAGTACGTACTAGATTAAGCTATAATCAATACAGAATTTCAAAGTATTTCCAAAACGTCAGAAGGGAAGCAATCTTGTCGACAACAATGTTTGTACACTATGTGTCTTAGCCGATTTGTAATTTGGGTAGGTTGTTCGAACAGGAAACGCTTATAAATATTCACATTATGTGCTTCAGAGACAGTCATTCGAGGATTTATTAACTCATTGTATTCTCATGGAATATGTAATGAAATTGCGCGCAAGTTTAAACAGTCACATAGACTTGTGCATCTAATAGACTGCTCAGTTCCGTAATAGAGCACCGTTGTGAATGCAAATTCTTAAGTCGTCTGAACATCCCATTTACACAGTAAATATATTAAAACGTTCTATGCATTTTGATTTTCGTGTGATATAAAATATGGTTACATATACAAAAATATTACTCTGAATAAATAAGACGCTAGATTATATAACAAGCTCTGAACTGTCCAGGAGGTTGTTGAATCCTTTTTAGATATTTTGACATCTTTTACTATAAAAAAAACTAGAGAGGCGTTTCCGATAGCAAAAATTGTAACTAAAATATGTCACGTACTTTTGTAGTATCAAAAAGCCCCGCTCTCCCCTCAAACAGTGACAGTGAGCGCACCGCACGCACAAAAAGGACACGATATTTGCACAAGGGCCCCGGTGTATTTGTTTTGCCGCGATTCCCCGTTGTTCGGTACAATGCGGTTAATAGCGGAAGGGTTGTGAATAAACTCGTTCGGGGGTTCGTTTTCATTAGAGAGGTCGCTAGTGTCGTAAAGAGACCACCTCTGTAAATTGCTTACGTTTACTTTGGTTTTATCTTAATACGCTAAAAGTTCTTTCTATATCACATTAGAATCATTTTTCTAGATGTAGGTTATTTCATCATTGTTGGTGTGCACAGTTAACGAACACTAACCATCAGGTTAATCGTTCAATCGCCCTTCCTCGAAAAAAGATGATCTCTTGTTAGTTCAATACTTTATTTCTCTAACTACCTCACCCGTCAACCCATATAAAATAACATTCGCGTATTAGTGCTCGGCAAATCGCAAAAAATTATATAATACAGTATCTAAGTATAACATTTTTCATTACTGTCTATAAGACTGATTGCATGCAGAAAAGATATTGCTGATAGGTGGTCTAAGTCATATCTATTGTAGGTTACCTAAAATATACAAATAATGGTACTATAAATAATGTAATGATCACTAAGCGTACCTCCTATAACGGGGATTTTCGGTACAAAGTATTTGAAGGAGACATGAAAAAGCAGTGAATCGAATCCGTTAATTATTTTCAGAACTGTCCTTTGAAAGAAACAACTTTGTATCTTACAAACTCACAAAACTAAACCTGTTTTGCTTTTTATTTTATTTTCACGTATATAATTTTAGACACGCGTGTAATTTGATGATCTCGCCTTGTTTAGCATTATTAGCATGGACCTGTAACAAGACCCTCTCTTGACCCTTCTTAATCGAATATAATGGGTAAGAGGCCAACAGTAAACAAAGGGTCAATCAAAACAGGGTCGAAGAACCTTCATTGTAATTATAATCTTTATTAATACATACTAATAGAATAACCATCTTAATTGAGTGGTTCTCAAGCAATCTTGCGAACTAACTCGGGAATTTTTTCCGATGACAACAACAATTATATATAATAATAAAAAATATGGAATATTGTATTCAACAAGTAGTCAAAGCTTCGGCACGGTAGGTATAAGAACCTGCAGCTAATAATGATAGGCAAGACCGTAGGGAAGAGACGCGTTGGAAGCAGGAAAAAGTCTTGGCTGCTGAACACTAGAGAATGGACGGGGATTAAGTCAGCCGAAGAATTGTTTCGTCTTATACAGAATGGAGGCACATTTACGACGTTAGCGGCCATCAGCATTGAAGAGGCACTGCAAGATGAAGAAGAAGGCCATCAAGAAGATACACCATATAAAAACTATAGAATAGACTTTTCTACAGTCATCGCTCCTATTTTTAACGACGGTTTTTTCCTATTTTGCTAAGCATTTTTATTATGAAAAAAGGTGGCATACGATTCGAGTAATTAAGTGACGATTTGTCCATAAACGTAATCAACATGAATAATAGCTTTTAAGTAGTTAGGTTCATAAATTGTCTAAAACTTAAACAAAACCGAAAACCTTTTAAGGGACATAAAAATATATCCTACTATCGGTTGCCATAGTGAGTCAGTATGACGTAAAAATATCATGGCGACCGGTTCTACTAACAACTTTTCGACATTTACCTGTAATTTCAAGTTAAAATCAAGTTGCGAAAATTTTCATCTGCTAAAATAAGACACGAATGCGTGCATAGCCTCGCGAAACTGCTAGTTAAATAATAAATATCCTAACAAAGACAGATAAATAAAACATTTCGAATTCCGGTGTCAAAATAGCTCGGTCTAAATTCACTATCAAAGAACGTCATACATTTCGTATAATACGACTGGAGTGAAATACGTTGGAAATGGACACGTAAAGCTAACAAGTTTAGGTGCTAAACGGGGACAGACCCGTTGGCCATCATTACCGAACGGAAGGGCGCTTCGCTGGGAATTTAATAAATTTCCCGATTCCACTGCTGAAAACTGAATTCCAAATTACGTTGGAAATCATTCTACAAATGAAGTAGACACTCCGGAAAAATCGACGGCGCGACATTTCTGTTCGGAAGGCACATGGTTACGGAAGAAATAATTACGTTAGAATCTTTGGCAAAATTGTGCTGCACTAATACAGATTAAAAAGCATTTGATAAATTATTTACTTAAGAATATTTACAAGAACTTTTAACAGGGACAAATAATAAATATAGCCTAGTGTATTCGTTAATAGAAGCTTTCTAGAGATTAAAGAATTATTAAAAAAATGTTCAGTAGTTTCTGACTTTCTCCGGAACCAACAAACAATCAAATCTTTTCCGTATATAATATAAACTAAGAAAAAATTCAAAGTGTAATAATTATAAAATTAAACAATGACACTTTGGAATTTTCAAATAAAACTATTAAATTCTTTTTTGTACGGACAGGGGCCGCTTTTAATTTCAAGCTTGTTTCGTGGCTGATATGCGCGGGAACATTATTTAACGGAGCTACGATGTCGTCATTTCAAATCAGAATGAGAACACAATTTAAAACACCTCTACATTGATTGCCACTGCTAAATTGATATTTATTACGCATGAAATAAAGTCTTTATTTATATGAATGAACAAAATGATACAGACAATTGTTGGTAATAGGACTAGTAATCACCTTGGCAGGTTCAATAGTACATGTGTTGCGTTGCTATTATTTTGAATCGCAAACACACAATTTCGCAGTTAAATTTTAAATGTCGTGTAATTTATTGACAAATGTAGTATCTTCAGATTACAGAATCACAGATTTCATTGTTTATATATTTCAACAACAACATCATAGCCCTGACCTTTTCCTACCTATGTATTTACGTACGACTGTAGTTCATACTGAAATAAGTTTTGCCCGCATGCCTGACGCCAATCTACCTCGGGCATTCAATTATTATTTTATACCATGAAATTTGTATATAATCGGTACAAAGACGTTAGGACGTTGTCACAACGAAAATAATCTATCTATATCCTACTGATATTATAAATGAGAAAGTATGGATGTATGGATGTTCGTTAGTCTTTCACGCAAAAACTACTTGATGGATTTTGATCAAACCTTACAATAATATACCTTATACGTCAGAATAACATATAGGCTATATTTTATAAAGATATTATTAAAACAAATCTTAATATACGTTATATATAAGTGTTGACGTTATCTTCAAAGATATTGGACTGATTGATTTGCCTCGATTCAATACGAATTAGCATTATAAATAGCACTTATAAATCGTCACCTAGCTACCTATTTGGAAGCTTTGCCTCGACATCTATAGGTTTCAATGAGCCGTCGCCACGCCCAATATGCCTATAGAGGTGATTTGGCCTTTGACAAATATTGGTTGAATAGAATGTCGGGGGAACGCAATATTGGCTGTAAGACGGGGTTGTCGTTCCGTTTTATTGGAATTTCGAATTTACGTTACCATTTAACAAATAATAGCGTTTAAATTTAAGACCTTCGATGATATATCGCATAATTTAATCGACAAATTTCATGTACATATAAAGTTAAAATATATGGAATACATTATTTTTTCAGGAGGATTTAAGAGATTATTATTGTTATTATTAACTCATTAATCGTGTTTAAACCAATACTACATACACAAAACAGAAGAAATATATGTATGTGTGTACCGGGTAAGCTATGACACATGTTATAATATTTATGTCATTGTCATGGCGAAAGACTTTTGGTTTCGGTTCGGGTCGGTCCATTACTTTCAGGTTTTATCCAACAAAATAATAAATCTTTTTGTATAATATAACCTTAGGTCCGTTTTAATTGCCAAATGAAAAATTAGAAGAAAACAAAGGTCACTGTGTTCACGGGAGCGTTGCTTTAAAAATCAATGTTTTACTTATTAGGAACAATGGAAATGCAAAAATGTTTTACCTTATATTTGAGAGTTCGGGGAGTGTTCAACTCGAAATAAGACTCATTTCGTTTCGGAAGGAGGTGGGCGAAGAAATTAGGAGGGAGAAATGGGAGGGATATTATCACGTAACAAATTGGTTTCTGCTACCTTTGTTCGACGTTCGTCCCGTGCTCTTTGGTAGGACGCAAGAGGTTGTACAGGTGAGATCATAATGCCCTAGTCCTCGACAAGCTTTAATAAAACGTTTCCACATCTATTAAAAACTTTCTTGTCGGCATAGGAACCATGATAAGCTGTTATTGGGCTTTAGACTTGAAAACTTATTTAAAAAAAATTGTACCCTGTAAGTAATATTTACATTATTACCATTAAAACAGCTGCGAGTAGTGACGAATCTCGAGGAAAGTGACAAAAACCGTACCTGTAACAGAGAAACAATCATTTTATTTAGAGAAACCACTAAATATAAATTAATCACTGTAATTGAATTCAAGGTCGCTAAGGCACATAATTGACTTGTAATGAATGAGGACCCCTAGCAGGATCTCCATGCTGAACGATTTTAAAGTTTATAACCCATATTTTAATATGGGAATAAGAATATAGCTATTATGTCATTTCCTATACGTCTATTCACTCTGACATAAATGAGCGGGATATATTTTCGAACGAAACTACCTAATAGAAACTAGTAGCACAATACATTAGAATCTCCATGACTAGAACATTGCACGTAACAAAAACTCAAGTGATACATCGATTCCATTTGTGGCGGCGACTGTACCCGAGCTAAAACCGACTCTACTTAACATTGAGAAAGAAAAAGATTCTTTTGTGAGACGCATTTCGAGAGTAAAGCCTATCGAGACACAATGCGAACTGTATTCACCTTCTTTTGCGCATCCTACTTATACAATTGTACATTGGTAAGGCGTATTTTGTATGATTCCGTTACGGCTATGGCGACATTTTGACATATCTTTTGTCTTATGCAGTCAAATATATGCTGCTTTGATAATTATACAAAATATAACCCACCTTACTTATAAAACTATCATGACATAAGTACTAAATTTTAATATGCGCTTACGCCCGTAACCCAGAGTGGTAGGCAGAGATCATGGGATTCTATTTGGCACGATCCTGGCACACTTCTCTCGCTTCTTGTACATTTATACATCCACGCATACATGCTCGTGTGTTATGGGTGCTCCTAGTGGTATGTGGTGCGAGCTCCGCAACAACGACATATGTTACACGCATGGGCCGGCTCGATCTGTGAAATACAACGACCTCACAGAGGACAGGAGTAAAGTAGAAGTATTCTGCGTCTCGTATAATGAGTGAGGTGTCGGAGGCTTAATTTTAGCCCTATTCCCTTTCCCATGATTTCCTAATAAGGTTAGGGAGGGACGGGATGGATGGGTAAAAGGAAATATCCATATAAAATCATAAAGAACAATCCGTAAAAAAATAAAGTAAATGCTTAGCTTAGGCAAATGAGTTAACGAAAGCACTAAACACTATCGGATAATTAAAACAACATCAGTATGGCGGTGAATCTTTCACTTCTGTTTGAACATTCTAAATATGCGGACGGTCAAAGCTTTGTTGCCGGCCCGATTGGCCTGTGTAACCATTCCGCAGGGATCGACCCCGGCAAATAAATCAACCGTTCATTCATTCATTCACTCGTTTACAGGTTACTTCGCTCGCCCAACCGGCCTTTTGAAGCTAAAAATATAAAGACTATGTAACTAACCGTTGTTTCAATAACTATAATAACGTAAAATTAAAAAAAAGTATAAAAAAACTATCATTCATCTATTTAGACAGAGTAATTCAGTTATAAACTGTGTGTCGTTGAATGAAGTAAAATGAAAATGTCATCCTTGTTATTTCTAATTTGTACGTAATATCTTTGCCGAAACGTGATACGACCTTGAAAATTTACTATCGATTCTAGTCTGATTATCGATTCACCGATAATTTAAAAAAGGTCCAATTTGTTATTATAATTATACAAAAATTCATATAACGCAAAGCAATTACTAAATTAATTCTTGTATTTTGTATTTGAAAAATTGTAACTGACAGAACAAACATTTGTACGAATATTCCAACGATTCCTATCCCAATATTTGTTTGGCCAATATAAATAATTCTCACTTCACCTACTCTACAAAATTGTCATAACCTTAAGTGACATAAGTGACAAACATAAATTCAGTTAGCGCGGCAACATTTTAATGACTCAATACGACGTGGTCGCACCAAAGCGCATACCGAGCCAATCGCATTGATTGCCCAACGAGTTCACGACACAATTACCAAAGCACATTATTTCTCATAAACAAATCGTTTTAAATGTCAACCCGAGCTGCTGAATTAGCTTTTGTCTACTTATTGACACTAAAGCTCGACGTACACTGAAATATTTGATGATTATATTTTGGTATTCAACTAATAATATGAAAATATAAGTATCTTGCCATGTGGTTAAAAGTCTGGCTTTCGCGTTTAGTGCCTTCAATCTTGTGCGAATGCTAGTAGGTAGTTAATAGAAATAGCATACCTAACACCTAAGATAATTAAGTTAACAGCGAGCATAATTGTTGTGGTCTTATTTCATTAAGAAACCTTTGGAAATCGCGGAACCATCCTCGATGGAAATGCGTGAGATTTCTTGTAGCATAGTCCTGTTTGGCTAGATTTATCCCGTGAGGGCCAGTCAATGTACGCGGACATTTTGATACATTTAAAAAAAACCGAATGATTTTTCTATGTAAATACTAATTTCAATAAATATACTGTTGTTGCATTTATAAAAAAAAATCAATTATGCGAATTCAACTTTTTGTAAAGTTGAAAACCTTTCTAAAATAGGAATTCGCTATTAAAATTACAGGTAGTTGTTTTTTAACAATATAATGTCAATTATCTTCCTCAAATTAAATATTAATGAATACTTAATAAGGCAAGAATAATTACTATTTAAAATATTATCCCAAATTTGCCTCATTAATTAATATAGTCTTAAAAATAAAAAGCCCACTTTACTAATTGCTTTAAAATTGCATTAATTAAAATATTATTGCATTTATTAAAATATCGTCTTAATTTTTTAGAGCCAGTCATATTAATTTTTAAAAATAGTATAACATAAGTGGCGTTTTTTCGAAACAGAATTTAGACTAAATTTCTATAAACCTATTTTCGTCCACTAAATTTTGTTACGAAATGTCTGTTGGTGAGTTTGTTCTTCTGTTAGCTTAATGAAGTTTAACTATTGCCATTAGTACACTTGCTTAGTACCTTGAAAGCAGCGGTAGGTCTTAGAAACACTTGGAAGAATGTCCTGCTGGCCCTCAGAATGTCAGCTTTCTCACACAATTCAGTCTTATCCTGCCCTTTGAATGCAATACGAGTATGGCGACTTTAATATCACCTTATCTAATTAATATTTTAGTAAGTCTTTAGCTTGTAAAATGAATCAATGATGATCGAAACATATTACATTTCAGTTATTTCGTTTTTTATTCAATACATAAATTTTAAAATGTTACGGAACTGGCAGCCAATAAAAATGAAGTCGATTAGATGAAATGAAAAACCGAAATCTGTTGCGAATTTTATATTTTAACGACAGATTGACCTTTATTACTTTGACAGTAGATACTACGGCGTTGATTAGGAAGATGAATGTTGGGTTAGCGAAGTCCACACCGGAGATATAAAGGAGTCCATTTAATTAAGGAATTTGTATTCACGCTTACGTGTGGTATGAAAGGAACTAAAATCGTCTTCTTAATGAACCTGTTGGAAGCAAAGGTGGCGTTTTCGCTGATTATTCGTTTCAAGACGCGACTCATTTTGCTAAAGAACATTTGAGATAAAGAAAAATAATTTAAAAATTATCTTCAAAGGACTAATGAATAATTGACAATTTAATCATTGAAAACAAACATACTCTCTCATATATGCTGTCCTGAAACGTTCCTGTTTTGTGACAAACAAAATTACATGCAGTATAGTAAACCTAGAATATATTAATAATTAATTAGAAATAAGTAATTTACACAAGAAAGCGAAATTAAAAAACAAAAAAGGTAAGGGAAAGCTTAAATTATCTCTCGTTTACATTATTAGCTGTGCCCAAAGTATTTCATGTCTGCTTTGTATCTAAAGAATTTTCCATAGCAAGAGCATCTTACGTCAAGCGTGCCTAATTCGATACAGTGCCCACTACGTAAGTAAATAAACGCACTTATGCCGGTCAGTTTCAACGAGCCGAGCGGAATCATTCGCCCGGTCAAACGTTCACTCGTTCGTTCGATCGTTCACTTTGATGTGACGCTTTGCACGCACTTCACACCCAATGGACAGTGTTGTAACGCATTATCAAAGTTTTTTGCCTTTTTTAACACGTACCTAATAGAGAACTGGGCAGCAACTGTGAAGCTATTCTCAATGAAGTCATTGAACAATTTTTGACATAGAATATTTTCAAAGCGTAGTTCTTTAAAAAAAATGAAATATACACATGAATCGTTATAATTATTATTCACGTATAGCATTAAGTTTTAATGTATTAAGAAGTCTGTGTGTAACAAATATGTGTTAAAAAATGTAAATATTTTGACATTCATTCATTCATATTTGAAATATTCAATTTAAATTTTTCTACAGGTTTCACGGGAAATAAATATCACATTAGCAGCAAATGTTCTGTGTCCCATGTAAAGCCTTATTAAGGCAATTAAATATATGTATCTACACCATTGTTAGTTCTTTCTTGCACATAGATCGAACTGGCTAAAAACCATCTGTCTGGAAAAAGCAATAGCGTGAAAAAAATAGCGCATTACTACTGTAACGAAGGATCGTGCGGTATATTATGCAAAGACACTCACAAACCAAGTTATTGAGAGAGATAATACATACAATAGTTGTAAAATTAGAACATTTAAATAATGGCTGTTTAAAAAATACGCAGTTACAGTTGTCATTTCGAAACATTATCAGCTGTAGTATATGTAAAAAAAGAACCGTTGCTTTCAGGCAATGGAACTAAATCTAAACGTGACATAATCTATTTTACTGCCAATAGAGTCATGTTTCATTTGGAACACGCAAAAGCAATCTTTGATTCGTTGTACATACGAATTCAATTCCCGTACGCGATGAATGTAAACGTAGTCTGATTCATCACGAATACGTGAGATGTATTTTTATTTGTGATGTAGTGTTTCTAGTTGAGCGAACTCATAATATTTGTGCAAACGCTTGAAATATGGAACGCATGTGAGTATTATAGTTTCTAGCGAGACGAGTTACAATTGTGTTTTGGTTTCATTTTTAAAGAGATGATGGAAATTTGATTTTATAATCGTCAACATAGCTATAACTTAGCTGAGGCAATTATTATACTAAAACAGCTATAAATACTAAAATAATGCACCCACGCTCGTATCCCGGAGGGGTAGGCAAAGATTATGGATTTCCATTTGTCCCGATGCCGACACTTCTCTCGGATATGCTAGAATATTTTATACTTTTAAATTTGTTTTGAGCGTCAAAATATATTTGCGCATCACTGCAGTCAATACAGGTTTTCGTAATCACACGGGTATCGGCTGCTGGTGTACACGCCTCACAAATTGCTTGGGCTTGTTTCTTTTTTATTATTTCAACACAACTCTAATTTTTATTTCGTATACTGCCAATTTCTGCTAGTCTCACCAATCATTAGTGATAATTTATCTAATATTTGTGGATCATTAAATCACATAAAGGAGGATCATCTTTATTGTTTTTTTTCTTTAATACTTCGATTAGAGAATATCCATCTATAATAAAGGACTGGCAAACCGCCAGCTACAAATAACGCGTCCACAACACATAAATCTCAACTCGCCCGAACAAAATTACTAAACATTATTAATAACACATTTCTAACTCGAAACAACCAACCAAAATTCCGCTCTGTAAAATAACAATTGACCGTAAATTATTTATAAGTAATTATAATGAAAAACGACCGCTAAACGTTTCCGGGGAAGCATTTGAATATAAATCTAATAATTATTTCATGGGGTGGGGGGTTACCAGTTTATTCGGTAATTGGCCGTTCTTTAACATTGTTACACCCAGCTTAGTCGGGAAGTCGGTACCCGTTCTATTCCCGAAGCATTGATCCGTGTTAAAATATATATCTGTAAGTATTATGTTAAATGGCTCGTTACAACGTGCGTTACAAACATGTGTTTATTATGGTCAACTGGCGCTATGACGATTTTTATTCGGTAGTAATTACGGTGATTTAAATGAAACGTTTTTTAAGTCAGTCAAAAAACATCCCTGTCTCTACAATGAGTTTGAAAAGTGACCAACCGATGTTTTACTTGCACGTCCAACATTAAACATCTTCGAATGATGACGATATAATGCTTTTTTCTCCTTGTCTTTTCCCCACATATGGGATCGGCACAGTGCGACCGAAGTGCCTAGTTTCTACAGGTAGAGCTTTATGCCGTTGCGGCCTCCTCAGGCCAACCCTCCTCAGACATATGAAATACTAACTGTTGCCCGCGGCTTCGCACGCAAATGCGTTCCTCGTTTTCCAAGGTGGAATAGAATAACTTCAAATTATAAGTAATATGTAATACATTTTTTCACATGTGTTACCCATAATTGTAACATGTGTAAAAAAGTTTTTATCGTCAGAACATTACCATGGCAACCGATTTTGTAAATTAAGGTTGCACGTACCTCGGGAATAGTTTTATTTTACACAACCACCTTTACAATGCATAACTCAGTCATACCATAAAATACTATTTCAATTTTGTTCAGTTTAAAGTGAACATATCAAGAGCTATAGCAGGAGAACAATCTATATCCTTATCATAATGCTCTTAACTAAGTCGAGACCGGCACAGCCTCCTCGACCCTCGATCCGTCGTCTAATTGGCTACGAATGGAGTGAGATGGAGACAGAGATAGGTGTAATTAATACGTAGCAATTCCATCATGCAAGCCTTGTCTACGCGCCAACATCTATTCGATTATAACAACATATTGTTCTACTCAACAATTTATTCAAAATCAGTCTTTTCACGTCGTGATAGAGTTTATTTTAACGTAATTGTCCGTCTGTATATTAAACAGTAGAAATAAATAATACGTTTTGACTGTACCTGCGTTAGTAGACTTGAAGTTTGAAATATTTCTTATTTCCTTAGGAAATCAATGTAATTGTCATTACATTGTTCAGCGCTATCTATTGCTTTAAAGAGCTTTAATACTACCTTTAAAATCGTCTCGAGGTCTCTCAGACGTTTAATTAACTCTAGTAGGTCGAGGAAGGATCCAAGGAGTGCCATTTCCTCGAGTTATGAACAGACGTGAGCGTACGCGAAGGACCGGGAACGTTTCTTTCTTAACTTGTCTCGTTAAAAGATTGTAGAGATGAAACCTCGACTCCAAAGCTCTCGACCGATTGTCGCGCAGCGTTTGTATTTAATTGTACTTTCGAGATGTTTTTCATGTTCTTGATTCCTATTATTTATTAGTATTATGTGCTATAAGACGATATTCACGTCTGGCCATAACACACAAGATGTTTACGAGTACATGTACATAAAGATGGTCGTATCAAATCAAAAGGCCTCAAGTCGCTACAGCACTCTGTTCTTAGCTATGGTACCGGCAGCAGAGCATCCATCTTTTTGATGATCTTTAAAGCAAGTGTATGAATATTATATTCTACTTACTTTACCACTTTTAACTGGAACTTTTATCAATTTTAATATTGCCAAATTATCGGAACTTGCCAATATAAAAGCAAAATACATTATTTGTCAATCATATTCATTTCGGATACCGGTATTTCACGTTGAAATCTTATTGAAGTTGCAATTTATCTTGCTATTGAAATACTTTGAAGAAAATGTCCCGTGCAAACGTTAATAACTGTGTAATATCACATATAATGCTTGAGGATCTTGCAATATTGCCTTTATGTCTTACACACAAAGCGTACATGCTTGATAATTTGATCTAATATTACATTTCAGAATGTGTTCTTTGTAATCTTATTATATGATTTCGTTAGAGATTCGTAATTTAATAGAAGAGGCTGTAAATTAAAAGATTGTATATTTTTCTAGCAATGGACTAAACTTTATACTCTGATTTCTGTCACCAAAAAACAAAAGATATAATATGTATACCCACTACTAATGATTATGTATATTGTATGTATATACTATGATTATGATATTGACTATAATTGAATAAAACTATGTCCCTAAAAGCCCCCATTCAAGTTTTAAACATCAACGCAAGCGGTAAAAAGGCAAGAAGTGCTATGTAAATAAAATTAAAATAATTTGATTGCAAAACTTAATACATATAAAACAGGGCGTCATAATTTGTTTAAGTTAAAATTATTAGGATTCGCTGTAGGTGGTCGTATGGCGTCGGCCACGTAAATATCGGTAAATGATAAAAAAATACAATATAATATAAATGTTAATAATTTACACAGTAAGAAATGGTCAAAGTGGTTAAAATGATAATGTTATTATACTCTTACACGAAAGAAGAGAAGAGAAAGAAAACATCCCACGCTTATATCCCCCACCACGGCCTCCATTACTAGATTTTCATCATCATCTGAAGTCGCTAGTTCGACGGATGTGACCGACCTATTGCCTATTGCCCACTTCAGCCTACTGACTTTTAAAAACGATGTCTACTTGAGAACGGCAAGACGTCAAAGCGGAGGACCGCATACTGAAGGCATTGGGCATCTATGTCTAGTGGACCGGTACAGGCTCCTGATGACATTGACTCTGTCAATCTGAGGTCATTGTTACCATCTTCAAAATATCTCTAGTTAGGAATACCTAAAATTATTCTCTTCTCAATCTTAAACTATTTTAGGGTTATTAAATAGTAAAAAATAATTAAGTTAACAACAAGCGCACCTCTCGAACACTTTTTTCTCCGCCATTTAACGCGGTGCTCATTAAAATATTTTATTACTTATGTTAACTACTGCACTACCTCTGCTCCCTGAGAAAGAAAAAGAATTTTTAAATTAAACAACTTTGTCTATATTAAATTCATTGTGTAATTATTAACTGTCGGAATAATTACGAACAATTATGTGGATAAACATCGTAAAAGTTTATGTTATAATAAATGTCCATTTATCATACGATGAAATGAAATTAACGTAAGATCTCAAGCCATTTTAGTCGTTGGATTACTCCGATAATTAGGAGAAACACGGTGATAGACTGTGTATACATACATATGAAGACATTAACAGGATATCGAAAAACAATAAGTTATCTCATCTTTAAAGCTCCATCAGAGTATTATTTTTTTGTTGTTGGAATCATTACCTATATTGGAAAAAGCAATGGCTACCTGGTAGAAAGATAAGCGTATTGTATCATCACCTTACTATTATTACCTTTGAAACCGACCAGAATCAAAATCATTATAAGTGCCGATATTAGCGACTTTGCTCGATCAGCTTCAATTTGTTTATTTTACATTTTTTTGTATTATTAAATTAAGCTATTAAGGAACCTAATAAAATCCCCTCACCAGAATTGAGCTTGTAGTCGCCGTCTTTGTACGCACTTTGTAGCACGACTTAATTCATTCGTGTACATTATTGCTGCATAAAGGGTGTCCACGATTGGATACAGTTATAAACCGTCAAACGATTTGCCGCAATCGATTCTACACACCTTGGCCGTTTCATAATTCCATGACATCATTGCATGCTCCAACACCTGGCCTGAGCACCACAATCATCTAATTGGCCATGACAATATAACGTTTTTAATTTACGTTATCCCGAAGGAACAATTATCTAACACCCGTGGTAATTTACGTGAACAAAATGATTAAATTACTACTACAACATTTCTTGTTGTTACTGATGTTTCAATTAAAACCTAATACATTGCAAACCTTCAGTGGCAGTCCATACATTCCTCGCAGGACGGATGGTCAATGGGTTAGATAGGTGCCTCGAATGCCACGGCCACGTACAGGTCATCGCAGCGTAGGTAGGAAGTCACAAGCGGACGACTACCAGCTTATTTATTAAACCAGGGGACTTCAAACCTACCTCTTACTAGTTTTCTACCTTCAAAATAACTCGTTTAGTACTGCAACGGTTACATGCCAACACATTTCATTTATACATATATAACACTTATGCCTTTGACCCAGAGGTCTATGCAAGATTAGGACTTTGCAATTGGCACGGCCTGGCACACCTGTCGCTTCTTGTGCATTCATTACATTTACGCATACATGACGAGTCGCTGACAGGTCGGCATATGTTCACCAAGGACGACCTCCACCAACATTACCGCTCACTTTGGTAACATAATATTTTATCAATCTTCTTTCATTAATCCTCTCCACGGGTCATGTAAGAATATCGTTCAGTAGATTTAACAAAATCTCGTAACAGCGAGTTCGCTGTATAACTTTATGACAATTAAAAATATTCATTGCATTAAGTAACGTATATATATATATATATATATATATATATATATATATGGAATAAACTAGCCCTTGACACACATCATATTTACCATTAAAAAAAAACATTTTCATTCGTTGCAAATTGTTTCGAGTTCATCTCTTAACTGAGTACCTTTCGTAGTTTGAAATGAAAGGTGACAGGGGTATTCATGAATTTAGGTTAAAGGCCGCTAGGATTGCTTAAAAAGGACTGACAGAGATTTATCCCTTTTTACTTCAATTCAACTTAATTATGTGAGCTATAAGCCAGGCGGCGTACCTACTGATTCTCTTTTCAAATAGAGGTAAATAAGGGGTTTTCACTTTATTTACTATTTATACTACATACGTACTTAATTTTAATGAAATAATAAAATTAATTGTACATTTTTAATATAATTTTTACATTTTATATAAAATAAACCAATGTTTACAAATTGTCACGGATAAGTCTTGCCACCCTCTTCAAGTAGGTATCCAAAACCTTGACCCATACCCATCAATATTGATAGATCATGGTACAATAACTGTAGTATTCTCTGCATTACTAAGAAGTTGATAATGTGCTGGAACCTTGTCAAATTTACATGCACTTGACGTCAAACGTATCTAAAAAGCTAACAAAATAATTCTAATAGTGAATATAGTTTATTAATATCATTTATATCATTACAAACTAACTACTTTTTCTTCATAACTTTTAATGTAAGTAATATTTGGACGACTAATTATGAGAGCTTCAAGTTACAGGTTAAGTTACGGAGCGGCTAAATTTGGCGCTTTGTAAGACGGAGCATTTCTGGATTAACTTCTTTCATAACTCGCGGAGACGATTTTAGATTAAGAGATAACGTTAAAAAGAAAAGTTATTGTTTTGAAGGAGCGATCCCCAAAGAGACCCGAAATATTACGCTTTGCTCTTGATTCATAAAGACCAATCTTTTATCGTCGTTAAAATTCCACTAGGACATTACTTGTTTATTGTTTCTAATTGCAATATTCACCGATTCCTCACTTACATTAACTTCAATACTTTATTCAGTTACTAGCGGCTTCGCACGCATTCCTTTCTCATTTTCCTCGCTGAAATTTTTGTAATTTCATTCCGCGTATAATAAAAAGTTGTTATGGTCAGAACATAACCACGGGAACAGTTCAGTTTAGATTTGTGTTTTTAGTAGTGTCTGGAATGATTTTGTTCAGAAAGACTTGTATCGATATCGTTTGATACCAACCAACTAATAAATAAGAGATGGAACAACACGGCCGTGAGTAACATCAAAATTGAAACTAAAACAAAGCGTACAGTCCGAAACTCACGAACAAAATCTATAAGTATAGCTTCATAAAGTGCGGGCTTTACGAACGTCCCATCACCGAAATACGTTTTTACGATTGTAAATGAGATCTTTCTTTCGTACTTTTATTAAATTTGCACGGCGCTGACGCCTCGCCGCTTTCTGCTTCTTTGTGTCGAGCACAATGAATGTGGTACAGAATGTATGCATTAACTTCGTCGGCTAATACGTTCAACGGTAATACATTTTTCCAATGATGCCAGTTCCTTGTTTTTTAACAAGAGTGAACGTCATGCGTCAATTTAAACAATGACAATAGTATTATTGTAAGTCTCTAACATTTATTCACCTTTTTTGTGCAACAGAATTTAAATCTATTACATACTAGTGGACCCGCCCCGGCCTCGCTCGGGTACCACTAATTAAGTTGACCCGATCGTTACTTTCATCGAAATCGGTCCAGCCGTTTCGGAGTCTATTGGTCTATAGTGATCATACATACTTCGCTTTTTGCATACTATTTTTTTTCAATAAAAGTATCCTATGTTACATCTTATACCTTCAAGAAAATGTGTACAAAGTTTCATGTTGATCGGTTGAGTAGTTTTCGCGTGAAAGCGTTTCAAAAAAACTTACATTCACATTTATAATATTAGTAGGGATAAAAAGATACTGACTTACATACTGCTATATCAATGCACAGCACAAGTTACTGTGCATAGAACTTTTGTTCAAACGTTTCTGTTATGTTATTCATCCCCTAATAATAATAATAAATTAGAGGGTACGCAGATGTCAAATTTTTATTTAGCATTCTCACTTTTTTAATACCGAGTCTTGATTAAGATTTATTTACTTTCATAAACGTTTCCTTCCTTCAATCCTTACTAAGTTTTACGTTAAGAATTTGCAATTAATAAATTCATTGCTGTCGGGAAAGTTCAAGGATCTATCTCATGTTTCTCTAACGGTGCAAATCTTTATATGAATTACTTAGGTTTGTTTCGAAATTAATATAACACTAGTGACCCGCCCCGGCTTCGCCCGGGTTTCACTAATTATGTTGATCCGATCTCTACCAAGCACAGGAATGTGCCAATATGGACAATCCCTGTAAATTTCACCGAAATCGGTCCAGCAGTTTCGGAGTCTATAGGTCTATAGGGAACATACATACTTCGCTTTTTATATACTATTTGTTTTCATAGAAAGTACTTCTATTACCTCCAAGAATATTGTACAAAGTTTCATCATGATCGGTTGGATAGTTTTCGCGTGAAAGCGTAACAAACATAAGTAGCGATTATTACAGAGTAAAGTCTAACGAAAGGTACTCTTTTCAAGATCACACTTGGCGCGGGTCCAACCTCAACCGACTTTTACAGACCCAACATTTTTAAGAAACGGGCACTGGCGTTGCCCTGGGTTGACGAAACAATCTATAAAAAGGCATGTACATTGCAAATATATTATGCAGGGCATATAGAAAGCGAAGACTTAGCACAATAGAAATACATTTAAAACCTTAACGATTGAACTGGCTCGGTCAATACGGCACTAGGCCGTAACACACCAATCGCATTCACTCACGTACATCGTAAAACTTTTGCCCTGACAAACGTCTCAGCTTCGCTAATTAAGCCTGTAATTGCGCCATTAGGGTTTATGTTCAAATTTTATGACCGACCGGACTTGTGGCGACCATGAATCACCCGGGTCCACTTGAAGGGAACATGGGGTTGCAAACTTGCGATAAAGTTGTTATGTACGCTAGTGTTATCCTGCACTAGGGTGAAGTAATGGGCAAGTCCTAACACATCTTTATCAAGACCAATCTAATAACGACAAGTCTTACCTACATTTTATACTATGCAGCATTTGTTATAAGCCCGGATTACCTAATTTGACAGCTTGAATTTAACATAAATATTTAAAAAAAAAACACAGGCAGTCCGTCACAAGGACACACACACAAGTCACAAGGACTGCTGACAGAAGTGAGAACTAAAAACAAGTAGGAAGCCGCGACAATGGTTCACAAATAAATAAATAATCAACAAAAATGAAACCTTGCATTTTATGAGTGAGTGAAATATAAAATAGTTCGTCGAAACTGTTTCCAAAATCAAATAAACATGTTGACGCATGTTGCATCTTGTTCACGCAAGCCTACGACACTTTCTCCTACCAAATATCTCACTTCAATAAGCTATGGCAGTCGATTCAAGCACTATATATAATTTCTATGTTACTTACAAACTATACGTACGTTACCCGTCTGAAATTAGTTCTATGCAAACATTTGACCGGAGGTTACCCGTAACAAATATTTTAATTTATGAAAACCGTACATTAAATGAATTTTTATCCTTCTCTTATTTCTTTGTTATAATTTCTTGTATTATTTTCATATTTAATTCAATATCTACGTCCACCATATGTCAAGTCCTCTTCCCCCTCCTACCCTTTTCTAATAGAAAAGGATGGGAAGAGGAAGAGGATTTGACGGATGAGGAGGGGTTGGACAGGGAATGGAATTATCCTTTTTCTGTTTGTCCCCTCCTTCGTCCATGAAGGTAGGCAACGCATCTGCAACTCATTAGCTTGTTGCGGACGCCTATGGGTAGCGGTACTTATTTCCAGGGGCCGCTTACTCGTTTGCCACTTTGTAATATAAAAAAAATATTTGACGACTTATCACTCACTATAAATTTAATTATTTCGTCATTTCCTCTAGTCATGTATTGTATGTGTAGTAGTGAATAATATATAACATTGTATATTATAGAATTACGCAGTATCCAATTTATACTACGCTATATACTATTTGTGTTCACACACACAATTGTATTTTCGTAGCGTGCAAAAAGCAAAGAAGGCATTTAATTCGAGGCCGTATTACAAGGTCCGATGCAAAAACACACGTCAGTGGGCCCCAGATCGAAATCTATTCATGTGTTGCAAGACACAGCGCCACTTGCAATGTTTTTTTCGACCATTTTCCAAGTAAGATGCAATGATAGATAGCCGGTTGGCGTGTGAACAGGGATGCCACGCTCATTAAGAATATATGTTTGATTTTATGTGTATATATATATATATAAATATAAATATATATATATATATATATATAAAAATAAATATATTATATTCGTTACATGGCATTGCAACGGTTGCAGGCAACGCTGATAAATTACTGTGAAATGTTTCCATGTGTTTCGTAGTTCAGTTTATTGAGGTGGCAACCCTGGCAGTAAACGGACACATATCCAGCGCGCCATCGCTCCGAAGCGCTAATACCCCTAAGTTACTATTTTTATTCTGCCTCCGAGGTTATTATCGAAGCCAAGTATTATAATATAGGTTTATTATAGTCGGACAGGCTCTCATTAAATTCCTTTGTGTTAATAACCAAGTGGGCGCAAGGCCGAGAATCGAACAACTCTCGAGCTTCACTTGTGCTTTTTCTAGGCGTTAAAAGTAAATTTACACTGTTTAAAGCTGTACCTTCATTAAACTTGTATCCCGAGTGTTGCCATAAAAGCGTTTTTAGAATTAGCCATTATAAAGGTTTTTTTTGTTTTAGAAGATTATTGTTTCTATGATTTTTCTAGTTATACGTTATGACTTTCTGCTCTCCCACGTAACAAAATGTTTCTAAACGTGACGTGTCC
Source organism: Papilio elwesi (assembly GCA_029849275.1). Classification (NCBI taxonomy): domain Eukaryota; kingdom Metazoa; phylum Arthropoda; class Insecta; order Lepidoptera; family Papilionidae; genus Papilio; species Papilio elwesi. The sequence continues at coordinate 3,608,202 of CM056709.1, forward strand.
TTGAAATTTCTCCATTCTCGTCCAGCTATCAATTAAAATAAAGAACCTAAGAAGTTTCAATAAAAATATCTCACGTTTTTTAACTTTACTGGGGTACATAAAGTTAGGAATCGATACATAAACTCTCAACCACCTTTTAAGCTGGTAAATGTAACAAGGAATAAGTCTATACTCATATGAATGTATGGAAAACGACGATACTTTAAATTTGTATACCCGCTTATTGAAAAAAAAACTCCTTGACTTAAATTCAGGACCTGTGTCTTAACATTCAGCCAATCCTCTACGGGCATGTATATGAAATATTAGTAAATGATCGAAGTTATTTACTAAAATTTCTTCTAATCATTCCCAACGAAGCTTAAAATTGATCGGAATTGGTTCACAACAATAGTCGAATGGCGGATTCGAAACCACGACCATGTTGAGCATGTTTTGCTGTGCGTACCCTTTAACTGCTATTGGCACTATAAAAGAAGAAACTGACTGACTGACATATCAATGCACAGTCTGAACTGATAGACCGAGAAACATAAAATTTTGGACGATTTCTGTTATTAGGTAGGTGAGAGTAGTGAAACCGCTGAGCTCAGTTAGGTACGCATCGAATTTAAATTTAATAATACAAACATTGATAAAATTTGTTCTACCATAAAATAACCAAATAAAACGAAAACTTATATAATTAAATTTAGCTATACAAGTCAAGGTTAACAATATTAAAATCAATGTTAAGCGAAGTAATGTGTCGTAAGAAACGAGCAAGAAATCGTGTTTATATTTACATGACCGATTTATTTTTAGACGAGGGAACGTGGAATTTTATTGTATCATCGTATGCATAAATAATAAAGACATATTTCAAAGTTTATTAGTTTGGTCCCACTGCGAGCGGCTGGGACGCGCACGCACGTCTTTAGTACGTTTGTTTTCCCGGGTGTCGTGTTACACGGCCTTTTAAAAACTTGATGGCGCGTAATAAATGTTTTTTGGCAGTACCGATCTCGTCTTGAACCATTGGGCCGTGACAATTGGGGCTTGGACATACTGTTCGTTACACATTGTCGATATTGAGGTTGTAATTTTTCAGATTATATGGTAGACAAATTTTTACAATTGATCAAAACAGATTTAATTTCAATACAACATGGATTTTGGCAATTGGCAAATCAGACATTTCTTCTGTAGAAATAAAGTAGTAAGTAAAAGTCATAGTTTATTTAGTATTTTTATTGATAAATTAGTCAAGGCATTGTCCTTTTAAGACACTAGTATTTCTTCATCCTATATGCATTACGTCCTCGCTCACACGCCCATATTTAGAAAGAGACCAACTGTGTTACATTTTTAATCCTCACGTCGATTTTTGTTACAGGCACAGGCATGTTGAGTACAATGCTGTAATAAAATATCAAATACATTGTATTTGTTATGTTATTTTGCGGTCTCGTTTGTAAGGGTGATTATTATATTTGCTACGCCAGTTTATTGGGTAACACTACACCTGGTCAAAGTACTTTTGTTTAACGTCTTAAGTGCTTTGACATTATAATGATTTACAACAACGTTCATTGTTTCAACCTTTTGCAGTATCGGAATATCATAGATAAGAATTCTGTGTAAGACTTTGGCTGTGTTAAACAAGGAAAGGACAATGTTGATACAGTTGAAATAGTTATTAATAATATCTTTCGACGAAGTGTTAAATGTATTACAGTAATCGTAATTTGTGATCGAACCAACGTTGTTATTGAGGTGCAACAGAAGCTTTTGTTTGTAGCTGTACAAGTTTCCTTCATAGTTTTAGTAGATAGCCGGGTTCTCATTACATACACATCCGAGCAGTTTAAGTACACACATGATACCAGGACAACTAGTAAAGGATCCTTTCAAAAATTATTTTAAGTGCGAGACCTTTTTCTCGTGGTTTATGCTAACAAACATTTTATTATTTAAAAAATGCCAATATTGGAATCGAATCTCTTCTCGTACTAATTTAAGGCCGTGGATGAAATCCGAACTATATTTAGGTCTTAAAAAAATCAATGGGATCATCTGTTTGTTTTAGAAACAGGAAATAATTTCAGACAGTGCGGAACGTAAATTACGCTTTTCATAGCAAACCGCTCAATAAACACGTAGCGATAACAATTCGGAGTAAGCGCCAACTTCGCAATACAATGCTGGGAATGAATTCCGGCTCGCCCCACGACACGCTAGCAAATAACAATGGACTATAAACTGAACGATATTATTGAGAAATAGGGACGGATTGTAATAAAGGGTTCAGAACCATGCCACGACGTTAGCTTTTGAACTATACCAACTAAAAAAATTTAATAAATATAAAGAAGGCCTTTGATTCGACGAACTGAAATCACATTCGTTACGTTTCATTTAATAATGGGGCATAAGTGCTAGAGGTCATGTGATGTTTGAGTGGTCACCGCCGCCCATGCACTCCTTAGCACTAGTACTACGCTTAGTATAAAAAGTATATCACTCGGCATAAAAACGACAACAATTTCTTACTCTGTCTACATTGGTTTTGAAGCGACGTGATAAATTTTTAATTTAAAACTTGACAAGTGGGTTTGTAAAGTAGTTTGTTGCAGATGCATGGCCTATGGTGGAGAAATTTATCTTGCAACATTATATAACATATTGAACCCTCAAAACTAACTCTTTTGTTAACAATTGTCATAAACCTATCGGTTTATATTCACCGGGGGTCGGTTGCAGGAAAATCCTGGATGGATTAGATAATGACATTCTGTAACAGTTTATTACTTAGGTATAAAAAAATTATAGTCACTGATGTCATTACAAGAGTAAAGCTGTTGTAGTAAATGATATTACGTCGGAACGACGCGAAAGGAAGTCGGGAATAACAGGATGTCGAGTAATGAGGCCACGGATCTCGCCTTGCTAGTCGGCAAGGACACTAGACGTACATACATGAAACTTGTTAGCTGAAATCAAGAAACAGTAAAACTGCTCAAGATGTTAATATTCTTAGAGGGAGTGCTGAAGTAACACAAATTTGGTGTACAATTTCATTGGTGTCTTAGTCGTTAAATTACAACAATACTTCGTGTATAACTCAGATAATAGTCGATTATGCCTTGCGCGTGGTAATATTTGAAGCTGGAAAACACTATAGTCAATTGGTATTCCACCAAAATTTACTAGGTGACACATGTCTTTAAGGAGGATGTCGAGGTTAGTATTACTACCACATCAATTTCTACCAAAACGACCTCTGGATCACCTAGTGTGGTATGTCACTGACTCAATAAGTCAGTCTTTAGTCAAGATGACACCTCGAAGTCTTCCATTTAAACATCCAGGCTATATTAAAACTTCTAAAACATATTAATAAAAATCTAAACAATTATGTTTACAATTTCTTTATTACAAGTATAATAAGTTATCTGATGCCGATGCTTAAGTGCTGTCGCCCATCTTTAAACGCTCAAAACCAGTTTTCAATGACAGTTTGAATTTAGACCTGAGGTTAAAGTACGCTGTTATCTAGTATGTAGTATACTCCGATAGACTTAACGATTCTATTTAATAAATCCATTATTCGTGATGCAAACAAACAAGCAAAACGTAACCACACGCGCACGCAATTTTTCAAACGCCAATAGCCCTAAGTATGGTCAATTTATTCGCACGGAGTTAAAGACCTTGCCGGGGCATAAATCGTGGGCAACGTAACAGTGCTAGAAGCGTCTAGTCCCGTCCCGGCCAGGACGCCACACAAATCACAATAAGCACTCTTCATTATCCACATTTACTTGGACATAGCGCGTACCTATCGGAATGCGCCCACAAAGGCTTTCGGAGTTACTAAGTCGCTACACTTCGCTCGACCGGCTCGGCCGGAACCAGTCCCGATGCTCGCGACAACAAAAAGCCGTAACGACCAGTTGACTGACACACGACCGCGTTGTTTTCAAATTTATATAACTAATAACTCGCTAGCATCTTAATTTTTTTGTATGGAGACAATGGATGACCTTTACTTCTTAAGAGGTTTTAGACATAAAAATACCTGTAATGTATTTATACTTTTAAATAAGATTATATTTCTATATTTATTTTCATGTCGTTAGAGAGTACAATGGCGTGTATTAGTATGGACGTTTACTCTCAGAGCCTGTTATAATTTGAAGTAAACAACAGGGTACTTTAGGTTTTGTTGCGCTATAATTACAGTTACATCGAGGTAAATACCCTCATCCCCTAGAAGCCGGGGTCTTTGTTGTCATTGGTTCGAAGGCGAGTGGAGTATTATATATTCTTTTTTCTATTGGAGCCAATTAAATCACTTAATTGGACCAAGTACCGATCGTATGAATAATAAAATACCTCGGGCAAGCCGGAACCTTGACGGTGCTTGAAAACTAACATTATAGGAAAAAAGCCGTTCTGTGAATAATATAATTAAATAATCTTCTTTTCATTTGCATAATTCAGTACGTTCAAGGTAATAATCGTTTTATTTATTTATGACAGTTTGACCTTCTAGGTATTTAATCTAAACATTATCCTAACTAATGTTATAAATGCGAAGGTGGGTTTGTTTGTTACGCTTTAACTCCTTAACCGATCATATTGGAGTTCTGCACATACGTTGTCAGGGATACAGAAAATGACGTGGTGTATCTTTTATACAAACCATAAAACTTCCCGAGGTATTCGCAACAACAACATCTGTTGCACGAATGGGCCGGCTCGACCGGTGAAATACCACGAAGCCAGGCGTGAAGTAGAGTATTCTGCGTTTCGTCTGATGACTGAGGTTTCGGAGGCCTAATTCTAGTTCTGTCCCCCTTCCCAACCTTTTCTTATAAGGAAAGGATGGGAAGGGGAAGAAAACTTGGCGGTAGAGGGGATGTATAGGAATTGGAAATAAAAAAATTAGAAACGAATGGCTGCGAAGCTGCGTGCAACAGCTTGTACTGTTTATATACTTGTATCTTGCATGTCCGATTTGGGTTCTACTAGAGCATTACAAAAATTTTCGAGTCTTTGGATAATCGAAAATTGAAGAAATCGCCGTGATCGCAATTTGTATACGTGATTAAAGTCTGTACTTTCCCCAATTCTAGGTATTTAATCTAATTAATACCAAAAGACATGATTACAGTTAATTGCACACTCAAAGTATTAATTCGTATTGCACTTCGATTTATAACGTAAGTCGATAATATGAAAAGTCCCAACAAAAGAGCTCCGTATATTCCATTTTGTGAAAATATACCCAATGAAAGGACGGCAGTAGGAAAATAGTAATTACAACTCCTCTCCACCGCCGCGGCCCATTGTGCCCGTCTCACAATGCAGGGGAATCTTTTTGTCCGACGCTATCGACTGTTTGCACCGATGTGCTCTTGTTGGCCGTAAGGAAACATTTATTTAGATGTAGCCACTCCTCGACCCTCGCTGACGCCTCCTGAATTTTCACTTAATTTCAACTCAAGTGTCTGGTGCGGTTGAGATAAGAATTTCTCAACGGGAACATATTTATGCATTAATTAACGACTAAAATTTCTTTAATAGTCATTTGGTTACAACGTGTATAGTTCATTTGAAGTGTTAATTTGTTTTGGCTTTTTTACATATTATAATAGAATTTCAGTTATTGAAATCTTTGCAAAATTACATATTGTTAAGGTGTAAGTGAATATTTGTGTCTACAATTTGAAAACTACATTACCTTAGACTACTTAATTAGAGTGCTAAATTCAAAGAGGGCAATTTATATGTCTGATTAGTGTCAGATTGGTATTTGAAAGATATTTTAATTTATTACGAAATGTGTTAGGGACTATGTAATATCATTACATTAAAAACATGCATAATATCCCTGAAACATAGTTACGAAGTTTTTAGTTTAAGTGTAAATTTTCAATAATGTAAAAGCGTGTTAAAAATTGCTTGAAAATTATTCATGACATATGATTTCCCCGTGTTTTATTAAGCCGCCTTTTCGTTTTAAAACGTCGTTCTGAACAATACATGTAATAAAACATTTGGCTACAAAGAATATTTTCCGGGCGCGTACTAAATTAATAATTGAACAACTTGTCTATCGTATGGGAGTCAATAACTGAACTAAATATGAAATATGTTATTCATCATTCATATCAGTGACAGGTTAGAGATTGCACCGAAAATTGCTGCCTGAAAAATAGCTTTTTGTTTGCATTACACGCAGTTTCGACTAGATTATTATATAACGTTGACGGTTTTTTTTCACAAATTTTATTTACCATTTAAAATGAAGCATGTAACTTTTAAGCACTATCGGGAAGATTCAGTGGATTGATAACGATCCTAATTTATATTAAAAATGCGAATGTGAGTTTGTTTGTTACGATTTAACGATTCAACTGATCATCATGAAATTCTGCACGCACATTGTCAGGGTTACAGGAAACGGCATGGGGTACGTCTATTCTGACAATAAAATAGGTATGGGGAATCGTCAAAGAAAAATTTACAGTGTGTAAAATAACAAACGAATGCATGCGAACCCGCGGGAAACCGTAGACCTAGATATTGTACACAAGTACTGTTTTATTAGTGCCTCATGACCTTTGATAATGTTCCACTTAACAGAGTATTTACTCTTCCATTTCTGATAAAGACAGACAAAAGCTATTATCTATTCATTGAGGCGAGTCATTAAGTTGAGACAGTTGGTACTTGTCGAGAGCATTCGCACTGGATGCATGAATTACTTAATGGATGAACAAAAACGTTCTTTTGTTAAGGCGCGAGCCTACGTGCTATATATAATATACACAATTAACAAACTCATAATATATTTATTTATTTATATGTGAATTGACAACAAGCACTTAAGACATTACGATGAATTCCCTATTTGGATACTTTAAATTAAAATTATAAGGAATTTTTCTACCAAAGTACCTTTGTAATTGGATAATAAGTAATAACTACAATACAGTGAAACCTGGCTTAGTGAGGGGGATATGTGAGCAACCCGTCAGTCCCGTCACTTTTGCAATGAAATGTCTCTGTAACTGGGACTTTTCAAAGCTTTATAACTGAGACATAATTTCTTATATTTTGAAGCTCAATAGCCCGTATTAGTGGGATTTTAGGTTTAGACAAATGAGTGAAATTTTCAAGTGAAAAATTTCTATACAGAATAATTTAACCTACGCCAACATCATTCAATTTATCCGATCACGTCAGTTATGTACCTGCAAAATTAAGCAACTCCACTTTAAACAAGCTCATTATAGGTCCTAAACAAAGAATCCACCCCATTATGTAAGTACACTATAGACGAGACAAGAGCTCTCTAAGTCCCAACAAATTTAAACCTTACAAGGATTCTCTTTATTATAATATTTTAATAGAAAATTCAAATTTTAAAGCAAATTTTAAATTTAATTTATTCGATACAAGGCCTTTTACAGTGTAAGGTTTTATATTTAAATTACATTACGTTTTTGTCACGAAAGGTATTATCAAGTGGTACACCCCGAAACAAGAACATGTTCTGCTCGGATGGGCCGGCTCGACCTGTCCAACACCACGACCTAAAAGAAGTCAGGCGTGAGAATAGTATTCGGCATTTCGTCTGATGAGTGAGGTGCCGGAGACCTAATTCTAGTCCTCTTCCCGATTCCCATTCTTTCCTTATTAGCAAAGGATGAGAAGAGGAATAGACGGTGGAGGGGATGAATAGGAAAGAGAAATAATTGCTTTCTGTTTATCCCATCCTTTGTCCATTAAAAGTAGGCAACGCATCTGCAACTCATTAGGCGGATGCCTACGGGTAGCGATCACTTGATATCGGGTGAACCGCTTGATACCTACTTCTATATAAAAATCTAAATACAAAATTGGATCCAAATCTTCGAAGCCGTTACTGAGATACATATAATAAATTCATATATAAATAATAATAATCGTAGGAAAGAAAAACAAATGAAATCGAAATATACTATTTCATTTAATTTGAATATACTTCGACTGGCAACAAACCATAAATATTACCTACCATATTTTCATCATGAACTACCGCAGTGCTCTTTTGTCTATATCTTTACTTAATTCCCTTCAAAAGTGTCGTTCAAGTGGATTCGTTTAACGCTGGAGCAATTTACATCTCCTTATCTAGCTGGGAACAGGGAGGGTAGTTTTTTTTAACCCTCGAACACTGAAGCTATGACAGATTCGCTGGCGGCCAATATAACACCTGAGTCATCCCCGTGCCTTGATCGGCGATTTTTCGAGTGATATTACCATATTTTTCAGCTTCGATCTCTTGAAGCATTATGCTACGAAATTGCCTTTCACAATATGAGAGGGTGTTTGAGAAAGTACCTTCGTTATAATTTTGTGACGTCCAAAATGCTTTTAAAACATCAAAGTCGCATTATTCGATCTCTTATACTTACACAATATGTAGATTACATAAAGTTAAAATTCTAGTAGTTGGAAGGAAAATAATTTTAACTTGGATTTCCAGATTTTCTAAGTACTATAAAGATACTAATTTATTCGGAATTTTATACATTTTATTGAATAATTTTATGAAATTGTAACATCTTACCTCTCTTTGGCCAAATCAGGGACCGACCGACGTATTTTGGAATGGTATAACGTATACTAGTTGCAGCAAGTCCAAAGTTCGATTCCCAGTAGAAAACTTAAAATTTTTGTAGTGTTTTTAAAAACAGCTTCGAGAGCCCTAACACTTCTTAAATAGCGACGACGGAACGTTTTGATTTCCATATGGGGTATATACAAACAAAAATTCACTTTTCACTGAGTTCCATCGAATATGTAAACACATCGGCATGTGTAACATGCTTGTAATAACGTATTTAATAAATAAATGATTGTTTATTTTTATTTTCCATTCAACTAATGGTATTGCCATGACTCATTGAATCCGTGTGCCAGTATGATTAATCGTTAATCATTTCAATGTGTAATAACATCGGTAAATTCATTGCACAAATAAAAAAATAAAAACTAGTTTTCAAATACCGCAAGAAATAGACAATGCAGAAAGGTCATTGTCCTTAAGTCGAACGTATCGACTTAAAACTAAATATGAATTAGGATCTCTCTGAGAATGTATCTTGTTCTATCGCAACTTTTATTACTGAATTATTTTCTGACGCCACAAATATTAGACTTAAAATTGGATTTGCTTAATTGTGCAGATAACAGACATTAATAAATAAATGCAGTATTTTGTGGAAGATAACTTTTATTATTAAGATATCTAAATTATAAAATCAGTGCAACCCGTTTGTATTAGTGGTCAAAGAAAAATTACCTCTAGACGTAAAGAAGCCTAAGTTAGTACTTATACTTACTATATTCCGAAGCTATTAGGTTCACAATACCTTATTTTATACGTCATCACAGTTATTATTCTATTCCAACCAGTTTGAAGCTATTAATAAAGAAATATACGGCTAACATTATCGGAATTTAATTGCGTGATAAAATTTACAACCATGATATCAAGTTACATATAGATTTTAATACATTACTCAATTTTTATGCGATTGGGAAGAGAAGAGGCATTCACCTCATGATGTATTCAAAACAGACACTTTAGTATGATAATGATTTCATTTCACAGGATCGCCGTTTTGATTTTGAGTTGGTCTCGGTGTTGTTATAACAAAACAAATTACATGAAGTAAATAAATAAAAGGAATAAAAATTTATGAAAAAATCACAAAAGTAAACGTATTTCTTCCGCAACAAAAGAAAAACTGAAGCATTAACAAAAATTATTAAGTTGCAAATATAAAACGAGAATGAAAGGTGGCAAAGAAGCGCCGTGTCTTGCCATTAACATACACAAATGAGATGGCACGAAGTCGAGCACACGGCCGAAACGTGTGGCAGAATTATAATTTTGTCATCTGCATAATATATGTCTTAGAGCATATAGTGCGGCATATGTTTTATGCGAATAAAGCTTGAGCCAGAAGTAGAACATGTTCATGTTACGAAATTTAACGGTAACATTATGCCACGCGCTGTTTCTTTGAACTCGTTAAATAGAAGATGTGATTCCTAATAAAACTCCGTTTCGGTAGCAGTCAATGAACCAACAAATCAGATTAAATTGTTCAAATGTATGACTGAGTTCGCATTATTCCGGTACTATTTACCTAAGTTAGTTCAACATTCTAGTGTTGATGATTGTAGTTGATGTTTGATGTTTCATGGCTTGACATGACATAATATTACTTTTCCTTGCAACAAATATTATTTTACTGATATGGAAATAGAAATATCACCAAAATAACGTCAATTTTCGAGTGAACAGTATGTCCTGTGCTGTTCAGTGGACACAGCCCATGATGATTTACAAGATGAACTTCAAGTTCTTTTCTGGCGAGACTGAAGGAAGCTGTGTATGAAGCTAATCATAACTTCGAAATTGTACAAAATCTAGGGAAATCACTTCTATAGCTTTCAGGCACATCGTCCAAGGTTAGCTTTCGTCCTTGTCGATTTTTATTGTTTTAATTTTACATATTTATTATTGTAATGCATTTAACATTTTTAAATAAAATTGTTTGTAAAGTTAAGAACATATTTTTACAAGAAAACTAATAATTTTATTATGCATACCTAAGCCGGTAAGCAGATTTCAAAACTCATACCAAACTTACAAGGCGCCGCGTAAAGACGGAGCTATTGTGCGCTCAGCTTTAAATTCAGTATTTGTCTTGTCTCTGGGGTGGTGAACTTAACGACTGCATTCGTAGAATCGTTTGGCGTCCAAGCGTTGGCATTTGCATATCAGACGCTGGTACTGGGCTGATAAAAAGCGAACCGTACCTCGCTAAAGTCGCTCGAAAGTTACGTTTCAAATTTAAATATAAATAAATTACTACACGATGTAATTATTTCTGTATTTATTCCACAATAAACTGGCCGGTAACAATTTATGATCTAAAAGTACAGGTTTTAAACCAAATGATTTTATAAAAATGTTACCACAGGTAATATTTAAATAAGAAAACAACAACGGAATGTCGGAAGTTCCGAATACCCTTCCTCTACAAAGTATGACAGATTAATAAGGTAAATATTTTACATAACTTTGTGCCAACGAATCGAAAATTCCAGTTGTGAGGAACGCCATCTACGTTGCTCTGTGCCTTCTTAATCGGTACAAGGAGTTTAAATAAGTTAAAAATAAGTATTTCTAAATTCGAAATACATTTCAATCAGTTGTTTCGTCAGCGGAACGACTTGTTTTCTCTTGTTTCGACGTTACGGTTGGCATATTAATGTTATGTCAAGGAAATGTGAATGAATTAATCTGTACATCAATTTATCTTTTTAGGCGGATTTAGACCACGGTAGTAACAATTTAAAAGAAGCGCCCATTCATTTGCTTACTTTGTTTACTATATCATGGTTTTTGTGTAACATGTAACTATCGTCCACGGACTATGAACTATGTTACTTTTAATACACTATACATTTGGTAACATGGTAACGACTTATGGTAAAAGCGGCACCATAGGTTAATGATCACTAGAAGTGAGAGTTAAACATTTACATAGAGCTAATTTTCTTAGAGATTTATTTTGTCTGTGATGTTTTTTTCTAGTACCTTATAAGTAGATTTTCAGTTTGAAAAAATTTTATCTTCTGATAAGCCAATCTGCCGCTGAGCGACTCAATATACACATGCACGAGTCAAGTAAAGACTAAAATGTGCAAGTTAAGAAATAGTTCTTAAAATATGAAAACATAATAGTTATAGAGAAATTTGCATCGCGTCGTACCTTATCATTAAAACCCTTCCAACATAATAACTGTCAACGAGAACTCGATACGAATAAATAAAATGTATTATAATGTAAGATTACAAGTCTTACGTAATTATTTTTGGCTTATCTGAGACGTATTTGACGTGATCGGCATCCCTGGCCGGTGTGGGCGTTTAATGGTACGCTATAAGAATTCTTAGAGATAATAATAGGATCTCTTTGGATAGAGTGATAAATTAATCGTATATATCAATCAATGAATCAAATAACTTATATTTAAGAGTTTATAATCCGATATTAAAGAATAACTATTTCATTTATAAAAAAATGTAGTATAGAAGACTTGTCCATGAGGGTAAGAAAACAGGTATTTTGTTAGTATCGTTTAAATTAAGAATCGGTCAACTTTTGAGACGTGTTGTCGTCTTACGAACAAAGTTGGCTTCAAATATACGCAGGATTTATTCCGTTATCTTCGACACGACATTAGGTGAACATCTAGCTCATTCCGATGTTGAGGGTGCCAATAACCCTATAAAAAGCGGACCAATAATAAGATGCACATGGTACGTATTATCTATTAGGTTAGCTGCCTTGGTATTTTAATCTATGAATAAATTTTTTTTGCAAACTTGACTAACTTAATTGAAACTTATTTCCCATTGTTACTTGTATGCTTCAATCAATGTGATATTTAATGACAGGTTGTATGATGCTTACATTTTTATTGTTTTTCCTAATTTTCTATCAACACGAACAATCTTATTGGCTTATTTAAACATTATAACAAACCTTCGTCTATTAAAGTTAAAGGCCAATTTAAGATGTTACACAAAGAAAAAGAATCCGAAATTTCGAGACGTAGGAGTAAAACATCGGATAGCAACTGTAGCAAACAAAAGAGACCGTTTGGACAATTATTAATGGTTATGTCTAACATAGATAAATAAAAATACATCCCTAATGAGATAAAAACTTGCCTCCCACTATCCTGTGGCGTTGGAATTTGGAGCTCGGATTAAGCATAAATTATTGCTTAAGGTCGTTAATTGTTATCTATAGATATTTTGTCGAGCATAAAACTTTTCAAATATCTGTTAGCTGATAAAATAAGTTTTTACTTTTCGAAAAAAATTAAGTTCTTACGAGTCAAAGCTCCAAATCAAATAACTGGAATCAATTTTGGTGGTTCTTTCAGATTTTTAAAGAAAATATCAATAGAAAAATTTAGTAGAGCCTATCATACTCGGTATCTATGGTTATACTGTTGTCGGAGCAGATTAGGAGCCTAACATTCGATTAGCGATATCGCTAGTAGAAGAGTCAAAAATGCATTGTGCTGACATAAGCTTTCATAATTACACGTGGGTAGTTAGCCAATCGAAAAAAGCTAGACAATGTATATATTACTCAATTCCATCAACAATTTAACGAACATCAATCCATACAAATTCGTTGACACGTTTTTACAAGCAACTGTATGTCGATACCGAAGCGAATTTACGTTGTCAAGGGCCTCAGTTCGTTTCACTTTATAAAACGAGCTGTTTCTTCGAACTTGTTAAATAGAAGTTATGATTCCTTAAACTACTACGATCAGAGAAAGACAACAAAAGGCATACTTTTACTTGTCCATTTTGTGGCAGGTAGCCAAAAACCTTAATCACTACGTCCTCTTTTTAAATACTGGGAATATACCTTCTAATCCTTTGTTCCGTATATTCATAGACAGCGACATGCATATAATGACATTTTGTGACCTTTTTAGTCAGGCTTTAGTCCCATAAATGTCTAAAACAGTCCAGTAACAGGGTAAATCCTCATGATGGTGGATGGCCTCAATGATGACTTGGTACCGTTGTTTGTTGGTTTGGTTAGGATACATGTACATATGTAAATGTGTGTACAGCACATTGCATCAGAAAACCGTTGTGTGCGGACTTTTATTTTATTCTTCATTTCTTTTATATACTTTATAATGTGTTCATAATATGGTTGCCTCGAGTTTACTTAAATTTTATTAAGTACTAGGTGTTGCTCGAGTCACACGTTTCTATCTCATAGCGTATAAAAACTTTGAAATATATGTGTCAAAAAGTAGTTACTGTCAAAACATTATCATTTTTTTAGCATTTTTATCTACTTATTATTTCACAGTTTATACTTTGCAAGTTGTTTAATTATATGTTCCCTATAATAGACACCTTTTACTTTTTTATTTTACAAGAAATAAAAACAAGACGCTGATCCCGCTGATGTGACCACAATTTTGTTCACAACTAACTCACTGGTCGAAATATAGCCCAGATTTAAAAAGTACGAGACAGAAATAGCAATTAACAGTGTAATTACATTATTAGCAATAATGTATATTAAATACGCTTGAAAATAAGTAAATTTCAGGCTATTGTACACTATACTAAAACGTATCTAAACTAAGTAGGTTATAAAATGAAAAAAAAAGAAACTTATAACCGTTTAAATTTAAATGTCAACAGAACAAAACGTATCGAATTACAAACCGATTCCACCAGTCACGTCCAACAAATGCCGCACTCATGCTAGCCTTTGAAACCCGTGTCTAATTCGATACAACGCATCCATAGATTAGCAAAGTAATAAAGATGGACAGGTAGGTCGTTTTTTGCGTTCAATGAAACGCGCCAATAATTCGGTTTCATTAGCGATATTTCGATCCAATCAATCAGTTTCGATGGGCACTTCAATATCAAAATAATTTAATTTTGATTCAATTTTTCTTTTCATTTCAAGGCTCTTTAAGAGCATTCATAGAATATTAAGTTCTTTACCGCGATCATTTTTAATTCTTATATAAAAAGGACATTAATTACTCTTCTGCTAATGTAACGGTACGCGTTAAAAATCTGCAAAAACTTTTTAAATTCAGTACTTGCCCCGTATGATCTTCGGGTAGGTACTTGGTATACTCGTGTGAAATAGTGTAATTCTCGTTTTTTCTAGGGTTACGTAGTATTACTGATCAGAAACTACAAGGCGATGACTAAGCCAATGTTTTAGTCAGGCTTTCGAAACGAAAAACTTAAACACGATAAAATCCATGAAATTATTATCATCACAAGTGATTGTTTTCTTTGGTCGGTATGCGGTCATATTTGAGATCTAGTAAGCTCCGCAAGGCTTCTAATGAATGCTTTCTCTATATATATATCCTAGTAGAGTTATAATATACAGCAGCTTATTTATAATAATTGTAAAAAATCATACATATTTATTTTGCAAGATATTTAGGACTATTGGAAGGCACCATGAAAACAGGTTCAGGACACTCTAGTTTTTTTTTTAAAAACATCGACCCCCACGTGAGGAAAATAATATAAGACGTCGCTTCTCTAAACATTCACAGGGCTCAAATGGCACACATCTGTCACCGATCGGGGTCGAATAAATTAAAGCAAAACATACGATCCGGTAAAACGGTCTGGCAATATTTGAACTGCACTTAACGCATTGACAAAAAACGCACACACATACAACATCCGGCAAGTTCGCGCCTAAACCGCACGCAGCCTAAAATGCAGTCAAAGAACAAGAACAAACAGGCCAGGCACAAACATGTAAACAGTCTGAATCGACGGGGCCACTACACTTCCTGGCTGCAGGGTGAACACAAAAAAAACTAACCCACATCAACGAATTCCACCAGTCGGGCCGCACAAAATAGCACCGAACACTTTTTCATTGAAGTTCAATATTCCTGTTTCGAAGATATAAAAAATCTTCTTGTAACGCGCTGCTGTCTTAGGTCACAGTGGCGATTCAAAGAAAAGTATTTAAAGCAATTCAAAGATAAGTTCAATTGAATAAAATAAATTTAAAAAGTGTAAAAAGAATAGAAAGACTAAACTGTGGGGCAATATCTGTAAATACTCTTGAAAATATAAAATTTATTTTTATACCTTTTTTATCAAAATAAAGTAGCATCTTTACTTTGAACTGTTAGTTTTATAATTTAAAAATCGTCGTGTACTAATTAGAAAAATCATATTAACTTTATTTTTTTATATTAATATGAAAGATTCTCTACAAATCATATGATTATGTGTTTCTTTTAATCTGTAATACAAAAGCGTTAAAAATTGAAGGCCGCAAAAGAATCGAGTCTCACGAAGCGTTGTTTCCTCAAACTCTAATCGGTTCGCTGCCGGTCCTATAATTTGACAGAAACAGGTGGGGGTCATTTTAGCCTTTAAAAGCAGTAGAATCATGTTTTTGCTGAAATTAAAACAGTATTAGGGGATATTATCCGGCTGACCGCGAATGTGTTTTACGACTCGATTTGGTTTTGTTTTCGTCTCGATGCGATACGATCATTACCGATTTAATGCCGGTACGTTGAAATCTGTTGGCGTTGTTACATCGTAATTGATGTTATTACGGATGGAATATTCAATTTTCGTGTGAAAATTTGCCATATAACATTTGCAAAATACGTTTAATATCGATATCAATTTAAAATAGTAAAGCTTACGAAATTACTCTATACGTATTAGTTATTAGAAACTTATGTATTTATGAGTTTAATTATACTTCAGTCTTTAATTTGCTTTCCCCGCTTCCTGAGAGAAATGCACGTAAGAGTTCACTCAACAATCAAAAACCCTCTCTTCACTTGCTACATTCGTTTTCGTAATACCCAGAACTACAAAAACTAGTGTACAGAACAAGCCTTATTTCCAAATCACAGTTACAGTCATCACTCACAATGCACACTCTATTCCAACCGTCAATAGAACTATACCTAGTTGTCGTCATTTGTTTGTTTTGTAGAACCAGTCATCCAAAGTGACAATCGAAAGCCACGTTGTTCGTCGACCATATAACGTTGGGATAACCTGCCGAGTGGCAATAACGTAAGGGAGAGAGCTGAATAGGACAACCTCTATCAATTCAAACTTAATTGATTAAAGCAAGGACTAGTCCTCGTCTAAACGTTAACTTGATATATTGAGAATGAAATATTGTCTTTGGTAGGTCACAATACTATGAATCCACTATACATTTACTCTATTTATAATTCGTGAGTATATTACATCGAAATAGTAGATATATGGACACATAATATATAAAACCCATAAAGTGGAAGTAAACAACCAAAATGATACAATCATACAGTCAGTCGCTAAGTTTGGTTTTGATGCTGCTGTGTAGGTGGGCTAAATAACAGCGTCCACAAGTAACAGCTTCAAAATATATTGCCAACAATTCAGAACATAGTTATCAGTACCAGCCATTATCAGTATCAGTTATATGTAACTAATTAAAGTAAATTAAGCACAATTAAAATTCGGGCGCCGTTTCCTCTTGGATATTTCGTTGTTTATTTACATTTGGTTGGTTCTAATAAATATAACACTCGTCTGTAATCAACAAATCCAATGAATATTTCGAGGTTGTAGATAATCCGTAGGAGCAGACATTTTAATTTAATTTTGTAATTTCGAAGGTTTGCTTGCTTGATAACTATATATGAACATTTTCTTATATAAACTAAAACTATTAAAAACTAAAAAAATACATAGTCAGTAATACAATTTACAGGTCTAATTTGCAATTTGGAAATCTCTTATCAAAGCGAATTTATTTATCAGGAAAAAAATATAAATTTAAATGTTCGTTATGAAAACGAACCAGTGCAGACAGACGGACAAACAAACAAAAATATGTCGAAGTAGATGTAGTTTTTCCGATAGTTTTCAATTACAACAGGAAGAAGGACAAAGAAATCTTAAAGAATAGTTAATGAAGAGCGAGCACAATGCTCAAAGTATACCAACAATTTTTGATTTAAAAACGATTCATTAAAAACTTCGCGGCGGCTCCGCATTGTAACTGCCAATTGGAGTGTTAAAGTCTAGAAGTCAGGCTATAAATCGGTTAGAGATTTAAAGTTATTGAAGGAAACCATATAACGCTTTTAAATCTTGCTATAGTGCATTTATTTCTTTTGCGATTTAAACAGCGAGAATTAAATTTAAAGACGAATTGTATTACTGAGTTTTGTTGTAAGTGAATTTTATTTCTGTCCGTCAGGACTTGTCTATTAGCAGCTACGTCAATCCCCTTTAACTTTTAGTTACGCTACACGCTCTGCCATTTTATTAAAAGATTAAGTGAGATATTTTGATTACTTACTTTGTATCTGTTACGTCCATAATTATTGATAAAACTACGAGTTTGTTTACATTTGATAACTACTAATACTTTTTATTATTTACTTTTCTGATGGTTAACCTAACATAACCAAAAATTCTAAGTTAACGTTAAGTTTACGTTCCACAATTAGGTACATCATAATTCACGTATTCGTAATATATATACTTGGATTTAATATGCAACACCTGTGAAATACCACGACGTCACTGAAGACAGGCGTGAAGTAAGAGTATTTTATACTTCTGAGTTTCGTCTGAGGAGTGGAGGTGCCGGTGGTCCGGTGTCAGTTCTCTTTCCCTTCAGGATTGGAATAGGAGAATGAAATATGTTTTTCCTGTCTATCCCCTCCTCTGTCCATTCAATGTAAGCAACAAATCTGCCACTCATTAGCTTGTTAGTAGCGGTCACTTAACATCAGGTGAACCGCTTGCTCGTTTGCTACCTTCTTTCATAAAAAATGTAATTTTTACATTGTAATATCACATCTAAAAAATGTCATAACGTATAATAACATTAAATCATAGACGTAATATCGGCACACATAAAACGACTTCCTTCTTAATATCGTTTATCATTGAACACAACAGTGCAAATACGGAAAACAGGGGCAAAGTGGTGGAGAAGCAGAAAGCTTTTTGCGATATTACCCCTGCGCCGTCTATCGTATATCACTCTAATCGCGTTAACTCTTCTTGTATTAAAAGAGCATATTTTATATTTGTCTCGCGCTGGCAAACGTCCAGGACTTACTGCCAGGGATGAGTGAAAATGATAATAACGTCACGTTACTATATTTTCTCGATTCTATTTAAGCGACAGCTTCAAGGGAAACTCAATAAAATGGTAATTATTTTCTTGATGATTACAAAACTTGCAACCTAATTATTGACACTAGACAAGATTTAATTTTGACTGAACACGTGTTTACATAATCTGAAGAAATAAAATTTTGATCAAAACCAACACTTCAAATTGATTAGAAAGTGTAAAAGGAAATAAGCTTAAAGAATAAAATATAACAGTTATTTTTTCTTCAACCAACAGTTTCATCGAGTTCGTCAATTCGTCCGCCTATTTACATAGCAATCGGTTCGAGTACAAAATTGATTCGTGTTAGGTAACACAATTACCGTGGCCGTGGTAGGGGTCGCAGGCCTGCTGGTAAATCACTTCGGTGATTACGTCGAATGCGACGGTCTAGTAATTAAATTACAACACTCGAAACTTGAAGAGAGGCCGTGGGACGTAGACGCGAAAGCGCGCCTCTACACTCGACAGACTGTGGTACAAGTGAGAAACTTCTGGCCGGCATTCTACGAACAATTGTTCTTATATGTAACAATTATAAACATATTATAAAGCAAAAGGTTAGCGTGGTATATGCATGTTATGGGGAAGGAAAAATGGCATGAGACAGCGAGTTTTAGATATGAATGTGGACACTTATGGCGGTAGGCCTAAGAGAAGACAGATTGCGTGAAAGGTGAAATAAATAAGAAGGGAGTGTTGACTTAAAATGATGGATGATTGATGTGGAAGTCGAAAACACGTTATTTTTTTTTATATTACAAAGTGGCAAACGAGCAAGCGGCCCCTGGAAATAAGTACCGCTATCCATAAGCATCCGCAACAAGCTAATGAGTTGCAGATGCGTGGCCTACCTTCATGGACGAAGGAGGGGACAAATAGAAAAAAGGATAATTCCATTCCCCGTCCATCCCCTCCTCATCCGTCAAATCTTCTTCCTCTTCCCATCCTTTCCTTATTAGAAAAGGGTAAGAGGGGGAAGAGGACCACAATGCCTCCGGCACGTCACTCATCAGACGAAACGCAGAATACTTCTACTTCACGCCTGTCTTCTGTGACGTCGCGGTATTTCACCGGTCGAGCCGGCCCATTCTTGCAAAAGATGTTGTTATACCATCCCCACATAAAGCGGGAAAAGAGCAGGGAGATGATGATCATGATGAATTATTAATAATATCAGAAACCTACAATAAGATACATTTAATTCACCCAAACATATATTTTTTCAATTTATAGGCCCTATCTTCATGTATACTAAGAAAAAATGACTTGAATCAAGTTCTTTATCCAACATTTAACAAAAAGAATGGAAGAAGAAAAACGAGCAAGTGTTACACTGCTGTTTAAGTGATCAATATACAAGATGGATAAGTGAACTGAATCTCCGATACTTCACTCATCAGAAGATCTCTCCTGCATGGTATTTCTGGAAAGGCTAAAATTCAAACTTAAGACTTGTCACTTAAATAAGGAGAAAGAGGTAAACAGATTGCGATCCATATTTGGAAACGTATAAAATGTAGTAATGTAAAAAACGAATGAGATGGCGGGAAGTCCTGTACGTTCATATCAATTAACACCGATAAATTCAGTACAAACATATGTCACTCCTATATATATTAATATGCTTATATGAAAAAGCAGTTTAATATTACAATTACTCTTTACTTCAGTTATACTGTAACTTGGCGAGTGTATTCAAAATATTTTTTTAAATTAAGTTTCTTAACAGAAATAGGCGTTTCGTACAGATTCTAAAAAATGTATAATTTGGGAATAGAAATGTTTAAGGTATGCATTTTCCATAACAATCGTTGAATATTTACTAAGGAATCAAATGGCGTTCGAGATTTATTCAATCACCATAGTTAATTTTATAAACATGCTCATAAATTTTACGTTGTGTACGTTGTATGGCCAACTGCCCCCGGTGTCAGTATTAATAAAATCTTTAAGTGCAACTTTAATATCTGATTTACGGCGTGCTCGAATCCGAAGAAAACATCATAAAAATATCTGCATCTCAGAAGAAATTATATAAAAATATAACTCATCGAGACGGAAAGTCTGCCGACGTTGATTGGAACGGTCTGGCCGACTGCTAAAATATTTCTAGAACGTGAATCAGCTTTTTCATTACTTTATTTTTACTTGTAATAAAATCAGTATCAGAATTGGATTTAGATATATCTACTTAAAAAAATATATCATGGAGAATGTTTGACATGCTACAAAATTAAATTTCTACAATTTTATATCGTAGTAGAAATTATAAGGTCGAGTTTTATTTTATTTTGTTCCTCAGACTTCACACTAATATAATAGCTTAAACTTTTTTTATATTGAAATCAAAGCACTGTCAATATTATTGAAACTTCTCTTTGAACGGTGTTAGTTGGATTAAAAAAAACGAAAAAGTGTAACTATTATTTTATTCATTGTAAATATTAAATCGTACAATTGGTATCTTTACTAAAATGTTACTTCGAATGCTTTAATTTATCATTTTCTCGTAAGAAGGACATACTTCAATTGTCTCCATATAAAAAAATCGATCAATCTCTCTCTCTCTCTTCTTTTTACCAAAATACAAGATTACACTTCTACCACTGTTAGATTATTATAATTCAACTCATCATATTACCTATGGTACTCGGGGGAAGGAAATCAAATCGAATCAAATCGAAAAGAAACTTTATGCTATAGGTCACAATGGATCGAATGTATATATGGCACAAGACCCTGCTTCTGGGTTAATCGGGTAAAAAGATAAACTTTGTTTTTTTGTAGCGAAGTTCATAACTTTGGTAGAGGCAGTAGAGAGCAAATGGACCGGCTCTATACATCGAATAGGGGGAGAAGACAGTGAGAGATCAGCTTCTCCCCCCTATTCGACCCTGAGACTGACAATCCGCTGTGATATCAGTTAAGCAGCATCTTTCGGTAGCCTTATGAAAAATATTAATGTAATAATTCTTTTTTTAATAATTTTGTGTAATAGCCACCAAGATAATTCAGTTTCAAATGCAAAAGAAATCAAGTGTAACAATTAAGATTTGAGATAAGTAGGACCTCTACTCTTTTGAATTGATTCCTTATTTACCCAAAGCCTTCATTTAATACCAATAAAAGAATGTTAGTTTTAATTAGTCGCATAAACAAACAAATTTATAGACAGGAGGTAATCCGACGGCAATGCCACGATCGCACTGTATTCATAAGACTTGCTTCGTGTCGAAATTTTATAAGGGGCTCCGCTTTTTTTAACGTTAAATAGGTATCCAACACGCGGGTAATGATTAATAAAATAGGCTTAATCACGTTACCTTTCTCCTCCCATCGCTTTAATTATTAATTAACTAACGATCCGATAAAATCTGTGTCATTTTATTATCCCTTAATATAAATTTAATTCTAGATGCGATTACCTTAATCATTCCAACTTACTCTTCCACGACGACGGTCGTTTGATACTGACCATCTGCTTCTATTTTTTATTTAAATATATAAAGATAAACAGATTTTGAGATTATTCTGGTTACTAATTTGGTAATAACAATGTTATTAATTGTAATGAATTTTGCAATCAAAAATAGATGGATAAAACCTATTAAATACGTATTTGTATGTACAAGAACGCAACTGTGATGTCATCAGGCTCATATCTCATAGTATCTAAATATAAATTTATGCAATCTGTCACTTGTGACCGCAAATATTTGTTTTCTTTTATCATCGTATGTTATGTAGAACATAGTTCTGCATCATTTCATTTAAACCAAGAACTTAGTGTATGCACTCATCGTGCTGCCGTAGATAATGAGCTTTCGCAAATCCCATTACTATCCAACGCTTACACGGGAATTCTTTTTGCACAAACAGGAACAAGTAATGCAAGCAGGAACTTCTATTATATTAAATATATGCACACATGTTCTGCACACAACTCTCATTCATATGTACAGGGGCTATAACGACTAAAATGGGTTGTACTTAAGCACAAACACGCGAGCTTTTTGACTCTATAATAAGTAAAACTATCTTTGTTGTTGGACGAAATTATACATAGTGACTAAATTTCATTATGATTGGTTTAATACTACAAGTTTATTCTGGACAAACATCTTGACAATTTTTTTTATATAGTAATAGTTATACAGTACAGTTATACATATACTCATGGATAATATAGGTCTCTAAGAATATTCAAAATCGGTTCAGTCGGTTCAGAGATTACGCCCTACAATCTCACAAACTAACAATCTTTACCTCTTTATAATATTAGTACAGATAGAATAATATATAAAATGGTTTCGTTACTTATGGGTGCATTGTAATTGAGTTTCATGGTTACTAATTTTCGAACTTAGTACATAAAGTACACAGTATAGGATAAAATTCTTTCGCAACTAGACGGTTTCATTATCCAGAAGTATCGGGCTATATTTTTCATAATTAGTACGCCTAGTGTAAAATATAGCGACTAGCCTTTTTCATAATTTTAAAGTCACACATCGTCACAATTAAATGTAAACAAAATCGCATTTATAAATTGTATTCAATACACCGCACACCTTGGGTTGTATTTTTATTTTAGTTATCTTTTTATTTTTGTTATTTAAACTCCTAACAGTTTCACTTTGAGAAAGGTTGATTTCAAATCGAAGATTTAATTTCACTGAATTTGCTTAGGTCTGAATACTTATTAACATACACACAACAAAAATAAAAAATGGTTATATCGTGTTAATAATTAAGTCAAATTGGGATAACGAACATTAACACAAACGTCTTCGAAGGATTTATATCAAACTAAGATAAACGAACATTATAAGTTGGTAAAATTATCATTAGTAAAAAAATCGATGATAGCAGTGGCTACAGAGTATAGGTAGAGCGCAGTAAAATAAATAAATGTTCACGCGCGTAACCCAGAGGGGTAAACAGAGATTACGGATACAAACTAACGAAAACGAAACTATGTACAGGGTACGTAATAAAGATATATAATTTTTACAATTCCACAAGAATATAACAAACAGCTAAAACTCACGCCATAGCATTTCGAAACACAGATTCAACAACAGAACTAGCCGGTAAAGGTGAGCGCAGTAAAAAAGAAGAAGCGAGTGTTAAGCTAGATTTAACGAGAGTTTAATGCGCTAAACTGCTTTCTATACGTTCGAGAAGTTTCTGGTGAGATGTAATGGTGCATTTCCATTACACCAACGAATACAGGAAACGATTTATAAAAATGGCACAACTTGTTACAAGTTCATCTGATTTTCTTGTGTCATTTACAAATGTATATGTTAAAACTATGATGAATGACACAAAAGAATGGTGATGTAACTTGCAATAAATAGCACGAGGTAATAGAAAAATAAAAAAATTACAAGAATATTCTAATCATCACCTTGATTTTCTTCATAGATAATTAAGCGATTTCAACGCCTCATTACTTTAATTTTTTGGAATGTATATTATTCGGTGTAACAAAATGAGAGAGAGGAGCAAATATCCTTGAAATATCTAATACCAACGAAATGTTATGCGATATGCGATGCGACCTTACTGAGGTAAACGAATCTATGACACCTAAAGTTTAAGCAAATGGTACAATCGAAATGAGACTAACATGGAAAATAAATTTTCAAGTAAACTAAAAGTAGTGCATGAATGCTAGACCAGGTTTCGTTAATTCAAACTTGCAACTAAAGGGTGCTCAAAGTTTCACGGCGGCGATTAGTTGTTGAATTTCACTGGAGCTTTCAGACTCTAACCCGCTTCGGAACTAATGTGGTGGATGTTGCTACAGTTTACTTGTTACCTACAAATGACTTGATATTCATACAATGATACAACATAGCCAATAGTTGCAATCACACATTATATATAATATTCAATCGCCTAAAACACATATTTGATCAGGGCGTCTTCTCTCATTTTATAGAAAAGAGGTGGTCCTTTATCCCAACATATATACCGCATTAGATGATATTTAAAAACTTTTATTTAAAAAAAAATATAACATTTACTTGGAGCGATATAATTAATATAAAACTTATCGAAAAACGATCAGAGTAGCGAAATAAAAACTGGTTTTAAATTCGAGTTCATTACTTCACGAGCCCCTGTATTAGATTACACTTTTAACATCAATAATATTCCATGTTAACTATTTTTTGTGAATGACATAACACATGTAAAAATATTTCGGTAGTCTTATATTTTTATATGTCTTAGCCCTATTAGCATTATAAGATAAATATGTTAGAATGCCACAGACTCACAAATAAATTATTGATATTACAAAGTTATCTTGACATTTGGAATCGTATATCTATTCTAGGATAACATGCAGCCTATAACCGCCACAAACCGGTTCAACATGACAGCTAATTATTACAGTGAACGACAGCAAACCCCCTTTAAAGCAAATTTTTATTCTACATACCTTTTATAAGCGTTTCGTGAAGGAAATGAGAAGTCTCCAGTACCTGTGACATAAAGAAAAAGGTTGTAAAGCAAAGTGATCGTTAACAATTATAAATAAAACGAAGCATCAATAGTCAAATGATTCAGGGTACGATATGAAAAAAAAGAAACAAAGGTTTCAACCTTTTAAACCACCATTCAACTATAGTCCAGTGGTGGAACCCACAACAACATTTGTTGCTCGAATGGGCCGGCTCGATCGGTGAAATACCACGACCTCAGACAAGACAGGCGTGAAGAAGAAGTATGCTGCGGTTTCATCTGACGAGTGAAGTGCCGGCGGCCTAATTTTAGACCTCCTCCACTTCCCATCATCTCCATATAAGGGTAAGATGGGAAGAAGAGAAATGGACGGGAATGGGATAAATATTACAGGGCAATATCCTTTTGCCTGTCTACCCCCCTCTGTATAATAAAGGTAGCAATGCATTTGAGCCACATTTTTGCGTATCCTTATTTTATATTGTTAAAAAGAATGTCATTTTTTTCCTTTCACTCGCATCCATGATACGATGACAATCAACTCATGATTCAACACTTGTAAGAATTAGAAGTAATTTGCTGAAGGTAAAGAAATAAGGAGATATACGCGAACATTTAACACACAAAATTACAAGGAAAATGGCGCTGACTTTCGTCTAAACTTTCCTCAGGGTTTTAAAGATAAAGTGTTAATAAAAGTTAAAAAGGAGTTAAA
Organism: Papilio elwesi; assembly: GCA_029849275.1. NCBI lineage: Eukaryota > Metazoa > Arthropoda > Insecta > Lepidoptera > Papilionidae > Papilio > Papilio elwesi. The sequence goes on from CM056709.1 coordinate 3,634,212, forward strand.
GAAAAGGAAGTCGTAAGACTGGCCGTTACTGTGCAACAATGCTTAATAAAAACTGTTCACAAGTTTGCCTAACACTTGAGTGCATTTGTAAGCTTTCTTGGTAACGTTGATTATATTTATACGGATTATTGTATTGTTATGGTTTCATCCAGTAAATGATCTGTAATTAAACGAAATATGTTTCTAACTTATAGATGACATAATTGCATGAAGGTCAATCCGGTTACGCATATGAACATATTCATTGCAATGAGACATTCTTGGAGAATTCATTAAGTAATTGTCTCGGGAGAGACGGGAGTAATATATTAATTACAAAACATTATTTTAATAAACATTGCATATTTTAAATCAAAACGTTTTTTGTATTCTAAATGTTTCACACCCAAATTAGTGTTTGTTTGAACAGGAAAATTCTACGAATTTGGAAGCTTAATAATTGGTCGAACAATCTAACGGAAACGATTTCGTTGCTAACGTAGATTATTTCCATAAACGTTTCCCGCAATCGCCACAATAAACGATTAACGGAAAACCGGTAAACGAGAACGAACAAGAAAGGCCCAACCCTAGGGAGTAGTAGTCGTAAAACTTGGCGCAACACTATTAGCCCCTTCGAATGTTCTTTCGGATTGAAATTGTTTATGGAACCTAAAATATTCCAATAACAATTATTTTATATTTACTTACAAATAAGTCATAGAGTTTGTTGTTTTCACTACTTTTAAAGGATCACGGATCATTTTTGAATACACTAGAATTATAACTGTAAAATATTTCACTTGATAATCTCTTTTTAATGAATAGCTTAGACAGGTGTCGATAACTTTAACAAACAATTTTTCGGATTAACTATATACAAAAAAATCACTTGGTAAAAATGGTGTTTGGTCAACTTCGACTGACTGTGTAAAGAACAACGACGTTTTGTTACAATCCAAAAATATAATGAAACCATCCCATTGAATAGTCTACACAAAAAGTTATATCGACACAGCTTATTAACTAATCATAGTAATAAAAAATTGATCGCATCGCATTGTGCAAGTCATCGACGCACGATTGTAGCACCGCGGCGGTTACACAACAAGAATTAATTTGAACGAACACTGCACTGTTGCGGCTTGTACTGGTAAAACATCGATTAATTTCCCCAGAGCGTTCGATAATATTAAATACAAACTTAAAACGAAATCTTGTTTTCGCCCGACTGACAGGAGGGTAATGGCTAAAATTGTTGGTATGTATGTATCTGTGATCCGCTCCTTTGTGGCCCGACTATATGTAGTTCGACTTGTAACCGATTTTGAAAAGTGACGTGTCATTACATTCGTATTCTTCCCCTAATAGCTAATATGATGCTGTCGTAATTGCTGTTAATCATAAAGTAAGTCCGGTCTTTTCAATTAACGATTACTTGCTTAATTTCTCGTATCATTTACCCATTATATTGACTTTTTTAATATTATACGTTCACGATTTAGTTTGAGTAGACTAAACAAATAAGCACCACGCGCCCGTAGCTCAGAAGAGTTGGCAGCGATTAAGGATTTACACTTAGCGCGATCCATCGCATTTACACGTATATGTGGCACTGATGTCTAGGTGCCTATATTAGTGCCTTTCTTCAGTATGTCACAAAGTCCGGCGAATATAAATTCGTTCCCAGCAACTCCCACTTACAGTTCGAGCGTGATGAAAGTATCATCATTAAAGGAAGAGTGTTAAAGCTTATACACACAGAGGCATAAATATGTGTGTTTAACACAGATTAATTTTATATTTATACAAAAGTGCCAGTCTATTTGCAATACATAGGTATCAAAGAACATAAATGTTCATAAACATTATTTACTATTACTACAATTAACTAATACAAAAATTTATAACAAACATTTATTAGTACTCGTAAAATAGGCTAATCATGGCTGCCTAAAATCGTATAACAAGCTATATCCATAATCTAAATGAACATTTAATAATGAGACCTCCCGCAATCGACCTAATGTTACATTACGCGAATTTTCTCACATTACGGCCACAGGCACAGCTTGTGAAGTTGTCATATGAGAAGCTTGTTAGGCCATTACTAAATGATACGTCAGATGAATGACATTACTTGAAAGATAAGAAACTTCTGTGTAGTGCTGTAAACATACATCTCATGTCAGATGTTGTCTTCACTTGGAGAGGATTTTAAGTAATGTATATTATATTACCGATGGTAAAGCCCGGAACAAAATCTGTTGCACGAATGGTGACCTTATCAAACACAGGCGCGAAGAAGTGTTCTGGGATTCGTCTGATAAGTGAAATGATTTTTCCTTTCCCATACTTTCCTAATAAGCATAAGATGGGAAGAAAAAGAGGATTGGGCGGGGACGGAATGCATGGGGAAAAGGAAATAACCTTTTTCCCGTCTATCCTTCTCCTCTGTAAGGTCGGCAACGGATTTGCGACTCATTTGCTTGTTGCGGGATGACTATGGTAGCGGTTTCTTAATATCAGATAACCCGCTTGCTAGTTTGTCACCTTGTTCCATAGCTGAGGACAGCATACTGTGGAAGGTCTATACTTGCTTGTTTACTTAAACATTAAACTTTAAAAGTATATGCATGTGTGCTAACGACACACAAGGAATGCGGAAGTGTCAATGTCGTACGTCACGACACGTCTTCCTGAGTGAGGCGTGCATTGTTGTGTGTATCGGCATTTAACTGGTTGCGTCGGAACTCCAGCTTTTCTCTTCGTACAAATTATTTTTTATTGCGTTAGTCATAAATATTACGTCAGCAACTACAGTTACAATAGTGATGTTTTTATTTAATAGTATCGTAGTAAAGTACACAGAGTCATATTAAATGAATGGTTGTAAAACGCTGCATTGGTTTTCTCATTTTGTGTTAATTAACACGTGTAATTATTACGTTACTGTCTTATTTATATATGAAAATATAGTAAAGGTTTGAAATACATAATACTTTATTCTAGATATGTACTCAGTTACACACCTTTATAATACACATATTTAGAAAAAAAAGTTCATGGAGACTCCATCAATTTATTTGTAAAATCCTTCTCCTTGTTGAGAACTTAAATAGTGTAATATCTAAACTATAAACAGTACACAGCGATAGACGAACCAGAAATCCATACCTAACCCAATTTTTGCAGCCGGGTTCCGTACGCGCCCGCCATATCATTATATATTCCTTTACCAGACAAGTCCTTTTTTGGTAAAAGGGCCCCTAGTGGCCTATTTGCCGAGTAAATGGTCTGGGTTTAATTGAATATATGATTGGGCGCTTAGAAAAGTTCGCCACTTGATTTAAAGGCATCGATTTATTCACACGGAACCTACGTAATATTCCCCCTTAAAGGAATAAACTAAATTCAACCTTAAGACAATATAATAAAGATAAGAATTGTTTTCTAACAGCTGTGAAGGTTATACGGGCTCGTTTGCTTTGTAGAAGAAGAGTGATGGCTTCCCCAAAAAATATAAGCTCGAGAACTTTATGTGAAAAGTTTGTTGAGCTTTCACAAGCAAATAAGACGAGTGGTAAAATGCATATTTCAAATTAAGAGGATAATACTAATCGAATGAACTTAAATCTCGATAATCTCTTAACAACTGGCGTAGACAGCGACCACTTTCCGTTATTACGTAAGTATTTCGAGAATTCACTTAGTATAATTTAACTTCAATATTAATCAAATATCTTTGAATAAAACTTCAAGGAATGGACGATTCTCGAGTTTAGAAGACCCGAATTGCCCTATGTCTAAAGCTGAACAAAAATATGACCTCATATTTAGCGTAATAGGGAAACTTTTTTTTTAAATTGGGGTAACAACCCAACTGAGGCGTAGCGAGATAAAATATTGTAGGACTCCCTTCCAGCTACACCAAGAAAATGGCGTAGTGGCCGAAAAACCCGCGTCGACTGGGAGGCGAACGGCGCCCGAAGATGTTTTTCCACGGTAAAATTTATTGCAACACTTAGAGCTTACTTGCTTTATTCGGGAACACTTAAAATTTTCGCCTCGAACATGCTGCGTAGCGTGGCAGGTATTCTTTGGTTAATTGATAATTTCACAATAAAAATATATTTTAAATTGTCTGTGTACTTAAATATGTCCCGATTTTTTTTGTGCGTTGGCCCTTAACAATTTCCTAGGACTCAGTAAATTCACCGTTGTCTCGACTTTTTTTTAAATAGAATGCATTCACTGCTCTGCCTCGACTTACAAGATAAATTAGTGTAAACTTACTAACTTTACACAGGGACTTCTAGACATGTTCTAATTCTGCGTTCGTCCGTAACATAAATGTGGTAAGGCCAAAATATTGCTCACTTTATCATCTGTGTACTTTCTAACATCTCGACTTAAAATCAGAATGGGTCAAGCACTCATTAGAAGTGAATTAATAAAATAGCGTTTTTGAAAATCGCAACCGCTTTCCGCTGCCACTCTCATCAGCATCTCAAGCTTTACCATATCTGCATCACATCACAAAGTTACTTTGTTTAGACAACATTTGTTTTAAAAAAGTCCCAGCTAAATTTCAAACTCGCAAAGGTGTTTTAATTAATTTAAAAGCTTTGTGCCGGGACAGGGAGGAGTGACTACAGGAACACAATGCTATTCTAATTTTTTTCTTCCTTCGCCTCACTACAAAAAATCCGGGAATTTCTCCTTCATTGAATATCTTTCGTGAGCCATTCGGCGGACTACCAAAGTTGTAAGTAGGGAATTACTTCGTATTTATGTCTGTTGGCGTTTATTAGCTTTTATTTAATATTTCTTTAGATTGTTCCACCGCTTGCTATTTTGTTTAATAAACTTATATTTTTTATAATAAACGTATAAGTTTACATAAACATATAGATATCGCCTGATGTGACACTGCGCGTATTAAACAAAAACGGAGTGTCCAAAACAAGCTTTGTATCTATGTAATGAAATAGAATAACAATCATGTTCGTATGTTGTCCATTTTCAAATCAGTCGTCTAAATCATTTTACTATCCTCGTTATTATTCATCCAATAAACAAGAAAAGCAATTAGCAAAGTCACATATCATAAAACACTCGGGCATATGCAAATAAGTGGCTTTTAGTGACTTTCAGCATACATAATGTATAGAACACGATGTTATGGTAATCTGCTATGAGTCCATTTTAATGTACCGATAAGAAAAACCATACTTAAACTGACATCACAGCATTAACTGTAACGCATTAAAGAATATATTTAAAACCGTTTGTTAATCGTCTGTATAAAACTGGGCGAACAAGGAATAGGTAATTTAAAACACCAATAGACCCGACTAACTGTATGGCTCACCGGGGAAAAATAAGAATCAAATGATACCTCACTCTTAAAAATCGGTCCAACCGTTTAGGCCGTTTAGTTATAGGAGGTCACAATGGAACGGACATACACACACATATACCCACGAAAAAAGTTACCTGCCTGTCAGTCGGGAAAAAACTACTGCACTTATTTAAATGCTTAATATCTTAAAATAATATTTTTTTTTTGCTAGTCTCACATAAAGGATTTTAATTAAATATATGTATGTCTTAATTTACTCGAGCCTCACCGGGTACAAGAGCCAGTATGCTATAAAATATACAGTTGCAAATAATTGTAAAGTACTTTATAGAGATAAGACAATAATACTTAACTCAAATAAACCAAGAGAAATCAAAATTGCGTTAACTCAACACCGAAACGTACAACTATACGAAAACCGTGCAGCGTTAGGCATCAATATAGTTTATATTGCAATCGTTAAAGGGACTAGAATCGCATGAACGCGAACAATGAGAGGACGTTAGGAGTGTAACTAGGGTTTGTGCTGCGTTCCATAAAGTCAGCGCAATAATGAACATAATACGACAAAATACAAAACGCGCGGTGGTCTATACAAAGTAAAGCGAAGCCGGGTCTTGTCAAGCAGGTCGTATAAATTCAAAGCCTTCATCCGACGAATGGCACGTAAACTTGGTCCGGGGAACATGGACAGCGTAAGATTGCGGCGGTGACTACACTTTTGTTGTAAAACCTCAAGACAATGGGGACCGCTTTTGTTATTTCTACTATTTGCATGATATTCATAAAAGAGCATGTGATATTTTAGAGTGCATGTTTTTTTTTAACAGTTTGTAATATTTTTGATGAGCAATCCATTACCAGTTACGTATGAAGACACCATTTTTAAGAGACATTTTCTTTTGAGATGTATTTCGCTTCTTTTAAGATGTATTTTTTTTAGATGCCGTTCCCTTTTTGTATTGATATTTAAAGTGACATGTAAATGTTTTACAAAATCATTTCAGCGCATAAAAAAAGTAAAAGGAAAGTCTAATCGCCACCAGCTAATTAAAACGATTAATTTTAAAAACATAAACACACACTTAGTTTCCATTACATAAAGTATCTATTTTTTGGTTATTCTTTATCTTAAAATGAAATGATTTTCATTCTCATAATCCTGAACATAATTTAAAAAAGTTATGAGTAATGTATGACTTGTCATGGGTTCTTCATACAGTGAGTGTACATTTTTGAGTCAATAAATGAGACGTATACAAACTAGTAAAATGTATTACGAAAGATTCTGTTACAAACAAGCATACATACCAATAAAAGCGTGGTTAAATGCATTAAAATGTATCATAAAGCCATCACTTTTGTTGATTCTAAGCTCTATGTAATTATTGTTTTTTATAAATGAAAGAGCTCAATGGGAATTGCATCCAATCGTTAAGTGACCATCGCTACACACAGACGTCTGAACTAGCTAGATGAGTTGCAGGCGTTTTGCAAACCTTTACATTGCACAGAGAAGGGAAAGGATTGGATATTTACTTACACCAGGATGAGAACCTTTATAATAAGGTTAATTAATTGTGCGTACAGTGAAGAGTGGATTAATTTTAACTTGGCTTACTTAACATTAGCTGAGATATTTATCAAACAATATTTTTTTACTAAAATAATAAAGAGGTTATACCGATTGTCTTAATAAGCTCGTCTCTGAGTAATAGTCAAAATATCATGGAAAAATCTCGTATAATAATACAGTATGGTCGTAACAGTCGGAGAAAACTCATGAAGGCGAGATGAGCAAAGTTATCGGAGGCACGTCAACGGAACGTCAGCGAGTCGGTTGTTTTGTTGCGAGAAATAAACGTTGAATTTTTAGCTTTTTAATACATTGTAATGCTTTGTTATAGATATTTTAACGACATTGCATTGACTATAATACCGTAAAAAGTTGGATTCTCATGTAATAAACTTAAAGCTGCAACCCGAACAGTGGAAGAGCTAACACCAACAACTATTGAATCTGGTCCATTCACACAATACCTTCTATAATAACTTCTGATGCTGCCTACAACTGGGAAAGTACCAGAGCATCGGATAATGCTAGCGTGTAGTAGAAGTATGCATGCTTCATTTGATTCCGGAGAGTAATGTGTTATCTTATCTTATCACTGAACTTTCGTAAAAAGTTATATAACGATTTATTTAATATGTATTTCAATTTTAAGTTAGTATATCTGTATTCAATTAATGCATTTTATTAGTATATGAAAGATGCATAAAACTACAGAATCATCCGACACAACGTTTAATCGAAAGTCAAAACGCACTCTTATTAAAAAAACCTAAATATCTCCTTTAGAACTTACAAACAACAAAGTGATAAATAAGTTGTTTCCACCGTACCTTGAACAGCCACAATCTAATTTCAACTCCATTTAACGAAGGATTAGATTGAAACTCGAATGCGACTCTTTTGTCGGGAGAAAGGCTGCGTCTACACTCGGTGCACTAACATCCCTATGATCGTTTAGATTAAGATTAAATTCCTTCACACGACACATAAAAGCCTTTGCCGCGCGTGTGGCGCAGTGTGAATTGTAATACATTTCTGATGACTTTTTAATTCAAGACTTGTGTGAACCGGACCTAAGTCCGTCCCTCTCAATAATAGACACATTATTACTGTTGTTAAATTGGTGATTACCCATTTTGTTGAGTTGACACGAAGACGCAGAACGTGTCGTTCATTAGCGTCATTCGTAACAATGGCGGAGCGGGCGATATAATAAAACTTACCCATGTTACCTCGATGACAATTTACTCGACACCTAATAACAGCGTTTCATTGTCAGTGAGTTTAATATTCTAATTATATTGTTTTTTTTACTTCAAAATCGAGCTTTTGCGTGTACAATTTTTTTTTTGAAAATCAATTTGATTTTGATTTACGCAAAGCCACATTGTAATTTAAAAAACCTATAAAATTCTCGATAACTATAAGAACTTAAAGATTTTAGAAATTAATTGTCATTCAACGATGTCTCGAGTATTTCACCGTGTAACAAAACGCTGTATACCAATAATAGTAAAAAATCTTAATAGAAAGGAGAACAACAAAACAGTAAATTCATTGTTGGATGTAAAATATATTCCGAAAATAAAGTTGTTTGATTTTGTTATGTATGTCATAAAACTTTAATTAACAATCGGTTGCTATGGTAATGTTTAATATTTTGACAATAACAACTTTGTTCGGCACGTCTTATAACACCGATGTCATTATACACGGTACGGAAATATATCCTACAAACATTTCCTTTGGAAAATGAAAAACGAATGGATGCGAAGCCGCGTCTATCAACCAGTAAATAAAGCAAGGCACAAGCAAAGTATAAAAAAAGAATTATTAGAAATTTCAAAACGTGTACAATTTCTCCATCGACCCACGTCCACGAACAAACGTTTCCAAAAACTGACGTGTACAAATATTCCGAATTCGGAGATATAAAAATCCGTCTAGGATTTATGAGGGTATTCGGGGAAAATTGAATGACGGCAAGTAACGAGTAAAGCCGGGTCAGGTACGGAGCGTTGCTCGAGTGTTGTACAAACAGACGGTGTTTGTTCACTAGATTGGGGGATTATGGCTACGTTCTTCACCTTAAGATACGTGACTGGTGGAAGCGCTTTGTATTTTGATAGCATATTTTGTAAGAAAATTTTACTACATTTTTAATTATTCCAAATGAGCTGAAGGTTGTACTAAGATGTTTGACGACAATAACTAATTGGTGAATTCGAGCCCCCTTGCCTATATCATTTTCTTACATTTGGGTAATGAAACGTATTGTTTTTATCTAGTAAGTGTACCTATACTCATAATGATATTGATTCACTCATTCGTAAAAAAACACAAGATAAGAGAACTTAGGACAGCCTCCGGGTGTTCTCCTTACTTGTGTTTTTCGAGATCAGTACAGACTGATCTCCATCTTTTATGACATCAACCGTACACTCCAAGTTAACTTTTCACCAACAGATCGTATTATAATAATAGAAAAAGTATAACGTGTACGCTTTCTTTGTTTCTTGTTCCGATGTTTGGAATAAAGCGAAGGTTTTGCTTCTCACCCCGAGATATACCAAGTTGCCGAATGAAATGCGAAAAGTTTCTTCGCCCGGGTTAGGTAAGGCGTAAAATAAAATGTACACGTTGAGTTACTTTGGTGACACGTGTTGTTGATGGTTCTATATAATTATTATACCGTAACATATTGTATAATAACGAACAAAATTGGGCTTGTACAATTTAAAAAAAATTAAAAATTATTTTAGTCAGTTCATAAATATAGCCACGCTCCCCACGGTCAGGGGGCTCCCTGGGCCCTGTCATCAGTTCTTCCGTGATGCTGGTAGCATTACACTAATTTGCTATGTATTGAACTATATAAAATGTGTTTTAGTTTTTACCTAAAAGTTTTTATCCAAAAGCCTCAGGAAGGTCAAGCCCCTTCCAAATCACAATCCTGGATATATTGATGCCTATAATATATATATATATATATATATATAATTCTTTTACAATTTTTTAATGTAGCATCTTTAGTGAAAGTACTGTTTTGGTTTCTTCGTTCGTTTCTTATTTACATTATTTATAACCTAGCACCAAACTCACCTGTAGCTATAGGAAGTATATAACTTTAATCAAAGGCTGACATAGACAACATATATATTTTGCTACCTCTGGCGATCCCATACAGATTATAAAGTCACACTTAAATGCAGGGTTAAATCAATAACAAATACCTAATCGATGTTCGCCTCTATTCCGATCAAACACCTTACAAACAAACTCAACCCATGTTAAAGTCAATATAGAAATTGATATTGGAAAACTTTTAGTACACATTTAGTTGGCTTAAAGAACCAACGGGTCCTGAACCTAAGAGCTAGCTGATAGACTCTGACACATTTCGACGCTAATATCTAAGTGTTTTTAAGATGTTTTATGGCGGCCATTATAGTCTCTCTCCATCAACGTTACTTTATTGACGATACGAAATTAACTTGGTTGGCAAACTTGTGTTTTATCTATCCTTAATGTTTTTTTTTCTTAAAATATACGTACACAATTAAAAATGAGTATATAAACTAAAATGTTATGACCAATTTTTTAATGTCAGTTTTTAGGATCGACACAAACTATCCAACTCATACGACTATTATTTATAAAATATGGCTCGACTCCTATTTATTCGATACCAAATGATTTCTTGCAGCGACGGGCAATCGACTGAATCGAAGAGAATTGTTTTACCGCATTCGACTGTCGTTTAAGTACTTTCTCACCAAGATACTTCGAATAACAATCGACAAACTACTCTGTGACTGATTACTGAATAATCAGTTGTCGACGTATGCAATTATTTTTTTACTATTCAAAATTGGTAAAAACAAAGTAACGAAATCAATTAAATAAATAAGACGTTTTTGATATTTTGACGATTAAAGAGAAAAAAATATAATAATTTCGTGAACTATGTTACATTTTTCACGGACAGTAGTACGCATATACATCATATGTGTACTACTGTCCATATAAAATGTATTGAAAGTCAATGAATTGTTTGGTAAGTTTCGTTTAAAACCACATTACAAGTTATTACTATATTAGTTAGTTAAAGTTAGCAGCAACATTAAACCCGTCGTTTTTTCGTCTAACTAAGACGAAAGACTATGTAGGTTTTCTTAAAATGGGTCAGTTAGCAAAGACAAGTTATCTAAGGCCCTAGTGCGGATCTTATGAGAGATGATGAGAAAGTATATCAAGATCGCACTGAAGCGTAGTTTTAACACACTTTCTTTTCTGTTTATTTTTTGCAAGAGATTTTTGCGAGTAAAATTCTAAAGCGGACTAAAATGCCACGTAAAGAATGAAGAAATAAACGAATGCTTTCCTTGAACAATGAAAAACAAGCAAATATTTATTTTTCATTATGGCCGCATAGATCTATATGTTTTCAAAGATTTTGATTACTTGTTTTGCGGTATTGCAATTCTTTACATAAATACATTTTGATAGAAAGCTTATTTGTAGTAAAATTAAATATTAGGACACAATATTCGGTCTTAGCTGGGAATTGTGTCTAAAGACCCCGCCAAATGCCTAGTATACTTAAGTATTACTTACTTCTATAAGATGGAACAATGATCAAGTTACAGTTGCAGGAGTCCACTGGATAAGGGGGAGGCCAACGTCCAGCAGTAGACTACTTTTGGTCGAGAAGATGGAGAAGAAACAATATCGAACAAACGCGATGTTAACAATAGACTGGAGGGTATATAGGGCAATAAGTTCAGGCGATGTTTTGGATTATTTAAATACCTTTATCACAGTAGATACAAAAACGTGAAGATTCAAGGAATTACATAAAAATCTCAAGTACCAAAGATCGCAACATATAATATATAACAACTTTTTAGACGAATGATTATTTCCCATGGTTCAAAGACCGATATCCTCGATAGTTTATTGTTCAGAAAAATCGAAAGCGCCAACAATGTACGGCATTGTGTAGGGACAAAGTAATTTGCTGAAGTGGTAACACTTCGCACTCTCGCCCCCCCCCCTCTCACTCCATACCCCTTCTTCACCGAACTTCCCCACTCGATAAGGCACATCCACTTTATAAACTGATGGAGACTTATAAGTTCTTTTTTTTGGTACTTGATTATATTTAGCAGGAGCGGCGCAGCTGTCGCTTAATATCCCATGGCCTTTTGGCTGGATGTTTCTAAAATTTAAAAAATAAGAATTCGTATCTATATGCATACTTATATATGTGTAATAATAATGTTTTTTTTCTGTGCGGCAATCGCGTGAAAACTACTTAACGTAGTTTAGTATATGAGACTCTCAATAATCTACGAGGAAACGTCCGTAGATGGTTGGTTATAAGTTGTTGGTGATTCCCTGTTTCTTTTAGATTTATTTTAACATGATGATAACACTTCATGATGATATTGTTAGATTCCTCAAAGTATTAACTTGTACTTTTAACGTCAGTGAAATTTCACAACATGAGTAAGATTACGGCATTTTACAAATGTTTTGTCATAATTAATAATTAAAATACTTTTCCAACCGCACTAAAGTAAATCTATCGAATGTCTAAATCGTTAGTCGTTCAGAAAAAAGCGATTAAAACTGTGGATGTGGACTCCGTGACTTTTATTTTTAAATAAAAAAAACCACGGAGTAGGAAAACACATTCGTTCTAAATTTCAGTTAAACGATTTACGTATCAAAATCAAATCGCCGTAAGAGCGAGAATGGGAAGTCAACAATTCATTCAGTTACGATAAAAATGTGTCGCAACCTCAGTCCCGATTGATACTAAAACGCGCAAGTTGCATCTATAAAGGCGCTCAACGAACATTTATTCATATACATTGGACGTCTCAATCGTTGAACGAAAAAAAATTCACGAAGCAAAAACACCATGACACGAGCGTCTACCGGATGCCATAAAATGGAAACGACATACCGTAACACATAAGTTTTCCTTTAAAACAGTGGGTAAGGGTGACTACACACTAGCGCTGAGCGGTGTCAAACATGTGGCAGTGAACAAAATAATATCGTTCAATAAAATAGAACGTAACTAATGTTCAAGACTTAATAAAATATTTCTTACTGTAATTCCAATACAGATCAAGGTTTTATTAAAAATTGTAATTTTATCTAATAGTGGTACATTGATTAACCCAAGACTATATTTCTTTATTGTATTCAATTAATAAACTATAAATATAAACGCTAAGTTTTATACTTATTTGAATCTTAAAAATCGTTAGCACAATTGATATCATAACTATAAAAAAAATCCCATCACCTTTTTTCGTGTAAGAATGTTAAATTACAAATAAAAAAACTTGGAGGCATTAATTTCTCAAATTATAGTATTTTGCCGCGTTTTGAAGTTTGCCGGCTTGCCCCCGTGTTCAACTATTCCCGTCGCTCTAATGTGACAGCGGCTGAGCCAGGAGAGTGTCGTCAAGCACGCGCGGGGGAAGCAGGGAGAGAGACGTAAGCGATTCCAAAGAGCCGATGAAAGCCCTCCTGATATCGAACAGTAGGGTTGCCAAGCGAGACCATAGTGAAAACTTTTAAAACATTTTATAAATTAGCGCACACGACAGGCATTCCAAGTAAATATTTTGTGATCCTATTACATTTCTCTGGCTTCTGCCACTTTGCGGCAAAAACAGTATCTTGAATAGACAAGTATTATCAAAGTATTACAACAATGTAGTAATACAAACATGTAGTACAACATTATTCTGCAATTATGTTTGCAATATGCTACTTCTCTCTTGTCTGATTGACGTAAAGCACAAGAAGATAAAAAAAATAATCCAATATGCATAACATTGATAAATTTTACTTCTAGATCTGCTCACGCAAGTTAGTTAATAAGATGCGCTAGTGATTAAACAGTTTTATTTGTAGATATCTTGTAATAATAATTATTATACAACTTATTTGCCATTACATCAGATGTAATGTTGGAGTGTTTATAGTTCTTTTCACGTCCAAACTCATCTTCTTTTTTCGCGTTCTTTCTGTTATAATGTCATGATTTTTTTTATATATTTTACCATAAATTTTGCAATATTACTTTTGTTTATCGCCACTTTTACTTAAATTCCCTGAATGGCAGGGATTAGATTCTTTTCCTATGTCCGCATTGCGTGAAGGTTCGTGTTTATTGTGGATCAAATGGGATAATTGGCTCGATCAGCGTTGATTGTTCTACGATCTTGTTCAATGCGAGGGATCCTCGAGTTTGTTTGTTTGTTCATCGTTTTAACGCGTCGTCGCGGACGTGTTGACTTAGTCAACAACTTTTCACTTTCAATCAAAATTTGTTCGGAAATAGTCTTAATGTATTTTCAATATTATAATGTATTTTTTGTATATAACAAATATAATTTATGTAAATGAGTGAGCTTGATGCAGATTTGGAAGATGGAACCCTAGGATTGGTTTCAATAATCTTAAAAATATAATAAATTGTTCATGTTCGTCGACGCTTTGCCTATTCGAAATAGAGGAACCTAATAAATAACCATAATTGTAAGATAATTATTAACAAAACAGTTTTAAATAGTGTGTAAAAAATAATAAAAAAAAACAATTTCTGATATAAATGAATATGATATGTTTGTTAATTCTTAAACATCTATATAAAAAGCTATATATAAAAGAGTCAGCCCTGGAAATGAGACAAGAGGCGAAGAGACCCTGAGGCGTACTCATGTCTACTGCGGTTGCAAAAATTCACTCTCCAGAGGTCACCCACCCCCATTCATTAGGCGATAATTCCATTCGCGTGATAGATAAAAACGTCAAGTGTTGTAACGTGTCGCAACATCCGCGTAATGAGCGCGTCAAATAATTGTAGATTGTCGCTGTCTTACATTATGTGCTATAAACAAATAATTATCACGACCGTAACCCATAGGGATAGGCGGTTATCATGGATTTCTATTCGGCGCGATCCTGGTAAACCTCTCTCACTTATTTAACATCCATACATCTACGCAAACATCATGCTCGTTGGTTACGGTATAAATCGATACATCATTTTAAGACTGTTTCTATTATTTTCAAGTTTACATTGTCAGATCATTTAGGTACCATTCGTGTCACATTAC
Organism: Papilio elwesi; assembly: GCA_029849275.1. NCBI lineage: Eukaryota > Metazoa > Arthropoda > Insecta > Lepidoptera > Papilionidae > Papilio > Papilio elwesi. Next base: position 3,649,276 of record CM056709.1, read on the forward strand.
CTGTCTTGGGTATCAAAAATTATATTTCAAGGGAAGTATTGCACTATTTGTTCAATAGGATCGGATTTTGATCCCAACATTTTAAGTGGTATAAAAATTATAGCCTTAAGTATAATTTTTTTCGTACTACTAAAATAAAAAAATAGTTCCACTATTATTATAAATAATTAAGGAATACGGCAGTCAACCGCGTCTTGTAGACTTAATTATTACTAGCCAGTTGAATGGTTGTGTACAGGCCAGTTAGCTTGTACGAGTAAAAGTTTGGTGCACGTCACAGCTTCACAACCAGAAAGGTATATTAAATTATAGTTACAGAATAAAGTTAAGTTAGTCAAGTAAAGTTGACAAATCTTTACTTAATTAATTAAACTTTTAGAGTTATTTCTGAATTATTGATTGATACGAAGTACAACATTGTTCTGAGATCTTAAACGGTTCTTCTTTTTCTAGAGAAATAAATCACTAAGGATCCAATGATCTAAACTCCCATTCTTAAACTTTATTCCGAAATTAATGCAGTTTGACTAATGTATTATAATTGTTTATAGTTTTCAGTTACATTTAATTGATGGCAGCGACAAAGATAAAACTGCTAAGCATCATTTAAATCATCTAAAAGTTAATATGAACTGCTAAATCATTTACAGCTGCAAAGATGAGTTATGTCCGAACATTACAGCCAACTAATTAGTAACTGACAAATAACTTCGATCGTAAACAGAAACATGACATGCATCCGACGCCATATCTAAAGATAAAAAAAAAAATTAAAAACCTTCATCATGTCACACCAGTTCTATTTAAGCTGGACGTATTTCAAATGAGCAGGGCGGTGTCATTTTTACAGCTATACGAGCATCTCCGTCGGGTATTAATTACAAAGCTTAGCGCACACGCGCGGGCCAACAACAGTAAAACTATTAACAGTAGGTAGTCCAAATAGTTTGAAATAGTTTCCTTGGCCGGCCGCCAGGAGCGCTGCGCTAGCCTGTGATAGATCGCCTTGCTTTTGACACGGTTGTAAACAAAAATAATAAATAAGAACTTGTAGCTGCGAACCCAGCATATTTCGGTTGTGTACGGATTTTATTACGGCTTACTTCTCTTACGTTGAGTTTTATTGCTTTTACGTAACATTAGAAATGGTCGGATACTTTATAGGCGACAGGATCGGATACCTCTTAACTTGGGTACAGTTATTTATACGAGGTTTTTATACATCGTAAAATATCTTTTTTTGGGTTGCGAAGGTGCGTTTTCGAATATCTGATGAGTGATTATTTAATTTACTTCAAATTTGATAAATGTATTATCTAAAACAGGCGGTTTAAAACACACATGGATACGGAATATGAAAACAATTTCCAACTTACACACACTAAAACATTTGTTACGTCTCTAAAACGTTCTTGTTTGTAGATCTATCCCCGTTGACTAAGTAAATATTGCCTTGTTGAGCCGGCCTCCGGTATAATAACTAACAACTAAAGTGCCGAGTGTTGTAATGCAAGCAAAATCGCAACTACCCACATCAGTGCGACTTAGAAAGCTCTAATTTAAACTTGAACTATAAAGACGAACGCCTTAAGTCCAAACTTTGTATCAAGCACGGCGGCCGATCTAATTTTTCGCAAATGTATACTCGGCTTTATACAAGCTTATATTCCTTAGTATACGCCAACACATCTACAAGCCCTTTAGGGAAATAAGTTCTTTAGTGGAGCGTCCTTCGGAGCCGTCGTTTAGTAGATGGCCTTCCATCTAGCGGTAATTACTAACCTTTCCTTTATGATCCTAAGTGCCAGTCTAAAAATGAACGAAAGCTCTTAATTATAAATAATTCGTGGTACACACGTACTCGGCTTGTTCCAATTCGGTTTCTCTCTACATGGCCGAAATATACGGTGATTAAGTATTATTTGGGCCTCTCCCGAGGGCCCTACAGCACTTCCGGGAAGTCTAGTGACTTCCGCCGCTCGGCTTCCGGTAGGATACCGAGGGTATTTTGTACTTTTTTAACAAGAGGCACCGGTAACAGTTAGGTTGCAAAAGTTTCAAAGAAAAATGGAACGAAAATATCAAAGAAAATTACAAACTAACAATACACATAACAATTCTAAGAACATATTTATTTGCCTCAATGTATTTTTCACATTATTATTATATATTGTTATTTTCCAGGTATATATTATCACGTTAGTATTGTGAATGGTACTTGTTTGTTAAGTTGCTTAGATTATATGCTTATCTACTATATAATTCATAACAATTCTTTTTTATATAATATACGTTACGTATATTATATAATCATTAGCTAGGGCATCAATACTTCGGATTAACTTAGCTTTGAAATTGAACAATATTTTCAGAGGATTAATCAGTACCAATGTAACTCAGACCGAGGTTCCTTTTGGCTACCTAGTTACATTAGGGAAACTAAGGGGTAAATGTTCAGTTGCGTCCTAATCCGGCAAATAAAACGATTTCGGTAACTGCCTCCGCCAAGGTTCCCAATGCAGTTTATATTTAGTAACTCTTAAAGAAGTTTAGGCTTAGAAGTTTATCTACGCTCTGATAAAGCTTCGCTCCTGATGTCAGATCCTCGAGACAAACCGTGACAAGGAAGTCACAAAATAATCTCTGCCTATTCCACGAGTAAAGTAATATAAATATTTATAATTCTCTCAATACTAATTAATTGATTTATGAACCGAAAATAACAAACAGTGGTTAACATGCGGACTGTTTACGTCAGCTGCTTCTTGTCGATCTAACCATAAACAGGGACAGACAAACGACCACGCATCGACAAATTTAACAATGCACCTAAACAAGTACCTTATGACCCTTCATCCAATTGTAACACAGCTAAAATTAGAACGCCAACCCTCTAACTCATCTACAAATAAAACATTGTAAAGTAACAATCGATTCTAACGACCAAATCAAAGCACTTTCGACTTTAAAACAATAGAGCTTCTTTTTAAAATCCCATAGAAGGTGATAAGTTAACGTATTATATCAAGAAGACAGTTTAAAAACAAGGCGATGACAGGCATTAAGTATAGCTATCGGAGACACGCTGAAAAGAGGGCGGTTTGATTTCATCGTGGACTTGTACTATTTTTAGATTTTTTAGACACACACGTCCTAACTATAGTCACATATATTATGCTGTATGAAAAAAACTTAAACTGTTTCGTTTAATAATTAACGAGCTAATTTAATAAACGAAATAATTTTTCTTCTAAATCGTGCGATCGCGTTACAGCAAATCTACTAATTTAAGCGCCTCAAGAAGAACGAAATTCCCCAAAGAATATCACAGTGACAATGGGCTGACATTGCTGGAAGATCCGAAAACCACTAGGGTCGTAAGGTACTGGAAGAAGCAGCGCCCACAACTATTGTGTGAATGGCCTGTAAAGTAGGACTTTAGTTAGAACTCTCAAATTCATCGAATTTTATAAAATTACTTCGTTTATTTGATATATTACCGAATCGATAACCGATAAGTGGTTTAAAAAATATGCAATGGTCAATCATAAGGGAATCAAAATAAAAGTTTGAAATTTAAGGACAATAAGGTAATTTGTAAATGTACAAAAAGGCGCAAACAACCAAAATAGTGAAAGGATAGTTTAAACTGCAATTTTTATTTGACTCTGTCTACTAACTGCTATGCTTATGAAGTTGTACTAAAGTAAATTGTTGATGTATGCATTTAAGTATAGGATTTACTTTGAAGGGGAGCGTACCAGTAAATTGTATTTCCAATTATCTTAGCCCTTATCCACTTTTTAGCTAAAAATGGGTGTAGCAATGTGTACGCTATGAGCGTACAAAACTATTGAATTAAGTTACGCTCCAGTTTTGTGCGAACAAGCGGCGGGAACGCCGACGTGATCAACGACGCCCATCGACACCCGTAACACAAGAGGAACTGCAGATGCATTGCCGGCTTTTAAGAAAGAGATACAAATACGTTGATCGTAACCAAAAGAAGCGACTTAGTATTCTTGATAGTTGGGTGAGTGTGTCAATGACATGTGCAAAAGTAAACACAATACAGACAATGATTTACAAACAGTTCCGAGTCATACTGAAGCAATAAAAGATAAGATAAAGATGTTACAACGAGCAATGGAAAACTTTACTGACCGTTGTAAGTACAAGCTGTAGTACCACAACCTATTAAATTTCACACATATAACATCCGTTGTTAAAAATCTAAAAGAAACATTTTATATATAAACATCGATGCACGTTACACCTACACTGTAAATAAGTCTCAAAGCAAATGTATGTTATATCATACTATTCTTTATACATGTTCAAAATATTTTCTATATGAACCACCAATTTGTTTAGCATTCAGTAGTTTTAGTTCACCTACTCATTACAATGAGCTGTTAACCACTATCTAAAATGCTATATAACAACATACGTATTTTGCTACGACAAACAGATTGTTTCACAAAAATCAAATAATTAACACTAGACTAAATTATCCGTTTATAACTAACCTCGTAGTCACTCCAGCATTTGTAAATGCTACATACACAGCTTTCTAGCCCCGACACGAGGTTTTTATGTTACGTATAACAATCATTTTAAATAGTTATTATACTATCAACACTCGAGGTGTAAAATCGCAAATGTTGCTGCATTTTGAAAACATGAATAAACGAAATGAACTTGATTATTATAAATCAACGGAAACTTTTTTGTTTCGACGAAACTATAAGAATTTATTTTATTTTAAATAAACAAATTATTGTAAACGCATTTTTGGATCGTTGAAAACATGATAGATATATGTAGACTTGTGTGTCTACAAGTTGATGTTCGGACTGGGGATACTAAATATTTTTCTTTATAAAATCGGCTGAAGGGCATAGGCGTTATCATTTGTTCAGCGATAAATTAAAAGTCAAACTGGGTCTGTCTAGTGCTGCAGGAGTTCATGAGCGTGGGCGATCGTTTAATATTAGGCGACCAGCAGCTCGTTTGCCTCTTACGTAAGCAAACATTTAGTAATGTCATCCATATTGTGCATTGTTATAGTTATGAACTTAAAAACAGAGTTCCCCCGACGGTAGACACATAAACAAAACAGAATAGTTACCGTACGATATAACGATGTTTAGAAATTACAAATAAACTAAATACAATATAGTGGATGCAAAGAGATTATTTTAAACATGTAGAACCGATAACAACGTTTGATTCGTTACTAAGAAAAAAAGTAACACGTGTGGGACAGGCCGTGAACAATGGCTTTTTGACATACTTATGTTATTTGATAAAGTTCACCACTTCAGGTACTTAAATTATTTAAACAATCAGTAGATACTTAACATACATTATTGAAAATATTATTATTGTTAGTCGTATGCATATTTTTCTAAATAAAAACTATATATTGAAATGAACTTAGAAAGTTATGCTACGATTTAAATTCTTAAAAACGGAATGATAGAACAAAGGCGGAAAAATATACTATATGACCGAGACAAGCTGGCAATACATCAGAGCAATTAGTATAAAATTAAGAAAAAACGATTGACATGGATGAAAAAGTTTATGTCACAATTTATAATTTTTGTTGTCTTAAGACACTTCATCAGAGCCTATAATCATTATTATCAGTAAGTATCTGTCTGCTGTAGGATCGTAACCTTCGACTTACAGTGCCTGTATGGGACGACCAACGAATTCTACAATTTCAAATCTAAAAAAATGGAATTTAATTTTCGGTCGTCTTAACTTTAGAAATGTCTGTGGTATTTCATTCCGGTCGTTAAATTTTGGTTACCACCTGTCTATTATATACTTGAGAATAGTAATAATAATAAACAAACAGACGTATCTCGCAGATGATTTTACAAGCCGAATAGATTGTAGTCTAAATCTATTTAACATCAAGATTGAATACAAGCTCGCGAAGCAACGATCTAGAATGCCAGATAGATGGAATACTTATGCAAATGGATTCTGTTGGAGTGCGGGATAGAGCGAGGGGAAATATCGCCGAGGAGATTAGGGCTGCTGACTGCGGATTTAACTTCGACGTATATCAATAGAGCTGTTGCTTGTGGTACAACTTTAGTCCAGATTTATTTTGAATTACTACTAAGTGTACCTGGTACTAAGAATCAGGAATTACTAAGACATTTAGTGGTAAACACATAATATATTAGTATTATTGGAATGAATTATATGTACTTCCATCTATTATTTTACCCGTAAGTTTGTTTTGTTCTGTATTGTATATGCTGTGAATTATACGCACGAATTTTAATGAAAATAGCAAACAAAAATATTTTAAAATAGATGAAGTAAAAATAAATTTAACGTAATATTTGGACAATACTGTTGGGTAAACAATACGATTGTTTGCACCAACCTCAAAGCTCACCCGACGATCTAAATAAACGAAAACAAATTTTCAATTGGAGAGACTGATTCAACCCTCCGCTCTGGGGCTGAGAGTGGGATATCCGCGCAAATCCCACTTTGATCGACTTCCGAAGTCCCGTTCAAATTATACCGTACACAGTTTCATACATTCATGTGTACGCTGAACGCAAGATCTGACCTTGGTAAGCCAACTGATAATTTTTTACTTCCTTCCACCGATAAAGATCATCGGACTAGGCGAGATAGATTTTTTTGTTTTAATTGGCTTAGCTACGGTTTTTTGCATTAAATGCTTTACCAATACTCCATAGACAAGTCATTTTTTTAAATTATAAAGTGCGGAGCCCAGTGGTATGCTACGCAAATAAATAAAATTTTGATACAATAGTTGCTTGTGTGGACGGTGCCTTCCAAATAAATATCATTATTGAACGAGTGTATTTTCTGAAGCTTTATATTACTTTTAGCGGAAGAAATATTGTATAAATCAGTTGAATAGTTTCAAAGTTTAGCCATCACAAACAAATAAATGTTTTATCTCAACACAACTTTAATATTAGTATAGATGATTTCAGTGTTTAAACGACCACCAGAATAGATGTATGATTAAACAGTCGGCAAGGTAAATAGCTGATTTCACTCACTTATCGTGCCCTTAAGGGCTTAAAAACATCAGAGATAAATCACATTAAAGCAGTCACCTATCCAAAGACCTCACGCGTCGTTTCTTAGATATTGAAAGCGCCATAAGATTTTTGTATATTTAAATTTTTAACAAGTACATTACGCCTGCGATGTGCTTTATCTAAGCCTAGTGAGGTAATTGTACTTACTTTGGTTTTATCGAATATGTTTATGTTGTTTTTTTCTATTGTAAACTTTGTCGATAGATGTTTTGCTTTAATCCAGTGAATATTAGAAATGTAAGTGTGAGTTTGTTTGTTTCGCTTCTTAACGAAAGAAAACAATCCCGAAAATAAAAATATCTCTAAGTTGTATAAAACCATACACATTTATAATTTAATCGATTAACACATTCTATGTAAAAGCCACGGTTTACGTGACTTTTAACTGCAGGTTCCGTGAAAGAAACAACATTTTTTTTTAATATTATAAGTCATATAGTTTATTGGAATCATTAACGAAATTAATGTATTAAATATTCATCGACAGCAAGGATATTCACCATTATTATAATTTATTAACAAAAATTATGCTGTTGGTATTTAAAACCCAAAATCCTTTTAAAATGACTTAAGAATCCTGCAGGTACGTTTATGAAATCAGGACATCAGTTGTAAAACTTAATACCCACCTATATATCGATAACAGTGCCGTGAACAGTACCGAACGACTCATAAAAACCGTAGCGATGCCTAGCTTTGCTATAAAATACCCTCCGCATTGGATATCGGACGAATAAATGGGATCCTCGTAAAAATTGTGGCGTTATATAAAAATAATTACCTATTCGGGATTGGTTAGAAAACGGCAGGTTTGGCAATAAATGCTCAAATAGCCAACGCATTATCCGAAAGTATTAATATACGTAATAACATCATGACTCAACTTGCTGCTAATACCGGCTTAGCTGGGTTCAATATTTTGTAACACACATAAAAAGAACATCGTTACTTATTTTTAAATAAGAAAACAAAAGGGAATTAACAGTGCGAAACTTTTACCTAAAGACTTATTAGTAACTAAAACTGGAAAAAGGACATAAGCACATGTTCCTCTATTACGTTACGTTGATTTGATCGTATCGCTGTTTTTTGCTCACATTTGTCGCTATGTGGTTCTTGGTACGGGGCCTGCAGTTTTAGAAGCTGAAAACGTTTGATCAACAAACTTGAATTTCATTCGAAATTTTACGTTTTACATTGACCTTTATTTAGCTTATGAAGTGACCCGAGTTTGTTCCCGAACCGGTACCTCGGTATACCAACGAAACATTTACATAAAAAATGTTATTTCTCCCTGAAAAATCTAAGATGACAATATATTTCATGCGATGTCTTCAGCAGTGTGAACTCACGATAGGATATTTTTCGAAGTTATTACAATATGCGCAGAGGGCAAATGGTAGATTATACTTTAAGAACATAACATAGGAAGGTTATACCTATGGGATATTGGAGCGAGCAGAGTCTATATTAGAATTTGGAAAGTAAGCCCAGATATTTCTTTTACATGATGTTTAAATTGTGAAGGACAACGGTCTACACTTAAACATTTTGCGCGAAAAAGATAAAGAACATAAATTTAAGCCAGTACGTAATAAAAGAGTACCCTTCTAATTATCTTTCAAGAAAATTACCTCAAAGCTCATCTAACAAGAATTTGTTTAACAAAACGAACGATCCCCACTGCGGCTGTGTCGATTAAAAAGTTGATCGCAGTTTTATACTTTTTTATAGTTATTTTGTCTCATTCAAGGCTATAAAGTTTTGTAGATTGCGCTAGGTCGTTAGGTGGCCGCGGTGGATGTCGGAATGGGGTCGCAACACCGCCTCAATGTTTCGGATCATTAATTTGACACTTGGAATAACTCAGAAGTGTTACAATGGCGTTTTGCACCGCCCACAAAACGTCTGCGGGTTAAAGGTTGGCCATCCTTTTAAATGCTATACCATAATTGTGCAACATTGCTTTTGTTAATGGATTTGTAATGAGTAAGAGTGACGGGGACGCCAACAAGCCCGATTGAGTAACATGCAAAGCTTTGAAAAATTATACGAAGTTTTATTGTCGTTTATTTTACAAATTTGAAAAATTTTACCTTTTATTTTATTTAACGCATACTTTGTGCTGATTAGTCGGTGAGAAAATAGAGCCATTGAAGAGAGACATAGACAGGTACAAGAATATTTACCTAGTTATCCCGTCGCCATCAAATAATCTTGCCCTTCCCATCTGACCCCCATGACTAAAATCAAGCCCGCGGTACCTCAATCATCAGACGAAACTCGGAAAACTTCTGCTTCCCACCTGACTTCTGTGAGGTCATGATATTTCACCAGTCGGCCCGGGCCATTCGTGCAACAGACATTGTGTGAGTCTATTGCTTTGTTTTTAATAAATCTCGTTATTCCCTACACAGAAACAGCCGAATATTAAGTAGGGAAACGTTTAAGATAATTAAAACCGTGGGACCGTCTGAGTTTCTTCGTTGCCAAACTTTAAGAGTTTCGTGGAAATTTACGTAAAGCCTTTGCAGTTGTTGCTAAGTACTCGGGCAATTTAGAGACAGGGGGTCCTTAGTGACGGTCAGAAGATGTAAGACCCCTAATTTCGTAAATCCGGATAAAACGCTACCAGTGATGTAGCCGGAATACGAATTGTGGTATCTCTTATTTTATTTACAAAGTTAATTTAGATCGCTTATTATGTGGTTGTACGTGTGGTACGTAAAATACTTAGTAGTAGACATATGACACATTCTAAGCATTGTTTTTTTTTTATCGTTATGCATACGGTTAAGGATTGGAACCCATTTTTATGCGTAAATTTTTAATACGATATTTGGGAACAGGTACACCGAACAGAAGAGCTATACGTTGCAGGCTCTCAAGGAAGGAGTACACTAATTTCTTGAAGGTCCCAAATCTTATGAGCTTGCAAATACTCCAGGCAGACAGTTGAACAAGGCAGGAAATTGCGAATCGAACCAGCACGATGTAACTGTTAGGTAGATAGTCTATCCGCTGGGCTACAATGTTGTAATAAAATGTATTATGTAAATATAGTAAACATATTATTAGTAAGTACGTGCCCCCTGCTGAGTTGATTACGTTAAACTTCTAAGCAGTACAATAAAATGATAATTTACATTACAGATATCGACAAGACGCACGCAGTCAGTATAAGTTATATAGTTGACGGTCGTTTGATATGAAAGACACAAATGAAAACATTGGGTCCACTTTGATCACATCCTTATAAATATACATATGGTTTAAATAACTATTTCTTTATAACTATTGTACGCGAGCGTGACTTGATTGATTTTGAATGGTAAAAATAGCTTAAAAATTAACGCAAATGACAAATTGAAATTGATTTGAATTGATTAATAACTCGTTCAATTAGAGCTATTAAAGAGAATTCTCAGGACAACGACTACCTGATTCCTGATCAGAGGTCCCAGCGCGGCGATACCGTATTTGTTTTTGCCATTTCACATTGTTTTATGTTTTTTCCTTATCTGTGTATTAGTCGAATCCCCGAGGATATGTTATTTTAAGTAATAGTGTGTTAGAATTCTCAAAAATACGCTAAATGGTTATAAAATGTGTATAAATAAACATTTGTAAAATTTGGCTCAAAAAACAATTTCTTGTGAGCAAAACCAACAACATAATATTTACCTACCCGAATAATATGAACATTTTAATGTTCTAAAATTTATTTGAATTGGGCAATAATATTATTTAAAACATTCCGAAAAAATGGCCGCCTTACATACGTGTATTAGATATATTTGTTAAAAAATATAGATGACACAAGCGAAGGGTGCGTGTACGATATTAATTTTAAGTCTTTATTTAAGTAAAAATAAAAAAGTATAGTAAAAGTAAAAAAATACCTTAATCCATTGATGATCCAGTATCATCACCATTCCATATTTTCATCACGACCACATAAAGTTAGATCACAAATATTTTAGAACTGTTTATGAATTATTTATCACAACTTGTATATGTTACACTTTTGTGACATTCGTTTTAAGCACAGGTATAATTAGTTTAGATAGCTTTTTCTAAATCGTTTGGCGCCAAAAAGAATACAAAGATACAATCCCAGGTAACAACCCTGGCGTATTGCATCTGTGGGACAATGGAGACTGGACGCCAATGACGCCGAGTCAGCTGCGTTAGCGTCCGCCATTTTGATTTTTTTTCAATATCGTGATGATAGGCAAAGGCAAATTTAATTTAAGGAAACACAAAATTTTGTACAGGTTATTATTAAATTTATATTTATTTATTTCTAACGATGATAATACTTCACGGATTTTAATATTTCTTTATTGATTAAAAATATGTATTATCCAGAAGCAACATAGGTAAATTTTATATGGTCAACGTACTATCACGTTTACTTAGACGACAACGGACATGAGTAGCTAGTAACAGTAAATTTATTATGAGGAAGTCATAATCCCCTTATAACAATAACTCTTCTGATTGTTTAATAATGAATGGGTGCGCTATAACATGATGTAAGCCTCTTTGTCTGTCGCCATCCTCCATAAAGAGTGTAAAAAATTATATTTTAGCATTTAAAATTGTTCTCCATTTTCAAAAATTCTTTTACTAAGATAACCATGTAGACATCTTTAAAAATAACAATTAAGCAACCGAAATAGAATTGGAAGAACTGATAACAAAAAAACGTTATATTAATTGAAGTACCCAAAGTCTCGTCCGTCTAACAACAGGATGCCTCTCTGCCGAGTTTGGTAAATGTTAAAATACCTTTTCTTTCGCAGCCCTTAGATTCCATCAGCGCAATTTAGCAGATCAAAACAAATTTGTGACAATCCTTTAAAATACTAAAAATGTCAACATGTGACGAAAATATTTTAGCATTCCATTTAAAAATGCATAAGAACAACATGAATCAGTTATTAAAATTAATACAGTGCTATGTGTAAACTTCAATCACGTGGAACACTAATTTGTCAAACATTCGACGGCGACCAGTAAAATCACTGCGAGAATTACAAGGAGAAACTTTTTTAATAACGCTCTCCCGATTCAATCTCAATCGAAAAATCCCTAGCAGAAAAAAAACCTAACCCAACGGTAAGAAAAATGTATAAACATGTCAGGGGACCGGTTCAGGTACGTTTTTTTATTCAATCTTGCGCCTATGTGTGAAAGGGATGGACGATCCCCTTTTATAAGCGTTATAAGGTGTTACACACACAGCCATTCGCTCGGCTATTTTATATTATCTATTGAAGAATATAATCTATGTTGCACAATTTGGAACGCGTTCAGAATTAGATCGATAGAGGTTTTAAGTCAAATCGTATTTATTGTTCATAATTTTTGTAGAACTTTTTATAATTAACATTTTATGCATGGAAAGAAAATGATTACAATATTATATTACTATTTACTTGATTATTATTACAATGTAAGTAAATATAATTTATATTATAGAGTTTCTGATGGATCATTATGTGTGTCTTATATACTTTAAACTTAAAATATTATATTGTACGACATTTTTGCATATGTAAAAAAATAGGGATATAATGGGACAAATATGTTCACTATATCTTAGGAGAAAGCCTTTTTAACAGACTTAAAAATATATATATAATCCAGTTATTGTTCTGTGTTGACAGAATATTTAAGTTAACGAACAATGAAGATAAAAACATGTATCAGCACCCTTAAAAGCCACACCATAGAAGCAGGAGGCAGCAATACTTGTATCCTTTTCACTGCATTCATGAGGACAAAGAATAAGTAGTAATAAAGACGTGACATTCGTGCAGATGCTTGATAAAACTTAATACTTGGCAGTTTGTTCGCTCTTCGACTATTAAAAGGTAGGAACAGATACGATGTTACACGCTCTTTAGTTCCCGGGACTCATGAAAACATTAAAGGAAATGGTTCTGCCGAGCGAGGTCGTATATTGCCTTCCATGTTGGTGGTATCGGGCCTTTTTTACTTTAGCTATTGGCTCAGACTTGTAGGGAAAATAAAATGGCCGAACATTCAACGTCTCAATTTAACCTGTGATGAGACAGTGGCATTCGAATAAAATCATTGCAATTTTTTTTTAAAGTCGACTCGATTTTGTTTAGAACTACATTTAAATTATGAATCTGATCTGATCTTAAGAAATGTATGCGCAGGGGCGACGATCACAACACACTCAGTTCGAACAAGATTCGGTACTTTAAGACAGTGCCATATTATTTCGGTTGAATACATCATCTCTTGAATGGATAAAAAATAGATACATGTACTCGTATGTACTTCTTAAGGAATATGTATTTTTACTTGTACTTGCAACGAGCGATCTATTTTAAGCCTGCCTTAAATATATTTATGGAAGTAAGGAAGAGAAGCAACATAAACATTCGCTATGATCAGAAACGTGAAATTACAGGTGCGTTGTCAATCTTCACGGAACAAAGAGGCCACACGATAAGAAAGGTAATGAGGCCTATCTTCTACTATACTATCTCGGCGGAAACGGCTCCAACTATTTGAATCAGTTTTTGTAGTTATTCTTGTTTAAGTGCGTTTAGTGGAAAGTAAACTTGGAAACTGCGCGAACACACTCTTACTAGTCAATTCTACGGTATGAAGTTGGGTATGAAATATAATTAAAAGCGTATTTTATTATACCGACTAAGTTAACTCACGTACAGACTAGACTCAAAGTATCGAACAAAACACATAGTTATTTCCAATGTGCATATTGGACTCGTTCATATGATAATTGAACTTTTTTACTGATATATCAATGCTCAGTCTCAACTACATGGCCTAGAGACTTGACATTTTGCACAGAGATTTCTGTTACGTAAGAAAGCACTAAAAAGGATTTGTTTTTCTGTGTTCTAGTTGCGACCTTCCTCTAGGCCAATTAGAGAAGTACAATCCCTACTAAATGAAAAGGGACAAGTTTGGGATCCAATTTTTACCTGATGTTTATTACGAACGCTGACAGTGGGCATTACACGGGACGGGACAGACGGGGATATGTACGTACTCGTAAATATTACAACATCATATTCCCACAATTAAGATTAAGTAATATTTATTATATGGTATGACATAAATAAAAACACATGTAATATCTTTAATAGTTTTATATTGTACAGTAGTAACAAATTCAATATATTAAAAAGTATAGTAATACAGTTTACATAACATACTTATTGCAGTACTACAGTACTATCTTCCTTAAAATGTTTTCTTTTGTAAAGACTTATTATAAATAAAAATAAATAAATATGCACTCACGCCCATAGCACAGAAGGGCAGGCGGAGATTACATATTTCCGGTTATTATAAAATACATCTAAATTAGCGATGACGTCTGTCAAATTGTTTTACTCAAATCTCTCGTAGATTTAATACCAGGAATAGTTGCTTTATAGCACGACGATAATTAGTTGTTTACCCCAATTGGGGTAGACATCATTTGGCAAATGTCTACCCTAATATGCTGTTTATTGTAAATTTGAAAACACGGAATGTTTCAATCTAAATTCAAGCCTATTATGGTTTAAATGTCTAAGAAATATCTGAACTGTCTATATTTGTAAAATTTAAAGCTATATTCACGTTGATGATTTGAAAGTTTATATTGAATTCATTCACTGAACATGTGACTATATCAAATGCAAAGGTCTGCGCAAAAAGTTCGGATTAATGTACAAATATTTTGTTTGGTTTACCGTCGTAAAAGTAAGTTTAAAAACTAGAATAAAAGATGTAATAATTTAATGAAAAAAGAGAATAGTTCCATTCGCTTTATTGTAAAACGGTATTCCGATTTTGATGAGTCGAAACTTCTTAAATGAGCTCCCGGATAAAACCTTTAAGCCGATTTCAGAGTCATACGAAACTCGTAAAACCCCGACAGCAAGACGTTCGCTTCGACAATTTAACGAGCCTGTCACTTTGGGTACGTTACATTTCTCCTTTCCTTCGCAAATCTGACCAAGTTTTTGGAGAAAAGGGTCGATATATTTGGCTGTTTTAGAAGTATCGAAGACGTCACAGAATGAATCAATCGTTATTGGAAGTCGTAAACTAAAGTTAGTGGCATCGATCGTTCTTTCAGATGATTATTGTCTTCAAATGTTATATCTTGGACTTCTTCATTCAAAAATAATAAAATTATCAATAAGGGAAACAGATCGAAGTAAAGAAAGGCCTTAAACATAGACAGTTTGTGTGAGCGGGGGTAGCTAGTAGGCAACGTGCCCTAGTTTCGATTTCCAAAAAATTCGTATGGTATTATTCAAAATTCCCCATAATTTAATAACCCTATCTCTCTGTTACTTTTGTGCCTACTTAGCAAGTTATAAAGCTGGCTCTTTCTACTCTTGGTTAAAAAATGCGTAATATCTAATTACTTTACAAAACAGTCGTATTATTATAAATTGAATAAAAAACAAAAAAAAGAATAAGCACTGAAGTGTAATAGTTTTATCAGACTTTGTTATGTCAAAACAATATCTTACGTCAATAAAATCTTAACTTAATGTTCTGAACGCACCCAAAATAAACTTCAAAGGGAACCTTCGATGCTATAAAGTAGTTTTCTTATATCATTCCTGTTTGGCTAAAGGTTTATTCAGTAATATTATTTGCGCATTCTTGAGGAAAGGGAAGGTTAAATACACACGCTAGTAATCGTAATTGGGGCAAGCAGTTGTAGATCTGCTTTTATGATAACTAAGCGTATGATGGCGACAATTAATGCAGCTCATAGAAACTTAATCATAATAGGAGTTTCAACATCATTTTAAAAATTATTAAAACACTTGATTTCTTAGGTAACTACGGATATAAGAAGGATTTAACCATACGATTTAATTTAAAGTTTTATACAGTTATTGTATAGTAGCGTTTCAGTCAAACAATTAATTGGTATTTCAAAGGAACACTCTCGAATAGAACCCATTTCAGCAATCGATACCATTTCTATGGACGCTCGGAATTGTCACCATCTCACTACGAAAAATACAATAAAACAATTAAAAGTAAACTCAATTTTAACCAGCGGTCGACAACTAGCGGACCGCAAAGTCAGTAGAACCGTGCGAGATATCAAAGTTGACTATATAGAAGGCTGTAACGAAGCAACGCAAGGTCCGGTATGTCAATGTACTCTTATACTTTTTGGAGACAATCTGGACATTTAAGCTAAATTCAATATTGATATGGAGAGAATATGTGAAAAATAAAAGCCACTTGTCGATAGAAAGGGCAGTGGAGATACCAACCTAATCATTTTACCAATCAAGAAGCAATGTCAAGGTGGTCTAGATACACCTTGTCGTTGACTATTTACCATTGACTACTGATAAAATAAATATATATTACTTTACCATTATGTTAAAAATTCACGGATCATTACGATATCCAGGGGACTCCGACCTCCGAGTACACTGACCGATGGACTAACGTTCTGTTCAAGATTACGGGAGGCCACTAAACATTGACTGCAAGGATAACGGTGATTACAAAATAATTACGTTCATAGGTCCTTCCCAAATTTTTACAGCCTGTCTTTTGAAACAAAATGTTTAGGTACCCCCATTGTAAACAAAAGGTGAATGTTTCCACAATGATCATTCCCGGTCCGAGTCCAGGAATAGATTACGTAGCTCGATAAGGCCGGGGCCTAGGTACTACTTGTTAAAACGCGCTAACTAAAGCCCTCCGTACTTAGATACAAGTGATTGTACGCGAAGATTTCTGACAGAGACTTTTATAACCATTTCCTTGAAACATAATTCAACGTTAATTTCATTGTCACGAATATCATGGTATAGCAATTAAATTATTTAAATTAATTTAGTATTAAACGTAATTTGTAATACAACTTTATAACTTATATTGGTCCTTTTTGAGGCTTAAAACAACTTAATAATAAATTAAAACTACATTCGTAATAGATAAGACTATATACACGATATACGTTATATCAAAAGTGAAAGCTTAACCTAGCTTTCGAATTTTTTTAAGCGTTCATCAATATTTCCTTTCCATATTTTTTTCTTATCTGTACATTAATGCCAAGTGTACAAAACCTCTAGAAGTTCCATTAATATTCAACTAGAGAACTATTAAAGCGCAACATTACAAGATATCTGTTTGACGTATATTTTTAACAAAAAATTCTTAAGATTCTCGATATATCTACATGGCTTAATAAATAGTTGTAAAGCCACTTTAGGCACTCCGAATGACGCACGTCTATCCTTCGTTACACAGTTGCATCTTCTTACCAAGCTCGATAATGTAGTTCCTATGCCCGCGTATTAGAGTTCAAAATACAATCAATTCGTTTTATTCAAATGAATTTTAAGATAGTTTTTCAATGCATTCACTCTGTGCTTTTAAGAATCCGCTTCTTAAGTAATATTGTGACTGAACGTTGATCGTTATTTCCGACAGTTTTTTATGTGTCGAGTGAAATTTCAAAACTTCCCATTTTATGATCGAGTGACAAGTTATATTATAAAAACAAGGTTCTTTACTATTAATTCCAATCCGGTCAGTGAGGTTACATTATTTTAAATTACACAGCACACAGTAGATATGATATTGCAAATTTAAATCGCATCCATAAGTTCTTAAGGTTTGAAATCGTTGCTTTATTGTTAAGTGGGTAAACAATAGAGTTAATAAAATAATTTTTATTCACATATTAACCGAATCGTTACGGAGCACTGAAAAAAATAACATGATAAAAATAGCTTGGAAATGCTGGACACGACGGACTGCCAACAAAACGTGAAGTACTCTAGACGAACTTTTTAGAGCTCTAAGCGGCCCTTATGCAGAAGATCAAGACGAGTAATAATTACAATACTAATAACATTTCGCTGACATTTTTATTACACTAACCAAACTCACATATCTCTCTTTTTTCAGCCGAGGATCGTCTACTGCTGGACGTACGCCTCCCCATTCATGGCCACAAAGATAGGACCCCTCATGTCCATTTCCACTGGACTCTCAAAACCCTGACCAGATCATCAGTCCATCTTGTAAGAAGCCTATCAAAGCTGCGTCGACTTGTACGTGGCCGCTATTCCAGGACGGCTCATCGGCCATCCGTTCTGCGAGCAAAATGTGGCTCATTTCCACTTAAGGTTTGCAACTCTTCGGGCAAGTGATAATGATTACGTAGGGCGCTGAGACGTGGCCACTCATTGTGGGCTCCATTAGACGGCTCAAGGTCGCTCAAAGGGCGATGGAGAGGGCAATGCTCGGAGTTTCTCTACGAGATCGTATCAGAAACTATGTGATCCGCAGTAGAGCCAGAGCGATCGACTAATTAATAATAATTGTAATTGTAACAATGCATACGTAATTTATGTTGGTGTAAATAATAGGAAATTTATTATATTTTAACAATTTAAAGATAACAATATATCTTTAAATTATGTGTGAACGGAAGGCTATCTTTACTGAAAAAAAAACTTTAACATAATCTATTTATATTAATAGATTTTATGAAGTCAATGTCTATTCAAAAAGCGGCTTCAAATCATAGATTTAGTCCCCGACAAATATTACCTTTTAATTTTGTTTTTCTCTTTATTAATGTCATAAAATACAAACTAGTTAGTATTAACAAACAATAAAAGTGATTTCAAACCTGACAGGTATATGCATCACTCCTACGCTGCTTATTTTAATAATATAAGCATCATAAGCGTATACGTGTACATATACACATATATACTTCATATGTACTATTATTTATTAACATTTTTATTAAGTTAAATATACTTCCTTAGAAATGTTTTGCACCTACTTGGATACTTATCAAGTTTCCAGCAAGACACTGTTCAGGTATTACACGTGCTAATTATTTCTTCTTGCAACAATCTTCAAATATTAAACGGCAGTATTTACCTCTCCAGCTTTAGCCAAGCCGTTCATATAAATGGCGACTCGGGTCCAATTATGCGCGCACGCACGATCCGTCTTTTGTCACCGTGCCAAGAGTCCAATTTAATTAAATGATACAAGCCGTACTAGCGAGACAGGCTAAAACAACACGATTTTCTGTAAGTAGCATGACTACAGCTACCATGTTTATTTCAAATTTTACGGACCAATATGAATTTGAATAAATGTACTCATAATTAAATAGTTTTAAAAACAACGCTAAGTACCATAACGTGTAGTATCCGTTGTTTTTTAAATGAGCCTAGATGGCGTTATTTTCAATCTAAATATTGCAAATCCTGAAGATCCTGGTATGTATAATGGGAAAAACTATTAAAATTACTGCATTGTTATCGGTCCTTAATAATCTAGACCTTATAATTCATTAGGTTTTTGTAGCAGAAATATGAAGATTTTTAAAGATGACTCAATAGGTTGTTACGACATTGCAAAAGAAAATGTTGGTGTATAATTCCTACATCAAAGGTGGAACAAAGACTGCTTAGCACTTGAAGGGATTTCTTCTATCGATGAATGTATAAGAAATACAACAAAGAAGTGTCAATAGTCCAATGAAGGCGGAAATCAATGGAAGGATCCATAACAAGTCCGAGTACATTCAGTGTATTTTAGTTCCATTGTTTAAATAACTGAGAATAAAAAATACATAAAAATAAACATCAAACGATTTTTTTTTAATATTTTTACAATTATTTATTTAAAATTTGTATAATTAGCTGTATGCGTTCGATTTCGTTCACTTGTCAATTATTAATAAAACCTTTGATTTTTCCATCTTACAGTATTTAATTCTTTATAAGCCATTAACGGTTACAAATACAAAAATATTGTTAGTTTCTAATCATCCCTAGGTCCAATTGTTTCACTCGTGCGTTGATAATTAACTCGTTAAGGTTCCTTCTATTTTCCCTATATAATCACCACCACCAGCGGTGTTGGGTGGTGGTTAAAGGTTCTAAAGGTAAAGTTAAAATTTTTTACGTCGGGTAGCATCTAAAAGTATAACAATTCACCTAAAAACAACAAGTTTGAATCATTAATGTTGATTAGGACATTTATTAAAACGTTTCGTATGCGTGTCAATATAAAAGTATTCTAAAAATAAAAGATTTATTGATTTACAACACCAAAAATTTCTGTTATGGTGTCATCGTGATTTATAACTTTTGTAATTAAATTTGTACACGCCCCACCCGCCCTAAAGAGGGACACATGTTCTAATTTAAAAGGTTACCAATCAATACGTGAGTTAAAAATATGCTATTTTACTAACCTAAATGAATAATTATGTTGAAGGGAATGAGGAAAGTTTGTTATTTATATGCCTGAATTGAAAATACTACATCCGCCCGAATTCGGACAAAGCACATTACTTTACACTTAAAACTGATTGTCAATGCGGTTTCATTATTGACTTAGTATAAATAACTTTTAATTTAATATTACCTTTTCGATTTCAATCATAAATAAATGTGTAATTATTGTTAAAAAATCTTTGTAACTTAGATTTTTAAAAGAAATAAATACAACACTTTCTTTGTCCTAATTATGTTACATTCATTCTAGGGAATAATCTCCAAAATACTGCTATAAAAGGTAATCTAAACTACGATGGAAGACTGAAATTATTTCCGTGAAATAGGTTTACTTTTAGGCCAACAGTTTTCACTGTTGGACATAGGCCTCTCCAATTGATCGAACCAAAAAAGTTCAGAAATGGAGGCCAACCACGGATCTTCCAGATCTTCGTAGCTACCGAGTCTAGTCTACGTCCGACATTGGACACCTACAGGCTGATAGATGCTGATAGATAGATAGAGGCTACAAGTCCACAGTCAAACCGAACAATCGGTTTTGTGGAGCAATTTGTATTGTGTAATAATATTATAAATAAATAAATAAATAAAATATAACTTACATCTTTGAAATGTCTCATCCTCTTAATATATACAGCAACATGTTAATTTTACTTTCCAATCTACGACTACATAAGAAATCATTATATACTACTACATTACATTTAGTAGTATACATTACATACTACAGCACAAAGTAACAAGAAAGAAAATTAGGCAGGATATATTCCTGCAAGTCGTGTGGTCACCCGGTAATCATAACTGACCGTTTGAATAACGGTGCATCGATGATCCAGTATTTTTGTACTGTTAAATGATAAATGGATGGCTTGCATCTTCTTAAGCCGAGTAGTAACTATAAGTGTAAGCCTGTTACCAAACAATGCCTACTTAAATACCTAGCTGTACTCAATTATAACATACTAGTGACCTGCCCCGGCTTCGCCCGGGTACCACTAATTATGTTGATCCGATCGCTACCAAGCACAGGAATGTGCCAATCTGGACAATCCCTGTAAATTTTATCGAAATCGGTCCAGCCGTTCCGGAGTCTATAGGTCGGTCTATAGGGAACATACATACTTCGCTTTTTATATACTACTACTAATTTTTTCATAAAAATATCCTATGTTACTTCTAGTACCTTCAAGAATATGTGTACAAAGTTTCATGGTAATCGGTTGAGTAGTATTCGCATAAAAGCTTAACAAACAAACTTACATTCACATAATATTAGTATGGATAGCTATGTATATTACGGCTATATATGAAGAAGAGGCATTATTAAGAAAAAAATAAAAAAAATAACGGATATGGTCACTTAAATCTAGGGGCACGGCAGTGTCCCCCGTATAGAAGAACCATAGGAATGGGGCGATACCACCTTTTTGTCGAAGCGCTTCGTCGTATTATCGAACCGATATAGTTCTAGACCGGATTATAATTACAGGAACTCGTTAAAAAGGAAAGGTAGACGTTAAGTCAAGTTAATATATACATTTCACAATATATATATATATATATATATATACATATATATATTTAATTTTATTCTTTTGGCGTTTTAAGGAAAAGGGTGAGGTCATCGTCGATATATACATTACTCATAATTATTACTGTACTTTAAACAAAAAAATTATAATCTCACTATAGTACTAATACGTAACGTATAACCCATATGCGTGTGCATTTTAAATCTTTAACGGAACCACTTTTACCTAGTCAATTACGCCATGGCATCACCACGACACATGTCGACATCTGTTCGACAACCGATGGGGCACGTTTCCGGACGCCATTCGAGGTTTTTTACGCGCCAAATTAACGCTTGCGGCTACGCTCAAAAATCCATGACACGTGCTATGCTATCTTACCCCCACTTGTGCATTTGGTAATGCACAACAATTTGCCGTTTTATTTCAAAACTAAAATATTTTTTTAATTTACAACAACTATTGTAATTATTTGCAACTTCACCAATTTCATAGAAAAATTCATGAAGCAATAAATGAAAACCGATATTGAATGGTGATGATTAAAACTAAACCGAAATTTAACACAAGCAATTACTTTTTTAAAAATATTTTTTTCTAATTACAATGAAGTACTAGCATCTAGCATGAACAAGCTGTCTGATACGGGCAGTCAAGGTCACGTATCAAAGCTGCCGTGTTATACAAACAACTTACTGAATAATATATGAGTATGCAACGTTATACAAATCTATTAAATACAATTACATTACTGTGAACATTTTAAGTTTATAATTAAATGTTAAAAATTATATTTAAGTTATAAAGTCAAATGCACGTCAAGGTTATGGATGCTCTTTTTGTATAGAGGGAAATATTTAAATGTCATGTTCTCTGGTAGAAAGAGGAGGAGGCACCCCATGTTCTCTGCAGTGAGATTGTTCCCACTATACCCATTCGATGGCCATGCTTGAGGATGGCTGGATGGCTTTGGGATCTCCTACGACATGGAACGGTGCCCCCTATACTGAACTTGGGCACTGCCAAGAGAAGACAGTGCACCTTCGTATCCTTCCTTAACAATAACACCCAGCCCCTAGTCTAAATAAAATTAAATCAAAGGCTTAAATGCTCACTCATCTGCAGTTTGGAGTTGTGCATATTAATGGTCGACGGTGATATTAGACCAACTGTCGTTTGAACCTTTATACTATAAAAAATGTATTCAAAACCCTTGATAAACACGTTAATACCCTTGATACTAATAACATTTATATGTTAATTAAATAATATCGAAATATTTAAATCTACAAAAACTTAATTAATGATACGATATTTTATTACAATATCAGTCGACAATGTTGGGATTAGACTAACTTATTACAACCAATACGCCTACTTAACTCTCAGACATATCTTTTATTTAAATCCAATCTTTATCAGAGCCAACTGCCATCAGTACAGGCATTACGGCACATTTTACGACTGAATCAATGGATTCGTCGTGTAAATTTAACCCTTAAGAAGTCGGTAGATAAAATTGGATATATATACACGGGAAAAATATAGAAATTACACGTCATATTGTGAATGAGTTCAGTTTTAAATTTTAAAATATGTCTAGGCTATTTTACAATATGCATTGTAAACTAACGAGTTAGTCAATCGGTCAGTACTAGTAATATTTAGTTCCGCGGTGCTATTAAGCGAGCATTGGTGATGATACGAGATTGCAGCAGGAGCAAGATCGCTCGCGCGTTATGGATCCTTACACCTTACCCTACATACTCGACATAAACCTGGACAGATTGACAAATTCCTTCAAGACCTGGAATGTCGTGATTCCATTTACATGCAGCGTATCACGTTATCGTATTTAGGTCGCTGGTCATTTTCGGAATCGTATTGATCGGAACATAATTATTCAAACGTTAAGGAGTACGTTTTCTAGGTTTTTACAAATGCTTTATTTTGCTATTTCAAAAATACCTTCCATGTACAAATAAATCAATCTTTATAAAGATTCCCTTATAAGATTCTTTGTTTATTGTCAAGCCTTCCCGCCATAAATAGAAAGACAAGCAAAATGTCCGACTAATAAAAATAAAATTAGAACTTATGAATAAAAAGTCTAAGCACACGTATAAGCTAAATGTGTGATAAAAATGGTGCCAGTAATATGAACAATGTAAATAATTTAATAAACAAACAATTACATAACATGATATACGATAGAACCCTAATCAAAAATGTATAAAAGGTATTTGAATTAAATTTATTTTACTATATTTCTGCCAACCCTTATTCTAAATACGAAAATGAGAACCTATGCGTGTTTGGAATAGATTTATGTGTGTAACTTCATTTGCATTTAATTTCTCGACATTTTATAATCTACCCTTGTGTTATAAAATTTACAATTACACAAAGATAACATCGAAAATGTAATTAGTAGTAAAAGTGGACTTTTGGTTAAATGTATATTTCTCAAATGATACTTGATTTAAAAATGGTACGAGTATAACCTTTCTAAATGTAAGTTTTATATTAACAACGGATGCTTATTAAAAACATACTTATATTTATAGTCTAAGGAAATTGTTCTTACTTAACGTATAATTTGAAACATAATTTCATTATCTGTATTCCCGCGAAATCTTCTTGTGTAGTGAGAAAACATGGATTATTATTCGGATAACCTATTATTACAATTGTTTCAGTAGAATGACGAAGAAACCTATCCATTATCTCGCAGTATATAATTAGAGGCAAAGATTTGCCTCGTGTAATTCATTGATGGGATGATGAGGAAGACTCTTTGTTTTGTTTTACTACTAATGATGCCATCTACCAAAAAAACTACACAGATCATTGAAATTATGTTTAATTTAAAAAATAATTGTTAATGACGCAGATTATAAGGTAATGCATACAACTGCATGTTTATTGGTTTACTCTACAACAAATAACAATATAATATCGAAAAATGGCGAAATATAGCCAGGCTTTTAATTTTTTTTTGGTAAAAAGTTTATTGTAAATAAAAATGATAAAATTTTGTAATAGTTGGCCCGTTTAGTGGAACTAATTGAACGAAAACATCACGTCTTTGTAGTCCAAAAGATAATAAAAAAGTTTAAACTATAAGTCGCTCCGTTTCATTGCAAGATCGTCTCGCCACAAAAAGTTATCAAAACGTCGAACCGGGGTCAAAGGCGGGTAACACCGTTGAAGTTGAGCGCCTAATTAATAGTCGCCCACACTCACCTCGCCGGGACTCGAACCGATCTCGTTCCCATGGTGTGTCCGATGCACACAGCTACGCCGGGCGCATCTACATTGCAAATACACAAACACCATCTAGAATCAGCGATTCATATCGACGCATTACAACGCGTCGGTTTACTCGGACGCGGAACCAACAACGTGCCTATCGATTTAACTCTATACGAGGGCCGCAGAAAGAATTCCTTATAACAATGAGCCGGTGTAACAATAAATACCTTAATGATATCCCGAGATCGGAGAGAAAAGACGTCCGGCGGCGGCAGGCGATACCCGTCCCACTCTTTTCAAAAAGTAATCCAACACTATACCATCTCATTCACGAAACATCACTTAAAATGGCACAATCTCACATGGGCACAATACGTATGAAATCCACGGCACTGGTTTGCTTTGACTAAAAATGATGTTTTGCTCGTAACACGACGTGACAACGGCACTCCTACCACAGCACAACCAACGCGCACGGTGGCCGGGCACGGACTGAACTGGTTTGCCAGGCGAAAGGGCGGGGATGGGGGGGCACGGGAGCGACGGGTGCGTTTGGTTCGGTTTTATGAAAATATTTCGTGAGTAATGCACGTGTTATGTTGGAGTGCGTCGGCCTAGAGCGTCCTCCGATCTTTGATTGTGGTGCAGCGTTGCGAATGATAAAGATTTTTTAAAAAAATGTCGCATCAACGCACGAAATAGGTTGCGAGGATCTTTGTCTTCCTACTCTTTACGTTACATAGATGTAAGCGTGCCCGTCGGGTATCAAGTTAACAATGTATCGGCACTCGGCGTTCCTTGTTACATTGAACGTGATGTGAAGGTATCGATATTCGATAAAATAAAAAGCAAAATGTATTTATAATAATAGCTGAAGTTGCTTCTTTGAGTTATTAGAGGTCACCAACCTCGCTTTGATCGAACACTGCTTACGTCTTATGAAAGTTCTTTAATTTTAAAAAAGGATGGAAACGAACAAGCGGCTCATCAGAAATAATGTAACCGCTACCTATAAGCATCTGCAACAAGCTAACGAGTTGCATATGCGGTGCCTACCTTCAATGATACCTTCTGAAAAAAACATTTCCTGTGCCTATTCATCCCTCTTCCGTAAAATCCTCTTCCCCCTATCACCCGTTCCTTATTAGAAAAGGATAGGAATTCACACATGTCACTCATTTAATACGATCATTCATTGTCATCGTATTCCGATAAAGATAGAGATTTCCCGAAGGAAAATAATTTTTCACTACATCAATATATTTATATGTATGCAGAAATAAATATTTGAACTTTATAAAGGATGTTAATAAGCCAATCTACATTAATAACTAATATTTTGTATCAAATGTATTCCTATCATTATACAAGCGCCTGGACCTGGACCAGATGCTATTACTTCAACAGAAAAACGTTTACTCATTATAACCACACAACTACTATAACCTTATTAGCCAGGCTATGTTCTTGTAAAAACTGTAAAAGGCTTCAATCGGATTACAAGCGTCTGACCGTAAATAAGCCGTCTTGATACACTGCGATAACGTGCAAAAGATAATTCCATAATGCATTATCCGGGATTATATTCTATGCACATGCCGGCTTAAAGGGAACCGGGCTTAAGCTGGACTACGTATTTTATGACGATGTACTAAATTTGTCGTAATCGATACACTGAAAATCCCTACAGTTTTATATGATGAAACAACAAATTGCTTTCGGTGTGTGGATCTTCATTATTTTAAACACTAAGTAAGCTTGTAAGATCAGCAATGGCTGTTAAATGGGTTTTTCCAGGGAAGTGCCGGGGTAATCGGACGGAAATACTGACGTTGGCAACTTATTCCATTTCTTTGCCGTTCGCACGACGGACTAACTGCTAATAGAATACTGGTTGGTAGTACAAATATTTACATCTGGGTTTCGTTTGACAAGTGAGATTTTACAAGCTTCCATTCTCTCAACTTCCATAAGGCAAGATGAGGAGCAGGTTAAAGAGTGGTGCAGGAATGTGAAGGAATATGAATTAATGAAATTAAAAAGCTTTGTTGTAACTTATTTTATATTTTCTTTTCATATAGTACAAAATATCTAGTATTTGAGAATTCGAAATCGAACTATTCGAAAGTCAACAGTGTGACTGCCAAGCCGCATATCGAATTAGATAAGTTATTTTATTTGCGATTGTTGCAGCTAATGCTGAGTTATATTCGTTCGATATTTGCGATCCGGATAGAATGGAAGTTTAAAAATAAAAGTTCATAGATTGGAGGCCGCGGAAGCCGGTCGAAATCCTCCAAATGGACGGATAGAGTGCAACGGCGCGATGTATGACGTGTCCAGCAATTTTTTTTCCTGTTTGAGATTAATCTTTAGATCGTGATGATATTTTTACGTACGCACAGGGATCAAAGTGTTTTTTTTATATTCAATCCCAAACACGAACCTTTAAGTTATTAACCGTTTTCAAAAAGGAGAAGGTTTTCAATTCGATTGGTATTATTTTTTTAAATACTTTTGCCGTTACAAAGGTATAGTGAGACTTTATTTGCACAGGTAGTAACTAAGTAACAGGAAGTTTCAGGTTCAAACAAATTAATGATCGTGAAGATATGTTTCCTTACTTTTCAAAAGAGGGCACTTTTATCTATTAATAAATTATTAATAGATGGCAATAGATGGCGCTTGAGACGGTACGCCCATGTATACGTACGTATATCTGTCAATATAGTATAAGGCGTTAAGTTGAAGGTGGTAAGTATTAGTGTGTATACACAGACAAACAAACATACGTCACTCCAGGCTTTCTGGGGTTTGGCAGGTAAGGGTTCATTCACATAAGCGGATCACTTATCGTAAAATTAAAATATAAATAACTAGTTTATTTGTAATCGTAAGCGGCGTGTTAAAAGTGGCATTTCAAAGACTGCCCTTTTTGCCTATTCATTTATTTTTAGTATAAATGTTAATAATTAGATAAAAATATTGCATATTTTCTTTCATTTCATAGTTTCGAAATAATGTTTTTTTTGTGAATTTTTATGGTAATTTTTATAATAAATGAAATTAAGTACTACCGTTTTCTTCTAAAAAGTTTATTTACTCTATATACAGGATATTTATAAATATTGTACTCTGGAAATATTTAAAGTATTCGTGAAACATTAGTATTCGGGTAGACTAGTGAGATATCATGACGGTTCATAGATTTCTTGCTCAGGACGTCGAGTGTGAATGGAATTTAAAAGCAGCTCAGAGCGAAGCGTATGGGAGTCTGGTACATTTGTCAACAAACTCTTCCGGTTCGGATGGTGCTCTTAATTTATACGGTAATCGTGACCGTGTAGCGCTGAGTGGGTGACTGTATACCTTTGTTATTTTGGGGGTTGTATAGGGTTAAACGTATTGACAGAGTATTGATACTCTGTTTTGGTATTATTTTCTTATGTCTTGAACAAATACATTTTATTATTTAATTTTTTTACAGTGCAGGAAGTATGTTAGGCGTGGCGTGAATTCGAATGATTAAAAATAGCATTAGAAGGCAAAATTGTGGCTTAAAAGTAGATGTTACTAGAATGGGGTGAATGAAGAGAGAAGGACTAACAAGTGAAAATTATGTTGCAAAAGTAAGTGGTACTGATAACGAGAATTTAAAGATCAGATTAGTGACATATTACATAAAAGCGATATAAGCAGTACCCGTAACGGTATGAAATGTATGAAATGAATGTAGAAGACGCGAGAATCGTGCCAGGATCGCGCTGCGCGTGAAGTCTGCTAGATCGCATCAGAAACAAGTCTGGTTGGGGTAGTACACTAAGAGATGGGCCAGTGTTTTTGGTGATTCACGAGGCACGCTTACGTCTAAGAGTTGATTTCTATTACAGTTGATAATAATAATAGTGACATTTATCAATTAAATTAAAACAACAACATATTATATCTAATCACTTAAGGATAGTGTGTCCATGCTTCAAGAGGAGAATTCTGAGACTTTAATTTCTATATTATATCCAATATTGCATTTGATACTGACAGCGAATGTTGGTCACACGCATTGGAATCTTATAAACGCGGAGACAGTGTGCCCCGACGATGTGGCGTCGCCTGTCCCACTGCTGTAATCGCATACATATCCGTTTAACGTTAACTAGATTAATCTCAAACAATATGTAATCCAGTTTTTTATATCGAAAACCATTTTGATACCAGTCGTAATAACGTAACAGACTATGTCTTCTGTAACAACCCCGCCATATTTTAGTCACTTTACCCAAAACATTTATAAATTGATTACCCGAACTTTTCTTATGAAAATCTTCGTCTATTTGTAAAAACAAGGGACGTACTTTCTGAGCTTATCTTGTCTAGGTAGACAGGATTGGGATTGGGGATTTTTTATTAAAATAATTATATGTAGTTATACTGATGCAAAACGAAACCAGACAAATCAATTACGCACGTACAGCAATATAATCGGATCGACGTAAGCCGAACTAAACTACGACGGTTGGACCGATTCCATTTTTGAAATTTTAACAGTCCACTTGAGGCCGTCGCGCCGTGCGGACGTCAGTCACGTAATAACATACCAATTGCCATCTCCTGTCCACATCGATCGATAAGCATATCTAGTTCGAGAATTACTTCTGTTCAAATTGTCGCTGTCACTACAAATTTCAACTAGCAATCTACAGGCCCGCTGTAAAAAACCTACGCACAGTATTTAGTCATGCTTGAACGGTTTTAATGTCGCTGGTTACATTTCAATAAATCAATAGGAAGCCGTAAGCTGTAATCGCGGGGGATAGGCAGAGATTACCAATTTGGCATAGCCAAAATACAGTTCCTCCTAATTTCATCCGGCACGTCCCACACTCACTGACGAAGCATAAATTTGGCGTTTGTCACTCGTTAATCATTCACCTTTTCACATTCCCGGGCCACCTTAGCAAACTTTCCTCAACTTTATCAACAATGTACTCTTTTTTTTATAAAATCTTCAATATAATACTTTCCAAAACTATTTATAACCATTATATCTACAGTACAAAGAATAAACTCTGATATTACGCAATATATAATATCGGAAACCTTATTGAAATCCTCTTCCCCTTCCCACCATTTCCTTATAAGCATAGGATGGGAACGGGAAGATCATTGGACGAGGAGGGGGTAACGGGGAAAAGGAATTATCCTTTTTCCTGTCTATGCCCCCCTCTGTCCATTAAAGATAGGCAACGCATCTGCAACACATTTGCTTGTTGCGGATGTCTATGGGTAGCGTTCATTTAACACCAGGATTCGTTTGCTCGTTTGCCACGTAATTCCATGAAAAAAAAAACATATTGGCGTTGTCTTTCTTGCTCGTCGAGAAATTGACTGCTTCAACTTCATGGGCGGCGTTTATTTAAAAACAGAAAAACCGAAATTGGTTACGCCATTCCAGAGAAGTTTACATACATACACACATATACATATACACATATACACCAGCTCAGAAGAAATACAAGTTCTATTTTACTATCTTCTTGTAATATTGGCATTTATCCAAGTGACACTGGGCATTAACATCCTAAATCGTATAATTTTTTTTGCCTGCCTCAGTTGGGGTCTATGAAGTCCTTTATATTAGACATCACATCATACCCTAAACACGTAAGTATCTTGATAAAGCCACACTATAAAATAGAAATACGCACGCACATTTTACATTTAAAATATACGGTTACAAATATAAAATGGCGGACAAAAAGTTTACACAACAAAAGTTTTATACTTCAGGCATAATTTTCAATTTTCAGTATTGAGATATTATGATTGAAGCTTGGCTGTTGGGGCTGAAAAGCCATTGTTAAAAATACAATTCAAATCTAAGTTCTTAATGGAATCGATACTAAAATCTGTATACATGAATTAATAGCAATTCTAAACCGAAACATACAATCGCAAAAACGTACAAATACGGCCCTCGTTCAAAAAGGTTAACCTTTACGATCAAAACTCATTGAATACGAGAGACATTGGCCCGTGTTTGATATTTGTATTGTATTTCCAGATTAAATCTCGTTGGTTTCGTATTATTTCTTTCTATTACATTTCATAAACAAATGAGTTTCCAATATTTTTATTCAAGATTGTTGTGAATTATGTGAATAAAAAATACGTAAGCTATTGATTGTAGTTATGGTAATTTCTATGATGGAATGAAAAACTTTCCTAGATGAAAGTATAACGATCAAATCAGATGTTACCTGCTAGGGACTGGCGATATTAAGAATGGATTTTTTTATAGGAAAAGTGAGCAAATAAGCAATGGATCGCCTAAAGGAAAGTGATTACGCCGGCCGTGAACCGCCGCGCCAGAGGAACTGCAGACGCGTCGCCGGCCTTTAAGGAATTGGTACGCTCGGTTCTTGAAGTACCCTAAGTGGTGCAGACGCTGTTCGATTTATATTTCTAATCATTGTAGTTTCGCCTACCTACATTAAATTGAAGTTAGATTTGATTCTCATTTTGTTTTTTTTTCTCCTACTAGGGCAGAGGGAGGGCATTTTTACCATGACTCTTTGATTTTGCATTGTTACAAAGTTAAATCTGGGCAAGATTCAAAACGTTCCTTAAACAATGGCAGAGCTTGCCCCAAGTAACAATAGGCAACGTTTGCACCATGCCCAGATTCATGGAAAGCAGAAATTCATTTAATCAGAGGACGAGGAAGAAATACACTTTATAATACTTTCATTTAATTAATGTTTAACTGATTTTCTTTAATTGCCAACCAGATCTGTACTATCGCGAAATCTAAAAAAAACATACATGTACAGTTTTGTATACCCATTTATGTATGTATAACTCTAATGAAAGAGTTTAAGGAAGGCGACTTCAAAATCAAGAATCGACGTCAAATTATTGTTATTTAAATTGTGACTGAATATTTAATTTGTTCCGCTAATTTTACCGGTGTGTTTAGTTCTCGAACAAACAAATCTTTTCTCTTAAACATAATAATGGTAATGTATATTATTTCATTGTCTTTTTCCATTAAAATAAGATTAAAGTTTTATTTTACTATTGAGAAGTATGTTCGTTCCGACTTCTTTTTTTTTATATATTACCAAGTGGCAAACGAGCAAGCGGCCCCTGGAAATAAGTACCGCTACCCATAGGCATCCGCAACAAGCTAATGAGTTGCAGATGCGTTGCCTACCTTCATGGACGAAGGAGGGGACAAACAGAGAAAAGGATAATTCCATTCCCTGTCCATCCCCTCCTCATCCGTCAAATCCTCTTCCTCTTCCCATCCTTTCCTTATTAGAAAAGGGTAGGAGGGGGAAGAGCACTACAATTAGGCCTCCGGCACGTCACTCATCAGACGAAACGCAGAATACTTCTACTTCACGCCTGTCTTCTGTGACGTCGTGGTATTTCACCGGTCGAGCCGGCCCATTCGTGGAAAAGATGTTATTGCGGGCTCTACCACTGTTAAACTTGTTACTTCTTCGTAGTATTAACATGAATTTATAAATGACGCTTAGGTTGACGTAATAAAAATTACAATTTGAAAAAGGATAAAATCTTTTCATCAAACCTTAATTTTAGCAAATGTTTAACGTTATTGGATATGGATAATGTAAATCTTCGAGGACCGCAAACACACACCGCTGAATTGCAAACCAGATAAGCTGAGCCTTTAAAATTCCATCATAGAAATTTTGCCAACAAAAACCGACGTAAGAACATTTATATTAAAGCCCATTTTCGAAATCGCCGAACCGCGGCCCTTTGAAGTTAATCCGTGGATTTGGATCAATTTCTTTGATTCTTAGAATTTTATATAAATTCGGAAGATCCTTTTTTCTCTTATCCCTACAACTTCACCGCCGATTAAAATGTTACAAACAAGTTTTATATTAATATACTCTATTTTTAATGGTAGAAGGTGGCAAACGAGCAAGGTCACCTGATTTTAGGTTACCACTAGGCATCCGCAAATCGCAAATGTGTCGCAGATGCATTGCCTACCTTAAATGGATAAAGGAGGGGATAGATTTGAAAAAGGATGTTTCCTTTTCCTATCTACCCCTTTACCGTCCCATCCTAATTAGGAAAGGACGGGAAAGGGAGGAGAACCGAAATTGGGCCCCCCGCACCACAGTCATCAGGCGACGCCCAGAAGCATAGTTCTACTTCACGCCTGTCTTCTGTGAGGTCGTGGTTTTTCTTTAATTTTATATACTTTAATTTTCACTATGACTGCTACACGGCTGCAAATTTTCAAATTTACACGAAATTAACAAGATATAACAATACGTAAATTTAATTTCAGAATTTTCTTGCACTATCATAAAGAATAATCAAACAACAATCATAACTTCATTTTATAAGTAAGCAAAACGCCAGCTTAAGGTTGTAAAACTTAACTACTTTGTGGTTTTCAGTACTTTAAATATTATTTATAATCTTGAAAACTAGGTGAAGGAAAAGGCCCATCTGATCTTTTTAATGTTTTCTAGGGAATGTTGGTTAAAAAAGCAAAGCAAAGCAAGTATAGCTAAGGAAATATTTGTATATCCGATTCAGTTGCTGAAAGAACTGAATCCTACTTAGTAAGAGATATCTACCAAGTGGCATGTGGTAATGTGGTGACATAGAAACTCACAGGTCCCAGCTCGTGTGCGGACCGTCAAATATTAAGTAGAACTACATATTCATTTAAATACTATTTAAATGGAACTAGCCATATTTGCATACGTTTAAAAGCCCAATTTGTTTTATTTTCTGGACCTCGATGAAAAAAAGTATATGCTGACCAGACGTAAAACTTCTTACAATTTCTATTTTTAAGTGGAGAAATATTTTGTAAAAGAGATCATTTGATGGATTATTCGTAAATTAATAAAATGTAAATGAAAAAGTAAACACTGTGTAGTAAACAGTGTGTAATCACTTGATTGAAAGCGGATATTCAATAATCTCTGTGCCGAGATGGTTTATAAGATAAGGCAGATTGTTTTAAGCTGGAAAAAATAAACAAATGTTTAATTGTTTGCGATGTGCTTTTTACTATAAGCCGCGCTTAGCCTGCCACTAAAAGCTTCAGCGCAAATTACACAAACAAACGATTAATCCCCCGTTTTCAGGAAGACTCGATGCGCCGTGCCCGAACGCAGAAATAGCTTGTCCATTTATATCGCAAAGCTTTATTGGATTGCTAAAAACTCTCATGAATTAGGTGAAATATTTATCGATTATTTATTAATTTTACAACATATTCACATGTCATAGTTTTTCTTATTTTGTTTTAGATTCAAAGTAACATATTTAATTCATTGACATAATTACATTGTACCAACAACTAACTAACTTATATCTTACTCATAAAACTTCCTTATGGCTAGGGGTGTGTCCTTAAATAAGTGTCATCAGAGTGAGCTTAAAATGCATCTTTTCTTGGTATAGGTCAACTCAAACGGGAACTAAAACTAATAAGTGACCAGAACAATCTAAAGGACAATTAAATAATACGGACAGTGTTTGTTTAACCATTTGCAAAATCAAATCGTTAGTGGTATCAAAGTAGCGTCTATTCGTTTGCTGGCAGGCTTACGTGCCCCAGGTGCGGTCTGCGGACGCTGATCGAATCTGGCAATGTGTTAGCTGCTCTAACAATGCATTTAGAAATGTTGCAACAAAGTCTCAGGCGAATATAAGATCATTTTGTAGGAAAAGCTATTGGAATAACAAAAGTAAGTAAGAAAGAAACTAATTTTAAGTATTGTAAATACTTTATGTATTTTCAAAGGGAGGGAGGGGGGGTGGATGGTCGCATAAATACATATAAGAAATCATTATGTGATGTGAACCAGCATGGACTGGAAATCGCAGATATCATACGCCGGTTACGTGATCACAAAATGGAGCGCTAGGTATGTAACATATTTATTTAGGTTTAGTTTGTGAAAGTGTTAAAAGTTACACAATTATTTGGTAGCATATTGTGCAAAGTTTGTTAACTTTGTTAAATTGCAATTTTGCATTTGTGATATTGTAAAAAATACATCGAACGAATATTTTGCCGTATACGAGGACTTTTATATAGAGAACACTGTATTTCGAATCTGAACATAATAATTCTTAAATTTACCATTTTTCATTTCTGGACATTGGTGAAGATAAGCTTACATTTGTACTGCCAGTGATCCGCCCGAGCTTCGCCCGGGTAGCACTACTTGTGTTGATCCGATCGCTACCAAACTCGCTTATCCTTTATATACAAACTGTTTACACTACGTTGGAGCGCGCGAAGTTGCTGGGTTGGTGGTGAAGGTGAGGTGGTTTAGGCAGTTTTTCGAGGTTGTCGCTGTTATAATATAATTATGCTTATGCTAGGCGAATTCGTACCTTATTTTCCATAGTACTCACAGCTTGTAAAACGTGGAGATTTTTGTAGGAAAATAGTCTACAAAAATTTCCTCATGTCGCATTAGGTGGTAAAGGATAATGAACCCACCAAACTCATTTTTTTTGGTGTATAATTGGAAAATCGAGCAAAGTTTCGCGTATTATGTTTGCTTATTCATTATTTTATAGATAAATATGCAATTAGCGTTTTATTTTGCCTCGTAGTTAAAAACAATCTTTCCGTTTACACGTTTCTATTCGTCCTATCAACATAGACTTGGTGAAATTTAGCTTTTCGCCGCAATCCCTTACACAGTGTATTTTATTTATTTCGTATAACAAAGATACAGGTCAAGAATACTTAGATTCTTCATATTCAGATTCAAATAAATAAATATGCGCTCACGCCCGTAACCCAGAGGGTAGGCAGAGATCATGGATTTCCATTTGGCGCGTTCCTGGCACACCTCTCTCGCTTCTTCTACATTCATATATCTACGCATACACATGCTCGTCGGTTATGGGTGCTCCTTATATCGCCCTTTTTTAATAAGCCACTAATTGATCGACATAAGTTCTCCTAGGGCGTCCCCTACCAACACTACCACTCGCTTTTGCAACATAAATTTGTTTCGTTATTCTCTCTTCATTCATCCTTTCAACATGGCCGAACCACCGAAGCATACCTTTCTCAATTCTCGTCACAACATCCACTTTTAGGCCACACTTTTCCCTTATAACGCTATTTTTAATCCTATCATTCAAAGTTCACTTCTAACATACTTCTCAAGGATCGCATCTCAACGGCATTAACTCGACTAGTATGCTTTTCCTGCCAAACCCAGCTCTCACTTCTATACATTAAAGTGGGGACTAGTACAGCATTGTGTATTGCCAGACGATTCAAGTCCTTAATAAAATTTCTTGAAATATTCCATAGCAATTTCGCTCGACTTGATTTGGTAATTATATACTTTAGAGTCAGTAATAGTTTTTATACAAAATTTGAGATCGCTTTGAAGCACCGCGGCGCTCTTGTCTGTTATTAAAACTAAAAATAATTCAGTTAGGACTTTGAGAATTCTTAACGATCGATAGAACTCTTAGCATTCGTATGTTTGCAATTATAAACTATATTTACGAGTTGACATTAAAGGCTAACTGACGCTCTTGAATTCTTTTCAATCTTATTTTTTTGTTATTTTTTATTACTCTGTTGTCTTTTATTATTCAATGTTATATTGTTAAGTTATAAGTCTATCACGCCTCAGTTGGGGTCGTTAGACGAATCTCTATCCTAATAATTCGTAATGATTATTTTTATTTTCATCGCTTTCTCCAAAAGGATGTGAGATGTGTACGCAAATCTTCCAGGTGGACCGATGACTTCGTAGGAGTAGAAGACCGCGTAAAAAAGATGTCGGGAACGTGGACATTGCCTATACCACAGCCAACTAGCGTAATGTTGTTTAAGGTGCTCTTTAAAAATAACATCACTATATTGTAATGATATCAAGATAAACTTATGTTGTCTAACTATCTAGTTAGGGAACATCCTTTTTTTTTTTAACGCTGGGAAATGCTTTATGCATCCTCCCGGAACCGAAGTTCCGGGTCAGGGTATGTGGGATTTCCCGGTACTGACCGGTATACCCACTAAGACCCAGCGATGTTCTGACGCGGCGCCTGGTGGCCGGGTCACGGGAACGCTTGCGCAATCTTCCGCGACCCAGCCGGCGTTGTCCGCCGAGGCAGACTCTCGGTAGCGGGGACTCATGGTCCCCGGACTCCGTCTGGAGGCGCACCCGGAACATTCCAGTGCGCCTCCCGTCTCGAGGGGGGGTGGCGACGGGCGATGAACTCCACAGTCTCATCGCCCGGAGCTCCTCACTAGGGAGGCAGGTAGCGGTCGTGTGCGCGCTGCCTGCGCCCGGGCCTACGGCTGCGGAGAGGGTCCGCGACTGCGTCGTCCTCCCGCTGCCGTTCGGCCGCCTCCTTTCGCGTCATCACCTCCTCGCAAAACGAGGCGACGGCGTTCCAGGCCCTCTCGCCGCTCACCATGGCGCGAACCACGGCAGGCAGCGAGAGAGTTAGGGAACATCCTAGATTAACTTATGTGGACTAGGTAGGTGAAATATAAATGATGCCTAGGCATGACCGCGAGCATATACTCGTAGATGTATGGATGTTGAAGAAGCGGGAGAGGTGTTCCAAATAGGAATCTGTAATCTCTGCTTACCCCACTGGATAACGGACGTGATTGCTTATTCATTCATAATTCTATTACATACATACGAAGGATGTCTCAACAGTCCCAATAGACATTGTGTTCGCGACTTCACGCACGGAAGCCTCTGCAGTGACGTATCG
Source organism: Papilio elwesi (assembly GCA_029849275.1). Classification (NCBI taxonomy): domain Eukaryota; kingdom Metazoa; phylum Arthropoda; class Insecta; order Lepidoptera; family Papilionidae; genus Papilio; species Papilio elwesi. The sequence continues at coordinate 3,687,280 of CM056709.1, forward strand.
TGTTAATCCAGGAAGCTAAACATGTTCATAATGAGCTTACACACAACTAATTCCATTGTATTTCATGCGATCGCACACAACTAGACTGAATTATTTGTTTAATTCCTTGCACTGCTATATAGGTTAAGATGTGATAAAGCATAAATATAATTACATTGAAACATGCAAAAATGAGCGTAAGTTAGAATTATAGGAGACATGGATTGCGTGGAATGTTGTTTATTTTCTATTAAGGTCAACATACACTTTGAGAAACCATACTCATATGACTATAACTGTCACCTATAAATAAATGAACCAATTTTTTATGATAACATTACAGAGATAGATTTTGTGTACATAAGAAAAGACTTAGGCAGATGACCATTTGTCGCAAGAAATTAAAGGTAAAAAAGGGATTAAAATTAGTATGAGAGCCATTAATTCAAATGAGAGGATTTGATAGGAAGAGGAATGTCTATCTCCTCCTCAATTGCAGGTAGGCAACGCATTTACAACTAGCTCGTGACAGATGACTATGATTATCGGTCACTTTCCATACGTATTTCGTCTTTGCTGCAGCAAGGTTGCCAAGCAAAGGCTTTGTTTGATGAAAATGTTGATAGGCATCGGTGGTCCCATAATATCTTGTGACCTTTTTGTTCGCTTGTTTTAGTTTTTATTTTTATTTGGTTTTATTTTTCCTTCTACTATAAAAGAAATTAGAATGATGATGGATGAATGCCGTTACAGGATAAGGCAGATAATGAAATGAAAAAAAAATAAAACTTTTAGAACATAACAAAGACTTTATTTTATACGTTACAGTTGTAAATTGTTTTTCAATTTAAAACTGAAATATATGCACCCATGCTCCTTGTGGAGGTGTGAATGCGGTCAATTTAAATTCGTGTATTACACTGGCACTCACTAATATAGTAATACCCATAATAATACCAATAAAAGGTCGCTAATCGTAGCGTTATCCCTACAATAATATTATAAATTAGAATGTAAGTTTGTTTGTTACGCTTGCACGCGAAAACTCCTCAACCGATCATCATGAAACTTTGTACACATATTCTTGGAGGTATTAGAAGTAACAAAGGATACTTTTTATGAAAAAAGCATATACAAAGCTAAGTATGTATGATCCCTATAGACCTATAGACTCTGAAACGGCTGGACCAATTTCGATGAAATTAACAGGGATTGTCCAGATTGGCACATTCCTGTTTTTGGTAGCAATCGGATCAACATAATTAGTGGTACCCGGGCGAAGCCGGGGCGGGTAACTAGTACTTCATATATTATTTAAAGTCTGTCAAGTACTTCATACTTACGTATTAGATACATACTTAAATGTTTTTGTGAATTTTGGACTAGCAAATTAAGTAGTCTAGCAATTTAATTATATATAAGTACTTTTGCGATTTAATTACTTGTTTTTCAATTATGAATTATTATGAATGTTAAATAATTGTATATTTTTAATTAAAATTCTTAATGTACGAATTCTAATGATTAATTTTGATGAGCTTGAATTACAAAAAAAATTTACTCAATGTCGAGCCGTTTTAAGGATAATATTGAATAAACATTTCTTCAAAATTCATACTTGCATCGTTATTATTATCATTCGTACATGCCAATTACAATTGGTACTGCGGAACGCATGATTGACGATGCAGTCGCATCATCATTATTGTCGTCATCGTTATCAGGTTAAAGATGTCAACTGCAGAACTTAGATAGCTCCCAAGGATAGCAAGAAGAACCGGTCCATTACAGCTCTCATACCTACATACGTGCGCTGCATTGTCCTACACATGAGGTTCATGTGTGCCAAAGAAAGACAAGAACTACCATAATGATATTTCAGAACTTGGAACCATTTACCTTACCGAATAAACAGTCGTGCATCTATTTTACAAGGCCCACAAACACGATCAACTATATTTTAAACCAGTAAAGACAAAAGGACACTAGAAAGTTATCACACTAGACGCATATAACGGACTAGACTTGCATGTCTGAGAGCATCTGGAAGCGGTCCAGAAACTCCATTCAGCTCGTTGCACTTGAATTAATCAATTGTTTTAATCCACTCGTGAAGGCAGCTGTTGACCGAGCACTAACTTTTAAGGGTGTGTTATAATGATCGACTTTCGGCGTGCCGGGAAATGTTTGCGAGAGAATTGTTTCGTTTATTATATCTATTTTAATCTTTAGCAACAGATTTACTTTAACTATTCTGCAGGCGATTCGAAATGGACGACAATTTCATTCACAAATTTCAAAGTTGCGTTATTTTTAGACATATTTCATTACAAGAGAAAGAAGAGAGAACTAATCTAGAGGGAAAGAGAAAGAGATCTATATTACATTGTAAATATTAAGATTAAGATTTAAGCATCTACTATATAAAAGTTGACTTCGACAGTGACATTGCTTCACTTTTTCGATACGATGTAGGCCTCAGCAAATGAAAAGATAATAGATCAGTTTTTATTTAAAATTTGGTTGTATAAATTGGATCCTTTACAGGACGATAGAGCACAGTAGGCAATGAGGCGCCTCTTCTCTAAAAGAAAGTACCGTAAGAATCGTAAAAATTAGTGGAAATTTTACATCCACTTATTCCTCTTCGTTTTTCAGTACGCCTATTTAAGTTTGGAATGATACAAGTCAAGAAGCAATGTATTCAAAATTTTATAAAGCATAAAGTTGGTAACAGTACTTTTCATTTCTGGTTATTTCAGGTAATAAAATAATATTTTTTTAAAGATTCCTATATTCTTGATAAGGCCGATTTTATTTCAAACCCATAGACTTTCCTAACTGTATAAGACTTTTAAGAGCGGAAAGCGACCGCGTTTCGCTCAAGCGGACCTACCCTGGTAGTGGCCTTCGATCGTCGCCAAGATCTATTTATTGTTGGTGCACGTGTTACTCTATTTGACATAAAACGCATTCTAAATGCCTCGTTAGTTAGTACCGAGGCAGAAACATTTATTTAAGCGTACTTTGATCTATGGAATTCCACTCGAAGTGAATCGAGAGTGGGGTGCGCTATCTATTGTCTGTACCGGTAACTTACCTTCATAAATTCGCTTGAAGTTTTACAGGAAATCGTTACGGCGATATAGTACGGTGTGTATGCGAATCGCCATTTTGATTAATGTTCGGTGATACCGTAGCATTTGTTTTGTGTGTTCGTTTATTTACGCTCATTGAAAACATGTTGATTTTAAATAAATTTTATTATATTAAATAGAATTTATTTACATATGTACATTAACTCTATATTCTTATACTATTGTCGCTCACATTTCCGAAAATGTATGAGTAACTGTACTGAAACGTGAAGTTCCGTAGCTGACTTTAGACAACAAGAGTCTTTAAAAGCACTTGTCAAAGGAAGGAGACTCAGGTTTACTCCTGTCAACGGTCGTGACCTCTTGAGGCCCGAGCCTTGATTGATTGTTATAAGCTATACTCGTATAGTGTGTATAGTATATTGCGTAATCAGAATATTATTTTTAAAATAAACTACTAGGAACCTGTTATAACAGCGAACATTTTCTTTATTGTTTTTTTTTATCTATTGATACGTGGGGTAGACTGAGGCGAAGATAATCAGATATACAGACAGAGAAAGAGGTGAACAGAAAATAGGATATTTTATTTTTCTGTTTGTCCTCTCCCCCATATTTTCTTCTCCCTCCCATACTTTTCTTAACTTTTCTTCATTGGAATTATGCTTCCTTTTGTATAATAGACCTTGCATTTAATGGTAATAACAGACTTGAACAACCTAACTCGCGTTATATAGATGATAGTTGCAATTGAAAGTTATTTAAAACAATACTGAGCATTCCATATTATTTATATCTACACATTCACTACCTTCACGCCGTAAAACACCTACGATGATTGCATATGAGGGAATAAAATTCAAGATTACGTCTTACCCGCCAAGTAACTTAAGCACTACGTCGGACTTAGTTGAATACATAACCGTTAAGAAGTGACGCCCTTGCCTCTAAGTGTGAGTTATGTAAGTTTATGTTTTATGTTATTTGCTCAGGAATATAACAACATATTACACATCTACTAGCATCGTAAATGTAAGCTTTTATGGTACCCTTTTATGCACAGGATTCTTAGTGTCTTAATACATTATTGCTTAAATTATTATCTACATGATCCGAGGGTTCGATTTTACACATCGAAACTACAGTTTAAGAATATTTTTAATTCCTGGCGCTTATATCCAAATTAACATAAAACTTTTAACAGTGGTAGAGCCCGCAACAACAACATATGTTGCAGGAATTGGCCGGCTCTAACGGTGAAATACCACGACCTCACAGAAGACAGGCATGAAGTAGAGTATTCTGCGTTTCGTCTCACGAGTGAGATGCCGGAGGCCTAATTCTAGTTCTCTCCCTCCTCCTTCGCACACTTTTCTTGTAAGGAAGGGATGGGAAGGGGAAGAAAACTTGACGGTGGAGGGGATGTGTAGGAATTGGAAATAACCACTTTCTGTTTGTCCCCTCCTCTGTCCATTAAAGGTGGGCAACGCTTCCGCAACTCATTACATACATAGTCTATGGGTAGCGATGACTTGACATCGGGTGAACCGCTTGCTCGTTTGCAGACTAGTAGTAAAAAAAAACTTTTTAACTATTACAGTTAAAATCGAGACCCTTGAGACCATACCTATGGAGTAGTTGCATGAATGTATTAACTCGACCGGCGGTGGTTGAAGGGGGGTAGACAGTACCACGTTCTCATAAAAGCGTGTCGTACGTTCCGGTGTGCTTAGTTCTAATATTTATCCAAAAAGTTAAGAATTCGGTATGCTATCTTCTTTAACACGCTCATCTCTTCGCATTCTTACATCCTTCTTTTTCTTTCCGTCGTGCAACTTAGCAAAATTGCGATATATTATATCTCCCTATATTTTCTACATAGTACGCTCGTTATCTTTGTCACAGCGAGCGTGATAAATGATAGAGATCTGAATAAACCAGATAGTAAATTGGCGCTGCAAATTGGTTTGACTGAATAAACGCCACACCTTGCACAAATTTATTGCGAAATTGAAGCGACGTCTTTCACTCTGCTCGGCCTAGCTTTATCTTCAAATCTTTACGATAACGATCGTTAAAATATCCTCATTGTTACATAAGAAAATTTGAATTTAACCTTGTCATTGCATCAACGGACATATTTTCCAAACAGTCCTTTCTATGCCTTCCTTTCTAAAGTCGAAGAGTCTATAATAGATATCATTCAGTTTAGCCATAAATATATTATCAATGCAGGTAGGCGGGCACCTAAGTCAGTGATTCTTCCGTAAGGTATAAAAAGTTATTTTTAGTGTGTGTCATATAGGCCCATGTTAGCCGACATAGATATACCCGATTTCGACATTAATTGTTAGTTTGTAGAAGAAAGAAATTGTCGGTGTAACAACCTTAAAGGAGACAGTTTTTTCTGGATCCACGGGTGTGGTAACCTATATAAATCAGATTGTGTTATTAAAATGTAAATAATTCATTATTACCAATATCCTTTTTGTAAAGTCTAACCGGAATTATGAGATTATAAATAAAAGGACGGTGTCTCGATAGTTTATATAATCAGCTATGTCCGTTAACGTAAAAATGCGTGTAAGGAATTGTTTTTAACTTTTTTTTATCAAAAATGCTGCGGGAAACGATGGTAATTATTTCAATTTTTAATAAGAACAAAAATAATTATATAATTTTATCAATAATATGATATTAATACAATTTTATACATGTTGGTTACTTTGCATTGACAAGTTTAAAAGCAACTATATTAAGCAATATCACGCAACTGTTTTAAATGCATACGGAACCTGTGCTAATTTATTGTGGCAGCACCTGTATGTTGGTCAGATCTTGTCAGATCATATTTACCGTTGGCTTCGTATTGTGTAAAAGGTTTTATCTATGTCTTTATTCATTTCTTTTAAATAAAATAATGTATAATATAATAGTTAGAATAAACGGACGAGCATCTTTATGGACCTGTCTGTCGGAATCTCGAAAACGTGTAACTAACTGTTTTTATTATCAAGCGTTTAGATGTAGTGTGACTGGTGACAGTTGAACAATTTATATTAATAATAAATAATTAATACTTAATATTAATAATTGAAATCAATACAAGGAACAAGTTTTAAGAAACAAATCGATATATGTTTTCATTAGTTCACATCGCAATTTGTGGTGGGCCTAACTCCCGAACAAAATAAACTGTAAAATGTAACTTATTAAATGTTGGTTTGTTGTGTACATTAATATCATCTCATTTGAGTCATTTTATTCCATCGCGCACTTTATCGATTATAGAACACGTTATGCTACTGCATTGGTATGCGAAATGCACTCCACAGTATCTTATTGCCGTGTGGTGTACTCTCAAATGCTTTTAATTGAGCGGAAATTATTATTTGACGTGTAACACGAATCTTAAGATCTCACCAAAAGATATTGTAGCGACAACTTAATGTTATCATGCGAACTTAGTCTTTAACTAAATTGAAATACTGTAGACACTTGCTTGATCATTATTTAATAGTTAGTAGGTAGTGTGTACGATAAGTGATTCTTAGTAAATTTGCAAGAAAATGTCGTAGACTTGCTGCGTCCAGGATATACTTGGTATTTACATTTTAAGGTGCAATTGACGCAGCAATCTTTTTAGTTTTAATAAGCTATTAGTTTTTACGATTCGGATCCGCCATGTTGCCGTTTTTTGTGCATTAGGTATACAACATTCTACTCATATGGTCCGACTGAAATTTAAAATTAAAGTGACGAACGTAACGAACTCATTTCTTTATATTATTTAATCTAAGTTGTCGAAGAGATTTCTTTTCATTCAAAAGCTTACGACTTATTCGAATTTCGATCTAGAGCCAAGCCATAAGACATGCTGCACTCTAAATTCTTTTCTGTCATTTAACAATATGTACTATGTCAATCAATAATAAAATAAAATTGCCAAAACAAAACTAACACTGTTCAAACATATTTTGTTACATTTTTTTATACTTTAAAAATTGTCAGTAACTACGAGGTTTCCAGTTAAGTAACTCGACAATATCTTTCTGCACTAGCTATCGATAACTATTTTAGGAGTTGTATTTGGAGTGCGTTCTTTTACTTTATACATACAGTTCATCAAGATTGAATTAAGACATGAAAATGTTAAATATGTTACACTGTTTAGATTAAGTTTATATTAGTCAACTCTGTTACTGCAGAAGTAACCCAAGGGTTATCATATCCGTACATTGTAACACAAGCATTGATAATCGTGTGGACATGGCGACACGCGACCTATTTCTTATCGGTGCTTACATTAACTAAACAGTTTGATTGACGTGGGAATACTTTTGGATAAGCCGTGCTGTTGTACTATGGAATTCGCTGTACTCTTGAAATAAATTGCTGAGCACGAATATTTTATTAAACAGTTGCTTTGATCGAGGGATTATCAGCTATATTTAAACATATTTTGTTACGCATTTGTCGATGTTTAGGTCTTCGGAGCTGACGTAGGCGAGAGCGAATATTTAATATCGTGCGTCCATTTCGTTGGGTATTGTTACAAGTTATATGCGTTACTCAGTTATTTTAAGCACTGAGAGATATTAATATGTCCGTAGACTTTAAAAAATGTTAAAAATCTCAGAACAGTAGCGTATTGGGGTACCACTAGCCTTACTGATTTCCCACGTTTAAATACGTCTGTGCTAATATTGTAAAGAGGAGGAAAACTTGCATGATTTTGATCGATTGCATTAATTCTTACACAATTAGAAAACGGAATGATATAAGATATCATTTTTATTATTAAGGAAAAAAGCAATATTGGAATTATTCGAGGCGATTATATACGATTTTACACTATGTCACCGTCAGATGATGAACTATGGCAGTTTCTCATAATACCACTAGCTATATAATAAATTGTATCGTTGATTGACAAATACGAAAGGATGTTTATCGAAGAAGAAAAAAGTTTGTTGCGTTTGGCATGATACGACAAATTGTGAATATCCAAAACTTACCATCGGCTTATAATATTACTTATGAAATTATAAACTGACAATGTTTGCCTACCCCCTAATTGGCATGCCGCTGTGACAGCTTGTTTAAAACAAACTATTGTTACTCCTTATTATTACCGTTACACGAAGCTGGAACGGAAATCGCCATAGAAGATATAGTCATATTTAAACTAAGCGTGAACCACCTTTTAGGGGCAAAAGCACCCAATTCTTAAACGTGTGAATAACCGTATCGCGGCCGGTCCCAAGCTTGTCCCACTAATGGTAGCGTAATTTTATTTAAGGGTTCAATCGTGATGTAGGCAAACGGTATCTGGTTACTATACCAATATATATATACTATAGCAATAAATAATTGTCCTACGTCTGAACAAAAACCTGGTTCTAACCTAACCTTACTATAGGAATGACACATCTTAAGACATATACAACTAGTGTCCTCATCACATCTCCTTTTATTGTTTGTTGATCAAGACGCAGATACCTTCTAGATGGAAGTGAATAGACTAATCAGTGTCCACCATCTTTCGATAACATCACTCCGCTAACATAACGAAAATCCGTAATCGTACGGATTTTTTTTATAACCGCGCAATATGGCTATCGCAGATGGAACCACGCTAACAGGTGCGAATGCTTAACATTTTTACAATTAAATAAACACAAGAAGGCTCATTTAAATTTTTGTTCCGACATAATCTTACTTTGTAAGAGACATTAAAAAAATATGGAAGAGTCGCTTCGAGCGGCCGTTATTGTTTCATAGGAATTCTTAATTCTTAAGACAGTGTCTGCCTTAGTTTAATTACGGGCAATGACTCAATAACTAGAATATTTACTTCTTAAGTAATTGTAAGTTCAATACTGATTTGTAACCGCATTTTTTTCTTTCTTTATTACGTACTCGACTGGTAGAGAATGCCCATTGACATTACGTTCGCCATTTGTTTTGGAAAAATATTTTTTATATAAAAATAAATAAGTAAACATAGCAGCTGTACTTTACGAGAGTATATTTAGCGTATTTAAAATCTATTTAATAACAACAAGCAATTGCGGCTTGTAGGTATAAAATTGTACCATTCCATTCACAGCGCACCGATTTGTACTTGTTACTTGCGGTCATTAGAGAGCGGCTCGGTACACGCGTGGGCGACGCGTGGGCACTGACGGGGTGTCCCCGGTAATGACCCCAGCTAGATATGTCGACTGTGAAGATATTTATAAGCTTTTGTACTACAGGATTCATATCTTTATTTTATCTGGGTTACGGTCGTTTTACTTTAGACTTTTACTGAAACCTAATATACTAAGAAAAAACTTCGGGTAATATCTCAAACATCTTAAAACGTAACAAGGGAAAGCGACGTAGCAGCACTAGCTATCGTATGAATTGACTGCCTGAAATTTTTGCCTCACAGAATACAGACGTTATGAAGGAGCCGAAAAGACCTAAAATGTTGGTTACGTAACGGTCGACTCAGTATATATATGATACCTTTTTACCGATGATCTGGTCAAGTAGTAACACTAAGATGGGTGTGGCGGGAGAGCGATTTTTGTGGCGAACAGTGGGGAAGCCCCACGTCCAGGAGCGGAAGACTATTGGCAGAAGAGAGTCAGAACACCTATTTAAGATAGTACCTCTACGTTTTATCTGGCCAGTGATAAGAGAGAGAGTAATTTTTCTATCTTTTAAAAGTATAGTGATATTGAATGGTGCGATTTATCTTCTTTATTACGTTTTATTTTATTCTACGTCATTTCACCCAACCTTTGTGAATCCAGCGGCTTACAGCCATCCCGACGAGGTCATGGACTCATTTAATTTAAAGAGAAGCTCTTCTACTTCGTCTTCCCATGCCTGCCTTACATTAAGAATCTTTCCACCTTTTTCTGCTGTCAAAAACTCAACAGTTGCAATAAGAGAATTAAGGTTGTATGTGACTCCCGCAGCGAGCTGTTATGGTGAGTGTCGCTGTAACATATTTCAGGTTTTCATGACGTTGTTAGTGTACAGAAAGCACGTATTAGGAACAAGTATGTACAAGAACTATGCGTGTACACTAATGAGAATATTGCCTGGCTAGTAAAAACATACGTATACAGCTAATATTGAGCTTTGTTTTCTTTTATCTCCAGACTGTAAAATTTACACATTGCAAGGTAAAATTTTACTTCTAGTTGTATATACGTCATTTTAAATGCATTGTTCGCCGTCTGTGCCGTACGCAGTAAACATTCGTAAGGCGAGACATAACAGAATCGAAAAACTCCGTACACTTAGCCAACAACAAAACCGTCTATTGTGTCCAACAAAATAAGAAAATATTGCTTATACGTTGTTTTCTAGCAAAATGTGACTTTTGTAAACAAAGGTTTTTTACGTTAAATATAATACGTAAATTTCAAAATATTTTCCAAAAACAACAAAATTTTCTAATATTAGTTTCTAACATTTGCTATCCATATTACACAATTACACACTTTTGTGTAATTTAAAGTTGGATAAAGGACATATAATTTCATACACAGACGATACTGCGGTAGTTTTTGTTGGTGAAACTTGGGAGGAAAGACACAATGCAACGGAATCCGGCATAAGTAGAGTATAAATGTGGCTTAAATCCAAACTTCTCACATTAAATACCTCGAAAACTAATTATATATGTTTCTCCATTAACAGCTGCACACAACCTTTAACTTTACTTTAAAAATTCACAATTGCAATAACCTAAGAAAAGACTGAGTCTGCCCAGGTATCGCAAAAGGCAGTTGCAGCAAATATCTTGGAGTGATGATTGAGAAACCAGACCAGACCAGAGATTTTCCTGGCACAGACATATTGAAATAGCTACAGGCCGAATTGGTAAGCGAAGCGAAAGCTTATATGGATTTTTAAAACGTTTAGAAATGTAGTCTCCAAAAAAATTTAAATGAAGTATACTTTGCTCTGACTCAGTCGATTCTCACATAATGCATACCTGTATTGGGTGGCACTAATAAAATAAAACTTATGGAGCTAGGACGTAGTCATTGATCATTAATAAAATTAATGTATAATAAACACTATAGGTATCCGACGAAAATGCTTCACTCGGTAAGCAAGCTACTGAGTGTTAGGAAATTATACATTCTACACGTATTAATAGAGAAACATACATCAGTTTTTTATGATTCTAGCACGGATTTTAAACGAAGGAACAAAGCAATTTATGAGAGCGTGGTAAAAACATATTTTGCTTGTCGCCAATATAAAAGACAATCAGACATGCATACAACAAAGTTAATAAAATACTGGATATCTCGCAGTTACACGGATATGATTTGAAAAGAAAATTGAAAAATGCTTGTCATACATTTACTTCAATAAAAGATTTATATAAACAACATATGTATGTAACATGTACAACACACGCACGCAAACACACACACCATACATATATACTCACATACATATATATGCAATAATAAATTCATAAATATTCATATTAGGTATCACATAGTGTGAATGGGCTCTAATAATTTCAAAGTAAACACCTGCGCGCGATGAATTATCGAGGGCGTACACTCTTCATTTAATATTTTTACAACTTTTATTTGTACAATAAATGTATGTTATGGAAGATCGTGACACCCGGTCACAAGTGTATGTACATACAAAGGCTGTCCCGGCATCTGTTTTAATTTTTTATGTCTTTGGAAACAAATAAACTATTTTCTATTTTTTCATTTTATTTGATCATACCATTGCCACAAAATTACATCATTTCCGATGAACCTATAAAAAGTTAATGGCTGCTGTGTATGGTAAATGACGTTTTTTTTTGTTTACAACAATCATATCTTGCAATGAAACGTTTAAAACTAAACCCACGACCATGATGCGCAACCATAACCATTCGGCTTAAGGCGCTATTTTTTTTATTAATTGTCTCTTAACCAAAAACTTAAACTAATTCTAAACTAAAAATATAAAAAAAGACCGTTAAAAGTTGTAGCTGTATGCATACCGTTTCATAAGTACCCGACATTTCCGGCTTCGGAATTTGTTAATCGTTCACAAGTAGACTACTCGAACAATAAATTGAATCGGTTACAGAATGTCGATATTATAAGAAGAATTAAAGTCAGTACAGTAAGATATCTCGATGATCGCCAGTGTCTCTTACTATCGATAAATCATCGATGCGTAGTGATGTGCGGAGCTTACATTGATATACGTCGAAAAATTGAACCACTCCGTTTTTCGTTTCATATAAAGTTCCTCTAGATAAAATACACTTAATAACTATTTGTTATTTACATTTTTTTATGGCAGAAGGTGGCAAACTAGCAAACGGATTACCTGATGTTAAGTGCGCGTTATCCATAGACATCCGCAACAAGCAAATGTATTGCAGATGCGTTACATACCTTTATTGGACAGAGTTGAGTATATAAAGGCAAAAGGATATATGTCCTTGTCCCCGTTAACTCCTTTCCGTCCAATCCTCTTCCCGTTCCCATTCCATCTTTATGAGGAAAGGGTGGGAAGGGGAAGAGGACTGAAATTCGGCCACCGGCACCTCACTCATCCGACAAAATGCAGAGTACTTCTACTTGTTTCCTGTGACGTCGAGCTATTTCACCGATTCGTGTAACAGATGTTGTTATTGCGGGCTCTACCACTGTCTACATGTGTAATATACTGAACTCACAAATCTTTGGCCGGATTAAGATTACGGTTTTCGGATCGCTTAGATAGTGCCGATAGATGGCACTAGCATCGGGTTACAGGAGGTTAATACTTAACAAAGAAAGAAAAGAGTAACGTAGCTAGTATATTTTAAAATTATTAAAACGTTTGAATACGTTCCTACTTCCATAAAAGCATATTCTATACAATGGGTAATTTACCCATGTACACCACAAATTGAATGTGTAAGGCGCGGTACAGAACTGGTCGTACAATTAGACGTCTCAGATCATGTTCATTATGCTATTCTGTTGCAAGATGACGGGCGTTGGGCGTGACATGCCACCAACAAAGTTAACACACGAAATTGTTACTTGGCATGTTAAGGATTTTATAAGATCACTTTATATTATAATATTTCCATATCCCGCCTTTGTAGGATATGTGCGTTTATAAAATAAACCTAGAAGGACTTGTGAAAGCGAATTTACTAGGAATTGTGTAACAATTTTTGATAATACAAAGATGCGGGTTGTCCTGGTCGAGGTGCGCCATGAAATAGGACTGTGTAAAAAAAATCATCCAATTTGGTGTTTGTCATCGATGCAATGATTGATCTGCAAATAACCCATTTTAATTAGTACTGCATCACGAGTAATTCACGTACGGCAAACCCTTGCACCGACGACGATGCGGGTGTGGGTAACCGAGGCCCAAATCCCACAGGTCGTCGGTTTTTATTTATAATTAGTGCATGATAATAGGCTTACAGTTGAACAGTTGATGGTAGATTTTGTTAATTGGTATCGAGATAGAAAACCTATATAGTATGGACTGCGGCCGAACTGTGCCGACCCCACATTAAGTAGGCAGGAAGATGATGATGGCTATCGAAATAAAAAAAAATTGGTAGAAAAAAGTAATACCTTTGTTTTACTTTTTTAAATGATGAAACAAAATTAACTTCATAGACCGATCTAGTAAGTTTAGATCGGTGTAGTTTAAACATGACGTTACTGCTTCAAAGGTGGCTTATAATAAATGACCTGCAGGAATTAGCCGCGGTACCAACAGAATGCGAGATAGAGGCTATTATTTTAAAGCCGCTATCATTTACATTGTCTTGCGCATGCTTTTTTGTCTCGTTATTATAAATAACAGTTTTTAGAAACGTTAATAGCAGTTTTTGTGGACAATCGGTCGTTGTTCTTTGCAATTATTTGAACCGTGTCTCATAGCTTTTTATGTTCTTTTTAATAAATAGTAATTTTAATGGAATACACATTGTATCTTTCGTTGTAATAATGATGATATCTTTGTGATGAGTTTTACTATTAATATTCCAGTGTTCACGATAGTTATCTAGAATTTATGTTTACATTTTAACAGTGGTAGAGCCCTCAAAAACAAAATCTGTTGCATGAATCGATCGACTCGACCGGTGAAACACCACGACCTCACAGGAGACAGGCGTGAAGTATTTCTGGGTTTCGCTCGACGAGTGTGTTGCCGGAGGTCAACATGATTTATTTTATTTATTTTTATTGATAAATTATTAGGAGGAATAGACGGGGAGGGGACGAGTAGAAGTATGAAGTATCCTTTGCCTGTCTATCCTCTCCTCTGTCCATTAAATGTAGACAATGGAGCTGCACCTCAGTTGCTTGTTAATTTTTGTGTTTGAACATTAGGTGATTGCCACTTTCTCCCATAAAAATAAATCCGTGTTCACTTGTTGCATGCTTCAGGAACATGAAGAGAGTGTCTCAGAAGTTATATCAAAGTTATTAGAAGCCATTAAAATGACTTCCTTGTAACGCTGTAGGTGCAAATGGAATGAGAGATTTAGGTCATCATAATCACTATTAGCCTATATCATAGCTATGCTACACTATGTATAGTAATCTAGTAAAGGTATTATTTCTTATTCAACATTGTATAATAAAAAATCGGAAATCCTTGCAGAATCATGTCGAATTCTAAAAAGAATTGTTTAAACACTTAACAGCATAAAAAGCCAAAGCACAATCCTCCGAGCGCTAGTCGTCTCAAGGAAAACAACTTTCGTAGACCGTTAATTAAAAAGACTGTCCTTTCAACTCCGAGAGTTACACGGTGCTTTACAATTGAATTGTATTTTCTGCAATTTCCCTAGACCCAAGCTCTTGAACAAACACCATTCCACTTTCATCAAAGCTTCTAGGTCACAGGAGCAATTGCTGAGGGCTAGGCAAACTGTAGGGTACCTACAGAGCCTACAATTGTTATATGTCACTGTGGAAATTAGAATTTATGTTGAGCAGATACAAAAAGAGCACTTAATAGCCACTTACATTGTTTACGGGCGAGGGAATTACGTTCACCGACGTTATAGCCGCACTAAACATGGCTTGATTAAATACTACTGGTTAGAGGCGTGTTAAGAGCTTTACCAACTATATCGCAAAACTAAGTATCAAAGTAATAACTTATTACGTCGTTAGAAGTGCTTAATTAACTATCAATTGTTTTTCACAATCCTTCGCAGCTTTGTTTCCCTTTTCGTTATAATACTACAAAAATATAGCGAAATTTTCAAACGTTAACGACAATCAAACCACTGCATCAATTCCGATGTTTAAATACTTAATATTGATGGCAGATTCGTGTTTTCCCCTAGATAGTATGGGAAATACGAACCTTTTTCCCAGATCTATCATATAACTTATTTCTCATGACATCATAACTTCTCAAGCTTTTGTAATCTACCCAACGATAAATTAGTGTATATTAAAATCAACAATTTTCAAAAGAATTAATAGGGCTAAAAAGTTCTGAAATAGCAGCCACACAGAGTTTGACGCGGCGAAGGTATCACTCCAACAAGACGGACTGGCGATCTGGTCAAATAGGATAGTAGCAGGTGTCTGCAGGTGTAGCAGTATCCTATAATAGGCCGCTTAGTTAAAAAAAAATACTTTATCTCGCTGGCCTTATTAAGAGCTAGATGTGACATGATATGAATCTGTCACTATAGTACACGGCTTCCGACAACGCCTAACAAGGCGTAAATACTTCGTTGAGAGTCTGTATCGAATCTATAGACTTAATTAAAAAAACAGAGCACTCGCGTAGCTAGCCCGCGATATTGTCAGCTATATTATTGACCAATAATAAGGTGTATTATTAACTAATGAGCGAGTGAAACTAATCTGCCGGCGACAAGACTCCGACCCTCGTTGTAACGCGATACTCTCCAGTTACTGTAACGTCTGCGGGTTAACGCCCGGAAGTTCAACTGTTTTTTTCTATTGTTCACATCACGCGTTGTCATTTTTATGGCGGGCTATTCATATCTTTGAGAGGAAAATGAGAATATCTCATTAGATTTTTATACAGATATAATATTATTTATACTAAGTTAAGCTAAAATTTAGATAATTATTTGAAGGCACGATAACTGTGTTCTTAGATTGGATATATATTTTACAGTGTTTCTCAAATATTATTGCAAATCACGTGTCTTTTTTGTTCAATGTACCCATTGGCATGGACTTTACCTAAACGTCAGAATTGACTTCTATCGTGGGCGATTCACCTTCAGTTTGGAGTTTAGACAAGATGTCATTGTAATGTTTTCCCTCATCTCTTACCTAAAATGGTAACCGCACAGCACTATTGGAGTTGCTCTATTCTGGATAAGATTCATTCATCAAGTTTTGTTTTTCTTCGATAGAATAATGGCGCGTATTTTTATCTATTTAAATATACAGAATAGGAATATAAATATACAAAATTTCTAATTTAGGATATGTTTTTTTTTACCAGTCAGTTTCCACTGTTGAACGGCCTACGTTCAACATAAATCACCACAAAGATCAGTCTCCTACCGCCCTCGTCCAGTGGACATCCCGTAAGGATGCGGATCTTGTAGATTTCGAAATGTCCATCTAACATTATGCTTTTTATCATCTTAATATAGTCTAAAAGTTAAATTATTTATGAAGGATGTCGAAGTGTCGGTGTGTCCTTCACGATTACGCCTATAATTATCCATTAGATTCCGGCAGCGGTGCCTGTATGTCAGCGGAAGCTGTATTAAGCTATAAGCTCGAAAATGAGTGCTAAATATGCAGAGTACGTTCTGGATGTAAATATTGTGACCACGTGTGTTCTCGTACGTTTAAACTTAGGCTTGTGGACCAGCGGTAAAAGGAGATATTACACGATGTAATTTATTAAATTGCATATTTTCATGACAGAAAACCTATTATAACATCGTAATCTTGATTAACAATCTTTCTTGACCATGCAGGCGTGAATGGTGGCCAAGTGCAAGTCGACGAAGAGTAAGTTGGCTTCCCAAAAGATGGACCGATGATCTGGTCAAGTTTGCGGGAGCCTGCAGGATGAGAACAGCAGGGGATCTATCTTAGTGGCAATCTATACGGTAGAGTCCTACGTACAGCATTAAAGGAATATCGGTTGAAACGAATACCAAATTTAAAAATTATGCTTTCGTAAACTGTTTTGATATACTTTCGTGATAGGAACATGGCGAAAGGTCGTTAAAGAAAGGATTATACTGCGAATTTTAGTGGCCGTGTTAAAAAAAGGCTAAGACGAACTTATATCAAGTTGATTGGTGACAAACTACAGAGTATAAATAACGAGTATGCGGGCGTAAATGAATGTATTTAACATTTTTAGAGAAGTGTCCCAAATGGAAATCCACTCTCTGCCTAGCACGCCGCACGGACCTGAGAGCTTATTGTACATTTAATAATATTTTTAAAGATCACAAAATAAAATTATTATAACGCCTATCCCACTGTGTTCAACAATCCCACTGCGAATATAATAAAGTTGTCGCGTCACGCGCACTCGGCCCCGTCTCATTACGCTGAACTGTTTCTGTTAGCTTTAAATAAGCCGACTCCGGCCCCCGGACACTTGTGTACACTCCCTTTTAAATAAATATTAGAACAACCAGGATAATGACCGTCCAGTTGTAATCATTTATTAAATGGTATTATTAGAATCGAGAGCGTTTATGTCTTTTGTATCTAAATAACAAATGAGCTTAAAAAACATTAACCATGACATTCTGTTAAATTTAAATTAATTTTAAATGTCGAGAAATATTAAAACATTTTAAACATAAACATAAAAACACACCTATCCGAACTATAATCTACAAAATTCTACGGAAACATTGTAGTTAGGATATTTATTTTACCTTCTTCGTAAATACATGGTTCCACGCAATATCTCTCACAAGACATAGTGTTCTTGTTCGCGTCGCTTCCCGTCCTTATTTCCTCCCTCCTGACATGTTCCTGACTGCATGTGGCAGTACAATGGCCACGATAGAGTGCCCCACTCCTCAACCCGTGAAAGGTAGACCGTGTCGATGCTACTTTTGTTAACATCACTGAAATTGTATTATAAATCCATAGCAAACGTATTTTTTACATTTTGAAAATAAATTACTGTAGTCTGTTATCACAATAATTATTAAATTAATTTTGTGTTACTATAAATAGGCGAGCATCTATTTGTATTTAGAATAAACTACACAATTCAGTGTTCTTTGAAGCTCACAAAGAGATTAAATTGAGTAAATGTCACTAAAGCGGTTCCAACTAAAGTTTTCTTTAGCAAACAGCCATACTGCATTTGAGATATTTATTTGTATTTGTATTTGCTTATAACAACAGAGAAACAAGACTAGTATAATAATTATAAATTAATTTTATATTTCTATGTGATGTAGCTCAGATTAATTTTGGCAACGATGATATTATTGTAAACGTTACCTATCAAAGTCCGTTACAACCAATAAGTATGGAATGCTTTGCAAGATTTTTGTAATAAAATAAAGGAAATGGGTCAGGTAAAACAGAAGGTTAAGAGACTACTCAGACCACTAGCTCATTAGACACATTGTAGAGGTATAGACTTCTACTACACGACCGTGTTCTTTAAAGTCTAGATCTAGGTCCTTCCCCGGTCGAACCGGTCCTTTTGTGTAACAGTTCTATTGCCCTGACAAATGGTTTAGAAACTCATAGAGGACAAACAAATAAACATACAAACATTGCTGTCTATTTGAACAGAAAAACGTAAGTTCTTGCATTACATTATTCTGTGCTAATTAAAGTTTGTTTATTACCACATAACAATATCAAATCTATGGTAGATCGGGTCAATGTACTTGACACCCTCGAACGAACTTGTGATCAGGTTTATGACTTGTTTACATTAATTTACGACTGTTCGTGTCCACGCCCCTTTGAGCTTTTTCGGTAACGGTCTGTGTCGACTTTTATCATGCATACAAATAGATCATTTTAACAATATTTTTTTTGTATCCGTTCCGCAATTACTTAAAAACGTTGCTAGATAATCTACATTCACTTATTCACAGAAAGCACAGAAGTCTTAAGAAACCAATGATATTAATCTTTATAGATGTTCATTAATAGCAACCAGCCCCGGCTTTGCATGGGTAGACAGACAAATAAAATATAGGTTATTTAAATTAGAAGAGCTTTCTGTTGGTGAAAGAATTCTTAAAGTTGGTTCAGTATTTTTTGAGTTTATCCGGAAAAAACAATCAAATGTTTATTCTTTTTAATATTAGCGCAGACAATAAAGATCAGATATCTTAATATTATAAAATAATATTATCTAATACGTATGCTATAAATTAATCTAAATTTAATGAACACAACATCTTTAAAGTACATCGAATTCCTTGACATATCCCCGATAGGACGGGCACGTGGGCCGCAGACCGCGGAATTAGCACATAACCTCGGCTATGTTAATTGTTATTATTGTTGGGTTACCTGGCGCGGAATGCCACGCACGCCGCGAATTAGTACACACGCGAGTTATTTGACGCCGGGAATGCGAGCTATGCGCTCCTCCACCTGATATGTTGGATTTATGTGATTGCCTGTTCCAGGGATGGGATACGAATTGGTTGTTTATTAGGTTTGCTGGACGAACGACGACAACAAAGCTCTAAATACCACCACAACAGCGTCCTTTAAAAAAAGAGAATAAATACTCTTTTCTTGTAAGCCTTCAGAACTTCACATCTTCAGTTCCTCTGGTGTTGGGCTTAGATGATCTTAACATTAGGCGACCCGCTGCTGCTGCTGCCCGTTTGCTCATAAAAAAACTATATTGTATGTTATCGATATTTTGAAAAATAGATATTGTTCAGAAATGGACATGATTCAATCATTGGTTTGATAATGATAGAGCCAGCCGTTGTAGCAATACTAATGGAGGAATTCGACAGAGGAACAACCCTGAAACTTACTATATCATAAAATTATAAAACTGTGTATGTGTAATTAAGTGCGGTGCTGCAAGCCCCTCCCCTCTATACTTCGGCCCTCCTTTAGCTGATTTATTTCCTTGTTTTCTATAAAATTTCTACTGGTTATACATCGTAATTCTTTTTATTGTTGTTGTCAATCGCTTACTCCTTTACTTATACTTACCATAAATAGGTGTATTATCTATTTTTTTGCTACAGCCTACATCTGCCTGCCTAACAACGGGAAAAGCGATGATTTACTAAGAAGAATAAGGTTCACTCGCACGATCAGTACGCAGGTTATGTGTTATCTCCAATAAATATACAATATCTAACATTTGAGCCAAGCAATTCCCGGTATTCGTAATCCTAGTAGTTCCGATCAGTGGCGTATGTACATATTGGAAACGTTTGAAATATTTACCTTGCTTAAATCATACCTATCACATAAAGACGTTTGTATTCGAACCTGTTATACAAATATCTCTCAATCTCGTATTCGAGGAAGCATTGCTCTCCCTGGGGAGTATGGGCTATTGATTGGAGTTTTCCCACTGTTTCCAAGACTTTATTATCCTTCCCCATGAGCAGCGAGTCCATTGTCTTCCGAGATTGTAGCGCCGCATCAATGATCAACTTTCTACTTTTTGTTTTGCATCCTTTTGTGCGGATATTTATATATCGATGGATTTTTTTCTATCCCGTTTACAATGGCAGTCGGTCGGGATGAGGGGAAGGGCTTATGATCATTTAATCCGTCTGTGTGACTTATTACCGCATATGCCTAAAGTTTGCTTCGCTCCCTTTTAATGATTGCAGTTAAAATATACGTACATTGAAAGTCTATTTCAAGGTTTATATACTGTCGTTTTAAGCAATTTGTAAAACAAGTATTATAAATTTATTGGTATACCTACACATAGTTGTCACTGCTTAACTCTTTACTAAATACGACAATTTTTTATGCGCAACGACCCGAAAAGCTCGATAGTTTAAGAATTTTGAAACACAAATTTAATACAAATATATACTCGATTGAACATTTTTCAAACCCACACTTTTTCACGAACTGGCTGCTTTTTTTTACTAACAAAAATTAATATAAAATGTCTTAAGTTAAAATGATTTCTAAAGTAAGAAGGCCACAAAAGACTAGAAATATACTTTCCTTAAGACGTTCCAAACTACGTAACATTAAAGTGTTGGTAACAAAGACCACGTGGCGCCGACAGCGATATGTCACCGCACGTGTGGCAATAACTCGCCGTATCTGCGCACTCCATCTAGCGGATGCTCTGAAAGGCGATTAAGGTGCCGTGTAATTTCAGTCATTTTTATTGCAAAATGGTTCAACTAAATAATCACAGACTTGTAAAGTTAAGTTCTTTAAAAAAATAACTTAAACCTGCATATTTAAAAGGCGATGTGAGTATTTATTTATGATCCGTATAGACTACGAAACGGCTAGACCAATTTCGATTTGGCCAGCGTAATTAGTGACGACGAAGGAACGAAGCCGGGTCGGATCACCAGTAAGAAATAAAACTTGTTTGTTCCATGACGGCATACTCGGAGACTAAGACGTCATTAAACTACGATCAGAATAGTAGTACAGCCTAACAGCGCTGATACCCGTTGCATGATGGGATCTGCTCGAACGCCGTCTGGCCATGCTGATCTTCGTTATTTCTGTCGGTCTCTGGTTACGTAAACTTCGAAGAACTTCTTTGAAACTTCCAGAAGTCTAAGACTGCATTTTTCTTGGATCAGAATGTGAGTCCATTTTCCACTCCTTTTTATTCCTTACCTACTTCCTACGTAAAGGTTGATAATGCATCCAATTACTCTTGTTTTCGCGGATGTTTATAGTTAGTAGGTACCCGCTTAACGTTGAGTGGACCGATTGCTTTTTAAAAAGAGTAATAATAGTTGATTACTCGCTTCGTTCATCAACCATTTGAAAACTAGACTTTAAAGATATAATAGGATCAAAGGAAATCAGCTATTGATAGATATAACGATGTGAATGCCTATTCATTGTTTATTAATGACCAATAATACATACCTTACCATGTCCAAATATACCGGCCGGATAATCATGACAATAATTACAATTTTAGTTTAAAAACTATAAAAAGGATACGTAGGTAAGTAGATATTTACTTATTATTGATGCTTTGCGCTTTTTTTAGTTCTTGAATTGAGAATAAGATAAATATTTAAATTTATAATATAGTTTAGTCTATACTAAACGTAAAATTCCATTTGCTAATACAAATTGTCGATATCGGATATTATTTCGCGCGTTCACTTCGCAGCTAACTATAAAATCCTCCGCCGCTATTCCGATTTGATTAAACAGGAAATTAGTCGCCATCTGAGCTCTGCGCAACGAAATGCTATGAATACCTTACTTCTAATTCAATAAAAATAGGGTTCTCTAAAAAAATGTGAGAACCTTCTGAGCAAATACACATATCAGTGTACAGAACTTAGTCATTTTCTCTTAGTAAGGAACGCACTAGCATCACGACTTTTTTCATAGAAGAGCCACCCTGGACTGGCTGAACGAGCAAGCGATTCACTGGATATTACCCCCGGTGACTACTACCCATATGCATCTATCTGCAATGAACTAATGAGATGCATTGCCCACTTTTATTGGACAGAGGAGAGAACAAACAGAAAAAAAATCCTATTCCTATTTAGACCCTCCCCGGTCAAAACCATCCAATTCTAAGAAGGAAAGAAGAGGAACAGAATCAAATCTTACTCATCCGACGCAGAATACTTCTACTTTACGCATGTCTCCAGTGAGGTCGTGGTGTTTCACCGTCGAGCCGGCCAATTCGTACAACACATGTTGTTGCGGACTCTACGAGGCGAGGCGAGCGAGGTTTCATAAGTGTTTGGTCGATATCTCTACCTAATATATTTATAAAATCAAGTT
Source organism: Papilio elwesi (assembly GCA_029849275.1). Taxonomy (NCBI): domain Eukaryota; kingdom Metazoa; phylum Arthropoda; class Insecta; order Lepidoptera; family Papilionidae; genus Papilio; species Papilio elwesi. The sequence continues at coordinate 3,710,318 of CM056709.1, forward strand.
CCCTTGCTATGTTTGTCTCTCTGAATGCGAAAGACTCAAAAGCTGCCTGAACACAAACAGATCGGTTATATCAATGATTTATCTTTTCCAACAACTATCGTTATAATTCAGCCTATTTACATAAAATTCGTAAGAGACGTCATTACGACGGAAATAATGCTGGCGCAGTATACTCTGCTGCCTGTGGGCAGCCGGGGTGGGTCGTCAATGTTTCATAAATAAGTTTCTGAGCGAGATATTAAATTGAGACTTTATAGATGAGACAGAATTAAAGGCAGCAGGTCCAAGTTGGTTACTTGAAAGTCATCAGTTATTCAAATAAGTCCGAATCGAGATGGAGCCGGACTTATTCCGTATGGAAAGTTTAACTGAGGAGCAAGTTTAGAATGGTTATTTGCTGCAAATTTAACTAGTTTTCCATTCTTTATTTTAGTCCAAGCACTGCTAACTGCTGCCGACCGTTTAGAATTTGCCTAGCCTAATTATAAAGTGTCTGCTCTGACAGTCGGTCGGCGACATATATAACTATAGTTTATGCCGCGATCTAGAACGCCACACTAACTTGTTCTATTGCTTCGTATTTAGTGTATGCGTTTCTCTCTTTCAACTTACGTCATATTTTTCTTCTCTGTCATGTAACGAAATGCTAAAAACGTGACGCATTCGCTTTATTTTCGATGTGAAAACAGGTTTAGAAGAATGAGCAAGCCATCTTCTATTAAAATCTTTACTTTTATGCATTCCATGGTAAAAGTTACCAAGTTATAAAATTTTACATTTTAATTAACATAGAAATTAACCATCGCCTCTCTTATGCATAATAAAACGGTAATAAATTCTCTTACCCGGATAGTTATTTCAACGAAAATATTGAATGGTTACATTGGGGCTATAAGAAAATGTAATAAAGTTGCATATTTCCTGTAATACTGACATTTTCTCAAATAGATGCAATATTAATACAGGATTAATGGATGCTTAAGCAATGCATAATTGTAACATGAATTGTCTTATCCATTTAAGGAAGCTATAGATATGTCCATGATCCGTAAATTCTTAATTCTTCTAGATTCAATCTAGATTGTGCATAAACTAGTACAAATTTACAAAATTATGTTTTATATTAGGCTTATGCTTCGCGCTTTTAGATAAAACTAAAACATTTACTTAAATATCATTGTTTTCATCAAAACAAAATCATCAAAGGAGCTATCCGTGTAGTGTTCATTTACATATACATATTTTTATAACATATTCCGCTTACATGTATAATACATATAGGCGCCATCATCGCACGTCATCTTTTTTACTTATTTTATAGAATCAGACCACTTCCAGTTCATATACCGAAATAAAAAATAAAATTGTGTGATCTATACACGCGTTAGCTAGTAAAATATTGATTCCTGATGTTAAGTTTTACCTTAGAAAGCATATTGGTTATCTCCATTGATACAAAACATAAAACAAATGTATCTTGATACGATATTCGTGATAATATTTAGACATTTCGTACCTTGTTCAAGTCGAATGAACTTGTTTCATGTTATTTAACAAATTTTGATTAAAATTTACGTAAGCCGCAGACTAATTTGTGCTTACTCGCCAAATGATTTGTTTGAATTAAATTACTTTGCTTGACGAGTTCAGTCTTTGTCCAGCAATAGTCTAATAAAAGGCACAGCTTAAGGATCACTTCACATAGACGCTGTGATCTAAGCTATAGCGATTTGGATGCGAATATTGCTTGAGATTCTCTGTGTGTTTCGTTAAAATGATGCATCGATAATGAAAGCGTGTATTACCTTCTTAAAAATATACTTATTCATAATAGTTAGTGCTACAGAGCTAGAAGTGGACCCAATAAATATAAATTATCATAAGTTATGATTTGATCTCTTTTGTGTTGAGGTTTTGTAGGTAATGAATTTAGTGACACACTGGATTGTTCCAAATAGAGTAAAATATTTTAAAATGTAGATGATATTTTTCTAGTTAAACCGAAAACGTAGTTTAGCACTGTTAACTTGACGTACTATTGCCCAGTAATCCAAGATTACTTCTACGAAGTATGTGTTAATATCAAACTCGGTGTAAATTATCGGTATAAATTATTTTGATATCCCACATTTAGAATATTCTAGAAGCAGATTGGCGCCAGAAGCCGTCCACAGCCCTTGGAGCGCTGTAAGCGGATTTATTAATGACGTCACTATGAGCTAGTTGCGGCCAGGTAATTAACCGTCAACAGATATTGCCGCATGTGAGCCGCTCCCTACCGTAGAGTAAGCATTAAGCATGGCAATTTATTACATTGCCGCTATTATCTTATTTCTTTTTAATGCTATATATATATATACATATATATATATATATATATATATATATATATATTATCATGTGTTCATAAAAAAATCTAGTACATATTTGATGGTTTCAAAGTGCCTACATCAACATTTGAAAATCAGACCTTAAGACACCATTTGCTAGATATAGGACTCAAAATAGAAACCCTCTTATTAGCTCCTCTTCATAGCTCATTAAGACGTTGTACTTTTTAGTTGATTTACTTGAAATTTCAACGGATCACAACAGACACCATAAACCGATATTATAAATGTATACAAAAATCTCAAAACGTTCCCAACCAAAACAAAGAGTATTGCTAAAACAGCGACTGACCCACAAAAGGGGACTCGGTGAGAACGTGAATTCGTCTTTTCTAATGCCCTATAAATAAACATACGAGCCGGAGATAAAGGGGCCACACACTAGTCTAACTTATGGCGGGTATATTAACATTAATGCGAGCCATTCGTTTTTATTTCTTTGAAAAGGAATTTAAAGCCTTCTGCAACTTCCGAGGTTTCAGTTTGTGTCCATTTCTATGTTGAATATAATATTGTATGTCTCATTGTTTTATGTGCGAATGTGGCTGGTATCAATGTCTCGTTTTATCTTCTTACGTACATAGCCCATTGTAAATATCTTTGTCGGAACCGTAACACATTTGTTTTGCTTCCACCTAGTTAATTGTGTATTATGTATGTATCTGTTTCAATGTGACCTCCTGTAGCCTAATTGTCTTGATCGATTTAGAAGAGTAAGGTATCATTAGATTTGTATTCTTCCCCGGAGATTGCACATAAGTGCAGTAAGTTGGGTTTATTAATTTTAAAATTAACTATTGCTAGTTAACTTAATGGTCATTCTACATTCAGCAGTAGCAGCTCCTGTTGGACCGACATCACGTAGGACGTAGATTCATTACATCTGAATTTCGTGTGATGAGGTTAAATTCCTATACCTGTATATATATATATATATATATATATATATATATATTTCTTGCCTCATCCTGTCTTTCTTAACAAAGATTGGCAACCCTTAACTTTTTGGATTATTGCGGATGTTGATGTATAACTGTGGTCTTTTAACATCAGGTCAACCGTATGCACGTTTAAAGGTAAATGTTTGTTTCTTTCTTTTAAAAAAAAGTGTTTATATGATTAATATGATGATAAAGAGTGATATCTGAGCAAAGGCATTGGCGAAGCCTTACGTCCAGCAGTGAATTGATATAGGCTTATAATAGGTTAGGCCTTAGCCTATGATCCTTAGATCATGATGATTGATAGAGTAATAAGTCACGTTAAAAGAAATAATAGCTAATTAAAATATTTTGTAAAGAAAGCAGAAAGCAAAATTTGACTTCATCCTCGTAAACATTGAAAGTAAGGGTCAACAGTATTTGTGAGGGGTCATTGTGAAAGTTTCTTTACAGACCTTTCCCGGGTTGACTTATTGATGCCGTGAGCCCTCAACAATGGCACAGCTGTGGCGGAGCGCTTCAATGTAAGCGGAGATAAAAAAAATCTTATTCTCACGTACCTAGATTTGATAGATAGACGTGATTTCCTGAGATATCAAGGAAAAATATAATTTATAGCTGAAGTTATTTTAATAGCGGTTATATATCTATCTATATAAATAAATGTTTGTAGGTTTGTTTGTTCCTTATGCGTTCCTAAACCTTTGAATATTTGTGATTTGTAATTGTGATGAAACTTTGAGGGCGCCCGCAAAGGTTTGTGGCTCTAAAAATCTATATAAGTAAATAAGACATGTTTTAGATTTTAATGAAATTTTCTGCGCAATGCTTTGTCATTATACTGACATATACATACAGACATACATATTTTAAAATACTAAAAGAGGAAATAAAATTAGCTTTGGTCTATATTGGTAGATGGTCTTATATATATGTATATATATATATATATATATATATATATATATATATTTATATATATAATAATAAGATTAATGTGCCTCTGTATAGTTTAGGTGCAAATAAAACTTAAATGTGTTGCTCTGTGAAAATAGAAGAAACAACATTTAAAGTTTATTGAATATTCTTGTAGTACGTAACTATCTATTATATCTTATTTTATTCTTTTTCGAGATGCCACATTGACACCACCTTTTAAAAGTAAAAGACTAAATTCAATTGAATTAAAGGAGGTTAACTTTCTTTATATATATATATACTGTAAAATTTACCAAAACAAAGTAAAGATAATCTACTAGATAATCACTAATCTGATCGATATAGGTTCTCCTAGGGCGTCTCCTACCAACAGTGCCACTCACTTTTGCAACATAAATTTGTTTTCCCGAACCATCGAAGCATACCTTTCTCAATTCTAGTCACAACATCCACTTTAAGCCACACTTTCCCTTATAACGCTATTTTTAATCCTATTATTAAAAGTCACGACTAACTTACTTCTTAAGGATCGCATCTCCACGGCACTAACTCTATCAACATGCTTTGCCTGCCGAACCCAGTAAAAATATCTCTGTTTATGTCTTTTTAAGGAAATATTCATATTTTTATTTAAATTCCTTCACTAAACGAAATTATTGAGCTACGATCAACAAGTTTCAATGGTTGCAAATAATTTTACGCTCGCTACGTCATGGCAGTGATCGTAAACAAAAATTGGATATGTCCGTGTTTTAATTAACAGCACGGCCGGAAGCAGCACGATTCGACAGCTTGCCCCCTCTCCCCCTCACCCCCACTACTCACTCTCTCTCTCTCTATGAATCAATTAAATTAAATAATCTACATATTAGCTTTAACACTACGGTAGCCATGCTTTTAGGAAAACTTTCTTAATTCCACAAAAAAGCTTCCTAAAATTCAAATGATCAAAATACTATAAATTGAACTTGACAAAATAATATAAATTGAGTACGAACAGAATAGTAATGGTACCTAAACTCAGCTGCCCAAGCTAGAGTCTTATATCACTTTACGAGTTTTAGTTTACATTACATTTGCGTAATTATTTTATATGACATAATTTTACGGGGAGTTGGGCTGGTTGGAGTGATCCATGTCCTGCCCACACGCAAAATTCGAGTAGGTCGTGGAGTTGCGGAAAAGTAGCCCCTTACTACTAACTACACTTGCGTAGCAGTTCAATGTGAAGTCGCAATTTTTCGGCATAAAAATATATAGAAACAAGTAGGGAAACCCCAACATAAATAACGAGAAAAGAGAAGGACAAAGAAGAAGATAAAGAAGAATTTTCTAGAGAAAGTGGTTTAGCCGCTTCAATAATAAATGTGTAGGACTTTCTTTTATCCAAACCGCGCAATTTATAAACCATTCGCTGATAAGTAACGTGGCTTTAAACGTAGTGCTCCATCAAACTCGGCGCTGTACGACCGCGGCAGTCAATGTATTGTGTTCCGAACAACGTATGGAACAAATTAAAATGATCGAATACTTGTATTACTTTCGCCGAATCCTTTTTGTTCCGATAAAACTACTGACTGTAAATAATTCTGTATAAATGTTTTTATTGGTTTTCAGTTACATAATGGCTTTTGTTTTAACGATTGTGTAAACGGGTTTGTTTTTTGGAAAATGAGCATAACAATTATTTATACATACAGTTGAAATGGAATACATATATTCTTATTTATTGTCAAGCCGCACCCTGGATTGATTTGCCTAGACCTGTGAGTATTTTTTACTCTTCACTCTAGGCCTATCACAATCACATTTTTGACAGCCCTAAAATCAACTTGAATTACAATATATTCTGTTGCGCGGCAAAGGACCAATATATCCATTTGTATATCAAAATAACTGCTTTTATTGTTCGCTGGATTTCTTCAACATGCCTTTACTGATAGGTTTAAAAAAAGGTAAATCGAATTTTTTTTATATTACAAAGTGGCAAAGGAGCAAGCGGCCCCTGGAAATAAGTACCGCTACCCATAGGCATCCGCAACAAGCCTTCCTACCTTCATGGACGAAGGAGGGGACAAACAGGAAAAAGGATAATTCCATTCCCTGTCCATCCCCTCCTCATCCGTCAAATCCTCTTCCTCTTCCCATCCTTTCCTTATTAGAAAAGGGTAGGAGGGGGAAGAGGACTACAATTAGGCCTCCGGCACGTCACTCATCAGACGAAACGCAGAATACTTCTACTTCACGCCTGTCTTCTGTGACGTCGTGGTATTTCACCGGTCGAGCCGGCCCATTCGTGCAAAAGATGTTGTTATTGCGGGCTCTACCACTGTTAAATTTTCGTAACAGTGTAATTTTTGTTTAGCCCTCTAATGGACGCTGTCAACAAGGGTTTGGTAATTGATTGAATTTTCATAGTCATCATTATTTTCCAGTCATTGATCAAGACTTGACCTTGTCATTCACAAACATGTAAAATGTTTTTATATCGGAATGAAACATATAAATGTTTTTCTTGTTTTCACCATAAAGTGTTTTTAAGGCTCAACACAAATTACTCAATAATAATTTTATAAAATGAAATTGAACTTAGAGAAAAAAACATTTTAAAACTGTTGGCCTGTGCGCATGATAATTACAACACGGATTATTTTGCTGTTTTAAAAAACGATCAGTTTAACAGTGGTAGAGCTCTCAACAATATCAATAGCACGAATAGGTCGCCTAGACCGTGAAGTAGAAGTATTCTGCGTTGCGTTTAATGCATGAGATGTTATAGGCCCAATCTCAGTCCACTCTTCTCCTTTATTTTCAAATAAGGAAAGGAAATATCATTTTTTCTGTCTACCCCTCTGACCGTGATATAAGAAAATACTACTGATTTCAAATATAAAACGCCAAACGCAATTAAATATTATCCTTTCTAGGGCGATTTCAGTTCATAAAGCAACTTTTCTGTCATAATATATTCATTTTACCTTTTAGTAACCTTTTTTTTATTACACATGCCCTCGAAGCAAATTGGTAAAACATCACGTGAATTGGGATTTTCACAATGTCATATGAAAGTAATGCTGGCTTAGACATGTTCCATTTTAAGTATTTTCTGGTAATAAAAAAAAGTAATCGTGGGCTATTAAGGAATCATCGAAAACCTTTTATTTTTAGTGGTCCACGCCATTTTTTCATGGATACGAGAAATATTTGTAATATGTGATATTACTGTACGAATATTTTATACCTTTCTTACTACTTTGTTCCGGGCTGCTTATAAAAATCCTGAATCTAAACCTGCGACCTTGTAGAAAATCGCATCGGTACCATTCGTTGTATTGAAGCAACGACTCGACCGGGAAAATACAATCACCACATGGTAATCCGTTGGGAAGTAGAACTTTACTTTTGGATTTAGCTCACTGAATGAGGTGAGCGCGTCTTCTTTTTATTTTAATCAAATTCCTTACCAAAGTGAAACTTAAATGTTGCCAACGTATTTTTAAAACATATTCTTCATAACGAATTCAGATAATATCAAAAAAAAGAAAGACAGGTAAAATCTTATTTTCTATAATAGTTCACTGATTCTAAGTTTGGAACTCATGAAATAAAATACCTAGGATGACTGCGATAGTTCAGTTTAATCACGTAGAAATTAAATGATTTACAATTTAAATGAGGACTCGTCTCCTCTTTACATTTATAACTAGTGACCTTTCTTCTTTCAATTGCAAACGTATTCAAATACTTTACAAACTCATTTATGGAATGTTATAGAAAATACTCAGATTTAATCTGGGTACACGATATAAGAATAAACACGGACCAATGTCTCTCCTATTCATTGAGTTTCGTAAGCTTAAAGTTTTTTGATGAGACGCGTATTTCTTCATTTTCAACTATATATTGCAGCGACTTATTCTTATGTATATTTTTAATAAATTTAAACTAGTGCCTCGCCCCAACTCCACCTGTAATTGCGCCACTGGCCTAGGTATTAAAGGTGTAGGTGTCGGAATGGTGGGTTTTCTTATGAAGGTGTTGTGCGTCCGGGTCTTGCAAACGACGTTATTATACTTCGAACGGTTTACACAATATAAGCATCTTCACTAATCTTTTAAATGTACCCACGTCATAAACCGACAGGAACACTGACTTAAGACAAGTCGTCACTTGTTCTAGTTTTTTCCTGTATGAAGAGTCAAATCGCTTCACTGTATACCAATGAACTATTTTTAATTTCTTTCTCTAAGAGGGTATTTATTTCAAACGACAGTTATTACAATGTGAAAATATCATATTGCGTATACATAAAATAAAAAAAAACTTGCCAATAATACATCATTAGTAATTGAAAAGCTGTTTCTTGCATATAAACGTCAGAATGCAACGAACTTACACACCATACAAGCAAAAAACATTACAGTTACAAAGAAAACACTCATCGTAGTCCTTAGCAATACCTATAAAAAGTAAGGAAAATTTTAAAAACCTTTTGGCAATCGAATAAAATTAAATATGTGTACAAGAATTTGTACGTCTTTTATTTAAAATGTCTCTTGAGGCACATTAATCGTATAATAAATTGAGTTAAGTGCTCTATCTGCGTTAAATTTGTAAAAAAAAAACTAAACTGTAAAAGTGATCAGACGAACCAATGTTAGCCGGTCAACGCCTGACGCTCAGTGTCGAATGTGACCAATTAAGAGAGAACAGATAAATAAATTTGTAAAAGCTATTCAAAGTACAATGTTTCATATATTGAAAAAATCGAGCGTTAAATGTTATGGAAAGGGGTAGGTCCAGCTGTGGACGGCTTATGGCTGAAACCACGATGTCGAGTTTAGCACTAGTATACTAGTATACTTAATATTTAAATAAGTATATAAATAGTAACATGCATTGCAACATATTCATCTATGTAACATTTGGTCATGTAAGGAATTATGACAACAAGCCGCTCAACTAAACCTACTTTAAATATTTCATGAAAAACGGACGATGTTCGTCGGATGCCATGCTTACGTTTTTGGTACATATCAAAATTGTATAGAAAAGAATTAACCTTAATTATTCGTAGCAAAAATATTAAAAGATGCAATATGAATTATTCATGAAATTATTAGCAAATAAATAGTCCTCTTCTTTCAGATTAGATAGGAGCGTTGTTGAAAGGTTTGAACGCGCTAATCTCAGGAGCTACCAAAAGAATTAGAAAAAATATTTTTGTATTTGATAGTCCAATTATTAAGTAAGGTTATAGGCAATTTACCATCACGGTGCAACTATCACGAGCCGGGCAGAAAGAAAAATAAGGCTAAGAGGAAAGAGGGCAAGTTAGTAATAGATGCGATCTCAAAGTTCTGGGGAGATCAGAAGTGACGAAACATAAGTACTCCTTTCACTTAGATTGAACGTAGACTTGAACCGTATTCTCATTCTTTCGTCTTTCAGATGTTCACAAATATAGTTATTTATTCATTTTAAATCAGACGTCTACTTATTTTCTGCTTAACCTGATACAATGTAATAACTTCATTTTCTTTTTTAAAGAAAAATATTTCGTTTTATATTTGGTCCCTCGTAATTTTATCACACATAATTTACATCCATTTACTCGCTTCGTAGACAATATTCAGATTAATATCTCGACGTAATTATTTTTACTGAAGGCAGCCGACTCAATTTTTTCGCTGTCTAGACACCATTTCAGTTAATCGCCCACTTAACAAAAGTTCAATCGGGAGGATGTGACTAGCGCCGCATAAAATCATTTAACAAGCTTTCTACCCCCCAAACAAAAACATTAAAAAATCTTAGCCCTACCATATGCTAAAATTTGAACATCACGTCTTAGAACCGTTTCGAGTTCGACATTTGTAATTTTCGAATATTGACACCGTCTTCATCATCGTCAGACTACTACGTCAGTCAACGTCACTCTGCGGGTGATCGTCTAACAACGTCGATTGGCGAAGACAACTTTGTCGAACGTACCGAAAGCCTTTGATCGGGTCTGGCATTAAGCTTTTGTCGAAGTTTCCTTCCTACAGGCTGTCCTGGATGATTGTAGCATCAAGGTTTTTGTCGACAATGCATGCTCGGATCCAAAATCTATAAATGCTGTCAAATGAGTTGACAGCTTTTATGGAGAAAAGCCTATAAGTAACGGAAAGAAAAATAAAGTTGACCTTGAATGAAGTTGAGTTAAAAGACCATTCATAGAGCCGCTGTACACGCAGCTGTATCACTGTTATAGTTATCGATCGATCGATGATAAGTCGAGGATAAATAGTAGTGGTTGAATCCGGAGCCATGCTGGCATCTCGCCAGATACTATTCATCTCCATTAACGCTTCCAATGAATGAGAGGATCGCGAAAAACTTTATTTGCGAGTAATGTATTTAAAACGCATATATAAATCCAATCACGTGGGGTGAGACCATCCCTGCTGTTTGATTTATGTAAAGTCAACATGATTATCTATTGGGGAACACTTAATTCTATTAAGGATGTTAGCGTAAACATAAAAAAATACAGATTATTATTGTTTTTAGTGTGTAGTTGTAGTACGGTACAGTACGGTGCTACATTCAAAACAAATTTGCGGTCTATCCTTGCATTTATTTGCTACCTAAGCAGACCAATTTTATTGTCAAATAAATGTAAACATATTTTTTTGATGATTTTTAAACAGGGAATTCACTACATGTCAAATATCAGAAGAATAAAAACATAGCGACAGACTGTTAACAAAACTGCAGCAATCAATAGACTGGAATAAAAATATAATTTGATATACATTAAGCACTTATACTATTACCAAAAATTGTTCCTTACTACAGCTGAAACATAATTTAACAATAACGTATAAATCCCTCCCCCATGTCACATAAATCTGACCCTAGTTTGTTCCCTAGGTCTTCGTTTTAAACAGACTGGGCCCCACTAATGGGGTTGCCAAATTACCCATCTATTTAATTTCCCGAACGGGTAAACGGATTAGGCTGGCAACTTTGAAACGAATTAAATTTTCGACGGTTGACTCATTGTGTCTCCGAGCGGGACGGGACGCTGTTTGGACCTCGTATTTATTTTTTTATTTTTCCTTTTATTAGATTGTCGGACTTTGTTAGGCAGCGTAGGGATGGGTAGTCCAGCCATTCTGTCAGGAAAATTCATGGGGATTATTTTGAAGGAAAAAAGTGCTATGCTCGTTTAAATATAATGATGCTTATGATTTTAGAATTATAAACGACTTTGTACTTGTATAATATTCGTCGTTTAACTTACAAAGCTTTTATCTGAAGCTTATTGCACTGCAAGCTTGTTTTAAGTAATTCAGACTTAAATTACTTATTACTATTCTTGGTTTGTCATATAGGAAGCCTATAGCTTGTGTGCCTAAACCTACGTACTCAAGTACAGGCTTGATTACACGTACTAAATAAACGGGCGGGACAGTGCTCTTCGAGGCCTCTGAGTACTCAGTGCATATAAAACATGTGCTCGGCTGAACGATTGACCTCCGAAAGCAGCGCGACGGTAGGTGGGTTCCCGTTTTCTAGGCCGAGTTCTGTCTCGTTGCGATGCTCAGTACGTGTAATCAAGTCTTTAAAGTAAACTTCAGCGTGCGGTTGTACTTATTGACTTTGCTATGAATATGCTTTAGGTACTTATGGATTATGGTAATATTTTAAGTTAATAAATTTCTTAGTGACAAAACTTAGTTTCTAGGAGACCTGAAAAGTGCACTATATTTTTAACACAATGCATCAAAATTGGTTAAGAATTTAAGACTTGAAAAAGTCACAGCACTAAAAACAAATCGAACGTTTGCATTTATTTACACTTCACCGCCTTTTTCATAAGAATTTCAGTATAAATGGTATCAACTTCAGTATATTCATTGCGTTTATTAAAAACAATGTTTTGGTATATTTGTAAGATTAAATAAATGGAAACGTTATTGGTGTAAAGTGATTCGACGTTTCCGACCCTTCAGACCGCCACCCCCGTGCGGTGCAGCGCGCCTCCCGCGCGGGGCTGCCAGCAGAAACAATTCAATTTGCGCCCTGATATTTCGAAAATTTCAAATAAAAATTATCCTTCAAAATCGCACTTTAATACTATTACAATACTTGCTTTCTATGTTGTTGCGAAATAAAATCGGTTTTACTATTTTTAGCATTTTCGCTGGTAGTTCGATGTCAACTGTATCAATGAACAAATAAGTTATAAGTATCACTTATTTGTTCAGTCAATTAATTCAATGGATTCCCTACGAAATATGAATCAAATCCTCCGTTATCAATTAATGTTTGTACATAAATAATTAACGCGGTAGTCGTACAGTCCCACTAAGTGTAATTCCAAAAGACAGATAACTAGAACGAAAAAAATGCAAAGGTACAACACAACACTTTTGTTGTAGACACTATTTACCATTAGAACTAATTAGAACTAACTGTAATCTATAAGCCTTAGGGCATCTCAAAATGAATGAATGAAAAAACATAAATCGGACAATTCATTCGATCAATACCTGACCTATGCCAGTTTTAGACGGACCTGGGCAAGTCCGCAACTTACCCGTGCAAGTTAAAGACTAACCTTTGTACATTTTAGATAGATCTGTGCATATATTACAGATACATGTGCAATGTGCTTAAAGTTATGACGGATTCACGATTCAAAATTACCACTTGTCCTTACCTAAACCATCACAGTATTGAAGCGAATTAAACAAAAATGAAAAGAGACCTTTCTTTCTTATGGATAACTGGATGGAGAGGAGTTCCTTTCGCTATATCTTTTTTTGTTTATATTGAGTAATGATATAAACAAAAGAGGGTATTTAAAAAATAATATTTTTGCATATTTTCAAAACTGACGGCTGGCTCACTGAAAAATATTACTAATTGTCATTTTAAATTAGGCGTCAAAGTTTACAGGCACTACAAGCACTTATTCATAAAAGCGAATCGACCAAGTCAGATGTCAAATAGTACAATATAGCATTTAATAATTTGGCAACAAATCCGGAAGTGAGACAGGCGTGTCGGCGCTGGGGCGGGCGGACGTCGATTCATCAGAATTAGCGTTGATTGGCGGCGAGAGTGATGACGTCATCAATATGCAACTAGTCAGTGTTGCCAACGTAAACGTAGCGTACGTCGCACTGAATATTGTAATCGAGACAATTTAGGGTTACCAAATTGGAATTTACAATTCATGAAAGTTCCAACGAATGAAACGATTTATTTGCTATCATATTCTTTTTATTGCTACTATATTATAAATGTAATATGAATGAGATGAGAAAAATAAATCCCGCCAAAAATTTTCACACCTTAAATATGTAATATCTATAAAAGAATAAGCTCAGTGACTGATATATCAATGTAAAGCCTAATCTACTAATTCATCCCCTAAGGTCAAAAGTAAGGGATGAAAGTTTGTGTGGAGAAACTACCCGTGTGAAGCCTGGACGGGTATAATGAAAATAAGGAATAAAAAATAACATAATTTACTATTGCGAATAGTACAAAATATAAATACAAATTGTGCAGAATAGTTTCGCAGAACGAAATACGAGTAACAAAGTTAGTTAAAACAATTTAATTACACTAAAACTGATGAGTCTAGGATATTAGTTGGAAATTAACAAATAGCTAAAGCCAAAGGCAGGTGCTTTCGCTTTGTGTACAGCTGAACATGTCCGGATGTGTAACAAATTTGAATTTGTGAACTATGTTTAAACAGTTTGAAACTTCGACCACGTATTGGCGTACTGAGTGATTACTTGATAGTTCGTGTTGTTTTGTGTGGGAACCATTGTCATTCAATCATAACCAAAACCGAAAAACAATCTTTTAATTAACCTTTGATCGCCTGATCCGCCGCGGCTTCACCCAGGTAACACTAATTCCGTTGATACGATCGAACAGGATCATTACAAGTTTACCCCCTAGGCCAATCTGAGCATGTCTTGAAAATTTCATCGATATCAACCCCGCCATTTCAGAGGGAACATACATCGTTTTATAGACACAAATCGTTTTATATACATATTATAGGTTTACGCGACTGACCCAAAACAGAACTAAAACGAACGGAAAACATTAATCTCCTGGTAATGGTTTCCCGCGTATGTTTGTATGTATGTCTGTTTCATTGCGGCCGTCTGTGCTCTAAGCGGCTTGACCGTTTTTTTATAGAAGATATAATGTGGCAAACAAGCATACTAACCTCATTTTAAGAGACATCTACAACCACACATTACAAAAGACACGAAAGACATATACATACTTAATTATTTGTAATAATTATGGACAGAATTAACATTTAAATAATACATAATACTCGCGTTGTTCGTATGGAGATTTCATTTTAATTAAAATTGACAGCCAAACTATATTCATAAAAAATACGGTTATAGTCAGTAATCTGCTTATATTGCCGTTAAACATTAATAGAAATTCATTTACGTGAACGCTTGTGTAATTTTAATATTACTTCGTATAACGATTATCTGTTTTCGATAGGAACATTTTTTTGTTGAGTTACATATTATTGTTCCAAATGAAGACGAAGCAGTGTGGTTAGACCTTCAACAAGATGGATGATCTGGATGCGGTTTGGGGAGTCCATTGGATTAGCAATATGGCGGCAAAAGTTGCCCATTGCCCCAGCACTGACATATGTATACCTACCTTATGACAGGCCTGGTGAAGGTTTTGTGAATAACCTTTATAATATGCTATCAGAGGAAATAAGGCGGTAACAGACAGTGTCAGGTAAAACGAACTATACCGAACATACGCAATAAGGGAAGGCGATATGAAGAGTACTTTGTAGCCTACGATAATGTGTGCGTAGAAGCAGCGGAAAATTATGGAAAGACCGTACCAAATGGAAACACATAATCTCTGCCTACACCCGTGGAATATGAGCATCAGTAGCATCAGAGAGCCTCAGTATATTCTAACGCATTGTTATAGTGTTCGCTGGGGTATAATACTAACCGGTTATGTTGTCGAAACTATTATTAATGCTCAATAAGCGCTTTGAATCATTGATTAACTGTCAATGCGGTTAAATCTTGATTGCACGGGTATTTGATTGTTAATCTAACTAGGAGTTTTTAAAAAATAACACAGGCCATAAGGACTACCGACAGAAGTAAAAACTCAAACCAAGTTATGAAGCCGCAACAGTAGTTCATAAATAAACTCCCACGTGAACCGACATGAAATGAGTTCAAGAGAAATAAATGAAAAGAAGCTCGTCGAAACTGTGCCAAATTGAAATAATCATGTTGCTATTTCATGTTGTTCACGCGAATCATTTTTTATTTTCCTTACAAATGTATAACGCAGCTAAAAAGTTTTAACTTTAAAAACTGGTTGGAATCTTCTTATTTTTATCCGTAAACATAAATGTATAGTATCTATGGTTACACGTGAACAAGCTTTTAATAGATATTTTTTCACACAATCACACCAACTGGTAAGTCAAGTCAAAATTTCATTGTGTATCTTCACAAATATATACTTCAGTTAATACAATTCCTTTTACAGTCCTTAGATATACGAGTACCGAATCAAAGTCCTCGTTTAGCTTTTTCCGTAAATTTGTACGGTATTTATTGTCAACGTATTACTTGTCACAAGTAAATGAGGTTGAAACAGAATAACAGAAATCGAACGCGATCTCATTTTAATTAAATTTTAACCGGACATTGAAACAATTAGCCAGGCCGTTGCATTCATTATATATTTCCAATATTACCTTTTTTAAAGGTTTTAATCCTATGAACAGAATATATCACAGCAAATTAATTTACGGATCTCTGTTTGATGACTATCATACCACGTTCAGTGACGTCATACTATGCGTCAGACGATTGGAGGGTATCTCACGACCTATTTTGTACAATTCTCTTCCAACGTTCAAACTTTATAATGAGAAAATCAACACGTGATGTTCGCTACGAATATTCTCTCAATTTAACTAACTTATTGTATTTGCTATAGTTAAGAATAAGCGTTACCAAGGCAGTAATTATAGGACCCGGTCATACATCGACTTAGGAATCGTCAAATATGGGCTGGTACTCTACTTTAATATGTTATCATTTTGTAAGAAGCAGAGAAACGTAGAACGGCTTCTTCCTTTAAATACAGGCAACTGGCATACACATTACGAGATAATTATTGTTTGTATTTTTTCATTCATGTTATAAATAAATCTTTGAGCTCAAATCCGATGCTTTTTATATAAAACAACGGGCCAAAAGATCTACATCAATTTAAAATGACACGAAAGAAAATGGCTAGTGATAGTTCACTATTGTAACAAACAAACGAATCTTTCTTCTTTGTAATATTAGTACAGATAGCATTGGTATGTAATATTATAATTATAATAGAAATGTAAACCCAATATGTACCATTATGATTGGTTCTGGAATTTAATAATAAATGATTGAGGTCAGGTTTCGGAGTTCACAGCTATGTTGCGAACGGGCCACAGCAAAGCGCTGGCTCTATATAATTGAAACGAAATATTTGTAATATCATTGTTTGGTGAGCGGTTTGTCTTGTTGGTTTGTCGTGCTAGTATGTAACTAGATTACAAATAGCTGTTAGTGTCAAAATATTTTATATATACTGTGTTGTGTGACTTGAAATATGGTGTTGTTAAAAGCGGTACAACCAATGGCTTCTTTGTTTTGGACAGCTATAAAGGGTACATTATAAAATAAACTTAATTTATAGTATAAGTAATCTATAGCGTTTTACACAAATTGGTATTTCGAGGAACTCAACCAGTGGTCAGTAATACAGAAGCGGACCTTCCCAAAATACGACCAGGGATGTGTATAACCCTTAACTGTTGTGATGTTTTTTTCTTAATTCCACTTTGAATATCTAAATATTTACTAATAACAATAGCATACTATTTTTAACATGAAATAAATTAAATCTATTTACGATTCCACTCTAACTGAGTAATAAAGCTACCGACCCATAAAATTGAACATGGTGTGTCAGCTAATGCAGGGCGTGACCTCGCTCGTGCAACCATCTAATTGACTTGTATAGATATAAAGTACTCATGAACATTTTAATTTAAAAATATGTCCGAACAAAATTCATTTTTGTATAAAACAAAAAAATACACTTCATTATTGGACTTCATCAGCCTAGATCAGATCGCCTATCTACTTTTTGGGTGATTTATAACATTTTGGACAATCGAGTAGTTTCGGTGCAAACGATTACATTCCTACCAAATTCTATCTCGATTTAAGTATAGCAACGTGAAAGCATGTTTCAGCGTTAACAACGTAATTCTTTACGAAGACGTAAAAATATTTTCTTTCAGACAGCCCTTTACAGAAAGGCTCGTGTTCGAGGCCGTGAAATGTGTTCAAACATTAAAATTATAATTGTATCCATTCGTGCTAAGGAAATTGCTCGATTGTATTAATCCGCTATACAGGATAGAAATTAAATTTTGACAAGCCGCACTGGAGTCGAAATGGGAAACATTTATTTTAAAATGGTGAAATATTTTTTTGTGACTGACTTGTCACCGTTTACCTGGAGGAGGCATCTACAGCTACACCAGACTTTAGGTAGCAAGGTGCAGCAGGCGCTTAGACTAAACCTTGTTTAAGGGTGACTAAACTCGAGGAATCCCTCGGGAACCCCAGATCGGATCGCTACTGTTTTTATATTAAAGATTGGGAGGTCACCGAGCTCTTAGGTCGCTTCGTCGGACGCTCCATGCAGTGACACACCGATTCGAGGGTGCCCGATATGGCCGAGCCGCAACTCGATCGGTACCTATTACCGTATTACTCGCACTGCAACATTTCTCATTTATCTGCATATTAGTTGCACCAACTATCAACTATCATGGTGAAGCTACAACCTTATTGTAAACTGATGTATTTACCCACACATTATATGTTAAACAAGGTGGACTGGAAGAAGTTGGAAGATTGCGAGGAAATAAATGCGGCAAAGGTCCAAACTTTACTCCAATAACTATGCTGTATAATAAGTGACGGATTTCACAAGTGCATTATAGAATTCCACATTTCATTATGTTCCCCGTTGTTGACATATATGCATCCGTAGTATGTCAACAGCAGAAGTCGAGAAACTAACTTAATTACTTTATTCTTATAACACAGTTCAAATTGGAACGAAACAAACGCTTTTTTATGCAGTCTCGGATCTTTATCAAAATTTACTAACAAGTCAAAGGCAGTAGCGGAATGAAGTTTACAGATAAACGACGAGAATACGTTTAACGAGGAACTCTCGGTGTTATATAACATTTGTATTCGTTATTTTATTCTAATTCCTCATTCACTTTACATCATCAGTATGTCTGATGGAAAATACGGATACGATAAAGCCACAAAACGAAGGAAGCTTTTACACTTTATGAAAAATAAACTAGATTGACTGTGAGAATTATTGTTAACAGACTTTTTCTTTTCTGCTGTTAGAGGGTTCAGCTTACATTGTTGTCCTGGAACCTGAACTAGTAAGTCCAATTTTAAATTTAAATCACACAAAAAATTCATCCAATCGACTGAAGTCCTTCTTTACAATATAGGTACTACTAGTGATCGCCGCTGGCTTCGTCCGTAATTATGTTGATCCGAACGCTTTCAAACTTCACAGGATCACCAAGTAGCCGCTAGTAGCCTATGTGTCCTCATAATTCGTCGAAATCGGTCCAGCCGTTTCGGAATCTATGGGAAACACTCATACATTCTTCTATTCGTATGTTCAGCCACATACATACGTGAAGAAATATATAATATAATGAAAGTAGTGGTTACGGATTTATGTATGACAAAACAACATATATGTATGTATGATGCTCACCGATGTCTTTGTACTTTGCGCTTGCCTATTCAATTAAGATATTTAATTGAATACAGGGTGTTCGGTAGTCTTAAAAGCTAATTAGCTTATTAGAGGCATTTGCTGGTAATTACCCGAGCGGTCTGTTTAAATTGGACCGTAACGTAATCAAACAGAAGAGTTTCCCGTTCATTTGTCAATGTCGAGTTTGATCTAGATCTTTAGTTGTTACTATTTATGGTTTAAAATTAACTGCTGACCTAATTTTTCCCTCGGCCGAATAGTGTGTAATATATACTGAACATTCTGTAGACGCTTCATTTTGCATGTTTGTAATTAATAACGTACGATTATTAAGTAACGTATCAAGAGTCTACATTATATGTGTAATGTTAAGTATGACCAGAAAGATTTTAAAGAAATTTAAAATATCGCATATTTAACCTAAAAAATTATTCTTTATAGAAGTTTTGACGCGAAGTTATTGCACTCAGTCTGTAAATATATTAAGAACCTTAACATTCAAAGGATTCCTCTCCTTAACATCCGAGTCATCGCAATTGCTAATTAATTTGTTTGTTACAACTTTAAATTACCCAGTTATTTGCCTGACCATAATGAGAATGTCATTCACATATTAAATTTAGAATTTGTAAATTATGTTGTCATATACACTATGCTTGTCTATGACTACATGGACATTGACAAAAAGTTAAAATATTTAGTGAGTCAATGGACTTTCACACTGGCGGCAACCGCGTGTCACTGGCGCAAAGCATGTGTCGCCATTGAGCGCCGTACAAAAGCCGAAAAAACCGACAACTTAGCCTCACCTCGGATGATCGATTTCGGTACTTTTATTTTATAGATCTAACCCAGGTTATTTTGTATGGAATACAAGTGGTATATGTAATATAAGATGACCATCACCACGCTTAAAACCCATACATATTACGCGGTTAGCAGGAATGCGATCAGCCACGGTCGAAAATATGGTTGCAAATATAATTTTTGTTCGCAATAGGATGCGGCTCCGGGTCACAGAACACAATACTTTTACGAGAAGCACGCCAACTTCATCCTTTAAAAATAGGGCAGCAGAGTATATGCCCTAAAACTAATCGTACCGCGGGAAATTAGAATTATTAAAATCCCTAGTCCCCTGTATTAACATAAAGAAATTTTCAACTTGGTACTTAGAATGTATATTTCTGTAATGTGTTTTGTATAGAATGTAGTAGTTAGTTCTAACCCTGCTCCCGGCCGATCGCTCCGATCGGCGTTGACCCCTACAGCGGTCAGCCGTATAGTTCGTATACGCACTACGCGGACCTCTTAGTTTGCGGTTGCTGGCTACAGACAGCACGCCGCCCGAAAGGGGGGTAGGAAAACGACTTTATTTTCTCTTAGACTTTACTCAATTGGAGCTACGTATAAGATTTACAAAATACTTCTTCTACACGTTGTTATTCTGTTAACTTGTGGTATTTCTTGCTTCTGCGTTTCGACTGCCGTGTGGTGAGTGAGGTGCCGGTGGCCTAATCATGGACTATAATTAGTCTCATCCCTTACTAATAAGGAAAGGATGGAAAGGGGAAGAGTACTTCACGATGGAGGGGTCGAATAGGAAAAGAAAATAACCATTGACAATTAGCATCAATTTCGTTGCAAAGCTTCGAAAGCGTCAGCAATGTGAAAAGGTTTACATTTAGGTTAAAAATTTGTGTTAAATAAGCAAAACATCTATTATTAAAATTAGAAGATCAGCAAAGAGTATATTTTGATAATACAGTACATTTTGAAGGCGTCTTTTAGGTATTTTAGGGTAGATTATTCATTCAAGAGCCGTAAAAACATTTACGATACAAAATATGAGCACTGAAACAAAAAGTAATTCAGAATAAGTTATTTATTCGAGAACGCAGACAATGTGTCTGTAAATTTTAAATTTTATAACTTCGTTTGCAGCGGACGCACCTGAAATTGACAGGAACTTATTTGAAATATGTATTTGCTCTAAAGTGAAAATAATGAAATATCAGCACTTTGTAAATACTTAAATATTTTTACGTAAAACCAATACTTGTATGAATATTTGACTAAAGGTATAATAAATAATTTCCCTTCAAGTTGGCCTCAGCACTTTCATATCCAAAAAAAATCTGGATATATTTAATTTATTTATGAATTAAAGCCTAATAAAAAGCTTAAATAAGGTTGCAACAATCACAAAAGGGTTTCATGTAAGATTTATACATTTAATAATACTATTATAAATCCATGTTCTAATATTTTTTAAATCTATTATTAATTATAATTCAACCATTTAATATCATCATATAATTTTGAACTTAAATAAATATTACCTCTTCCCCGTAGTAGTTAGCCAATAGTGACACATTTTTACCCTGTCTAACCCATTTAATAATTGTTTTCTTTAATTTTGTATTCTATGCCAAATAATTTTCCAACATCAACTTTAATTTCCCTTTCTTTCTTATGCTCATCGTTTTTATAGCATAAGGAGCAAACGAACCGACAGTCACCTACTTACTATAAGTGATCACCGACGCACATGAACACCCGCTATACCAGAGAAACTGCAGATGCGTTGCCGGCTTTCAAGGAAGGAGTACCCTCGCGTCTTGAAGGTCCCTAAGTCGTATTGGTTTGGGAATACCGTTGGTGACAGATCATTCCACAACGCGGCTGTACGAGGCAGGAAATTACGCGAAAACCGCACAGTAGTAGAATGCCAATCATCAAGATGGTGCTCTGTGCTGGTGGTGGAGGAGGGTAGTTGGAGCTCTGTCGGTTGAGCGATTGCGAAACTCAGCAGAAGGAATTTTAACGATCTTTAGTACGTTACCAATCTAGCCAATAAAACTTTCCATTATATAACAAAACTAATATTTATTTCTTGATCTGTACTATTATTATAAAGAAAATAGATTTGATTGTTTGTTTCGGATAAACATAAGAACTACTCAACTACACTACAACAACGATTTTAAACTTACTAACTAACTCTTCACCAATAAAGATCTATTCTGGCAACGTTTTTTATTTATCTAAGCGAAGTTAGGTAATATTAGTATTCTTTAAAAATGTTTTCTTCATTAAAATAAAGCATGGTACATACAATGATAGGAGTTAAATGATCAATGGGAAAAATGGAATCCATTTTTAGCTAAAACCCAATCAGATGTTCTGAAGACTTCTGATGCATAAAATATATCAGAATGAGTACTAGCTCAGGGCTTCTTTAGCTCCAAGTCGCTGAATTATAATAACTTAATCATATACAGACCGTAAAATGAAATCATAAGCAGCGGCGCCCGCAAGAGCACTGTAAACTCTGCCTTTTATTAATGCTATAAAAAACTTATTTAGTTTCGCTCGTGTCTATCATTCTCGTTGGTTTTTACTGTGGAATATTCTACACTTGAACCGATCTGCTACGGAATAGATTTAGTCAAGCATAGTGCGTGTCGCCCTTCTTCAAGATTGACCGATGATACCTTGAAGACGGCGGATACTGGTGGCATGCGGAGCGATGTAAAAGATGAGATTTGACCGTTCGTGCTTTCCACATTTTGAAAAGTTAATACCCAGCGGTAATATAGCGGAGTGCTGATGTGGTTGACGTAACACATTTTTTACACGCCTTTATACATTTGTATGTTTGTATGTAATGAATTCTTAGGTCATAATTTTCATTAACTTCCATACGTCGGATTAATTTGACAATATATTTTAGATGACTTAGTTAGTTTTGGTTAGTCTTGTTCAGGATTATGAGGAAAAAAATATTTTATTTTAAGCTTGAAAATAACGCCATCTAGGTGCAAATTTAAGTAACAATAGATATTTTATATAGCGTGCACTAAGTATGACTTTTATCGTTTTTAAAACTATTATTAAGTATATTTGTTGTAGTATTAATTTATCAACTAACTAGTTGTTCATATATTGAGGGATGCACGATTAAGTTTTGTAAACTAACATATTATTTAAATTGATGTATTCAAATTAACACCGAGAGCTTATCTCATCTGTCTATTTAAAAGTTACCGTCTAGTTACTCTATTTATGAAAGTACTTAACAGAAACCCAAAGCACAATCCATCTTTCGACTTCAGCAACTGTCTGAACTTTCCCGCGCAGTTTTGCCCTCGGAGAATCAAAACTCGATGGTAAATTTAATGTAGCGAAACACTCAGTCACAACCACGCGCAAACTAAAAGGTCTTAATGTTTTCTTTACTTACAGTAAATTTCGCAATACAATGAATAGCTTTCAGAAAATAGTACTATGATATATAATCGGTATTCACTCCATTTATACTTTACATTAATGCCAAGATTGATTTGTTTTTATAAGACGTAAAGAATCATACGGGCAGCTGTGCTTTTAATTACAAGAAAAATACAAAAGTATATTGAGGCATGGAGGATACATAAACAAAATAACAATAAGAAAGAATAAAATAAAAATGTACTAAGTAGTGACCGTCGTCGAAGCGACTTGCAATGGCTGTTTATAGAAAGTAAAGGTTTTATCAATGGCGATTCTCTGCATAAGAAATGCCCAAACTATGGGTCGAATGTGGGCCCTACAGAAGCGAACAAGCCATCGACTGATGTCTGGCCAGCAGTGTTGTGTTATATCTACCCCTTTTTCTAGTACAGCGAAGAAGCTGGGTCCCAAGATAGGAAATCTTTTTATTCTACATGATTTTTGATATAGAAAAGGTATCGTGTCGTAATTTTTAAGTAATTGTGAACGAAAGAAGTTGTTCGCTGGTTATTAATAAAATCTTAGATGTTTTAATAATTTCTGCATGTTGCATATTTAGTGGTACTCGTCCACTAGTGGCTTCATATAAATGTTAGTACCGTAATAAAATTTAAATTTTCAAGCGCCAGTTTTGTGGGTCACTGGCAATAGTTTACGAGTTTGTTTTACGATCCAGTTTTGATTAAACCATTATTATTTAAAGGCTACATTCACAACAGCTTACGTATAACTTACTTTTAGTTCATTCGCTATTGATTAAAATGATTAACCATTTAAACTGCGAAGAATCATTGGAGATATGAATCCGCTATCTGAATGACGTTTTTAACCATGAGCCATCCTCGAGCCTATTAAACTTATGTAATATTTATAACGTTTGTCAAATTCGCTTACAAAATGACGTACACACCCGCTACGTTGGGTTATATCTTGCTTGCTGCTTGCTTGCTTTCCAGATTATTCTCGAAGTTTATTTTTTGATTCGGAATATTTATAATTAAGTCCAAAATAATTTAGACGAATAATAATAACATGTTATGTTGTGACACATGTGGAGTTTAAGGTTACAACCACCCACAGTCACAATCGCTCTTCAATGTATACTAATGTAATGTGTAATAATACAGACGCACCCGTCAATTTTTATGTAAATAATAGATATATTTTGAGATACAGACTAACTTTGATGGAAATGTGAATAACAAATGATATTAATATAACCAGAAATTGTCACACAAAGATCACGTTTTTATCCTTACCCCTTTTGGGAGCATTACTTTACGGCTTCTTGAACACAATCCATCTTATCAAGTTTGCCGAGCGCGAACTTTGACAACGAGTTCGACCCTCACAGAGTCGAAGCTCGACGTCGAGTGTAAATAAACCGACAAGTCAATCAATCAAAGTCGACTGATTATTATTATCATAAAATGGGCTAATTAAATTTATTTCTTTTCCTTTTACACTGAACGAGCTGCTTGTCCCTGGCGTCGCCCGGATGAATTTCATTGTCGCACGTTATGAAAAAAATAGTTAATGTTACTTCTGAGTAGTGAAGTTTATTCACTGGTGAAATCGTATTAAAATTAGCTCAGTAATTTCATAGCATAGGTTTAGTAGCCTTTAATTGTTCGTCCTAATCTATGTATTTGTCAAGCATCGGAAGTGGCAAATATGTGCCAGTAACCTAGATTTCTTTTCTCCCTGCCCTTTTAGCGTCTTTGCACATTACGTCTTTTGCGTGATCGATTTTACGCGATCAAAAACGCGGGTACACTGCGCGCTTGTGGGGATACAAAGTCACAACGCTTCGACGGTCTTGCGTTCGTTAGGCGATTGCTAGGCGACCTACTTGAGTTCAAGTCGCGTCTTCCGCGTGTACAAAAACGTCGTGTGAAAGGCCCTTCTGTATGTCGGCACAGTGCGACCGTAGTCCATACTGTATAGGTTTCGGCTAAAGTTTTTACGGCCGGGATATTATAATTCATTATCCTAACTCTAATTACTATTTCATTTATATATTAAAATATTAGCTGGTAGTGTATTTAATTTTTTTGTAGCTTATCTCGTATAACGACTTGGAATTAAAGATAAATATCAAAGGTATTAATTGGTTTGGCAACCTTCACTAGGTTTTGTTTTTATATCCGGCGCGAAGTGTTTTTCGGAGATAGGTTACCTCATGTTATTTTCTGTTGGTCGTTCTAAAATAGAGACACAAAAACGATGTGTCGGACATCCTATCTTTGTCCTATAACCATAATATAATCCACCCCAAAAATGATATCATCACTGAACCTAAATTGGCAAAAAGCATTAAGCTTATTTTGTCACTGCAGCGAAATGTAATCTGCGTTGTGTTGTCTGTGAGCATTGATTGCTTAAATAACAAAGGAGAAACGGACTGAATTAAAAAAGTTTTAATGTTAACTTTAAACCAATTAACCTCTTAAGTTGGAAAAAGCGGTTGTTTACTTTGTCCGGACAAAGCAGGAGAATGAACTAACTGTTAAAAAAAACAAACTCAGAGGACAAGTAAGTTAAAAACAACTGGTTAATTGATTAAAATGTTTTCACTTATTTATTTAGGTTTAAACCTCAATTTAGTGTAGAAAGATACTTATTGTTCGATCTGATCAAGATGTCAACGATAAATGAAGGAATTTTAAACAATTGTAACTATTTTTCTTAGTTCTGTAGGTGTTGATTGACAGATTATGGGAATAGATATCTCAAAAAATGCTAGCAATGCGCCAACTTAAAAGTATGCGTATTTAGTCCACAAAAAATAGCTAGGATAAGAACTCACAGAGCGATTGTCACTGGCACCCGCTGCGTTTGCGTGCCCGCGGCTTTTGTAGAATGCGGATATGTATGTAAGAATGGTACGCATTTTAACGACGCGTTTTACAACGTGTGCGATTGTTTGCAGAAGCTAAGAACTAGTAGAATTGCGGGCGAACTCATCAAACAATAATATTGATCGTAACTAACCGCACGTGTTGCCTTAATCTCCCGTCAAGTTTGCGGACGAAGACCGCAACTGCGACGACCGCGTAACCGAACTGAATCCCGGTTTCGAGAGTTTAACAATAAAACCGCGGGCCCGCAACCGCGGCGGGAGCAGGTGAAAATCACTCTGTGAGTTCTTATACTTATTATCCAGGGATTGACGTAACAAGGCTGAGCGTGTTTCATGATATTTCATTTATTCTCACAAACAGTACATACCTAGCCTACCTGTTTGACTTTGACAAATGATAGTAAAAATTCAGGGCAAGTTCTAATAGTAATTAATATACGTGTACTAATTATAATAGGAAGTAATTTTGGAGCAGCAAGAATTAAAAATTAATAAAACAGCACATCAGAAAAGTAACAATTAATAAAATTATTTCATGTTTCAAAATACTGTCGCTGTTTTTTTTATTTAAAAACTTACGGCCGTAAACGGTTCGGATTTGGACGGATAACATAAACCTGTTTTTAAGGAATAGTATTTAATACGCCTACAAATAAAGATGTGGACATACCTAAAGATTTCAAACATAAAACTGAATGCCTTAGCCTTAAGAAAAAGATATGTATTGTTTTTTTACTTGCCTATTACGGCCTATGGGCTGAAAGCACCATAAATGAAAATTGCCTCAATAAAGCTTTTTAAATAAATCTTGTACTATTCCTCAGCTCTAACAGTATTGCAGAGGTAGAGCCCGCAACAACAACACCTGTTGCACGAATGGGCTGGCTTGACTGGTGAAATACCATGATCTCGCTGAAGGCAGGCGGTAGTACTAAGTGAGCAAGTGGTAGTAAGTATTGTGTTTTCTGAGCGACAAGTGAGGTGCCGGAGACCTAATTTCAGCTGTTCCCCTTCCCATCCTTTCCTTATATGAATAGGAAGGGTAGGTGAAAAGGATTGAACGGTGAGGGGATGGATGGGGATTTCCACCTATCCCCCTATCTATTTATTTGTTGCAGATGCTTATGGGTAGCGATTTCTAAAGATTAGACGACCCGTTTGCTCATTTGCTAAATTGTTTCATAAAAAAAGCTAACTCAATAAACAAAATGTCTACGAAGTAGAAAAACTCACATTAATGTCAGATGCCAAAAGTTCCTATAAAACCGATTTTTTATAAGTATTTTGTTGAACCGGTACGTAGAAACGAAACCTTAATTTGTTCAATTTATGACTATAAGTTACGTATTTTATGTACAATACTAGCGTAACAAATAAAACAACAAATGATAGCCTAAAATCGCTGACATAAGAGCTGTCTATTGGTGAAAGATTTTTTAAATCGGTTCACTGCTCTTTGAGTTACAAACAAATAAACAATAGCATTTTTCTTCATAATATATGTCTAGCTAGTACAATTCAATAGTTAGTTTTTGCAGTCTAGTAAATTTAATTTGGCAATGGTATTTTTTACGATCCGGTAGAATCAATTGCTGGTTGAAATTTACATTCACTAAATAAATACTATACTAGTTTTTTTATATGACTTAACTAACTTGTTGTATTCTTCTCTCGCAGAAGGACCATGGTGACCAGTGTCGATAAGCAGTAAACATTACTGTGTGCCATTGTGGAGAGCATTCTAGCTAGAGAATTTACTTGACCGACAAGGTATGTTTAATTGTCTGTATTGAAAACACGTAACACACAGTAACTCGCTTTTTAGCACTTATCTCAAAAAAAACAACCACAACAAAGAGAATATGCAAACATAAAAATGTCATTAGCAATTTAAACTCACTCCTAAACTAATTACGCGAGCGCCTCAACTTTCAATTCTAAAATTCAATGACCCACAACCTACATAGCTTTACCGCGTGGGACAGTATACCTTCGTAATCGCTACGCGCACAGGTAATTACAGGGACTATTCCCAACAGGCCTAATCGTAAATAGGCTAAAAACGTCATTAAAACAATTTGCCTCCCCTGACACGCCATCAATCGCAAACACGCCAGGGGTTCTAAACCCGTAGGTTGGAACAACTCAAGGGCACGAGTGCGACCGACAGTTTTACAGCCCTGCTTAAAGAATTGCGCATTTATTATTTTTATTCGCCACGCACCATTATAGGTATGTTTTTTCGGTTCGCTGATATCTTGTATTGAGTATGAAAAAGCCATTTTGGAAAAATATGTGTCCACAAATTCGTGTTTACTGGAATCGTAATGTTATTTTCGGAGTTGGACACAATAGACATTGTATTGAATCATTTCATTCAGTTTAAGATTTACTGATGAGAAATTGAATAGTATTTATGTTGTTAGCATTGTAAATTTAT
The DNA here is from genome assembly GCA_029849275.1 of Papilio elwesi. Classification (NCBI taxonomy): domain Eukaryota; kingdom Metazoa; phylum Arthropoda; class Insecta; order Lepidoptera; family Papilionidae; genus Papilio; species Papilio elwesi. Next base: position 3,739,082 of record CM056709.1, read on the forward strand.
TTCAGCATGCTTATTTAGTTCAACATACATATATTGGTATGCATAATTTGCCTGATAAATTCATAAAGAAAAATTGAAATTTAAAATCAAATGTCAGATTTGGACAAAAACTACGACGATTAGGATAAATGGCGACTATGAATTCACGAAAAATCTTAAGGAAGGATTCTACAAAAAGCCGAAGTAAGGTATGTTCTATCCACAATATGTGCCAATTTTCTCTGCGATCGGTCAAACTGTGTGGATTTCGTATCGCAAAACATGCATTTTTACATTTATCTTTTTTATTTATTATTTGCTTACATTTATCATCAGGTCAATTTGATTAAATAAAAAAATGTTTTTGAAATAAAGGTTAACCTCATTATGTCTTTTAAAATAAATAATGGCGGGGAAACCCGAAAGGTCACTAATTGTGTTACACAGCGGGAGAGAAATCCAGGCTTAACAAGTAATAAGGCGTATAAACTCAGCCGCGGCATAAATTGTTTTTATTGAGGATAAAACAATGTTAAAATCCGCTGTAATTTTGAAAACAATTTAAAAAAAATGTTTAAGAGACAGTTACCTAAAACTCTCCATAGATGCACGTATTTGGACTTGTGATAAAGGAGTACATTTTTTCGTGGAGAAATGTCTAGGCATACGCACACTCCAGGGTAGAAGGGTAGTTATGTCGGATACACATCGACTAAAACCCCACGGCCTCCCCTCTTGCCGCCGGTACATACCGGCCGGACATTCATTAACTCTTTACGAATCTCGTCTCTGCTGATTCCTGCTATGATGCGCGCAGGAGAACCATTTTTTATAATTTAACATCCAAGTTCCAATTATGGGAATTGAAAAAAGAAAAGAAAATCGAAAAAGGGGGTGTGGCACACTCTCCTTCGACGCCAAGCTCTGCGACTGCACGACACTCATTTCACAAATACCACTGAAAATTGTGTTATATATCATATATTAACTTATAGAGCATAAAAAGTTAGAGTAAAACATAAAAAGGTTCCTATTTGTTCAGAACAGAGGCAAACTTCGTTCAACAAAGTATTACACCGATTTCACGAATGGAAATAGTTAACAGCGTGCCATCAACAATCCGGGAGTGTTTTCCCTCCCCGTTGCCTTCGTGCCCTCCGCTACCCCTCCCGTACAAGTTTCCCCGGAGGGAATGGGATATGAAGAATGGAGCGGGAAGGATAAATCATTTACAGACCAACGCGCCGATTTAGCCGAAGCCACTTTGAATTCAAGGTTGCATGAATTTTTTTCCATAGTACGCATGGTTTCATTTTTGTTCGTTCAATTTTATTATGAGACACAGTTAGCTAAAGTAATAACATGTTATGGCCCTGTTAAGAGAAGTAGGTAAAAGTTTTAGAATTAAATTTTACATTTTTGCCTACATGGTTAGCGTAGCATTGATCTATTATTCTTCTGAGGAGTTGCCTTTGCTTTTCAATTAAATATTTTAACGTCCATACTCCTACTTCATCATCAGATACTCGAGTAGAAGGCTTCCATCCTTGTTAGGAGTATTTACTACTCCTTCGGAATTCAACTAGTCAAGAGAATTTTCTGTGAGAGTGAAAAATCTTTTATTAAGAAATGTTCATTATTAAGTTATTCACTTTTAATAATGAATTATTAAGTACATATTGCCTGTTAAGAAATGTTCTTATCAGGACAATGGGGTCGAGACAGCTCGCTTAATGTATCAGAGATTTATTCAATAGTATTCCGCTGAAACTGTAGATTATATATCTATCTATATCCTATGCGATGACTGGAACCGTCGTCTAGACAGGATACAGAATACAGTTATCAACTTTTCCGCCAAAATTTATTACCTAGCCATACTAAAAGGGATTTCGCTTTCATGATAATGTGTGTGAGGAAAATAGTTTATTTAAAAATCAAACCCGAGCTTAAAATAACCAACTAAAATTAAGTTTGTTTTTTTTTCTATATCTCCTATTCTAAAATTAACTTAAGTTGACCTGACCTCGTATGTGTAATCGTGGATCATTGAATAGTCACTAATAATTTACTCGGCGAACGTTGTTCGGTTCCTTTGAAGTACTTAATATAGTCACCGCTGTTTACCAACTGCGTCAAATATTGACTCGAGTCAGCCTTTAGCTTGACCAATGCGATGTCTTGCCTTTGATAGCGGAATAGGTTCAGTTTGTTAGTTTACAAGGTACTAAACCTTCCACTGGAGTTACTTTACGGTTTGCAATACGTAAATAGTGAGATTCTCTGAGATCCAACTCAGGATTTGATCCTTCGAAAACAACTTTACAAACGGGTGGTTAAAGTTCGATTTTACGCGTATTTATCTGCGAATTATTGAATAATTTAAAATTTCTCATTAGAAATATGTTTAAGCAAAACCAGCAAGTTGCTTTTTCTTAAACTGATATTTTCTAGGAAACATGTTTCGATACGTACATGTTTTAAAAATGTTTCCAATGTTGAATGGCGAATTTAAGCCCACGACCGTATGTTTTGCAGTCCATTACCCAAACCATTACTTTAATGGCACTTTGACGGTCTGTATGTCATGGTAATACTTTTACGAAAGATACACATTAAAAGCATATATTCCGTCCATTATTAAATTCGATGGAAGCAATCAAAACACGATGTCATTCCGCTCGTCATCACGGACTCGGCGTAAAAATGCCGACGTCGACAATCGAAAAAAAAAACAATTTTTCGGACGAAGACGCTTCTTCACGCCTCTCCCGCCAAATCCTCTGTCAACTGTCATGCTCGGCGTCAGTTCGTTTGCACCGAATATTACTTTTTGATAGGAAACAATTGCTGTACGTTGTATTTATTTTACGCACATTTTGTTTCACATTATCGGAGGCTGTGAGGATTTGTCAGTCTTTCCTGTTTTTATTACACGACAAGAAAAATATTAATACTGCCCTATATGTTTTCAACGTGTAAAATATAGGGTATATATATGGTAAGTCATATGATTTTTTTAGCTAATTCAATATGTATATTTAACAATTTTAGGCGGTACTAGTTCCGCCCTTCAGCGGTCTAGAAACGGGCCGAAGTCCGCCCGTACTGTTGATCTTTAATTAATAAAATACATGGACTACAGGTAAAAAACAATATGATAATTAAAGCTATTCGCTCTTTTGGTATGACTCAACATGGAATAAACAAAGCAAGGTCATACATAATAAACTCTTGTGTATTATCGGCGGCGGAGAGATCAAGGAACCAATAACACTAAATCATACTTCACAGTGACAGTAGCAGGTCAACTGCAATAATGATACCGCAGGCGGAATCCATTCCGCGAAACCATTTTATAATTACCCACGCACACATATATCCAAACATGAACCATAATCACACGCAATTAAATCCTTTTTTGAATAACAGCTAGTTGTTCTGCTACAACCATCCTGACAATGCTTGATGATATCCAGAACAGCGATTCCGATCGTCCAGTATTACAAGGTCTGAGCCGTCTATGGAAGTACGCGGAATATGTTTGTAAATAGAATGGATTGTGGGAGGTGCGGATGTCAAGGGTACTGGTTGCCGACACTGACCACCCGTAGAGATCGCACAGCTTAACTTCGGACCTGAGTCATCGATGAATCCAAATGAGATGTCATTGAGAGTATTGCCGTGTGAATCAACGTCGCGTTTGAGATCTTATTATTCATAATCTTGGTCTCAAACTTGTCATCGTACTCAAAATTTGACGATGACAAATGATTACGTACGGCAATGTTTGATGGTAAACTTATACCGCCCCCAGGAATCACATTGTCCAGGATTCAAGATTCTTAAGTTTTTTGTTTTCTTTCTTTTTCAATACTATGTTGCGATAGTCACGCGGACACAGTAAGTCAATTAATGATTCGAATAGCCTATGGAGGTAACCTATGGAGGAGCCATTACATCGTGCAATACAGTAATGAAATTTCCTACTCGTTTATCACACTTAAATGTTAATCCACAAACTACTTGTTTTATTGTTTTTTTTTTCATTTTTCATATTGCTTTTTTTTTCAAAGTTAATCGGAGCATATATATAATCGGAGAAACGCAAGCTAAAATGCTAGTCATAAATACCACCACTTTAATGAATGGAAAGAATTTAATAGTAATTCAGTGGTATTTGTAATGAACATACTCGCCGTAAATTACCCTAATGACCGTGGTATATTTCAAAGAAATTTAAATTTTATAGTTCATATCGAGGTTTTGAAACTGTAATGAAAATGCAAGAACAAGAAAGCGCCGGTGTCAAACTATTAAACCGGGTCACGCCATCTAGCAGCCAATGGGAGTCACGCCGCGCTACCCTTAACACGATTTTCTTTATTTTTGCTACGTTAATATCGAATATTACTAGAATAATTTCGAAACTTAAAATTGATAGATTTCATTTAACAAATCAAAACCAAACGTTCACAAAATTTAGATTAAAATATAGAAAAAAATAGAAATCCCGTTACCAACTTAAGTCTTAGTCTAGGTGCTAGGTACGTAGTAGGTCAGCTATTACGAAATTACGAAAGGAATTTACAGCAAAGTAATGTATATTCACAATGGGTTAATGAAAATGATTGTACAAAGAAAATAAATTATTATTATTATTATTTAGAATCAAAAGGATTTGAAAAAAGTTTCCGGCGTCAGCAATTTTTTTTTGTGACTGAATGGTCGCTGTTTGCCTTGAGCAGGCATTTACAGCTACACCTACCAGCTACCAGGCTCGAGGCGGCAGGACGTAGAGAGCCTAAGCCTCTGTCGTCAGCAAATCCACCCAATTACCATGTGTACCATGACTACAAAAGTGAGAGAGAGGGTAGTCTGTTTCTAAACTAATGCGTCATTATTTTGGACCACTTGTCGACACTGGTTGTGGTCAAGCAGTAATTTATCTATTATAAAAAGCTCAATACGGCCTACACACACGCTATAAAACTCTAAAAGAAACACCTTCCTTTCTAAAGGAAACACTCAACTTTTGATCCAAATGTTCCACTTATGATTAAACCATTCATTATTTCGAGGTTTAGATCGAGTACCTTTAGTAGTGGTAGCTACTAGTGGTAGCTTCGGAACAATGCCATCGAAACAATTGACTTGTTTCCCGGAATAGCGATTGAATCATTACATTTTTAATGCAAACCTCTAACCAGTGCGCTGACTGCACTCGATTATAGATAGTACTCTTAAAACATATGTTTCACCTGACACGCGATGTTGGAAAGTTGAAGCGAACTACGAGTTTGTATGACATACACACGTATACACGACTTACAATTAATTTATATTCTAACTTCTTATCCTTTGAAGTAACATTTTTTTTAATCCGACTTTGTTTCACACCTAAGTGATTTTGTTTGCTGCCTTCGAAGTGCCTATAATTTAAAAAAAACATATTGAATAGTAAATTGTGTGTGTTTACCTACATTACTTTTAACCATTCCATCTGAGCGTATGTTTGTGCTAGGTACTATTCCAATGGCGTATTTATACTTACAACCTTCGCTGTTCATTCGAAAGGGATTCCCCTTACCATTTAACTAATAGCGCTTCTTGTATAATAATTCTTAATAATAAAAAATATTTTTGGGATCGTAATGCGGAATGGGGGGGGGGGACACTAGTAGTTTTCGGGATGAAATACAATTAGTCATGTTTTACGTTTCAATTTTTAAATTAATTGATTAAAATCGTTTTATTAGTATTATGTTATATTTATACAGTTTCATTTCACCAATAAACATAGATGAACAAAACCCATGGTTTAATGATAGCCATCAAACCTTAAAACGAAGAAGGAGAGATTTGTTAATAACATTTTACACAATAATATAACTTTTTAATTATTATTAAAAAAAATACTTAAAACTAAGACAATCCTATTGAATAGTTAAAGCCTTAAGCAAGGTGAAATCGCTTAAGGCAAATAAAACTGGCTCGGACTTGTCTAGATGCAGTATGAAATAAAACCCCCTCGTTAGTATACAATGTGTGGCTCATTAGCAACACCGCCGGCTCCAACAGGTTCCAGGCGTCGATGTTTTACGATTTCGAAATAACCGCCCTAAAACTTGGCAACATTGATTTTTATAATCCAATCTAGTGAAGTTAAGCACACCCTATCGATATTGGGTTATTAAGTTAAATGTTATTCGGCATATAACATTGTATGTACAGTCGGGGTACGAAAACCTTCGTCAGTTTTCAAATTCATTCCTCTCCGCTTATCTCGTGTACTTACTTAAAATCTGAATGAACAAGTGTTCAGCCAAGCACTAGGTGCAGAGCTCCGATTTTTGGCCATGTATCAGTATATCTCTAAGTGATATTGATTGTACTATACTTATATAAGCAAAAAAATATTACAAAGTTAAAACAGGACACCTTAACACACAGTGGCTGCCCTCATACATGTCTATCATCAACCGATACTCTTAATATTGGACTTTTATGTAATCGTAGACTATTTAGTATTGACGCTGCTATTTTTATTGATATAAATATACGATATATTTACGTTTTATCTTATTCCAATACAAACTGGAACACAGTATAATATCCGCCGGCTTTATATACATACAAAAACAAGAATAAAATTAATTTATCGATATATCTCTTGAGCCACTAATTCCATCACTATCCCAATTGAGTTATCAGAGCTTTCAAGTGCTTATAGAGCTGTATACTTGGCAGTTGTTACAAGCGATTTCCGTGTAAAGTAATAAAGTTAGAGATTGCGATATAATACATAAATGTATAAGTAAGCGTGGTGTACATATAAGCATTCCAGACTGAAAGTAAATTAAATTATTTTAGAATAAATTGCCCCTAAGGGAGTGTGTAGATATAACATATTCGAGATTTTCTACCTTGTACAGTGCTGCTACTGGCTAATGAAACGGGAGTCGAAGCGGAGATTTCTGTACATCCTCGAGCGTGTCAGATTTACATATCAGGGGTACCTTAGACCCTCTGTACTTACACAAGTCAATCATTTATGTAGAGTCGCACGCTTAGGGTATCCCATTGAATTTTTAAAAATCGATCATCGGACATACTCGAGCGCGTCATATTCAGATGGCGGGGGTAGTTTGCTAATAACTGTGCAATAATCAGTGGATTTGTGCGCGACGCAAAGGAGTACGGGGATCACAAACTTGTTAAACAAAACCGTCACATGGACGTCCTCGAGCGCGGAAGACTGTAAACCCTTTCCCCACTGCTAGAAGTAAAAATGGCACACGCTGAGCTTGCTAGTCATTAGTTGCTAAGCAAAGTATTAAGACTTTTTATAAAGTTATAAAAAAGATTACAATAAATTAGTTTAAATTAATTTACTTTAGCTCAGGCTTCGCAAGGGTAGTTTCTCCCTACAAACGTTCATCTTCTACTTAAGGTAATCGGTACTGTCAAACGACTGACAGTTATGCCAAAAGGTTACGTACGTACGTACGTATTAGAAAAGGTAATATGGTCTTTAAATTTCATAATTTTCCGCGCAACTTTCTTATTTTGTTCTTTCATAGGGAAGGTCTTTCCAGACAATAACAACACACAAAGAATTAGCGATATCGGTCGGTATATATATATATATATATATATATATATATATATATGTTTATTAATGTCAATATACGTGTATATCCAGCCTTAAGAGTATGGTCAAACTGACGTAATAATTGACGCAAACGACTTATTTAGACATTGACCAGAGGAACGTGAGACGGAAATTCCCGCAGCCGAGGGAATGCTGTCAATATCGGGACAGCTGCTCTGAATAACAACAGCCCTGAAGAGAGTTATTTACATTTTTACGCCGCCTCTGCCCCCGACTGTCCGACATAGAAATGCGAAAAGATCTATGCTGTATAATTAAATTTACTATTTATCTTCTTAATTTCTTCACGCTTCTTCATTCTAAGATTTCTTTGATCATTGCTTGCGCTTAGATTGTTTTATAAAGCACTAGCTAGCGTTTGACCACAATCGCACCTGATGTTAGTTAGACATAAGCGAGAGATGGCGCACTACTATTAATAGTTTAACATACATTATAGTCGGAAAACAGTCACATGTAACTTGTTTCAATACTTGGTTGTAAGCACAATAAACGAAAATATAAATCACTTTGCTCAAACGCAATGTAATCAACAAAAAATAAGCAATAAATTAAGCAAATTAAATCTCCTGCGCTAATAAGCAGTTTATTGATTTATTTTTAATTTTACCAAGTTGATGGTTTAATTGTGGTATCGCGTCTCCACACATAATTTCTTATTAGCTAAATTCAATTAATTAAATCAATGTATTAAAGTAATGTGATCACTTAACTATACATCTATATATCCACTTTAACTATTATATTTAAAATATTTTCTTCTATTGTTTTTTTATATTAATATATTTTGTTTCTATTTTTTCTATTGTCAGCTAAAGTTGCATGTTCCCTTATTATCGCGTTATATACAATAAAAGTCTCACGGATGTCAATAATGGCCACCAGAGAATACTTCCTTTGAGAAAACTTAGTAGAAAACTAGCTAACTGGTCTCTTCGTGGAAGAGCTAGTAGTAGTACAATTATGTGCGTGGTTAAAAACCAATAATTCTGTTCGGTAATCATAACCCTAACATCAATGGTCACTGGAATACCCCAAGGGGCTTAATGACAATAATTGTGCTAAAAAAAACTCTAACGGTTAGATGTCTTCGAAAAGAGAATGGGTAACAGATGGTACCGAAAGTTCTAGTGCAAAAGCACATTTTAATCGTGGTAGAGCCCACAACAACAATATGGCCGTTGTTGTTGCGAACACGAATGTACTGGCTCAACCGGTAAAATACCACGATCTCACAGAAGATGAACGGCGTGGGGTAGAAGTTTTCTGCGTTTCGTCTGATGAGTGAGGTACCACAAGCCTAATTTTAGTCCTACCTAGTACATAGGTACCCATAGGGGTAGCGGTCACTTGATATCAGGTGAAACGCTTCTTGATTCTAGACGAGAATATTAAGGATATAGTAACTATGATCACTTCTCTAGCTTTTATGCAACATATGTATTTTACTTTTTAATAAACAACGGGATTCATTAGCACATCTCGTCCGCGATCGGGAGTACTCAACTAGACGTAGTGTTGCCGCTTTTATATTTTCATTTGTAAAAATTCTATTGTAGCTCTTCCCGGCCAGACGATTTCAATTACCTACAGAGGCGGGCGGCGGGCGCTGATAAGTCTACGGCTGCCATTTATAATTCCCTTTTTTAAAACACTCTATTAAGGTTTTACATTTGGTATTAAATAAAATTGATCGCTTTAATGTTTTGTGTATTAAATGCTAACTCATTTGTTATGTTGTGTTGGACTTCACATTTTAAGTATTTTGGAGGAGATAGAATTGATAATAGCTCAGTTCAATTCAACAAAAATGATCTTGTACGTTAATAACATTTCACCGTATATATATCTTCGATAGTCCGAATCTTTCATTTCACATTTTAATTAAGAATTTACCAGATAAATGTAAAACTTAATTGCATAAAACGAAGCGTCAGTAGTTAGAAACGATAATAGTTACGAGGACAGACATCGAAACAAAAGGTCATGAATGCGAATCCGACGTTTGCCCATTGTCATGAACGTTCGTAGACGAGACAGTTTAAAGATTTGGCAATGGCCTATAACATATAGAAATAAAATGATTTCAAAATGTCTCTTGTGGCAAGCATTCGCACATACTTCAGTATGTATTTATGTGGGAGCAATAAAGTAGGGGGAGGCGGTTCGGCGCGTTGTTAACAGGGCCGGTGTTTCGCGGTAGGAATATTAAGAACCTTCACCTTTAAGGTCGCCTATAAATTTACTTAGCATCCTAGGAACGCGCTTTAGTAAATAAATGAATTTACGGCAACCGATAAACATTTCAAGGCGTACCTTCTTTTACTAAGACATTAAAAAAATAACACTTACTTTTCTATCGCAAGTCAAAGTTGAACCTACATAAATAAATAAATATCCGCTCACGCCCGTAACCCAGAGGGGTAGGCAGAGATCATGGATTTCCATTTGGCGCGATCCTGGCACACCTCTCTCGCTTCTTCCACATTCATACATCTACGCATGCATGCTCGTCGGTTATGGGTGCTCCTTATATCGCCCTTTTTTAGTAAGTCATTAATCTGATCGATATAAGTTCTCCTAGGGCGTCCCCTACCAACACTGCCACTCACTTTTGCAACATAAATTTGTTTTGTTATTCTCTCTTCATTCATCCTTTGAACATGCCCGAACCACCGAAGCATACCTTTCTCAATTCTAGTCACAACATCCACCTTTAAGCCACACTTTTCCCTTATAACGCTATTTTTAACCCTATCATTCAAAGTCACGCCTAACATACTTCTTAAGGATCGCATCTCAACGGCATTAACTCTACTAGCATGCTTTTCCTGCCAAACCCAGCTCTCACTTCCATACATTAAAGTGGGGACTAGTACAGCATTGTGTATTGCCAGACGAGCCTTCATAGACACATTCTGACTCCTCACTACTGTACCTATAGCCCCATTCATTTTATTTCCCGCACTCACTCGTCGTTCAAAATCTTTAACATGCCTACCATCTCTACTAAACATACACCCCAAATACACGAACTCTTCCACCTGTTCCACTACATTTCCGTTAACCTTTATTTCAATTACTGTCTTACTTTGTTCTCTTTCAAACACCATTACTTTCGTCTTATCCACATTCATCTTCATACCTTTACCATCTAGTGAATCATTCACTACATTCAGCATAAGTTGTAAGTCCTCCGCTGATGACGCAAACACAACCTGGTCATCAGCGTACAAGAGACATTTTACAACAAATTACCCATTCTTAATCCACAATCTTCGTCTTTCAAAGATTTCAAACAATCATCCATAAAGAGATTAAACAGCCACGGGGAGGCTACACAGCCCTGTCTTACACCTTTATTGATGCTAAACCAGTCTGAGTAGGCCCCGTTTATCCTAACGCAAGCAGTAGAATCTTTATAAAGAGACTTTATCGCTTGTATTAGATCACTGTTCAATCCAAACTCAACCAAGGTTGACCACAGATCATCTCTTTTAACTTTATCATAGGCCTTTTCTAGATCTACGAAGGCGCAGAAAACTTTTTGGTTTAGAGCCAAAAACTTTTCTATGATCATACGTAAAGAAAAGATCTGATCCATGCAACCCATTCCTTTCCTAAAGCCAGCTTGCACATCCCACATTCTTTCTTCTGTTTCTTTCATGACTCTTTCAATCAGTACTTTAGCATACAGTTTTCCCACAATGCTGAGAAGGCTGATTCCTCGGTAATTCTTACAGTCATGCTGTGAACCTTTCCCTTTATACAAAGGGACGATAACGGCTTTACACCAATCTTCCGGTACTAGGCCATGTCTCCAACATATATTGAAAAAGACCCACAGCAGGCTTGCAACTAAACCTTCACCAGCTCTCAGCATTTCGAGAGAAATCCTGTCATACCCGGGTGCTTTACCCAATTTCATTCTTTTTATCGCAATCACAATCTCATTCAAACTTATCTCACTTTCCAACTCCTTTTCTTCATGAGTATATGCCGAGTTTGATGCTGATGCCTCCTCACATTCAAACAAACTTACAAAATATCCCTTCCATCTCTTCAGAATTGCTACTTCATCATTCAGAAGGTCCCCATTCGCATCACGAACAACATTCATTCTCGATTGTACTGACCTGCCTCTGGCATTTTTGACGTATTTCCAAAACATTTTCACGTTTGCGTGAAAATCGTCAGACAATCTTTTTTCATCCCTCTCCTTCCTTTCTTGCTTTTTTCTATTTACTATCTCTTTCACTCTCTTCCTCAAACAACGGAATCGTGACTCAATCCTTTCGATATCCTCATTCGTACAGTCTGATTGCCTGGCTTTAGCTGCCAGTAAATCGAGCCATGCTTTCTTCTTCGCATTCACTTCTATTCTAACTTCATTATCCCACCACACTGTGTTGGCTTTCCTTGCTTCCTTCCTCTTGCTTATTCCACATACTTCGGTGGCAGCTTCGACTATTCCATTCTTTATCCTTCCCCAAACATTCTCAACGTTCATTTCTTTCAAATTCCTTTCATTCAACTCACTAAATTTTTCTTCCAAGCACCGTAAATATTTTTCTTTCACACAATCATCTTGCAACAGTTCTACTTTAATACGTTCTACCGGGGTAGTAGATGCAGGTGTTCGGTGGCGCCAACGCTTGAACAAACCCTTTACCCGGCATATCACCAGATAATGGTCAGTTCCAACGTTGGAACCCCGATAAGCCCTCGTATTTACTACCGCGCTTTTCAGTCTTTCATCCACAATTACAAAATCAATTATGCTTCTGTCTTGCCCTCTTTCCCATGTATACATATGAATCTTCTTGTGGCAAAACAAAGTATTTGCCACAACAAGATTCTTTTCCAGGCACACTGCGAGAAGACTTTCGCCATTCTCATTGACACATTCATCACCATACGCTCCCAGTGCACTTTCATATCCTGCCCTTTTTACACCAACCCTTCCATTAAAATCTCCTAACATAATTATCCTTTCATTTGTCCTACTATTCTCTAACGTTTCTCTTACATTCTCCCAAAACTCCTCTCGGATATTAGTGGGGTTTGACATGTCTGGGGCATAAACTCCCACAACAAACAGTCTATGTAACCCCACTTTTAGCCGGAGCCAGAGGAGTCGTGGATTTACGCATTCAAAATCTTTCACACATCTACTCATCCTTTCTGAAAGAATAATCCCTACACCTTGACAAGCTCTCTCGCACTCGTCAACACCTGACCAGTACGAGGTAAGCGTGCCATGTGTGGTAATACCCTTTCCCTTTCCCTTTCTCTTTGTCTCACTTACACACAACACGTCTACACCCCTGGCATTCACTAACTCACAAACTTCATCAATTTTGACACTCAATCCTCCACAAATATTCAGGGTGGCCAAACGGGCCTCCGCAATCCACATATCGCCTCTCCGGGAGACGGAGCGTGACGGGTGGCGAGCCGCGTCGCCGACTTGTCTCCCGGAGTCCATATAATCTTATAAATAACTTAAATAATTCTATACATTAATATAAAACTATCTACAACTATAAAATTTCAAAAACACGTGCACTTTATTAAAGTTTTTTTTCCGACTCGCCGTTACTCGCGCTAGTATGTATCACTGACCGGCATTCATTTCTTCTGCGTTTGTTTTTCGCCTCCATGCAATTTCTCCAGATTTTCTCCTATGTCTTATTGCTTTTCCAGTTTATTCCTGTTGTTTTGGATCGATCAAATTCCGAATGATAGCTCCACATGTGGTAGATAATCACCACATAATAAATTTATATCACCTTGTGAGCTATTTACATAATTTGTAGTAACATCCTGTCGTTGTCAATAAATGAGCAATTTGAAAATGTGTCAATAATCCATATCGCACAGCGTCTTTAGGAGCCTCCTGGTCGCAGGGACTGATTCAATTTTTTTTAAAGATATTTGGTATAATATTAACAAACTAACAATATTAGAAATTCACTTTACGAAATAAATAAATTCAGAAAATTTTTTTACATATGTTTCTAAATAGAAGGAACGTGCTAAAACTGGTACTGAAATTGTCGTCTCTCTTTTATCTGCACTATGGCCTGCTGTCTACCAATGCTCAGAAGTCGAAGCGAACCGATCTGTGAACCATTAGTAATTTTTATATAATTCACAAATGAATACTTAATACTAATACAACACAATCGCACCTGATGTCATGATGCGATGTGATTAAAAGGTGGTAACAATCCTGAATCCATCAATTCAAAGCGAAGCGACCGTTAAAACACAAGACGCATTTCTGAGTCAATCAGATTAATTTTAATTTTATTTAATTAAATGTGCAACTCAAGAACATCTGGAAATCTTGAAATAAATTGGAATGAGCTCATATACGTATTGTTTGTGATCAATTTTGGTTAAACATTGACAAACAGTTAGGACTCTCATCATAGGTTCCACCTTAATAGAGTCAGTTTAAAAGTGTTTACACTCCGGTGTAATGTAACTTATCCCCCAACATATCCTGTCCATCATTTTACTAACCACAAAACCTATATAAGTAATTATATATGTAGATAGACAGCCATCATTTGCAGGCTGTATTCGGTAGAAATAGTTTTATAAAATATTCAACGCGATAAAACTCGCAAACATGTAATAAAGTGAGGGCAATAGCGTCTGCTTACGGCTCATTAATGACCTCAGAGGTACGTGGTGCGAATTCCTACAGCTAAATACCTAACACCTTATTTTCATTCTCATATGTGCATGTGAAAACCGCTTCAATAAAGGTTCTGCTATCATAGTTTTGCAAATCACCCGGTTTTTGCGGGTTAATTTGTATCAAGAAAATAATGAACCCATTTAATAAGGTACCGTACAGTACGGTAATATTACACATGTAAAATCTGTCAATTTATGAATCCATGTGAACTTTCTTGCAAGGATGTAATTTAGGTTGGTATCGAGGTACGCCGTTATAAATAATACGTAGCGAGTCGTGTGATGTACAAGTTGTAGGTCCTTATAGAAAACGAGACTAACTCGATCGCCACGCTCTCTATCGGTGATATACCGAAGATAGACGAGAAGATTACCTGATACATTGGTACCGGGTATTCTTATTGAGTATCAACTTACATCGGCTTATAAATAGTTCCTTATACGATTTTATTATTTAGGACGCATCTCTGTAATAACAGAAATCTCTGTGCAAAATTTCATTCAAGTCTCTAGGTCCAATCGTTTTGGGTCAGTCAGTTTCTTTTATATATAGATAATAAATATGAACCCTTAAATATTTTTACAAGAACTAATAAATTTAATGAGTGTCCCGATCTAAGGAATCTCTTTATATTCGCACCACGCAATACCAGGGTTGTTAACTGGCGGACCTATGCGGCTTACTTTATGGCACATTTGTAAGTCTTATTCGACGATGAACTTTTTATGGTACGCCTAGAAAATACAATCAATCGTTAATTGTGCGGCGATGGCTGCCAACTTAATTACTTCGGGTTGTTTTTTTTTATTTATAAATTGAACAGTATTAATGCTCTAGAGATGCTCTTTAAGTAGGCTATGTGGGTCCTTGAATGATAAGATTAGAAATAGCGTGGTAATGAAAAAAAATATCGCTCGAGTTCGATTATGTTGAAAGGAGGAATAAAGAAAGAGCAATAAGTCAAATTTATATTGTAAAAGTTATTGTTAATGTTGAGGGAACATCGAAGACGCCCGTATCGTCAAGAGAGCATATCTCTAAGTCCCAATGGGTCGCCAACCTATCGTCCCATATATCAGGACGAAGAACTGGACGTTTGCGAGCTCCAAGCAGTTAATTAGCAGGAGATGGCGCAAGACAGACGGCGTTGGCGCTCTCTTGTTTCGGAGTCCATGACCCAGTTTGAGTCGCTGTGCAAGCGGAGTAAGTAACGTCCAAGACAAACTTATATTGACCAGATCGGTGACATTCTAAAGAAAGGTGATATTAATAAATTAAGGTTTTGTAATTGTTACCAGATAGAGATGAAAGTGTAAGCATATTTTCGAATAACGACTCACTTCTCATCATGTCAACTTAACATAAAAACAGAGTTTGTATTTTATGTTTATTTTTATGTTTTGTTTGTTTTTGTTAACCTCATCAGATCGAGGAGGGTATCTCTGCCTACTTTACAGGCGTAATGTATATTTTTAAGAATGAATTCTAAACGAGAAAAATTGCTTTAAAGATTTTTCCTGATGGAAACACAAGAGAAAAGTAACTCTTTAAAAGGTTGTTTTTTCTTTTGCACTGTTTCTTCGACTCAACAATTTGTTGCTGGCTTTTTGTGGTGAGTGAAAGAAATTTGATTACAATAGATTCATAGTATTTCTCTTGAGCCTTCCATCTTGTTTATTACGATACTATTTTTTACGAAAAGAGCTTTTTGTAAACAAAATATTTAATAGAACATAAAATTTCATAAGTGATTGTCCTCGTTCATTTGCAACGTCAAGATGTGATAGCTTACACACTATTGAATGTCAACGAAAGAATTAAAATAAAGACAAAAGGAATAATTTGCTATTGCCACCACTATACTTTGTGGTGATTATGCGGGAGGCCTGCGGTCAGCAGTGGACCATTGTTGGCTAAAACGACTACAAGGACCTTGACCATACACGCCCACCACATCCTTAAGTATCTAATCAAAAAGTATCAATCTAGAATAATCTGGGTCCTTTAAAATTCAGTACGAAAAACTCCTGAACACATTGGTTTATTCTCTAACATCGTACAGGCCGTCTAAGTTGGTTTTCATGTGGAGTCTATTCCGCGCGCTAATATCGAATTGTATTCCCAGCGTCCACACGGTTCACTTCTTCAAAAACAAATCTGCATAAGAACAATAACCGACCGAAACGCAGCGCAAAGGGCGATTTGAGTAACGACCACCCGGGCACTCACGGATAAGTGAAAACAAAGCCGGGTATCGGCCGGGCATTGTTATCCGGGCGAAATCCGCAAACAACCACCAACAATGGCGCCCCCTATAACCGGAGGGGGGATACTTTTCACGCGTGAAAACGGATTTGCTTGTGTGTTTGCTCTCTAAGGCCTGCGAGGTTGAAGATTAAGTGTTTCTATTCAAAATGAAATTAATTTTGTGTTATATTGCTTGACTACAAATATGATTTAAATTTAGGTATCTTATATTTAACAAGACACTACGTTTCATCATTGTAACATATTAATATTTTAGTAATTAGCAATGTCTTCGGCATAAATTCAATAACTACGGTATGTATAAACAGTACTAAAACTCACTTGTGGTTTTGCTCTCTCTTTTAACTGAGATTAGGCCGCATGTGCAACAGTAAGTGAACCTATGGCACCATATCACAAATTTTACCGACTGTGCGAGTAAGAGCCAGAAAGATGAAAAGTCTTTACAAATTGAGAACAATACCAGCGACTCGTATAGCCAAATCGTAAAAATAAAATAAAAATATGCGCTCACGCCCGTAACCCAGAGGAGTAGGCAGAGATCATGGATTTCCATTTGGCGCGATCCTGGCACACCTCTCTCGCTTCTACATTCATACATCTACGCATACACATGCTCGTCGGTTATGGGTGCTCCTGATATCGCCCTTTTTTAATAAGCCACTAATTTGATCGATATAAGTTCTCCTAGGGCGTCCCCTACCAACACTACCACTCAGTTTTGCAACGTAAATCTATTTCGTTATTCTCTTTTCATTCATCCTTTCAATATGTCCGAACCACCGAAGCATACCTTTCTCAATTCTAGTCACAACATCCACTTTTAAGCCACACTTTTCCCTTATAACGCTATTTTTAATCCTATCATTCAACGTCACTCCTAACATACTTCTCAAGGATCGCATCTCAACGGCATTAACTCGACTAGCATGCTTTTCCAAATAGTCAAAATCAAATCGTATCATAAATTATGACGCTTTGCCACGACCAACTTTTAAAAAGTAACCATTCTCCTGACTAGCGTATATACGTATAAAAAGTTATTAAATTCTGGCCTTATAACTCTTTTCCACATTGGAGAGTTGAAGTTTAATCCAAACTTCCTGATGACAATGGACAATCCCAAGAGAATTCTTCTCAGACCGACGATATACGCGATAGCGTTCATAGATCGAGTTAACAAAAAATGTACGTTCTGGTAAAACGCTGGCATGCACACTGCCCGGACTTTATTAATTTACTAAAGCTAATGGTTAATCATATAAAGTTAAAATCACAATAAGCTAAGGGTTGTACTTAGATATTTTAATGGAACCGCACTTAATGCTTTCCCTCTACATACAGCCTCCGTTATGAAGTATACTTCATTCTTTTCACTTTCCACTATTTATACCTGAAAATGAAAGTGGTGATGTTACCTTCACACCCCATTACGCTCACACAAGCTCATCCCCTCCACCATAATTAAAGGTAAATGATGTAACATCAGAGAACGGGACCCTTCAGACGTCGGTATTGAAATGATACGACACAAAGCCGTCTGCACTTTGCATTATTGCTACATACAGAGTGTTTTAGTTTAAATTTTATATTTATCTCCGACTTATCTGCTTAAGACCGTTTTATTTACTACCACTAGTTTTGTTTTAGCAAATTCCTTCTTTGCTTATTCCTGTGGGTAGTATGCTCTTTTGCTGACTTAATAAATCGTTAATCTATCGTAAGTATGTATATTCGTCACTAAAACCAATTTCTAAACTGTATACTGTACCGGTCGGTCGTATAAACTGTAGCCAAAACTTATACAGTATGGACTACAGTCATGCCGATCACATGAGTAGGAAAAGGGCAAGGAGATGATGACCTAACTTTTATTTACAAGAAGACGGGAAGAGAAACTGTTACTATTTATATTGTTGGATATACAGGTTGTATTATTGATTTTTTAGAGGGAATATTTTTTTTTGTTTTTAGCTTTGTTAAAATACAAATGTTAACCAATCTGTTTCATATATTTATATACTAAAATTAGAATGAGTAATGCTTTAAATATTACCTGAAAAATTGTAAGTTTAAATTCAACCTGTATAAGGTTTGCGCTGTCTATCACGCAGAGATGGTAGGCTGTGCGATGCATGCCTTGTGGCTTTGTTGCACTTTTAAAAAAGGCATCGCGGGAACAATGCGCGGCGCTCAGGTACATGTCCCGTCTCAGACTGCGGCAATAACGTATTATGAGGGTTTCAGTGCCTTACGACGACATACGGACAGGCTTTCACTTCTCGTAGTAAAATAACATTAAGAAATAAAATAAAAAAATAATTCGAAATATTCCTAACTATATGCCATCTGATAAATTATATTGACTTAAGACAAAAACACGTTTTAACATGAAATATTCCTTACTTTTTTTATTTTATATTTGTAATAAAAATCTCGCTAGAAAGACTATAATGCGAATAAAATAAATCGTATGTTTTTTTAGACAAGTGCATGTAAATATTTATTTATAACAATAGAGCGCCTTAACAAAAAATATTCCAATTCGATGCTATACGTACTTTGATTATCATTTACAATAGTGATATAAGTGCAAGTGTGTATATGTTTATAACAATAAACAAAACATTTAAAAAACTATAAATTAAATAAACACACATAAGCTAATATGAACATATCCATAAAGTACTGAATAAATCACTTGCTAACTTGTATAAGCAATCATCTCCTTGTTTATGGTCATATATCTTAGTCTAAGCCAAAAATTCCCAAACTTTGGATCGCGAGCGAATATTGACCCTACATCTATACATTTTCCTAAAGCAGTCATGTATTGGGTGTTCAAAGATTAATTTTTTTTGTTAGATAGGTTGCAGTCCAGTCAACTTTGGGAACCACTGGTCTAAGCCATTTGACTGAAAATATAATCAAGATTATTTTTTTATAATAATTGTTATTAAAGACAATGACTCTTGGTGGCCGTGTGTCGCGTACAATCTCTCATCACGAACTTAACGCTGATTGTACTCAAGACGGCGACTTCGCGAATGGTTACCGCTAAATTGCAGTTTTGCGATAAGCAGAAGACATGTCCGGAGTATGAACAACGATCACAGCTATGAGAAAGCAATGCGAAATGGATAAATCCTCTCTATGATGCCGTAATAATTGCTAAGAGATTCAGCGAGCATTTTTTGTAAAATATTACATTATTTTGATAAAAAAACATCTATTTCTTTTCCAATTTTCTCGTTCTTCAGCAGTAGATCTTGTAACTATAATTTTTAAGGATAAAGCTTTTATTATAATCGGGAACAATTCAATCCCCAAAATATTCAAAATGACATATAAGGGATGATAAAATATTCAAGTAAAAATCTTATACTTAGCTCAATTCGAACTGAATGAAATATAATTCTTTACGATCAAATTAATAATATAATCTTAAAAGTAAAATCGCGTTTACAATAGACAGATATTAAACGACAGTAACATGGATTCGCACTCAAATATGAAAGAATTGTAAAATACAATGATGGGCGCACGTTACAAATCAATTGTCTTACTTTATATTTCTTGAGGGATTTTAAATTGAATTCTAAATTATGCATTTAAAAGGTATAAAAGGAATAACGAAATTAATTATTCGGTTAAATATTCGATTTTCAGCTGCGCTTTTCCATCTCTCTATTAAAAATCGCTAGATCTGGGGCCAAATAAGACAGCCAGAGCTAACAATAGGCATGATGACAGTAACATAGAATAAAAGAAATCATAGTCTTATAATAAGTCTTAAGTAATAATATGTTGTATAAGGATTATTTTTTCACATTTGTAGCAATATTTTAATTGTAGTTAATAATACAAAATACAGCTTGCCGCTGTGTTAAATGAAACACCAATCTGAACAATTGACGTCACAATCATGTAAACACCAGTTCAATCTGTTAAACTAGACTATAGAACTTGGGATCTGCAGTAAAGCAATTATTAATTGTAACCACTTTGCTACAATGCCAAAATTTAAATGTTCAATAAGACAGGTTCACGGGAATTATTAAAATAATATCTCTCCTATCTCTGTAGGTATTGGTTGTGAGGTTAGGTATACTTGACTAAAACAACAAGATAAAGCGGAAATAATATTAAAGGCGCACAGTCTTAGAAAATGTACGAGAAATTTTCTTACAAACTCAAATAATGACATTGTCTCGCGTCTCCATTCGAGACAAAACACAAAGATGTTTCTAAGTTCACGAAGAACTTTGTGAATATTTTACGTAACACCGTAAAAGTTAACTATTGTATGGTTTTGTTTAGCGGTGTTAATTGTTAAAATATCATCGTGCGAGAGTGTTATTTCTAAGTACACCGCTAATTCTAAGCAGCCGTGAAAGTTTTGCAGTAAATCTTCTGCGTTTTGTTTTGCTCACTTGTTCGGCGACGGGCGGACTTGATGTTTTCTTTTTAAACTTATTGTGAAAGGCGAACACTTCCTCTACCATTCGTTGCTTGAATTCCAAATGCGCGATATTTTCTCTAAGACAAAAGTGCTAAGGAAACATAAGTGACAATAACCGAACGCTGCCACCGCTACAATTATCACGTGATCATTCATAATGCTGTATTAAAGAACCTATGCATTATGTATCGCAAACTACAACAATAGATAGCTATATGAAAGCGTTACGCTATTTCAGGATTAGTCTCAGAAAAAAAAACATAAATTTTCTTATTACTAAGAATAAAGCCTATATGCTTTAATATCGTAAATATTTACTTCAGCCATTTAACTTCTTCTCCGAGAGGAAAAACGCTATAATAACTCTAGACTAATCTCGCAGAGTGCTCCACTTTGTTATGAAAATGTTGACTACATTTATATTATGTAGGTATTACACTCAATGTCGAGACTTTTGATCGCTTTATATATTTACACCTTCTATAAATTACAGGATAATACCCAACTTGATTTAGCATATAGTTTTAGCTTTTGCTATAAATTTAATAGTAGCGAAGCTGACATCTAAGTGGCGATTGGCAGGACACATTACTCGCAAACTGGTGGCCGATGAGGCCGAAAGGTCCGTGAATGGCGGCCACTTACGAATCGAAGCAGCGTAGATAGGCCTTCCACAGGTGGACCGACGGTCTGGTCAAAGTTGCGCGAGTCGACAGGATGAGGGCAGCGGGGGAGTAATGCTTGTGGCGACCAATGAGCAAGGCCTGCGTCCATCACCAGACGACTATCCGTTGAGAAGAAGAGTCAGCAACAAAATTAGGCGATGAGGTTCCTTCGCACCTCTTCCATCCTTATCTGCACATTTTCCTTCTCATTCTTATGCAGAGGAGGGTTGTGCGTCCGTTTGGTTTGGATATTGACGGATTTATAAGACATTATTATTATTATACATGAATCGAGCTCACGTATTAGTCGTATGGAAATTTTTTGGTTGTTTTTCTAAGTTTTGGATATTGAAGTTGTGTGTTAAAAATCTAAATTAAATTCATTTTGTTGAAAGCAATAAAACTCTTGAATTGCGAACGTACGTATTTCCTTCCTCACGTTTCTACACAATGCATTCACTTCAAGTGGCTTTCTCTAAGAAATAAAAGGGAGTCTAAAGTGGGCGGTGGTATTGGGCACTTTCGTTCCGTTCGTTTTTTTCTCCGGGAAATAAGTTGCGGAAGTGATACTTAGCTTTTCGCGCTACATTTAGTTTTCATTATAGTTCGTTTAGATTCCTAAATGAACTGTACAAAATGGTCGGGGTTTTTAACATATAACTGAATCTAGTGCTAATAATAGCTCGGGTTGATTATTCCACATTCACAATAATAAGTATGGGTTATGTTACTTCATGTATCTTTGTTTTTTTTATTAGTTTAGTAATTTGAGTGCTTATTGACATGATTGATAATACAAATCTGTGAGCTGCGTACATTTCTGCCAACCATAGTAAATTACACGAAAAGATAACCGCAAATCCTAATGTCTGAAATCAGAACTATGTATGTTCATGCTTAAGAGGATACTTGTAGAATTAAAAAATAGATAACGATATTCGTCAGAACACTCATTACAATCGAGCTCATAACTTAAATAACCTGACTTCATCATTCTTTAAACTCGTGACGAATTATTTGAATACCAGGGCCACATAAAATCAATGCAGACACTCGACGACAGATTACCGCATAGTATTCTCAAATCAAGTTCTGAATTCTTTAGTTCATTGAGTCCCGTATTCATATTCTGCACGGCTACTCTGCGGTCGCTTTGTATGTGAGGTGGCGTTGTGTTATGGTTTGGCTCCACTGCAAGCGATTTACGTCAATACAATAATTTTATCTAACATATTGTAGAACAGCGAGAATGTAAGAGAGAGGGGTGAATCATTATAAAAAAAATATAATATTCATACCCTGAAGGTCTAACTAAAGTAGGGTGTGAAAGTTTAGAAAGATTTGATTGATTGAAAGTTGATAAAAAAACAATGTAAGTTGACCTTACATCTATATGATCAATAACAGTAAATAGGCCGGTTTACAAATTACGGTTCCATAAAGTTGCACGGTGGGTAACACCACGGGGCTGAGGTTATATTAAGTAAAGAAATATTGTAAATATTATGTTTTTCAATAGCGGCGCAGTGATTACATTTTTTTATCTGTTAAGTTAATAGGCAGAAATGGCAATGATCGTAATTTTTATTTTTAATCTGGAAAATCTGGTGGTGGATGAAGTCTAATACATTTGCAGTGGCACCACACGCTAAAAGTAGATTTCCATCGGCTGTCTACACACGTCGCTCTGCAGTTTAACTCGATTGATGACGTCATTGCGTCTCTTTCATTCACACACACATATTACACTTATTAGGCATTGCAATTGTGGATTAAGAGAAAATGATTTCTTTCGTCCTTCCTTCGTCATCCTCTTTCCCTTCCCATCCTTTTCTTATGTGGAAAGGGGGTGGGGACGGTAAGAGGTCCAAAATCAGGCAAACGAAACGCAGAAATACTCCTCTATTTCACTTCTGTGAGGTTGTGGTATTTCACCGGTGCAACAGATGTTGTTGCGTGGTCTATTACTGTTGATTTGTTCTACAAAAAGTACAAACATTTACAACAAATAAAAGGTCGCCGAATTTCAAAAAAGCTTTCATGCATCAATCTACTTATCAAGGCAAACGCAAAGAAAGGTCACAAAATGTTTCTATTACAACACAATGACAAGATTTTTAATATCATATCATTTCTCACATGACTCTTCTCGTCATCAAATACTATACAAAACACTGACGTGATAATCTGACGGAACTTAGGAACGAATCTTCAGCATAGTTCTCTTATGAAAACGGATGACGTCAAACAAAGTCCTTTGTACGCTTCTTCTGTCCGATTTGATGTTAGGCCTAAGAACTTGAAGTCCAACCATCAGTTCAGTTAACCTGCAATCTATTAAATTGACGACGTCGTAGTTCACTTATATTGTTTAGTTCATACATCGAAGGTAATGCATCGGAATCGTATTAATCCCTTAGGTAAAAATTTATGCGCAGCATACTTCTTTTTCCTTATGTAGTATACAAAGCATTAGACTCTAGCTATATAAAGCAATGTTTGCAGATTATTTCTATGTTAAGGACAATATTTACAATTCTTTCCTTAAAAATATTTCTTCTAGCGTAAATTTTTTCATAAAAATCAGACATATTTTTTCTATTTTCAATTCAATCGAAACTATATCCAAAAAAGGTACGGGCACAACAAAGCCAAAGCTACGTGATAAATTGGAGCCGGAAAAGTCCTCAGCGCACAGGCACAGGTCCAACATTGATTTACGTGTCGGCTATTCATTGCGTAATTGCACAGAGAGTTAAAACGCAACCCGTACAGAAATGCCGGCGTCCAGAATACGAACGAGCCCAAGTGTTCGATCCCATCTGACTCAACATTGTACAACTTTTATTTGATTTCACATACACACATAAATAGAGAGTTACTCAAGATTTTGCAGGTACCCACCAACCAGGATATCCGAATCTTTTCTTATATGTATAAACTTGCATACGCTATACATTATATACGTGTAACTCTAACGGGTTTTGCAGTGTACACCAGAATAGTTCGTATATGGCGGAATTGTTTACTCCTTATTTGACACTTATCTTTATATTTTGGTCAATTCACACAATATCTTTATAAATTATAGCCTATACGTTATTATGATGTATAAGCTATAATATTGTAAGGTTTCATTAAAATCCATTCAGTAGTATTTGCGTGAAAGAATAAACATCCATACATCAATACTCACAAACTTGAATTTATAATATTATATACTATATAATTACTTCAATTGAAATGCAATGTCGTCGAAAATCAAATTAGCAACGAAGTAATTCAAAAAAATATTCCATTGTTCGTGTTAGACGGTTATAATCTAAGAGGAATGTGGACTTAATTCAAGAAACAAGGCGTAGCACTCTGCGAGATTAATTTTTCATGTAGGTGAAAAAAGGCAAAAGTATTTTGTAATGTCGAAGAGGTTTGTTATTAAATAAAAATATTAAAGTTCTTATGAGGTACTTATTTTAGACGAGTATTGTAGATGTTACAGAACAAACTAATTTATGATAGAATGGAGGAGTGCGACATCTAGTTTGAGTCGCTACACCATATTGGCAAAATGTCGTGTCTTATTCTCCTACAATCGTCTTTCTTTTTATATCTTTCTTTCATATCAAATAAGGTTAAACATAAGACCAAGGATCGACACAAAGATCAATCCTCTACCGCAACCTTGACCAGGTGATCTGTTCATATTGTGGGAGGCCTGCCAAAGATGTATCGTTGGAATTCCAGAACCTTTGGGCTCCATGTACCGTCCGTTCTACGACTAATGAGCCTTACCCATTGCTACTTAAATTAAGCAACTCAAATGAAGCTCAAAACCATGTTTATTATACATTATTTTTGTGTGTCAGTCAAATGTGTTTTAAGAAGTTAGAAAACAAAAGTTTTTTTTATAAACAATGTATTTTCATGTTAACCATTCAGTTTATGTAGACGCGAATAGAGCGGATGTGAGGGGGAACGCGGCCGCCCTCCAGTGAAATAATTTTAAAACGAATTAACCTTGTCTGTCGCCGAACCGGCGAGGGAAATGGAACAATAGATTTTCCTTGGAAACTCTTTATATAACCCCTGCTACGAGCCCTTATGAGCTTTCACCGCTGTGTTGTTTGTTAGCGAACTATTCATTAAAAAATATAATTGGTATGAAGAAAATAAAGCGCTACTACCTTGCGGTGCACACAAAATATATAATAGTACGGTAATGAAGTACAACCCTAGGAAAGGGGTCATCATCGAGATGGGGATCATGCGTTTTTAGTTTCTTCATTAACCGTGATAGAACCAATACAAGAGAACAATATGTACTAATAATAACTATCAGCAAATTGAAAACTGAATGAATTATTGGCAATTTCACGTATCATTTCGATAGTTTTTAAACTGGCGAAGTCGAACTATTAAGTATTATGCTTGTGTTATTCCATTAAAGTTTAAGTTAGAGTGGAAGATAATGTAGGTAATGCCTTTTAAGTTGGACATGACACTTCTTCATAAAATTATTTCTCAAAAAGATACGTCAATGTTTCGTTGTCATTCATGTCACAATTTGCTGACAGTTTATAATATAGCGTAGTATGATTATAATCTAACAAAGTTCACTATTTTTCAGTGACGGTCACATAGCATCTGATTCAACTATACATAAGATAAAATTATTTATGTCATGAAAACAGATCACAACCTGACTTGCGATTATGCCCATATGTTTTCATGGACTAACCGTAAATATTACAGGCGTGTACTAAACTCAACTGTGACAATGGAAAGCCGTCACATTGGTGACACCCGGTGTCGCAGGCTCGACTAATATCACATAAGGTAAAGTTTATCCTAAATTTTGTTCGAGAAATTTTCGCATTCCGAAATCATCGTGTTCGGCTTATAACTAATTGTTGGATAATGATAATAGTATGATCACATATCAATATACATGTATGTATTAATCCATCGCTGGACATAGGCCTCTTCTCTGCCACACCATTCATTCCGGTTGGGCATCAAAAGAATCCACCTGCGGCCCTGCATTCTAACTACCTCTTCGACTAATAATTATTTTCGACCAATATTTTATAAATATTTTTATAAGAAATAATAAATTTTGGCGGTAGAATAAAAATTAAAATAAATATTTAAAATAAGTTATCCCTCAAGGATAATACAAGACACTATTTTCTAGTCCAACATCATTCATTCTGCAAGCAAATTTTATTTTAAAAAGAAACGGTGCGTCTATTATAAGTATAAGAGATGTAGCTCAGAAATGCAATGCGTCTAATATTCTATTTCAAATTGACCACCTCGGTCGACATTTAAAAATGATAAATATTTAAACTATTCTGGTCCCGATGGACTTCTCAATAGAAGCATGCATTATATAAAACGATGCTATCTACCTACCGAAAAAACTGTCGAGCAGACTCGGAGCGCATAGCTATGCGTGAACTGCTGAGGCGATCGCAAAAAACGCCACACACCGTTCGCATCCACCCGCGACGATGTGACAGTATGTAACTTGTTACGTTAATGATTATGATACATTTTATAGTATGCTGCACGCAGTCAATCGATTGTAACTGATTTCGCATAAAACAACTTGGAATTATATGTCAAAAGTTGTTATAAAGCCATTTGGTTGGCATGTTTACTTATGTCATGTCAAGCAAAAAAAATGTCAAAAAGATGTAATTGTTGTGTCATATAGCATGACAACCTATATTAGATTTTTTGTTATACGCTCACGTTCAAATTCGGCCACAGATAATATCTATAAAAGGGAGTTAGAACAGGATTAGACCACTTTTGTGTTTTTGTAACGACGATCATTGACAGTGTATTAGATCTGTAAGTTCTGACTTACACGTTTTACATCTGCTTATTGTCTGAAGCTTTAAAATGTGAAACCTTATACTAACTTTACAGTATATAAGTTTAATTTACACGATTATAAATGCTAATAGCACGCGTACAATGTACTAAAAGCAAGCAAACCAAAATATATAGTTAAATAAATATACTTAAATGATACTAAAACTGGAAATCCTCACAAACACAATGAGACGCATAGCTAGCATTGTATTGTAATGGGCATTCTGACGAACTAAACGCGGCCGTTTCAGAAAATATTTTAACTTTAGCAAACGTTTTGGGAACAATTTTGTACCATTAGTATGCTTTTGTGTCGGATGTTTAAAAATTAATTCGTCTTTTGCAAGTTCTTTACATATTTTTGCTATTCTCTGCGAAAAATTGTACTACTTAACATACTAAATAATATTTTTGTAAGTGTTGTACTACGTTAACTGTTGACTAGTGTTCGGTATAGTTGCCTTCATACATATTATATAACTTATACAGGTTATGTAAATTCGATATATAAAATTTAGGTTAAATCAACACATGAGACGGGCTTGTGCGGGGAGAACAGCCGCTTAGCAGTTGCGGAATCTCTGTCAACCTCTCTCGGAGTAGCTTTGCCTAGCAGGTGGCTGCGGTTTGTTCCATTCTGTTTCATTGTGAAGAACTTAAGTGGTAATACGGGGTTGCAGGAGGAGCAACATCGCTCGTGCATTGCGGCCTTGACCCTGACTTAACTGACTTAACATAGACGTGGACAGATTGACTATATAAGAGCAGTACTAGGCATCGAGTGGTAAGTTATTATTATCTATTAACATGGAGCACTAAATTATATTTAATGAACTAGTGCCGCAGGCCGAAGATCGCGTATTGTTTGGCACAACAATCTTCTCAGTATAACTTCATCATTTGTTTGCCCTCGTCCCATTTTTACTTGGGGTCGGCTCATCCCTTTTTTGCATGCATCAAATCATCCATCCATTTATTATTAGACCTATTCCTACTAACATACTCTCCTTGTCACATGCTATTCACGTGATATTCGGTAGGGGAAAATCTTATAGGTTCTTAAGATCGATATGCTCCACATGCGACATGCTTATTTCACATCGTCCAAGAAGACGTAGAGCTGTTGAACCATCCGAATAAAACCCCTCCCACAAAGCTAGAAATTATTTAAACGATGATTTAACATCCGTCAATTAAAATAATTCTGGCAGGCATCTCGCGGTTACGTTACCAAAATTTGTATTTTGATAAATGTAAAACAAAATGTCCCGTAACCTACGAGCATGTAAGCGTACATGTATGGATGTAGAAGAAGCGAGAGAAGGATCCCACTAAATGGAATTCCTTAATATATGCCTGGGTTACGGGTGTGAGCTTATATTTTTTTTAAATTAAGCTACTCCTACAAAGCTACAATAAGGGCACTAAAAATTATATCTGTACCTTCTCCGCGGACAAGATTGCTGGGGAACATGTGTTCTTTTTTGGAAATAAAAAAATATAATAGATAGCTTGGTAAAAGTATCCTTTAAATCGTTATGAAAAATTTTACACAAAGAGATAGGCACAACCTTAAAGACTTTGAGCATTTTTGTAATAAAATGAAAAATCCGAATTTTATGAGTCATAAAAGCTACCGAGCAACTTGAAACAACTTTCAGTTCTAATTACTACTGTCGGATAACTTGAACACTTCAGCAAATTTATAAGGCCGCTTCTTACACAAATTGTTTTGGGGGGAAATGTAATAAGTCTTGTTTCTATTTCATCTTTCAACAACAGACATTAAAAAGTTATTACGTTGCATTATTTTTCGCACATTCAGCTCATTATTCATTCTCAATCTTTCAGCGGTATTTGGTTTCGGCTCGGAGCATACGCATCTTACTAATGTTATAATATGCAAAATTTTAGATGGTTGGATGTTTGTTACTCAATAATACCAGAACGGGTGAAAGGATCTGGATGAAATTTGGCACAGATGCAGATAACAGTCGGGAATTAGCACATAGGCTAACTTTATGCAGCCCAGAATTGCAGCGCCCTACAGCTTTTTTGTACACGTTGTCCACAGTGACCACGTGAACTGTTTGTTCAACAAAAACATTTTGTTCTTTCTCTTTTTTTGCTTAAAACTATACGTACCGTACGGAAGAACACAGTTGGTGGCCTCATGAGACTATATTTTAAATGAAAGATGGCAAAATACGTTAAAAAAACAAAAAAAGTAATTAAAATTTATATACAGCGATGGCCGAGTGAATTATTGTAATTGACATAATAGTATTATTACCTGGTCGGCGAGCTCGCGTCGCGCGTAACTGATCGGTAATATGTGGTCAAAGCTGAGCTAAGAATCAAATATGTCTCTCAAATAATATGGATGCGGCACTTTGATCCTCTAATATTAACTACCACCAAGCAATGTCAGCAAAGCGATAGGACCTTTTGATTAAATATTGGTCTTTAGAAATAAGGAGTTAAAATCATTGTTTTGACAATTTTCCTATTCTTGCAAGAACACAACACGATCATAGTCAGTCATTTAAATAACTAGTTGAATATAGTATCCAAATGAATATTATGTACCTAAAACAACCGCTTACACAGAGTAGAGCACTGAAAAAGGATCAGAGAAATCGGAGAATCGATGATTCATGAAATCATTTCAGGTAAAGGCAATTTTATTAAAGAAGAAGCTGTCAGACGAGCAAGCGGTTTATCTAATATTAAGTGAACCTACGCATAGGAATCTGCAAAAAGCAAATAAAATGCTGATGTAAAATGGCAACAGCGGATCTTGGTGTTTTTGACAGAGTAATTAAACGACGCAACGGAGAAAAAGATATTATTGTGAGTGGAATTGATTGGAAAAAGTATTTGTTACACAAAAATCTAATACGCCTTAGTAAAGACCTAATTAAGCTTACATAGTAATTGGGTAATGCGGTCCTACCTTCAATCCCAATACTTGTATTAGTGTTGCTACTTTGCCTGTTCAACTTATTCTTACATCTGTGTTGGCTTTGCAACTCTGAATGTGAGCAATGGATGGTCTTTCTCGTCGCGGGCCGCCACAATTCGTCACAAGCATTACCGATCGCACAATGTACGTCGTATTTCATCATTTACCCGCGTCCAAACGCCTCTGCGTAATCTACAGCACCGTCTGATATTAATTTAGCTCGCTGTTCGTGTAGCGCTCGCCATTACGCTGCATGTATTGAATACGCAATGCTTTTGCTTTACGCCCTTTATATACGATAATGAAATTAGAAGCACACAATCTCCATAAAGTCTTGGTTTAACGTGTTCAAACAAATGGCTTATTCACATTCACGATGCCTACGCATGTATAAATACTTACGCTTAAACAAAACCCATTCAGCACATCGAATACAAGACTTAGACCAAGAATATTTTTTTTGGATTAAATTAAGTAGGTAGTAAGTTACTGGATGGATGGACCCATCTTGGTCATCAATGGGGCAGGCATAAGCCAAGCAGTAGACTGTTGAAACGACGACGACGATAAAAACAGGAAAATAAATGAAAAAAATTATCGAAACTGTTCAAACGCAGCAAAAGAAGTTGTCACTTCTACATATTTACAAAAAGTATAGAGCATTCTCTACATTTCCCCTTGCCCTTTTGGTCACAATGTCGCTTGTAGGGTAAACTCAAATCCTTAAATGAAAACATTAAGGAACTTTACATTGAGGAAATGGAGTTAGCGGAATATATTTTGTTAGTTCGTCAATTTAGCTAAGAGGTCGGACCAAGCAAGGTCTAACAAATTTCCGAGTACAGAATGCAAGCATGCTTTTAAAGGCTAATGCCCATACATTTAAAAACCAGATAATGGAAGTTTATGTATAATTACAAAGTATAGTATAAAGGCTATTATATGGGAGACAAAACTAAATACATCTTCATAATATTTGTCATCAATTTTATCTTGTAGATGTGTTATAACCTATAAAAAAAATTATCTTGTAAATGTGTTATAACCTATAAAAAAATATCTTGTAAATGTGTTATAACCTATAAAAAAAATTATCTTGTAAATGTGTTATAACCTATAAAAAAATATCTTGTAAATGTGTTATAACCTATAAAAAAATTATCTTGTAAATGTGTTATAACCTATAAAAAAACTATCTTGTAAATGTGTTATAACCTATAAAAAAATTTTATCTTGTAAATGTGTTATAACCTATAAAAAATTGTATAATCGATAATTTTTTCATGTCAATTATGTCTCATAAGTTGCGTTCTTGCTGTGCTGATGGAAATTGACAGTTTATTTTATTACATTAATGGCCCAACCGTTGCGGCGTCCTCCGTGGGTTCCGAGCTGACGCACACAATGTGCATCATCTACACACACAGCAATGAGAAAACCGCGCTCGTGAGATGTAGGAACAGAACACAGATTCACAGAAGGACCGCTGATTATTCCAAAGTTCTTACGAACATTATTTAATTAACGATGCGCATAAGCAACGCTTGCATTCCATAAAAGATATCGAAATTTGTGAATGGACTAATCGACTGTATCATTTACACCGCATGAATCAATAAGGTTCCAAGTGAAAATAATCAGTCCAAAAAATAAACCACGAATATTTAAAGTAGATAAACACAGGTATTTAACACCGGTATTTAAAGTAACTTTGTCTTTTGCAGTAAATAATTACGTTGGACAGAAGGTTTAAATGACAACGATGAGAATGTCTAGCGGCCAGTTAGAACTAATCAAACGCTGTAAACGTAAAAAGATAATAAAAAGACTCATGATATACATTTTCGAACTAACGACGCTTGCCTCTATTTACAGTAGTTTTTGAGGCAGACCTATCACTGTTTGCCTTGAGGAGCATCTACAGTTACACCGGGATTGAGCAACATAGATAGACATTAACCTAACCTAAACTTAAACTTCTAGAGTCACGAAGGTCGAGAGTTACCTATGTAATCTCGGCTGGGGTCATTATTTACGTATATCGAAACTGTTTATAATCGCTTCGACATTAAGATTATTTCAAAAATGTTAAAAAGTTCAAAAAAAAACTTGCAGCAATTAAAGCAGAGGAGCTTGTTTAAGAAATGTTTATTCATACGACATTGGAAGTTTTGTTTTGCTCTCATTGGCGGCAACAGGTTTGCCGGCTCCTGCCGTGCGCGGGTTCGATTCTCGCGTGCGTCGACGGTCACAATAAATAAAATCAAATGAAAATAATTAGTTTTTTAAAGTCCCCGTGTAATGTTGGGACAGCACGGCATTCTGTTGTGGTGCCATATTGCATTTTACTAATTTAATTGTTCGTTGGCATGTGAGCGTTTACAAAATATTAGGTTTAAAGATCTTTATATCTCATAAGAAACATAATTTCACTTATAATGAGAATTAGAGCAAAACAATACGGCACTACGGGTACATACTTACGTTATTAAAGAGAAACAGACAATATTAAATAAATAATATAATTTTTTTGTAAATTTTAAACCGTTACTGTAAGACTGACCTATTACTTTGTCTGATACTTATTTCAACTCTTACTGTACAACTGTACTGTACTGTACTTTACTGTGAAAAGCAAGATGGCGTAATGTAGTAGTAAAGTTCTAGGAACGTATCAAGCGCCCGGATGAAGCATTTTCAATATCAAAAGATAAAAAAGAACTCTCGCGATCCTGTCACACCTCTCTCGCGATCCTGGTACACAACTCTCGCCATCCTGGTATACAACTCTCGCGATCCTGGCACACAACTCTCGCGATCCTGGCACACAACTCTCGCGATCCTGGCACAAAAATATCGCTATCCTTGCACACATCTCTCGCTTCTTCTAGACCCATACGTCTACGCTCGTCGGTTACGGGTACTCCTTTTTTAGTACATCGCCTTTTTTAGTAAGTGTATCGTGATGGATGTAAGATCTTATGGGAATATGTTGCAAAACTATAAATTTGTCTTGATACTCTCTCCTCATTCATCCATTTAACATGGTCGAATCACCGAAGCGTAACTTTCTCAATTCTATTACCTAGTAATGATAAAAAATTGTTGTGTTTAAAATAAGTAATAATTAACGTGAACGCACATAAATGGACATATAATATTATAATTCACTTGGTACGCTCACGTGACAGAGGCAGTGGAGTCCACAGCACAAGGCTAATTCGTCGCGACTGTTCCTGTAATAGTTTAACAAATCACTTACATTTCAAATCGGATAACTTTAAATGTATAACATGGATTCGGAGCATTCGATCATTCGTGGCAGAGGCTTCGCGTTTAAAAATAATCTAAAAAGGGTTATAAGTGTACAATGAGGATCACAAGTGTTAGTTATTTATAATATTTATTAATTCCTTTTAGTTTCAAATCTTATCATATTTTAACGTGTAAAATGAAGCAGATACAACAATTACTGGTCACCTAGATAATTTTGCTAATTTACTTTTAAACGGTAGGTAAAAACATAAAACATGAAAGATTGCTCAGAGGCGCTGCTAGTACTAGAATTTGTGATGAAATCAAAAATATAAGGAAATACCAATCTTAGCTGTACTCAGGGGGGAGGACAGTAACTATCACTTGTTTTCTAGCACAGTCCTGGCATATAATGTATGCAATACAAACAACATCTTTGCCAAATGTATATTCTCACATATGTAATGTACATTAACCGAATCTAAGCTTAACGTTGTTGTTTTGCCAGATTACCTTGTCGCTTCATTTTTTAAGTGAAATAATCGAAATAGTTATAATATAGGTATAGATGTAGAGTTTAAAAAAAAATATATAAATATAGTATTTTAAATAGCTTAAGACATTTTAACAATTTAATGCGTTATAAATACTCACTTACTGTAAAGTATCTGAACGATAGGCGTTATAGTTTTATAAGAGATAACAAAAGACTAAACTAATTTAGTAATAATCCATTACTTCGCTTCCATTTAATATTGCCATTCATAAATCATTGAGGTCAATAAAAACGGCAACCGTAAATAGTAATTTACGTTTATTATTACGGCAACTAATTTCCTTAGCGGGCAATAAACATCAACAATTACCCTGGATGAACGTTCGACCAGCTCCGAAATGATACTGGTCATTAACGACCTATAAAAATAGTATAAAATACACCCCAACCTCAAATGAAGGTCCCGTTACAACATCCAAATGGAGATAGAATAAATGGAGGAAGTTATGAGGAAGTAAACAGGATTGTACCCGGAGAAATGGGCTAATTACTTCTGGCTGCGATGGTACCGTCGCGTGCCTAACTCACATAAGGCCCCGCACACGCAAGTCTGATGTTTTACAGGGCACTATATAAAAAAACGACAAAGCGGCCCGAATTGATATTTTGTCCGGGCCACTACTGTTTTATACGCTTTATAAACGTGGAAGGTGAGGATTAATTTAATACAGTCATATAAATTTGTACGTTGGAATACCGCATTTAATTATAACTACAACGCAATGTTGGGACATACAGCTAAATATTTTACGAAAATAGATGGCAACATAAAATCTGTGGGCGACGGAATTACTTAAATGGAAAATAATACATACTGTATGCATGAGTGTATGTACCATAGACATGTAGTATATGATTTTGACTCTTGTAAATAATCAAGAAAATTTGAAATCTCTAGTACCTTCTTATTAACAAGACACAACCTGTTTCTAACAACGGAATGCAGTCTCTCCTACCCAAAGATGGCTACCAGGAACACGACTTTCCCTTGGTTCTCTTAAGCCTGATTATTGCGTATGCATTCTATTCGCAACGTATTACAAAGTCTTTTAGTTACTATTACGTATGCATTGGATAATCTTCCGTATGGTCCATGATCATTTATTAACTTTTTGATACCTATCTCTTAATATTTTAACCACCATCTTAAATAATAATAAATTAATTATTTTAAGTTAATGTATTGTGTCGATATTTTAATGCGAATATCGTCTATCACGAGCTTTCACGAAGACTTAAGAATATCGGTTTTATTTACATAATTAAGAAATGAACAATAAATAAAAGCACCAACTGCATCATAAAAGTGTACCGTAGAAAACAGTTTCGCAGTATTTATAAATCGCCTTTAACCGATAACGATGTTGGTACATAGAAAACATAGCTGTGTCATACGAAACTATGTACGCGCACGGAGCAAACAACTTTTTGTTACTAAATGAAAATCGTAAGAACAATAAAATTAAAGTAAAACCACTAAAAAAATCAATACATTAGTTGTTTGCACTCGACTCTAGTAAATATAGACGTACCTTTCTTAATTACAACGATAAAGCAATTGCAAGACTCCAATGGCGTCTTAAGCGCTCATTAAGAACTATTAATGGCGCGAAATGGCGTCGGGAGAGCGATAAATGGCGGGAAAAAGCGAAGAATGGCGTCCGATCAAAGGATTGAGAGAAGAAGGCTGAGGTTGGTCACATCAGTTTCAATCTTCAGATCGTGGCGCGTTTCTATCAAAGACGGCGACCGCTATCTCGCTTTTAAATCTTGATTGGTTCTCAATAAAATTTCTTTTATTCCCTCTTAGTGTTGTTTGAAGTAAGCAATTGCGATTCCTAATTAAAATGGGATTTGATACTTACTTTTATTGATTCGTTGATCTTAATCCGTTGTATCGCTTCCGTTCCTTATATCGTCTTGAATGTATTAAATCATTAAATTTATATCAGCAATAAACTGTACCGAAAATTATATACATTTGTGAATGCTGTTTAATCTAGACTCTAATTACGTATGCTTATAGCGATTTTCTATATCTATTCTATAAACTCAATTATGTTTAGACTATCACAATAGTTCTCTTAGTAGTGGGGTATGTACATTATAGGTACATTTTATATATTTCAACATTAACTTAATTTAAAGTATTCATTTTACGT
Organism: Papilio elwesi; assembly: GCA_029849275.1. Classification (NCBI taxonomy): domain Eukaryota; kingdom Metazoa; phylum Arthropoda; class Insecta; order Lepidoptera; family Papilionidae; genus Papilio; species Papilio elwesi. The sequence continues at coordinate 3,775,664 of CM056709.1, forward strand.
GTTAGTAATTATATTGTATCAATAATGCTTATACTTCTTTCTCGCACAAATTTACACTGCAAAAAGAGTACACAAACATACTCGAGACACATTAACGGTGCGTCTAAATCGAATAAACACAGATGTAGCATTCGGAAACAGCGAATAAAAGCAGTTAGTCCTAAGTGATTTAACCAATTATTGCTTGTCCCCTACAGTGCGGCTCGAGCCTGACATTAAAAGAATTCCGGGGCACGCATCTAGAGAAACTGGAAAGGGCTTTGTTATGTGCTTAATACATATTAAAAACCTTTGACAATAGAATAAGTATACGCGTATAATGATTATACGCGTATACTTTAAAATTACTCTGCAAGCCAAGCTTCATAAGTTTTTTTGGTTTTAAGGCAGCTTAGTGGAAAATATCTTTAAAAAATATTGAAATAATATCGATAAAAATTTCGTAGTTTAACTAATACAAGGTTTGTACGGGATTCTTTCCAAGAATTTGATTCAAGAATGGAATTATTTTAAGAAGGTAGACCGATACGGCTACCTTTAACATTTTTTCGCGCTACCGCATAACTCCAGTTAGCCCGTGACTATGGCGCATGCAACTGTGCCGAAATATCGGGAGCTCAAAAAGGCTAATTGTGGTAAGAATCCTGTCTCTCACAAACCTTATATTATTAAATAATATCGTTTCTCGTCTCACATTATTAAACTAGCACCGATAGTCGTTTTTTTTAATATTTATAGGTAAACAGTGATTATAATGAAAAAAAGTTACAATTGCTTTCTTTAATAAATTTTATGATGTTACATTTTTGACTTATTTTTAAAAAACTAAATAAAAATGATAACTCAAACATGGTTCACAACAAATGGTCACCTAACGGGAATGCGTCAAATTACCACTAACCCTGCACATGTATATCTCTTCCAGTGAGTTCATATTTATAAGTGTAGTCACCATGTAACGACCATTTTTCGAACGTTTGACAAAGTGGTTACGATATACACATGTGTGTACAAGTAGATGATAACGAGACGTATAATAATAAGGTGTTTAATAACACTCTGACCCTCAACCTTGGTTTACTAACAATTCAAATATCCCGGTATTGATGCAACTTTCCGTGACATAGCGATGTTGATCGTAGATACTAAAGGTAAATAATTCATTGTTTTTTTTCAACCAGTCTGCTTCAACATCGATTACCTAAGTGCCCTCGAGAAGCGTACTGCTTAAGGAAGGATACTGATTAGATATTCGGATCCTATGTGCTCGGTCGAAGTATACTTACATTGTTCAGGTCCGCGAAACAACAAGCATACAATCTTAACTATAAACCTAATCTAATTATCAGCAAAGTGATTTACAACAACAACATGAACAAAATATTCGAACGTATGTGATTAATTGCATGCAGTTACAGATAAAAAAAGATAATTACGATCTCGGGGCGCGAGATGCGAGGCGAGCCCGACCGGTCGGCCGATTCGTTGCGCGACCCGTCGGGTTATTAGTCGGCCATTAAATTGGCCACAGACCGCACTAAATTAGTTCAACGGCTAAATAAAATTGCTACACTGACACATTCCTAATCGCACTTCATTTTCTTATGATCGCACCGGCTAAGCTCGTAAAACGAGCCACGAGTATATCGTACCCATAAATTGAATTAGATTACTTAGAATGGGAATCCGTAGTCTAAATTATATGGAAATATTGAAAATCCAATACGAATTTATGATTTACGTATTACGTAGTCAGGATAACTCTCTTACTATCCATATAACCTAGGGAACGGTTGAATGTTTATAATATTTGTACGCAGCAGATTTTAGTGTTAAAGGAAGAAAACCGGTCTCGAGCGGGATTGATCGGAAAAGTAGCACATCTTTACAAGGTCTTGACGTTAAGTAGAAGTAATTAAGCTTTTGTGATTCGTCGCGATACGATTTAAGGCCCAACTTGTCACCAACACCTCTTTTTCCCACAGTTTTGGTTGCTGCGGATGTAATCGAATCGGAAGTATTATTTAGATTGTTATTTATTAAGATTATTAACTTAGATTCAGTGTATACTAGTACACTGAATCTAAGTTCTAACTATATTTCTTGTACTGAAACAAAGGATTAACCGAGATGTTATCTACAAGCGAGCTAATAAACAAAAAGCCAGCCCCGAAAGCATCTGTATTGAAGGTCCGAAATTACAACCGACAACACCGGACTGGCGGCATAAAATATTACACAGAGCAAATATAACAAATCAAAACGTATAAACGAATACTCCGATACGATTCAGCGCTCCCCTCCTACTCGACATCACTGTATAATATCGAACGAGAGACTGTTAAATAAATAAATCAGCCGATAAGTTACCTTCATTTTTCGATCGTTCGCACGTACTGGCGATTTATCGTTCGATTATTGTATACGGTTGTGTATGGACGCAATTATTTGCGCGTATTTCAAACCGACAAGGTTTCTCGTGTTAATTTCCGTTCCGACTTAAATATTTTGATTTGTAAAAGGAAAAGATCAGAACTTTCAAGCATGTAATTTAAACAGGTAGGCAGATTACAAAGGTTCATTGCAATTTTGGGTGTTGATTTATTTCGCAATTAATATAAAACGAAATCGTCGTACGTCAGTCTACATATAAAGATACCCTTTCCCATCACTTTCTGATAATGAATGGATGGAAAGGGGAAAAGGATTTGCCGAGGAAGGGAATGGAGAATATGAGAAAATATCTCTTTTTCTGTTTGTTTCTTCTGCAACTCACAGGCATTTGCAACGCATCACCTTGTGGCGTCGGATGAACATTTAATTTTCAATGATTGTATTCGATCAAACTTTCTGGATTTCAGACATTTTAAGATATTCATGTATCAACATAGTAACGTACCTTGTGTCGTAATATGCATTCTCGTAACTTACAATGCAATTTGTAACACAATATCTTGCGTGTTAATGTTATTAAATAAACCATTCGAATAGAAATCACGTACGCAAGTCGCCATGTTTCTATAATTCGACCATCCGTAACTGTCATGAGAGATGTACACATAAAATTTTACTGTAGCATGCCCCTAACCACCTACGCATCCCTTCAAATATCAAGTTACCAATAAGCAATAAAAATATGCAAATCCCCAACGAACATTCCGCTGATGCGCGCAGGTGACATTTTATGTCTTGTCATCCGAGACATTAATTTGGACGTCGGCCTGCGTTCGAAAAACGAGAATTTTAACGTTAAGGACCCTTCGGTGCGATAAAATCTCGTGTTAACATTAAACATAAACAAAACGGTACATTTGTAAACACAAACATACCTGTAATCGAGTTTATTCGAAATAACAATGTATATTTAAATGCAAAGTTAAAAACTCATTTTACATACAAACGTTTTAATTAGTGCTTTGTTTGAAAAAATATAATACAAACTTGTTCTAACCTTTTTCAATTATAGAATAAGCCAGAGCTGCGAGTCGCCTAACATTAAATGATCCGACACCCATGAAAATCTGCAACACCAGAGGAATTGCAAATGCATTGCCAACCTTTAAGGAAGGACTACGTTCTCATCTTGAGGGATCCTAAGTTGTATTGATTTCGAAATACCGCTAGGACAGATCATTCCACGGCGCAATAGTACTAGGCAGGAAATTATGCCAAAACCTTAAGGTAGTGGAGTGCCGTAGGTGCCGTCACCTACAAACCAATTGCGCTCGGTACGTTCCGCCACGACTATAGACAGCACTTCCTCGATTACCGCGACGATGCAACAACCATCGCTCTGGCTAGGATAAAACAACTTCGCACGCAAATCACACACCGTCCTCTCCGGCGAGAACTCTCTATACGGCCACATACCTGGCAGTGTTTACTCCCGTATTATATTCGTCCTGTATTCTCCCAGCTCAAACGCTCTTCGAAGTGGTAGTAATGTTAGCTCTAGAAATTCATGTAATCCGATAATAGCTACCGATCGAGCTGAGGCTCGGCCCTCTTGGGCCCCCTCGAATCGGAATGCTAAACGCGTAATGAGTGACAGCCCAAGACAAGATACATCGGGGGCCGTTGAGTTAAGTCACTCCATGAAGCGTCCGCCGAAACGACCTAGGAGCTCGGCTGCCTACCAATCCTCCAATTATACTAATAAAGTAACTGCCTGAGCCGAGGCTCCCTCTACGGTGGGAGCCCTCAAGCTATGTTGCTCTTAAAGAGGCTAAGGCTAGGCGCCTTGTGCGCCCGGCCGCCTCGAGCCCGGTGTAGCTGTAAATGTCTCTTCTAGGGAAACAGTGACCAGTCTGTCGTGTAATATTTTTAACTACGCATTACACTTACTAATATCTGCTTAGCCATTGTAGTTAGGGCAATTAATTACTTACGTACTGCAGAAGGATTAAACTTGCAAAGGTTCTATTCAGGTGCGAATCTTCGCAAACTCATTAAGAGCTATTATTTAAAACTGTTCGCCACCTCTACATAACCGGTCGCGGATTCGTTCCGGACGCTGTTAATTGGCAACAGGCGTAAGTCGGACCGCATTCCGCGCACCTTCACGACGATACGGGAACGGGCCAATCAGGGGCCACAGTGTGTGAAGCATGATGCATGATAATACCAACTTTAACCCAACCAACGCATCTCAGCCACTGTTATTACGGGCACTTTGTTGCATTTTCTAAATCAAGCAAAGCCTTAGTGTAGTCATTAGCATAGTTTACTTTTCAAAACTTTTCGTTGAAACACGATACCATAGGCTAATGGTGAAAAACTTTACAGTGCTCATGGTCATGATGGGGGGGAAAGTCGTAACGTAAAATAAACGCGATATAATTCGTATAATTATTTTTATTCCAATGTGTATGTAGTATTCGCATAAATACAAGAAAAAAGAAAAAATAGGATATTAAGTTTGTATAATTGTCTAAGCTCTGTTAAACACTATTAAAAATTGTACAAGTTTGCACAGACCTAGACCTACCTATAGGAATATCTTGTTTGTTGCTATATAATTTATATTTTATAATCACTAAAACTTAACTTGTAATATGATGAATGCTGTGTATACCTCTCATTGGCTTATTTGTTATCAGCATTGTATTAATTTTAACATATAATTGTGAATGTTATGATAACTAAGCTGTTGGTAGACCTATAATAAATAAAAAAAAGTTTGAAGCTAATAACAAATTATAAACTAAAGTCTCTAAAGTTGGAAAGCATTAAATCGTAAATTTATGTAACAAACCATGGTATAGATGGTATATACAGCAACACAGTCAAACCAGTTGGTTGTCACAAATTATTGGTCTTTGTTAATCTTCATTGGTTCTTTACATTCCCGAGGTCATTGTAAAAAAACAATGAAAACACGTTTTAAAATAATCTTATTGGATTGTGTGAAGCTCAGACGAGGCCATTTCATACCGCCCAGAGTGCCTCCAACACTATACTGTCCCTTGTTTAAATACGTGTTCATTATACCCTGATATCACTTATCTCCAACCGCAAATGGCTTCTGGGTATCATTCGTATGAAAATTGCATTCAACAACAGTCAATGTTAGGGTGACAAAAACCAATAAATAAAAATCAAGGACAAAATAATTGAATTTCTTTCTTAAAACACTTGATCCAATTTGTTTCGTACTTATTTTGGATCAAGATTTAATCTTTATAGAGGTTTGTTAACATTCACAACTTACCACGGATTTTAGTGTTAATTATTAATCGTGTGAGTGTGCGCTAAAGCATTACGTTTATTTTTGGTATCCTAGAAACTCCGCTGCAACGATTCTATTCCTGTCTTATCGGATATGGCTTCCTTTTAATATTTTTGAAGACAAAGCAGAAGCTACAAAGTATCTTAGTTTGTAAACTAGGTAGTTCATAACTATAACCTAGCTGTCTATTCCTTCTATTACAAATTCCGCGTTGTGGCTGTGTTTATGACTTCTGAAGTGATAAACATTAACCTGCTATAATTGTCAAGACAAAGAAGTCTTTATATTTTTCATCTTATCGATATATCGAAACATGTACAACAGGGTGGGTAGAGAAGGGCTGGCGTCAGGCAGGCGGCCGGCAGTAAAACAAAACTATAGCAAAACCTAATACAGTATGGACTACGGTCGCACTGTGCCGACCCTACATACAAAGTGGGAAAAGGGCAGAGAGAAAAAGAAGATCGATACATAACATGACATAACTTCATCTATATCAAATTTATGTCGTGATATTTAGTTGTCACAGAATTTCTATAATATTTTGTTGTCTCCCTATTCTCATCCAATTATGAATATTTTTTATAACTCGATATAAGCATGCACTCAGAAGGCACAACACTTAAAGTTATACTTATACGTATGACAGTTATAAATACATGTACGTACCTATTGAAAAGTATTAAAACAATCTTTAAATTACGTTAACAGCCAGTCAGTCAGCTTTAAAGGATTACAAACAAATTCCCCTGCCAAGCGATAAACTCAAAAAACTTTCGTGCAGCCTACATCAATAGACATAGACATTCAACAATAGATTAGAATAAATCAGATTCGTTAGCGTTTTGTATAAATTGGTTGGAAAATGAAGATAAATATTGCATATGTTGGATAAGTCAAACCGCCTCCACTATTTGGACTTAGATAATGTTCGCGTGCTCCTCATGTAGGCCTTTTATACTTTATCAAAAATGAATAACTTCATGCCAACTTATGAAGGTCTGACTATTTACTTAACTTACTCTAAATAAATAAATCAAATAACCAAATTTATCCTACCACCCCCACATATCTATGGCTGTAACTACTCTATATGAACAATACCGTGATTATTTCTTTATATTGAACTATTATAACAAACTGTTTGAGCAAAAATACATTCAAATCTTACTCTTACACGTGATTATTCTTTCTTACATTTTTTTTATTCTTTTAGCTCACTGGAAACGTGTTTCGTCGAGCCTCGCTCTTATGTTTTTCCCTTTTACGCCCTTTTTGCACGTTTTAACCCGCACTTAATGCCTGTTAGACTGTATAATACGACGTTCCCAGGTCTTAAAGGTTGAGTGGTAAATTTAACAAATTGTACCTCCGTCAAGCCTTTCTTACTTTTGATTGATTACGTGTTAAATGAACTATTAAAATGTTACCATTTATTTAGCACAGCGGTTTTAAATTTAACATCAAAGGTACCTCCATGTTTATTGAAAAGAAACATTTTTATTTCTTTAAAATATGAATACATCATTAGTGTTTGTGATGAAGACGTGATTTGTGTGATGACCGACAAACAAATTAAGAAAGAAAGAAACGAAGTGAGCGAAGTTGACGGTGACCTTAAAAAATAATTGATGAATTAAATTATACGCCGAACCCAATATACTCTGAAAAGATTTAAAATCGATAAAAGCATAGCAACAGTTATTAGTTACAAGAACCAAAGCCATCCTCAACGAGTCGGAAAGGAGCACTAATTAACAGCCCAAGATGAGGTCCGTCCAAAGCGCCCTCGCGCCAACCTTCTCCAAATTCTACTAATCAGCCTGAGAACTCGGTCACAAGCTTATCCGAGGCTATAATAAATAAAGTAGCTGCACGAATCGAAGTTCCCGAATAAACCCTTGGACGTAGATCTCTCAAAAAGAGAGCTAAAAGCTAAGCGCTGTCTCATTATCACAAACAAAACATAGACAACTTACCTCTCTGGATCTAAGATCAAAGTTATTTTATCCTTGTAATCCATCCTAAGTAATGAATAAAAATATAAGTTTATTTCTTTCTTTGATATGACTTTAACACTGAACAGATTATCATTATTTTTGTTGTTTGTTTGTAGTGTGATAGACTTTAAAATGGAACGATTTTACCACAACTTTTTATGGTCGTAGTCACACCAAAAGCTATGATAATGAATTCATCATTGTTGATCATTTTAACTTGAAGATGCGTAAGCGATCAAAGTCGCGTTAGCTAGTATGTAATATTAAAGTAATAATTTATGCAGTTTGTAAATCAAGTTACTTAATTACAATTTGTATATCGTAAGGCCCGCCGCCCACTAACCCGAGGGTACGTCGCGCTTCGTCTTGTGAATTATCACTTCCTTTGTATTTTTAGTTCTCGAAGCAATTACTTTCGAATGATATATTTCGCAACGTATTAATATTTTATCAGTGTAACGTTCATCGCTCGAACGATGGCTTAATAACGCTTGCAATATTTAAATGCTTAGTAAGTCCCATCTATGACCCCGTAAACTAAAAGTTGAACAAAATAGTTTTTCAGTTACGGATCCAGTATTCATTTCCAAGTCGAGCCGAAATCTTTTTTTTATTATTAATTCTCCTAAATGCCCTCGCGGGTCTGGTGATTCTTGTCATGAAATTTTCTATTTCGTTCTTCTTGACAAAAATATGGCAATAGAAAAGTCTTTGGCAAAAAAATATCTGTGCCTTTGTAGATTTAGAAAAGGCCTACGATAAAGGAAAGAGAGTTGGTCTGTGGTCAATCCTGGCTGCGTCTGGATTGAGCAGTGTATACAAGTACCACTTGCACAAAAAATGGCACAAAGCTTAAATAGTGCAATCGTATTTAATAGCCATTTTTCATTCTTTCGTAATAAAAGATGTAAAGGTGATAAAATACTTGAAGCGTTTCTTATAAAACTACGGTAGAAGTTCACCAGGCCTAAGAAAGATTTTAACTCCGTACTGTTTTCTGGTCGCTTAGCCTCAACTATGGCTCCTACTTTGTCCTGAGATTTGTACTAGTCGTGCCCGTCAATCACGAATCCTAATACGATACCAAATCTTGAAAAAAAACTACATTTTTCTCGCTTTAATGCTAACTAGTCTATTAAGGTGTTCTTTTGTTCTACCGGTTATTAAAATATCGTCTAAAAATTGCAGGACGCCATCTATTCCTGTCAAAATATTTTCTAGCGTTCTTTGAAAAATAGCAGGAGCTGATGAAAGTCCGAAAACTAAACGATTGTATTTATAACGACCTATATGTGTATTTATGGAAGTTAACATTTGTGAGTCTCGATGTAACCTAAGCTGGTTATACGCGTTTGGCGAGTCCAGCTTCGTAAAATGTTCGCCCCTATATAAAGCTTCGCAAATAACTGTTCTATACGCGGCAGAGGATATTTATCTTTTATTAATTGCTTGTTAATGGAAACAGAATAATCCGCGCACAGACGAATAGTCCCGTCACTTTTCACAATCGGAGCTACAGAGCTCGCGTACTCTCAAAATCTTACGGGCTCTATGACATATAAACTATCCAAGCGATTTAATTCTGTTTCTAATTTAGATCGAAGTGCAAACGGAACCGGTCTAGGTTTAAAATAAATGGGCTTCGCTAATGTGTCTGAAAATAAACGCGGATACTTCGATATTACATATGTTTCGTCAAAATAAATACTACAATTCTTAATCGGACACAATTGATAAAACTTAGACTTTAGATTAAACTTAGCCATAAAGTCTCGGCCTAATAAAGGCGGGCCGCCACCTTTTACTATGTAAACATTGATATATTTAGTTTTACCTTTATAGGCGAAAACGAGACTAGACATACATATCGTACCTAATGTTTTAATACGGGATCCATCGTAACTAGGTAAATATTTTTACACGTTCTTAAAGGGTATCTCTAAAAATATTTGTAATAAATATCATGTGATATTGCGGCTACCGCAGAACCCGTATCCAACTCGAATGTTAACTTAACGTTATCGACAAAAACATTGTCCTGCATCGGCTCACCATTAAACGAACGAATAGTAAAAATTAAGCGCTTACCTTTCTCATCACCCGACCCGCACTCCAGGAAGTGTTGTCTAAAGCTGCCACCTTTACACACACGCCTAAGTCTCTTTTTTTCCACATTTGTCACATGTAAAGTTTTTAGATATGCATGTTTTATTGACATGTCCATTGTCCAAACTTCCACAAACGTTGCAAAACACTCGCGGCTCGTACGCATGCGCCGGGCGGCGCGGCGAGCGCGCCAGCGCCGCCACGCGGTGCACCTCCCCCCGCTCCCGCTAACACGCCGCCGCTGGCCGCTCCACCGCGAGCCGCTCGCCGATGTTCGCACAGCGGATAGAACACACTCCTCGTCGCCAATTGTTAGTTCGGACTTCAGGGACCGAGAGAAATAAAAGTGCAGTTTTCAAATCTAGCGCTGTATTCGTACTGAATGCATCGGACGCTCCGTTGCCGCGTGAGTCACATATTCAATAATACCCACTTAAATACTAACACATTTTTATAAATACGATTACACACGATTAAAATAGAATTAAAATAGATTAAAATAGGCGGAAGTCCACTGAAAAAGGACGGTAAAAGACCGATCTTTGTGGCGATCTTTATTTTTTTTGTTGCGTTGCCATTGGAAACTGCAGGAAACTTAGCCCAAGTTTCCTGCAGTTTCCAATGGCAACTATTTAGTTAATAAAGATACGACATGACGAATGCATGCATGCGAAATTCTACATTGTACAATTTCTTTCAATAAACATGTTCATTTTAGTTATACTCCATAGCAATCTTTACACCTATAAAATCCAGTCTTATTAGCGTGTCAACTGAAGAAGGTGTATTGTATAAATGTAGATATAAGTGATATAATAATATAAATAAAAAGCCTGAAGATATTATTATGTGAAAGTACAAATAAAGACACAAATAATGTCATAACACTATCGCTTTGACAGAAATATGTTTGGTACAGCGCGCCAACATATCGAGGATTTGGGCGGTTGTCGAACCGGGCTCGGGCAATCGTTTGATCTCATACGTACGATCCCATCACAGTTTAACGGAAATTTTATGCATGAACTTGTAATTTAATTATGGTACCTCAAAGATAACGCCAAGATATTATGAAGGTGTGCCCTTTTTTAAATTTATAAAAGGTCTTTTTATAGATGTCTTCGTCGAATGGTCAGTGATGGTGAGAAATTACAATATTAAGTTATGAATAAAATGGGCTCTAATATCAACTCTCACGTTTCATTATAAAAATGGTGAAGACAGAAACAATGATCAGGGGAAGCAGCTTCAAATCATGTTGAGAAATAAATGGCATTCTAACCATAAAATTAAATAACAATCAAGTACAGACTGTGGTATCGTAACTCTAAAATATTTGAAGATAAGCGTGGTGTTCGCAACAAAAGCGCCTATTTTCGACGTTGCAATAATGGATACAAAAAACTTTCTAGTTTGGAAACGTCTTATACTTTTAAATTTGTTACTTTATGTGATGAAGCTGTAAAACTGAAATACGGTTGTCGTTTCTCGTTCGTAGGATTATTATCAATTTCTCGTATAAAAACTCTTGGAATTGGAATTAATTTTGAATACCAAAAAATGTTATCGTGACATAATGTAAATGATTATAATACATAAGTCCTCCAAATCTTTGCCGAGGGTAAAGTCTTGAAAAAGAAATCGCTAAAATTGCAAGCATTTTGTTGAAGATCCGTATCTGGGCACAATAAATTTGTCCTCGGGGCGATATTTATGAAAACGATGTAGATAACACGAAATAATGTCTGATGCGTCAAGTATTTGATGCGACAAAGTAAAGGTGTTTCCTCGTTAAAGTATTTAATTTGATATTATTTATTCTAATAAATAGAACCATTACACATTAACACTTATTATACGTAGCTATGTCGTTGTACAGTTACGAATTTAATATGTCACTAACATATACGCTTTTCCTTTAGATTTCATTGCTCTCTCTCTCTCTCTCTCTCTCTCTCTCTCTCTCCCGTCAGATTCAAAAGTTCATAATACTTTTACCTTTAACAAGTACGAGATCTCTTGTAGAACCAATCCCCCAGCTGAACTCCGATATGAGCATTATAGCTCTCGGCCTGTCCTAAGTGTGTATACAAAACAAAGTGCTTTGTATTTAGTGGTTGGTCGCGTCAAGCGAACAGTCCCTACATCTGTGTGAGACCCGTAAACACAGAAAAATATGTTTTTTGCGACGACAAAACACAACACCCTACAAATCTTTCAAATTATCTGGTTTTCTCTACTATTAATATGCATGTATTATACATATTAACCTTCCTCTTGAATTACTCTGTCTATTTATGAAAACCGCATTAAAATCGGTTGCGTAGTTTGAAAGATCTGACGGAACAAACTGACGAAGCAATTTTGTTTCGTACTATTTAAAAATATAAAAAGGCTTACTTGTTATATCTTTATTATATGTAAACAGTACTAACTGCAAGAACTCTACATCTTCATAAAAAATATCTTAATAAATTTGGCTGCTTTATGATTGTCGCACAATCTATTCTTTATGGACTTCTTCATTGTTATGTCACGTGAGAACATTACTGTTCTTCCTTATTTTCTTATTTCTTTTCTTCTTGTCGCAACGTGTCAAAGCGTGACATGACCTTGTCACTCTAGATTCTCTCATTTAATAATCGAAATGTTGTCTAAGAATTTTTACTTATTTAAACATGTATTTTTGTAATTTACATATACAAAGTAATATAATAATAATATTTAAAAATACAGATGTTATTTACATACGCCCCAGTTGATCCACAACCTAAAAAACAGCATTAAACAATACGCAAAATTGTCGTCGGCTTTCCCTTATTTCATTATTTACGGAGACAGTTCACAATAAAAACAAAACATGTACATTTATATATGGAAGTGAGATTAGTGTTTTATTTTATTTTTGCCTCTTTAAACAAAATATCTATTAATATGACACCGAACAACTTTAAACATCGTCATCTTATAACCGGACTAGGTTATTTGAACTAATCACAGACAGGTGATTTGACTTCGACAATTTTAATATTGTCTTAGCCAAATCGTCAAATTATGAACTGATATTTTGCTTGCGGTATTACTATATAATAAAATGAAAGATAAATATAGGTTAGATTCGTTAGGTTGGACTTGATAGTTATATTTATAAGAAGGACATCTTAAAAAGATGTTTATCAAAGATAGGTTTGTTGCGTCCGACATGTTACGTCATATTGTCTAGTTCACAATTGAGCTGTCAGTTTATAGTACGACTATACACCGACTGACTTAGTTCACAGTGGGTTGGTGACGTACACATAATACGTATTTAGTGGGGAGTTCGAACTTCTCCAGACGTCATCGAGACAGGACAGTATTCTACGGCTGCGTTTCCACCAAAAATTTGCGACGATGCATAACGAGGGATATATGTACGTGTTAAGAACCAATAGAATCGGTTCCTTTTGCTAGCCTCGCTTCGCACATATCAGGTGCGCCTTACACCTTAAGCCCAGTAACAATAGCTACAATTCTCCTCGGACAGAACTAAAGGTGAAAACACACTACTGTGTCGTTTCGTATCGAATCAGAGGCATATCCGTCTCATAAAAAGATGATTTTTTCCATTATTATTAGCACACGTACGTAAGATACGCAACAAAACCAAAGAAGCTGATATCATCCGTATTACTAAGCTTGAATGGCAACATTGCTCACAAAACAAATGGCCGATTGCGCTTCTAGAATGGCGGCAACAACGCAGCGAATGTAGGCGAGAGTGCTCTGGCTTGTCATATAATATGATGAATTTCTTAGTATGTTAACAGTGGTAGAGTCCGCAACAACATCTGTTGCACGAATTGGCCGGCTCGACCGGTGAAATACCACGACCTCACAGAAAACAGGCGTGAAGTACTCTGCGTTTCGTCTGATGAGTGAGGAGCCTGAGGCCTAATTTGAGTCCTCTTCCCCTTCGCACCCTTTCCTTATAGGATGGAAATGGGAGGAGGGTTGGACGGAGAGGTGGTTAACGGGGAAAAGGAAATATCCTCTTGCCTGTCTATGCCTCTGTCCAGTAAAGGTAGGCATCGCATCTGCAACAAATTTGCGTTTAGTAGTATATAAGTGGGTATTATTGAATATGTAATTCACGCGGCAACGGAGTGTCAGATGCATTCAGTACGAATACAGCGCTAGATCAGACAACTGCACTTTTATTTCTCTCGTTCCCCGAAGTCTGAACTAACAATTGGCCACGAGGAGTTTGTTCTATCCGCGTGTACATACGCTGTGCGAACAGCGGCGGAGCGCCCGGTGGCGTCGTGTCAGCGGGAGCGGGTGGAGGTGCACCGCATGGCGGAGCCTCGAGTGTTTTGCAACGTTTGTGGAAGTTGTAACAAACACACACGTTTGAACAACATGTAACAAATGTGAAAGAAAAGGACACTTAAGGCGTGTGTGTAAAGGTGGCAGCTTTAGACAGCACTTCCTGGAGTGCGCGAGTGCGGGTCGGGTGATGAGAATGGTAAGTGCTTAATTTTTACTATTCGTTCGTTTAATGGTGAGCCGATGCAGGAGAATGTTTTTGTCGATAACGTTAAGTTAACATTCGAGTTGGATCCGGGTTCTGCGGTAGCCGCAATATCACATGATATTTATTACAAATATTTTTCGAGATATCCTTTAAGAACGTGTAAAAAATATTTACATAGTTACGATGGATCCCGTATTAAAACATTAGGTACGATATGTATGTCTAGTCTCGTTTTCTCCTATATAGGTAAAACTAAATATATCGATGTTTACATAATAAAAGGTGGCGGCCCGCCTTTGTTAGTCCTAGACTTTTTGGCTAAGTTTCATCTACAATTGTGCCCGATTAAGCATTGTAGTATTAATTTGACGAATCAGATGTAATATCGAAGTATCCGCGTTTATTTTCAGACACATTAGGTTGTTGCCGGGGAATCGAAGTCAAGTTAGCATTAAGGCCGAATTCGAAGCCCATTTATTTTAAACCTAGACCGGTTCCGTTTGCACTTCGATCTTAATTAGAAACAGAATTAAACTGCTTGGAAAGCTTAAATGTCATAGAGGCCGTAAGGTTTTCAGAGTACGCGAGCCCTGTAGCTCCGATTATGAAGCGTGACGGGACTCTGTCTGTACGCGGATTATTCCGTTTCCATTAACAAACAATGAATAATAGGTAAATATCCTCTGCCGCGTATAGAAGAGTTATCTGCGAAGCTTTATGGGGGCGAACATTTTACGAAACTGGACTTGCCAAACGCGTATAACCAGCTTAGACATCGAGACTCAAAAATGTTATTTTCTATAAATACACATAAAGGTCTTTTTAAATACAATCGTTTAGTTTTCGGACTTTCGTCAGCTCCGGCTATTTTTCAAAGAACGCTAGAAAATATTTTGACAGGAATAGATAGCGTTCTGCAATTTTTAGGCGATATTTTAATAACCGGTAGAACAAAAGAAGAACACCTAAATAGACTCCATGAAGTATTCAAAAGATTGGAGGACGCCGGGTTAGCATTAAAGCGAGAAACATGTAGTTTTTTTCAAGATTCGGTATCGTACTTAGGATTCGTAATTGACAGGCACGGCTTGCACAAATCTCAGGACAAAGTGGGAGCCATAGTTGAAGCTAAGCGAGCAGAAAACATTACGGAGTTAAAAGCTTTCCTAGGCCTGGTGAACTACTTCCGTAGTTTTACAAGAAACGCTTCAAGTATTTTATCACCTATACATCTTTTATTACAAAAGAATGAAAAATGGCGCTGGGAAAAAGAGCAGCAGTCGGCGTTTAATTACATTAAGCGGGAGCTCGCGTCTGATAACACGTTGGCTTATTTCAACCCAGAAGC
Source organism: Papilio elwesi (assembly GCA_029849275.1). Lineage (NCBI taxonomy): Eukaryota > Metazoa > Arthropoda > Insecta > Lepidoptera > Papilionidae > Papilio > Papilio elwesi. The sequence goes on from CM056709.1 coordinate 3,791,362, forward strand.
GCGCATCGTGCTGACCGTGGACGCGTCGCTCTTCGGCATCGGGGCAATCGGGTGATTACCCAATCAAATGATGTTTTGGAGCCACAGAAGAGCCCAGTGGAACAACCCGTGCCGTCAACATCTCAGGTACTGACACCGACAGTTGAGATGACAACGGCCCTGCCATTTTATATGTTTCGTTTTTAAGGTGGAGGGGTGTTAGTATTTAAGTGGGTATTATTGAATATGTGAGTCAAGCGGCAACGGAGCGTCCGATGCATTCAGTACGAATACAGCGCTAGATCTGAAAACTGCACTTTTATTTGTCTCGTTCCCCGAAGTCCGAACTAACATTTGCTTGTTGTGGATGTCTATGGGTAGCGTTCGCTTTACATCAGGTGATCCACTTGCTCGTTTGCCACCTTATTCCATAAAAAAATGTTCCTGGCGCGACGCGTAAGCAATGAATGTATTTCTACTTGGTGGCAAAACTCAATGTCGGATCTTTGTTTAAGGTCACTATAGGTAGTTCGACACTTGATACTCATTTGACGTGATTCAGAGTAAAAACAAGAATATCGACAGAATAATTATATTCAGGAAGATCGTGTGCAGCAGACTACCGTCCCACTTACGTCGAGAAGTAGAAGTGCGTTTGATGGGAATATGTTAACATACATAATAGTGAAGCGGTGGTGAATATCGATGAAAATTGAAAATTACGGTGGGGAAAATTTAGGCACTTGTTTGTTAATATTTTGCAAATACGGGGCATTGCATCGCTTGTCTTAAAGTCATTACATACATACATACATTACATTTACTTAGATTACTATCTGGTTTAAGTTATTTTCAAGAATCTTTCACTCCCAAGATGGTTTTTTCTAATGTTTACATCCCGTACAGAACAATGTTAATTGAAATTTTGCACCTGGTTCATAAAGTATAATCATAACGCAATTGTAAAGCAGTTTTTAGATTAGTTTAAGGATAGTACTAAAAACTCTTACACTAATGCGTTCTGCCAGGTCTTATAAAATATTCGAATTTTGCTTTAAATTTTCTATTTTGTTATTCAAGTCCTTTCTTGCTTTGCTTTGATTTTCTTTTTAATTTGACACAGCGTTAATTTAAGATTCAGAAAATTTATAAAACAACTAAAAACAGAGTTCGTGGGTAATCAGAACAAACAATTGTAATAAATGATTAGATTCACTTTACATCTTTGTCTTGGTCGTTAGATTTCTTCACACATAATTGCCGAACTACTATTGGTAATAAAACTAAGTTTGAATTACGGATTTCCAGTTGAAGCGATCCTGATACACCTCTCTCGCTTCTTCTACAATCTACGTCTATACATCGCATGCTCGTTAGTTCCGGGTACTCGTTATATCGCTGTTTTAGTATATCTTTGTTGTATATGAATATAAATTCTCCTGGGCCATCTCCTGCCACTCACTTTTTTCAAGTAAACATTATTTAAAAAACTCACAATATCGATAACGATAATTTCGTTACAATCCCTAGTCGGGCAGCCAGCCCCTCTTCAATGATTTATTGTCTCATCAGCGATGAACGTATTTTATTCATATTCATATCGGCGGCCGAGACGCTGACCTAATTGGAATGAGATAACGCAAAAACTTTATTATGGGACCTCACGTCTAAACATGTAACAGGGAGATAGATTCGGACGTTTGTATTTGTACCTTTGCTAATACATACAATGATGTACAAATTCTACTATCGCGGGGAAATCAAAACATTTGACATTTGAATTTAATGAAGTCTGATACTCTAACCCGTTGTCCTAGGTGAGCGACGCGATACTTACGCGACAGCTTATCGCAAAAACTTAGAACACAAAAAACATAGAAATACTAGTTGATATTTTCGCGATGTGTGGCATTTCAAGTGAAGCGAACAATGAAACAAATGTCAGGTTCCGGATTTTGTTCAGAATTGGGCCAACTGGGCTTCTATGGGACCCAAATAAATGTACATTTTGAGTTTTTTTTATTTAATAACTGAATTGATGCGATTTGAAAGATTTGAGACGAGAGGATCTGACTTTTCGATAGCTATTAATGTTATCTCGATGTCTCAAATTCGAATCTACATAACAATTACAAACGAATCATCGCTTGGAATTCAGATTAACGAAGGTGCCTCATGGCGCGGTGTACCAGCTCCTTATTGTGAATCGCTTCGCATGGTTTATATAATGGGACGCCTCGACTGATAAAATACAGAAGACTATAGTGCCAGAGACCTAATCCTAGTCCTCTTCCCCGTGAAAATCCTTCTCATCCATTTCTTATGAGAAAAAGACAAGAAGGTTGTATGTGAAAATTTCGGCAGTGCGAACTCGTGGTTAGTCAACTGTTTGGGCGTGGATCGCGAATTGTTTATCTCTGCTTAAACAGGATATACCTCTTTCACCTTAACCTTTTCCGTAGTATTGAATATAAAGTTTAATTACCACTAGGAAGCAAAGCACAGTTTCCTATAACCTAATTAAATTTAATCACGACTTAAAAGTTGTTGTAAATCATTAGTCAAACAACAATACACGATTTCTCGCGTTCGTTTCGTTATGTAAAAACTTTAATGTCGTAGGTTAGGCACGAGAGCTTTACCTGAGTACCTACTACTCTTTAGCCGTTGAAATATTACGGTACGGACACACTAGATTCATTATTGCATTCATGTATTACTACAAAATTCATATCATATTTAGTATAAAGATAAGGTCTCTAAATAATGGTTCATTTAAAAACTTTTAACCCTTTAATATAAGACAGCTATTAAACAGTGATATAAAAAAAATGGTGTTTAGGTGTTTGCATTAGACGCCATAAAAAACATCAACTGTCTATGCAACCGTGCATTTCAACTTATGTAAAAACGTATCGCGATACAAGTTTTCTGTCTTTCTCTCGGAATAGCCGGCAGTGTAAACCGACACCCACCCACAGAATATTTTGTGTATAAATATTATTTTGTTGTGTTTCTTTTAAAATACTTTCCCTCTATCCCTTCCTTCCTCTTTCTTCCTCACACTTGTTTTCTGTTATATTTATATTCGTAAACTTCCTCTACTATTTTGTGCGCGTGTAATTTATTATCATTATTTCCTAATGTACATCACTGTAATGTGTCGCCAACTTAAAATTTTTATATTCATTCATCTACGGATGATCGACAATTGACAGACGCGCCGGTGAATAGCTCCGTTTTGAATACACGCCGCAGTTTATATAAAAACGTGTTGCGTCAGGCATTTGATTTGTAAATTAAAATGAGTTATGGCGATGCAATTAACACATATTTAAATATTGTTTACAATAGCCTCTTAATGGATAAGAGAAAACGACAGTGAAGATAAATCATGTAAGATATCTCAACACTATCGCTTTCTTTTAAAAAATCATAATTACAATTACGTAATACAAAATTAAGCATCCCGAAGCACCAATACCCTAATAGAAAAGGTAGGTGTGTACTGCGGAATGTTGTGGGTTGGAATAGAATTCTATTAGATACTCCCCCCTAACTCCCACGATAGTCCTGTACCCACTACTGGGACTAGGTCAGTATTTTACAATAGACGTACCTATCACCGCCAATCTGTTATTTAATAGCAACTTGTTGGAACATGAGAAAATGTATGTTATACAACTGTCGTAAATCGTGTCAGACTTATGTAAAAAACGATCGTTTATCGAACAAAATGCTAATTAAATTTAACCGAAGCCCCGTTCCGTCCTCGGTTACTTTTTATATGCGTCTAAATCACTCGGTTTTTGGTCAAAAATGATTAATTTCTAGTGTGTAAGTTTTGTTCAGACGTCGTGTTTAACGATTGTCAAGTGTGAACGCCGGAACAGTCAATTGGTTCCGTATTTTATTTATTAATTACGCGACCTTGATGCTATTCACTTTACTATTCAACCCACAACAGTAAAATTAGAATTACATTAATAACTTTGGACCAAGCTGGACCTGGGACCTTAAGACAACGAACAGCGATCGTAGTGTCAGCAACAACTATCACGCAAGTCAGGTGACCCGGTTTGACACAATTAAGCATGTACGACCGCACAAATTACTGGCGTGCATCAATATATACCTTGTTTCATTGCAAGATATGATTATTGTGTACAAACAAGCATGCCAAACTTCTTGACCAATTTTGAAAAGTGTCATTAGATTTGTATTTTTCGTCTGATGAGTGAGGTGTCGGAGGCCCGATTTAATTCATTGCTCCCTTTCCCATCCTTTCCTAATATGGATAGGAAAGATAATCAAAAAGATTACTAAAACTTTGCCGCTCATAGTTAGCTAACTTGATAATCTGGTGCACCTCTTCTTCATTTTCCTTCGTATTCCGCTAAAAAATATCCTATACATAGGTTTTAAGTAGTAAAAAAAATAATTAAAATAATTGACAGAGGAATTCCAAAACCAAAGATTACGTACGGTCCGCATAAAAACTGATCATTAAAATTAATTATCTAGAGAATCTCCTCGCGGGGGGTCAGCGGCCAGCGATGGGAGAGATCGATATTTGATACGACGCACGATAGCGGAGCAGGAAATTTATGTCAATACATCGCGCTGCAATTAACAAGCCTTACTTTAACTTTACTTAGTAAAATTATACAATTAATTAAATGGTACACATCACATTACTTTTGTTTATTTTTTATAATAATTTACCGCCGTTCAGAAAATTTATAAAACAATTTATTGAAAACAATATTTTTCTCAATGTCTTATTATGAACCCCGATAAGTAAAAATATGTATGTGTATGTGTTCAGTATACTGTCAATAAATTGTGATTTGACGTATCATGTCAAACGCAACAAACTTTCTGATTTTTTTAACCTATAATTCTTTTGCAATATCACCTTAAAACGCAAGTAAAATCGGTTTACGATTTGAGATTTAACTTTTATATACATATGTGTATGTGGTATACAAAATGCATTTTAGTCGAAAGATTAATCTATAATAATTTTAAATTAGTAATAGTACTTCAAGGGTAAGTAAATTCTCCCCTTTACTTAATTACTGCACCAAGAGAAAGTTTCTCCACTCAATACATACGCGTCTTAAAAACAGATAGTTCATGTCAATAGTCCTATGGCAAATTTTAACCTACGACGTTTTACAATCCGTACCACGAAGCTAAGGCTTTTGGCATATAAAACCAAAATTTTCGACATACATACCAACGAAATGATTCACTTCAAAGGAAACGTGTAGGATTTTCCTTATAACATTTATGCGGTGAAATATGCTCTTCGAGTTGCAAGCGGTCAGAGCCTGGATTTAATTCAGCGTCCCAATGAAAGACGTTTCGCAAAAATACGGTCATTCCTGATACGTCGATTTATGACCTCCGTGTGTATGCAGTACAGATTGTGACGCGAGAACCGATAAACTGTGAATTAATGTTATGTGTAAAAACCTTCTACACGGATAAAAATATGTTTTATTGATTCCCACGCGGACGTAGTCGCGGGAACAGCTAATTCAATTTAAATATTGACTACTCTTTGATCTCCCAAAAATTGAACAATAGCATTTATCAAGCAGCCGGAATTCGGGAGGAAAGAGACGCCTGCACGTCAGAGGGAGAGGGCACAGTCACGTTCCGTAGTTTACCGCGCGTCGATTCCGAGTTATAGTAATGAATATGATATAAATAAGACTTGTAAATGGCAAACAAGAATACATGGAGCTGTTCTTCGTACCATATTTTTAATACTTTTAAATGTTAAATGTATTCGGTAGGTTTTTTCATTTCCGAGAGTCCGATGTGATTTTAGAGCAAAAATAGATATTTATTTTAGATTTAGATTTCAATGAGATTAGTAACATAAAGGCGATGTAAGCAGTACCCATAACCGACGAACTTGTATGTATACATCTAGTATGTAGAAGAAGCGAGAGAGGTTTGCCAGGATCGCGACAAATGGAAATCCATAATCTCTGCCTACCCCTCTGGGATACGGGCGTGAGCGTATATTTTATTTTATTATTTCTGTACGCATAGCAAAAATCATACTTCGAATGAAAGTAATATTAGTAGAAAGTAGTCACAGAAGAGCTTCCCAGAACTAAAACACTCAAGGTGAATGGTAAGGGTCAAATTTCAAACAACAATAACCAAAAAATTGAAAACCCTTGTTGTTTAGGTTCGGTCCTACATGTGTCAACACCTTCTCTTAATTGTCCTAAAAATATTATAACATTCTTGTACATAGAACTTTATTCTTAGGAACGGCCGAATTATTTGATACATTCTACATTAAGACGTTGTATTGAATATAAAACCGTCAACTTTTGTTTCCACCGCTTGCTTCGAAAAGCTGTCAACAAGAGTCGTCTTAATTTTCATTTTTTTACATAATTTCTTGTATTCAGTTTTAATCCAAAAAAATGAGACTCTAATTGTTTTATATTCAACAAAATAAAACACACTCTTATATCATCTCAAATGCTATCTTTTTTCCGTCTGCTTGAAACAATTCGCAGAGCGCAAAAGCCGAAATTAGAAGAAAAGCAAGTCCATTTAAATATTATTAGTTTTCGACGCCCGCTCTATGCATTCACTGTTTCAAGTAACAAGAATGCAAGTTCGCGACTTCATTCGCTCCCGCGGGCCTTGTGCATTTCCCATTCACGACACCGTTCGAAAATGCCTCAGCATAAATACGCCAGATTTTTGGTCTGCACGCAAAACGAAATACACTCGTCGTTTTCTTCACCTTACAAAACAACAACCAAAATATCTAAATATATTGAGTAAAGAGAAAAAAAATTCTCCATCCCACTTTAATGTCCTGATCAGTATAAGGTCAGTCCGACAGGAGTGAAAACTCAAAACGGGTAAGAAGGGCCGACGATAGTTCAAAACAAGTAACTAATGAAACAAAAATAAACCCCTGTTAATTGTATTTTGTGTTCCCTCGCATTATCTTAACATTCAATTTTAAAATTGAATACAAGAAAAGAATCAGTGAAAACTGTTAGAAACAATAAGCATGTTGCTAACGTGTTTTGCTGACGCGTGTTGCATATTGAACATGTTATTCACGCGAAGCTGTAAGATTTTCTCCTACTAAATATCGTTTTACGCGGTTAAAGAAGTTTTCACTTTAAAAACAACGTAAATCACAGATAACGACGCCACCAAGAAGCTAAGCTTTTCAATGAAAGGTGGCAGCAATTTAATACAGCTACAAATGTGTGATGCCAATTATATTGATGATCCGGTAAAAATTAATTGTTATGAATATCTCAGCGATATAATTATTTATATACGGCCGTTTATAGGTGCTACTCACGTTTATATGAATTTTACAAGAAAAATAAAAATTGAAATATGTTTAATGAATGGCAAGCCTTATCCCGGGCCAATATGGCTCGGTAGATAAGACAGCGGTGCGTTTGATTTGTTATAAGTAACATTAGCGTTAAATCGAATGCCGCTTATTGCCCTCTTTGAGCTATTAACTGGTTCCCGTAATTACTTTGTCCCGGAGTAGTTTAAATGCGACGGCGTATTAGGTAATATATTCCCATCTTCCGGGTTACCTATAATTGATCCAACAAATGTCTACATGGTACTAAGTTTAATTATTTGAGAGAGATACGTTAAGAGTTAGTTGGAGTACGAATATAAGATGGAATAGGGTTATAAAAATAAAGAATAAAAATAAATTCAATTACGCTTGGAAAACTACTATTATTTTGAAGTGGCGGCAGGAAAAGTGGCGGATCCGGAATGGATCTGCGTCGCAAGGTACGGAAAGGTACGGTAACGTACCCAGACGTCCTAGTCATGGGCATGTGAAAGTCAATTTCGTAGTTCGTAGATAAGCCTAAGTGACATGAGAGCACCTCCTAATACCACCGGTAAAATAAATAAAGTAACGGCCAGAGCCATGGCTCCCGAGAGAGCTTTCGAACTTAGTTACCCCTATAAGTTTTTTTTCAGCATGATTTTTATTAAAAAAGTGAAATAGATGTACAAATACAATCACAGAAGATTTTCAAAATACTACTTCTTAATACTGAATTACAATTACATTAAACCCCTAGAAGTTTAGGTTAAGGGTCTTCTCCGCTCAACCGCGTCAAGCCCGGTGTAGCTGTAAATGCCTCCTCAAGGCAAACAGTGACAAGTCGGTCACAAAAAGCTATCTACGAAAGCTTTATTCTTTTCGCCGAATATAATAAAAAAACTTTTTTGTCGGCTCGGTTATTTCCTTGAATTCTGCCACTGACTACCGCGCCTATCTTAGTGAATGCCTCGCCCTTTCACATGCCGGCCCTCTTGATTATATCAACTGCACCTTAGGCACTCCTCGAAGTTAAGTTATTTATAATATTGTGTAATTGCATTATGCTGATAATTTGTGTTAGGTGTGACTACAGAACTATTTAAGAACTATGTATAAGTAAAACGGCCGTTGCCAAACCAGAGCCAGCAGAGATTATCCCTCTCTGTATCTATTGTACGGTCCTAGGAAGGCCGCTTCTTGCTTGTTATTCTACCGTGAAAATTATATGGGCAAATATTATTTGTAGACGATCTTGTAACCTAAGATAGCAGAAGGAACCTAGGATAAAGGATTCGAATAGACGGATTTACATCTATCAAACCTTAAATCGTTGACCTTGACTACTAGTAACTTAAAGCTTACAACATAGTCTTAAAATAGGTTTGTCAATGAAACTTTTTTATAAAACCGTAACCTTCTACGTTTCATAAAATCCGATTCACTTCGTACCAGAAGAAGATCCACTTCAAAAAGTTTATCGCCTTATTCAGAAGACAGGGCCTTGAATTATAACGATGAACGTTATTTTTATTTAAATTGTCAAGTATTAAGATTTATTTACCTGATCCTGTGTGTCAATATGGCCAGTACGATCGAAAATACATAACGTAGGTTATTCGAAATTTGAATAGCGGTTAACAAATGCCAAAACGATTAGTTAATGCATTTGATAAATTGTTGCAATTTATACGCGGTTTAATGGCAAATTGCAAGAGATTTGTAATGTTCGACGCTTGGAGCAAACAACAACACTACGTAACTAATATTACGGCTTACGTCAACTATTAATATTTCCAGCAGGATAATTATTATGACCGCTATAATATTTTCGTCCTACATATTACTTGCACAGCAAACTTGTAGCAATAAATAATGATTTTACTTCGCTTGACTACGCCTGGGTATCATTAAATGACTAAAGAATTCTTCCAGTCTACATAAACTCTATTAAAATCTCTTTCATTATGATTGACCACCACTTATTTAGCAAACTAAACACGACAGAGAGAAAAATGTGGGATACAATCAATATTTTTTGGTACAACGAGGCATACCAGCAAGCAATTCCTCTCATATTAAACAGCCGCCTTTATCCACTAACATAATAATGGCATAATCAAGGATAATATAGCTATATTGCCAGCGTTTTAGTATTAAAGGAAAGATAAAGAAAGGTACGAAAGATAAGGAAAAGGAAAGCAAGAGGGGATGGAAACGGAATTGATCCTGCGGCAATACCGCTATAACTTTTGCTCAGTTAAAGCGTGATACTTCCACGGTCTAGCCGGCACATTCACAGATAGTTGCAGTATCACTGCTGCAATAAACTAAATAAGAAATATATTACATAAAAACAAGCGTATCAATTACAATTCAGGTCTTAGTGAATCTAACGCATTGAAAGGATGTAAATCACTACCACAGCTGTTTCAATAGCCTTAAAACGATTGTACAATCTACACGACACATCGTATACATGTCGAGCTGGTACGGTCAGCAGCGGCCAGTACAGCCAACTCTGTAAGAACCTACGCGATCCTAAAGATATCCTAGGGAAACATCTAGGCTGCGGTGAACGGTGGCATATTTCCAGTAAAACATTATCACGGACAAGTAAAATGGGGCTCGGTCGTGTAAAATATTTATCTAATATATGAATGTGGGTTACATTTATTTTATACATTTTATTTAAAGTAAGAATTTTGTTAAAGGAAAGATGTTGTAATTTTTTAAATAGCTAATCTAATCATAAGGTAATGACATCTCAGAAAAAGTTTTTTTTTCTGAGATGAGAGAGAGAAATCAATTTTGCGGTGAAACAAGGGTATAACATTTTATTTGTTGCTGCTTCTTTACAAATTATTCTATTATTTATTCTTTCTGTCGAAATCCGAAATTCTAAGCCTATAAATTTTATCTTCAAATATAATTTCATAATGTAAACGAAGCGGCAGTATCGGTGTAATGGATTCATTGTGGAGGTCGGGTAATGGTGCCGGCGTTAGGACGGGACCACACCAGAGCGCTGCCGGGGCCTATCTGCGTAAGGAACACAATCGGGTCCCTGTCGGAGTCTAGCCATTTGCGCCCGCGCGCCTCCGCTTGCCCATATCGAAGCGTGTCAGGCTTCTGTTTGATTTATCTCTTGTTTTCCTCTAGGAATTTATTAGTCTTAGTGCTAGTGCATGAATATATACATATAATAGAATTTCTTAATCTCTGTCTACCCTACCTCTTCTCTCTTTAATATCCTGGTGAAGGTACTTTCGAGATACACATTACTTTCTACTCATTTCGTCACTAAATATTATTAAGTAAAACCAATAGAGTGTGCTTCAAACGGTAAGCTACCGTATTCTACACAGGAGTTGATTAGTATTGCGTTCACACACTCATTGGTCGCTTATCGCTTAATCTAAAGGCGTGGAGAATCCCAAACACTCTCCCCGCCGGGTCCACTTTGAATATCTCCAATAGATAACCATGACCCGTTCTAATGCTTTTACTTTGTAAACCATATTTGGCAAAGCATTACCTCCGTATATCTTACGTTATCGACCCTATAATACAACATCAAAATCACCTCAACAACTATAAAGGTGGTTCGATATTGATGGATTTCTGCGATTTACATTTTATGTTTTTGTTATGGATAAACGAGGCTAACGAGCAAGTGGATCACCTGATATTAAGCGAGCTCTACCCATAGACATCCGATGCCTACCTTCAACGGGCAGAGGAGGAATATAGACAGGAATAACGATATTTCCTTTTCCCCGTTAAACCTCTCCCCGTCAAATCCATTTTCCGTTCCCATCCTATCCTTATGAGGAAAGGGTGGGAAGGGGGAGAGGACTGAAAATAGGCCTCCGGCACCTTGCTCGTCACACGAAACGCAGAGAACTTCAACTTCACGCCTGTTTTCTGCGAGGTCGTGGTATTTCACCTTTGTGCAATAGATGTTGTTGCGGGCTCTTTTATTTAGGTATTTTATAAATTAATCCCCTAAAGTACGGGGTGAAAGTTTGTATGAAGAAATAATATTTTCCAATGTAAGTTCACCTCATAACTATATGATCAATCTTATTACATAAGGTTCAGCTTAAGCTAGACAAATGTTAGTTAAACTAAATTACACGGCGGGTGAAACCGCGGCGCTCAGCTTGTTCAATATAAATGAAATGACAACGGCTTAATATCGTCTAAGGGACGATCTGAAGTGATAAGATGTTCGATTCTACCTTTTGATATCGTCCATATAACCTAAAATTAAGTAACCAAATGATTGACTTCGGCTTTATTACGGTAGAGTGGCGGTTACGAAGCAAGTTGACGTCAACTTAGCACAATAAACATAGAAGCATTGAACAACTTCATAGGCTTCTTAGAGATCGTGATAAATCCACGACGATAAAAATGATATTAAACTTGAATTCTCATTATAACCTCACCCTAAAAGATCTAATGCTCCTCTCTTTGCGTTGCGCGGACGCAGCGTAGTGCCGACCTTTAAGGCTAATGTCAGATAAGATACTCCTCAATGCGTATATACCTTATATAGATTTTAATAGACCCGCGGAGAATTCAAATTGAACCATGTAGATACTGCTCTGAAACTTTAACACGTGCACCCACGGCTTTATACGAAGCTTTATTGAGTTCATTAAAAATTGTATCTATCTAGGAATCTTAGGAACTACTGATCGGATGTTTTATATTATACCAAGGTAGGCCTGTAACTAAGTATACTGTGCTATTATCATATAGTCTATATACATAAAAGGCTATCTGTGTATGTTCCTATAGATTTCGAAACGGCTGAACCGATTTCGATGATCGACATTTAATGGTACCATCGGGCGAAGCCGGGGCGGGTCACGAGTGTAGTATAAGGGGTTCGTTAAAATATCTTAAGGAATCCTCGTATATTGGTATTTCCATGGCAGACGTAGTCTCCAAAAATATATATGATTTAAGAATCTATTCTTATGTTTAATTCTGTAAAATTATTTCTTACATTTTAGTGCAGTATTTGAAGTCGGTTTTGTTTTTGTTTAAAATTTTGTTAAGATCTACTATAAGTTGTATATTTTGAAAATTCTCACACTTGCTCTCGATCAAGTTGGCCTTTTGTGTTCTAACTTTTTTTTTAAATAAAACATTATTTTCTATTTAATGACATTATCCACGTCAACCGAATGACCCGCAACACATTGCATTACGACTTTAAGATGACATTTAGTAACAACAGCGCTTATCCAAACTTGCGTAATTATCGAGACCGCTTGTCGCTAGGCTCTGGTCTTAGTGTACATATCGCTATTTATGGATAACTTCTAGTAGTAAACATTAATTACCAGATACTAACGACTCTTGGTATTATAGAAACACCATTACCTACGAAGGTACAGTCAATAACAAAAATGCTACGTTTTTTTAACTTTCCGAAATATATACGTAGAAACCCAAAGTATGTGTATGAGGAAGAATGTTTTGTGCAAGACCATTTTTTTTCGGAGGCAGCAACATAATTTTTTTATGTTTGAACTATGCAAAATGTCAAGATGAAGGATTATTTCCCTAGCATACACATTACGATATAGTAGAATAATTAATTACAATTTAACTTTAGATGCAGTTTACTATTAGATAGTTAGGTTAATCAACCGCTAGACACCGGGTTTCGACCCGCTCTTCGGAGCTAGTCTTAAATATAATGAAATTCTGCAGTTATTATTTCCATAAATATCAACAAAAAGCAGTGGTTTCATTAATATACTTGTGGTAATTGTTTTGCGTGCGAATGTACCCGGCGATGCAATACCCTCGGCTCGGCGCGGGCTTGGCTAGAGTCTAGCATTTACACCATCCCGGGTCGCGGTGTCAGAACAATATCATTTATCGCTTCCATTACAAACACTGGAAAATTTCATAAGTGCGTATTGCATGTATGTGTTTTCAAAAGAACGTTTTATAATTATTAACACCAGCATTTGTTTAATATTTCACAAATGTACATATCGATTTTTGATATATCGTTTAATACATAGCAGTTTTAAAAGTACCCGTAACCGACAAGCACGTGTGTGTAGATGTATGACTGTAGAAGAAAAGTGAGAGGTGTAGCTAGGAGCGTACCGAACATAATTTTTTCTTTTTTTACCTTTGCAGGAAACATAGCTTGGTATCCAGCAGCTCCAATTTAGTTTAATCCTAGCAAAATCTAACGGTTGTCCAATGGTCTACACTTTTGTTCTGTTCTGTTCTGTTCTGGTCTATACTGTCCTGTGATGACATGTCTATGTAGTCGACTCCATGTACCTACTCACAATATTCATCCTATGTTTTAAGTACATTTGAAATCACTTATTTGTTATGCAGTACAAATGAAGAAAGACCTTCACGTTTGCCGACAATGGTGGTTGACTTAGGTGCTTGGCCTTCATTACACAGGTCCTGTTTTCGATCCCTTATTAAGGCCAAATGTATGTTTTACACGTCGTAAAGATCGTATCGTCCTGTAACATTATAATATATTACTTTAAGGGGATGATCTCAAAGTAAGTTCACTTTGTACCAAAGCTTACTTATACTTAGCTTATCTTACTTGTTCGGAAATAAATTTATTGCAACAAAATAAATAATGATTTAAAAATGACAATGTTATTTATAATTACCGTCTTGAGAACTTAAATTAAAGTGCGGGAACCCATTACTATAACCATTACAGATCCACTTGAGGTCAGCGGCCAGGTCGGGGGCATTCGACATGGTTCATGCAATTCACATCATGCGTAACCGCAGTGAAAGTAAATTGCATCATGTCTCAACACTACTTCACCAGTATTTTTCATCTACAAATTATTTTATAATTTATGTAAAGAAAGCTAACCTCCTTTCTTTAATTCATTTGAATGTAGTCTTTTACTTTTAAAAGGTGGTGTCAATGTGACATCTCGAAAAAGAATAAAATAAGATATAATAGATTGTTACGTACTACAAGAATATTCAATAAACTTGAAATGTTGTTTCTTCTATTTTCAGAGCAACACATTTAAGTTTTATTTGCTACTAAACTATAAAGAAGCACATTAATCTTATATTTATAAAAAAATATACGACCAGAAAGGTGTGCGAGATGTAATATAATAACTTTTGTCAGTGGTAGAGTCCGCAACAACAACATCTGTTGCACGAATGGGCCGGCTCTACCGGTGAAATACCACGACCTCACAGAAGACAGGCATAAAGTAGAGTATTATGCGTTTCGTCTAATGAGTGAGGTGCCGGAGGCCCAATTCTAGTTCTCTTCCCCTTCCCACCCTTTTCTTATAAGGAAAGGATGGGACGGGGAAGAAAACATGACGGTGGAGGGGATGTATAGAATTTGGAAATAACCATTTTCTGCTTGTCCTCTCCTCTGACCATTAAAGGTGAGCAAAGCATCTGCAACTCATTAGTTAGTTGCAGATGTCTATGGGTAGCGATCACTTGACATCGGGTGAACCGCTTGCTCGTTTGCCTCCTGGTAATATAAAAAAAACTAATATTAATAATTTCTATTTATCTATATAACTACATATTCCTAATTTATATTTTTTTTTCTTCAATTTCTTTGTACATCACTTTAAACTAGCTTTATTCCCACATATAGGTTTAACGCACACCTTTAGGTAATCAAAGCCCTCTTCGCTTTAGTCTAAGTAACGCGTTAAGTAAGTTAAGTTATAATTACCTAAGCCGATTGTACCATTAGTAGCTAGTACTAGTGGGTCACCACATTCTGCGGCAGCCAGATGCGACCGCCGGAGATTGCCGGCGGCGTTGCCACATCGGACGTCCGTGAGGAGACTGCAATTTAATGCGCTAATAAACGTCGTTACGGACATAATGTAAATTGCACAATATATATGTCAAATTGATTATTATATTGCTTTAGTAGCGACCCGCCCCAGCTTACAGAAAAGCATATACGAAGCATTTTCTGTAATGTAGCGTACTCTTTCCTTCCACGCGCGTTGATCACTTAATTTTAGGCGATCAGATGCTTGTTTGCCCCCATATGGTATAAAAAACCCTCATAAAGTACTCCGCCTATTATTTAAAATTACATGAAAGTAGATTCGTTAGTACTTATTTGCTAAATAGTGTACTGTGTGTTGAAATACGTACAAAAACATTTTTAAATTGTACGACTGACTTAAACTTATTCGTTTATTGTTTGTCACTGTCATTCCTTCGATGTTAGCCCACTATTGAACTATGCTTTGGATAATTATTTCATTTATATCGTTCCTTAATGTGATAGAATCGCGCAGCGGGCACCAAATATGGCACAAAGCGTTGTCCGTTACCATGACGACTGACTGCATCAGCCTGTCACGTCTAATTAACAGAACAATGACCTAATTATGTTGCATTATATTGTATATTTCAGACATACGACACGCTCCAATCATACTATATTAAGACAGGTATTTGTATATAAGCAGATTGAACCGCCGTTCGTTTCTGCATATTTTATGTAATAAAGTTTTAAAATGAATATAAATTAATATTAATTACCACATCGTAGCCCTTTTAATTGCTTAGCATGCTTGTGAACGAAGTATAAAAAGACAGAAGAATGTAACCTCTGTAGAAGACGTGTAAAGAAGTAAAGTGTACGTACCAGTTCATTCCCGTTTATTTTTTTATGACCTTACTAATGATCTTTTCTTATCTTACTTTGGATTCACATCGAACCACACCAAAGTATTCTAAACGCTTCATCAGGCAAAGTAAATATTATCAGTCCACAGCTATGGCCAAGAGCAATCTCGTTTCGAAAAAAAGACTTTAAAAGCTGCAAAAACTATACTTGCTTTCGTGGAAAGTCTTTTTCTTTCTGTATTCTTTCTCGTACTGAGACACCTAATAGTCTTAACTCCTCGATCAATCTAAGGGCTTAAATACAAATTTCCACACGGCAAGGCAAACATTCAACATAAACTACTCTATGATGAAAATATAAATATGACTAGAGATTATATTAATAAACTTTGCAGAATATAAAATAACGTTTATGGTAAACAACCGTACACTAAATCAACCTGTCACAGTCAATTAAGGTGACTCGATAGAAATGTTTGAACCGGGAAAACTGAGGCTGGTTTCTACACATTTAATTGGAACGTAAGGACGGAGTGACAATACTTTGTTAGAGTTATACCCCCCATAAGATGAATTCAATGGACAATATACAGTATTCTCGGTGAAGCTAGGTGGCGATGTAAATCAATCCGTTGACGACTGTCGATCGAAAGGAAGGAAGGAAAGATAGTATTAATTAGTTGACAAATACGTCGAAGATAGAACCGCATACTTTAGCAAACATCCGAAATCCTCGGTAGTATAGTGGTAAGTATCCCCGCCTGTCACGCGGGAGACCGGGGTTCGATTCCCCGCCGAGGAGAATTTTTGTGGTTGTTTGGTCACAACTGTTTTTTTGAAAGATTTGAATCTGAACAGAGAGCGAAAACGACCCTTTTTATACTATGTATAGATTTTCTAGTATATAATTGAATTGGAATAATATATATTTATTATCTAAAATCATCAGTATTTTAAGAGTTCTTATACTTGTATTGCTTGTTACGTTCTCTTGTCGGAGGAGCACTCTACAGTCATGTGTGCATTGTGCCTTCTGTTTGACTTCCTGATACGATATGACCTCACTTTCTGTTTTATTTGTTGCGTAAAAGATCTCGATATTCTTCTCTTCCTCTACCCTTCTATGCTTCTATTATATTGTGTTTATGAGTCCGTCTTGTCGTATCAGGTGTCCCAACATTTTTCCTCTGCAGTTCTAGATTGTTTCTATTAACTTTCTTTCTTATTTTAATCTGCCCAACACTGTTTTGTTACTTATTATAAAACCAGGGTTTTGAATTATATAATAAAAAAATATATTGAATTGAGTTTACAGTAGAATGTTTAATTTTTCATAACATACCTATTTACTTATTAATTTAATAGGACATTTAACTAAAATTACAAAAAAATATAATTGCCCCCAGAGAGATTTGAACTCTCGACCCCTGGTTTACAAGACCAGTGCTCTAACCCCTGAGCTATGGAGGCCGTGTAAACCATCCTTTATTTATGTCACAATTCTGCTCCGTGTGACTAAGCTAACACCAACTGTTCTAATAACAGTCGCAACTGTGATGTTAATTAGCATACAATTATGGCATAGCATAGCATTTCTTAATAATTGGGCTGTCAAATGCAAAAAGATTTATTCAAATCCGATTGGTAGTTCTTAATATTAGCGCGTTCAAACAAACTCTTCAGATTTATTATATAACATATGGATTCTTACTCTCTCAAACTCATAACTGTTTGTTATCGCAAGAAACGCTAACCGTCAATACTATGGAATCCCATTGTGTTTTCCTTAGGGTTTAAGTTCCAAGGCTGTGCTGCGAGATAATCAAAGATATAGCAACAGAAGAAAATATTTAAACAGTTGTAGCTTTCCAAGTTTGTTACGCTGACTGTAACTATACACCAAATAACTATGCCCGCTTTATTTATTAATTACTAGTGATCCGCACCGGCAATGCCCGTGTTGGAATCAATAGGAACATCGCCTTTTATGTACGTAGATACTTTTCAATCGAAATTGATATATGTATTTAATCTCATTGGTAGTTGAGGAGTTTGAATACTACCAAAGAGGCCGAACTGGCCGCTAAGAAAGTAGTCATAAAAAGAAAACACATTTAAAAACAGATTATTGCAATGAAAAAAAGTAATAATGTAAAAAAAGTCGAACGAAAAAAAAGCCTATGTGCTATTCCAGACTATAATCTTTCTCTGCGTGAAATTCAATTCAGATCTGTTCAGCTGTTTTTGCATAAAAGAGTAACACACATCCATACATGCAAACTTCAGTTTTTATTTCAGTAAGTATAGATCAAGAAATAATAAACGTAAGAATAACATTAATTTTTTGTCTGACAACGAGTTCATATTTGGTTAGTTAGAACCGACAAGATTGTTCAGTACCAGTATATAATGCCTTGTATTACTTTACGTAATTGTTCAGAGAACTGTAATCGGGTTCTGGTCTGGTTGGTTGCGGAGTGTTGATTACAGACTATAGGGCTCCATTAGACACCCTGTTTCCCCTACCCACTCGCGATTCATTACAATACATGATTACCATGGACTGCAAATGTATGTTGGCGTGGCGTCGGAGGCTTGTAAATTCAAAAAAGTTATTGACGATCGATTGACGGTTAAGGGTTGGACGGGAAATATAAACCACCCGACGTTTTCTTATTTATTACTTATTGCAATAATTGCTCAAATTAAATGTACTGGTTAAGTTTTTTTATATTTTGACAAGCTGGTCCCCGCGGTTTTTTCACCCATTGTGCAATTTAATTAAACCAACGATTCTCCAGCCTAAGCTGAACCCTATTTAATATGATTAATTATCATATATATCTGACGTCAACTTGCATTCCATTAAAATTATTTCAAAAATACAAAGTCTACTTTAGACCCTTTCCTATAGGATCCCTATGTAATAACAAATCTCTGTGAATAATTTCAAGTTTCCAGGCACAGTAGTTCGGGTTGTGCATATCATATGAGTCAGTCAGTTTCTTCTTTCATATATATTATTTATATTATAAGAATTAAAAATAAAAACAAAACAAATTTTGAAGAGATTGACAACTGGTGGTAAAAAGTGAAATACCTACGACGGCAAGAACGTGGGTCGGTCAGGCTTCACAGCTGTGTTAACACGGGCTACCTCGTGTATTTTGATTGTACTGTGTAGATTCGTAGAGCGTTGTTAATTATAAGTTTTTACTGACGAGCAGAACCATCCATACATTCGGATCTCTGCTGCCAAAAACCGATAAGATTAACGCAAGCTGAGAAAAAGCGGCCGGAATTGATCAAAAGAAAGGACGTGGTCTTTTATCACGACAACGCTAGACCACAATCTTTAGACACTTTGGCTGGGGGTGTTAATGCATCCGCCACATGGCCCTAACCTTGCACCTTTAGATTTTCACCTGTTTCGGTCTCTTTAAAATTCTCAAAACGCTGCGTTTTTTCGCCCAGAGGTTGTCTGAATCTCAATTATGTACACGAGGTAATAATGCAAAAAGTCTCCCCGGCGAGGAATCGAATCCCGGTCTCCCGCGTGACAGGCGGGGATACTTATCACTGTACTACCGAGGACTTATATAGATTTGGGTAATAACAGTATATGTCAAATTTACCGCAGGCTATGCATCTGCATGCATATTTCTTATTAGTGTGACCCACTTTTGGCCCTTCTATTTTAAACAAAATTGATATTTTAATTCCATGCGTCCCTTCGATTATTACCGTTAGTAATTAATTCGAACTGTAAACATATTTTTCATATTCGACAACAAAAACCAATTAAACGTGAACAAATATAACAATAATTTACATAAATATTTCAGGGCGGCCGGTCATTATCCTGAAATACCCCACAAACTCTATTGATTTTAATGTGTACCATTGAACAAGAAATACTTAGAAGTCTGTTTTCTTTTATTTGAGTTCTTATTATTGAATAATGAATAATTTATTTTGTTTTGCATTTTCTAAGACGAATGTTACAATATTGTAAATGTTAAAAGACAATATTGTTGGGAAGTCGTCACTTTTTTCAAGTTAGCGCGAGCGGCGCGGCACAGGTAATGGCTTTCAATGCATTTCGCTGCCAACGTAGAGACGCCATGATTTTGGACCATTGAGAGATGCATTTAAGAAACTAAAATTATGCTAAAAACATGAAGGGTTATAAACTAAGGCAAGATAAACATTGTTCACATTAATTCCTCCTTTTTTATCTATATATGTATATAAAAATGAATTTATTATTTGGTCACGGCATCACGCGTAGCGTAGCTGGGTCGATTTACGTTTGTTGTTGTCAGGAGAATCTTCTCGTAGAAGAAAAAAAAATTCCTCGATAAAGTAGAAGATGTAAGAAAACTTAACGACCATACTAAAACCTTAGCGATTTTGACAGAACTGTCAGTCGATTAACAATTGTCGCGATTGATAGAATGTGCGCTGCAAATGCTAATAATAGTCGTAATTAATAACACGTACGTAATATTATTTTGTTTAATTAAAATTGCTTGGCGGGTGAAACCGCTGGTCGCTGCTAGTCCCAAATATTAACGAAAACGCCTCAGAGCGAAAACTAATACTTTTTTGCAATAATAAAGATTATGAATTAAGGATAAAATGTTGTCTTGATAGATCGTAGTAGTTCTGAAACTTTGTCTTACTCCCATAATACCAAGTATAATGTAAAGAGAGTTTTCAGAAACTTAAACCAACTTTAAGAGCTAAAGTTACATAGTTTAGACGAATATTAATTGGTTATTCATTAAATAGCAGTATCATCACGTCAAAAGCATAAAGACATTGTTTTAAAAAGTTTGTCCCTTTGCTACTAGCCTTCGAAGTTGCCGAAGTCTGGGATTCGGCTGCCAGCTAAATTGTCATAATGTGTTTGTGTTTCAGTAAGGTTGTACTTCTGTTTTTCGCTCGCCGATCGGATAACAACTCCGAAACACAAGATGGGATTGTAGTCAATATCTAGTTTATTTATGTAAAAAAATACGTCTTTAAATACAGAAAGCTCCTTATTCAGACGGGTCAAGTTCTACTTATTATTATTATTAGGTAAAGGTTTAAAGAACTTATAAATAAACTTAATACGAAAGCTTTATATACCATTCTAAATAGGTTCCTAGGGTGAACATTCGTCAGAATTCCGAACCGCGACTCACACGAAGTTGCACTACTTGATAAAATAAGGGCTGGTAAAATTCGAATAAAGTTTGACACGTAGATACGTATTGTTAGGATATATTAGCCTGTTTTTGGTTTCCGCATTTTAAAAGGTTTTTAAATTCGGATTGATGCTCAGCTATGTCGCTAACAATATTCCGTTTTAAAATAAGACTTATTTCATAGGTCAATTTTCAAGTAAACATTATAAAATTAATTTGCCCTACGATAAACAATCATTCAAGTTAAATGAATCTTTTTTAGTGTATTGTAAAGCTCTTTTTCAATGGAATACGGATTTGATATATCCAACCTGCGAATAGAGAAATGAAATGGAGCCCCGAATAACAAAAAACACAAGAACTGCGAAAAAGTAGCATTTATTGTAATTATTTGTAGGCCAAATGTGGTCACCGCGCAATACCGGTTGTTCAAACTGCTACATTGAGCACAGTCGAATCGTCGCAACTTTGAAACAGTCGTTATGGCACTGTCGCCGGCTACTTCTATTATTTTATGCAACAGCTTCCATTCAATGTATAAAAAGTAAAGACCTCTTCTAAGCTGACGACGTCGAATGGAATGGACCTGGTAAATGCCAGGCGACTGACTAACTGAACTCTTATGTGCAGAATTTTGTAATTTGCACAAGTATCTCGCTTATTTTTCATTCATGCAAATAAGATAGGCATCCATTTTTATATTGTTGTCATATTATCGAACAATGTGCAAAAATATATTTGATTTGGAAACATAGAAACAACTTTTATAACTCGTAAATTTAACAAAAATATTTTAAGAATTAAGCTTAGTAGGTATTGCGAATTATATATATCGAATTGCTATATAGTGAAAAACAGTACAAAACACTAAACAAAAGAAACTAGAATCAAGAAAGAATCTAGAATATTCGATTCGACAGAAAGTTTAAAACATATTGAAGCCGCAGCGCAGCGGTTTGCATCGCGCGGCAACCATTCTGCTTGATTTCTTTTACACAACTTTATGAAATTGCAAAACTGTTTTCCTCACTGTTGTACAATCTAAGTTTATTTATTTTCAATTGTCTGCGCGAAATTACATCTCTTCGCATACCTTTTCACTTATCATAATCTATTTTTCACGATATAATGACGATTACATACGGAACTGAGAAAGAATCCAAAATGTTCTAGAATAACAAGTACAGATAATGCAGCGTCTTTTCAATTCAAAGCATTTCAACGTCTTTGTCATTTTTTTAGTTTATGCCATTTTAATTTATACATATTATTTAATTCCTACAATTCATGGTTTCCTCATTAAAACGTTGAATTACCTTGATTATTAATTAAAAAGATCTAATAAATTATTAATTAAAAGATGCAAATTGTTTAAACAGCTGTAGCGAGGCAAAATACTCAAGTAATCCTATGGAGGTTACGGTGGCGTTACAATAGTTTTTGTTAATTTAAATGAATCCCCAGAACCGCGTCCGGCATTCTTCGTCGCTGCTAAAAAAATACCAATATCTACTTAGAATCTTTTGATCCATTATTGTAGTTGTTTATCTTGTACCGACGGTTAACATTTTGAATGACATGATATCCAGATGTTTGAAACAACGCCATTTTTTTACTGACATTTAATAAAATCTAATGTGTCGAAATATTTTCGAATTTATTTAACTCGTAAGATATATTTTTAATATTGCGTTATGCATTATCAAATCGGTTAATGCTGAAAAATGCTACCAACGAGAAAAAAGTTCGCAAGGTAACGTCAATTCTATTATATCTATATAGACATTGAATGTCTACTGCATGTTGGATTCTTATCCTAAATTGATTTAGTTTGAAAACAGTAAGAGGTAACATGTGATGGAAAACGAAAAGACAGATACTGGCGGAATTTCATGAATACAGAAGAGGACCCTGTTTCTAGAGGAATGAAAACTAGCGCTGAAAAAAAACATAGAAGAGATGAATGCCGGCGAATGTGTGCGATACTTGTGTACAGTACGAAACCTAGTCCTTCCTCACGATTTTTGACTAACTCAGCAACAGAATTGTTTTTTACCACACTGGTAAATTAAAACTTAGTACAAATATTTATTCCAGAAAAGGGTTGGCGTCAGCCAGCCAATAAAAACGTACATTTTTCCGGGATATGGCCTGTATGCTATTACAGACTGTAATCAGATAAATTGTGCCAAATTTCATCCAGATCTATTCAGCCGTTTTTGGCGTGTAAGATTAACAAACATCCATACTTACAAACTTTCGCATTTTTAATATTAGTAGGATAGGCTACGGTCATACTGTGCCGACAACACATAAGTGAGAAAAGGGCAGGGAAATATTTTTATGAAAGGAAAGGAAAAGGACATTGAAATCCTAGAACGAGAAGAAACAAGAGTTTTAGTTCTGGTTGCTGAATGTAGGACAGCGTGGCCGCTTCCCGACACATGTCGAGACATATTTGTTGAGTATAAACAACATAACAATCTCTGTCGGAGGACAACAAACCTCGTTTTTGTGTGCGCTACCTTGTGTTCAAATTATACGCTAAATGTTACCGCTCGACGAAAACATACAATTTCAAAGCATTCCGCTGTACCTGAAAACTAACGCGACGTTATTTTACTGAATCTTAAATGAGATTACATTAAACTCTTGCCTCGCTAAAAACCGTTTAATTTTGCTCTTTTTAGCGCAATAAATTACAAGGACGCAGCTAAATGCGCCGGTCTGGGGGCGAATTAATTATTTTCTTTCTCGCGAGACGGAATCGCCGATAGTTTCTTGTGTAAAGATAAATGGACATAAATAACGAACCTCTTTGGATGGGGGAAATGTAAAACAGTTGCAATGCAAAATGTTATACCAACGTAACATTGATTAAACGGTGTTTCTGGTAGGAAAGAAAGCAACAGCATCTTAACAAGATCGAGTTGGAATAATAAGCATTTTTCTATTATTTGTAGCAAGCCACGTACGTAGATTACTTCTGAGTTTCCTTAATTCTCCATACATACATAATTACGGAGGATGAACTCGGAATCAATGGAAATAGCACGTGTGTTCTTTGTAAATGAAATACAGCAGGGAAACAACATCCCCAAAATTTGTGGGATCTGATTCAGAAAATATCAAATACAGTTTTCAGTTACTCATTAATTAATTTATTTCTTCTATTTCACAACTCTGTACTTTAATAAACTAAAAATAATCTTACGTCTTTCGTCTTACGCCCTTTCTTCCGCTATCTGTCGTCTTACCTCCTTTTTTTGTCATTCTGTCCTATCCGTCTCGCTCTTTCATTCAACGTTTCATTCCTGCACATAAACTAGTATTCCCACAATCGGCCATCCTGCTCACATGACTGTCCTCAGTCATCACACATCTCATGATAACATTAATATAATTGAAAATAAATACACACTTAAATTAAAACAAATTGAAAACAAATCCGTCTTTAAAAAAGACATTCGAAAATATCCTAAATTAAACAATATTACTTACACGTTACAAAAATAACCAAACAACTATTCAATATTTGGGCGAACAGTTGGAGAACATGAACATTCATCCCTTCTACAAATTGAAATTTTGTCCCTCATCATGTTCATTTTTAAACTTCATCTTGACTAGCATCTGGCCAAGCTTTCATATAGTCAGCCGAAGGAGACGTTCTAGTTGGCCCTTCATTTTGCGAATAAATCTTTTCCACATCATACCTACCGTTTCTTTTGACCTTGGTGACTTTATAGGGTCCTAAGAACTTTAGTTTTAACTTCATCGCAACTACGAATTGTGTACGCCTTATAGCAACTATATCTCCTTCTTTGTGTGTGTGACTATTTTTTCTTCTTTTATTATAGTCCTTCTTATTTTCTTCCTGCATTTCCAATATTTATTGTTTTGCCATCTTCCTTATTTCGTCTCTAGATGTAATATATTCTTCTTTTGCCCCTCGGAATGCCTGTAGTTATTTTAATGTGTTGTATCCGTTCTTCTTCACAAATAAGAACCTACGCCTGTGACCAACATCAACGTATAAAAATAAATTATATTAAAATATGTAGAAAAGAATTCAAAATCTCTATAAGTACCTAATAAAAATATAACTGCCTTATGATATATATGATAACAGTGGTAGAGCCCGCAACAACATCTGTTGCACGAATTGGCCGGCTCGACCGGTGAAATACCACGACCTCACAGAAGACAGGCGTGAAGTAGAAGTACTCAGTGTTTCGTCTGATGAGTGAGGTGCAGGAGGCCTAATTTCAGTTCTCTTCCGCTTCCCATCCTTTCCACGCAAGGATAGGATGGAAAAAGGAAGAGGATTTGACGGGGAGGGGGTAAACGGGGAAAAGGAAATATCCTTTTTCCTGTCTATCGTCTGTTGCGGATGTCTATGGGCAGCGTTCGCTTCATCAGGTGGCTCGTTTGCCACATTCTCACAGTAAAAAAATACAAATAACATTTTTCATGATCATTTTTTTTAAATAAAAATACAAACTTAGTTGCCAGATGCCCCCAGAGAGATTTGAACTCTCGACCCCTGGTTTACAAGACCAGTGCTCTAACCCCTGAGCTATGGAGGCCGCGTAGATGTTATGGTCAAAACAATATACCACTTTTGTTGATTTAGTGCACAGAGACAGATGGGGATGGACAACAACAGGTCACAAATATAAAAATATATGCTGAACTCTAAATAATTTCACAATCGCTTCAACAATGTACCGGCGTTTCCCTTGCCTTGACTCCACAACCATGTAAAATACAGTCCACTTAACCACCTTTTTTCCTTAAGTAAGACTTATTTCGGGTCAACGTTTCGATTCTTAAATAAGTTTTCAGTTCCGGACTTTAATAACCAAGTACCAAATCTATCTATCCCAGTAGAAAACGGACTTATTATAGTGTTAACACTTTTAATGGTGGCGTCTAAACGTGAAAATTTAACTGAGCCTGGCAATTAGTTAGGGTCTTTTAACACTTAACACCAATTAATAATTCAATCGATAATTGGTTCAGTTTGACATACAATTGAATTGTTATTACCGTATCGCCTTTACTTTGCCAAGATAATAGTATTTTTAAAAATAAATGTGTATACTTATCCTATGATGAAAAATCCTTTTAAGAAACCGAATTTTAAAAAAACGTACTAGAAGGGCAAGGGGCTTTGAATTTTGCAAACTAAAGTAGAATTGTTGAAACCATATAAACTTATCGACTTCAACATCTCGGCTTTAAAATTGTCTTATTTTTCTAACTAGAACAAATCAATATTTCGAATATAAAAAGTATTTAATATATGTGTGTATGTTTGTATTACACGAGTTTCCTTTTAATCACTTTTTTAAACATTGGTTCTTGCATTTCTTGCAAATAGACATGACAATGTTACAATTAGAGATACATTCCTCGGTAGTATAGTGGTAAGTATCCCCGCCTGTCACGCGGGAGACCGGGGTTCGATTCCCCGCCGAGGAGGACTTTATTTTTCTTTGAAATGAGAAAAAACGAATTTAGCAACACTCTGAGAGCATTTCTGAATTAAGACATCCCATGATTTAATCCTGTAATAAATTATAGCTAGTACTTTTGTCGTTGGCAATAATTTTGACACACAAAGCATCATTGTATTAAAAGTTGAGGGCAAACGAACAAACGGTCCTTATATGAACTTTAGTGTCATTTAAACACCGGCAAAAACTGGACATTTCCTAAATGTTCTGCCAAAAAAGAGATGCCGGACGGTCGGTGCGTGGACGTTGCGACGACGCAGCGGTACCGCTATGGAGTTCTACAGTGCAAATCAGAACGACTGCCACACGGTGCGTCAAAACATGCGATGAACGAACGCACGGTTTGATATAGTTTATATTGAATTTTACACTGCCTCCATACCCTGTCGGCCAAAAGTTTGAGACCACTTTGTACACAGGTTATAATTTGCAAAATATTTTTAATCTGCGTATGATAACAATATGAACACCTGTGTAATCTACTAATCATTTTGAATGTCTAAACACCATTTCTCTTATCTTTTACACAATGACTATGCCATAAATGGGCATTGTTTATTTACACAGATGAGTGCCGCGTAAGGACCAAGTGTTGCAATTGTCATTATATCATATGGTGGCTCCCTTGTACTTGTTTGGTTATTGTTTTGCGTTGATAAATATTTAGGAATGTTTTAAGCCATAAATCCTATTGATAGCATGGCTACTTAAGGAGTTAGTCTTGGTTAATTCTATTCAGTCTGAGCTACTGTTTTGTCAAGTGAAGATCTCCAAAAATGGGAAAAGTCCGTGAAATCTCCAGTGAAACTCGTTCCGCCACTCTATACGACGAAGGCAAGTCTGAACGAGAAATTGCCGCTAAGCTGAAGTTATCAAAGACTTGTGTTCATAACGCAATAACTCGATACAAGACAACCGGCATCAAGACCTATCGCGCTCGGGGAGGCCGAGAGCAACCACTTCTAGCGAAGACAACTTCATTGTTGTAACAAGCAAGCGTAATAGACGTTTAACAGCACCAGAAATTCGAGCTGAACTCAATAAAACTCGACCGGAACCTGTATCATTGACAACAGTAAGGAGACTTCGAGATGCCAATTTGTTTGGTCGCCTAGCTGTTCGTAAACCACTGTTACGGACACAAAACAAAAAGAAACATCTGCAGTGGGCTCTTACTCATCGAGTTTGGACTGAAGAAGACTTTAAAAAAGTTCTTTGGACTGATGAATCAAAGTTCGAAATATTCGGTTCGAAAAGAAAAGTTTTTGTGCGTCGTAGTGCCGAAGAAAAGATGTTTCCAGACTGTGTAGTGCCAACAGTCAAACATGGTGGAGGCTCTATTATGGTCTGGGGATGTTTCTCTGGCTATGGGACCGGAGATTTGGTTAAAATTGAAGGAATAATGAAAAAGGAGCAGTACAAAGATACTGGAGCGAAACGCTGTTCCTTCCGGGCTACGTTTGATTGGAGATGGATTCATTTTCCAACAAGATAATGATCCAAAACATAGTTCTAAACTATACAGGGGATATTTAGAGCACAAAGAGACGGAAGGAGTTTTGAAAAACATGGAGTGGCCCCCTCAGAGTCCGGATCTCAATCCGATAGAGCTTCTGTGGGAGGAGATGGACAGAAACGTCCGTAGTCATTGTCCGACGTCAAAAGAAGACCTCTGGAGGACTTTACAAGAGAGTTGGAACAATGATTCACAAGAAACTATCAATAAACTAATAGCCCGGTTACCAAGATTGGTCAAAAAAGTTATAAAAAGTAAGGGAAGATTTTTCGACGAAAAGTTAGTTTAAA
The DNA here is from genome assembly GCA_029849275.1 of Papilio elwesi. Taxonomy (NCBI): domain Eukaryota; kingdom Metazoa; phylum Arthropoda; class Insecta; order Lepidoptera; family Papilionidae; genus Papilio; species Papilio elwesi. The sequence goes on from CM056709.1 coordinate 3,819,879, forward strand.
TAATATATTTTTTTTATTAATAATAATGGCAATTATTGTAGTTTTTAAATTATTTTATGTTACATAAAAAGTTCCCTATTTAATAAGGTAAATAATTTGTAGAGCACTAACTTTTGGAGTTTTATTCAATATTGTAATTTTTTCAAAGTGGTCTCAAACTTTTGTCCGACAGTGTAGGTCAGGGTTAGCGCAGTGGTCTTATAAACCACGGGTCGAGAGTTCAAATCTCTTTGGGGGTTTTTGTTTTATTACTTTAAAACGTCTGGTAGTTAATAATGATATATAATATTTTAATTAACGGTAAAATTAGCTAGTTAGCTGGCAAAAGTTATTCGAGTTCCTACACGCATGATTAACTTTTTTTCTAATAAAAACGGAAATTGATTACATGGCGGTTAAATTGACAAGAGTGTTAGTGGAATAAAAGATTGACATACCTTTTAGAAATCGGGAGTTCACACCCGCGAGTTGATAATAGGCTGAGACCTTGTCAATTTACATCCACGTGACGTCAGCCGTATCTAAAAAGTATTACCATTTTACAATTAGAGAAGCATGGACTGGGACTGAACTTGGCTGACGTCATCATTCTGCACATTATTGCGTATTTGAAAGGAGAAAGGTTGATAAGTGAAACGATCGTTTTATTTAAATGTATTTAAGTGTATTAGCAACGTTGGTACATGAGATTACAGAGTAATACTGAGGATATCATAAGAGCGCGGCGCCCAAGCCTGGGACAGCCGCCATAACAATTAGTGTACTATTAGAGTACAGAGTAAAAAAAACACATCGCCAATCCAATAAACACTGTGCACTTCCAATGATGCAACTTACAATATTCAATACAACTTCAAGTACGCCCCTATTACACCTATAAATTCAATAACTGATTAATTTTTAATAATACTAAACGGACACTACCGATAAATATAAAAACGTGAGCATTCATACAAATAGGAGATTTATTTTTCACTTAACAATTATACGCTTATATAATAAGGATGATCGATTATACAGAGAAATTATTAATTTAAAACTGTGTTGCCACATGTCAAACACCGTATCGACATTTTGCCTAAATTTATGACAGACGTCAATCGGCAACACAGGAAGAAAATAAATTCTAAACAAATACCATTTTCAATCTTTTTTTTAAATAATCTAGTTTATTGTTTTATTTTAAATATTTAAAGCACAGCAACATTGTATACAAAAAATATTACCGTCAAAAATCTTCATAAAGTTATTGTTTGTAATATCAATCATCCCTATAAAAAATCACCAAGTACGAAGTTATTTTACCACTCGCATTCAGATATCGAAACGTACCAAATCCCATGAAAAATTACTTAACTACAAGTAGTCAATGACTACTAATATTAATAATATTTTCTAAAACCCAAATACACATTTTACTTCGTAAAAAAACTGACTAAAAACTGCACGTGAAAGCTCTAAATTAAATCGTATAAACAAAAAATATAAAGAAAAGACTGTTAAGAAAAACGAAACTAGCGATATACTTACAAGGTGGCTATTATTTATGTATTTATGGTAAAATTCTCCAAAAAAATTTAATTCCATATTCGAGTCTTTTAACATTTTAAGCAAATCCATATTATATACACATATTGCATCCATAAGGTGTAGTCTAATGTCGAATTGAAAAATAGGCCCTTTAAACGCCCCGCCACTCTGCAATACTGTTAAACAATAAAAAAGGAAAGTAAATCAAAGGAAAAAAAAAACAAAAAACATAAAATCATGAAGTTTATTCTCCGTGAAATATATAATATAATTTCTTACGCATGAGAGAATACCTTATTTTCTTTTAAAATCTACATAAGACAAACTATTTAATTATTTCTACATAACGTCGCAACGACAAATGAAGACTGCCTTGTTAAAATATTTATTTTTGTATTATAAATTTTTTAAATAAAACATAAATAATCGAGTATTACCGTTCCAACAACTATATAATTATCTATGGTTGACCATAGACTACAATATATTTTTTATTTAAAAAAACCGTGGCATAACACTAGAATAGATAGATCTCCATAGACATGAAACTACAATGACTTAAAAATTACATCGAAATTTTAAGAGATCTGTGAAATGGAAGATAAACGACGAGAATCAGCATAATGACGAAACACATAAGACAAACATCTATGCAACTATACAGCAGATGGTATAAAACTGTATGTTAAGAAAACTATTTCTAATAGTTTCTACATTTTCTAATATTTCACAAATCGTAATCATGAATGTAGAGTTAAAACCCATTAAATAGTATACCCTTAAGTATACTTAACTAAAAAGCTTTTAGGTAAGAATAATTGTGGAAACAATATTATCAAAAAGATCGCTTCATAGAAGCGACATTGCCCTGGCACGACGACTGGCAAGCGTGACGTAATGAAAAAACTGTATATTTCCCTTGCATTTTTCTTCTCGTTTATAATAAAAAATATACAAAAACTTACAAATACTTAAATCAATATAATGCACTGGATGAGGGTAGTTTTGTACCAGGTCACTCAGTCGACTCCGCCACGGTCTTGACCCCTGACGCGGACGTATTGAAAAATGCATTAATTGTGCATAAAATATATCCAAAAAACGAACATCACAAAAAACCCTTATCACTTATATCTACCTAAAATTGATATATGCAAGTTAAATGGTCGATAAATAAATAGTTACATCGCTAAAGATTAAACTACGAGTACACAAGTTAGTTACGGAGGGTAGTCGAACATACTAAAAAAATCTTCAAGCCGCCGCCATTCACAACATTTTATCGAGATCATTCTATTAAGTTTGAAAAACAATGGCGATAGGCGTTTAGCTAGAAATCACAAAAATGACTAATTAACACAGAGCTGATCTATGAAACTTCAAATAATTTAGGCTTAAATTTTCTCAAATTCATTAAATTTACCTGAATATATTGTTATAAAGATTGCATAACTGGCACCTTGGTTATCGTTATTAATTTCAAATTCGGACTGCTACAAGTCCAGCATTTTGTATTATAAATTCGAAATTTGGACATCAAATTCAGCCTTTTAGAAATCAAATTCTGACGTCTCCATGTCAATTTAATATATCCATTTTTAAAGGTCCATTAGATTTTTAAAATGCAGTATTTGCTGTACAAAAGTTTAAATTGCAAGTTTGAAATTAAAAACTGTTACGATAGCGGTGGGACGGTGGAGGAGGGATATAGGATGACCTGTCGCCATTGATTTTAAACGTTGCCTAACTTGAAGAACACAAGTGTACCTCAAAATAATGTAATGGGACCTTACTGACTGAAACAGTTCATTTTTCAGAACACACCGACGAGTGCATTGTTATTTATAAGTCAACTTTTTTTACTCGCTGTTAAATTATCAATACTTGATTACGATAATCTTTACACAGTTTTTCTCATAGGTTTTTTTATTTCTTTTTACACATGACCACTGTTATTGCTGTTCTTTTATTACACAGTTAAGTCCCATTGTATATCAGGAGTATAACACAAATTATCTGTTAAAAATAAGATTAAATAATCTTGACCTGTCGTGCAACATCAAAGTTTATAGCTGCATATAAAATATTGTCGTTACATTGACTTCTGGTAAGGAATATGAAATTTGACGTCGATTCATCAAACAGTCATCAATGTGATTGGCTTGCATGATTGTTCTACAGACTTTTTTGTTGCAAAAGCACATTAATAACCAAAGTAACGACTTACAGAATATTCATACGTTTCTTGTCTTTTTATTGTAAGATCATGTCGTATTCTCAGAATAGATATTTATTTTGTTATACTTATTTAATTACCATAAATGTGTATTTATGACATAAAATGATGACATGTTATACAAAAGTACCTGTCAAATAACCGATTCATTAACATCTTCGGCTTCAAAGTGTTTACCGACAAACCAGACTGTTCACTACATGTCATAAGCTCACGAAAATGTGCCATGGTTAATGAACCTTATTACTCTATATACATAAGACGGATATTCCTTAAGATATATCAAAGGACAATAGACACCTATAGTACAAATATACGTAGAGGGCCGTGGAATGGATACAAAATATTACAAAATTGTATAATAATGTATACTACAGGCCTATTCGGGAAATCGTCACAATATCGATTTGCGCGAGAATAGGACAGCGTGCTACACTAGATCGTTCATAAATTAATAACAGTTCTTCAAAATGTATGAAGATGCAATGGGCCTATATGTTGCGTGTCAACGAATAATATATCCTATCACAATAGATATTAGTGTTTTCGTGAATTCGGTGAGCCTCGAATAACAAATTCACAACATCTACAATGGAGCAAGTCCATTTTAAACACGTTTATACAATGGCACGGCTATGTACATGGGAAATTGACTTTTAATATTATTTTACAAAGAAATCGCTACACTTAGGATGAACGACGCAAGATATAAATGTATATGAGCATTGTGCGGTAGGGAGCGGTAATCTTGGATATTGCTTTTAATATTATAGGCCATTTTATTGGAATAGTATACAATTCACTTTGATTTAAATGTCTTTTTGTCATTATACTTTTTATATCTAATTACATAAAACCTCAGGATATATAACATTTTGAATCACACTTTCGCCCCAAGTCACGGCCATAGCGTATCTTTCCCAATGCAAGATCTTGTGTCCGATGTACAAGACATTAATGCAATAATGATATGTAGTATACGTTTCTTATTATTTTAAAATATCATAGTATATCTATCGTTTTAATTATTTAGAATTAATTGAACCTTTTTATATTTCAACGATGGTTTTTAAGTGAGTCCGACTGTATTTCATTACTCGCCGTGAATTGTATACCATTTAAACAAATTGTTGATATCATACGCGTATAAATTCACCTCGACGCTACATACATCATTGATACAGGAAATCCCTTCTAACGATTATATAACTACGCTGTATTGACTCCTTGATTGTTACAGAATTAATTACAAAAAAGTAATCACAGAGTTAATTTACTATAAAAGTTAAATAAATGCTTTAAGTAACTGGAAAATGATTATTCGAATTGATCGCTGATGGACAAATGTGCAAAATTAACTTGAACTTTTAAAATTCCAATTCTTAATATTTTGTAAAATAAATATCTTTTTTTTCGCATCGAGAAATATAAGGAATGTACAAGGTTAAAATTATTACAATGTCTATGGTAGAAATCACAGATATTACCAAAAATTACAATCGACAACTGTCTCGTGGACACGTTTGATTACGTCATTTGCTTTCGATTTTTTATTTTATATAATGAAATCATCAAACAATAAAATAGAAATTTGCAACCTTTAGTAGAATTTTCGATTGACGTTAATGCAAATTTAACGAATGATCATTTGGATTTAAAATCAAGTAGGAATCAACGCGATTACACTAATTTTGGTAAACTTGTAGTTTTATTGCTATTACATATTTAATGAATACGTTACAAAGGATAAAGTTCTTTTGCCCATCAGTAGTACATTGGTAATAATTTTGTAACGATCATAGACAGAGGCTTCCACGAAGTCATACTGCATGGCGGCTCACCGGGGACCCTGCAGGTTAACGACTGCTAGGAGGCATGGGCATCTGCGCCTGCACGCCCTGCAGGTTCATCGGCCGGCCGTTGGGGTTGCCCATGCCGAGCCCGTCCTGATAGTTGTTCACATCCATGTTAGGAATGTCATCGTTCTGGAAACAGGATTATATCATCATTTATCTTTAGCGGTAGGAAAAATAAAGAATTATTATCCTTTACGTGTATAATAAGAACACGAATTATCACAACAACTATAGACTCGCATTTCAAAGCATGTGCCATTGGTCACCTAAGATTGTTAGATACTTAGTGTATAAACATTTTTTTGAAGTTGAAATTCATAATCAGAATACATAAGCCGTACAATTCTATTACTCTAGGCATGTCTCGTAATAGATACATAATTATGAAATATTTACATCATATATATCGGCGTGACCATCTTATAAAAATATCCCATTCATCATCATCATCCTGCCCTTTTCCCGCTTTATGTGGGGTCGGCATAATTAGTTTTCGACTTCCATGTCAATCCATCATCCGTCATTTCAGTCGTCACTCCCTTCTTGGTCATGTCATCTTTCACGCAATCCATCCATCTTTTCTAAGGCCTACCCTTACCGACATATCCCTCTACATTCATTTCTAAAACTTTCTTTGTCACATGCCATTCTTCCCTCCTCATAACATGCCCGTACCATGCTAACCTTTTGCTCGTTAACTTTTCCACTATCGGTGCTACTTTCAGGCTTCCTCTAATATACTCGTTTCGTACCTTATCCATTCGTGTTACGCCACACATCCATCTCAACATTCGCATTTCTGCCGCATGCACTCTCTTTTCATCTGTTCCTTTAATAGCCCAAAAAATATCCCATTATTGAAATTAATTAAATAACTCTTGTAAAGACGTTCTTAAAATCGATTGATTAATTGGGGCTTCATTTATTGTAATTTTTAGATTAATTTGCAAATGATTACTAAATTCAAACACTTTATTGTGGGTCTCATGAAGGTATAAATGAATGTTCGGGCGGTGCAGGAGCAGTCCCTGTACGACCGCCGGAGCGTTCAGAGCTCTTCAAGGAGGCAAAGACTCTGCTAAGAAACATAAGGATATTCATCAAAGGCTGCGTTTCATGTAAGAATGAGCAATGCTAAAAATGACGTTAGTGGTGCTACCACCTCTGACGTTGTGTGTTTTTTAAACACTTCGGGCGACGCTCACCCGACACACATAATATATATAATAATCAGTCTTTTTAGTATGTCTCCCCGCTGTAGGGACACAGACTTCGTCTCCGAGAGAAGGAGCGGTCATACATCATATATAGATTAGAATATTTGATAAGCTACTAGTATAATAGTATTATCTGTACTACTAGCAATTTGCCCCGGCTTCGCCTGGGTAGCACTATGTTGATACTATTTATATCACAGAATCATCTTCTAGGCCAATCTGAACCTTTCCTGAAAAAACTATTGAAATCGGTCCAGTCGTTTCTGTATCTATAGAGAACATACATACATACATATATACATACATAGAAATCGTAATTTACATATAGATAGAAATAAACTATTTATTATTAAAAATACTAAAAAATAAAACTCCCGATAACTAAACTCCTAAACAAAATCCCAAAAACAATGACACTATGATAAAGCGTGTGATCGTGTTACCTCTCTGTGCCTGCGTATAGTGCGGTCCTCGTACCGCGTGCCGCCCGTAGAGGCCATGGGCCGGCTCAGCGTGCTGTTGGCGTTACTGGGCGAGTGCGGAGCGCCACCGGAGCCCGCCGGCGTACCCTGACCTGCCCGCGACATGCCACACCCATATGTACACAGCTCAAACAACAATGGACAACAGTGCACGCATACAATTACGTATACACGTGTATGTGGTTATTATTTTGAATCTAACAATATATTTTTAACTTTTATATTGTTACAATACGAAAATGAAATGTTACTTTTATGTTATACCACTAACGCAGTAATACGCAATTTATGAAAGGAAACAATAAGATTTAAATGTGATACACAGTGACATTCAAAATGATCGAAATGTAAATACGCTTACGATGTATGTACAGACGTATCACACTGAAGTGGTTTGTTATTTGATAAATTAGTCTGATAAGCAGTTGTGATTCTGAAACTTATCAAAAAGCACGTGTTCATGATGGATATGGTACAAATATGGATTCCTTTAGGATCTAATAGGAATTAGACACGCAAAAGCAATTGTACAAGAGAGAGACTATCGTGAGGACTAAGCAACTAAGCAATTGGCTGAGAAATGTGTCCACCACACCTTGGCACACGTACATTCGTAACAATATGCTCATGTAATTGTCATTTGAGATATAGTATAAATTTGGTTATATATATATATATATATATATATATATATATATATATACATATATATATACATATATATATACATATATATATACATATCGCTTGTGTGATGTTTTTGGTTAGTATAATATGTGCATATATTTTTGTTTGGTATGAAATGTTGAAGAATCAGATCAGATCATAAACAAAACAACATAGATGCAGCGACTTGACCACTCCACGGAAACTGAATGTTATTGTATTGTTGGAGGTTTGAACTCACCGCTGGAGTTGGCGGTGCGGGGCTGTGCGGCGCGCGCGGGCGTCAGGAAGTCCGCCTCGCGCCAGCCGTGCTTGCGGTACACTTCACGCAGCTCCGCGTGCGACCACATAGTCATTAGCACTTGACCTGAAAACATCATCGTATATTACTTTCTCAAATATTTTCGTAGCAGTAATTTCTCGTAGACTTCTCTCATAAGGACCGCCAGTTCAGTTTATTTGTTATTGCGGTTTTTCAAGGATGGCAGTGATCATCTAACTTGGACGATCCGTTCCGCTATCTGTCAATTCGCAACAATTAATAGCTATGGATGTGTTGCCTTTTCATATAGGACAGTGGATAAGGAAATTGACGTACCAATGTTACTAACTCTTTCGTAGTACTATGGAGATGTGAATAACAGACCTGCAAACTTGAGCACCCTGGGCGTGTGCCGGTGGCGCTGCTTGGTGAGGTTTAGCAGGCGCTCGACGCCACCCGCCTCCAGCAGCGAGCGCGAGAACTCGCCGCTCTTCTTTATCACCTCGTTCAGCGTCGCCAGCACCGCCGCTATCGTGTCGTCAGATGTGCCCTAAAAATTAAATGATAAATACGTACAGACCGAATTGTAACATGAGAATATTAATAAATGTATTGTAGCAAGCCTATGTGTGAGTTTTGTTCCTTCGTATCCATAATTATGTCACATTTATAAAAATACGACCTACCATGCTAAAGGAAGTTTCATAACGCGTAATGTTACACGTATAACGCCTACTGTACCAAAAGAAGATTCACTTCTATAAGGGAAAGTTACCTGGTCGTGTTGTTGGTTGCCGCTGGGTAACTTCTGTACGAGGTCGCGCATGGCGTACTTGCCGATGAGCTCCTTGTTGCGCTGGTCGATGGCCAGGTTGCGCAGTGCCGTGGCCACCGCGCACACCACGCGGTCCACCTCCATACGCAGCAACTCAACGAGGATGGGCAAACCTGAGATAACAAACCATACTAAATAGTAGAATACTCCTATACTTTAACTGGTTTATCTAAGGTAAGCCATCAACGCAATAACATCCACAAGAAATAAAAGATCTGAAAAAAAGATAAAAGAGGGGGTAAAAGCGATCGGTGAGGAGATTACTGTAACAATATGACAAGTGAGCCTGTTGCCGTCTTAATAACAAATCTCTTAAATGCTGCCTTGTCCCTAACGAGGCAGCTTTTAAGAGCTGGAGATAAAAAAAATACAATATTTCATTTCCATTATTTTTAGGACTCCATTATCCTAGTATGCTTGCATTATTAATTATGCATACACATTTTGCACAATATTTCTTGAATCGTATAGACATTTTGTAATGGTCACCTTTCTCCTTGCGCACGGCGGCGCGGATATCGATTGAGGGCTGCCAGTAGCAGGCGGCGAGGTTCTGCAGCGCGCCCGCCGCCGCCTCCAGCGTCTCCGGGTTGGAGCACGACTGCAGCAGCGCCATGTACAGCGGCACCACCTGCAACGAGCAAGCGATCATACTTACTAAAAAATAACTATACAATTAATACAGGCACAGTTAATCATACACAAGCGGTTTATATTACCATGCAAATGTTCATTATCTTCGCACTTTTGTAGTTTCACAAGACTAAAATCATTTACACTATAGTGATTCATTTAAATAAACTAATTAAATAGCGGCGTAACTCACGAGTAGTCCGATGTATGTATGTACCGACTAGTTTCGAGGCCGTTGGGGAGCCCTATCTCAGGGTGAGTAAAACACGGCTAAGTTCGCGGATCGCGGCTCGATTAAGCCGTTATTTAATTAGTTCACATAATGCTACCAACGCATCACCAACTAAGAGAACAACCCATACCCGTTCAGGGCGAATTGTAAAAAAATGGGTCACATTAAGTACGTTCACCTAACCCAGTCGCCAATATCTTCAAAAACAATAAGACAATGTTTATTAGATTAATAATCACCGATACATGGCCATGACAAAAATCGTGCCGGAATAGAAACTGTACAATATAATACAATGTTAACTCAGATTACTATATTATCTTATGCAAAAATATTAACTTACTTCTGGTGACCACAGCATTTCCGTTCCCTTAGGAACGCTATAGCCCAGCTGTGTATTAGATCCAGTCTCTCCCAGAGGCTGGGAATCCAGATCACTCTTGCCGAGAGGACTGGTCGAGTTAGACGAGGAGGATCCTTCCTTCTTCTTTTTACTGCCACCAAAACAACCCAGATTCTCTCCTAGAAATAAATAAGATATATAAGACATTTGCAAGGCGTTCATATCGATTATATTAGTATAGAAAGGTGATACAGGGAGTAGTAGGTGACGCGGGAAAGGCGCGCCAGGATTTCGCCAAATGGAAGTCCGTAATTTCTGTCTACTCTTTTGAGTTACGGGTGTGATGCCAATTTATTTTGTTTATCAAGCATCTGCCATGTAAGTTTAGCAAAAACAAAAGTTCTTTAAATATTTTTAACTCTTATATTTTTTACTTCCGACATTAGTTATAAACACATGACAAGCCATACTCTTCGCCTAGAAGGGTAGGTAGAGATTACCGATCTTCACATCGCACTCTTGACAACCTTCACTTTATCCTTATCGATATCACACATTTTCACTGATCATACATAAATTATCGAAATATATCTTTCTTAAATTCGGTTATAAGATTTACTGTCTTGGTTTTTTTCTCAATTTATGTAATTTAAGTAACCTTTAGACGCGCTCGCTTGTATCCTGGCCTGTCCCGAAGACTGTGTCGGCGGCGCTCTTGTGTCGTACAAGGGATCTTCGATTTCTTGACACCTGTAGTTAAAATAATATTCAAATAATTAACAAAACATTTATTGACATAGTCAGTTTTATCTTATGCGGCGTTTATTATATATTTAGTCCCACTGATGATGCATAGCATACACCATCTAGTAATTATTTTCTACAATTGTAAGATATTGTCGGGATTTTGTTTGATTATCCGCTGTAACTCCAACGACTTAAAAATATGACGAGATATAATCGAAAAAAGATTCTATATACATACACCCAATGGCTGTGTTACAACAAAATATTGACCGACACTATATTTATAAATGAAAAAAAGAAGAGCAGTCAATTTTTATCCTTTTGATAACGCTTAACGTCACTTATCTTTTTGTAATAGATACCTGTTATAAGTGAACTGCCATTTTTTAAAATTGCAAACATGGAGATTTTGTATTCGTGAGGCGGGAAACGAAAAACTAAGCTGGTTTTTATTGTGGTTTGACTTTGGGTGAAGTTGGCATTAGTTCTGAAACGTGCTATCTCTGTCGCACATGTACTATTGTTTACATTTGTCTTAGTATTGCTTTTTAACTAGCCTGTAGGATAGGTTGCGGAGGACGCAGACGCAGTTCTCGACGACCTTGGTGCCGATAGCGTTGACGCGCACGGAAACGCGCACGGCGTGAAGCAACGCCTCGGCCAGCCCGGGCAGCGCGCGCAGCCGCCGCCGAGCGTACTCGCCCGCAGACGACGCGTTGCGCAGCACGCCGCTCGCGTTGCGGAACACTACAACACAATACAACGCTCTGTCTAATACTTACACAAACCACTTATATCTCTTGCAAACAGATTCATAGAACGTAGAACATAACTGTAGGAGTAATGCACAAATAAATGCATAGCGTAAACTTCGTAATTATACCCCATATGTTTCGTTCATATAGCAAGATTAAAAATGTTAAATAGAACTGAAAATTAATGCTAATTCGCTAGACCCTTCAACCTCTTCTTTAACACGAGTAACGTAGGTAGTAACTCACCGGTGACATAGTACGTATCGCCGGGATTGGTGGGGTGCCAGCCGGACTGCGGTATGATCACCTTGTTGACGATCACCTGCGCCGCGTCGTCGATAATCGACTGCTTCAGGTCCTCGCACGACGACATGTTCCAAATGACGCCCGTCACTAATTCCTTCACCTATTTAATAAAAACAATAATTGAAATATCGACGCGGAAAATTAAAAAAATATATGTGAAAATCCATTTTTTTTATAGTAAGTGCAAACAAACAAACGGTTCACCTAATATTAAGTGACCACATCCCATAGGCATCTGCAACAAGCTAATGAGTTGCAGATGCGTTGCCTACTTTAATGGACAGAGGAAGGAATAGACAAGAAAAGGGATATTTCCTTTTCCCTAATAATCCCCGTCCAATCCTCTTCCTGTTCCCACCCTATTCTTAGAAGAAAAGAGAGGGAGGGGAAGAGGACTGAAATTAGACCTCAAATATCGGACGAAACGCAGTACTTCTACTTCACGTCTGTTTTCGGTGAGGTCGTGGTATTTAACCGCTCGAGCCGACCAATTCGTTCAACAGATGTTGTTGTTTATCTACGCTCATATGCTAGTCGATTACGGTTACTAGCAATAACCTCACCTCCATATCAGTGGTCCGACAGAGTAGGGCCATAAGCGCGGGGATGCCTCCGGCGTCCCTAATGGCGCGCTTATTCTCGTCGTTCTGTCGGCCGTAGGACAGGTTACGCAGCGCGCCGCACGCGTTGCGGCACACCTCGGCGCTCTCGTGCGACACTAGACGCACAAGCGGCGGAATACCTCCTGAAAGCAAGACAATAGTTAAAGCAAAACATTAAGTGCTGTTCACTCAAAATTCTTCTTGTTGTTTTCAGCCGGCAGTCGTCCACTGCTGGACGTAGGTCATTGACCGCCACAAAAATCGGTCCAGCCCTCATTCAGTAGACTCCTCCCGTAACCTTAAACCGATCATAATCCTATGTTGTGGTAGGCCTACCTACGCTGCCTCGGGCTGTACTTGGCCGCCAAACTATCTTTCAGCCCCATCAGCCAACAGTTCGGCTACGAATGTTTCCGGTCCATTGCCCCTAAGTTTTGCAATTCTTCGGACAATTTCGGTCGCTTTGGTTTTGTTGCGGATTCACATATTGCAGGTATGACGTCGACTATAAAGAGTGATATCGTACCCAAGCTCCTAGTCTTCTGTTTGTTAGGATCGTCCATGTATGTGAGATGCTGCAGGTAGGCCGCTGCGTTCGCTTTGACCACATTGGAGGGGGAGTTGAGGAAGCCGATGACCTCCGGCAGGTTAGGGTCACGCCATTGCAGCCCGCCCCCGTCCTCCCGCCCGCCGACCCCTGGGTGAACTGTTTAATGTAAGGTTATAAGTATCTCGCTCGATTTCTATACAAGTAGTAGTACTTGGGCGACCGAGTTGTATTCTGTGTGATCGTGATTTTACGTGGATATTAAACATCTAAATAATAGAGAAAGATAATTAAGTAGTAGAACATTGGCCGACTTACCAGGGAATAATATATTGTCACATAAAATGTATTGGTAATTTGAATTCTTACACTTAAATTGTTTTAGCTCTTTAGAAATTAGAGCTTTTTTATGATTAAGTTGCGATATACTAACCTAATGCCATTCCCGCCATTTGCTTTTGCAATTCGTCTTCATCACCGTACATGGACTGACCACCGGTACTACCAAGGCTTAATCCATTTTGAGAGTCCTGAAAAAAAAGTGATTAGTAAAGAATTAAAATTGCCATTTTCAATTAGGATGCTCGCACTAGACATAGTAAACTATGGGGAGGATGCAGTAGCCGTACTTTGAACTGTGTCTGCTGGTGCGGCTGGGGGTCGTATGCGGCGGGGTAGTGCTGGTAGCCGTACGCGTCGCCGGCGTACTCGCCGCGCGGTGAAGTCACGCAGTAGTGCCGTCCCAGCTGCTCCAGCGACGCCGAATCATACCTGTTGATTAGTACTTAGTAGTAGAGGGCCATTTTGCAACTGTACGATATACGCATGTATTTAGTATGTCGTATCTGACAAATATTAACAGGTCTAGCAATACACCAACTAAAATTTCCTTATTGCACATATTTGAAAGGTGGAGATGGTCACTGGAATAGTTTATTTGCTTTTTTCTTAGTAAGAATATGTTTAAAACAAGAAATTAGGTGAATGTTAAATCTATGTTCGATTTATCAGCGTCGGATTATGTAGAACACCACATATGTGGTACATATACAACATCGTTACACATACCTCTGTTGCAGATGCAGATTATGTTGGGGCGGCAGCGCGCCGGGCGAGGCGCTGCGCGGGGACGCGCTGCCCCCGCCCTCCACGTACTCCTGGAGTGTTTAAATAACTCATTGGGACTATTTCACTATAACTTTGATATTGATAAAGATCTGCTGTGCGATTGTGACTGATGTGATTGCTTGTTATTTTAAACAAAGCTCATTATCATATCATGATAAAATAAATAAATAATAAATAAAAATGTTAAAGCTGAAGTTTTATTAATACCAAAGACATGTGCTATCGACTATCAGTGCGACAAGCTATGAAAATTGACGCTTGATTGAACAAGGAAGTCGTCATAAAGAAAACTATGTCTCATCATCACCTCCCTGTCCTTTTCTCATTTATCGGGTCGGCACAGATCGTACTCCATGCTGCACATGTTTGGTCAACAACGTGTAATGATCAAGATAAAAGTCATGGTTGTGTGTAAATGTTAGGTCCTTTGCACACGACATGTTTGTGCGCGCAGACGATGCGAGTTTTTTAAGACCGTGAACTCTGCGGGTTATCTGCGCATTTGTGGCGATACAAAGTCACAACGCGTCGACGGCCTTTGCGTTCGCTAGCCGTGCTAATCGAGTTCAAAGCGCGTCGTCCGCGCGCATAAAAAAAGTCTCGTACAAAGGCACTTTGGGACATATTACGGACTTATCGGCCACTAATTACTGTTATTAAAATACATATGCACATAAGGAAGATATGTTAAGATTTTTGCTATAGAGTAGCGGCAATTTAGTTCATGATAGTGAGGTCACTATAGTCTAATAACACAATCCGGAATGTCTTTGTACACCTTCGACAAGCACTCACTTGTGTCATATACGCCGGCACCTGTGTCCCCGGCTCGACGAGGTACGCGGGCTGCGCGGGGTAAGCGGCGCCGTAGTGTGCGTACGTGCCGTAGTGCGCGCCGCCCGATGCCGTCCCGTACACGCCGCCAGATACCGATACTGAGTCCATCACCTGAAGACAGACATTAATTTATTCGCTAGCAACCCTAACAAACTACAAACACATGCATGAATAGTAGACAATAGTGATGAATGAAGAATCCTTCCTTTACACCTTCAACCAAAACAAAATCACTTTAGAAAAACTGATCGTTTTACGTTATACGACGACCGTTAAGGTCGTCGTATATTAAGGTGATTCATCCAATTACTGAAATTTAATTTTTAATTAAATAATTTATGATCTTTTAAATATATTAAATTACTGTTATATTTTCAGGTCGGGCTTGATAATAAAGTTCTAACTGGAATAATTTTATAACATTATTAGATAACGGATTATATTATTTTAAGATTATTAGAAAACTACTATTGGCTGAGTGAAACAAGTTTTAAACCTTAATTACAAGCTTTTAAATTAATTCAAAAACGGTTCTACAACATAAATTCGTGCCAAATAGTAGCTATACACACAGCGGACTTTAGACTTTTTCATCCAAACTTTCCAACCCCCAGAGGAAGAGAAGGGGGGGAGAGGGATACGAGTAATAATCATACTGTAAACTATGTCACACATAAATATACATATAACTCACATGAGGGTACTTCTGCGAGGGCGCCATTGTAAGGTGTCCCATGTGGTTATAGTGTGCCGCCGGCGATGACACATACTGTCCATAGTCGGGCTCCACACCTGATACCTGGTACTCGCCAGCCTGAAGGTAAAAATAATGGCATATTTACTATTCGTATTTAAACATCGTGGGAGAGGTCTGATGCTTTATCCGTGACTCAGTGGCACGTGACAGTTATAAAACATGTAATAATAAAACCGGCCAAGTGCGAGTCGGACTCGCGCACGAAGGGTTCCGTATCCGTAAAAAAAACACGTTTGATGTTTTGTATTTATTGTTACATCGGCAACAGAAATGCATCATCTGTGAAAATTTCGACTGTCGAACTATCACGATTGATGAGAAACATCCGGGTGGCAGAGGGACAGGCAGACGGACGAACGGACAGCGGAGTCTTAGGGTTCCCCTTGAATAAAGTACATATTGTTATTCAAATTTATACCTTGATAACGATACCTTTTTTATTTTTTAAACCAGGGCTAGAACAGAGTGTGTTTGTCATCTGTTTTGATACATTAGTGGAAATTATGACGAAAGAGTTCGTTGCAAGCATACCAACCTAACCGTGGGTTTCCAGAGACGTAAAATGTTGTATCGAAACAAGCTTTCTCTCTATCTTTCCGTCTGGAAAAACTCGATGACAATATGTTTTATGTAAATGTTCACGGCAGTGTAAGCCCACGGTTATAGAAACGTGTTAAAAATCAGCAAATTAAAATGACATATTACAAGCAAAACCAGTAATATCCAGTTTTATTCATACAAATATTTTGTTTGTCATGCATATTTCCGACGAAAATCGGAAAATTTTAAAAGCAAATGAATATTGGGTAACTACCCAATGATTAAACATGATCACCATTCAAGTAGTCTAGAACGGCTAGCTGTACTCTAATAAGTACATGTAGTTTCCTTCTATAGTATTTATAATATATTATTTTACAATTGAAGAAATAGTAATATTTCAAGAACAATGGACATCTTTAATTAAACTGCTTATTAAGTTTAGAATAAAAATACAAATAGCAAAGCAAAGGAAAATATACAAAGGAATTTAATTCAAGCTTCAAGAATTCCTTTTAAATATTAAACGTCTAAGGAAGGAAAATAAAATGTAACGAACTTGTTTGGCTTACTTTATTTTACTCTTAATTTTAATAAATAAGTAACAAGCATTTCTAGGAAATAACATTTATTAATATATTTAGTGAATTATTTAATAAAATATATCACATTAAAATCTAAAATGTACAAGTCGTTGCCCGCTTTCTTCTATTAAACAAAACATCCTGACACAATTTTATAAATATCTTAAGACAGTTTCCGTTTTAGTTACAGCTCACAAAATACTAAGATGAGTCAGACGGGCGAAGGCAAATGTCGCACACACACAACGATATAGACCGCAAATATCTGGATATGGAAAGACACTACGTTTATTATCAATTAGACAAACATTGGCTTGGACAAGTCCATTGTGTGACTAGTACTAAAACTTCCACGCTGAGGTCTAGAATAATCAGCAATGGAGCTGACAATTAACTATTTGTAATATATTCCATATAAATTTACGATGATAAAGTATTCTTCACCGCAATCCAGAAAATAAGGTGTATTAAAGTTATTTCATGATTAGAGATAGCCTTCCTTGTCCCACCCTGAGTAGGCCGCAGGTTCCGTTGGACATCCCTACCCTCAACGTCCAGCTTGGAATAATTTAAGGATTTTTACCAATACCTACCAAAACGTTGTATTTAGATATTTATGAATGATACTGAGCTCTCTCAGACGAGGGAGTTAGGGTCATGACGCATCTCCTAAGGAACGCAGCGGTGACCATCTGAACTGCTCGTACGCCGCTGTTATAACGTTACCTGCATAGCGAGATGGTGCTGGTGGGCGAGCGCGGCCGAGAGCTCCGCGTCCTCGGTGGAGGCGTCCGAGCGCGACACGGGGCTGTGCTGCGAACCATACGCCCCCTCCACCGGACCGTTGCTGTAACAATAAATTAAATGTGATTGGAGCCAATTAATTAAAAACTCGTAATCTATGACTCAAAAACTGGAGAGAACAGTAAGCTATATGACATTAGTTATAAGACAATGATGGATGTATAATAGTTACACAGTAAATCATTGGTTTGTTCTAATGTTTGTGCATCAAATTTTCTGACTCGTACTTCATAAAATCCATAGACTTAGTACGGTTACGTGACATTGCTTGTTTACCTAACACAGAGTACCTATAGTTGTAGTATGTCATTTACATGACCGTGTAATTGTATCAAGCGAATACACAAACAATTGCTTTAATGAGTTGTTGTTATTACATCATCGCTTTATTATTCAGTTTAACGAGACGATGCAGGTGACACAGCAGCAACACATAGACAGAAATATTTCGACCACCTCAAAATACTTTATACTCCTTCAAGATAAACTGTTGCCACAAAAGTATAACTACGAACCAAGACGGATATATTTATTGCAGAAAATACACATTTTAACCAAAACAACAACGTAATAACGATGAAGTTTTTTCTTTACCGGATGATTTAACTGCATCACACAACATATCTAAGAAGATATAGCGCATGTATCAATGCTTTTTGCAAAAAACATACATTTCAATTATCATTGTTCTAAGCATACTAATAGACCGATCTGAGGATAACGACATCACAATCCATTAAATTGATTGAAAATATTATTCGAACAGCAAACGCACCTTGTCGACTATAATCTAATAATGCATAATATAGCCTATATATTAAGTGCTTTCTAATGGTAAGACCGAAATAGTAATAATTGTTTGCTTTTTATAGACATTATTAAAGCGCCAGCCGACTTCTACGACTTTGTATATGTTATTATTATGTACTAGTGATCCGCCCCAGCTTCGCCCGGATAGCACTAATCATGTTGATCCAATCGCTACTGGAATAAACTCATACTATCCGATGTAAAAAACATAAAACGTAAAATTAAGTTAGTTTCATAATATTTAAATTCATCGAACAGCGGTTATGGGTGAAATTATCACCGAAACAGACAGAGACCAGTTTGGGGAAACTTACTAAAATTAAATTTAGTATCACCAGCTTGCCTGGTTTCTGTCCCTGAATATTTCCACCACTAAGTTTCTTAACTAATAAAATAAATAAATATGCGCCTAACCACACCTTTCCCGCTTCTTTGACATCCACGCATACTCGTCCGTTACGGGTACTCCTTTTCTTTAGCCTTTCATTAGTAAAAATAATAATACTTAGATAATATTAACGTATGACACATTGCCACAAGTAAAGGTTTGTTAAAAATTAATTGATATTCGAGTTTAAAGCCTCGTGTTATAAACCGCAAAAGAGTTATACCGCAACTTAAAGCTCAACGAGCCTTTGACCCGCATCTCAAGCACTGCTCGGGCCGTACGAAACTAACTGGCGCCGCACATCTATTCGAACGTGCACTACAGCTCGCTTCTGTATATATTCACTATGAAGTGTTTTTAATACTGACAAATTTAGGGATTAACAAAAGATATAGTTAATTAATTTAAACTCCAAATCCACTGACACAGAGAAGAAACACAGAATTATACCACTTTGTCAGCTAATTTAAAACGATATTAGAGCTAATAACTAGTTGATACTTTTATGAAATAAGCTACAGTTTGAAATTATATTTATTACTAAAATAATTAAGTTGGAGTTTGAAGGCGCTACCTTCAGGAACTACCAGTCGGATTTGACAGTCTAATCAAATTAAGGAAGGACCATTAGGAGCCGAACATAAAGAAAAAGTACGCTAAGCGAGAAGGATTTAATACCGTGGGCGAGCGATGTGATGCGATGCGGCGAGTCAATAAAATATTTTCTACACTATAATCTAATTATAATATATTAATCGGACACTTATAATCCTTATCAATATCTGGTTGTGGCGAAAACCAGGAAATTATTGTGAGGTGGGCTGATTTCGCGGCGAGTGAATCTGCAGGGCACAGCTGGTGTACATATATAGAGAAATAGAATAACATCAATGAGGGCGCAATATGGCTAATTAAATAAATACCTACCCTGGTGAACAGATTGGTAATAAAAGATTTTGCGCCCACTTAGCACGTTTGAGAAATGATCCGCAAAGGGCGGCCTCTGATAAGTTTAGCAGATGATGTCGCCGGCGAGTGAACTTGAATTGTAATCTCATTAAAGCCTCTTAACTGCGTTACCATCGTTTAAGTATGGTTAAATATTATACGCGTGCATTGAACACAATCATGTCAAGGAATTAAATACGCACTTCACTTACGGTGCATTTAAAACACATGATAAATTAATATAAAATAAATATGCGTTCTACCCGTCTGGGTTACGGGCGTGAGTGCATATTTATTTATTTCAAATTATTAAACTCAACAATAAATTTTTTAGTACTCGCCTTACTCACACTCACACAAATTATTCGGTCGGCTTTTTGATCTTGAAACTAATTACAACGTCTGTTGTCAATATTTCATAGCAAAAGTTTTATAAACAACTAGTGATCCGACCCGGCTTCGCACGGGTAGCGCTAATTATGTTGAGCCGAGGTTTCCCGAATTTCGCAGGAAAACCCACTAGGTCAATCTGAATGTTTCCATTTAATTTAATTGAAATCGGCCCAGCCGATTTGGAGTCTATAAAGAACACACATACACACATCGCCTTTTAAGATGCTTTATTATTTAATTAAGGATCTTCACTTCTTTTTTCCCACGGGATTATAAATGTATGTATTTATAAAAGTAAATTATGAGGTATAAAGCGAAGCTCTTTAATGTTTTATCTATGACTGGATACGGTACATGCAAAGAAAATGTTCCTTCGCATGTTCCAGAGGTCTTGAATAAATTACGATTAAGGTACCCAATTATCTTCTTTCGCACAACACTCCGAAACAAGAAGACCGAGGAGAAACTAGGTAACCTAAAAATTGCACAAGTTTTAATTACAAAAACAAAGGTAGCGGCGCATAGAACTCTGCAAGAAAATACGAAGCCATAATTTGTGTTTTAAGGATATTTAGATAGATCAAAGTTCCTGACCTCAAAAGTACCTCTAGTTTCCGCTTTATTTATCTATGGATAACCAAAATTGAAAGCTATTTGCCAATTTTTTTTTCTTAAATTAAAGTAAAGAACAGGTGTTCAATCTGGAAATACTAGAGTTGGAATCTCTTCCTGTCTGAGGCTTTGAATCAATGATTTCTACAAATTTTCTTCCGGGAAAATCTCAATACCCCTGGCAACATTCTTCAAAGGCATATTGTAATGATTCTCGAAGCTGTACAAACAGTCTTTGAAGAGTTTGTTGCCTTTCAAGCTGAAGTACGTATTATTGCCACTACATACGGACGCCATAAACATTGGAGAAATTTCTGTAATTGGGTTTTCGTCATAAATATTTAGGGAAAAGCGTTTGGCAATAGATGATGATAACGCATCTTTTAATATAAAAGTATTTGGTACACAAAGAGCGAACGAAAGAACCCATGTCCTGGAATTTTCCAGAAGCTATTCTATTATTCTTACTACCTGTGGACCGAACTTTACTCTGCGTTGTCATCCTGTTTTTTATAAAGATATTTAGTATTCGAATCATCTACATCTCATCAAACGTTAAGGGTACTAGTAAGATTTTGCATTGTTACAAACGGTATATTTTTCTTTTTTATAAGAAATCATCATGCTATCCTTTCAAAACAACTTACTCATAAAAATTTAACATGAAAGCGACTGTTCTAATCGAATTGGTTAATCAATATTTGACTTGTATTGAAACAGGGTGGAAGTCCAACGAACTAACTCGATCACATAAGATCGATTGGCGTCACCAATTATTAACAAGTCAATTGACTTGACTCCGCCATCGGAATAGCTGTCAAAATCCACTTTGACTTTATATCATTGATCATGAATCTTCAATAAACAAATTTTGACAGTTTGAAAAGGTTTTTTTGACAAGGTTATAATATGGGGAGGGGGGGGGGCAAACAGATATTAGAATATACGGAGACCTGACTGGTAGGTCTCATCTTTTTTTTTAGTTTATTAACTTACGAAAGGTTAAGAAAAAAATCTTAGATGGGGGACGGACAATATTACGAATTATCTATGATAACTAACCTGCAACACTTTAATGCTTACGTCGTAGCCTTACACATTTCAACCGAACATCTCTGACAATGGCAATAGATGAACATATCTTTCATTCTATCTCTAACTAGGGTATGTTGTTGATGTGGCTATATCAACTATTCGATTGTTGTGAATTTACTCAGAATAATTTTAATCGTATTATTACATTATATCCGCTTAAGATATACTAGTAAATTTTAAGAGAGTTTTTAAATTTCATAATTATTTCAGTCAGATTTCATAAATTAACCCGAACCGTGCAACTTTAGCCTCGTTTTGGTACATACAAGAGTGTTATATTCTATTTATCTCCTCGCCGAATTCAAAATGAAAGAAGACAAGTTAAATGACATATTAAATTGATTCATCACTGCCAACCCCAGTCAAAAAATCTCGCGCAGCGTGTCAGTGATAAAACAGATCCGAATGTTGACGTGACACGCGACCAATTTATTAATTAACACGTCAATCAGCACCGAAACTAAAACGACTGCTTCCGGAAAGCACCGAGCACCTGGGAATTGTGAAATTATGAAGAATCCATCGAACCACTAGTAGTATTGTATCTACTATTGGTTAAATGTACGGTCGAAATTTTTGGAAATTCACCTTTAAATTCGGAACCCCAAACGAATCTTTTTAGGCAGAACTTTTAACGATGTTGTTTTCTAATAAATATAAAAAAGCATAAAACCTTTAGAAAGTAAAAAACAAATCATGATTGGGTGAGCTTAGAAGTTTTGAACTGGGGCGTAGAGAACTAACTTAATATAAAAATAGGATGATACCTTTAATATCAAAACAGTGGACCACACAAAGGATAGGGAATCATATTTCAATTGATAATGAGATTAAGTTTTTTTTTTAAAAAAGGACCATAAAAAGTTGTCAATAAAAACTTCAAACTAATCTAATACTTTTTATGTAATCATTAATATCATTCTATTGTCGAACTTTTGAACATTCGGAAGTTTAGGTTTAATCGAAAAATTAAAAAGTTATCCCTACAAATTACATTTAGCGTGGAAGTTTGTCGTGCGCCGAGATTTACAACCTCGCTGCCTTTGCGCGACGCGCCCGCAAAGAACAAGTTGCCACTTTTATTTTTATATATACATTATACTTTCCACTCGCGCCCCTACTACGGATAAATATAGTACCTCATTACTCTTTTTCTTTTTAGCTTTTCATGGCGCGATGTCAAATTATTCAACTGTTGCAGTACGTTGCCCACTCGGGCCTTGGAAAGTAAATGTGAGCCAATATTTTTGGCATGCAAAAATTATTATAATAGTTTCCGGTATTTTTTGATGTACCCCGACGTCGTTGGATACAAAAAGATACTAGACCAAGAAAGTGTCCTCTTTTGCAGTATGGGCCAACTAATCATCCTCCCCGCACCTCTTAATTCGGGCCCTTTGAATCATTTGTTAGTTTAGAATGTTGCAGTCGATTGTATGCTTTGCTTTCTACAAAATGCAATGCATGGCAATATATATATGTACATTCCAGATAGCATAATATATTGATGAAAATATAATGTAACATTTTATCAGCTCCTTGCATGTCTAGGCACGTAGTGCGTGTGGTTAATATAATTTTAAGATAGATTCAATCCTCTTCCCCTTCCCACCCTTTCCTCATAAGGACAGGACGGGAAAGTGAAGAGGATTGGACGAGGAGGGGGTTGGCGGGGAAAGGGAAATGTCCTTTTTCCTGTCTGTGCCCTCCTTTGTCCATTAAAGGTAGGCAACGCATCTGCAATACATTTGCCTGTTGCGGATGTCTATGGGCGGCGCTCACTTATCATCAGGTGATCCGCTTGCTCGTTTGCCACCTTATCATATAAAAAAAAAAAAAAAAAAAAAAGTCATCCAAAACAAATGTCAAAATTATATATCTACCCAAAATCCGGGTGACTGGAATAGTGGAACGGAAATGACATTTTAACCTGTGGTCGCTTGAGTCATAATCCTAATTAAATATTCTATGAATAAGGCTTAAAAACCATAAAATACTCGTTACGAATGTCGAATTAATAAGACCCTAAGTATTATTGACGTCAGTGTTAGGCAAGAGGAGTCCATTCGCCGTAGTTTTTATCGATTAGTCAGTGAAGTACAAAATTGAATATCGTAAACTTACTTTAGTTACACCATCTAGATATAATTTGAATGCATAAACGCTTATTACACTGGAGATTTTACAATAATCATTTAGCAAATTTTAATCTCTCATCTTACCTATAAATCCAGGCGTTCGCGTCCGTCTGTTTAAAAATACGTATTATATAAAAGTACCAAGTATAGTTATTTTAAGAGCCCGGTAAGGTATATAAGCGGAGGATTCGAGGCATCTCATTGCAAAAATAAAACAAAGCCGCGTGTAATGGTATGCGAGCGGGCGCGAGCCCCGGCCCGTCAGCGCAACGCTGATTCATCAGTATTAATAATTACCTAACGCCGGCCGGATTCCTCGACTCGATTCAATCGCTTTTAAAATCTACATTAAAGGTTATTGTACTCGCATCAAATTATTATTATCTATATTTTTGCCTTGAGCAAACCTAAAGTTTACAACTAAACGTTATGTACGTATACCCTGTAAGTTGAACCAAAACTGACATCATCGCAACAGGAAAACATGCCGCTGCTATATAACATATGGTCAAAAAAACCTATTGTCTCTGGGAAACCTACTCATAAAAGACTGGATAGAGAATGCGAATATGGTCAGCCGTATCCTCTTGTTTTTATCAGCTGTCACCAACAAACAGTTCTAACAGCAAGAGTAGAGCCAGCCTCACAGAAGACAGGCTGTAAGTACAAGCATTCTGCGTTTTGTCTGAAGTTTCAGAGGTCTAATCCTAGTTTTTCCCCTTTGTATCCTTTTCTAGTATGGAAAGTATTGGAAGGGGAAGATGACGGGTGCGGGGATGGATAAAAAAACATTAACCAAGCACGGTGACTCAGATTAAATGTAATTTAGCCAATACCGATGACATGTTTAAACAGTGACATACAAGCTCAGTACTCATACATAAATATTAGTACGAAAAGGTAGAAAATTATCACAAATAGAGTTGCAGGTAGGTTACAAAGGAAATTATTTATGATGAGAGAGAGAGATGAGAGATCCTGTTTAGCCACTGACCCGATTAACAGCTCCTTGTGACGCCGAAGATTGAATAATTGACGAGTTAATTCCCTTTAGTTCCCCGCTGAAGCTTAGCGGTGCAGGCAGGCCGTCGTTAACCTGATTGATGTACATTGTTGACTAATGAGTGATACTATAGCGTAACAAAGATACTATATCATATATACATACAATGCTTTGAAATGTAACCTACTTAATAAATTTGCACCGGCTTCGCAAGGGTTCCCCTTTTCCCAAAATAATAGTTTCAAAATAAAATATTTGAATTTTTATTCATTTTATTTTTAAATCATTATAAGAAGAATTAACTTATAGGAATGCGGTACTCGCGTTGCACTTTGTGATTGCTTTTCAGTGCAGTTAGCAGACCCCTCTCCAAACCAACTCGCAAGACGCGTACGTAAAGCGGTATTCTACAAAATGGTAGTTACTATAAAATATTGTTTTGATCAAATACTTATGGTTCAGAAAAGATGGTGTGTTATGATATATAATAGCTAGAGAACTAACCACTTTCTACTGCGCGTTCCAGCAATGTATTTCTAAACTCGAAAATAAATTAACCGACTGGCTGCGTAACACGCAAAAAAGTATTTATTACCAAAGACAACGGAGACAAGACGAGATGAGAAAAAGTAATAGACAATTACTTTCGCTACAAAAGCCTGGGAACCGACGTTGTATACGCAGAACTACTCTCCCGGGGCCCATTGATGTATGTACCGCACTCGAATTATTATCGCCCGCACTTCGACTGATGTCGAGACAGAATAACAAAAAATGTATCGATATTCGCCTTTCGAGATTAAGATACGATGTCGGTATTAAGTTTCAGAGACCTACGAGATGTACGTATAGAAAAGAAAACGACTTACTGTACCTTATTTCTGTGTGAAAGAAAGTTCTCTTATTTCAACAAGCTTTCAAAGTGTTTTTACTATTTTTAGGATATGAAACAAACAAACGACATACCATTTCATTGAA
Source organism: Papilio elwesi (assembly GCA_029849275.1). Lineage (NCBI taxonomy): Eukaryota > Metazoa > Arthropoda > Insecta > Lepidoptera > Papilionidae > Papilio > Papilio elwesi. Next base: position 3,846,143 of record CM056709.1, read on the forward strand.
TTGGATTTTTTACGTCTTAAAGTGTGTATGTTTGTAACTTTTTAGTTAAAAAAATCGTATTAATAATGTGTCATAAAGATAAATTTAATGGAATAGAAATATAAAAAGCTGGGCCGTAAAGGATTAGTGAGACATCCTATACTACACTATAAAATGTTAAATATTTTGAGCTTCATAAAACTTTAACTTTAAGACAACAATAGTAAGGATAGCAAAGTTCATTTAAAAGTTCTTTAATTTTAATACATTTACAAAAAAAATTATACCTATACTTTAATCATCAATCTTTCAAGCATCACCAAAACTTTCAATCAAGACTCCAACCAGATGTTATTTACATTAAACTCCAGCTGGAAACAGCTGCACTTTAGAGATCCAACAACTGAAACTTGATTAAAATATCAACAACACACATTGAATACTGGTAAGCGAACGGCGCTAAGACGCTGTGTTAATTCGATAAAGCCTTCGTCCGAGGCGATACGTTAAACACGTTTGATGTACATACATGTTATAAGCCTAGTACTCGTAGCATTGATTTTCTTATAAAGTGATTACTTCTAGATGATGCGCCGATTAGCGTTTTACATTAGGATAGAAGTGACTGTGTAGCTGTAAACATGTCTCGCTCTCACCGTGAGTTCGCACTGCCGAAGCATTCACATAAAAACGTGTTACTCAGTTTTTTGTCAATAAGCGAACATCAAATGTATCAAATAAAGAAGTCGAAATTTCCTTATTTTCGAACATGTTTTCATATTTCATCTTGTTAGGGCTCCGTACCCAAAAGGTAAAACGGGACCCTTATTGCTAAGACTCCGCTGTCCGTCCGTCTGTCTGTCCGGCCGTCTGTCACTGTTGTATGTCATGAACCGTGCTATCACGGTTCATGGCATACATTTCAACTGTCTTACTATTAAGACAGTTGAAATTTTTACACATCACAACAAGTTTCATGTGAATACTAGTGATCCGCCCGGCTTCGCTCGGTACACAAAAAACGAAAAATTATCCCACGGGAACCGTACGTTTTTCCGGGATAAAAAGTAGCCTATATGCTTTTCCAGACTCTAATCTATAATCGATCTCTGTGGCAAATTTCATCCAGACCCGTTAAGCCATTTTTGGGTGAAAGATAACAAGCATCCATACTTACAAACTTTCCCATTTATAGTATTAGTAGGATAGGATAGTAGTATGTGAATGCGAATATTTCGGCAGTGCGAATTCAGGGTCAAGCAATATTGCACACTATTCTGATCAACATAATAAAGAAATAGTCAAAGCAGTTCAAAACAAGTCGAGATGGCCTAATGATATAACTAATAGTAAATATAATATAGTAATAAGTACTTCTTGTAAAAAGTAGTTTTTATCAAAAGATAATATCGGTTGTCATGGTAATATTACCATGACCACTATAATTAAAGGTTTTTTTGTATTATGCAATCTCTCGTAAGCAATTTTTTTTAATATATAAAAGGTACCACGTGAAATTTTCTGTACCCCTGATGTGTGTGCAAAATTTCATTTCGAAAACAAACTTATTTATAAAATTATACCTTGTTTCACAGCAATGTGTTTTTGAAAACAAATATTTTTACGTTAAAATTCTTAAATTCCATAATATTTTCGAAAAACAACTAACTTCTCATATTACTTAATAACATTAGTTGTCGATATTACACAATTTCACTTCACTTTATCTCACGATTTCCACAAAATTACAACATTACCGATGAAATTATAAAAATTAAATTGCATTATTTTAATTGCATCTACGAAAATTGACGTTTTTTTGTTTACTACAATTATATCTTGCAATTAAACAAGGTATAGTTAGGATAGGCACTCGCCTTGCCATATTTAGGATCGAATCAGTATGGTTAGAAATAAATAGCAATTGATTTCACTGGAATAAGATCAGTATGAAAATAATGTAGGCAAAATAGCCACTTTTACTACAATCCTGCTACATTATAAATGATATGTAATTATTCCTCTTAAATCGAATTAGATTTATTATTTGTAATTAAAGAATTCCAAGTGCTAGAGGGCGTCGATGGCTTATAAAATTTACTTTTAAACGACAGAGACAGGAGGTGGGGTGCGAGGTCAGATAAAATCTTTGAAGAAAACGAAGCGCCGAGTATACTATCTCGGTGAACGCTATCCAGGCTTAATTACCCCGACATTAAAATGGCTCACGAAGGAAGCTCCCCCGGGTGTTTATTGGGATAAAGCTTTATTAGGTTTCGAATGACAAACGTCGCTTGTGCCTAGTGATATATTAGGGCACTCCCAATTGGATTCTAATTTGGAGCTGGAGATCAAAAACTAGTATATACAATTTACATTCCTTAGAAACTTTAAAACAGAACTTTTCGTGCTCCGAGTTACCCGTTAAAGAGTCACTATTGCGCTTTAAAATAAAAAAGCGATAAATCATGTCTGGATAATATAGGCCGGCTTTCTAATTATTGAAGTCGGCGCAGTCTTTTTACAGTTTACCCATTATAGACAATCAAATTTTCTCTCTGTTTAATATTTGAACAGATATTGCTGCCAATTTTGATGGGACCTTTATTGGACGATAAGGAATTAGACTAATTTAATTTTAGCCAAATAATCATGGTTCTGCGCAAAAAGTCAAAACCCTCGAAACTGTATATAAAATTACACGTCGCCGTATCGAAAGCGCCGTCGGCACGGCGATATACATAAATTTCTATAAATATATGTAAATGAATATATTAGGGAAAATATCTGAAATATAAAGAAAACTTCAAGGATAATAATCGAAATATTTAATCGCCTCTCGCTTAATATGTGAACTCCATGTACCAAACATGTTATTTACAGCTTAGCTGCTAAAAAGTGTTAAGCAGTCCACCGGTTCCCGCTTGAACGCAACAAAAACTGTCACTGCAGCTGGAAAGGAACTCAGCGCCTAGTTTAATCTAACGGAAAAATGAGGTGCATAAAAAGTAGCTATTGATGTTTTATTTGGTCTAGATTCGTGCTAGCTCAACCGCCGGGCATTACTTTGACTTTCATAGTACATCACATACTAAATACGTACAAAGCGTATTCGATACCCTGTTGGATTTTCTATAATACTAAAAGACAATTAGCTCAAAACAAAAACATACGCAGTACTGTGATTAAGTTTAATTGTTTCAATTAATTCTTCGTTTTTATAACTAATAATTAGTTTATTTAGATTCTTTACGTTTATTTTTTGTATAAAACTCTGAGTAATGCTGAGACAGCACGTAGCATGACGCCATTTTAATGTAAATCTTCTGTTTTAACTGTTTCATAGTGTCTTTTAAGAACTTCAGACGCGTCAAAAGACAACGACTTAACATTGACCAGCAGATCTAATCCGATATAAGCCCTCTTACAGTTGTAAACCAACCAGACCCACTTTCAAAGTTAAATACCGAAAATAAATTTACATTTTATTAATTTCAAAAACACGAAAATTTGTAAACGTAACTAACAACTCCTACGCCTGTCATCCGCATGCCAAATAAACAAGCACACAATACAAATTTCACCGAAAGTTAATTAGGTCGGATAAATTAGCCCGTCGTAGATATTACAGGAACAGGCGAAAAAGTTTTTGGAACGCTATTTACAACGTGCTCGACTGTTTTGTTGGGTGAGGACTGTAACTTACGTCGTCGTGTTAATTAGCACACCCATCATTTTTTATATATACATATATAATATTATTTGCGAAGTCGTAAAGCAGCGATGGGGTTTATAATGGTACGTACCAGCCTAATATTTTTTTCCCATGAAGACGCTTCATAATCGAACAAGCGATAAAACGACTTTAGCGATGTAGGAAGTTTTAACAATGGAGACTGGTTGCTTTCCGACGACTCGAATAGATATCCGCAACAAACAGAAAACTTGCAGTAGTTTTGCCAACCACAATAACTGTTTAATTTTGGGCATAGGAGGGAATAGTTAAAAAAAGGGAATGGGAAGCGATTCTCTCTTTCTCTGCATCGTTTCCTCATTTCTGGAGATCCCGTTCTCCCTTCGTGCCCTCCTTCGTTGTTGCGCGGTCCTGACATGATGGATAGTATTGTGCTTATATGGTCCGACCTGCACACGGGGTGGCCACCTGGTGTCTTGTCCTCAATTTTGTCCGCAATGGTAAGTTTATCTAGATTGTCTGCTAAAGGTCAATTATATAACTCCCAAAGATTTATTTAAATGTTTGTAATCAAATTATGTATCATGAAAAACTATTAAACAAGGCTGCATTTAAGCCCAGAAACCATTAAAATGGAACAACATTGAAAATTGTAGCATTCAACTTTTCTATTTCCTGTTCTACGCTTCGGTTCGACTGGCGGAGATTGGGTTTATTTTCTCAACAAGAAATATGTAAAGAGTTCTAGTATGGAAAACAAAAATTTTATGTAATATAGGGAGCAAATATTTATTCACTGTTATTGGAAATATTGCTCACACATAATCATAGCATAGTGGTATCGTACTGTGTTTCAAAAGGTCTATGTTTATAAATAGTTCTCAAGAACTGTGAAGTGTTGAGGAGAAAAATGGATGAAAAAAATAAAATTAACTATTTTGTCTGCAACAGGAATAAATGAAATGACATGCGTTATTTTAGCGTAAAAATTACAACATGGCCACGAGCTACCTACCGACATACATCTTCATACCTTTTGAACTATGCGACACATACAGAAATGCTGTTTCATAAACACGCACCAAGAGGTACCGTAAGTGGCACGGAATTAGCTCCATAGCTTCAACGTAACTAATTGCAGACCGGCAACGGCGGAGAGTAATTTAGCAGTTTATAACGAACGAGCAAATTCCACGAAACGAAATAAACATCCTACTATTGTATCAAACACTTTGTATTAAGAGTTGTCACCGACTACCGTGTAAGCGTAGTATGAATGAAGAAGCGGCGAGAGAGCTGTGGCGTGTGGCGGGACCGTGTCAAATTAAAATCCGTAATACAACACTTTTTAGTTACGGACGTGTGTTGTGCTTATTTATTTTCATGTCTACAAGTGAAAACAATATATTTAAAAGAACGTGCTTATTATTCGGAACTGGAAGTGCCAACTTTTATTATTTCTTATACGCTAACACATGTAAGAAATGGTGCAAGAATTCCAGACATAAAACGAAAACAAAAAAAAATTAACACAGTTTAGAATGACTACAACACACCGGCCTTTTTGCTAGAGCGAGAGCGTACTTGAAATTTACCTTTTTAATTATTTAAGAAATGGAGATCTTTCATTGGTTTCCGTTCCAGCTTTCAAAGTTTTCCCTCTTTAGCCATAATTTTTTCATAGTTCAAAGAAAACTTCGAGTTATATTTTAAGTGCGTCCCAGGAGCACAAGCGACTAGTACTGCCCCGCCCCGCAAAGCCGACAGCCGGGTGTCCTGTTTCCAATTAAACGAGGAAATGCAATATTGCACAAGAGTCCGTTAAGCTAAAATAATTTATACATAACTGTATGAAATGTAATTTCTGTAAATGTTGTACCGAGGATATATAACAACGGATACAAACAAACGTAGGTTTGTTTGTATCCGTTACTTAATCATTTAGTTCAACAGTAGTGTTGAACTAAATGATTAAGTCCGTAACCCAGAGTGGTAGGCAGATATCATGGATTTCCATTTGGCACGTTCTATTACGCATACATGCTCGTCGATTATGGGTGCTCCTTATAACGCTATTGTTTAATAAGCCATTATATATTATACTATAAATAATTGAATATTAAATGGTGACACTCAAAAGTTATAAAATAGTTTCCCCAAGAGACATAAGAGGTATTATTTCAATAGAAAGTAAACACAAAAACGCTGCACTTTTTGTGTTTCTTCTTTTGAATTTTAGCGTACAGTGATTTACAATTAATACAGTTATTCTATAAATCTTGCGTATATGTGTGTATATGTTGTGTACAGTTTGACTATAATTCAAACAACTAGAATTCAATTGAAGCAAATAATAATTTTTAACTGCCTGCATTGAGTAACACAAATAAAGTGCTAATTTGTGTCTTTTTAATAATTTTACTGTAAAGCCCGACATCCGATTCAGTACCTATATTTGTTTACTTTTAAAATGTTATGAAAAGATGGCAACGAATTTCTCCTGGAAATTTCCGACTAGCGAAATTAAAGTCTTGATACAGTTTAAGTTTCATGCAGGAAAATATAAAAAGACTTTTGGGTTGCTTTCAAAGGATGATATATATTTTAACTGAACCATATTTAGTCTTTACCGACCCAATTTAATTATTTGTAAGCCGTTGGACTTACTATAAACCATGAGTTTTAGTAACGTGTATTGTTGAAACTATCCCTACCGATCGATTCAACAAGGCAGTAAGCTGCGTAGTACGTACAACTCATACAAAAAGTTCATGGTTTTTGATTAATAATCCAATAATTATTATAATGGAATCATACTGGTATACTAGACAACAATAATAACAACCCATTACTAAACAAAGCGCTAAATGTTTACTCCAATCGTGTGTAACAGTTGATGGCATTTTCATAAGGAAAACTCATTGGTTCCTTAGCATTAAGAGAGGAGACAGATTTGCTTTCACACACGGATTAGTGTACAGCTTAACGCATTTAATTTCGTCAGTAGTATTACGTTACGTTGGAGGAATGTGACTTCGCCGTTGCATATTTTGCAAGAGTTTTCCGAGCAACTAGTTTAGAGCTAACTCGTCTCGGCAGCGAGAGGAAATACTTCATCAGTAAAGTGGATAAGAGCGGAGTGGAGTTTAAGTTGTTTCGTAAAATCGAATTGGAACAAACGGGCTATTTAATACCATTAACTGTGGACTTAAATACGATAATGTACCTACTGGAACAATTGAATAAACATAATATAATTTTTGGAACGTTTTTCTCAAGGAGTATGGAAAATTGTATCGGTGTTTGCTTCTTTGCTAGAATTGCAGTATAAAGATATACTTTTGTACAGCAGGATATATATGTGTGTGTGTCATTTCAAACATGGCGTCATTATGTCATTTTGCATTTGCCAACTCACGTTATAAAACTGACATTGTAAAATGAATTTTGTGGTTATTTCTATATCTATTCTATACACATTCTATAACCATAAATTGAAAAATACATACAAACTTAATTACAAAAGTTTTTGTGGCGATAAAGCGATATCATTTATATTGCATTGTTGATTGCGTTAATTTTTAAAATACCTTTTCTCCAAACGTGTGCGCAATCTAAAAATTCACTCCCATCACGATAAAAAAATTATTATATCAATTAATTTATCTACTTATAATTTAACTCTGATAGGAAACAATTAATTTTAAACAAAACGTCTTAAACAAAAGTGTAAAACTGTACAGCTAATAGGTCTTATGCTCCTTTTATACTAGAGTATAAAGGTTTGCATATAGAGAGTTATAACTTGTTATTTTTTATAGTTTGAGAGATTTAACATAGTTAATGACGAGCAGAAAGATAACAGAAGTACGACCACGGCGATCTGTGGTAGTAATAAACATGAAAAGGTATCCATTATTCATAAAAAATATTGCAGTTCGGTTACAAGACTAAAATTAAAAAGTTGTAGTAAGAGTCAGGACTGGGGTAAATTTAGTTTCTTAGAGTTATTGAAGGAAGTTAAGCTATTTCAAGCACTTCATAGAAAACTTGGTAACTTTAAGTCACGGTGCGTTCGTTCAGACTGCGCAATATAATTTAGGAGTGTCGCTTGTGTGTTCAGCTAGGTTGAACTTACAACGTAGGGACATTCAAACGTTTTATTTTACACCACCCTTTTAACTTGGGAAAAGTCAGAAGATACACATATTCAATGGTGGTAGAGATCACACAACATCTGTGGCACGAATGGGCTGGCCTGCAGTGATTTAAGTTGCCACTTGCATTCCAATTGACAATTGGCACATTGACAGCATTACATTACTTTCTACATACCTGGCCTAGTCGACTGTTCAAACAAATAAGTGTTAAGTCCTAAAACCAGCCGGTATCAGATGTTTTTGCTCGCATCACTTCTATGATCAGAAAGTGAATTCACAGTTTAAAATTTTCTTTACTAAGCACTGTCCCTACAAGTATGTTCCATAGAGATACATCATTCTTAAGTTCAATCACATCACTACATTTTAAACAAATAAATAAATGCCTATGACCCTTACAGCATTCACAAAGAAATCGCACTGCAAATAAATAGCGTCGTCCGATTAACACATCGTCGATAAAACTTCGCACTCAGCAAACGATTTACAAACGGTTTCTTCGGTGCACTTAAGCTTACTACGAGCAATTGTTTTTGCTATTTACTCGAAACTAGTGTTTAAAATATGTACGAGGCGATGCTTACAAATGACGGTCCCACTTTTATTTACTACGCCTGCAAACGACGTCATTTGCGATAAGGACGTTAGTTTCTTGGCATCTGATTGCTTTTTTGCTGCTATCTTGTTTTCGAAATTGATAATCATGTCATTGATAGATACATTCGTAAATGCTACTGTGATATCTCAGTGGTTGAATATTGATACCTTTTAATTGACGGTTTTCGGTACAATTCTTAGCCTGCTTGTACCAATTAGTGTAAGTTTTGTGTGCGAAAAATATAACTTTCTATTTGTGACCACTGTTAATTGTCTTATTTAATAAATTGGGTAGTAAAGAGCTAATGACAAATCTATGTCTAACTCCCTTGAGTAAACAAAGAAACAAAGGGACCTTTTATTTTAGATTTCTCTCGACTACGTAGATATCTTTTATACCTCAACCAAAAATCATAAGTAGAAAACGATAATAAATAACGATAAATTAAAATAACTCGAGTTGTTTATTGTAATTGTCATATAGTGACGTGACATCTCTAACGCCAATAGTAAACAGGTTGATATACTACTAAATTCAATAATCAATTCATTCATACGTGCCCACGGACAAACGTCCGGTGAGTTGTTGGGCGAAGATTAACGCCGCACTCGGGTGTAACTAACGCAAACGTCGCGAACATAATTGATAGAATGCAATAGCACATTGACGGCCGTGTACACCTCCCGCACGCGCCAGATACGGCAGGCCATTGATGGTTTTGGGTTGAACTAGATCGGTAACAATAACGAATATCATATCTACATACTGTATTATACTACGGGTATTTAAAAAAAACATACAGACGAATTGATAACCTCCTGCTTTTTGAAGTCGGTTAAAAAATAATAAATTTGCTTGCTTAAATTTTCAGTCTTTAAGCAATACAAATTATTATTTCAGAACTATTGGTGCCTATTATTACGTAGTTAAACAAAATGCGCACCACATAGTTACAAAATCAATAAGATAACCAATCAAATAAAATACAGATACAACACAACCCTGCATGTATTATTTTTACAATGATGTCTTAGCAACCCTATTGCTAACCCCGTTCTAACGTACAACACGGGACATACATACATTACGACGGCAAACAATGTGCTTATTCGGTGTCGTCTGCAACCTCTCGGAATACTAATACGACAGGCAATAAAAGTTATCTACAAATGCACCGCTGCCAACTTGTGACCGCACATGCCGAGCCGGATTCTTTCCTACATAATAATGAGATTGGTAATATTACGACAATACAAACTCTATAAAAATATAATTAATACTAATAGTACAAATTAATTAATGATGGTTACAAGCTCCCTGCCACAAGGGCAACATCGTAAGTCCTGAGACAGGTGACGTTATAGCGGCGTATTGAAATAAAGTACCAGTCAATTAAAAACGTATAGCCACGCTATAAAACCATTCTCCTTAGTATGCCACCAACTGATTATGAGCTTCGTTAGTTTATAATCTATATTTATAAAACGACTGGACGGATTTGCCACCCGGGCGAAGTCGGGGCGGATCACTAGTCTATCACAAAATGACACGTCAAATTGTGATTGATTCAGATTTGTTGCCGGTTAATAATATGCCTTGTAAATTTAAATTGAAAAAGCTCAGAATAGGTCGGTGACACATGTTTCTTTTATTTCTATGTTGTATCCATATGTCCATAATATAGCACGGAATAAAATCAACGTAATAAACAAATAGTTGTGTAATAAAATATTTTTAGCATCATTTATAGACTAAATGTTAAATGTAGGTACAGCAAAGCTAAACAAATACGGTACACACGCTCTGTAATAGACTTTCTCAAAACAAAGACTATTTTTGAGCAGCAGAGGCATAAGCCCTTAAATCTCGGCAGAGCGCTGCTAAAACTAGCGTTTAGTACAAACGTCACGTGCCGGCGCTGAAGTATACACAGAATGACTATAAAGACGCAGCCCGCCTGATGCGAAGATCCCACGTCACGGACGCTTTGTCTTTAATATTGGGATGTATTAAAGGTTACGATATCGTAATACAAAAACTTGTATCTTAGAAGTACAGTACTGTACTGAGAAGTGCCACGTAAAGATTTATCTTAACTAATGTTACAAATGCGAAGGTAAGTTTGTTTGTTACGGGAAGCAGAAAATAATATAGCCGATATGACCGAAAAAAACTTCGAGAGGGATAAGAAAATCCTACAAATATTATAAATGCGAAAGATTGTAATTATGGATGTATAGATGTTTGTTATTCTTTCACGCAATAACGGCTGAACGGATCTAATTAAAATTTGTCACAGATATAGAATACATTCTGGAAATACATATAGGCTACAGGGATAACCCTGAAAAATGTAAGGTTCCCGAGGGATATATATTTTTTTTGTTTTTGTCTACTTATATAAAAGGCGATGTTCCCTATGGCATCCGAATCGTTATCCGGGCGAAGCTTGGTCGATTTTGAAGAGTATGGTGACATTCTATTTGTATTCTTTCCCGGAGCACTAAAACTACTAAATATAAAAAATCCAAAAACAACTAACTAACTTAACAAAAACTGTAAATCAAATTTAAGTGTCTTTTTTTGTTATCTCATTTATTTATTTATAACATATTTAATGTATACGCTTTTCTGTTTGGTTTCACTACTGTAGTATTTCATTGTAAATTACTTGTACCACCGATCCCGATACGAGAAGGAAAATCTCTAAATCCCGACATTTTTACGTTACCCGTCCGATCTAATACTCGGATAATGCCATCGTCGCTGTTATCGATAACCTTATAATTGTATTTTTACGAGAATCTCCCCGTCGGTATTACCCCGCCTTGGTTCCACTAATGCGACCGACTTTGACGTTCTAAAGCCGAGATTATTCTATAACAGATGGGATTCTAAGATGCCAATGTCACTCGTTAAAGAACATTAAACGAAAATAAATTAATTCAAGTTATGAAACAGATAAATGTTCCGAGTAGCATTTTTTGCGATACCAAGGCGCTTGGAGACTAAATCAATACACGTTCGTCATTATAGATATTACGATAGTAGGTTATAATAAAATGTAACAATCAAATAATCGATTACACACTTCCAGACTACGATTAGAAACATTAACGTGAGTTACATTGCGTGTCTAGTTCGACGTTAGCGATCAAATTTTACGATCAGCGTCGACTTGAATTGCGAATCATTTTTCCCAGCAAATTTCTAATCGATAGGAATTATTCAAGTATTGCGCTTAGTTAGCGCTGCAGCGCTAAACGTAACCACAACTAAATGTGGCGACGGATTCACAACTTTCTTATCGAACGCTCGGCAATTTCCGTTGGTTTTGCTGGAAATGATAGCTCGAAATTGAGTTTAGAAAATATTGAAAGAAAACGGTTGGAGTTTTTTTTTAATTTAATACTCGAATGGATTTTGCAATGAAAACGCTGTTTTGCATTAACTTCGGAATCCGGTGTGAGACTTTCGATCGACTACCTCATACATCCGCGCGTATTTATGAAGTATAAGATTAGGAACATACTAGGTTAAAATTGAAGACGATTATATATGTATGTATAATAAAAATAAAATTATAGCGAACAATAGATACAACACTAACGGCTAATAACTAATATGGGGAATGATGCACAAATCATTTGGTTTCAAAGTTATATAGTAGTTAAGAAAAAACGTAATCAAAAAGATAAATATTTTTGTAACATTGATTTGTATGAAATGTATAATTTAATTGAAACACTTAATTTTATTCACTATTTGTGTTCCTTACAGATTATGAGAAGTAATACTATGTATTAGATGTAAGTAGGATAATAAATTAATGTTATGTAATGCGTTTTCCGTCGCCAATAAACTGCACAGCAGTTTGGAGACGAATTGATTTTTGCAACCAATTGTTATCTTTTATAAACAATAAATAAATACAATTTTCCTAATTTCATTGTTCATCAAATTATGTAAAGTTCAAATTGATCCCGTTAATTTGGAAACTAGCCATAGTAAAGAAAGAAAACTACAAAACCCAGAAAATCATAACTATACTGGGGCAGGATGGATATGGCGGGCCTTGAACTGGACGTCATACTCCGAAACATTGTAATGGACAGATGTATTAGCCTAAAGTCTGGCTTAATTTCACAAAGTACACTAGTGTGATACCGACCTAAACATGAAATCACTTACAATAGCTTACGTAATCGAACGCAAACTTCACCCACACACTGACGATTTCGCACTAGCGTACTCCACTATGTGAATGTCATCAAACTTTCAATCGGGCGGAAGTTGAGCTCGAATGTTTTTCATTCGTCTTTTTAAGTAGGGTGTGCTTTTTAAAACTCGATTTGATTTTGAGGATCGCAATGTATCTGCGGATCGGATCGCAAGGATTTGGCCCAAGTTTTCGTTAGAGCGATCCAAGAAATCGTATGAAAATATTTCAATATTCGTATATGGTATTAATTTCAAACAAAAAGGGTTACCACGTGGTACACTCGCCGATGTAAATAGCAAGAATAATTATTAAGACGATAAGTATCGACATCGACGTCTTCATTTGTAACATATGTAAATAAAATACCAGATCGTAATCTGACCACCCATAAATACCATGCCTACATACAAGTTTGAACCGCGATCCGATATTAGATAGTGGTTAATCGATCCGGTCTGCGCATAGGATGGTACATTCGTACGAAAATAACGTTGAATTTTCTAAGGAAATTTATTATTTGGATTTAATATATATCTATAATTCTTAAATCTATTTTAGCATTCGTAATATTCCTTACAAGGACATGAAGCATACCAAAAAGTCCCTTCAAGCCCCGTACAACACGGGGCTTTCAATATGGCAACAGTGACATATTCACGCCTGGTACTTGGCTCTTTGATAACTTTTTTCAATTCGCACGACGTACGTGACCAGGACGCGGGGATATATCATTCCGCACCTAGTAACGTCACTTCATATTTCACCGAGCGACACGTATACCCTTTTTACGAAACTTTTGCATGCTGGTTATGCCTAAGTAAATGTACAGGTACGTTAGGCAATGGTAAATATTCGATAATTCATTTTGTATGTATAAAATCATATTTCTGTATCTCTCATCTTATATGAATGAACTGTCCACGTTGGTCCAAGGAAGACGCTGTGAGTAGTTGTAGGTTTAAACAAATAACCGTGGGTTTACACTGCCGAAAACATTCACACAAAATATATCGTCGACTCAATTTTTTTCAGAGAGAGATAGAGACATAGCGACAAGTTTATACGTCAGTGGAAACCCTCGGTAAGTGTGTCGTACTGAACGAGTCGATAACAGCAAATATCTTTTATATAAAACTCTGTTTTTTTTACTTTGTGCAGCATTAGCGATCTACGAAATCACCATTATAATTTAAAAATTGTAAAACGATATAGCAATTACAAACGAAGATTACTAAGAACAAGAGTCAGTAAATTTATTTTTAAAGGAATCACATCGTTACGAGTCACTTCACGGAAAGCTCTCAGCTAATTACAGTTCCTTCACAGTTAAGACATTCAGTTACATTCACGGTCCTTTCTAGAAATAATTCTGCTATTTTCAAATAATTAGCGCTTAAAATGAATATGTAAGAGTTTAATTTGGAAACGTAATGTATAATGACGAACGATTTTGTGTCGGTTTCAATTAAAACAACGGAAAGATAAAAAAAAAGATGAAGTAACGTTGTCTCGAAAAGAGAGTAAACAGAAAACATGTCTGAATCTAATAGTGTCCAATTTTACCCTTTGGTTATGCAACCTTAAAAACTACAACATTATCTTAACAGGTCCACTCAACCTGGTAGAATCATGACGCCGAAATTTTCAGCCAGTGGGAATTGTTGGCTTATAATTAGGCCAAAAATTAAAACACAACGACATACAACACGTCTCCGCTACAATACTTGACCTATTTATCACAGTGACGATAAGCGAGACAAAGATCAACCGCACCTAACCTAAATCGACCCTTAAGAAACTAGGGGACACGGGGAAAACGTTTTCAACTACTCGACAAAGTAACGGACGACAAAAACGACGGCGCCAGGCGGGCACGGCAAAGAAAAAACATCGAACCGCGTCCGGCCGACTTCGCTTCCGTCTTTCATATGTTCCCCGTTGTCACACTGTGTTTCTAGTTAAACTTTTATACCCGTTTTTGCGCTCTGCGTAAATTTTTCTTTCTTGCAATTTTATAATTATCCGTTTGAAATGTAAGGAATAACAGTTTTTGTGAATTGTATAGATTATTTATTTTCCGCGAAAAGAAAAGAGTACATAAAAATACAGGACCATTATGTCTTACATATTTCTTGGAAGTGAAAATGCAGATTGGGTGACACCAATATTAAAAATTCGAAAGTAACTCTGTACGACAAGCGTCTTTACGGCTTGATTACTAAACCAGTCATAATATTTTTTATAAAAATAGATAGAGAGTGTAGAAAAACAAGGCTAAGATTTGACAAAAAATAAAAACTAGAACGGACGGGTAAATAAATACAGAAAACATGGAGCTTCAGGAATAACGTTTTTGAAAACTCATCACCGAGTAAACAAGGAGATAATTTTGATTCTATTTTGTTCCTAAAATAGAAACAAGATCAATAATCGTAAAAATCACTATCGGCTACTCAAATAATAATTCAGCTAATTCTACATAGACGAAAAAGAAGGCATCGTCACAAATAATTTAAAAACTACGTACAGTATGTTAGCTCATTCCATAAAGTAGTTAAAATAGCAATTAACAATTCAAGCAGTGTCAGAGCCAGAGACGTAATTGGAAATGGTGGCGTAATACGAAATTTAAGACAAAAGCCCGCCCCGTGACCTGCCGCCACGCCTTCTTCGAGTCGGCGTGCATCCTCTGTCTGCCTTGCGTTTTGGCCCGTGGTACTATCGATTTCAGTTTAAACATATCAATCTGTAGGTTATGTAATAACATATACAATTAGTCAACGACTTTTTATTGAAGATGGAGAAAACATTTTGGTTAAAACGAATGGAAATAGCTTTGTTACTGACATTAAGCTAAAACTAATCTGAACGATTTTGTCCATCCTTGGAACATTGACGACCAAGTTAGCATGTAAATAACGCTCATTTACAACGTACTGGATTATTTGTTGTATTGTGTTTAACATTTTATAAAAGTATATACTTTAATACCTTAACTAAGCCCTATTTATTTCCTACAATGTAGACTAGTAGCAAATTGAACTTTATTTCCAATACATAAAGTTTACATTGAAATACACGCACCATTTTCATGTCATCGTTTTGCAAAGGCTCTTTGCAAGATAACAACGGACGGAGCACACAACTACCCTAAAGTCAACTAATCGTTGCAAGTTACGGACAGCAACGCGAGCCCGACATGATAAAAACATGAAAGCCAGAATTCAATTAAGTCGGGCAACGTAAACAAACAATAAGGGATGAGTGATGGTGGTGGGGAGGGGGCGGTTAGCAATCGAAACGGCCGGGGGATTTAGCGCGCCGTTACATGGCATTTACGGAATAAATCATGAAAAGAGGAAGACCTGACAGCGCCGCTACCAATCAATTTGAGCTTAGAATTAATAGTTTCTATTGACAACTTCGTAAACGGAGACATAGATAAATTAACCTTTTGTCCTAGGTCAGCGACAAACCGGCCCACCGGTGCGCGGCGATCGAAATGTAACACGTGATACTATGCGTCGCATTAAGCTACATATCTAGGATAAAGAGGGACATATCGCGATAGAACAATCTAAGTTTGGATATTTCATTCTTATTATGTTAAGCGACAAGACGAACAGGTTGTTCACCTGATAGTAAGAGCTTATTTACGATATATGGTGCTCCTGGCATCTTGACATGCATCCAAGTAAGCAAAGAACATCTTCAAGCATCAATCAATAATAGCATAAAACGAAATATGCATGCATTTATTACAGCTGCACGCTCTAGAAAAAAACAAACAGTAGCCGGTTGTTGTGTGAAATTCTGACAAGCTATGTGTATCCTTTAAAGCCGCTATCCGAGGAGACGTCAGAACAGTAATTTTTTTTCGACATGCCGCCGTGTAAGCTTCAGCTCACATTTGTGTTCTTCCTGTGTCATTTTCAAACTTTAAAATTTGTGAGATTTATGTGAAAATAATGTCACGTAAGAATTGTAAAAGTTAATTAAGAGTAATCGCTAGGTCATGAAATCGACTAGGAACAAAACCGCATAAAATGCAAATTTTATTGCAAACGTTATTACATTCGGAATTTCCCAAAGAATAAGGTGAAAAATATGAACAGCGAACTTAAACTGATCACGCGAGCCGATGCAGCGTAAAAGTGCAAGATTAAAGCACACGCAATAGATTAAAACAGTTTAACACACACGCGGCTTTGCATTTTATTTATATCGCTGCGTTTTTTATGGATTTTTAACAGAAAAAGTTTTTTTTATTGAGTGTAACACTATCCTATTTCGCATATAACTTGATGAACACAACGCACTATATTTTGATAACAAATAATCCCTACTATTGAAACAGCAACGAATATTATTGCTAATTTTCACTACGAATAGTACTAAAAAAATAATGGTAACTACAAGGTACAGGATTATTTTGCACACACAGGAAACTCTCTACTAAATATGCGAGTCATTGCTAAAATACAAAAATGTTGCATTTTACACAGTAGAAAACAATAAACAAAAGCTTCACTCTTTATTCATTATAACAATGGCATCAGTAAAAGTACTGATGTATAATTCCTTCAATATCATATTTCTACAGAGCTAAAAGCAAAAGGTCCAACACTCGCCACAGTGGCGACACTGAAATGTAGATTAGAACAACAAAACAATTCAGACATGTACCACGGTATGTTCTCGGTGACCTCACACGGAGTGAGATGGGTCAAGTGTGAGGTTGCCACACATGAAGAGCTAATAAGGACAGTAATATAATAAAGTATAAATACAATTAATTGTATAAGGCTAATTCACATTTAGGGAAATTCCTATTTAACAAATGACTCCAATCACAAAATGATCCAATCTCGAGTACGTTCGAGATTTAGATTAGATCTTCAAATACTATGAGTCGATCTAAAAAGTTTTAACTTCAAACGTCGCCATAATCCCACCTATTCTCAAAAGCTTACGCTTAAGATATCAAAATACCTAGGTTAGACGTCTTCGAACTTTGTTTGCGACTTTACTAAATAGTTCATGCAAATCTGTAACGCCTGAACTTATTTTTTACTTTACTTAATAATACTTAATAAATTGCTGACATTTTTCCGCTAGATTCATTTTTAAGGATAACGAGGGCAAACCACAAATCAGCTGTTTCTATCGTCATATGTATACGTAATGCTACATAGTACTAGTTATAGCATTACAGAGTAGGCCTAGATTATAACTTAAATAGATAAATTCATCAACATATGATTTTGGTTTTAAATTTTTCATAAAAATTAAGTGCTACCTTAGACATATAGAACTGAGACTATTTTAAGTTGCAAATAGTGTATAGAACCTTTTGTCGCTGCTGCATACAATGTCCACTATTTCCCGCTAACGTGTGGCGACCCGATCTACATGAAATGGAACACTGTCTATCTTTGCGGTCAGTTATTGTTTCACACAGCTCTGTGAACGTACGATACGTTATCTTAACGCTGAACAGGTATGCCCGTATATATATCGAAGCTTGTTATAAACTAGTAAATAAAACATTATGTTTGTAATAATGTTAACCAATTATTTCCTTACAATCCGCACAAACGTTTAGAATTATAACAATATTTTAAAAACATATTTAATTTAAGTGATCCATCATACAATTTTTTGAATGGATCGTCGGATGGTCAAAAAAATGAATTCCTAGAACCTTAACATTTAAGTGGCAGATATAAAAACTCAGATTTTTAATTTCATTTATTGTGACTAAAATACTTTTGAAGCAAAGCGTTCGGATACGAACAAATAGGTCAATTGATAATACTAACAAGTTTACGTTTCAGTAAACCGACTAACGAATATTTGTTAAACTGGAACAATAAAGAATTGATATAAGGCTTTGGTAGAGTAGAAATAATTAATACACATAGTACATAATTAGTTTAACTTATTACTAAATTGTAGTCTTAAGTTTATAGATTATTTTCCAAGATATTCATTCACGCAACAACAAAACCGCACCTTGTCTCTATCTGTTAATATCTCCTGAAAAATATTATTGTACAAGAACAAATAGGTTAATCTCACAATCTAACGCGATAACACATATGCGATAAACTCGTAGAAAGCTATGCATGCAACAATGTTCGTGTTTTCTATCCGTAACTTTAAAAGTGACCTAAATTTTATTTGGACTATGATTTATCCTTTGTGATGGTAAACAGATAATCAACTCTTAACAGTATAGCCGTATACAGCTTGAAGTATTTCGCGAAAAGATCATACTCCTTTCGTAACTAGTACTACCGATTTTATAAGTGTTCATGTTAATCTATTACCCAATAGAATTTACGTAATCAAACGTACGTGCATATTGCATCTTAATTAAGTTTAACGAAATATCTACAAGATAATAAAACCCTCATATACCTTATACAAGCTACATATTTACGTCCAGTTAAATATTTGACTCCTCGTTATTTGATGTCGTGTAAATTACTTTAGTGCTTCCACAAGCATTTATTGTACACAACTATACAATCTGACTAGTTAAATGTTAACCTGATGGTTAGTTATACGTCGTGGAATGGGAAAAGTTGCTAACCAAGACTTAGAGAAACAAAACCTTGATCAACTAAAAATATACGGTATGTTGAACAGTGGTAGAGCACACAAAAAGTCAGTTGCATGAATAGGTCGGCGGCACGACTGGTGAAATACCACGCCCTCGTAGAAGCCAGGTGTGAAGTATAAGTATGCTTCTGCGTTTTGTCTGATGAGTGAGGTTCTGGAGGCCTAATTTCAGTCCTCCTAATAAGGATGGAATGGGAAGTGGGAAAGGATGAATGTCAAAATAAAATATCCTTTTTCCTGTTTATCCCCTCCTCTGCCCATAAAATTTAGATAACGCATCTACGCCTTATTTATATGTAAGTTATTTTTGGCTCGGCGTTCATGCAAACTTAGACTTACGGTACAGCGTACAAAGACCGCTTCCAACATTGTCTAGCATCGGTTAAAAGCCTTAAGCTTATTCTACCATATGATACAATAGATATAAAACGATAAAGCCAGCAAGCAAGTAGTAGAAACAAATTCTACTACGGCGATAATGCACGTATCTGAGATAAGTGTGTATCATCAGAGAAGGCGTAACACGTTTTATTATTCCGATCATGTAGACGCGAAGAATGTAACGACCTCAAAACAAAATAACGTATAGCGTCGATAAAAACTCGGTACTTACAAACAACATTAAATCATTTCTTTTCACATGTTGGTTTTTAAATTACCTTGATTGAGATAAGTAAGTACCTAGTCAATATATTTTTGAAGGCTTCATTTAATGTTTGTAGCAATTTTATAAATAATCATATTTTAACAGTAGCAGAACCCGCAACAAGAGCATCTGCTGCACGAATAGACCGGCGGAAAAGGAAACATCCTTCTTCTTGTCTATCACCTCCCCTGTTCATTAAAAGTAGGCGTTGCGATTTATTTGCTTGTTGTGGATGTCTATGGGTAGAGGTCACTTAACACCATGTGACCTGCTCGGTCGTTTGCCAACTTCTGCTATATAAAAAAAATCGTCCTTTTATATCTACATCTATGTCGAGGCACAGGACTTTCTTTTTTCTATTGTATTTGACTTATTTGATAGCATAGTCGTATTGTCTATGTGCTTAGGTGTCGGAATCATATGCAGCATTAAACAGTATAATTCGAGCGCATCGCCATTTAACATTTCAGGTGGAATTGTGGTCAAAAAATTGCAGCAGTGGTGAGCAAATAGACCTGTATTATAGGCATGTAGGAGAAGGTAAAATGTGTTAGTACTATGTACCGGTAGAACATCGACGTGTGCATGTGTGCGTCGTGGAAGAACGATTTCAGGTCAAAGACGGTATCAAACTACGACGTATTGCATATTCATTGAAACTCGCACCGCCTTTGAGGAGCGCGGCGACAGGTGCATAATCTAACAAGGTATTTGTGCACCGATTTAAATTGTCTGGCTTCTATACTACAACCGTATACGATAATTGGTAGATATTCTGACGAGCTACTAACCCAGAGGATTACAACATTTTCTATTGGCACGATCGTGACTCACCACTCCCACATCTACAGTCATACATCTACGCAAACACGCTTGTCGGTTAAGGATACGCTCAATACGCCTTTTCTCGGTATGCTACTGATATGGTCGGTATAAGTTCGTCTAGGATTCGTTTAGTAATTAAAATTAACCAATTAAACATCAAACAGCCGATAGGGTGATTAGGCGTACCATAGAATGGACCGGCAATCTGGTCAAGGTTGTGAGCTGCACGAGGGCTAGGGATCGATCTTCGAGGCAGTCACTGCCTATTTCCAGCAACACAGATATATATCAACTGATGATAGTGATAAAAAGAAAGTTCTTTACAGATTAAATGTGTTTTCTCGTCCTTTTTTGCATACAAATCTCCCAATTTATATATTTATTCATTACAAATGAATACACAAAAATTTGTTTTAAAATTCATTCACTTTTCACTATACCTGTTAACTGGTACAAATTCAAAAGTTAAAAGCCAAAGTCAATATGTGTACAGCGACCTGGCGCTCTTATAAATGATTCAGGTTAGTCACAAACTTTGATATGGAAGCGGTACCGCAAAACTCTATTCACTGCATTATACTAGTTCTGAATGCATCTCAAACTTTTTGAAATACTTCACCGTGTGGCAAAATTGATTGTTAAGAACTGATACCGGGTATTGTGAATGGAAAATTATATTTTAATTTTCACTCTGAAATAACTCTGAAAATAGCCTAGCCGTGTCTATCTGACATTCAGAAACTACTCGTCGGATGTTCTTGCATCAATTCAGTAATCGACAGACGGACTACTTCATGTTCAAGTTTAACCACCTGTATCATTTTATAACTTTTTGGGAATTGATTGAAAAATAAGGAAGATTTTTTGGAAGACATAGTTTGTTTAGACAATTCCACGTTTATTATAAACCAGTGAGATGCAAGGGCGGGTCGCAAGTACTTTATAATTTAAGGCAATGAGACAGATAAGAGACATATCCGCATACTAGAGAACTGCGCAGAAACTCAGTTCGGAATGCACGTCATTCTTGATTCAACCCAATCATAATATATTAATACTAAGCAGATGACGTAATAGGTTTCAGGTACAATTAATATTATAATTCTTTATCATTAACTTTAGGTCCCTTTTGAAAAATACATAACGGTTACCGCTGCTACAAAATTAAAAGTAATTTTAGTTTTTGGTTTCATATTGGATATTTACGTATTTTGTGGCCATCAATAGACGTATAAGTTTCTTCTATACACTAATATTATTTTTAAACATTTCTCATAATACATACAGGGTGCAAGCCAGAAGAAATTTCCACTAACACAGTTTAAGCTCGAAGCGTTTTAAAACTTCCCAGTTGAATACGTCTTCAACTTTTAAACACGACTTTAACTTCACTGAGCATAAAGCCTTCTTTAAGTATAAACACACAACAACGAGAAATTTTTGCACAACTTTTTTAAACAGAATAAGTTTATCGATGCGGTTCTGCGTTCTCAGGAGTTCATTAATGGAAGATCAAATCCAATATTTTATTATATTACAACGAATACAGATTAAACTTAAAAAATCGCTTAAAATTTTATGGATAGTTTTGTTTATAGTAAAACTATAAAAAAATATTTAGATATCCATAAAATGGTTTTCATTTAGTAGTTAAATGACCTATAATAAGTCGAGTTATCCCTAAAATAGTAGAGATTTTTGTATAACCATAACATTCAAACGAATATCCCTCAGGACACTTATTCATTCATAGGTACGACATAAAAAAAAATGATTACAACCGAACAAATAACATTATTAAAGTGGGCACACGGTACGAATTCCGTTGTAATCCCATAGTGTATCGTATCGGACGGCAATAAAGCCGGCGGTCGGTAAACACAGCCACGCGACGCGTTCAATTCCAAATCGTTTTTATTCGAATAACAAAGCCACGCAATTTCCGGTTACGGCTGCTGCGAAATGAAAAAAAAATATAAATAAAATATTTTAAATATTCGATCGCTTTGGTCACTGGCTGTCCTGGCTGGAGGACGAGTTTTCATTTATCAAATCTACGGTTTTTATTTATAATAAAAAAAATAGGTATGGAAAAGTGAAAGACCATGCACAGTGCATCACTATTGCGGAGAATTTACGTTGGAATAAGAGGAGTTGGAGAAGAAAAAAATGGAGCAACAACATTACGCTACATAAGAGAAGGGAAAAAGAAAAGGAAAATAACGAGAGACAGAATGACGATACTATAGTGACAGACGCTGGTAAAACTTAGACCAGATCAAGCGGAGTTGAAACACTTCGGAAATCTCATTGTATCGACTTTTCCTTCGACCTGAATTACCACGATCTGATAAGCTTAAATCATACATTACCATTTTTCATTCATTCATTCATTATCATACGTGTTATATTGTATAACTACATTAAAGAACAATGTTTCACAACAACAAAAGAATCTACCAACAACATTTCCTATTCCAAAACGTTACCTAC
Organism: Papilio elwesi; assembly: GCA_029849275.1. Classification (NCBI taxonomy): domain Eukaryota; kingdom Metazoa; phylum Arthropoda; class Insecta; order Lepidoptera; family Papilionidae; genus Papilio; species Papilio elwesi. The sequence continues at coordinate 3,869,387 of CM056709.1, forward strand.
TGAAACTTGAGTTGTTTGCAGCGTTCCGAAACGGAAATGTTGCTTTTAAATAAAACTATTTAACGAGAGACAGAACGCTGGCTTGTACAATGTCTCTAACATAACGCAGCCGGTATAAACTTATAATTAACGAAACTAATTAAAATATATCAACCTCGCCATTTCATAAGGATGTTTGTATTCCTCATGTGAAGACAATAAAAGTAAGAATTAAAACTTATCATACAGCAATTTTTGAGATATCAAGTAGCTTCAGTAGACTAAGACGGACTAGACTAGAATTGAGAAAGGTATGCTTCGGTGGTTCGGGCATGTTGCAAGGATTAATGAAGAGAGAGTAACGAAACAAATTCATGTTGTAAAAGTGAGTGGCAGCGTTGACAGTGTACGCCCAAGGAGAACTTATATCGACCAGCATGAATAGTAAGTTTAAAACGCCAATCCTCCTCGGGTATATTTTTACTTTGGTGTACTTAAGTCTTGTTATATCAGTGTGATCAAAGACAAGTCCGTTGGCGAGATAGTCAAATGTCGCGAGGACTGTAATTGGTCGGGCGCCCTCGTCATTAGCTGATCGGCAGTCATCTCTTCTGTGTTAATAACCCTGCTCTAATTTCCATTCCTGTAGAACCAGCGCCCTCTTCTATCTTCATTGCCCAATTCTAGTATATAATAACTAATAAAGCCCTGACCAGATCAACAAGACACGCTAATATTGAACAAAAATAAACCTAAAAAATATCATCGTTTCGTTAGCCTGGCCGGCATAATAATGAGTATATAAGTGGATACATACAATGTTATATTTTAATATTATTAAATCATATTAATGTCAAGTTATTCCTTGACCTTTGAAGTTGAATTCAATATAATATTTATTACAAGATTTTAATGCTTCTTATTACTGGCGCCACGTAGACATACAAATATTTCCATATTTGCATATTATTATATCTTTCTATACAAGTTTATCGATTAAATAAATCCACATAGCTCTGTAGGAAGATTACTAATAATATAGTATAATAGATATATTCAATTCCTTCACACAAGTTCCAACCGTATATGCTCAGTAGATATACAGAATTTTAAAAAGCGTTTCATTGAACTTCTAGAACGGATAATTCAATTTTCCGGCTGCTTCGTATTCCCCCAGGTATTATTCCAGTTTTAATTAGAGCCAAGTTTAGTGAAGGTCAAAATGTCTTTGCAAAAGCAATGGCAATATTGGTTTAAACAATTTTGGTACCAAAGTCAACCAATACAGATATTTTGTCTGTTTGACGTGACACCATGTTAAATATTTTAGATGTCTACGATAATGTTACACACTAAATTCTCGCTTAGTTGCTTTTTTTAAATCATATCGTGCGACATTCTGGCGGCTCAATGTCCAGAGCTCATAAACGAGATTTAAGTTAGGTCCGGATACGAATTCTTGAGGTCCAGAAAAAAAACATGAGACTTTAAAACACACGTATATAATATAATAAATAGACCTAGTTATATGAAAATATTATTTAAAATAATACATACATATTGAACGATAGTTGTCGGTTGTTAAAGTTGCTGAAGTTGGCGTAGCCTGGCATCGATGACACACACACACACCTTTGACTATCGAACCAGTAACTATCGTTCAGGCTAGCATAAACAGCTTCGTAGTCAGATCACACACCGTTATCACCGGCGAGGACGGCCATCGTTTTCCCCCATACGGGCCATAGCAATGGAATTGTTCAGACTTCAAAATATGTGCTCATGTAATACTGTTTAAATTTTATGTGCATATTCTTAATCTAGTTGTCTCTCTACATGGGATTCGGAAAAAGAAAAAAAATGTAATAAACTAACAAAAAATTATAAGCGTTTAAATAAGATATTTTTCGAACGGTTTTTAGTTCAAATAGCAATTGCAATTCTGCAATTCTGTAATTATTAATTTAAAGTATAATACAAAATGCAGCTCACAACGGCCGAATATAAGACGACATCACATTTAGTTACATATTTCCTCGTAAAAGCGAATTTCCTGACGATGTTTTTTTACACAGTCAAACCCTCGGAGAAATTCGCGAAAAGCTAACGCAGTAATGCGTGCCTCAAATCGAATCTGTGTTTCTGAATATGTTATTTTATAAACCCAAACTGTTTATCATTTGCAAGACGGTTCGGTTAACGGTTCTACTAATCATAAAAATGCACTACCATTTTATCTGCAACAATTTAAAATACAAAATCTTAATACTCTCTTTATTCTCCCTGATCGGCAGACAGAAGTTAATTTTTTTACCCCATCCCCGTTCAACCAACCCCTCTACCCCATCCAACCTCACCCCCTTGCTGTTTCCTATATCTGTCGTGTTTACACTGTACTTTATTGCGTTTGATCACAATCCCACCGGATGTTAAGTGGTGATGTGGCTGAAAAGTGGTACTCACTAGTTTAGTAACACTTCAACAATTCACACTTATCTTGAAGGTACCCATGTCATAGTTAGACAGAAACAGTGACGTTGGCAACTTGTTCCAATCCTTTGCCGTACGCGCGATGAAAGAAGATTCGAATCGCTTTGTTCAAATGCGAGGTATACCAATATGAATGGATGTAGACCTGCCGTATGTCTAAATGTCTACTTTCATTACTAAGGTAAGGTGGGGGTAATAGTTACGACAGTGTACAGTTTGCTAAGGTTGCTGACAACATATTACATTTACTGACACCTAAATTCATTTAAGTAGTTACACTTGTAGTAGTAAGTCAATTATTTTGTGTAATACCTGCTCACGCTCCCAAGATGTAACCTGTGTATATTTAATTAATAACATACACAGCTTGCATTTTACAATAATCGTTAGTCTCCACTAAAAACTGTCACATCCACGATAGGCCATACCAAAGGTGTAGGAGCACGCGTACGATCAAACGCAAACACTGATTCAGTGATGGCTCACACTTGTGTCCCGTTCACACGAGAGTAAATTACATACTTCACGAAACAACGCTTCCGAACACTGCTCGTGGAGTTCCGAACGCTAATGGCACTAGAGACATGGCGAGAACTTTGCCATTGTTCGAATACGAATCGAGAGGGACAAGAGGATCTATTGTTGTTGGTCTAATGAAGAATTATGTACTTTGCATAATAATATTGAGAGACTTGAAAATCATTCAATACTTTAATACCCATATAGGTTCTATATTATACTATTAAACAGCTACCGGTTAAAGTTTTGCAAAGAATCCATTTACTTCTCGATACTATGCAGAAGTCTTAATTCTAAGTATACATCGGAATTGAGGTAAGTAGCCTCATTTTAGAACAGTGTCGTCTCAAAAATGTTGAATAGTGTTCAAGGCACTGCTTTATAGACACTATATATCCTTACTTAAAAGATAAGAGGTCTCACATCTTTAAAACTAGCCAGGACAGATAATCAGCTTAATTACGTGTTTGACAACGGCTTGCTAAGAAGCTTGGAAGAAGTTGGAAATCAAATCGACGACCTTCAGATGTCGGACGCTTAGCGAACTAGATCCAACAGTATGTTATGTACATGCTATATAACTCTAAATATGTACATTAAAACAATCACGGCCATAGCAATCTGTAACTTGATTACTTAACCAAGATTGACCACAGTCCAATGAATTTATAACCCAGTATGAAATAACATATTTAAAAAAAACTAATGTTTACATACATACTAATGCAAATAATGCATATGTCGGTCACAAAGCGACTCCGGTCCGGCCCTGAAGTGTTTGTCCGACGGAATTGAATTAAGATATGAATACACGATAACACTACGGACGACTACAAACTGGGACTAGATTAGTGTATGTTCGGCACAGTATGCCGTCATAATATATTCTAGCTACACGCTGCTACTATGGAAACACATAGGGATTGAGCTATTTGCTTTTACAACAAAAATGGCCGCAAGCATTAATAATATTTGGTTAATTCAAGCACAGTTTGTTGTGTGAGATTGAGTGACAGGTACACAAAATATAATTTAATTAAGAAAAAAAAACGACTGGTTTGCTATTGACAGTTAATGGTTTACGGCCACTAGGTTTTTCTCTGACGTCATATTACCTATAACACCCCGGAAGAATAGTAACCTACAAACACCTTTGTTCAAAATTATTTAATTAGACTACAAGTCACAATAGAACGGACATACTTCCGCACGAAAATCCCTTATGGGACAGTCGACCCAATAGAAAAGTGAACAGGAATCAGATTGTTCTGCTAACATTTAAGTATTTAGACGAATTAAGACAGCTTGACTAATTATCCAAAATCTAAAATCGGTGTGAATGGCAATCTAGAAAAAACATTATCTTTTTTCTTTATGTAACGAAAAAAGTAAACTCGTATGAACACAAATAAATTGACTTACTACAAGTGTAACGACTAAAATGAATTTAGGTGTCAGTAAATGTAATATGTTGTCAACAACCTTAGCAAACTGTACACTGTCGTAACTATTTCTGCATCGTATTGATTTCATACGATTGTATTATGATCATATTAACTGGAAATTTGTAACGTAAATGTGTAAAGTTACAATTTACAATGTGACGACCATGTCGGTTCGGTTATTACAATTATTTTATTATTAATAATATTTAGACAGACAAGTATTTTATACAGCTGACAATTATCTTAAGCCGAAAATATGTGTAGTGTACTGCGTCCGTACAGTACAGTACACAATCAATCATTTATACAATCATGAAGGCCATCATTGTGTTGTTTCATTCTTAATGGATACAAAAGAAAAATACTTTTAAACTAAAATGTTTTTTTTTGTAACAAAAATTATACTTGGCGAATACTCTGTTAGTGTAATACGATTACTTAAAAAGCCTACAATTAGCTTAACAAGTAGGCTTTTAGCTACTAATTAATTTGAATTGAGCCTCTTACAATACTCTGACAAGTTTGAAAACATTGTCAAATTTTTATTCAACTAACCGTCGTGTCAAGGATATATGTCATTTCAAATCGATTACACCTATACTAATATTATAAAGAGGAAAGATTTGATTGTTTGCATCGAATAGGCTACGAAACTATTGTACCGATTAGAAAAATTCTTTTAACTTACATTCACATTTATAATATTAGTAGGGATCACAAAACAAAGGTTTAAAATTCGGGTAGGTTTTGAATAATACTGAACAGTACTGAACTTTAACTTACCGCTGGGTTTCGCCTGGTCCGTTGCCAACACTTTGACTGATCCCCGGGGACCCGAACCTGTACCGTTTAAGCTAAGTTGCAATGTTCCGTTTAAAGCATTTTACATATGAAAAGTCTGGTTGAAAGCACATTTTTGTTAGAATTTCAGTCCTCCCATAAAGATAGAATGGGAGCGGAAGCGGATTGAAGGGAGAGGGCATGGTTAAGAAAAGGAAACATCCTTTTTTTTAGGCGATAGAATTTTATATTTATAATTTTTGAAAGTTTTGTTAAATACCCATGCGACGCCGGGCGGGTCGTTAGTTTTCTATAAGGTAAAATAAGTTGATCTAGCAACTCAAATAACATTTAATCACTTTACCGTTGATCAACCTTAAATCGATATCAAAACGAGCGTTAAACATAATAAATGTTTATCGGATGAGTTTATTGAATTATATGTTCACGCGTTTGTGTGCTTGAGTGTGAATAGAGAAAGAATATCAATATCACAATACAATCTCGATGAAGGAGAGTGGAAGCATTGCTTTAGTGTATGAATGCGTCACGATGATATTGATTAAAAATTGTGATTTTCATACATTTACTCAAGTTCCACGTATCTCATAAAACCGTACGTAAATATAGAAACAAATAAGGTTCGGGTCAACGATGTGCAACATTGTTAATTTCAAAATAGGAGTAAAATACAAGAGAGCTCTCTCGCGTAGACAGTTGATGGAGGACTGGTTAAGAAAGAAAAAAAGAAAGAAAATAGTTTATTGTTGCCACTATACTCCACTACACAAGTATTATCAACAGTAAGGTAATAATAATATATGAGCTAACAGAAAATTAAAGAAAAACCAATATATTTTGAGAAAATAGCGGCGACGAATAGGTCCCTAACTCAGCCTATAGCTTCAGAAGAAGCGCTGTTTTTCAGTTAGGGCCTCGCCCGTAATTAAATATATACACATATATATGAATAAATAAAATTATGGTATGTATAAATATTATAAACCTATATATAAAATATATAAAACACACATGATAAATTCCGATAGTATTAGATCCAGTTATTTTTTTATATACACAGCTTCCACTACAGCCATACGCTTTCCAACAATATACTCTTTGAGTTTATTTTATTTTTAAAAACGTATCTGGATAGAACCGATTTAAGCCTTCTATGAAACTTTATTCTTGCTTTCCGAGTGGCGGGTTACGTTACGACGGATACTTTCTAAAAGTCAAGAAGAAACCTATTTATAATTAATTTAGGTTTGTGGGATTATAGATTTTTGGAAGTTGGACTCTTATATTTGCAAAAATTAGTCTCTTTTATATCCTACTAGTGACCCGCCCCGGCTTCGCCTGGGTACCACTATTTATGATCCGATCTCTAACAAACACAGGAATGTGCCAATCTGGACAATCCCTGTAAATTTCATCGATATCGGTCCAGCCGTTTCGGAGTCTTTACTTTTTACTTACTGCGTTTTTTATTTATTTTTTTCTACATAAAAAGTACCCTATGTTTCTTCTAATACCTTCAAGAATATGTGTACAAGGTTTCATGATGATCGGTTTAGTAGTTTTCGCGTGAAAGCGTAACAAACTTACATTCACATTTATAATATTAGTAGGGATCACAAAACAAAGGTTTAAAATTCGGGTAGGTTTTGAATAATACTGAACAGTACTGAACTTTAAATTTCCGCTGGGTTTCGCCTGGCCCTTTGCCAACACTTTGACTGATCCCCGGGGACCCGAACCTGTACCGTTTAAGCTAAGTTGCAATGTTCCGTTTAAAGCATTTTACTTATGAAAAGTCTGGTTGAAAGCACATTTTTGGTAGAATTTCAGTCCTCCCTTTCCACGTAAAGAAAGAATGGGAGCGGAAGCGGATTGAAGGGAGATGACATGGTTAAGAAAAGGAAACATCCTTTTTTCTGTCTATAATGTCCTTTGTCCATTAAAGGTAGGCAACGCGTCTGCGACTCGAGATTAGCTTGTTGTGGATGTGTATGGGTAACGGTCACTTAACATCAGATGACTCGCGTGCCACGTGCCGCGTGTGAGCTCGTTTGCCACCTTTTACCACAAAAAGGCAGCAAAAGATTACAAGTTGTCGTCTTAAGCTAATCTGTCCTGTAACTTTATACCTCCAAGAGAGGAGTGAACAAGCTAATGCTAAACAAGTACGTACTATAGATCGCCGCTATATGCTAGAACGGATAGTATTTAATGCACCAGTTTTTGGCTAGTAGTAAATTCGATTATTATATAAAAGTATTTCTATCAGTAAATTTATATGGCCCAACTAGAACTGTTTACACGAAGTGAGACAGACAAACGGACAGCGGTACAATTCGTTACAGGAACAACTTGCGACGGGTGAGTACCGGTCGCGTCCATTCAAACTGTCCGCTGACGAGAATTGTGTCCTAACTTGTGACAACTGGCTACAATCGAGCACAACTGTACTGTGCAATTGGTGTTTATGAAACAACAGATACACAGACTGAATAGACTGTCGATCATTTGTAAAGTTAGCGACAACGTAAAACGATCAATATTTCCATACGCCATTCATTACATAAGCAGCTACCTACATTCAAGCCTAAACAAAACGGTCATAAAGTCTTTAGACTGAATTGAAATAACTTAATTATTACTCTTAGTAATCTCAAAAAAAAGCGAAAGTCACAGAGCATCTATAATTATCATTGTCTATCAGTGTTATGTTCTTACGAGTTGACACTGCCTTTAAACACCCGACAAGTACCTACGACCTCAAAGAATATTGACATAAAGTACAGGTATTTTTGATGTGTAACAACTTTTCTCTCGCTTACCGCTTAGTTCAATCCCTTTTCAAGACATCCGTGGCAATGATGTCTTGAAGAGGGATTGAAGTGTGTAAAAGGAATCCGTAGGAATCGCACGCGGTGCTAGATTTGGCCGTCAGGTACGCATTCTCCAACAGGTATATAATATTAATGATACTTGTTACCAAGCTGAGATATATGTCACACATCATATGCGACTGCTGTAAAGCTAGATCGTTCTTTTTTTTCAATCTCATATCACATTGTGGTACACAACAAATCGCTCCAAAAAACCGATTATTTAGTTTTACTGTGGAAACAATGTCATGCACGATACATAATTACAATTAAAAGTAGAGAACATATAATGAGCACCCTAAAGCAACTCAACCCTTACATTATTGGTACTATGTTTCGTCTGACGATTGAGATTTTTAGCACCTTTTCAGGTAATGATCTATCGCAACTTTTTAGCTAGTAAAGTTAAACTAAAAACTTTAATATACCAACAACTACGTCCAATGAAAAAGTTTGTAATGTAGCACAAATATAACTGAAAATTTAAAACGTAACGTGGCCAATTAGCGACGTATTCTCTCCCATACGTTCGCACCTAATAATAATTAAACATTCTTTAGACGAGAAACTTTGTCGCTCTGTGACCCATGTATATTTAAACTAGTACGGTTATATGCCTATAGCAGCGACCCCTAGCTTCACACGGCATAATCAGCAACGTTTTATTTTCTGTCGTATTGCCGTACCACTCTACGACTCCTTCAAGTCACCTTCGAGACAATTGACATTAGCCTTTTAGTGACAATTATGAAGATATGTTCGATAGTTTTTCTTTACAGCGTTAGACAGCCACAGCGAGGGTACCTTTCAGTCCTAGTCCTAGGTCGCAAAAGAATGCCAATCGTTATGTTCATCATGAATGTGATGGGATTGGTTAAAGCTTACGGACCAAGTTAGCGACAACAATTCCATATAAAAATATTTTAGTTAGATTATTATATTGACTTTCACACACATTTATCCGTGTATCAATACACTTCAGGCTACACATATTATTCGATGGCAGGGTAAACATAATTAATATACGAGTGGCGACTTCATTGGCTATAAGACACACTGAGAACTGACTAACTTGCTGCCCTTTCATTTATAGTAATTTGCACGTTAAGCTGAACGACCCAACTTGTATTCTGATGCTGCATGTGCAGACATTTAATATGTATTAGAACTAAGTATTATAATTTCGCTAGAGTGGCTATGTTATAGGCTAAATATCTACTATATGAATGTAACTGAAAACGAAAAACACAACCTAACTTGCGACTATTTTTATTTAACTCGTTTATAAATAAAAAATATTAACAATCTGACATCTGGGTTTAAGAAAGAATTATTAATGCATGATTGTGTCTAAGACTTTTTATTAATATATGTACTTGTTGAACTTAAAAAAACTTAACTCCCTCTAATACTAACCATTTTTTAAAACAACAAAGCAAGTATCTCTAACAAGAGCTAATTGCGTTGCGGTATCCTCGCCGGTATGGAAGAATACGTGCCTTAAAATAGGCGACCTATTTTTACAAAACATCTGTCCATGTTCGCGAATAACGTCGCAATTGTGTCGACCGCCTGCGTAACGGTAAACGATAAGATACTTAGTAGTGGGTACTAAGTCTAAATTTCTTAGAATTGCACTCGATTGCAAATATACCAAGCAGCTAAACTGAATTCTGTGGACGTGGCCTAAAACAATTCTATAAGTATTTTTTTATATTTGTGAACATTATATTTATGTACAAAAAATTTAACCAGTCATTTTACAAGAATCTAGTATTAATCACCACGAACGTTTATTTCAAAGTTTTACCCAATATGTATTGGGTGTAAAGTTGTGACTATAAAAATGGATTTTGCATTAATCAAAATTAACTTCATTATAACATAGAAAAACTTACCGGTACAGCGTCCCCGAGTGTAATTTCTTCACGCCGTCCATTGCTGTTTTGGTGTCTTTATCATGTCTAAACTTCCCACTCGATTGCCTAATAGCTTGTTAATGTATTAAGAAATAATGTCATCATGCAAAACTTCCGATAATGCTGCGAGTGACCTGCAACAAGATTAAAATCGTAAGTGGATCGTAATTAAAATGAAATTATTGTGGTCGATTTAACCGCGATTGTGGCTTCTGTTTGGACAGGAGAAATGGTTTCTTAAATTATTGGAACATATTTTTTTATTACTGATACTTTGCAATGAATTCACGTATTCGGAAATTGCCAAGATAAAGAAAAAAGTTACAAAAAATCTAAAGTCTAAGAAATACTGGAAATATGTTAGAAAGCACAGAAGATGCCTGAGTTATATTGTAACTTTAGAATCCAACAGTTTTCAAATATTTTCAGTCTTAAGTCAACAATGTCGAAGGCCATCTTGTACTTTTCATTAGCATGGAACATATTTTAGTAGAATCACCCCCCTTCATCACCATTTGTAGGCAACACCCTGTGGCGAAAATAATGTGGCTGATTAGGAATTGATTCAGATGAAATTTGCTGACCACTATGCCTCGCCGTAATAATATTTATTGAAATCAGTACAAATATATTATATAGTGAATTTTTATAATAAAATATCGCTAAATTGCGTTTCATTATGTTTTCAATTCGAAACATATTTCAATAACGTGTTTTATAATAGTCACCGAGTTTAACATCAGCGATCGAAATACAGCCTTATTGCTCGCAGCATAAAGTCCATAATTGGTAAGGTGGATGTATAATTAAAATTGCTTAGTATTGACGATGCATTTGTTGAAATGACCAATATAATGAGAATTACACCACATTTATCCGACAAATACATGAATAAGATGAATAGCATGTTTAAGGTAAAAGTTTATCTTGAACGTTGATACCGTGCCTTAAGAAAGCGATTTTTTTTATTTATCAACGAAAAATAACACTATCAGAAACAGTACGAGACGATATATCGCAATATTTTCAAGTCGTTGCCGATAGTTTTATGTATGGTTGACAAATTATAAAATACCTAACTTGAAATCGAGTAACTTAAACATTATCAGGCATTTTAACAAAACATTAATTGGCCTAAAAATTAGCATATTCATATTGGTTTTAGTTTTATATAGTGTAAATTAATTAGAACTGAGTGTAAAGGAACAATAAAGCAAATTTAAAAATATCATAAGTGGAAGTTTTTTATTTGGTTATGACGTTTCCCTTTCACGTTTAATGCACCTAAAAGGTTGTGTGTAAAGTGTAAAGTGCGAAGGGTTAGCAGTATTATGAATAATTCCTGGACCCTAACAACCTTGGCACTTGGCAATCACTATATAACAAGCGCAAAAGAAATAGACAAACAAGCTATTATGATCGTTTGAAAAGAAGAAATTGTAAGACAGAACACAGTATGCATTTTTACTTTCTACACAAAGCTCTATGGACACAATCTCAAGTTAGTAACGTATCTAAATCGCATATGAACCATATAGTTTCACAGTTTTAACATACCTATTACGCCATCCTATATATATACCCCATCCCCAATAAAAATATGAGTGACATCGTCATATCTGATAGATACATATATAAATAAATGATACTCCGTAGTAACTACCTAAACACGCTTTCATCTCAAAAGGCCGACCCACTAAAGCGATAGATTTCATACCCATTCCACATAAAAGATTACGTTGGGTAAAAATATCAAATACATACATTTGAATCAATTTTTTTTTTGTAGAATGTATTTGTAATATTGTTAATATTATACAAGTATATAAATAGTATACAAATGTTTTAGAAGAAATCTAAAACTGTCACCAGTGACCAGGAGGCTTCTTAAGACGCTGTACGCTATGCATTATGAAATCGCTTATTTATTGACAAGGGCTACACGTTAGTACAAACGGAGAAAATATTTCTCAAGGCAATGTAAATGCCATGTTAAATATTTATCGCATGCGGTCTTCTTATCCTGAATTTGATTGGTTCGAAAACAACACGAGTAACAGATGCAATACGACACGGGTGAGATTCTGGCGGTATTCCACAAGACAGAAGAGCTGAATGCCGATCAGCGATACGTAGTGTAACGAAGAGCCTGACGAGAAGGAATATGCACCATCAAAAACGATCCTTGATATTTGACTACAACCAATTATAAAGGAGGGTTTGCGTCAGGCAGGAGGCCGGCCGTTAAAACTGTAGCGAAAAGATGTATATAGTACGGATTCTCTACTATATATATATATATATATATATATATATATATATATATATATATACGTATACAGGATGATACTCTGAACGAGCAAGTCTAAAAATGAACATGGACAAGACAAAAGTTATGTCAAACATCCATGTGTTCTACCCACTCCAATAAACATCGGAGGCCGTACTCTCGAACTTGTTGACGAATATTTCTACCTGGGATAAACTGTTCAGTTAGGTAGGTGCAACTTCAAGAAGACGATCAATTGCCGAATCCTAGTCTAATCTGAACTCTTACAGCTGTGTCTAAAGACGAAAGTCTGGCCCTGAGTTGTGGCCCCTCACTCTGGGCTCCATTAGACTGCTAAGGTCACTCAAAGGCCAACGGAGAGGGCAATACTCGGAGTCTCTCTTGGAGATCATATCAGAAATTATGTGCTCCGCAGTACAACCAGAACAACCGCTTTTACCTGAAGAGTTGCGAACCTTAAGTGCCAATGGGCCCAACACATTGCTCTCAGAGCGGATGGCCGATGGAGCCGCAAAGTCCTGGAACGGCGGCGATGTGCAGGTCGACGCAGCGAGGGTAGGCCTCCCACAAGATGGAACAATGATCTGGTCCAGGTTGCGGGAATCCACTGGATGAGGGCAGCAAGGGACCGTACTTTGTCGCGATCAATGGGGTAGCCTACGTTTCGCAGTACACCTACAACCCTCGGCTGAAAGAGAGAGTATGGACTACGTTCATAATGTGCCGGCCCCACATAACGAGGGAAAAGGGCAGGGCAGGATGATGAATTACAAATAATTGTATGTATTGCAAATGTATGGAACAAACACCTCATTTTTCGATTATAAATTCGCTACACAAATTACAATGCAAATAAATTCCCCGTGTAATAAAATATTTATGTGAGTGTATTTATCAAAATTCGAACACTATGTTAGACAAATACTACTACTATATAAATACTACTAATTATAAAACTGTTAGGATTGTTACTTATTATAATAAAATTATTCTGAAGATTTATTCACTCTAACCGACTCTCAAAGAAGACATCTTTTTGTTCTAAAAGAAAAATAACAAAAGATGAAAAAGAAAAGACTTTTGTAAATACATTAAGATCTCGTTGTCTCGATATTAATGGAAATGAAACCCATAGGGAGAGAAGCCTTTTAAACGTATTATATTATAAAGGGAGGATTACTGGGAATTCGATATACGATATTTGCATCCGATACATTTTATAGAAGCGTATACACACTATAGAGGGTATAACATACTTTATTACAAGTAAATATATAAAATAAAAATAACAGATGTATTGAGATAAGAGAAAGTCATAATTATCAGGTTTTTCGTTCTAAAATGTTATAGAGAGAGTGGCTCGATTCTCACTGAATCTCAACAGCTTATTTTTGTCAAATTACTGAACCACATGCCTTCTCAACAGAGAAAAGTCAAATGGCAAAGAAGAAAGAAGATAGTCGCTAACGGCCGATCCATTTTTTTTATTAATCCATTTTTACCGATCTCAGACCCTATTATCAAATCATGATATTATCGCATTGAGTATGCCTAAGAAAAAAATTCATGGATTTCCACGCGAACAAAGTCGTGGGAATAGCTAGTTTTAAATAAAATACAAACGTATATGTAGCACATAAACAGATATATACGTTAATAACCCAGTTTAAACACATGGAAACGAGACACCATCGAATGCGGAATTGAGCGACACGAGTCTTTCATTTTTAGGACGCAGTAGAAAGTTAATTCAAAAGGTCACACATGTGCTGACAACGACATTTCCGATGCAACTAAATCGCACACGGTTATGGTCATTATTGCAACAACCTTTTGGTTTATATTAGCTTACGCTGACGACAAACATCAAATAATTTGAATCAACAATATTCAAATTATAAGTTTTCTGTCAGCAGATAATATTTAAGATTTTATGTAAATAAAACGAGTATTGTGGGTGCAACGGTTTCATGAGTAAAATACATTTGCAAACAAATATATTAATATCTAATACAACGTACGCGTATAGTTTATTGTTTTATATTTATGTACACAATTATTACAAATAGAAAAAAGATTTGTTTGCAATGGGTAAACTACTCAGAAAATTATCTCTCGCACTCTCCAAAGTAACAAAGGTTATGTGAGTATTGCTAAAAAAGAATATGACCGACGACATTTTAATCCAGTTTTGTTTTTACACCTAAAACGGGGAATTCTAAAATTTTATGACAAAAGTATTTTGAAAGTTTTATCGTGCGTAGTGATCACGCCAATGATTTTTACGCTTGCTGCATAAAGACCAGAAGCAAAGCAGTAAAAGCAATTGTAATACATTTCTGTGTAATATAGATATGACCCTGCATAATTTTTTGCATTTTCACTAAAGTTTCTCGTCGATTTCCAATAAAACTTATATAAACGAACACTGAAAAGGAATTAACTTTCAAATAAGACTCATTCTCTCACTCAAATCTATTCTGTTATTTCAAAGGTATCAGAAAACACACGAAACGTATAAGAATTGATGCGTTTGAAGTCGGTTAAATATCAACTGGTGCTTTCCTCCTTAACTGCAAACTAAGTAGTAGTTTACTGTCCAATGAAATGAGTGCTGTAACGCTTCTTTAAAGTAGAAATAAGCAACTATAAAGAAAATTATTAATATAATGTACATATACTAAGTACAGACATTTTAACAGTGATAGAGCCCGCAACAACATCAGTTGCACGAATGGCAGGCTCGACCGGGAAATACCACGACCTCACATAAGACACGCGTAAATTAGAAGTATTTCCGCGTTTCGTTTGGTGAGTGCGGAGGCCCGATTTTTGTCCTCTTTTTTCCCATTCTTTCCTAATAAGGGAAGGATAGGAAAAGGATTAGACAGGGAGGTGATGGGAGGGGGGAAAATAACCCTTACCCTGCACTGTCCATTAATGGTAGGCAACACATCTGCAACTCGTTTGCTTGTTGCAGATGCCTATGCTACCCATATCACTCAATATCACTTTAGTTAATATCACCTTCCAAAAAAAAGTCTGGTACGTGTAATTCCTAAGAAACTTAATTGAGAAATCTATATTAAGTATTAAAAGTCTGGTGTTGTATGCTAATTGTTTTCTACACGTAATTATTAAACCTAAGGAACCGAAAAACAGAAACTCATTAGTTAGATAAAAACTACTACGACTATCGTCGTAACAGCTTGAATCTTGGTTTACTCCACCAATTGGTACGTGTACAAAAAAACACTTTTTTTAACATTTGTCTGCACGTGACCCCATTATTTCTCGCGCTTTTCGAATACGTATCAGAAGTGCATTGCAGCTAACTATTTATTAAACGGAACAATATCTTGTCCCCTGGAGTTGTTACATTCACACTGGCGAACAATCGAGGCTAATTGCCAAAGCAATTAACTGAGAAATATGGAAGCGACGCATATTATTTACTGAGGGGTAACTCCGCAGAGAATTCCAAGCGCACAGTTTCACAGCATTCTAATATTTTTTAAGGTTAGATTTAATTAAAGGATATAACGACATTTATCTGCCCGGAATGTACATACATCAAACTTAAACCTCAAATGAAATAATTTTCATCTCTGTAGGAATTTTATGTTTACAATCCGTTTTAATCTTACTACTATAAGTGTTTTATAAGTGTAATAGATCCACTCTAAACACATAAATTGGATTTCATGAATTATTAAATACATAAATGCAAAACATTAAACCCAATGAGGGAATGGTTCAAAGATTTCCCAACTAGGGAATAATACGTCGAGTGTGGTTAAATAAATTAAATCCATCTGGACTGGTCAAACGGGCCAACATAATCGTGTTTTAATGTTGACTCTGTTTTAAATCAAATTGTTCTGTAAATTGGGTCAGCATGCTGTGTTCTGAATTATTAATAGTTTTGTTTTAATTTCAATACACAGTTTAATCGGACATTGTATTAAGCAACGCTCTTAAACCTTATTAAGATGGATGACCGCGAATGTAGTGACAAGTGGTAGTTACCTTCCTAAAAAAAAGACAGAAGGCTTTTTTTATAGCATAAGAGGGCAATAGCTGCGGGTCCCCTGATATGAAGCGATCACCGACGCCCATGAACATCTGCTATTAGTTATAACTAGGAACGTCTTATGATAAGCTTACACGTGTGAAATGAAGTGAATTTAACATAATGTACATGGTCTAATTGACGAATTGCCTATATTTTATAAAATATTGGTAATACGTGGTGCCAGAGGCGTAATTCTAGTTCTCTCCCCCTTCCCACCCTTTTCTTATAAGTCTTTAGTCCTTTTTTTGATACGCAGGGGAAGAAAACTTGACGGTGGAAGGGATGTATAGGAATTGGAAATAACCATTTTCTGTTTGTCCCCTCTGTCCATTAAAGGTGGGCAACGCATCTGCAACTCATCAGTTAGTTGCGGATGTCTATGGGTAGCGATCACTCGATATGGGGTGAACCGCTTGCTCGTTTGTCACCTAGTAATATATAAAAAGAACGTTATTTTAGTGCCTGAGGGTGATGAGAAAATGATAAATTGTGTATGGCCGGCTTATCCTTTATGCTTCTGTAATCTTCAGGATCCAATAAACACTCGATAAACGAATTGCACTTCAATTGTCTAACTTGGTTGGGTAAGAAATTTTAATATAGGCAATGTTTCTAATAAATTGGTGATTAAAGATGATCATACACTGAGCATTAATCGTGAAAGAAACGAAATCTGGAACTTGCAAAAACCACTCAATATTGGAAATAAAATATTGAATCAGAATTAAACTCGACGAATGACGAAATATATTTTGAATTTTCCACAAAATGGTTGGTTTTGTTACAAAGTTAATATATTCCTCTTGTAAATAAAGTAATAATAAATTACAAGTTTCATTACGGACATATGCTAAAGCTGGGGCATTGAGGAAGCATTACTCACGACTGGATGGCTGGGGATCCATGGCAGATTATCGATCATTACCTATTTGTACTTGAAAATACCAAATGAAACCTGCTACGTACAACTATTGTCTACGAACACGTACAATCAAGTGGGAAAAGTAGATTCCTTTTCTAGTTGATTGTAGTTTTAAGTTCATTTTATTTACACATGAGCCCAGGCATGGTTTTATATTAAACTGACAAGTATAGGACTTTACCTGCTAAAAAATATAAAGATAATATTGCACCTATCCAAGATATAATGTAAGAGATTTTAAAATTCAAATACCCTTATAGCATTGAGTTTATGTTCGACATACGGAGGGACGCCTCGTTAGCGTATAGTAATTTCAATATCATATGACCCTTAAAAGCAAAACATATTTATGTTTCTTTAAATCAGGTTGCCAGCACTAGTACGTGTGTGATGTTCATAACTTTGATTTTTTAAATCCAAGGGCGGAATATGCATAGATAAACGTAACACACATAATTTGGATTTGTTGATGCTTAATTATATGAAATAAATTAGGTTAAGACTAATTAATAAACTTAACTATAAAATTATTCAAATAATAAAAGCCATGAATTTATAAACCTGCTACCATAATAAGCTAGGTGACGTTATTCTTTATTGTCTAAACATTAAATAATCTATTAAGATAAACTGTGGGTAATTATGTATTATTTATATCTTCATCGATCCTTAACAACTATGCTGATTTTTAAATTAATCAGACAGACATTAAATCAGTTAAAAGAACGTTGGCAGATATAAATAGATATGACGGGGAATCGTAGTGGACATTCACTACAATTTTCTTAATGATAGAAAATAACCTTATTTACATTGTTATCAACACAAAATATCTCGTTTCTTTCTTTAAGTTTCAAAGAAAAAAAAACATACTTTCACACAGTAAATAAGTGCGACATTTTCAATTTTATTATTTTAGTAATTACGCACCTAATTATTGATGTTTTAACACAAATAATAACGTGCT
Organism: Papilio elwesi; assembly: GCA_029849275.1. Classification (NCBI taxonomy): domain Eukaryota; kingdom Metazoa; phylum Arthropoda; class Insecta; order Lepidoptera; family Papilionidae; genus Papilio; species Papilio elwesi. The sequence continues at coordinate 3,887,667 of CM056709.1, forward strand.
GATCCCAGTCGCTACGGCTTAAAATCGAATAATCGACACAGAATTTTAATCTTTAAGCTAGTGGAATCGGGTTCAATTGGGTAGCAGTGTCGATAAAGAATATCCTAGATTGACGAAATATAATAATTGAAAAAGATACCACATATCAAGCGAGATCGTTTAAAGCGTACTTTGTTTGGGATGTGTGTACGCGAATGCGAAATGTCTTAGGACTAAAATAAAGGTGTCTGATATTTGTTTACCTCTTGCTTGGTTAACTTTAACATTTTGTATTGCTGTATTTACCGTCAAGAATTCTTAGTACCGTCTCGTCAATATTTAAAAAGCTCAAGAATACTCTTAACAGATAACCTCGGAGCTCGCGACTTTTCTTAATGATTTACGACTTCGTATATAGAGTTCTTTAAATTGCTCGGTTAATAGTCAAGCGATAATTCGAGCCGACTGTTCCTTCCGGATTTAAATTTTATACCCAGAATAATAAACGTCGGGGAGGTGAATCCATTATTCAATTCGGGATGCACAAATTTTTGCGGCATAATACAATCTATACGACCAATCCTTGTTGATGATGAGTGAAGAGAGAATAACGGAAAAAAATTATCTTGCAAAAGTGAGTGACAGTGTTAGTAGGGGACGATCTAGGAAAACTTATATCGACCCGGTTAGTGGCTTATTAATTTAAAAAGGGCGAAATAAGGACCACCCATAACCGACGAGCATGTATGCGTAGATGTATGAATGTAAAAGAAGCGAGGGAGGTGTGCCAGAATCGGACCAAATGGAAATCCATGATCTACCTCTGGGTTACGGGCGTGAGCGTATATTTTTTCTTAATACAACCTAGTGTTGTTATAATTATCAAGGTTAGGATGGTTTTTATTGAAGGAATGATATAGTACCATTAGGACAAATCTCAATTCTTAGCAACATATTTAAATTGTCCATAAATACTTAAGAATACGCATTACATTCACAATATGTGTGATGTCCTTCATAAAATTGAAAACGTCTGTTTTGGAGTAATATAATTTTCCGAAACACAACAGCTATTATTGATTGAATACTGGGTGTATTAACGTCGGTCAATAGGTTACTTTCTATTTCTGTAGCCAGGTCTATAGATGCGAACCTTAATATTTTTTTCATTTGCTTGTTATTATAATAACTAAAATTATTTCAATGTCGAAACGATTATTCTGTCATGATTTACTTCGCTTAAAAACATGTAACAAGGGGATACTCGAGTCACAATCCTTATGTGGACTTGTTTTTAATCAACGGAAACGATCCCGCAAAAAAAACGTAGAGAAGCGAGCACAACGACGAACGGAATTACTCCTTTCCTTGGGGTCGCCAGTTCTGAGCTGAAGGGCAAAAAGATATGTCCGTTTCTGTCTGACTAGGACTAAAATACTTTTAACTGCAATCGGATGTTTTCTGCGTTGTCTTCTTTGAAAAAGACTAAAGTTTATTGTTATTATTTAGGAGAACAAAGAACAACTATTTATAAATATATACTTTGAACTATATTCTTTCAAATCCACCACGCTGGCCCATCGCGGTTTGGTGGATGTATATATGTTTGAATTTGGTGATGATGTGAAACATGCCCGTTTCTTGACGATATTTTAGAAATAACTTACACAAAGTAGAGCCTGGGTGGGCCTGCCTGGGTTCGAAGCCGCGACCTACAGTACGTAAGTCATGGCCTATACCACTGGGCCACCACTGCTCTAGATTCGGGTCGGAGAGGATGCACACAGGCCACGCAGTGGGGAAACGTTATAAAAAATGCTGATTATTTTTTTATTTGACAGTCATACAAGTGTAGACTTGTATGACTGTCGTTCTGTCCGGAATAGCGCCGGACAGAACGAGCGACAAAAATAGACATACACCAGTTTTACGACGTACTAAGTGAAATTTACTTACAGGTCTCCAGTCTTTAATGCTCAAGCTCATATTGTAAATTCTTTGAAATAAAGATTTAAAAATGACAGAATAACAACCAGGCTCGACGAAAATCAACCTGATGAACAGGCAGGGTTCAGGAAAGACTTCAGTACAATTGACAATTTACATACATACAATTAAACTTCTTATTCAAAAATACAATGTATACAACAAAACCATTTACCTCGCCCTTATAGATTATTCCTAGGCTGATACTACTGATAGCCTCAAACACTTGTATGGCAAAGCCTAAAGAAGCAGGGGCCATAAACTGATTGCGATTAAACCTTCTAAGGTTGTCTGATGGCCTGGTTTTATTGGAAGAGGACCCATTGTTATTGTAATCGATGATACAAACTCTAGTAGGCAGAAGTAATTATAATAAACCTTAATTGCACACTACAAATCAAGTCATTTATTATATATTCTAAGCTGCTGGACAGATTTGGATGAAACTTTTTGTGTGTTTGAGTTGGTTCCTGGGTGATATTCACAATCCAGCAGGTAGGTAAGCACAACACTGCCAACAATTTCTTTTACATAATAATAATTAACAAGCAAGGTAACATTCTGATTTGGTGGTTCTAACAAAAAGAATTCAATTAAAACTAAACTAAAATTAAGTAACTCTATCATAGATATAGATATGATATTCTAACATAAGCTTATTGTAAATGGTTTAAATGATTGTAAGTAAATAATTTACCCAACTTGTATTATTATTTAGAAAAACTTGATGTGGATAAGTTTATATATATATATATATATATATATACATATATATATACATATATATATATATACATATAAAGTGTCTATTATAGTAAATATATATCAAATTCAACAGCCATTGTCATACCTACTGTGAATGAATTACTTACATTACAGTACTTTGTATAGTTCAAAACGGAAAAAACATACACAAATTTAAAAAATATATATTATTAAAAGTTTTGTTCAAAGAATTTTTAAGAGCTATTTATTATAACTAGAATGATTCCTTAGATAAACAACAACCAAATTAGTGACATATGAAAGAAGACAAGATAGTCACTATGCAAATAGGTATGGATATGTCCAATTGTTCAAACATTATGTTTGCTGTTATTATGATAGCCAGAACTGTGTGAACTGTGTCTAATGGAAGTTATTGATTAGCCTACTCCGCTAGTTCATAAGTGGGACATCATAGATTCCAATAGTGAACTTAAAATACATAGATCAATGCATATGAAACATGACCTCTTAATAATTGTGTTTATTCATTTGCCCATGTGATCTTTTGGGCGGTATTTATACAAAAAAATTATATAAAGTAATTATTTGAAAAAATAAGCTGTCATTTTACACATTGGAAAAATTTATGTCTTGCAAGTTTTTTGTCACTCGAAACAGACAATTTTTATCATTTCTTACTTATTGAGTCCTAATTCTGGCAGAAGAAAGAGCCTGCAAATTTCTTTGAAAGATTTTTATGGTTTGTAAGGTTGGCAGCACCAGCTAGTGATAGAATTAAAGAACAGAATAGACAAAAAAGAACATCAAATCATCAAATAAATATGCAATCATGAATAAAATAAAAATGAAAGATATTCAAATTTTAGTTGAATAGGTGTACTCTGATTTTTAGAGAAAATAAATTTTAGTAATAATACACAAATTATCCAAGGAGGTTTTAAATTCATAGTAGTTGAAAACACGAATGAAAGTTATAAGTATTTACACTCAAATCTTCAAAAACCTTTTCGAAAGAAAAATATGAGGCAGATATGTATTATTGAGCGATAATGTTGGAATATCTTACTGATTGTCGGCTCCGGGGAATATCCTCAGTTTAACCACTTTTATTACAATTCAAACACGTAAATATCACAGACCGAGCACACACCGAAAATGGCTCCAAACATCGAAATCGCGGAAAGACCACTATCAACGTATACTGCTCTGCACTAAATGGGACGTGAGATAGGTGTTTACGGCATCAAGTACTTCTATGAATGCACTTTCCAACAGCTTTTACTATCACACGGCCCCTACTATAAGCAAGTAGTACAAACGGCATGAAAAATACTAAAAAACTGACGTACGTACTATACGCACTGGGAGCGGTCGGAATGTAATCAGCAGCGCCGCGTACAACTGTCTTGAAGAGTCAAGTAAAAGGTTTGAGCACCAACTGTATCACGAAATCCAATTCATTTAAATCAAGTTCGACACTAATCGCATAGAATTTAGACGACAACGAAGCGAAATCTACCGACCCTCCACCCTTCAGCGCTTCTAGCATTAAATAACCATAGACAACTCAGTTTTTAATATCCTACAACTAAGTAAAAAGTGTTTATGTTTATCATTAGTTGCATACACTATAATCTTATTTTTGAACCATAATTACAAAGTAAGCATTGTTTTAGTTTATGCTTTTAAATATTACAAAAAAACTACATTTCAAAAACTTAAAGATTTCGATTTTAATTGAAAAATAAGCAAAATACGAAGTAAGCCAATTTCAGGCAATTTTTATATATAGTTCTTTGCAAAATGGCAAGTTTTTAAATAAACTGCATAAAGTAGAAACATATATACAAGTAAGTAATTAGTGAATTCATTTTGAATAATTAAGATCGACCATAGACTACTGGCAAAAGGTAGAGTAAACAGTGAAACAAATAGATTTCTCAGAGTATATACCACATATAGTATTTCAAGAATAATTGTGTTCGGATACACAACGAGCATGTTTAAGGATTAATTTAAAACACCTTTTTATTTATTAGTATAAACTTAAAAAGCTTAGAAGAATTGTATTAAAACGACCTGAATACTGATTGTTTATCAAATAACATAGGATCATTAGGAGAATGATTAAAAATAGATGTGATTGTGAAAAAATTTTGCACTTTACTTGTTAGATATTAAGTTTTAATTTAAGACTATTGTTTGCCGCTAAATTGGGTACCTATAATGCTCATTCAGTCAAATAATCATCATCATTTCAAGTACTCTTCTAATAAAAAAATGATCCTATCCCTTACTTAGGTACTTACATTGTACTATTTTAACTGTATTTTTTTAATTTTTGCACGCTTTTTAAATAAATATTTTGTCGTGGTTGATTATGACGTCGAATGCTTGCTCGAAACAATAAAAAAAACAAATTAATTCCATTTCATTTTTATTTTCTCTTTCCGAGTCAAATAATTATAAATAAAAATAAAATCTCTCAATGATCTCAAATTTAGTCTAGTTTATAAGAATCAAACGTTTTGAGCTAGGAATAGAATTGTTAAAATTTGTCTATATTCATCACAATAACAACCCATGCTAATACGCGTAACCGAACGGATATCTTACAGTTCTCACACTTTTGTTGTTTTTGTGTAGAAAAGGAAATTTGTGAGAAGTATCCATCCCATGTGTATTGGTGTATATATATTATGTATGTTGTGTTGTGTGTGCGTGGTGATTTGTGTTATATGCTTATAGAAAGAAATTAATTATATGATTGTATTTTAACGATGAAACTTACGTAAATGTGAAGAAACACCGTGTTTTGTGTTATCAAGTGCTAGTGAATCCGTCAGGAGGCGGTAATCATGTACGTTTGCTTGCTATTTGTGGATTCTGGATCTCGTCTCGTCGATGTACCATAAACAAAAATGTCAGCGATCCCGATTTTTTGTTTCTTGTTGCATACCCATCGTTATACCTTAATTAGATCACACGAATGATATAAATTATTGTTAGACGCTTTCTCTGACGGTGTCGTCTTATCCAAACGGCGTGTCTTTGGTAATAAATCGGCCATAATAAGCGTGCGTTTAGTGTGCTTCGCGCCCGTCTACACCCGACCTATCTCATTGTTTATGTATGGAGAGTAAACCTGGATTTTTTATGGTGCTTGCGGCGTATTCTGGTATTAGTTGAATATCTGGAAACGATCAGGACCTGGCAGCGGCCGGTCGCAGCGCGGGTCCGCGGGGCGCCGCTAGCGTCTTCCGTCCAAGGTTCTTTGAGATCTCTATTTATAATAATTTCTCGATCGTTTGCTGCAGCATAATGACATTCTTGTAATGAAGTGGCGCGCCGTGGTTTTGTGGGACATGTGCCAATAATTTCGCCTGTGACGAAATCTTCGCGGCAGGTCGTGTTGTATGTATACAACGACCTTACACTTCTGTTTACATGATCCTATCAATGGTAACCTTTTATTATTATTTTATGCTTATATTGTTTACTTAGCAAAAGTTATGCATGTAAGTTTTTACCATACAAAATTCTTCAATAAATGAATCTAAATAATGAATTTAAGTTCTTTGAGACTACTGTTTCAATCCCAATAAACAATTATAGGTATACCATAAAAGTTTCTAGCCAGTATTCAATTGAGAATATGATAGAGAGTGAAATGTGAATGAATATAGAAATAATTGAACTCTTATGAATTAATAATCATGTCTTATGTATTAATTTACCTATTGGTGTAGAATGAGAAAGTATTGGTGATTTCTTTTACACATTTTTACCTTACATGTTGGCTGGAAGGCTTACATACTATGCATGTAATATTTTCTGTAGATATAAAAAATGTTTTTTTTAAATTACCAAAATTAACTTAAATAACCTAAATTGATTATCTTGTCATTATTCTAACATGTTGTAAGAAAATTATAAAAAATAAAAAATAGTAATAGTAAAATATGTTCATGTTTCAAAATTTACCACATGATTAATAAACATACACATTTTGTATGATCATGGTTTCACTGCTGTCTTGCTTAGTACCCTAACTAAGTTCTAGTAAGTAAGTTACTAGTTCTCTTCAAAAACTTGGCCTATGCTCTCACACTGTATCCATTTCATTGATACTTAATATTCATATTATTAGCCTTAGATATTTTTTCATGTACAATGCTTTCAAGATAATTATTTTAATAAAATATTTGTTCACATTAATACTTGTTGGTGGTATTTATAATTACTTGCTGGTATTTTTTATACATTATATATAATTACTTAAAGTATTTTATTATTCTTATATTTATCAGATGGGGACATACTAATTATGTTAAGAAAATTTCAATTTAAAAACAATCGTTACAATTCTGTTTTATTTTTAATGGATTATAATTAAAATGATTAAAGTTATCCCTTAAAACAATATAAAGGGTTGTTGAACATATTCATTTGTATGTAATTATTTACTATTGGTAATAAAAGATAATATTTAGATGAAAAATCAAGTAAAAGAAATAAAACAATCAAAATACTTACTCTTTCTATTAGGGACCTTTGGTCGCTGGATTTTACTTCCTATTTGGATATAACCTTATCATCAGTTGAATCTTCTGTAACATTATTATTAAGCCTAGTATTGAAACATTGCTTAAAAATGGAACACCAAATTATTTTGGTTAAGTAGCCATTAAACATCTAAATATTTCTATTCATTAAAACAAAAGAATGGAGTTAAACTAAGAGTACTTTAAACATCTCTGTTATATACTAATCATTTTATGTATGTTTGTAATACAAATTATACATAAATCATTAAAAGGTTCAGAATCTCAAAATAGCTCCATACCAATAACAGTAACATAAGATGGCATTTAATGTTATTAGAGGAATATAAAAGTAAAATTTTAATACATAAAATACCAAAAATATATTTATTATTAATAACTTTGAATATATGATAACAAAAATAAATAAATAAGAGACTCATTCTTTTTATTTTTCCCGAGAGACTGACTGTATAGAGCTTAGATTAATGATGTTGATATTTAAAGGTAATTTCAATAATAGTACTAAACATTTACATGTATACTTGTTGTAGCATTAGTTATAACAAAGTTATTTTTTTGGCAATATTGATATTTTGATGCCATTTACTGGAGAATCATAAGACACATTCTTGATTTCATTGTTTCACAACTCTTAAAATGACAGTAAAATAAAATGCAATTGTAAGGAAATCTAAGTAAAATTATGCAATTACGCTCTATTGAAAAGTTTGAATTTTGACATATGTGGTGTTAAGCTTCATCATGATTATATTCTTGAAACTTTGGGGAAAACATTATTTTAGTAAACTGTCCAAGAAAATTGATAGTAATGTAAACATATATTACATACATATTTTGTGTATATCTTACAGAAGAAATGAAGGTATGAAATCCATGCGCACGCACATACTAATATGTCAAAACAGCGCAAGAGCTCTATAGCTTAATTTACCAAACATAGTCATTGTAGTTGCATATCTTTCTTCATATATCTTTCTATATATATCATATATAATCTGGTCGGGAATATTAGGATAATACAGTATTTTATATAAATAAATAAATTGAGTGTACGATGGATCTTATTTAGTGATTATTACTTGGTAAAGAATCAAAATGATTGTGATCACTGTTATTTTTAATACTTTAATGTCTTAAATTGTCACTTATTTTCAATAATTTCTGACTATTGTAAAAAATCCACAGTCAAGTTGGCGAAGGCACGTAGGGGTATGATCAAGGAGAAGGAGAAGGGCGGGGGCGCCCGCATCAAGGACGAGCCCAACGACCCAACTGAACCTGGTATGTCAATGTTATATATTTATTTAAACAAATTCAAAAAACTAAAACCAAAAAATGAAACAAGTAAAAAAATCGGTCTAGCAATTTAGGATACACGAGGTCACTAGACATACATGTGTAGGATAAACATATTACATAATGAAAATTTAATGACGTAAAATGTTAAACTTATATCCACAACAATATCAATCCATATTAATACATTTGCTATGTTTCTGGTGTTAAATTTAGCTGATAAAAAACATATTTTTCTATATAGGAGCACATTCAGACACTTAAAAAAACCTAATAAAATACCTCAGATATACATAATACATCAGGCCTGATTTAACAAACAAACCCTACACAACCATTAAAACATGTCATTGCTTTCAAACAATCACAGGAATTCATTTATTGTGATAATTGGGTTCCCATTTGTTGGTAGTCATTCTGAATTTCGAAGTGCTGAGCTGTGTACAAAATTGGCCAGTTGTGTTGACACTAAAAAAGCTAAAATATACATATAAACAGCTATTACAATTCTATTTACCTAAAATACAAACTTTTGTCTTATTTAATATATCCCACATATATTATTATATATATGGTGCCCAACGGCAATGCCACATCTGGGAGTAGTACCTTAAATATTGGAGGTACAATGTTTTCCTTAAAGGATAATTCATTTTAATTTTAAAAAGAATTTGAATTGCATTCAAAGTTTTAAGTAATCTCTAATTGAAAGGGGGCCCTGTGAAATGTAAGAATACATGCATTTTAAAAGCAGAAAATTTGTCTTCAAAATCTATTATTAAATTACATAAAAACTTAATTAATTTATCCAAAACTCAAATTAAGTAATCTGATGGTCTTCCTTTCATCTAACATACTATGTTATTGAGAAAGAAACAATCCTTTTCATCGGTGTTATAAAAAATATGTTTAAATTTTTGCCACATTTTTGCGGGTTTGATTCTTCATTCAGGCTGACGTTTTATGTTATCTTCTATATATATCCTTATTTACACTATTCATGTGAATGGCTGGACCAATTTCACTTATCCTTTTTTTTTTGTTTGTTATGAGAGAGAAAATTACAGAGCTTATGAAATTTTCAGTACTATCTAAACTTTTCACATTTGGTGTGGTTAGAAAAAAAAGAGAAAAGGATTCCAAGATGTGCGTCTTTGTACATATTTTTTTTAACAAATTTATGTATTTGTGATCATGATTTCGTTTAAATTTAATTGCACTGCGGGTGAAACCGCGGCGCACAGGTAGTACAAAATATTAGTGCTCTTAAACTCTAGCAATAATTTAAGTAGTTATATGCAATTATCAGCAATCAACTGCATTTGTCTTTAAGGTCATTTTCAGTGCCGTTTATCTAGTGACTATGCCCTTCTGAAGTCATTGTATGCAACTAGTGCGAACTATTGATAATAGATGGCGGTTTATTTAATCAAGTATAAAAATTATAAAGTGTATTTTTTCACCTCACAATAATAATACTACCAACTAGATTCATTAACGAATATATTCATACTATGCAGTCCACAATTCTCAAATTAACGGATTTCTCGCCTGATTAAACATATTCGACTAAGGCATTTAACGGCAGAAAAAATATTTTAATAGCTAACGGATTATTGACAGTTGTATTTTTAGACGAGAGAGAGAGAGAGAGAGCTTGACGGGAGTAGTACGGGTAGACCGTTAATCTGAGTCCTCTGAGTTTGACGGATTTTCAAAGGAAAATCTTAACTTAGTGGGATTTTAAATGTACTGTTGGCAACACTGTTCCCAGCCACATCCATGGAAGAAAACAATATGCTTATTATAGAGTTCGAAGTTCATTTTATTTATTTTATTTCGAAATTCAACAACAAACAGGACCGGTAACTCGTTGGAAAATGTGATATTCTGTCCAGAATAATTATAAAATGTAAAGTCCTTGCCAAAACTGTTTAGTGACTTACTCGTGAGTAAGTAACAATCAGAAAAGTATGGAGGGTAGAGATAAGGAGAATCATCTCTATGTATGCTTTTGTCTACGCTAGCGTCGTTTTGGACGGTTTTTATTTACTGCTTACAACTTGACCCTTTCTTATCTTTCTATACCCTCCATACAAAAAAGTTGCAGATCAGAGACAGAAGCTTATGCAGCACCACACTTAGCAGTCGAAACACAGAATGATAATTGGTACTCAAGATCGTGTCCTCGTTCGTGCTGTTGACCTACATCTGTTTAGTCCTAGTACAAAACAAGTACGTCCCGCAATGTTAAAATGTTTTTTATAGAACAAAGTGGCTACCCACAGGACCCTGCAACAAGCGAATAAGTTGCAAATGCGTTGCGATGCAGAAAACCCTTCTTCCGTCAAATCTATTCTCCTTCCCAACCATCTCTCGTTACAAAAGGGTTAAAAGGGGAATCGGACCAGAATTAGACCTGCGGCACCTAACTCGTCTGACGAAACGCAGAAATACGGCTCCTTTACGCGCCAATCTTCTGTGGGGTCATGGTATTATACCGGTCATGCCGGTACATTCGTGCAACTGATGTTGTTATTGCGGGCTCTACCACTCAAATTCGAGTAAAGATACTACGTTCAGTGATTACACTTAAACATTCATTAACAATTCAATCAATAAATTTTAACCGGTTATATGTACACTGAATTCCATGCAAACAATCTCAAAAGTTTCTAAGTCATAAGGCAATATAAAAGAAATTATAGTAATGCGACGCGACGGTGAAAGCAAACCATGTCAGCTGGGCATGTAATCGATTAGTCTTACGTTCGGTGCCGCGTTTGTAACAATGCTTATTGATTGTAAAGGCTAATGGATCGGCCGAGAGATGATACGCCGCGTGAAAAGGCACGCGCTCATACAACTTATGAGTCAACCGGTATCTTTGGATTCACGTATTGGAGTCGATTTTATAATCTTAAAGTTGAAAGTTTTAAAACTTAACTGATGTTTTGAACGAGTGGTCGCTATACGATCCGGAAGAACAAAAGCAGCCTGTGTTTTGGAGGTCGAATAACCCGGGTCTGAGTGACCAATTTAAAAATATCAAATGATGCGCTTGCTCGTTTCCTACCTTTTTTCATTAAAAAAAAACTAGTTGACCCGTTCGGTGGGTTCGCATTGCATAAAAACACTTCTATGAGAGCGCCATTCTGTGCCAAATCTTCCTGCTTGCTTTCCATTCAACTCGTCATTTCCATAGTTTGAAAACGAGAAGCCAAGATTTCAATATTAGTGATGCTATTGTGTTCGGAAGTGTATAGGATAGTCTGGTAAATGTGACACGCATCCCTATCGTAATTAGTTCATCTGTGAAGGCTAACAACAGCGCCAGCCGATGTTATCTCTTCAATTTATCAAGGTTTGCGTAATACGACAACAATAAATTGTAGATAAAAGATAATGCAATACAAACAAAAACAACTCAGTTTTAACAGTGGTAGAGCCCGCAACAACATCATCTGTTGCACGAATTGGCCGGCTCGACCGGTGAATTAGCACGACCTCACAGAAGACAGGCGTGAAGTAGAGTATTCTGCGTTTCGTCTGATGAGTGAGGTGCAGGAGCCCTAACTCTAGTTCTCTCCCCTTTCCCACCCTTTTCTTATAAGGAAAAGATGGGAAGGGGAAGGGAACTTGATTGTGGAGGAAATGTATAGGATTTGGAAAAAACTATTTTCTGTTTGTCCCTCCCCTGTCCATTAAAGATGGGCAACGCATCTGCAACTCATTAGTTAGTTGCAGATGTCTATGGGTAGCGATCACTTGACATCGGGTGAACCGCTAGCTCTTTTGCCACCTAGTAATGTAAAAAAACAACACATTGTTTAATTAATCGTCTTCAAATTATAATCTGCTGCAATTTGGGAATCGATTTTGATTATGATTGAGGGGTAGGCAGAGATCATGGATATCCATTTGACTCGATCCTGACACACCTCTTTCGCTTCTTCTATTATTAGTTATATTTATTTTTTATACTAGCTGTTCCACCGATTTAATCCGCGTGTAAATGAATGGAATATAAGACATACTACGCGCCCCATTTTTAGCCGTTTCTCTTGGGCACCCTCGAATCGGAATGCTTAACGCGTTATGACAGCCCAAGTCGAGGTCCCCTTTCGACGCCCTTGAGCCCAGTCCATGGAGCGTCCGCCGAAGCGACCTAAGACTTCGGCGGCCTCCCAATCCGGTAATAATGATAGGTAACGGCACCTTGCTGAGGCTCCATCTACGGAGCCCTCGAGCTAAGTTACAACATTGATTCCTAATTACAACTTAAATTGTGAGAAGCAATCTAAACATTTACAATTAAAACAACAATCAAAGTAAGAACAATAGAAAAATAAAAACAAAAACCTAAACCGACTTCAAAAAACTACCTATATTTAAAAACAAATAATGCGCTAAAAAGTAATAAATAATTTTACGCAATTAAACATAGGAATTAATTCTTAATCATATTTATTCTTGGAGTCGGCGCCAGTCAACGTAGATCTGTGCTGACGACGCGAGTTCCCGGTGAGAAGGCAGGAGGACAGCAATCGAGCGTGATTTTCATGTAGTCTATCTATATAGTATATAAAAGACGTTTGCGTACTACGTAACTACGTGCCATGCAAAGAATACTCATATTTTTATCAAGCACATGTTAAAAATGCTTTCTAATGAAGTATGTAAATTAAAATTGATTTTCACGCAAACGTATTCGCGACTTGTAGCGATTGTATTTTTATATGTTGGTAACGAATAACAAAAGGTACTGGACCGTTTTCGAAAATTCTTTCACCATTGTCGTACAGTTTTTTACTCCTTGCACTCTCGGTCGTAAGACGTGGGTACAGGTGCAGAGACTACTTCGCTCTCTCTCCCACTCATGCGTCTTTTGGGCGGACGCAGTATGCTTCTGTAAGTATGCTGCGACCGTTATTGCTATCCATAAGCGTATCGATAGTGTATAATTTGTATATTATTGTTTTAGTTAGACTAAAGTACGAGAAAGATAATGTTTATATTAAAATAAGAATAATAAGATGAAAATTAAAAGATATGTATTCAAAAATAATAATTAAACGGAGTCATCACGTCTACGCGAGTGTCGTTCTCATCGTAAACGGCATTGCGCCCGTGCATGCTCGCCGCTCTTGTCTTATTATGAATTATGACCGATGTGCAACGTGAAAAAACACAAACACGTAAGGACTGCCGACAGCAGAAATTCAAAACAGGCTCGAAAATAGTTTAATAATAAATAAACAATAAAATTCAAACTTGAATACAAAAAATAAATGAAAAAAGTTCGTCGATTCTAAACCAAATTCAAACCGCCGATATCGGTTCCGACCGCCCCCTCGATCACACTTTTCGTAACGCTCTCGTCGCGCATTTACCAGCTTACTTCCCAAGTCAAGTGTGCCTAAAGAAGTTTTAACTTTTACCAAATAAACCACTAAAGAACCTGAATAACACAGGGAATATTTATTTCTAGAACAAAATTAGGGAAATTACAAAAAAATCAGCAAGGAAAATAAGAAACGAATGCGTACGAAGCCGATATATATGTATATTAAATATACGGATTACCGACACCGAAGATTTTTTTTAAATGCGTAAGCGGGTCTTCGGATGGATGGATGAATGATCAACCGCTACCCATTAACATCCGTAACAATCGGGAGAGTTCCAGCCCTTTTGTAGGGCATATTGTTTAAAATGGTGGGAGGTGATATAAAAGAAAAATCGAGAGCGGTGCCTCCTCCTCCTCCGGTTAATGCGAAACGCAGAAGTAGTTAGGCTCCTGGCCTACTTCACTCAAGTGTTCCTTGTATTCGAGTCGGCCCATTTGGGCAACAACTATTTAAAAACCATTTTTATTCAATGGTCTTTAACATGGTATTTATAGGTCATGGTTCACGTCCACCGAGCGCGTCGCTGCCGACGCCGGCGGCGTTGAAGAAGGAACCCGAAGAAGCGCACAGAGTGAAGTTGGAGCCGCACACGCAGCCGGACGACGCCAACCCCGAGCTGGGTGTCGACGGCATCAAGACAGAGATCGACGGCCTCATGGACAGTGACGGTGAGACATACATAAAGCTGGCTTTTCATTATGGGATATAATATAAATTATCTCCCGCGATTGTCCTTCACAATGTGAAAATATTGACCAGTTTCTGTTCGTCATTGGATCGTATAATTGAGTGGCGCGAACGTTACGGGGGCGTGTAAGGGGACAGGAGGAAAAATATATGGTTTGAAAATATCGCTCGGTTGCTCGATAAAATATTTATAGGTTGTGATGTAATATATATTACATTTATATTACGTCGCAGTGAACGAGTAAACGGTTACACTTTATAGTACGATGCGGCCACCGTAAAAATATCGGCATATTTATATATATCCCGATATGTACATTATATGACATATTTAAAAACCCGCATTAAGAATCTAAACAACATTAAAAAGCAAATCCGCCGGGCCCGGTATGTACTCAGCCTAAGATGGGAATTACGCCATATTATAAAACTGAGATTTGCATTTGCATGTTTTTGTTTTTTAAAGTATAATTTATTTTAAAATCAATTTTTTATCCAACTCTTATATTAACCTCGAGTACTCAACGACATTAAATAATAGTAGGTAGTCTGATTGTCCGACATTGCTTCGACATTGGTAATAATCGCTAGCGTAGTTTTTGTATAGATTTAATCCTCTGCAGCCGGAAACAATTGTTTTGTAATGGCACATTACAATGTCGTATGACGTTAACAACTGCATAAGCAAAATATAAAAGGAACGTATGAATACGTCATAGTTTTCTATATTTTACAAAATTTAAGATACAATTCTAGATGTATAGAAAGTTATTGTTCGTTTCTGGGTATATTTATGTTAGTTCTTATTAACATAGCATTTTATTGTTTAAAGAATAATTAACTTAGACCAAGATAAATAGACGTTATTAAGGCTTAGCCACAGCAAATACTTAGCAACGACCTAAGCATGACATGCACATACAGACAGTACTGCAGTACACTGCAGACAGTTTTGCATTATATTTTGGAGTACATTTTTTCCAATAAAATGTTACATAATTATTTAAGTGGCTATTTTATTAATTCAAATTAATAAAAAAAAATCATTGACAAGATAATTAGGCGAATGCAGTTATTTATGAAATAATAATAATCTCATTAGTTGTGTTTCCGAATCCCCATAGAATCGGATATTTCGCTAAGCCAAGCTAAAGTCGTTTTTTGTGAGTGCCCTCGAGTGCGCGCCGGGATGGTTTGCATTCATTGTTGCATTGGATACAATTGGACTCGGTAGATGGCGCTGCCAATGAAGGGAATCGACCCGAGTGCAACCCATCCAGCAGCAAATACGAAATTGATACAGCTAATAACAAATAAGTAACACAACATAAATTCCTTTAAATGACAATACTTATTCCGTTAAATGACAAAGTGAAATTATGGATGAATTGCGAAAGGTGTCATCATTAAGAAGAGAGACGGCTGTAAAGACGAACGAAAGAACTCGAAAATTTGTTATGCCGACCCCCCATAAAGCGATAAAAGAGCAGGAAGATGATAAAATGACAAAGTGAAAATGCTTAAAGACGTTCTGGTACATGAGACTATATAGAGAGTTCTAATTAGGTTCTTTATGAACATTTAACAGTGGTAGAGCCCGCAACAACAACATCTGTTGCCGAATTGGCCGGCTCGACCGGTGAAATACCACGACTTCACAGAAAACAGTGTGTGAGGGACCGGAGGCCTAATTTCAGTCCTCTTTCCCTTCCCACCCTTTCCTCCTAAAGATAGGACGAGAAAGGGAAGAGGATTGGACGAGGAGGGAGTTAACGGGGAAAGGGAAATATCCTTTTTCCTGTCTGTGGCCCTCCTTTGTCCATTAAAGGTGAGCAACACATTTGCCTGTTGCGGATGTCTATGAGCAGCGCTCACTTAACATCAGGTGATACGTTTGCTCGTTTGCCACCTTTTCACATAAAAAAACACAAAAAACACAGATGATTTGTCTACGCACACCACACACTCGCAAGAAGGTTTATTGTCACACTGACTTAGATTTTGAAAGAATTGGTGAAATTAGATGAGTATTTTTCTCCAGAGTGTCAAAGTGCATATGGCGTCATTCATATACGCTACGACACTCTGGCACACTTCATAAAAATCTATCGTGTAAGTACATCAATAAAATGTAAATAATACTTAGTCGGGTATTGAAAACTATTACTTGGTCACATTTTTAAACTAACCGTCAATTTTTAATGTTTCTTTAATAAATCAAAATGAATAATTTACTTGATAATAAGCGACATATTCATGATGTAAAGGCTACTCAAACTATTTTACAATCGGGCCAAAGAGAAAAAGAGTGTTTCATGTCAAAGATCATTGATCAATCTACTTTTTCCTACATTACAGGTGATCCGACAAAATCACCATCTTGCGAGATGGGTGGCCCTGGTTCTTTGAAATCGGAGCGTCTCTCCTCCGATTCTAACGACATATTGGACCCACAGACCGGCCTAAGAGGTTCAACTGGGAACCTGCAGGTAAAAAAAGTAATATACCTTGAATCTTATTGGCATGTGGCATGTCTTGTAGAATTGTTATTTGGAGTGGAAAATGGAAATTTATACAGAGACGCATGCTAAAAGTAAAAAGACGAGTTTTCGATATTGATTATATAATACTAAATGTCATAAAAACTTAATAATTACGCAATTTGCAATATATATAATATTATAAAGCTTGGTTGGTTAAGTTATGGCTGAAGGCCTTGAGAGCAGAGCTAATTCATATCAAACATTATGTTTAACATATAATTGAATAGTTTTTGGTACAATCAAAATTATCAGAACTTATCAGAAAAGTTTGGGAAAACTAAGAATGTTCCATGATATAAATGAACTGTGCTTAAGCCTTACTATTTTATTGTTATTTAAAAAATCTATTAGTAGAAATGGCAGTCTATAAATTTGGACCAAGTTTAAAATAAACAATTTATGTTCACACTCAAAACAGTAATGAGTGACCCTTTGATATTTTAATGCTGAGTGCAACAGTAGGGTAGCTACCACAGTTGAAGATATACCTATGCCTTGCCAGTCTTGTTTTACAGAGACGGGTTTTAACAGACACACATAAAATAACCCTTCTTCACGCTGGTATACTGCGAGTTTCTAATACTTACCGGGGTCGAACTGACTCATTCTTGCAACAGCTGAATAGGCACATCTTCTGTCACCAGGATAGCAATCAAAACTGCCGCAACCCGAATAGTGAGGGTCTGGGTTCGTGCAGAATGGGCGGTGCCATGGGTGGCGTGTCAATGGGCCCAATGTCCAGCGAGGCGCAGACCCTGCCAGCTAACGTCATCAGCAAACAAGCTGGCAGTATGGAGGTACTGTTTAAATATACGTTTTATATAAAATATATCGTAATTTAATAACTCCGTATGAGGTAATGCTTTAAGAGTGTCACTAAAACTCAAAGTTATAAATAGCAAATCTTACCTAAATAAGTTTAATTTTATAAACAGAAATGTTAGTTTCATCATTCGATACGACATAATTCACTAATTGGACAATCTTAGTAAATGAGCGAGAGAGGTATCTTCCTCTATTCCGTTTAAATTGAAAAGACTGAAGATTTTACTCACAAAATAAATATCAACAATCTTTAGTAACATTAAATATAAAGGTTATTACACTGAACAACGCCAAATATGAACATGAAACTATATCTGTTCGCATTTACATCATTTTCTAAATAAAGACAACTATAAAGTATTGAATAAAATGTGCGTCGGATCATCTGGGCCTCAACGGAAATGCGAAGGCAAAATAACAAATGTAATCCTCACTTTTGTTTGCAGTATCATGTATTAATTCAGATTTTCACAATCCTTGTTTTTTAAACATCGGTTTTTTTATCAACCATCATGGTAAACTTAAAGATATTAATATATCTTCAGTGACTCTTGATAGAGATATTCCATCTACCCGTTAGAAATATAAAGGAATTATGTGGTTTATTTATATCATTCTAAATACACATATATGCGTATATATGGTCTCAACGTTTTTTATAGAAATAATCATATATTTTTATTATTTATTACTTAATTTTTTAATAAAAAACATTTCAAATATAAAACAAAATTTTATTTTATAATTTTCGTAATGTATAAATTGTTTTCCAAAATATATTTGCATTCATAATTCAAACTTAGACATTCCAAATAGGTTATTTTTTTTAAAGATTTCTCGTGTAATGTCTCTTACATTATAATATATAACAGATAAAATAAAACCTACCTTTTTCCCAGCAGCAAAGCCAGATTTTCGTATTCTCTACACTGCTGGCCAACAAGAGCGCAGAGGCTGTCATATCCGGCCAGCACCACTCCATCATAGCCTACCACTGCGCTCAGCCCAACACTAAGAAGTACCTTGAGGTAATATACAATACAACTATCAAGCTTAACATAATCTACAAAACTTAATCTTTTAAGGTCTAAAACCATTTAAAAATTTAAACCAAATTCCACAGCTTTGTTGCCATAACTCCATTAAACTTTTACACGACAATTAAATTAAATTAAATTTAAAATGCGTTGCTGATATATATAGTCCTTGCGAAGAAACTTTGCCGATGACTTCCTCCCCCCCAATTCCGATGGTGACCAGCAATCGCCAGTATGCGGCGATAATAAGTGTTTAGATTATAAATAATATTAAATACACGAGAAGATGGTCAGCAACATTAGATAAATAACTTAAACCAAATTTTAAGTGTCCATACTACAACCTTTTTTAACAGTGGTAGAGCTCGCAATAACAACATCTTTTGCACGAATGGGCCGGCTCGACCGGTGAAATACCACGACGTCACAGAAGACAGGCGTGAAGTAGAAGTATTCTGCGTTTCGTCTGATGAGTGACGTGCCGGAGGCCTAATTGTAGTCCTCTTCCCCCTCCTACCCTTTGCTAATAAGGAAAGGATGGGAAGAGGAAGAGGATTTGACGGATGAGGAGGGGATGGTCAGGGAATGGAATTATCCTTTTTTCTGTTTGTCCCCTCCTTCGTCCATGAAGGTAGGCAACGCATCTGCAACTCATTAGCTTGTTGCGGATGCCTATGGGTAGCGGTACTTATTTCCAGCGATACTTTTTTCTTATGCTCGTTTGCCACTTTGTAATATAAAAAAAAACCTTATTTACAAACTATGAACTCTATTTTTCCTGATATTTCTCAAAAGGCCTAATTGTAGTCCTTATTCCCTACCTTTCCTTTTTTAATAAGGGAAGGATGGAAGAAGAAGGGGTTTCGATGGTGGATAAGATGGATAGGCAAAGGACATATCTTTTTGTGCTTATCCCTCCTCCTGTCCATTAAAGGTAGGCAACGCATCTGCGACTCATTACCTTGTTGCAAATGCCTATGGGTAGTGGTCACTTAATACCAAGCAAAACGATTGATTGTTTGTCACCTTGTTACATAAAGTAAACTTATGACAAAAATATTTGTTTATATTACAGAAACACCCCCTCAAAATTGGCCAGTTTAACAAGCAAAGTCCTGCCCAGTGGCTGAACAACCTTGCAATGGCAAAAAACCGCGGAGGCTTGCGAGGTGGTCCCACCATGATGGGAGGTCCCAACCAAATGGGCCACATGATGGGCGGATCCATGGGCCCGAACATGGGGCCTATGGGTCACGCCGGAATGGGACATATGGGGCCTAATATGATGGGCCCCAATCGCATGGTTGGACCTGGAAATCAAATGATGATGATGAAAGGAGGCCCAGGACAGATGGGACAAATGGGTCCTGGGATGGGTCCCATGGATGGGTTTCCAGGGGGCACCCCGTCCTGTGGTGTCATGGACGGCCTCGGTGCTGATGGTGAAATGCCATGGGACACCGTGAGTAAAACTCTTTTCTGAACTTATTTCTGTACAAATATATTTTTTACTTCTAGCCAAAATTTCGCACTAGAAAGTGCTTATACATATTTAGGGAATACTTTACTTCCAAACATTGTAGAAGAAAGTTGTGCAAATATGGATCTACAATGGTAGCTCTATATATAAATGGTAACTAGTTAGAGCTGTCCACTATAACATAGCGTTTAAATACATACACATATGTAATCTTATACCCACGAATCAACATAATCTATATATATTATACTGCGTGCTTTCGTTATTATTATAAAGAAACACTACTCTCTCTAATAAAACAGCACTTTAATATTGAAGTATGACTTTCATAACGCACAATTTGTATCTTTGTATTGAAATAATCTTAATTATACAAAAACGTTTTTTAGAAAAACTCCTCAGTAATGTCTAACGGCATGTCGAACGGGCCGCCGCTGCCGATGCCACCGTGCTCGGAGGCAGGCGACGCCTCACAGCAGAACGACTCGTCCGACTCCCAGTGCCAGCAGGGACCTAAAGGTATCTATCATCTACCTTTTGCTTATACTTCTATTTTTAGTATTGGAGAGGAAATATTAAAAAATAGTTTTACTTATAACTATCGAAATATAACATAATAACAGCTACATTTTGACATCTAAAAAACTCCAAGAAATCAACAATATTCCCTGTATATTAATTATAGCATTTTTGCGTTTACTTGTCCTGGTCTTTATACAATCTGGAGTCGGATTTATTTGTTCATAATAGGATTGCACTAAACATCTATAATGTAATGAAACATGTTTGATATTTTGAGATTGCACCGATTTAAACTTAAGCTTATAACAAATATACGTTTGCAAATTGTTCAGTAAACAAATGGCATAAGATGTATTTCTAGGCTAGCCTTTATCAATTGAATGTTTAACCCACAGCAGGTGTTAAGATACCTGATGAAAACCTTACGCCGCAGCAGCGCGCTCACCGTGAGGAACAGTTGGCGACTATACGCAAGATGCAGCAGATGTTGTTCCCAGAGAGCGGCGGTAACTCGGCCCAGGGACCGGGAGAGGGTTCCCAGCAGTCCAACGACATTAACCCCCCAAATTCTACAGCAAACATCAACATGCCCTTCCCACCCATGTCCGGGATGGGACCTAATGGACCCATGGTTTCAATGTCTAACAGCATGAATACCGGTCCCAGTTGTACCATGTCTGGGCCCATGGGCCCAAACGGTCCCATGGGCCCGGGGCCGATGGGACCCGGAGGCCCTATGGGACCGAACGGACCTATGGGCGGACCAATGGGTGGACCTGGTGGAATGGGTATGGGTGGGCACGGCTCTATGGGACCTAACGGGATGATGGGGCCGAATGGACCCATGATGACGGGAATGGGCCCCAATGGTCCCATGGGTCCTATGGGGCCGTGTGGCATGAAAGGAATTCGAGGCGCTTGTGGTGGACCAGACATGAAGTCGGGAATGTGTACTGATATGCATATGGGTAGGGGCTGCGGTGGTCCTATGGGGGTGAGTATTGTATTAATTTCGAAATTTCATAACAATAACATAGACAAACGATTAATTAATACTTTTTTGTCGCCAACAAAATATGTATCATGATTATCTAAGCAGGCTTCATTTTAGAATATTGTTTTACAAAATTTGATATTAATATTTATGTTAAGTCTCTAAATTTGTATGCCTTCTATTGTTTCAGCGTATGCCCAACCCAATGGGTGGTATGGGAGGACCCAAACCCTGTATGATGGGCGGACCACATATGGGACCTCGAATGATGCCTGGACCTAACTTGAATGCAATGAATGGTATGAACCTTAAACGTGAGCACTAAAAAAAAGTTTTCTGATTTTATTCCCTAAAGGTAGACTCATTCTCTACTTTCTAAAGTAAGGGATGAAAGATTGTGTGGAGAAACTACTTGTGCGAAGACGGGGAGGTTCACTAGTGTCTCTTATACATGTAACCTAGATATAACTAGCTAAACCGTATGAAACCTTGTCAACTTATAATTTTATTGATCAATAAAAAGTATGGTTTATCTCATGATGCACTAACACGATTTCACGAAAGTGTGAATTACATGTGACATTATAACACACGTTGATCTTTTTGTATGTACAGGCGGTATAATGATGGATGGCAGCATGCTGGGCAGCATGATGCACGAGTGCGCACCCGACCACCACATGTCGGTCAACGGGCCCATGTGCGACGAGTACGGCCGCGGCCGCAATGTACGTATTAACACATTGACCCGATTGCGTGAAGAGTATCTGTGGTTTATGCAAACATGATTTTGAATTTGATGAATTATGTTTAGGTGTAATAATTACATCTCTACCCTAGTAGTGTTAATAATAGTAACAGTTTATTTTATATTTTTGTTTTCATTTTCAAGATGGGTCCCGGCGACCCCGGCGGGCTGGGTCCGGGGCACAAGGGCGGCCTGCGGAGCCCCAAGAGCCCTTCGGCCGGCGCCGACATCGACTGGCAGAAGCTACACCATCAGTTCTTCGACGACCCCAAATCTATGGATACAGACCTCAGTGAGTTATCCAAACTAATTTTGCTCGGTATAGTTTCGAGCCATATATTCGTAATTTTAATTCAGCCAATATTTGTTTTTAAATCTGAGATGATGGTCAGACTTCTTATCCAGTACAGTGAAATTAATAAAGCCTTGAATACTAGCAGTATTCTGGTGATATATTACAGGAAAAGTATTGTCAAAAAATTTATAACATAACCTGTTTGAACTATGTTTATCCGGTAGTTATAACTGAATTTACAAATGATTTTACAGGTACACAAGTTAAATCGCCATGTTCAGAAAGAGGGGGTTGTTTACCGCCACCGCCTTACGGTGCGTCTCCACTACATCGCTCGGCTTCCGTACCTATAGGTAAGTTTACCGCTCTTTGTATGTCAAAATTATATAGATTATTATAGATGAACAGGAACTTGCGCTGATGCGCTATCTTGCGGCCTTTATGGAAGGAGTACCCCCTTTTTTTTGAAGGGCCCTAATACCACTGGAAACAAATCATTCCACAAGCTGGTTGTACGAGGCCGAAAGTTACGCGAAAACCACTCGGTTGTTGAATGCCAACCATCCATGTGGTGTGTATGGAATCTTACTCTAGATTCCCAAAACTTCATATTTATGTGAATAAATGTAAAATGTTAGATTGTATGTTATATGTACCTAAACAGTTCTGACCAACTGTTACTTTGTGATTAATATTGGATAGTAGTTTAAATGATCCCAGGTCCTTGGTTGTGATTGATTGTCCACATTGTCTAATGTATTTCACAAATCAACCGAACCGAATACATTTCTTTGCTTTAAGAATATTGAACGAAACTTTTTATAGAAATGTACATTGGACAGGAAGGTATAAACAAATAAATGTCACATCCATAGCCTAGAGGGAAAATAACGTAAATTTGCCTTCATCACCTTTTCACTAATACTACCATTTAATACAATTTTGTATTTGTTTAGCGACAGCGTCACCCTCGCACGGGTCGGTGCAGATGCCGATGTCGGCGGAGGGGTCGCGCGCCGGCTCCGGCCTCAACAGCCCCGCGCACTGCAAGCCCGGCCATAAGCAGGACGCACCAGGTCCGTGTCATACACAACACATGTACACACACATTAAACGATGATCATACAAAAAAAATATTTTTGTAAAATCCGCAGAATTGTACAGCTTGTCTGGTAAACATGTTGTCTTAACTTGGCAAAAATGAAATTTGAGAAATTATCTGTAATAACTGTGTATAATGTTTTAATTTAAATATTTACACTTTTCTGTAAAAACAGCAATCGAACATTATTAAATGCAATTTATTTTTAAGTGACTTAAAAAATTATAGAGGGATACACATATAACGTAAGGTGGTAATTAATTATAGCATGAAGTGCTACTAACTGAAATTAAGTACAATACCTTTATTAACATGATCAAGTTAACGACAAACTAAAATCGACAGCCATAGATGTAAGGGTGCATGCATTTTATTATCTGTGTTAGACATTTTCCCAACCACAAATAAAATTTATTGTTTGTTTTCTTTTGGCACTTTACATCCGAAATTTTCGCGATTAGTTTGAGAGACGTGTTATACTTTTTTTTGTTTTCTGTAGTTGTAATGCATATTTTTTGTTTTCCCCCCTTTCCCCCGCAAAACGCTTGACGCTTGAAATCCCAACGTGTGACGAAATAACAACGGCAAACTAAAATACAACATAAATACCGGATACGGAATAACCATTATAAACGGACCTTCGGATATGAAATGATTGGTCCAATTAAGAGATACTGGAGAAACTAGACGCGGGCGTGTTTGTCCGCTCGCTCCAATGTTTGGCGGAGAGACAACAGAAGAGTCATCAGAATGCCCACGGGAAGGAACCCAGTTTGATGCCCGTGCCGTCCCCGCAACAAATATCCTATCTCAACCAGTTCGAAGGTAAAATGCAACCGATCCTGACAATGTTATAATTTTATTACAAGAAGTAATATCTGAAAAGTTCATATTCTCCTATTATATAAGTTGAAATAAGAATTTTTTTTTGTTTTAGTTACAATATTCTCCAACCGTCAGTTACACCTTGTATATTTCTTAAAGGTCGTATTTTTGTATAGTATTATATTTTATTTTTCTTTTTTCCATCAGAAGTAAATCATAATTCCTAATAATGAAAGTGGCAACACAATATTCTATATACCCAAATCCAATCCTGGCAAGGTCATTTGTTTTCTCCTGTTTAAGAATTTTAGTCAATGATAATATCATCTTAAAATAAATAATTTACTTGTTAACTCGTCGCCTATTTTATGTATTTAAAGCATAGTTGTTAAGAAGTTAGTGAAACAAGAAAAAAATAGGAGATTGTGAACTTTTGTAAGGCCTCAATAATTTCATTATAAGCAGAAAATTTTGTTTGAATAGCTTTTTTAATTACATCACACATATATGAAGAGAAGCTTATTGTTTTGATTAATGCTTTATTCTACATGTCATATAAACATTTCACTTGTGTAGTTGCCAATGCATTTAAACATAGATTAAACGTTTTTTCCACATATCTGTTACTGACTTGTTACATTTATTCTCTTATTTTTGGTGGTGGTTGGTGAAAATGTGCTAACATACTTTCATACTCTATGGCTAATGTGTAATACTTTTACCGTGTCCTTAATACTGTTAACGCCGGTATTTTTAAGTGTTTGCTTATAAAGTTCGCTTTATTACCAGGTCAAGAGCTCACGATACAGAAGCAACCAAACACCTCTCTCAAAGACAACGGCCCGCCCTCGAACAACGGCGGTCAAACGCCACAGAGTTCTAATCAGAAGTCACCTGCAGGGTAAGTTTTCATAAACGGTCTCTCTCGCCTAAATTACTGGTGTAGTCAGATGTTAATTGTAATTTGTATATGGCATCAAGTTTCACCATGTCACATTCATGACCAAACAATCTATTAAAAAATAGATAGCGAATACTGGTATATTACTTATCTCTGCCTACCCATGGTTTAAAATAATTTCAGCTAATCTGTAGAAATATATACAGAATGTTGCAATTATTGCAATTGCAACAATTGCATTAAGTTCCATTTAACGTAAAGGTTTATCTTTAACACAACATTTCAATTTTGATTTAACAGTATGATGCCCGGCACTCCCGAGCCTCACTCGTCACTCTCCGAGCAACGCTCCGGTCGCTTCTCCATGGAACAGAGTCCAAGCTTCAACAATCCACAGACGCCGACGTCAGCCGCCAACACTAAGTGCGGAGGTGGGTCTCATGGTTGTCCTAGAGTTTTCTGTTGTCTATCTATTATACTTAAAGTTTAAATTTTTTAAACAATGATTGCGGGTTGGGTAAATGTGGCGACTAATGTCTTGTTTTACCTATTTCATAAAAAAAAACAACCATATACGAGCTACCCCCAGGAACATTTGGTATTTAATAAATTCCACGAAAAGTTGATTGAAATCGGTTTCCTGTTCAAAATTCAGGCTTATAAGACAAAAAAAAAATTCCAGATGAGAAATCACGACCCAGTCCATCATCGAACCGATCGAGTCAAGACAACGCGTCTAAAACACCGCAGCGGGAGTCGTCGAGTCTGAATCAGGGGCCGTACGCACCGGCGTCGTCGGCGTCCTCCTGCGCTGGCAGCGTCAAGAGCAGCTGCAGCATTACCACCGCACCAAGCGGGAATATGGAGGATAGTCTTGCCGGCAGTAATGAGGTATTGAACATTGTTTTAACGCTTAAATAGTTTTTAGTCGGTGGTTACTTGGCTAGAAGGATTCTTCTCAGTCGGCGAGCAACAAGTTAGCGCTGTTCTGAAGAAGTTTTTAGCGGAAAAATTGTGCCAGTGGTTTTGTAACAGCAACCAAACCACAACACGCTCGTACCAAACCACTGGCGAAGATTTTTGTCATAGGAAGAATGTTCTACTTCGGCCCACACATCTGTTTGTCAAGCTTAATATGCTGCATGTTAAGATATAAGGCTCGATGGCCACTTTCTTGCATAAAGAGAAATAAGTTTTACCAATTGAGCATTTTTATAATGCTCAATTGGTAAAACTTATTTTTACAACATACATCTATATGTTTTTACAAAACGGTTGTAAGTGTACATTATAAATTGGTTTTATTATTATTACAGACAACATTATCAGGAGGTCCAAACAGCACGAGTCTACCGGGCCCGTTTCCTGGTCCGTGCAGCATGAACAGGCCAGACAATATTCCCATCAACCCTAACCAAGGCCCAAATGGCCCCATGGGTACATCTACGTCTTCCTTCGACCCGATATCATCACTGGCCCAGATGTCACAGCAACTCACAAATACGGTGGGAGGCGGAGGGCCGGGCCCGACGGGACCCATGGGGCCTAACGGTGGCGGAATGGGACCTTTCGGTTCGGGCCCACATCATATGCAGCATCATCACTCAATGCATCCACATGGACATCCTCATATGATGATGAATGATTTAGGCGAGTTTATATTATTTATTTAGCTTAGTTACGTCACTAGTATATGAAGATTTCCAAAGTTTTGCAGCGTAAAGTTCTTGCTTGAACACACAATGTTTCTTTGCTACTAAAAGGTATTGCGATGGTAGTTTTCCTAGATGGCTTGAAGGTGCTCAGCCACCAATAAGCATGTGCTTTAATAAAATGTCTAAATATACTAACCATGGTCTGTCCAATTTGTGGATTTTAATATTAATCCTTATTTGGTTTCTAGGTTGTCATATGGATAATATGGGTGGCCCCGGTATTGGCGGACCTATGGAAGGAATAATGGGCGGTGGCGACTTCCCACCCGATATGAACTTAAGTCCAAAAATGGGAGGAGGTCCTATGGGCGGCCCAATGGGCCCCATGGGTCCCGATGCGTCCATGCTCGGACCGAGAATGGGAGGAGGTGGTAAAATGCCACCGTTCAACGGAGCCAACGTGCAAGTTAAAGCGAGTGCACCGAACACGATACAATATCTACCAACGAGACCACAGATGCCCTGCAACACAGGCCCAAGAGGGCCCCCGAGCTTAGACTTCCTGCAGCGAGTGACCAACCCAATGCAAATGGATAGCAGTAAAGGTGTCCAGTACTTCCCCGGAGCGAGGGGAATGGACATGGAGTCCGGCATGCGGGGAGTTATGAGACCGCCGGGTGGCATGCTGAGGATGCCCCACTACCCCGCTGGTTTTAACTCACCGCCGAAGATGGCGGGCGATCCCTTCAGCAGCGGACCGAACCCCATGTGCGGGCCGAACTTCAGAGGAGTTAAAGGCGGGATGCCAGGGAACGTCCGTATGGGGTCGGGACAACCCCTGCCCCCGTCGATGGGAGGCCCGACGACTGGCTTCAAGGGGCAGGGCTTCGCGGTCCCCTCCACGGCCGATCCTAACTACGCGGCGCAGTTTCACAACTTCCAGCAGCAGCTGTACGCGACGGGCAGCAGGGCCGCGCAGCCGCACCAGGGCTACCCGCCCTACCAACCGTCCAAGTGATGACTGCCCTTTGGGCGGTGTGGATTCAGAGTGAAGGTCCCGGCGCTTTAAGCCGCGGCCGTGTGATGTGGACACTTCGGCGCTCCGTCACCAATGTGACGGCGCACGATACGGATCTTTAACGGCCTGGTAACTAAGTTTTTATAATCATTAACCTGTGTACTTAATTCTCTATGCCAGTGATGATCAAATTTTGTTAGTGATTGTTTTGTCCGCATAGTATTGTGATCTTTTTATTGCGTTCAATAATTTTGTAATTGAATGCGGCTTTTGAAGAGGATGATTGATGTGGAAGGTTAAATAAATGCATGAGAATGAAATTGTGGCTGAAAGAGGATATTGTGATCAGAATTAAAAATGTATGCTTCGCTGATTTGAATGAGTGAAGTAAGAAAAATGAACAAATTAGATTCTGCATGTCTAGCTGGGCTCTTGACCAATTTTAGCCCTGAGTTGTGGTGATTAACGAAATAAGGGCTATGTAAAGAGTACCCATAACTAGATCATATACAGCAGGCAAAGGAGGATAGTCAGGATCATGCAAAATAAAAGTCCATAATCTCTGCCTACCCGTCTCGATGACAGGCGCGAGTTTTTTTATATAATTTTCTTTATTTCTAAAATGTCAAGATTCGCATATACCTTTTATTTAAGGTTTTCACTTTAGATCATTATACTAGTTTTCTTGACTGAGTATGATTTTTATAGCAAATATAGCGTTTTTTGTACAAATTGTACAAATAATTTTTTAGACATGTTATTTGTGTACTCTTACATAATTTAAAGTACAGTTAGGTATTGTTTTTGCTAATGGCAATAATAATTATAGTTTTTATCTTTTCTTTTGGTTAACACAGGCTCGCCAGAATTTCAGTGTATTGGTTCCTTAACTTAGCTATTTTATTAACGATTCCTATGCACACAAATATCTAGTCAATTTTGAAATTAATAATGCCCCAGCACTGTGTTAGTGTTATCTGTAACAGTCGAGTCCGCAGTTTGGTTACTTTTAATGAACACAAGTACATAATTATTATATACAATATTTTTGTCCATTTTAGTGTTAGATTAATTTGTAGTGAAATTGGTTTTTATTTTAATTATTTGGCTTGTGGCCAGTACAACATGTGGAACTAATGTGCTAGATTGTAAATTATAACTATATGCATTATATTTGATCTGATAGCAATGTTTTTCTGTCTTCCATACCTTTGTAAACATCAAACAATAAGCGGAAAGTGTAGATTTTCTTTTACGCATTTACATTTAAACGTATTGAAAATAGCGCAAATCGAGTTTTATGTAGCCTTACTTTTAAATGAATTAAAGGTACTTAAATGTCAGTTGCCATATTGTTTGCCACATGAATTTAGTTTCATGATATTTGTAACTGTTTCTATTTAATTTATTTGTCTATGTGGAACCCGTACGAACAATGCCGATTATTTTCGAGTGCAAAGCAATTTTTTATTTGTTGTAGCGGGATAGGGGAATATTGTAAGTTAGTTATTGCACATTGTGGATGTCACAGTGGCCTTCGATGTAAAAAAATGCCTTGTTTAAAAGCAATTTGAACGTTTTAACGTTGACGCGCGAGTATGGGTTATCTGCTCAAAGTGTAGTTATAATCTATTTGAGATTAAAAAGAAAAAAGGGCGTAACCACGCGAGTCGCGAGTGAACAGCACAAGAGTCCAATAAAAAACACCCGCTAGAAATTAGATAGTCTTAATTTAAATGTAATTATAATATAAGATAAAGAATGGTTCTTGTTTTAGGTTAAGCGAAGAGCAATGATATAAAAATAGTTTGTGTAATATTATTAAGAGATGAAATTAAGATGCAAACTATTGGTTGTGAATTCCGACACAATTTGTTAAGTTGTTCGTAGATTTGTCACAGAGGATAGTTGGCGAAACTTAACTTACTTCACGATAAGGTCCTTTTATATTTTTTTTGTTTTTTTTTTGAATATTTTTTACATGTCGTTCTCGTTTGTACATCGCTAACAATAATTGTACAGAGTACTTTTGGACTTAATTTAAGGCAATAAATGTATTTATTTTATAGCTCGTGATGTAAGAATTTATTCTTAATTATTATAAAAAAAAATATATAATATGCTTGTATACTCATGTTTCAATTGCCTTTTATACTGATATTTTTTTTTATTTATATGGTAATTTATTTAATTAGTTGTTACACTACAAGTGACCAAATACAAATCTAGTGCAATAAAA
The DNA here is from genome assembly GCA_029849275.1 of Papilio elwesi. Taxonomy (NCBI): domain Eukaryota; kingdom Metazoa; phylum Arthropoda; class Insecta; order Lepidoptera; family Papilionidae; genus Papilio; species Papilio elwesi. The sequence goes on from CM056709.1 coordinate 3,918,507, forward strand.
ATGTCAGCAGCAGAGGATAGTTGGCAGTATAGTTTAATGGTGCTCCGTTCTGCAAGAAGAGGTTAATTTAAACAATTATGAGGTCTGTATAACTATAACCAAAAGATATCGACCACTTAAAAACCCGTATGGAACTATCATATCAACAGGTGGCAAACAAGCAAGAAGTTCATCTGATAGCAAGTGACCGCCACCCAAGGCATCTACAATAAGCTAATGAATTGCAGATGTGTTGCCTACCTGTAATGGACAAGTGTGGCAAGGCCAATGAAGTGCTGGCCTTTGACGCCGCTCTCCACAAATAATCTGTCTCAGATCATTGCCATTGAACTTGAACCCATACGCTTGACCAGCGGCAACAGTTGTAATACGAACCGAAGTATACCTCACTCGGTCAAGCCATTTAGGCTACAGGTACTTCCTTAATGGATTGGAACGGACACAAATATATATATGTATATACTAGTGATTTCGGAATCTACACGGAACATCGTCTTTCATATATGTACGTATGTATGTGCACCCGTTCAAAAACAAAACGTATCTCACGGGAACTGTACATTTATCCGGGATAAAAATAGCCTATGTGCTATTCCAGATTATAATCTATCCCTGTACCAAATTTTATCCAGATCCGTTCAGCCGTTTTTGAGTGAAGAGTAACAAACATCCATATACCTATACACATATATATATACACACGTACATTATATAAATATACGTATAAACATTCGCATTTATAATATTGCTCGCTCGTCCTATGGTAACCATGGGCCATAAACCAACTCGGGGCTGCTTGGTAGACGCTAAGGGCCAGGGCTAAGCCCGCTCATCGTCCTTCTTTCTAATGATAACGGTTTCGCAAAACGAAGGCCCTTCACTTTGTGTCAACTCCCGCTCAACATCGCGAACACTACTGCAGCTGCTGGCAATGATCTCCTACGATCTGTAGAGTCAGATTTTGCTGCTCCAGTTATCACGCAACACACACCGCAAGCGTATGCGTAGCAGAATCTTGACTCCTTTCATCGCAATGGGAACAGATTGTCGCTTCTATTCTATTCAGATAATCTCCGAAACAACCGCAACCGGCAGGACTGCTATGACAATACGTTTGTGCGCATATCACTCTTGAGCAAGCTTGTTCCGCCATGCCGCCAACGCGTTTTGTCACTCCTGCAGCTTAACGGTCTCGAACGTCTCGCCTGGTTCACTTCTGCCGACACGACGCAGAATGCGAATCCGGTCATATACTCTTGCATCCGTGTCGCATAAAATGTCAAGGTGACAAACTTACTGACTTTGGCCGCACTTACTCGTACACGAGATTTGGGAGGTTTCCTAGTTCGGTGGAACTTGTCGAACCACAATGCCTCGTTCCTGATCAGCGCTATTTCAGTCCTACCTCGTGGATTTTCGTAACGACAATTTCCGCTCCGCGCTCGGCGAGCATCTTGGTCTCCTCGAAGTTTTCTCCATTAGCCAACAGCAAGGTGTCGATTGCGTAACAAAAAAATGTAACTATTAGTCTATTTCAAGTACAGGTTTAGCAAATGAATACGTTAATTTTTACTTTATATCCGCGCACACTCCTCATTTTGGCGGTCTTTGCGAGGTGAGTAGCACATTTAATTTACAACGATTGCTGGGTAATTGTCATTTATTTTATTTGGAGCTTAACAGCCATATTGATAAGGATAAGATGCCATCTTAAGTCCAAGACTTTAACTCTCCTATAATTTCACCCATACGATTTGATGCCGCTAATCCCCGGAAACGAATTTTTACGACTTCTAATTTAACGACCGTTGACTTTCTTACCCACACGGGACTACTAGAGCATTCTTCCCACTATCTCAGTAGTTATCAGCGAATTAAACATCTTCTTCAATATTTTGGAGCAGTTGGAGCTAAAAATACATTTTGGACTTCAAACAGAGAACAATTTAAGATCATCTTTCTCCGTTGAATTGGAAGCTGGGAAAAGTTGTCAACGTTCATCCTTTCCGGTACCACCTATAACTGTTTTGCTGCGGGTCCACTGTGCATGACCACGCAGTTACTTTACGCACTGCGAGGTTCGTGCGTACGCAATTTGCGGTTGGGCGCCATAGACACCCCACCGTTGCGGCTGCTGCACTCCGGACAGTTGTAGTGGCAATCGCAGCACCCGATCAGCCCCTTAAGACCTAACTTAATAACATACTCTTCGTCTACGTCACTCCGCATGATTACAAAAAAGAATACTAAAGAAATAAGTTTTATAGAAGTAACATATTTCTGGTCGCTCAATTTTATATCTGTATTCAGTCTCTGTCAGTTTGTGAAACCATAGAGCAATACACATATAATGTATGTGTAGATGTGTAATAGAATATACAGGTTCTGCTGCAACCAACTATAATTTTTTACTTAATCTTTTGACATTAGCAAAAAATAATTAAAAAACTTATATCTATATCAGTGCAGCTAGCACAACAATAATATTTCATTTCACTCAAGAAATGTTATAAATTAGTTTTTGCCTCAACCTTGACTAACAAAAGTATAATTTATGCACCAATTTTTCTGAATTAAAAAGTATGGTCTTGTCTATGGAATCACAGAACGGAATCTTGTAAAAGATTAGGCCATTTCATAAAACAAATGTATAGTAACTCGCAGAAAATATCTTCGGGACAGTTGTATTTATTTCAGCTTTTCGTTTTGCTTTAAATTGAATTGTAAACCGCATTGTAGGTCCTTTGGAAAGGATTAATCTTCGATTCTAGCGGAAGGGTTAGCAGTCTCGATTCTGCAATAGAAAAAGATTTGCACTGAGAGAAGACGTAAGGTAAACATCGATTTATTTTGTCCTAAAATTAAATCAGGTGACGAATCTAGAAAACTTTACTTTTTTAATGATAAGATATGGTACCTTGATTGTTTATAATTATTTTTAGTGCATCCTTGTACGAAATGAAAGTTTGACTTTTGCCACATATTCTATTGAATGGCAGCTGGGTTCTAGTATTTTGCTAGACTTCAGACATGATAAATTATTTAATTTAGACTTATCAATCTTTCTTTTGGTATGGCCGAAATTGCTGAAGGCTGGGGGGATTATTTAAGTTCTCGTTAATTGTTGAAGTTGGGATTGTTTTTCGACAATAAAATGTCAAATTGTGAACTTGTCAAAGCTGGGTTGAGTCATTGTTAAGATTCATTAATCACAAAGTTATCGTTAACACATACAAAACACTGTTTACTATTACATGAATTCCTACTAGGCTTCCACCTGATAAGTCCAATTTGTTATCTCCAGTAAATATGTTGTTTTTCTACTACTATTCATTCTTCTACTAAAAATATTAATATTTCCTTTCTGAAATATATTTCTATGAATAACTGACTGAAAACTCTTATAAATACTAAAACTTTGTTTTTAACAATAAAATCCTTTCTATAGACAAAACATTACAGGCAAACTTTTGTTTACACCGCAAGCTGAACATGTCCCAGTAAAATAGAAAGCTAGATTTTTTTATTGCCTTTACCTTATTTATGTTCCAATTCTTAATTTGTGTTGAATATTATATTTATAGTAATTAATTTATCCTATAATCTATGGAATAAATCAATGATTAGCAATATTTTAGGTTTGTATTTAGTAAATTGTATGTAATGTAGATGAAATTTAGTCATCCATAGAATGCCAAGACATGTTTAAAATCTAAAAATTAGTTTAACTGTAAATTTTAGGCATTTCAGTAAAATAATATAATATTTTTCAATTCCTTACAATTATGCAGGTCAAATACACTAACTGATACTAGTCAGATAAACTAATTGTTTTAATGTTGAAAAATTAATTATAATGGTGCTCCTTTTAATATCTAAAAAATTTGTATTAATACCATAAATTATTTTTTATGGCAATTTAATGTAGCTCTTAGCTCATTTTTATTTAACCATTCTTGAAAAATTTATGAATTATGAGAGAACAATATCTAAACTCATATTTTAAGATGAAAACAGTTAGGCGTTGCAATTAGTTCTTTGTAGTCATTGAAAACTTAAATATCTTATTGGAATCTAAATATGATGCTTGAAGAGAATATTATCATACATAATAAGGCTTATACACTATTACTTTAGTAGATAAAATGATCCCAAACCTAAAACATTTTACATGTAATCTAGAATTCAATATCAAAATTATAATCTTAAGATCATCTAATAAACTTTTTGTCTGACAGGTGGGTAATGTTTTTCATAAATTAGCTATTGCTTGTGCTTGTGTAATATCATAAATGTCAATTAGGTGCCTTACCTATGCAATCTCAATATTCTAATGTGAAGTAGATTAAATTTATTTTTTTGCATTTTAATGTAGGTGTTATGATATTTCCTAAAATACCTTACAAACGATTATTATTTTTTATTTATTTTACACAATTACAGTTCTTTGGTAATTCTTTTATAAATTACTAGCAAATATATAAATGCATGAATATTTAAAGCAAACTTCCATGCATGCAGTGCTCTGCATGGCATATAATAATTCCATTAGCATTGTAAAAGAGCTACTTATGTATAGAATGTTTAGTAATATATATATAATCAGTGTATGGATAAAAGGTGACTTACTATCAAATTTTCACATTCCCTTTCACATTAAATATCTAATTATCACATAAATATTTAAACATTAAAAGTAAAACATAGAATTTCATATTTGGTTTATTTATTGGACAAAATCAAATTATGTTCATTCTAATATATATGTGGTGAGTTTATTATTTGTTATTCAAATAAAGAAGAATTATTAATATCTAATAAGATGTATGTAATTAAACAAGATTAATGAAGTAAGGGGTTAGCATAGGCATATCAACCGGAGGGATGACCGTTCCAAGGGTACGGGAAAACTGAAGAAAGTATGGATGGATTGTGTGAAAGATAGTATGTCTAAGAAGGGCATGAATTCGGATATGATGAAAGATAGAGGGATATGTAAATGAAGTATGTACTGTCCTGACCCCACGTTGGTAGGAAAAGAGAAGGCGATGATGATAATTTATGGCAGAATAAAGCAGTATATGAATATCCTGTCCATTATTCAACTAGCATGGTATCAGTTAATTTGATTAAGATAATCTTTATATAACAAATAAATTAATATTACATGTTAATAAAAAACAGGTAAACCTAAACTACTGAGAGCTTGAATGATGAATTCTAAAAAAAATTGAAAAAAGATAGCATTATCATGTTTTCTTATATCTTATTGTAACTCAATCTTCAGCTTATGTGTACTACATACTTACAAAAGTTCCATTTGATATTCTTGTGTTTTTCAAACATCATCTAACTCATTTTAATTTTCATTATTTGTAGCCATTTGTGCCCGATTGGTTGAATTTTGCTCATGATTATTAAATATACAAATTATAGATCAATTGATCCTTTCAAGATTAATTCTTTCTTGATAATGATACAAGATGTAGGATAAGTGAGAGAGGTATCCAGTACCATGCAAAACAAAAATCTGTTATCTCTGTTTGCCCCTCTAGGTAATGAGCATTATTGCGTTATTATTATTTATTTATTTGAGCTCAATCATAAAGCTTCCCAATTATGAACCAATGATTTGAATCAATTCAATAACTTGACTAGACTAGTTCAGACCTATTAAAACAGCACTTTCCTCTTAATGTAATTTTATTTTAATTATCTTTTTCTAAAATTGTCATTAAAATAGATCAGTCTGCTAACTGGTCAAAAACCTATTGACTATGATTTAAGTGTTTTTATTGAATGAATTTGTTTGTAATGTCCGTTTTGTAAGCTAATGCTGATACCTTATCACAATTGTTTGTATAGGTAATAGTAATCTGAACGCTAATCATATCAGATATAATTATTCATACTACTTCTACCTTTTATTATTAAACAGGAAATTAATATTGAATTATGACAATAGCCCAGTGATTGGAGAATTCATCTTTAAAATGCGAGAGCCAAGATTACATCCCAGATTATTGAAAATTATGGGGTTTTTTTTATAATAAAGTGTGTTATGCAGGGATAGCCAAGTAAAAATACAAGGGTCTTTCAAATGATGAAAATAGGGATTTAGTTATATGAACATATTATTTAAATTATTAAGGATGCATTTTGTAAGATATTTGGCTGTCCGGGTTTCAAAGTTACATATCCAGATAGAGGTCTGCCTGTTGCCAACATTTAGTGCCATGTATCATGTTAAAAAAGTGTTTCCTAACTATGTATGATTTTTTAGCTTTTTTTAATAGTTTTTAATATTCTTTTGATTGTTGCAATGCTCTTTGCTTAAAAATTACTTATTTTGTTAATTTTTCAATTCAAACAGAATTCTATGTGGATAGGAGATATCTATACTTTAATGCTAAAAACGAGGCAAGATTTCTTTGCCAGGGAAAATTCTAAAACTACTGAAACAATATTAATAATTATTTGATAATTTGAAATTTCACCTTTGTGTCGCCGCCGACAAACAAACTTAATGCAAAAAGATGATTATGTGAAAACATTATAGAATACCGATTAAGAATCACTTAACTTAAGATGGGATTGCGATCAAGGTATCTTTTAAATGAATACACCATTCAGCATTCATTTAAAAAAATGTGAATGAAAATGAATGACAAAAAAGTAAGAAAGTGATAGTGAAAGATGATAGAGTAGCCTAAATTGGTGAGGGGCGTATACATAGGTGTATTGAAGTAGGCAAAGCAAGAAAGATGCCACGACTGTGCGAAATGGAAATTCATACTTGTACCGAAATGAACTTGGTCAAAAACATAAATGTTATTTATTTATAGATTCAAAGTTGACTAAAGGTGTTCTTCGGTGGTAAATGTTACATTACATGTTAATTTTTTTACAATTACTTTATTTACGTTATTATAAGTCGAGCACCGCCGTAACAGCACTTTTGAAATTCTTGTACTTGTGCCTTGATTGTTGATAAAGTATGAAGGTTAAATTTTGGGGAATATGATATTATCACCAAAATTATGTTAGTTGAATTGAAATATTTAAATCATTCTATTTTGTGAAAAGTGTCATACTTATTAAATTTTCATATATGTACATATTATGTGTTTTATATGATTTAAAAAGAGCTAAGTGATGACCCCACAGCTGACGCCTTTCTAATGGTTGCCGCTTACGCAATGTTAATCTCAGCAACAATAATACAAGATGTGTACATATAAATAGCATTCCATTCACTAGTTGCGAAACTTATTTATTTTTCCGGATTTTAACGCTATCATAGCCTAGCCGCTAGGCCGCTGGTCCCAGGTTCAATTTCCACACAAAAGTTGCTAGTTTTGGCTTTAGCTAGTTACAATTGTTAAAATGCTTGTCTGTTATCGGTGTATCTGACGCTCACATCGCGACGCAACGACGTTATTACACGGAATGACGAGGGGAAGCCCTGTGTTTCTAACTGTGGGTTCAACCACCGAAAATAATCACATATAACATATTGTCATCTCATTTTTTTGAGAGCAACTTGGTATCGAGACATGATTTTAAGTCAGTGGAAACCCATGGCATGTGGAGTTATGCCATGGAATTATGCCATTACAAGATATATTGTTAAAAATGTTAAGTGTTACATAGAATTGTTAGTTACATTTATAGCAAAATCGTTACTAAATTTTAAGTAAACAAACTAAAAGGTTATATACAATACAATCTATAAAGGTATATGTATGCTTGTCATGTTTCAATAAACTAAATTTCGAACTTATATATCATAGATTGAAAGTGGTGATGAAACATGAATAAGCCGTTGCTATTTAATTTATGAATAGTACAAATGTTATAGGATTCTACCACACAATCAGCAAATCAAACCCTATTGAGTTGCTAATTCTTACTTTATTGTATTTTCAATTAGTTTTATTATTATTGGTACTGACACACATGCCCATGAGTACTTTAATGAGTTGTAGATATAATAACCGTGTTTTAAATATGTTTGTTAATATGTTCCAGGTTGCAGTGGATACTTGTGTAGCATAAGCCGACATTAGTATTAGGTGGAGGCGACTGAACAATTGGCTGTCGGGGCTAGGATGTCAGTGTTGAATCAGAGTGGAGAAGAGCAGGTTTGATTTATTTTTCCTAGCAATATGATAGTGTGAAATGATGGAAATGCCTATTTAATTATTCTATTTTTTGATATTTACCTTTTGTTTGTTTGATTAAATATGTATGTGTATGTGCGTGTATGTGTTTGTTTTCTTTTTTTGTGAAGCTTGTACAACTGTTATTGCTTTATTGTAGACTTGTTGTTTGTAATAAGTTTTGTAAATATTGTGCTCTCCTTTCATTTCCAGGTGGAATGTCCCCTGTGTATGGAACCTTTGGAGGTGGACGATCTCCACTTCTACCCTTGCACATGTGGATACCAAGTAAGTTATTACATTTTTTAAAAGATCTTAGTGCTCGACCTGCTCAGCGAAATTTCAGTTTAGTAGATTAATAATAAAAATATATCCATTACATTAAGAGACTATCCATTAAAGAAACAATCCTTGCTATTTGTACAGACTTTTTAATATCTCCATTTTAATTTGAATTTTATTGTTCCTCTTTGTTACTGTCCGTCCACTTCAATTTCTTTTCTTTAATACACTATTCTATATTATTATTATAACCGAATGAGTTCGAGCCGGCAACAGCGAGTATCATACAAAGTTGCTACTTCTCCTGTTATCAAGAGGGATTATATTTATAATTAAGTTATAATTTCCTTTTTATGTTTTAAAGAGTGATATTATAATTTCAGATATGCCGGTTTTGCTGGAACCGTATACGGGAAGGCGAAAACGGGCTATGTCCGGCGTGTCGGAAAGCGTACCCGGAGAATCCCGCAGACTTCACTCCACTCAGTCAAGAGCAGGTAAATTTTATAATTTGTTTTTAGTAGAATTATGTAATCAACAATTTCACCGTGTTTTACTTGATCACTACCAACCTATTACAAGACTTACAAATGCATGGCTAGCGTCACTAGTTTTTTATTTCGGAAATATGAGGGAGAGGATAACGAAAAGAAGAGGAAGGGATGAAAAGGAGATGTATCCTTTATCTAATTATACATAAGTTTGGTTCTTAAATATTTCTTTACCGATAGTTTTTTGTGGGTTTCATTGTTAAATTTTTAATTTGGTTTTTGTTGTAAAACATGTTATTATAAAACGGCATAATGTCTTCATCTACTCGGGATCTAAAAGAAACAGCAAATAGCTAACTTTTTTTATATCAAACATGGTTTTTAATGTTGGGAAATAAATTTCTACTTCAGTCTGGTGTTTGGGATTGTGGTGCTCTTTCGATAGAGCCGAGTCACTTGAGAGTTCAGGCCTGCAACCATTAGTAACTGGTTAATACGGTTTAATCGTTATTTTTGATTTTATTGGCTGTTTTAGTCAACAAACATACACTGCAGGAAGGAGGTCGTTCACATGAATCGTCACAAAAATTGGTATCATTGGTTACACTCCTGCAATCTTGACTATGGCATATACTCCGATACAAAAACTGTAAGTTTAATATTTGCTGTGTTCGTGTTGTGTAGGTGGCAGCCATAAAGACGGAAAAGAAGGCGCGCGAGCAGAAGCGGCGGAACAAGACTTTGGAGTCGCGGCGCGCGCTGGCCAACGTGCGGGTCGTGCAGAACAACCTCGTGTTCGTTGTCGGCCTGCCCGTGCGGCTAGCCGACCCAGAGGTAACATTTGTACAAAACAAACCGATCCCCGCGGTTTTACCTGCCGTGCAGTTTTATTTAACCGACGATTGTCCAGCTTGAGCTAATTTAGAGGTCAACTTACATTGGATTCAGCATACGAACTTTCATCCTCTACTTTAGACCTTTAGGAGATGAATTTAGGCCTAGTAGTTTTGGCTGTGGCTGGCTGTGGCTGGCTGTGTTGATATATCAGCCTGTTAGTTTCTTCTTTTATATATATTATAGATAGTTTAAAATAACAACAAAAACATTTCATGTAAATTTATGTGCCGGCACTCACAAGTTCATACTGCTTTGTTAAAAAGTAGAGCTGAGCTGAGCTCGGATTTTTCCAAGGCTATTTCCAAGGGACACAAGGCTAGTTTATAACAAAAATTTAACAAATTGCTATAAGATAGCGTTGACTCTGCAAATTCTACACCAATTCTTAATAATTTCACGAACATTAAACGATCAAGCTTTACTTAACACAAATATGACGGAACGCATCGCGAATACATAAGCGTGTACCTCCCGGATTTTCTGCTTTTTCCCTTTTACCTACAGTGTATTTTTTACTTACTACTACCTGTATTGTATTGTAAGAGGGAGCAAAAAAGCAAATAGATTACCTGAAGTTTGATTACCATGACTCGTATAAACTCGCAGAAACGATGTTGTGGTTAATTCCGTCAACAATCTCTTTGCATGAATTTATCTGTATTTTTTCTCTTTTATGTTTGAAGACTCATGTTTTAATTCCCTTTTTTGCAGATTCTAAAGCGGCAAGAGTACTTTGGCAAATATGGAAAAATTCACAAAGTAGTTATAAACCAAAGTACAGCATATGCTGGCTCACAGGTGAGTATTTAAAACTCCACTGACCGTCTATATGAGGGACGAACATACATACAGGCGTCCCCCAGGAATCCCCTGAATGTATGTTCGTTTCATTGTGACCTCCTGAAGCCTAAACGGTTTCACCAATTATAAAGAGTGAGTGAGATGTCAGTATAAATGAGATGTAGTGAGGAATTATTTTCCTTCGGGAAAACTCTTATCTTTATCGGATTCCGATGACACCCGAACTGTCAATGATCGCATTAAATGAGTGACATTTTCATAGCCATTAATATGGAACTTTATTGTTTAGTGACAAATGTCAAAATGAATAATTTCATTGTATAATATAGAGACACAGAGTTACAAGAAGCTGTTTGAGAGAGCACGAGAAATACGAACTTTTCCGAAAAATTACGAAGGAAAATCTTTTCTCACTATTTCTGTAGATTCGTATTCTTTTCTGGAGCGTCATAGATGATATGATGTGATGAATGCTATCGGTCAGTCGGGAATTTTAGTTCTTACGTTAAATTACCAGCTTCGCCACCAACAAGTGTATCACTGAATGTATTTCATCTAGCTGCTCGTGCCGAAATTGTTTCATTAGTCTCATTATTATGAATTGTTTGAATCAGTCTTGGCGCCCAATTATTTATATTTCGAGATAAAGTGTAGTTTACTGGCAAATATAGTTTCGCATCAAACCCTAGATGGTAACTCAAAATATTTTCAAGGTCTATTCAAATTTCATTCATTAATATTGAGGTCTGGGGTCACCAGGGTCCGTCGGCGTCTGCGTACGTGACGTACGTGACGTCGGCGGACGCGCTGCGTGCCATCCAGGGCGTCAACAACGTGACGCTGGACGGCCGCGTACTCAAGGGCTCGCTCGGCACCACCAAGTACTGCGCAAACTTCATGAAGAACCAGCCGTGTCCCAAGTCAGATTGCATGTATTTACACGAACTAGGTGAGAACTTTATTTATGTATTAGAACAAAGTTCTTTATCGCACGTTATCGTTTGTTTGCGGGCTGAGTGGGATAGACTGAAAAAAATGTAACAATTAGGCACTTCCGCACTTAGGGGGGAAACTAAATCTTTTACTTTTTCTAATTAATTCAGTTATTCTTCATTTAATCATTACTTGTGTCTATGTACGTAGGCTTCGATTTCCGTAAATATAAGGTCGAAAGGGAAAAATTACGATATTAAAATGAATACCGCGAATTGAGTAATAGATAGCGAGGGAAAAGTGTGAAACTCGAATGATGTTACTAGATTTGAGAAAGTGTATTAGAATGACATCTTGCAGGTGATCCAAACGCATCGTTCACCAAGGAGGAGATGCACGCGGGCCTGCACCAGGTGTACGAGCGCCGGCTGCACAACCAGCTGCTCCAGGCGCAGCGCGACAAGCCCGACGACAAGAACTGCCACACCACAGGTAACAAGACAAAACACTCTTACCACACAACAGCCTCTCCTCACAATCCCCCCCCCCCCCCCCCATCACACAATATCCCCACCATATTTCTCCCTCACCAAACATTACACTCAGTACACTACGCCCTCACAAATGTCGCGCCATACCAGAGAAACAACGCATAAAACTCTACTACTAAAGTTAGTAAAGAACTGACAGTAGTAACTAAATCGATATTGGATAAGAAAGATGGTATAGTTAATAAATAAATATGCGCTTAGCCCGTAACCCAGAGAGGTGGCAGAGATTACAGATTTCCATTTGGCGCGATCCTGGCACACCTCTCTCGCTTCCTCTATATCTTCGTGCGTACGGCAAAGGATTGGAACAAGTTGTCAGTTATGACGTGGATCCTTATATTATATATCCTGATATTTGAGAGAGCTGTTACTGTAAACTAATGTGTAATGTTAGTACCATTCGACTACGTCGCCGTTTAACATCCGGGTGGGATCGTGGGCAAGCGATAGTTTATTAATAAAAAACCATACTTCTATGGCATACGTGTTCCTCGTCGTGTACGGTCACTCCATATATTGCCCTTTTTTAGTATATCACTAATCTGATCGATACAAGTTCTCCTTGCACCGTAAATTTGAAACATACTCTCCATTCATCCCTTCAACATGTCCGAACCAGCGAAGCATACCTTTCTCAATTCTAGTCAATTTTGTTGAATGAAATGTTTCAGAAAAAAACTCTACAGCGGTTTGTTTCTGAAACCCATAATTATAGACTAAAAAAAGAAGGATATTTAACAACAATTTTAGAAACACGTAATCGTTGTTATGAAATCCATTGATCCTTGAATAAATAATTAAAGTAATTTTGAAAATTACAGGTAATTCTAGTACGAATGCAGAAAAAGGCAGTTCAAAAGATGGTTAGTTTTATATTTCCTAAGAAAGGAATATTGAAAGATGTTTTTCTCCTTGGACTCTAAATGATTTGGGCGCTATGATATTAACGAAGGTATTTTTGCCGCAGGTAATCCGTCAAACACAACACCGACACCGATGGTCACATCGTCAAATATTAACATAGTCACTACGTCTAAGTAAGTATAGCGCAATAAATGGATGGTAATAAAAGTTGCTTCAGGTGATAGTACCACGTACTATGAATGACTAGCGATTACACTGTTAAACACGAAGTTTTACCGTATGTATGATCCAATGGCCATTTGTTCTACTTTATATCATAGCTAGCGACTCGCGCCCGCTTCGCACGGGTAGTTTCTCGATATAAACTCCCATCCTCGACTGCACAACAACATGAAGAAGAAAATTTAGTACTCGCCCATGTATGTATGCAAGATGTCCAGCGTAGGCCCGGTGGCTTGGGCAGTGCGTTGATATATATATGTTAGTCAGTTGGTTCTTTACAAAACGACAAAATCATAAATACGTTTTCTATATGTGTATTAAAAACGTTTGTCACGAAACGAGATTAGTGTAATCCATCTTTAATTACTTATTTAATTATTCATTAAAAGTATTCATTGGTTCAAAGAAACTCAAAGAAGAAAAAAAAGATTGTACAATTTCCGAACATTTCAGTAAGCTAATATAATTTATTTTATTAAACTCCTAAATGCCACTTCTTGTGTGAGTATGACAAATATACGAAACACGAAATACATACTTTGTTTCGTTCGTTCCAGATCGAAAAAAGAAATGGCAAACGGTAATGGTAGTGGCAAAGATTACGGTAGCAACGGAAACAGCAAAGAGGCGTGGCCCAGCCTTGGGTCCTCGCCGCCCTCCGACAGCCCAGCACGGAAACAGCCCAGTCCAAAACCACAACAGTCTACAGGTGAATTACTTCTATAGATATCAATAGCCAATCAAACAATTATCCTTAATAGAACATTGATATGTAAATGCAGGTATTGCATGACTTACTGAACCTCGAGAACATATGGTGAAAGTATTTAATAGTACTTCTGCAATACACAGGTTAAGTAAAATGTCCAAAGGCTTCACCTACCGTCTCCTCCGCTCCGTTTCTTAACGTTTCTCTTTCTCATTTTTAGCCTCCTTCAAAAAAGGAGGAGTTTTTTTTGTTACATCTGAACTTTCAAACATTTTTCAATTGATAGTTTTTGTTTCCAGATTGGTCCCTTTTAGATTTCTAATCACCAAGTGGTTTTTAAGTTATTAAGGATAGTAGTAGTCAGTATTTTTATAATTTTATTGCGTTTAAATTATTCGTAAAACCCAGATAATATAATAAAATTATAACTCTCCAAAACCTCAATAAAAAAGATAAATGTGTTTTTTTTCTTTTGGTTACTTCTTAACTTCATATGTTTTATATTAGGCATTATATCTAGCTAAATATTTTATTTCTGTTATTACAGTTAAATCACAAGAAAACGGCACATCAGAATCTTCCAGTCCCACACAGCAACAAATACAACAGTCTCAAACGAAAAACAACAAAGAAAATCACACGGAAACCAAAACGAATAGATCCCACAAAGAAATTACAAACGGCCAAAGCAAGAAGAGCAAATCAGAAAACAAATCGAAACAAAAGAATAGCAACAGTAATAGCAGCAGTAGCAGCAACAACAGCAACAATAGCAAAAACAATAGCAAAAACAACAGCAGCAACAATAGCAACAGCAATAGTACCAGCAATAGCAGCAGCAATAGTACCAGCAACAGCAATAGTACCAGCAATAGCAACAGCAATAGCATTAGTCACGAAGTCACAGAACTAGAACCGGCGGGAAGTTCACAACAAGCATTCAGTAGCACAGAAACCCGCACCAGTTCAGTGTTTGAAAGTGATACACAACAAAGTTACCTGACAAACGAACTAGACGAATTAGAATCAGATAGACATAGCCTGTTAGAAAACCACGATTTACTAGACAACAGCGACCACAGTCTATTGGACGACGACAACACGCATAACCTACTAAATGACGCCAACAATGTAGTGGTAATGATGCAGAGGCATAGGGAAATGCTCGCAGGCCTAGTCGATAACAATCATATACTGGCACATAACATGAAATCACCCCTGGCCAATGGTTATGGACTATTAGACAGGGAATCTGTTAATTATTTAGGTAACGACAGACAAATTAGCCAAATTAACCACGGTATGATGGATCAGAACGAATTGATGCTACACGAACAGAGAAGCCATAATGAAATGCTCATGAGGAATGAAATGTTGGCGAGGCAACACAATGCTATGGTTGAACAAAAACATTATATGCCTACATCCAGTATAGGCCTTGAGACTGCTAGTGAATTATTAGGTAAAGTTAAACTGTCGTACTTATCAGTGTACCCTACTAACACGTACGGTTCTTATCGGGTAAATAAAAGAAAAAGTAAAATATAGCTGTTGGTTTAATAGTAAGATAAAATTAAATTGAAGTTAGAAATTATTTATTATTATATTTCACCGTCAAAACAAGTCTCTTCTTAACGAAACAGGAAAACTTTAAGCCCAATTAAATCTGATATTTTCGATGGTAACATAAAATTGATCTTTTTGCTTAGCAGTAACATACCTTAATGTTATATCAACTATGTTTAGTATTTACATGGTAGCATTAAATATTCACGAAGAGAAGCCAGACATTATGTACAAAAAACAAATATTTTCGGGACATGTTTTTCTATCTTTTACATATTAATAATACTTCTTTGGGGCAAATAGATACTAAATATATCTTCTCCTGTACAGGTGCTAACTTTCATCAAAATCACAATATGCTTCCACCATTTGGTATGCGTATCGACAATTCAATGGCCACAAACTCAATGGGCAGCGGAAATTCAATATCGGCAAATGCGTTATCGTCGAACTCAATCCCCGGGAGCTCGCTGAACACGATGGGCGGGTATATGCTGCAGCACCAACAGATGCTGCAACAACAAAACCAGATGGCACAGAATAACCTTGTCAATGGATTTGATACACAATCTGCGGTAAATACCTACTACATTATTTACCAGTTCATTTTTGTTAATATTATAACTTTGGACTTGAGAAGTGCCTTTGATAGTTTTTACCACAAAGCGATATATGTGTGGCTTCCTTATTAATTTAAATAATTTTCTCTTAGATCAAAATGAATATTCATCGAGTAGAGCTTCATGTTAATGAGATATTGTAAGGATTCACTTTTAAATCTTTATCTATAAGTCATGGTGTTCACAAGGCGTCATCCCAAGTCCTTATCTATTAGTGTTATATGAGTTTTTATTTTAATGTGTAGAGCGAAGGTCGGTATTTGGCCGAGAACATGGACAAGTTCTTCACGGACTTCCATAAGGCGCAGCAGCTGCGGCAGATGTCTCGCGAACCGGATGAGCGCCGTTACGCGCACGAGCAGCGCCCGCTGCACGCGCTGTCGCAGCACTACCCGCACAACATCCTCAGCGCGGAGCGCCTCGAGATGGAACACAAGCAAAGGTACACTATAACATCAAAGGACCGGATCTTTATCGCGATAAATGAGAGACGCTTACAACAGCAGTGGATATGTTTTAACTCATGGTGATGAAAAATATTTAGAAGTGGCATAGAAACTCAGTAACAGTCTGTTGTGCACGTGCATGCATGATTTACGTTTCTCATTATAAGAAATAATATAAAAAGTTTCAGATATAACAAGTAGCATATTTTCTATTGTATTCATAACCTATCTAAATTTATTTAACCAGAATAAACTTAATGCAATGTACATTTTAAATAAGTGCATTAAAAGTAGATGTTGTGACTAGAATTGCGAAAGGTATGCTAAAAAGGATGAATGAAGAGAGAGTAACAAAACAAATTTATGTTGCAAAAGTGAGTGGCTGGCAGTGTTGGCAGGAGAACTTATATCTATCAGATTAGTGACGTACTAGAGAAGAGCGATATAAAGTGTATCAGTAACCGAAGAGCATGTATGCGTAGATGTATGGATTTCTGGGTTATGGGCGCGAGTGCATTTTTTTATTTTTTATTAGTGCATTTTTAATATATCGTATATCGGTGTTGGTACCGTTGGTCTGAAACTTGTCCGTACCAACACCGATTACGCGAAGGTTAGTAAAGCTATTTTATTGATTTCATTATTTATTTAATGTCTTACGAAAGTTTTAATAACAGTATCAAAATCATTTGATGTCAAACGTACTGTCTAGTAAAATCAGTGGGAGTACTGTGAAGATGGCAGCTTTGGTTAAACGGTCTATACTAGAGTAGAGTTATAAACTTGTTATCTTATATATCCACGTGTCAATTTAAGGATGAACAACATGCGGGGCAGCGAGAACTGCGGCGGGCGCGCCGCGGGCGACGGCGACGACGACCTCGACTTCGATCCCTTCAAGGAGACGCAGAAGGCGCTCGCCGAGATGATGGAGACGGAGACGATGCTCAACACCATCTCTAGCGGGTGATTACTTATTGACCTTGACCTATACATCTAGAACCTGCAGTATATTATCTGACCACGAAGCCCTGCGATGTGCTCATATTTTATGAATTAACAGGCCCCAAGCTTCGAACAGTTTGTGAGCATACTATTGTACAAGTCAGGGTCCCAGTCACATTATCATCATGGCCTTCGCCAAGCTGAGACTTTTTTTTATAATAGAAGATGGCAAACAGTGCATTCGACTTCAAGCGACCACCATCCATACGCATCTGTAACAACACAACAACAGGTAAGCTAATGAGTTGCAGGAGAGGATAAACATAAAATATTATATTTCCTTTTCTTACTTTTACCCTCCCCGGCCCAATACCCAAAGGAATGGATGATGGTGGGAAGAGGTCTCCAACTTCAACTCCGTAATGTGTGATTGTTAAATGCAAAAATTATTAAGTTACAAGTCCAATATTGTGTTTGCAGAGACAACATGGAGCGCGTGCATCGTACTCGGATTGCGCCGCCCCCCGGTTTCGGTCACATGAATGCCTTTGGAATGGGAGTACCGCCGCACCATCAGCCACACCAAGGTGACATTAAATATAATAATAATCAACAGCAATAAAATAAATAATCTACTAAAAGAGATCAACAGTCATGCGAAACCTATATATGTAACAGGAAATACATCGATTTCATATTGTAAACTACGGAGCAAAAGAATTAGTGTGGTAAGAATAGTTAATGACGCGTTTTTGAGATTGTGTATGTATGTCCCGTTTTTTAGTTATATATTATTCTTGGATGTCATATTAATAGATAGAGCAGGATTGGATCACAGGAAGCTTTTAACCTGTTAGGTGGCCCTGAAAATTCAAATATAATAAGATGCATTCATGTTATATGGATTTTTTTAATGCGTATACTAATGTTGCAGGTTACAATTCGAACAGTACACAGAACGCGTTCTCAGACTGGACGCAGATGGACCCGGCGATAATGTCCACATCCGTCAGTTTCGGCAAGCAGTCCCAACCCCAAACGCAACCCCAGCCGCAGCCACAGCCGCAGCCACAGCCCCAACACCAGCCAGGCCTCACGCCGCAGCAGCAAGAACTCTTCGCCAGGTTCAACCAGCTCAACGTACAGCCCAATGGTATCTCCAAACATCAGGTGTGTGACGATATATGTATAAAAATGCCAGTTAAACATGTCTACCCGTCTGGTGACATTGACCCCCAAGGGTCGCTAAAGGTGATTGTGACACCCTTTCCGTCTTTTTTATAGAAGGTGGCTAACGAGCAAGCGGTTCACCTGATGTTAAGTGACAGCCATACATACCCATAGGCATCTGCAACAACATAATGATGGCAGATGCACCTACATTTAATGGACAGAGAAAGGAATTAACAAGAAAAAGGATATTTCCTTTTTTCCCCGACACATACTCAACTTCATTATAAATCATTCATCACCGCAAATGCGGCAAGAAGTTTGTAGCTAGTATTACGTATCAACCTAATAAATTGATATATTTTTAATCGATTGACTAGAATTAAAATTAATGTTGAAATATTTAAAAATTGTCCGCGGACCACATTTTTGCCTGTTTTTTTTTTCTTCCGATGTTTATTTCATAAACGATACCGGCTCGTTGACAGATGTCAGGTGCGGCGCAGCAGTGGGGCAGCGGCAAGCTGTGGGGCGCGTACAGCATGCCCATCCCCCCCGGTTTCGCCCCGACGCCCGCGCCCCAGCACCCCGCCGAGTGCATCGACGCCAAGTAGCGCCACGCAGTGCAATCCCGACAACAGCCCGCGCCGCGGCCCCTCTCGCAGCGGAAATTATATTTTCTATCAATTAAAACATTTATTATATCTATTCTTCCGTTGGTGACGTGATCGATAAATCTTTGTATTAAGAGAGCATATTTTAAACGAGAGAAATATGATAACAAAAATGAATTTGTAAAATAAATTAACCTATTTGTTTTATTTAAAAAATGTTATTTTTTTCTTTATTATTATGATACATTGTCGGCCCGACGCGACCTCGTAGCGACTATATATTTGTTAAAGAAAATGTTTAGTTTCTCAATATATATGTATATTCGTTGTATTATATACCTTAGTGTCATCCCTGTTAAATTAAATTATTATTTTTTCTATATATAATTGAAATGCCAATAACGCGGTTCCATTTTGTACCTTATTGAGCCTTTATCAATGAAAATCATTAAAATTGAAGAATCATTATATTCTTTTAATGAAGTAAACCTGTTAACAAAATCTATGAGCGAAATCATTAAATTTTACCTGATTTTATTTAATATTCCAGTATATCTTAACACGTTTTGGTCTTTTCTTTCAGTTAATTCTTAAAAAAAAAACAACGAAAAAATGTTTCTTTACTACTGAGTGGTTTGGCCTGCCGGTCATACTTGGCATGGTAACAGAGAAACAATATCTTGACAGATGAACCATCTTACCGTGTAAGTACAATATGGCTGCCATTAATAACTGTGTTTGTGGTAACTGCCATATGATGGCCGTGTTAAAAAGATCGTATAGGTACAATTTTTATCAAAAAAATTGTGATATATTACTAAAAGTAAACGACTTTATACTAACTAAGCTAATGGCGTATTTTGGCCAAGAGACATATGTCCTAAAAAGCGATATCCCACGGAAATGAAATAAAGAAAAAATATATTTTATTTTTTTGAGTGTAACCTTGCGCACCCCAGGGCAGAATAAAAAAAACATATGTCTATAGTTATACACAGAAAGGATTTCAAATGGCCACTATTCAATTCAAAAAGTTTTTAGATGGTTATAACAAAAGTATGTTATTTCTTGCCGTCAATATATCCTCTAGGATCGGGTCCATCCCACGGGACTACAGACCCGTCGTGCCAGATGTATTGACCTCCGCTTTCCGAGTGTAAGGCCACTTTGACCACAACTTTAGCAGCTTGGTCCGGTGTCACGCTGCCTGAACCTCGCGTCATGTCGGACATAACATAGCCGGGATGCACACAATTTACTGTGATGCCTGAAATAAAATTATGATTATAGTGTATTCCACGTCAAGATAGAATTTTTGTAAACAAACATACGTCACTTGCCATACATGGTGGCCATTACCTTTCTATACTAGTTTCGGAAATGTAATATTTTTGTCAAAAATGGCTAGCTAATGTTATAACGTAGATTAATAATTGTGAAAAAAGTTAGATTTTACGAACCGTTGTTAACAAAAGTTCTATCTTGATGTAGAACAAAATATAAGTATAAAATAGTCTACAGCGCCATCTTTGTCTAAACGTGATAAATTAAAAAACTGCTCATGGATTTTCCACAGTAGATTCGAGTGACACATGGGGACGGTTAAGGTATTTAATTTATTACTGTTGTAGTTGGACGAAATTGACTGAAATGCGATTGTTGAAGAATTTGGTACATTAAGGTAAAGGAAATTTTGGCTCAGGTTCTAGGCTCTAGTAAAAAATAAAATAAAATGTTGATTTGGTTGAATTGTATTGTATTATTTCCTTGAAAGAGAAAAATTGGATAGCAGTCTTTTCCTAACCCTTTTTTATCCTTCAATTCACGATTTGCCATGAGCTTAACACTTTTAGTGCTAGGCGATATTGTTAAAACATGGCTAGTGATGTTATAAGCTAACGGAGTACACAATGTGACGGTGACATAAATCCGATACGTCAATAGTACGAAGTGTAGTAAGCGGATGCGTTAATAAGTAAAATGATTGATAAATAAACCGTTAATCGTAATACCTTTGCCAGACAGCCTCCTGTTCAACATAAATGTGTAAGCATTCACGCCCACCTTCGATACGACGTACGGCGAGTCGCCCCATCCCTCTTCAATCTCATTGTTTTGTTTTACAGCTTCTAAATAATCGTTCATTAGACTTTGTAATTGTTCTAAAGTTAAATTTGGTGAACTTATCTTTTCTCTTAGCCTTTCTGACGGAATGCGTGATAAATGACCTGAGGAACTGGATACGTTAATAATTTTCCCGCCCTCGGCAATATATGGTAACATTGCTTCAGTAAAATTTACTAATGCTGTAAAGTTTATGAGTATTGTCTGTTCAGCTTGGAAGTATTTCGGCTCTTTGGCATCTTTAAGAAATAGCACGCCCGCATTGTTAATTAAAAAGCAAATTCTTTGTTTTTCATTACAAAAATAAGAAGACAATTTGACAACACTGTCCACATTTACAATATCTAATTGGTGATATTTAGGATAATAACCCAGTTTCTTAATATTTCCGCAAGCATCTGTACCTTTTTTCTCATCTCGCGATGTCAAATAAACTATTCCGTCAAGGTTTTCGCACAACTCTTTCACTAAAGCATAACCTAATCCTTTATTTGCACCAGTCACAACTGCCACTTTGTTATAACACATTTCGTGCTAAGCAATGGTATTTTTTTTGTTATTATGCAACTCTCACACTGAGCATTCGTAGTGTTTAAAGTCAATAAATATTACAGCGGCTATGAAAAAATGTATCAGAACAAGATAAGCCGTCAGGGTCACCACTGAGTATAAGTAGGTACAACATGATATGCTTGTTTCTTTAGCCTATCTATACGTGTCATCATCGAGCTTGTGTTGAAGTGTCACATTTACATTATATTTATTTGTTATATTTTATTACTCACTATATACATAGTGCATAATAATAATAAGGGAAGTTACTTAAATGTTTATTAAAAATCAAAATATAACAGCATCGCGATATTTTAAACTGGCAACAAAAAAAGTAACGTATTTTTATATTCAATTAAAGTATATATAGTTAAAGTAAGCACAGGGTGGCTGCTTATGGCGTGACTTTAGTTCTACACCGACGACTCTTTGACCTGCCCCTATCGTCTAACTTTGACGTTTCGAGTTATCGTTCTACACTTGTACACGCCGTGTTGAGAAGTTGAATTTTATACATCGCGTTTTAAGATACGGCGCTCTAAATTCCAATTGACAAATAATTTGTTTTATTAATTTATTGACGATCTGTGTTTCATCTCGCCACTTAAATAAAACGTAGTGAGCTGCTTTATCTTATGATATTTCTCACTGGTTGTAGCTTAATGACACAACCCTGTCTTACACCTTTATTGATGCTAAACCAATCTAAGTAGGCCCCGTTAATCCTAACACAAGCAGTAGAATCTCTATAAACAGACTAGTGACCCGCCCCGGCTTCGCCCGGGCACCACAAATTACCAATTTGATCCAATCGCTACCAAAGACAAGAACACCCGCTTTGCCAATCTGGACAATCCAGCCACAATCCATGGCAAATTTCATCGAAATCGGTCCAGCCAGAGCAACAAACAAACCCACGTACACATCTATAATATTAGTACCACTATCACTGTTCAATCCAAACGTTATTAAAAAAATCCAAATATTTTTAAAATCCAATTGTACCTTAAAGCGATTTCTCCGAACTGTTCTAATTGCAAACTGACCTGCCTCGCCATGTTTAACTCTTATGACATATCACATACAACTGACCCATTTTTAAAGACATTTACATTTACTTTCTACCCATCCCTTGCTGTGTGCATTTATTGCTTATTTAGTTAAAGTTTACCGAATAAAATTGAAGTCAACAGTTAAAATTAAAATTATTACTTTGTAAATGATAGATATAGATTTCTTTATAACACCGACACAACTAATTCTCGAATGATTAAGAACTTTCGTTACATCACTTACTCAAATTATCTCAACTGTACTCAGACCGGTGTCGGTATCTAGAAATATCAATAGCTTTTGTTGCACTGGAGGTACAGGGTACTTCCGAAATATAATCCACATACAGAATATATCCTCGTGTAAAATATATAAAATAATTATTTCCTTATTTAAATAATTAATTAAATTTGTGAAGCGCATTTAACCATTTTACCAGTCAAACGAGCATTAGCCTCTCATTAATCGCCATGCCCACATTTTCTCGAGTGGATTGAATTCATGAACGATAAAACTATTTTGACTTACAATTGAAAATTCCTTAGCTGGTTGACGAATACGTAGTCGATCTAAACCAGATGCTTTTAATTTAATTAAAGGTTCATAAATGTTGTACGCTAATCTGCTAGATAACGTTTATAAAAATGTTCGAATACAGATTCTCAATTGAAATAACAGTACTGAAAACTAAACCACGTCAGGATCGATAACGGTAAAACAGGACCGAACTATACTCTAAAGTTATCAAAATCAAGGGTATCTGTAAATCTCAGCAGTTTAACATCGTAAACCTTGGAAACACTAAATTAAGCCGCGGTCTTATTTTTACCGTGGTACCCGATTGGCGGTAACCTTTTAAGGCAAAATTACGTTCACATATAAGCACAAAATATGTATGACCCAATCTCACTAATAAAAGTCAGAACAGAAAATAGTAATTGAATCAGGAAAACTCACCACGATTCAATTTTCTGCTGGGTTGTCAAAAACTTCATGTACAAGTTTTCGTACTCACAATTTCTTCTTTCATGAACTTGCAACTGATTTTTTTAACCTTACTGATTTGCAATGCAATTAGAACGCTAATCTTTTCTTGTAATCGCCGTGTTCGGTCCGTCTGCAGGCTTCGAACCACATTTCTGATGATATTTCTCACTGGTTGTAGCTTAATATTTCCATTACACAATATACTGTACACACTATATACGACTACTTATAACAATCGGTCTAGGCTTGGGCCGCAAGAGGTGTTGTCACAAGTGCGTATAAAGACTCTTGCTGTCTAAAGTCAGCGACGCAACTTTACGTTTCAGTACCGTACTCATACATTTCTGGAACCGGAAATGTGAGCGACAACACATAGTTATCTATAAATTCTAAAAATAATTTGAAATCTCGCATAGGATTTTTGTGTTACGAATGACGATAAACATTGGAAATAAAGTATTTTAGTATATTTATCAAATATAAAGTAAATTACGTTTTAATGAAGTATAGTTGGCAAACCTAGCTACCAGACAGTTTGTTATAAACGATAGACGCGTGTACAAGTATGGAACGATTTTATTGTCATAACTGGACACGTTTAAATTTGAACATAAGGTAGCAGTACTCGATGGATCATAGCTCTACGCTTTATATTGGAAATAAATCCCCCATATATTTCCAATTGTTGAGGAAAACGATAAATAATGAGAAACCGTTTCAGAGGTGTCGCTCTGGTCGTAATCATTTGTTACCTTCCATACAACTCGTTTCTTTTAGTCAGTTCAATCATTCGATATTCAAAACTTCGGTGATAGGTACATTTATTCAATAAATTCATTAAAATATCGCTCACAGGTTTACAAATGCATTTTTACATTTAAAAAAACAATAATTTATTACAAAATAGTAGTTTGTTCTGTTAGTTCTATTTTGTGCGTACGATTCATTTTCATTTAAATAATAAAAATATAACAAAAGCTTATTATCTAGTAATCTCATTATAAAAAATTAAACTAGGAGATTCGACGTCCTTGAAACGTTTCAGAATTTTTAATATTGCATTTAATTATATAACAAGCTAAAATAAAAGATTACAGTTAGAAACTACCGTTAGCAAATTACATTTAACAATCCTGTAAAAATTCTAAAAAAAATACGTTTCTATTTGTACAATAATATCTATATTTAACCTTATAGAAGTTAATTTTACCATGCATGCGTTAACTGGAGTTTATTCGCTTCAGAGGCACCATTAACAAATAATAGGGTGTGCATTGCTAACTCGCTCTAACACAGAAAAGAATCTGAACACAGTTGTTTAGATGAAATGAAATCCCGAAGGATTATCTAACAAGAATTCCCATGAGAGTTAAAAACATTATGTATGGTATGAGACTTCTCTAGATCTAAATCCAACATCTTCTCTCTTCAATCTATCCACAACCCAGTATGTCGCCAATCTGATTATGTCGCATTTTACATATTTATTTTTTAAATATACAGAACACTGACAGGCTCAAAACTATTCAAGCATACAAATTTATTTGCGTTCCATTTTACCCTAAATTTTCCTTTGTTAATTTTAAAATTATTATTCTAGAAAGTCATCTTCACAATTTTAGTATTGCTGTAAACAGAAAAATATATGCGTGAAATGGAACTTTATGTAACTGTCAAATCTTTTTATCCTTATATTTAAAAACTCTTATATAAGTTCTTTGTATATTGTCCGTATTAATAATCATAAAAGTGTCATAAAACTGTATAAATTTAAATTTTTATAACGTATTATTTCTAGGATCAGCTATAAATTAAATAACTACGACTCGATATAATCGTCATGAGAAGGCACTTGGGTTATTTCTTTAAATTCAAAGTTAATAAGGCACTGTTAACTTTTCATTAATTACATTAAATTTCTTTACTGTACAATAATAACTAGTATTTATAATAATTGAATTTGAAGTCCTAACTAATTATTGTACTTTATTAAACATGGAAGACGATCTATGTAAGATTCTTAAGAGTTACGCTATTTACAGAAATTGAAATTTTGTCTTTTTTTATTCCAAAATGTATGTACCTTGAAAAATCTTAAATCGAACTAAATTTAGAATTTTATAATTAGTCAGTCTGTAATAGAGCAACGCTTTACAAACTATTTTATCCTTAACATCGAAATCTACACCGTTAGGCTGGAGATACACATGGACATACATATAACACATGTAACGAGCACAGGTCCATGTTTTTATAGAATTTATCTGGTGCATGGTTTATGCAAAACTGACAACAAAGAAGTGTATAAATAACTGAATATATGGTAAGTAAGAACAAAACAATATAATAACGATTCAAATTAGATCATGCGAACGATTCCATCAACTAAACAATGACGTTACTCTCTTAGCCTAAAATGCAACTTCTATTATTGTATCATTTGTAAATATTGATTTTCTTCATAAAACGAAGAGAGTGAAGTCTGTAGGTCATTCACGACCATGTTGTCGGCCTGCAGCGGGTGGGTGCTGCTGGACACCATCTCCGAGCTCTTCCAGTTCTCGCAGCTCTCCACGTACTCCAGCGTGCGCTGGTACGTGTCCTGTCGCATCGTGTTCTGATTCTTCTTCCTACCATTCGAAGCTTCGATCTGTGATTGTGATATGTCCCACACTTGAACTTCACTCGCCTGGTTCTGACTTCGTACGCTGTTCATACTACAATCCGTCTGCTGGTCATTCTTCATCTGATTGCAATTCATCGAAACCCTGGTTCCGTTTGCTGGCTTCTGACTACCCGTCGACATGTTCACCGAATTCTGAACCGATTTTTGCATGTTGTGCTTGTTAAACTGATTCCCCGGATAGTCCCATTGATTGTACGATCGCTGATGATTGTAGTACTGATTACTGTTCATCATCGCTTGGTTGTACTGGTGATTGTTCTTGGGCGGCGGCGGTCCCATCACGTTAGCCGCGTTCACGACCGAATTGTACGGCGGTGGTTGCGGATAATGCATATTCTGGGTGTATGCACTTTGAGCAGGCATTTGATTTAATTGCTCGCAATAGCTGTGCATTGTCCTCATGTTTGCACTGTTGTCGGTACTCATCGCGGAGGACCGTGACGTTTCCATTTGATTGTTTAGATTGTTGTAGTTGACAGATTGATAATTCATCATCTGATTGTTATACGCCATGTTGGCTTGGTTCTGCGCCATCGGCCCCAGTCTCGCCATTTGATTCTGGTTGTATTGCATTATTTGATACTGCTGCATGTTTTGACTTCGCATGTTTTGATTCTGTGCTGGATACGGCGGTGCCGGCCCAAAGTTTTGGTTTTGGAATTGATTGGGAATGTTAGAATAATGTTTATCTGGCATCTTGGCGTTGCAAGTCTGTCGACCGCTTGCGTAGGGACCTCCGGTCATTTGATTTTGATTGAGACTCATACTAATCATAACGTTTTGCGTTTGGTTCGGTACTGGTGTTCCATTCATCGTCATGTTTGACATATTTTGCACCATGGGGCTGGTCAGTGGGCTCTGTAGTCCAGGATGCATGGGGCTGGACATGCCGTGGCTCATGGGACTTGCGATGTTCATCATGGGGCTGGCGATGTTTTGAGACAAAGGACTGCCAATATTATTATGACGTGGACTCATCATCATTTGATTCGGCATTTGAGGACTCATTAGA
This sequence comes from Papilio elwesi, assembly GCA_029849275.1. Taxonomy (NCBI): domain Eukaryota; kingdom Metazoa; phylum Arthropoda; class Insecta; order Lepidoptera; family Papilionidae; genus Papilio; species Papilio elwesi. Next base: position 3,946,194 of record CM056709.1, read on the forward strand.
CTTTGCATACTCTGAGGGCTCATGACGTTGTGTTGCGGCGACATGACGCTCATGACACTCTGAGGACTCATGACGTTGTAGACACTTGGGGGACTCATAACATGAGGCATTTGCGGACTCATTCCGCTTTGGAGATTATGTGGGCTATGTGGCAGGCTCTGAGGACTCAACATGCTATGTGCCAGGGTCGGGCTGAGGACATTCTGAGAACTCATGACTATCGTCTTTGGGCTCATTGCAGTCTTCTGAGGCAGAGGATTATTTATTCTCATCCTATTCGATTGTTCCGTTTGATTCGCTGTCATTGTTTGTAGGGATTGTAACGGATTATTTGATGTGTTACTATTCGGTGGTTTAGTGAAATCTTGCTCGCATTTTTCTGTTATGGTTTCCGGTATGACTTGCTCTTGTAGGGGAGTGCTTTTGTCCTCTGGAGTTTTAGCTAGAAGAGATCCACTGTTTCCAGACATACTAACGTCTAAAGATCTTAAATCAACTGGAATATCACTTATGTTGAGATCACTTCCTATGGCACCTAAGTTTTTGAGTAGGGAGTCGTCACTGGTCGCGACATCACTAATTTTTTCACCAGAATTGTTCGTGTTCTTCGTTTCACTTGCATTGTCTTTGGTTGTTTGGTCTTTATCCTTGGGCTCGGCATCGTTGGCGGGGTCCGTCTTAGCTGGTGTTACCGTGTCGGTGGCCAATATTGATTGGTTAAGATATTGCATCATCTCGTCTGGTATCACCAGCTTGTTTTCCACCATTTCACCTTCCGCGACCTGAGCAATAAGAAAAAAATATTATATATTTTAATTATTTAGTCTTTAAAATGACATCAATTAATGGATGCTACCTCTAATGCATTGACCAGATTGACTCAGAAAAGTCAATGGAATATTTTAAATCACATGGAACTTACCTGCTCCAAATTAACTTCCTGGTTGGGATGATGAACTTGCGCTGTGGTGATGACGGTGTTGGTGGAGTTGGACCGAGACTCCTTGTACGTTACAGGCTCATGTTCGTCCTCGGTTTTGAACTGGAATGGCGTGTCACCCTGTCGAATTTATATGACTATCAGACTCCGGAAGATAAATTCCTTGAGCCTTTAAGATATAAATATTTACGCTCTCTACGAAACGAATATATATATATAGATTGCTAGTATTAAAATTGTGGCATGATTTCACTATCTATCACCAGTAATACTTTCGAATCAGCAAAAAGCAGCTCGGAGTTTTTAAAGCAAAAGAGTTCTTCTTTTCCTCGATAAAGGCCGACAACGCGTTTTCAGGTAAGCTCCGGTGACATTCAACTCGGTCTTGCTGACAAAAGTTAATCAAATGAGAAAATGAGACACGCATTCCATAAAATTGTATAAAAAACATTCTTATGAGTCATACGAGTACTTAACTAATGGGACAGGATTTTTTTAAAAATAATCTGTTTTCTTACCACATCATCCGTTGCGCAAGGGTAGGGCTGGTAGCCCTGGGTCTGGTCGCTCAGGTTGGACTGCTCCGACAGCCGCCTCGCTTCCTCCTTCACCTGCACGTTGGGGTCTAGCTCGAGAGCGAGCTCCTCCGCCCTTACTTCCGAGCACGTCACGCCACGGAGAAGCACCGCCTAAGGAATTGTATTAAATGTCATCACCATTGCGGACATCTACAATATTATCCACTGTTACCCCTTGGCTTATCCAAAACGCGTTTTGTGTGTGAAGGAATTTTTAAATAAGGAAAATTATTATTTTTTGTTAGATATTTTAAACCCTTTATTTTTTTATTTGTGTAATAAATATTAAATCGTGATTCTAGATATTGTAAGTTATAATGTTTGTTCCTTGACCTACAAATAAATAACAAATCTGTATTTGTTTATAATAATTCATTAGCCGTAAAGAAAATGTACTATAAATTTATATTTAAATACAAATGTATACATATATTGCATATACGGCACCTTGCACTGCTATGAAAAGAGAAGTGCCCTAAAAGTTTTATAAGCAAATATGTCTTCATTATTTCAGCGAAGTGGACTTAAGGGATGTCTCACCTGATTTCCCTGCGAGGTCCTCACTGCCTGCACCGCGGCGAGGGCCGACGATGGCGGCGGCGCGTAGCCCACGCACGAAACTTGACTAGATCTGAAATCATTGTCACATTCATTCCTTATCTATAAACCCATTTTTTGTAAGAATATTAAAATCTTAAGACGAGAGGTAATAACTTATATCTTAGATTAAAGGATATCATCCACTATTCGACATCATAACTGATTCGTCATCATCGAGAATGACTAACGATTTTTATCGTCATTTAAGAAAAGTAAGTCCATTGCTCTAACATATACGAAAGGTTTCTTGGATATCTATATATAGTAGTTTACCTGCGGCTACTGTCGGGGGACAGCTGGTCGTATGCGTTGGTGTGCTGTGACAGAAGCCGCGGCACTACGCCCGCCGCACCCACCGCACCCACCGCACCCGACACTACGGACGCTTGGCTGCTTTTGCGAGATATGTCTGAAGATCTGTTAAGCAAACAAACTTGTTTAATGTATGATAATTGTGATATAGAATCCTACATAGGTATTCATAAGTAAAACCTTTTAATGTTCGATTGCAATCAAACTTCAAGTAATTAACTATACAAGTAGTGACTGTTTCAAAGACTAAAATTGGCCCTAATGGTGTAGATAGAGTTATTGGGTTGATGTAATTTTGTATTGTTTGGCTAGAAATCTCTAATCGGAACTAAATCCGTATGTTCAAGTACAAAGAGAGAAAGTTTAGTAGAATGTATAATATGGAAGTGATGACAAAACACTACGTCGTCATAACAAATGTCTCTTGAGCCACTGTCGCCGTCAGTCTATGATACAACGTAACTTTGATGCATAGGAAACTTTATGATCTCATATTAGCTGTTTTAAAATAGATTAGCGTGAACGAGAATGTCCAATAGCATATTTCTCTTGTTTTGGCGAAGAGATGCAAAGTTGAAGAGCTAACCAACATACCTCGCGCTGTACAAACTACTGCCTGACGAGATGCCAGAGTCTCGCCTCGTGTTGGGGAGCCCAGTTTTGAGTTCCACCGTAACATTAGTGCTGCCAAGCTCCGTCCGACTTGGTATACCTGCTAAATAACAAATTATACAATTTTGAAAGAAAATCATAAAAAAGCGTATTGCAGGGAGGAAACAAACCAGCAACAGTATTTAATTTTCGGCGGATGTATAGCTAGCTTATGTGGAGAATGGATAACATACCGGAAAGGGTAAAAAGAGGGGAGGAGATTGGGCAGTGGATAGGATGCAGCGGTCTTAGGTCGTATTGAAAGGATATTCAGTACTACTACGACTACTTTTACTACAGCCAATTCGAAAAAGTTAGTGAAAATTTTATTTTTGAATATCTAGCTAGCATTGAATTTAACGAGATATCCATAAACATAGGTTTTAAATAACAGATCTATAGGGTGGTTTTGTTTTACGATCGTTAAAGGTCTTAAATAAAGTGTATGTGTAACTCACCCGAAGGCATGTCGTGCGGGTGCGGCAAGATGCGCGCGCCGGCTCCCATCTTGTGCCCGAAGCGCGGCGCGTGCTGCGCGCGCGGCTCGCCGATAGCCACCATCGCCCGCAGCATTAGTGGCAACTGACCGACCTCCCCCACAACTTCTTGTTCAACCTACAATTTTTTTTAATTGAGTAAATATTTTAGGAGATTAGTCGCGATCGGATCATGTCCACACAATACTCACGTCTGCATCGAGTCTAAAGTAAGGCGCGCCATTCTCGTCACTGAAGCCGCCGAGCCCGGAGCCGCCGAAGTCCAACTCTCCGCCGCACTGAGCTGACAGCTAGAAAATGTAATTTAATTTAGTTAAATGTAATTTTTGCGAACTAGTTATCAAGTTTTTTTTATTGATTTCTGCAGCAAAGGCCTACGACCGATAAGTACTTTGCTCGAGACCACATAATTAAACATATCTGACCTGATGCGCAGGAGTGTGCAGGTTGTGCGGCAGCGGGGAGGCAGGACTCTCGCTCTTGACGGACGCGGAGGACGCGTGTCCCCTGCCCACCGGTGGCCCGCCTTCCTCTGACCGGGGCGAGGAACCGGCACCTCCGCCCCCAGACTCTGCTGAATCGTCACCGCGACTGCAACCTGTTGAGTGCAAAGGAACGTATAACGTGATCTAATGTTTAGAGCAAGTTAATAACCTGCAATTATATTATTGTGATCCAGGTTGATAACCTGTTAATAGTTTATAAGCTTAATACACTAGCGCTCAGCCCGTCTCTGCTTGGTTAGCACTAATTTTATATAGCTAGGAAAACATGCATGACATGTTAAGACAGCCTGAATGACACAATATTATTCAGAAATATTGTATCAATAAACAAGCTTACAACGCCATCTATCATCTGCCATCATCATTCATTCAGTTCTAGATGAGTAATAGTTATTTTTTTAAGACTCAAACGTTTTGAGTTGAACGCTCAATGAATGTCGAAATAGACTAGTACCTTTATGCTTCTTACTGGCGTAGAACTCAGCGCCGTGGACAGTCTTCACGTGCTTTCGCAGAGACGAGGGGTCCGTATACCGCTTGGTGCAGCCAGGCGCTTTGCACACGTATGGTTTCTGAAATATAGTTTTATTTGTTAAAAATTTAATATAAGTAAAAGAAACGTAGATATTTCTAGTATTAGTGGATGAATTATACTAAATAACTGATCTGTTACATTAGAACAAGAATCTGACAAAGTTTATTTCAATCCTGATATGTAAATGTTATCGTGAGTATACACTGCCGAAAACATTGACATAAGACATATTTTCGTCTCTTCTTCTTCTATTTTTTTAAAGAGAAAAATAGAGAGAAAGCTTGTATCGCGACACGATTTTAGGCCAGTGGAAAGCATCGGTTTTTATAACCGCTCAGTATGTTTTTAGTGTTTTATTTATTGCGATGCTCTCTCATTCAGTGGTTTTGTGATTTTACAAGATTAAATAATAATTGTTAGAGCTGGGTGTCAGTAATACGTTAATTAATAATTCATATTTCTAACTTTTCGGAGAACATAACAAAAATTGTTTTGTAATTCTCTAAAACAATTATTGCGACATTCCGATCAACGGGTCAACACATCCAGAGTATTTCCCCAGGGATTAATTATACATCCGATGTCGATAAAGTTAGACATTTTTTTTACTGTAATTGAGTATATTTTAAAACTATATCGGCATACCTCATTACTATGCGTCCTGTTCTGATGCTTAGCTCTGTCGCTGGCGTTGGAGAAGGCTTTCGCGCAGCCGGGGTACTCGCAGGTGTAAGGCTTTTCGCCGGTGTGACTGCGGAGATGGGTCTTCAAATTCTCCAACCGTGAATACGCCTTACAGCAACCCTCGAACTGAAAGTAAATGTTTTATTATTATACAACTTTACTTTTTGATTGTGTTGCATTTTTTTAATGGATTAGAGACATAATATCCCCGGCCCTCTTCCCCTATAATAGCAAGAGGTTGCTATTTTACTCCCAGCCGCAGACTTGCAACGCATTTGAAACTCTTCTGATTGTTGCAGAGGGTAATGATTGCGAAGTCACTTATCAGGTAAACCATTTGCCTCCTACCGTACACAAGGAAAGACAAAAAGGTCGACAAAGAAAGAAAAAAGACTTCGAAATTTCTCCTTTCCTTTCCTGAGTCATTTATATAGTGCTATTAGTACATTATATTTATAAGATTCGTTGCAGGATCACTTCACCCCTACCTCCTCACCTCATCTCTTAAAGATGGACTGTTATATGGACCTAGAAATAGAGCAAGTAAAGTTCGCTAGCTAGTTAAATACAACGTATTTTTGTAGAACTTTAATACTTACTGTACACTTATGAGGCTTTTCGCCAGTATGCCTTCTCATATGCACGACCAGCATATACTGAGCCTTGAACGGTTTCTCATCCCTAGAGCAGCCCACCCAGCGGCACACGAAAGCCTTCTTGCTGGCGTGGATGTGGTCCGTGTTTATGTGTTTCACCAAGTCGTCTTGCGTGGGGAACTCTAATTTGCAATCCACCTGGAAGAAATATTGAAGTTTTATATTTTAAGCGTTGCTTAAAACTGCTGTCAAAATAATGCAAGAGCCAAACAATATCAGTAGATGTGGTGGGTGTGCCGGCTCGATCGGAAACGTACCACGACGTTATAGAAACTAACGCGCTTTAATTGGCTTGGTGTGTATGTATGTTTGTTTGTTTGTAAGTATTAGAATCTTTGAAAGTGATTTTAAAACTTATCGAAACGCCGAGTTAATTAGAAACGTTGCCCAATTTTAGTAATTTGTCCTATTATCTTTACGAAGATCTTCAGAATTTGAGATTTTTTAAAGATCGAGTATAACGCCATCTAGGTGTTAAAATTAAAATGGATGTATGAAATGGAACTTTTCGTGTTTTTTTACAAAACTTTTAAGTTTACTTTACTTACTACTACTACTACTACTTATCTTTAAACTATTAATTATTACGCTTCGCTTAACGATTCCATTACACAGGCCCCATCTTTCTAATTTTTGTTTCTCTTCTATCCCGACTACTCTCGCTTTTCTATAAAAACGCTGTCAATGCATTTTATTGTGGCGGGTGCTAGCAACAATGAGGCTTGCTAATATTTTATGACAATATCTACTTACTACTCGATGACGTAATGCTTAGCTTGCTTTGCATATTTAAATTGTGCTTCTTAGAGCGATCGAGTTTCATTGACGTCGTTCTACATGTTACTTGTTTCAGATTTCATATGGTCAGAACGGAATACTAATTATTAACTTAAGACGGGTTGTATGTTGATTTAATTAAAGTATCTACTTTAAAATAATTAGCTCTACTACAACTGCAGTAGTCATTAAATTATACACCTTCTAGTTTGTCAGCCAGACCGAGGGTGTGCGGTGCGATAAGCTGTTCCCACCGACCGTCTATCCCACCCCCAACATCACTCGCCCCACCAATAGCCATACATATTGTTTGTTATTATACCTTACAAAACTATTAAAGTTCTAGACTTCAAGGCTTTAGAATTCGACTTTATATTTGCATAATGATTTAAAAAATCACTAGAGTTCAAATTCTTTATATTATATTTTAAACACCACAGGATTATTTCATGGGTGCATCAATTTAAGATGTATAGCAAAACGTTCCCGTTGTTCCTTTGCCCTGTTTTCCAATAACACATATATTAGACTGTCGACTTACCCAGTGACAATTGGTCTCGATGAAGTCCCCGGGCTCGTCCTTGGAGTCGAGTCCGTCGTGCACGGTGCTCTCCGCGGCGGCCGACAGCGGCTTGTTGCTGTGCATGTTGTCACGATGGCACATCAAACTCTGCGGTGATTTCCTTTGATTTAGTGCCGTTGATGCGCTGTTGGGGCAAATAACAATACTTCGCTTATTTTACAATCATACAGGCTCGCTTGACAAAAATTACTAATTGATTCAACAATTTGAAATCCATGTATACTTAGTTTTATTCATTTGGCAGAACATAAATATTTAAAAATTAATATAGATATAAAACAACAAACTATAACTGTGGTCAGAAAAATGGTCACACCAGAAGCAGCTGCTTTTGCACTGTGGCTGCTCGATCGGCGACATACAGTGAATACCTCATAAAATACCGATGTAATAAATAATAAAATACTTCTGAGTGAGCTGAGCTGCAGCTGACTCCATCCCCATCCTATTTCTTTATATTCTCCTTTTGACTTGTCTACTCTCGTCTTTCGCACAAAAATGTTGGGATGCTCGTCTCATAAAATGTATAGATTTTCCAAACTATTCCCCTGGTCTCACCTATCAGCTTCCATGACGCTGGTGATTTCGGGCTGCTGGTGCGGCTGCTGCATGTGCTGTGACGCCGCCCCGTCCAGACCGAGGCCCTGCCTGACGTCCACCGGCCCGCCCAATAAGAGTTGCGTCGGAGATGATATATGAGATCTGTAAAACAAATGTGACGTCAAAAGAAACTTAAATAAATACTATAAAAGAACACATACCAATTAACATCAAAAGGTGAACTTAAAATAAAAGACATTATGATGTACTTGTCATTGCTTTATATGACTAATGAAGAAATTTATTGACTCATACATAAATAGACAGACCAAACTACTGGGCTTAGTCTTGAAGTTTTCTGTAATTACGAAAGAGACCACTAAATATGTTTTTTTAATACATCCTCTAAACTAGGGGATGAAAGTTTGTATGGCTTGACAAATTATCGGTTAAATTACGAGGATTGAAACTGCCGGATTCAGCTTGGAGATGGAAGAACAGCTATTAGCAATTATTTCAGGGGTCTCAATACTCCGAAGCTGACTGAACTACCAAGCGTTCAATCTGATCTCAAGTTACGTGTGTGGGTATCTTACCTGTGTATCCCAGCTACAAGGTGGGCATGAGCCGCATGGTGAGCGGCCGCAGCTGCTGCCTGCTGGTGCGCAGGGTCCAGCAAAACGCCGCCAGCGAGCACCCCGCTGCCCCCCACCACGCCGCCCCGGGCTAACAACTGCTGAGCCAGCGACGCGTGGGAAAGGGACAAAGCTGGTGATATCCCACCTAGAACAAACATTTTAAAGAATTATGTTGTCTCATGATGAGGATAGTCAACCAATCACTCTGGCAATGGTGCAGCCGACGACAACTTATCGTTTATTAGAAAACAAACTAATCTGACTAAGGTGGAGAAGACCTTATTTTACTGCTTACTTTAAAGTGTGAAAAATAAAAGTTATAATAAGTAATAACACACTACTGTGTTAAAGTATTTCTAAAAGACCTATAACTAAAATTACAGTGAAAATAAGATAAAAGACGAAGCAAATAATGAAAATAGAACATGCACTTTAATCTTATAAGCAAGAAATGAAGAAGTAAAAAGTATAGGCTGTAATTTACCGAAAGATTTAATCCAATCCTCACCAGCACTAAGGTGACCATAGCTGCCAGTGGAGGCTGCGGATGGCGCCCTCACTGCTAAACTGGCAGGGGATGCACGGATGACCGCAGCAAGGTCCAGGGATTCTGCAGAATAAGGACTCCAGGATACAGCACGTTTGCGGTTCGCTGATGCACTTATTGCACCCCCTGATAACCTTAATCTTGTAGGTGAAGCTATTCTTGAGCCTGTAACATTGACGTCATTTGGAAACGTTACATTGAATGATTTCATTACATAAAAATAAATACACACAGGTGGTCGTGTGGCAAAACTTAAATATTTTTGAACGGAGTTCTAAATCGCACGTTATTCCTATGTTTGCGGGCTGAGGGACTAGACCGAAAAAAGTGTAACTATGAAAAACGCCACTGAAAACCGACATCTTTTTGCAGTGATTTTTAAAGCACGTCTCGATCACGTAGGGAAATAAAACTTTATTCGATCGATTCAGCTTGCCGGCAATTTTGGGAATATGCAAAAATATTTATAATTATTAACGTTTAAATATCCTGTTTTATTTAATCATTACTTATTAAAACAAAAAAATAAATAAAGCGAAAGGAACTCCGTTCCGACCGATGTCCATAAAACACCTCTCTCTTTTTTATATTCAATAATGTGTCCTACCTTCTAAGCTTAACTGAAAATCTTGACTGGCGAGCGTACTGCCAGCGTGTAGTTCAGGATGCAAACTTCTGGCCGCACTTAAATATTCTAAGCCTGCAACGCCAAAAACAATGATTCATAAATAATAACGACTCGACTAAAAGATTATCAGTGTTATTAATCTACTTGGTCCATATCTATATGCAGTAGCATGACCTTCGGCTGTAGTAGGTAACATACTGCTTACATAGACTCCTGTTTACGGCTGATATACGTATATCCGTTGAATGATTCGGCTCAACGCCTGTCTTCTGTGAGGTCTTGGTATTTCACCGGTCGAGCCGGCCCATTCGTGCAACAGATGTTGTTGTTGCAGACTCTACCACTTTTAAAGAACCTTTTACCTCTCCCCCTTCCTTTCGTTCTTTATTAGGAAAAGACGGCAAACGGAACAGGATTTGATGAGCCAGGGTGTGGATAAACTCTGATAGTCCAATAACCAGTGGAAAAGTAGGGAGCTGGTAGCAGTTTTCTGATAAATCCGGTAAAATTTTATATATTAATAATTATTTAGCGATATGCTTTCAAGATTACTGAAATAAAAAAAGGATTTATATTTAACAGTGAAGATTTCCATGCCGATAGAGAACTTAATCTAAAAGTAACTGTAACTTAAAATCAAACTTCACTAATTTCGCATATATAATTAAAATAGTTTTTGGCTAAAGCCACTACACACTTCTTACGACCCGAACCTTTAAATCAGTGTTTTATAGCGATCGTAAAGTCGACACAATCTATTTAGAATTTAATAAGTCTGCTACAATGGAATTCAGCGCATATTTATAAGGCAACCAATCAAGCCGGGTTAGTCATACTGGACAGTAATAACTGCAAATTGAGATGTCAACGCGCTAGGAGTAGTTTGAATATAAACTGCCTACTTAACGCTGTCGGTGATTAATAAATATGTACATAGAGCAGGTTTTTTACGAGAGTTTTGTATCCACTTAGTAAAGCGCTACCAAATATAACAATAGAAATGAGGGCTCTGTGTCAATCAAGATAATGATTTATGTGATGATATATGGGCACCTCCAGGAGAAGACTGAACAGGCACTTGCTTAACTAGTGCGCACCATCTGTTTAATAATTATAAAAAGATTGTTTAATATTAAACTATTAATATAGTACATAAATTATTTTTTCAAACATGAAGTGACCACAACGAGTAAGAAATGTTTTTTTCTTACCCTGTACTTTCATTTTTGGACTGACAATACAAATATTAGGTTAAAAATTGGAAACTTACTAGAAATTTGCGCGATTTTTTTCGCTTTTTTTAGTTTTGATTTCGGTGAATACAAACTGCTACTTACTTTTGACAACCCTAGATGAGGTTAATTTGGCGTCATAATGTGGCGATGCATATTTCCCGTATAATGTCGTGATCACTATATAGCTGGTTTTTATTGCTCGTTTTATTGGTTGCAGTTGGTCGTAAATATGTTTGTTGGCAAAATAATAAGCGGCGCTTTTGTGAACTTTATTTTACGTTTAGTTCGATAAACGGTCTCTTGATAAGTTTAATAGGCTAACAAAACTCGATATTTATAGCTCCACCCTAGTACAGGTTTATGTCATTTTTTTTAAATTAAAAAACAAAATATTGCTTGATTGAACTTGTGTAAAAGGGTGTGTATTTGAAACATTTCGATATTGGTAATTAATTTTGATAAATTTAACGAATCGTTTGCTACAAAAATAGTGTTAGTATTGCAAGTATGAAACTAACTAAAAAAATAGCGTAATTGTAATAACAACACTAAAAACTATACTATAAAATGTCATTACCTCTTACTTTGCGTGATGTGTAAATAAGTTTTGATAAAAAAGCATTTTTCTACTATTTCACGCCTGAACTTACAAACCAATATGTACTAATCTTTGAACTTTCAGTTTTGAGAATTATTAATTATTAATTTCGTAATCGACGTTATAGTGTAGGTACTTGTATTAATGTATTGTTATTAATAATTTTTTCTAATAATCTAAACGCAGAAAAACTTCAAAAAACCGACTTCAATTCGCGAAAATCCTGAATGATTATAGAAGCACATATTGGATCCGGATAAAATTTAAATGGGACCAATCTAGTTACAAGAACTATCGATTGCAAAAAATATTTTTCAAATTCGATACATAAATGTCTAAATTCAAACATCAAAATTTGATAACCTCTCCTTTTTTAACTTGCAAAATGAAATACTATATTTTAACTTTGATCAATGTTCTGAAGTTTAAATCATTAGATATAATATTAAATTATTATTACGAGTTATTAATAATATTCTTGATTAATTCTCGTAAACATCGACTTGTGTAAATCAATTGCTAAGTGTGATCATAAAATTATTGACTAAATGATTTATAGACATTTAGTATATGTTAATCAAATATTAATTTATGTGTTAATGATTTATGCACAGATATTTAATTTAATGTGTATATAGAGAAACGTTACTAGGAAAATAAATAAGATGAACATACGAACGCCTGTATTCCCGAGGGTTGACGGGAATCAGCCCACTGAAGCCTCGCCAATCTACTAGAGATTGTCAAAATATTTTGAAGCGAAGCATTTTGAATTCACTCTGAAATCCCTGGTTTTGGAGAACATTCAAAGATAATAAAAATAGAAGATATTGATATGTTACGATCGATAGCAGAAGCGCCAACATGGGGAAGTGCCGGAAGAAGAATACAACAGTAGACAAAAGAACAATAAAGTAAAATTATGAACGGAATAGAACCGACAATAGTTCCAATATAATATGCTCCCATAACAACGAAGTTGGTTATATTAACAGTTATCAATATCCGTGTTAAAAACCTTTATTTTATTTAGTGCTAAGCAAAAGGTATTCAACAGTAAGGCCGGTTTAACGGTCGGGGAGAATGTGGTTAATAACCTAACGTAGTTATTTAGTTATTAATCAAAGATAATCAGCGGGACGCCTCGTCGAGATTGTGTCATGGCGGCCACGAATCTCCATAACAATTATACGCCCATTCCTTTGAAAACAAACACGTTTTTAAGGCAAAAAAAGATACCATAAAGCAAAAACAAAACGCCTCGATTTGGTGATCACGCTGCGGCGATCTGGCGGGCTATTTGGACGCAAATAATGGGTTGATGCGAGAGGCGTCAGGGACCACCAATTTGGTGAGCGCCCACAACGAGATGGGTTTCTCGAAAAATCACGAAATTAACGCATGTGGTCCCCTTTTGACGCACCGCCAGGCGACTTCCAAAATTTTTATGTCTTCATCGCAATGTGTGAGAACGGACCGAGACATCGATGTACGAATCGATAAAGGAAAAAAACGAATCATCGATCGAGAGCAATAAGTTGATCCGTTTCGAATTCCGTTTGCGTCTGCATTGGTCACCCGACTGTGCGACATTCGTGCAACCGATCGCAAAAAGCGCACCCGAAATTCCGCTTTATCGTATTTTTATCGGATAGTTCAAATAGCGGGCGGTGGGTCGGAGCGATTGAGTCGGTTTTGGCTTATCGACATTTCAATACGCATCGCTTAGTTCTCGAGTGATGTATTAATTTTTATCGATATCGATTGGGCGTAAAATTTGTAACCGGGTGGACGACATATAGCGGTCTGCGGTCAGTTTGAGCGTTAAAATATGAATTTCAAAGCTTTGTTAGGCGGCCCCTTTCGGCCGCGGTGTGCGCAGTGACTTCGTAACGGCGTATACTAATGAGACCGGCTGTAAATTATGAGTTTGCTTGTTGTACGAACGTGCGGCGAGATGAAGGCGAGACGACGTGAATTTGTAATGTCGGCGATCCTTCCTTTTTTAAATATCAACAGACGAAAAAACAAATTATAGACATTCAATGTATTTATTTATACTGTAATCTTTTAAGGTCGTTCGCTTATGAATTAATTTATGAAGCGTTTAATATAATAAGTAACCACTCATAAAACCTCGACGCCGCAAGCTGGTTTTCCCCAAATAGATTTCTAAGGTCCATTACATATGACTTATATGTACATAGATATATGTAAATGTTATCTTCAGCGATTCTCACCCTTATATTTTAACTACTAATTTAATGTTCAACCAGTAAGCTAAGCCTGTTAAGTAAGCATACGTATGAAGGCTGTATTTGATATTTAAGGAAACCTTTACTTCAGTCCTGACGCGTAGAATTTAGTGAAAAGTAGTAATACTTAATTTATAAAAAAGCCACGGTATATGGCTATAAGTATAATTATATCTGCATGAAATAATTTTCGACAATATTAGCATTTTTCAGAAGTCGTGAAAGCCGACCGATCATTAAAACATCAAGCCCAATAAAACGATTAGTGGGAAGGTTCGTTTAGATACTGCAAAAAAGAGCCGCGTCCGCTAACAAGGTTTTTTATTCTGTAATCAAGCATTATAGCAGGTAGCCGGGGTGCTATGTAAAACAGCTATAATTCTGACGCTTCTCGGAAAATTATAAAAAGGACGTTCGGCTTGGAAGGGATGATTGATGTCTTGACTTAAAGCTTTAGTAAAAAAAAGAGCGAGTATCAATTTGCCTTGATTTATTTACTCTTCAAATTGGATTTAAATTAAGAAAATCGGTACCAATTCTTTAAAAAAACTTAAAAAATAAACATTAAAAGCAAATAACAAAAAATCTTATTTTTGTCTGGGATTAGTTTATCCACTGTTCGCAAAATAACAAGTACTTTTATCGCTACATTACAAGATCGGCAGTAAGTAAATGCTCAAACAACAAATTTCAAAACCAAAAATCTGTTATTCAGAAAGTGGTAGAGTCCGCAACAACAACATCTGTGGCAAGAATTGTCCGGCTCGACCGGTGAAATACCACGGCCTCACAGAAGACAGGTGAGAATTGAGTATTCTCAGTTTCGTCTAATGAGTGAGGTGCTGGAGGCCTAATTCTGGTCCTGTTCCCCTTCCCATCCTTTGATAATAAGGTAAGGATGGGAAGGGGAAGAGGATTTGACGGTGGAGGGCGTGAATAGGAAAAGGATATAACCATTTTCTGTTAATCCTTTCCTCTGTCCATTAAAGGTGGGCAACGCATCTGCAACTCTTGTTCCGGATGCTTATGAGTAGCGGTCACTTGTTATCAGGTGAGCCGCGTGCATCAGCTAATTCCAATCTCATTCAAATTACTAGCATTTAATATAAAACAAATATAATTATAAATGACTAGCTGTTGTCGGCGGCTTCCTTCGCCTTCCTTTCTCATTTTCCTAGGTTTTTTGATTATTTCTCCTATTTTGTCCTAGTACTTAAAGAAATTTTGAAATTGGTCCAGTAGTTTTTTCGTTACAAACGTACAAAAATACATATTTCCACTTTATAATATTATACAGCTTAGAAGAAAATATATAAGTAAATAAAATAGTAGAATTAAGGAAGTCGATAGTAAAAAAATATAACAGATGTAAGTCAGCCGTCAGTGAGTCATTACCAAATATACGAAAGTCAATAAAAATCCTTATAAAAACAATAATCAACATAAAAAATATAAAAAGGGCGTGTAAAAATAAATGGCATGTTTGTGCGCGACTGTAATTACATTCAAAATAACTCAATTGAAACATATAAACGCGAATGATATCGCATAATGTAACGCTTGCAGCATCGTAACTCGTTATTATAATGTCCAAAGCGTAATTATACCTCAACTGGTGTAGGCTGGTCTGTTCCCGCAACTTACATACTAGTGTCTCGTGTCCTTTTCCCCCTTTGGAAATAATCAGAGATGATTTAATCACATAACTGTTTAAATGACTTCATTTAAAGCCTTAGTGTACTTTATAAAATGTTAGAACACTTAAAATATATGTTCTTTGTGTCAATGAAAAAGAGGCTGTTCTCTTCTTCTTCCTTTACTAACTTAAACTAATTACTCTAAGGTTTTTCAGAAATGAAAATATCTTTAGTTAGCATTACCCATTATTTAAGGAATTCAACAAATCTTTAAAACAATATTGAGACATTGAAATGTGTTCAGTCGCCGATTTCTACCGTAGCACAGTGCTCTAGATTGGTAATTTTAATTATTCAATTGATTCTAACGCATATCGACAATTATATTTCTACGCTAATAAGGTCCTGTTGACAATGTTTTTTTGTTTTAAAACAAGTTCACCGAATTGAAATATTATTGTGCATTGAAAGCTTTCTCATTGATAGCTTTATAAAGTGAAGCTTTTCGTAGCGTATAGGTTGTTGTTATGTTTATAATGGATATTAGCATTTGTTTCTACACTTGTAGGCGTCATGGCTTTGTCAAGTTGATGCCACTCTTCTATTTTAGTGCCACTCGTTATATTATATATATATACAACAAATGTCTCGTATATATATAATACAGGTGACAGGACCAGTAAACATTAAAAGACATCACAGTTTAATGCATATACATACACGTTGCAGAAGAAAACTAGAACTTTATACAAAGGACAGTAATAATAGTAAGAAATCCAAAACCGAGCAAGCTGCGCCCATATTGCCTGCCCTTCCGGTCCCTTTCCCACTAATTACTTGTTAAGGGCCCGCGGTTTAATTACCTCATGGCCTGAGATTAAGAATAGACAAGCGTTTGTTTTTAAGTGTCTATTTACTTAATTGCCTCGTTATTTGTCAGTTAAGTGGTTCAAAGTAAGACCAAGTAACCTACAAGTCGGTTTTATTTATTTTTCAAGTTAAAACTTCTGTTAACAGCTAACTTTTATAATAGATGACGTTAATACGGTAAAAAACTGGTACAATGTATCTTGTAGTGCTCTCTTCACTTTAAAAAGAACGCTTTAAATTTCGATACCACAATTAATTCAAAAAAACTAATGTTGTTTGCTGGAGAAGTTTAATAATTAACCAAAGACTTTGATAGATGAAAACTCATTGAGTCAATCCTACTGAGATCCCAATTCGTCAAAGACCTCGCCACGTTTGTTCGTTTGACTTTAGTCAAACGCCACAGTGCGTTAATACATAAAGATATTTCATATTAAACAGTTTATATACCCCCGATGTAAGGGAAAGCTTATTGTTGTAGTGGAAGCGAGTTTCGCTGGTATACTGTGCTGTTATGGCAATTGAAGCATGAATATTATTCTCGGACATGCGGGTCCCAGACAATGTATCCCGTTCACCACAAAGCACGTGGCTAATAAAAAGAATTTTAAAATGTTTTTATATTTTTTTACCTTATTTCATACTGGCTGGAAACGAAATTTACTCTTGCAAAGAGTTTATATGCCCGGAGAGACATTGTTTCGTACACTAATTCATTGTCTTCTTAAATAAATCGGACTCACCGGTGCCCATAAATAACAGAGTAAGCTAAGATTTATACTTACTGACTTAATGAGAGACAGGCATTATGTCTGCTCGCGAGTTTATGTCTCAGTTTGTGGTTTGAAAACACTTTGACGTTGCTTTCGTGCGAGAACTAATTATGATTTTAGTATATTAATTGGTTAAATAAACGTATGGTACAGGAGTGTTGTTATTATAGAGTACGCATGGACTCACAAACTCAGACATTTCATTAGCTCTAACGTGGTGGCCCTGACGGAATTATCTTAATTGAAGTGTCGATTATCTTTCCACAAGTAGGGTTTTCAACTTTCCCAGGAATGTTAGGGATTAAGTAAATAATTTTCGACCTTTCAACCTCTTAAAGCTTAATAATTTTTCAATACATATATCAGTAAATCTAAAATTATTGACTGATTGAAAACCTTTAAGGTTTTTTCTTTCCATTCATGTCTCTAAAGCTTCTTAATACAAAGCCTTAAATTAATTTTTTGTGTCATTTTTATGTTTAAGAATGGCACAAAAATTTAAATCTATGTAAATATTAAATCAGAGAGTGTCGCTTAAATAATACATCTTTGTTTACACTAAATAATTGAACTATTTTGCGTTCATCTTCAAATATTGCTAGTCTACCGATAATGAACTAACTACACTTGTGTCAAAGCAACAAAGAGCGTACAGCTGAAGCCGACGAAGAATTTTTTTTTAAACAGATGTTAGAAAATCGTTATAATGGTGACAATGCGTCCTAAGATCATATATTTAACATTTGTGGCATTCGTATGTTACCATACCGTCACCACATGTCGTAGATTTTGGTTTTCGCATAAAAAAAACGTGTTAAGTTGTTAATTGGCTTTCTCGGAAGCGAACGGAACGAGGATTCGACGCCGACTTTATGATGTATGTTTCCCTCAACACGAAGATTTGTTAACAAACATGTCGAAGGAGCATAATTAAATTGCCTCACAAAAAATTTAAGAAGGTCCAATTAAAAAGTGTCTATGTCTTAATAATTCAGTGTTACGGTCTGCCACGTACCAAGTTAAAAAGTAATTAAATGCTTTCAGTTCTACGAACCAGCTCAATGGTCGAAATGTCTGACGTTCACCTTGTAGTCTAAGGTTCAATTCCCATAAAAAAACATATATTATTCCTTTGAATGTTATCAAGACGATGACGGTAGATGTTATTGTTTTGCATATTTTTGTAGATACGTAGACACGTCGTATTCTAATCTAATCTTTGTTTATTAATATATATTGCGTCAACAAATTATCAAAATAAGTTACCAGTGTCAGTTTTTCCGTCTCATTTTTACGTAGTAGTAGGAGTACCTTCAAAACTAGATTCAATCGATTCCATTAAAAATCTCACATTAAAATCTAATGGGATAGTGCTCTAGCATTCTCTCATTAAAACAAAACACAAAACATTTCAACAAAGTAGTCAGTATTCGAGCAGAATAAAAATGTAAGTGACACGGTGTACGTAATTGCATAAAAATACTGTAAAAAAACAAAGCTGGTAAGAATTAGGCGAAACGAATTAGATACAAAAGGCAATTTATTTAAGATGATGCCAATAGAGCCTTGTTACTACAAACGTAGAATTGTATTAAAAAATACTGTAGGTATTATGGTCGACGACCCGACACGAATTGTCTAAAATAAAAATACCAAACTCAACAACGTCTTAATAGACGCCGGTTGAAATCGATTTTAACGCGATGCTCGTAACCTAATCGAGTTATTTGAATTTTTAAGCAAAATTCCCAATCAGCTAGGAATGGACCCTATAACGATTATTAGAGCTCGACACATGAAGCAATTATGTTCTCTATGCGAGCCGGGATCGAAAAACTGGAAATAAAGATTCTGGGAACAATTACGTGCGCGTGTCGTGGGCGTTACCGTATGGTTTAAGTTGTAGGAGAAGCGATTAATAATCGAAATTAGTATGAGGCGCCCCAGAGAAGAAGCTTTGGAGTGCTGAATATACCAATTACTTTAAATTTTAAACATGTATGTATGCATACAACATAATATACTATATTATGTGGCAATTTTTTTTATCAAGTGAAGAGTGCTTCGATATTTTTTTTTCTAATTTACCTTTGAGCCCCTTATCTTATTATAAAGAAATGAATTCAATAAAATTGAATACAAGAACACTAAATGAAAAAAGTTTGTCGAAACTGTACCAAATTCATATAAGCATTTTACTGACGCATGTTGTCCACGCTAACCTATAAGATTTTCCTCTACCAAATATCGTCTTAATATATAAAATAACTGACTGACAAACTGTGTGTACTATTGTGCTTTACTATGATGTAAGAATGTATTCGATAAACAGTCAATAGAAAAATTAAAGCCGCTATCGCTTCTGCGCGGCACCACTAACTTAAACCTACACCAATGAGACGGAACCCGTTCCGAGATGTCTCAATCTCGCCGCGGACCGGATCAATCGCCGCCGACTCACGGGTTTTTTCATCCATCACGATCGAACAGGTTCCCCGATTGGAGAAATTGTTGAGGGCCATCATTCAATACATTATATACATAGCTATTGTCTTACCTTCTTACTTCGCCGCATTTTTAGCTACAAATATGCTTCTATTGTTTTTATTCATGTTTATTTTGTACGCGTCTTTAATCAGGATTTACTTTGAGACTTTTGGGCTGGCTGGAGTGATCCATGTCCCGCCTACACGCAAAATACGCGCTAGTCGTGGAGTTGCGGTAAAGTAGCCCCCTAATAGTGATAAAATGTGTCTTAAAGTAGTAACTTTAAGACACATTTTATCACTTCGACTCTTAGAAGTGATATATGTCTCCTCATAGTAAATCATCAAAAATTCCACTAACAGCCTACATACATATGTATGTATCCATAAAAACTGTAACCCGATAACGACAAATAAAGTGTAATATTCTGTTTACGAAGATATAGGACAAATATCAAATGCTCAACATTGTGCGTATTTATTAAAAATTGTGATTCATTTAGTCCTTACTTATTTATTTAAAAGATGCATTAACTTTAACTTCGATCCTCTTGGTTGAATACGCCCTCTGTTCATACATATCTGTAGAAGCACCACTCTAGTGGATTAGATTGATTTAATTGGAACTTAAAGCTTCGCAAATGCAGCATTCCGACTTCATTTTTATTTTTCTTTATCCTGTACCGGAATGCCGTTTAAAACAAGAACTAAAACCTGTAACGAAACGAATTTCCGTTCTACGATCTAATGAAGGTTTTCAGATATAAAAACCTAATTACACAAAATTGCCAAACCTCCCTCAGCGATTCGATTCCAACAATGTTCGAAATATAAAAATCGGACCAAACCATAAAACTAAAGAAGCACCAAACAAAGCGAGAGTAACAGATATAAATGGGTACCATTACGCTAACACAAAGGTATCGAAAGGAGAAATTATCGCTTTTAAAAAGAGCATTGGAGTTATTTATTAAAATGTTTTCAGTCAGCGTTCACAGCGGGCAGAGCGATCTGCCGTGGACACGGTCAATCATGTTAGGAACGGGTCTCGGATCTGTCGGAGTCGACTCGACAGTGGAAATAAAGTAGTTGCCGATGCTTGAGAAATAGATCGCCTATAAATCTGTAGCGTTTAGCTTCTTAAGACATTTTCAATGTTGGTTGTTTTAGTAGTTCAATTAATTTAGATAAACTCATTAAAATAGTGAGTTATATGTTAGTAATGTGTTATATATTAGTCATACGTTATATATACATCGCCAGATACCTTCATTGAGATACGCTGTGGTTCGCTTAAATAGAAAGATTACAGGATACATGTTCGCTTCATTAAGTTCCATGTCAGAACACATCCTAGGTAAAGTAAAATTATGTCGACCATATTGGTGATTTAAAAAGGGGAATATTAGCCCGCATATGTGCATAATCTATGTGTACATTGTTTGTTATTTGCGGGTGAGGTGTTACAGGTGTTACACGCAGATAGAGGTTTAAAAAAAAACAGTAATTGCGTGAAAAATTTAAGTTTCATTTAAACATTGCTCACAGTGGTAGAGTCCGCAAAGGCAACATCTGTTACAAGAATGGGCCGGCTCGACCGGTGAAATACCACGACCTCACAGAAAACAGGCGTGAAGTAGAAATACTCTGATTTCGTCTGACTAGTTAGGTGCCTGAGGCCTAATTTCATTCCTCTTTCCCTTCCACCCGTTTCTTATAAGAATAAGATGGCAAAGGGAAGAGGATGGGACGGGGAGAGGGTTGACGGGGGGAGGGAAGTATTATTTTTCCCATCCTCTGTCCATTATAGGCAGGCAACGCATCTGCAACATATTTGCATGTTGCTATGGGTAGCGCTCACTTAACAGCACGTGACCCGCTTGCTTACCCGTTTACCACCGTCTTCCATTAAAATAATGTCTGAGATATCGTCCTCCTGTATTTTTCACGGGTATGTATGAATGTATGTATGTCCGTTCCATTGTCACCTTCTGTAGCTTAAACGGCTTGACCGATTTTACACAGGGAGGTGTCATTTGTTTTGTATTCTTCCTAGAAATTATCTGCTTGTTACAGTTAAACTATTTACCGATTTAAAATATATATGATTACTGGTTATATAAACGTATAAACACGCCAATGATTTTGTGCTTTGATCATTATATATTCTTAGAATATCTTTTGTAAGACGTGTAAAGGGACCGTAAGACGTTTGTTCCTGATTGAGATTGTTTGATGTCTCAATTTTGATCAAACTTTTGTTTAAATTAATAAAAGTAATTAATGACAGCAAGAAATTATATTCGTAACAAATGCGATGGAATTTAAAAGGAACTTAAATACAAATACACCAAAATTAATGCTCGTTTCTACCTAACCTCGAAAATAAAATAAAATAAAGAACCGTTCAATTAAAGGAGCCGAGATCAAAATTAAGCCTTCTTCGTTTAAAATGCATTAATCCGGTCACTTGTCATGCGCGGCCAGGGTACTGCGTCCCGCTCTAAAACCCGTTCCTCTGTACCTCTCGCTTTCTCCAAACAGATTAGGGTGCAGGATAAATTTATTCTGACAAGATATTTAGAAACCAGCCAGGGACCCATTCAAAGCAAATTACTGGAAAAAAATGACTGCATCATATCCTAGTGCCCAAAGTTGGGAATGTGTATGTGTGTTTCTTTATGTATTGAATCTGGGCTACATAATAATTCGAAGATGTTAAGTTTTACTACTTCCTAGCCAACCCGCCCCGGCTTTGCTCGTATGATTTATAATTTTATCCAGGAAAAACCAATAACCAAATCTTTTCTTGTTATAATATTTGTAGAGAAGGCTTATAATTGTATATGGCAAGAAATTGAAAATTCCGGCGACTTTCGGCAAGCTTTTTATCAAATATTTTCCAATTATAAGAAACACACATAAATTTTGTAAGGCTTATAGTCCGACTTAACATGCAATTTCTGACAACTCCAAATATCTAATTTCTAGTGTCTCTGTTTATCCAGGTTAAGTTAAAAGAATAAGACTGCTTTGTTTTAAACAATTTTATAATTCATCGATATTATTTTTACTCTTTTCGCCCCTTCACGCTGTTCATTTTTTTCTACTCAGAAGTAGGTAACATGAACTCTCAATCTCACACAGTTTATACGCTCGGTTAACCCGTTGGGCCTTAATTTACGATTATCGAGCGATGAAGACATACATATATCGATATATACGAATGCGTATTAATTTTTCGGTATATCGACTTTTACGATTCGATGCTTAACGATTTTATAATCTCACACTCGACGGGATACGTTATGACTTTGAATCGATTGAATACCGAATGCTCGGCTGATTGCAATTTTATATTTCACATTTTTACTGTCCTTTTTATCATTATCCAACGCGTTTGTAGAACGTTAAAAATAACTCGATTGTTATTGGCAGTTTTATTATTAACAATATTAAAAGCATCGATTCTTCAAAGAATAGGTATATGAAGTGATTAAATTTCATGAACAAATTATAAATTTTGCGTATGACAGAACGCGCAACGAATTATTTATTAATATCTTAAGTAAATTGTATGCAATTGCAAAGCTTATCCTTGTGGCTTTTGGCTCTTAGAGTAGTAATTACCGTGCTCTGGTCTCCTATTACGATTAAAAAGGAATTATAATTATGTTGAGGCTATGCGGGATGGGCGAATATATTGAATATAAAAGCGTCTGAATTTGTCTTGACAATCTCTCAGATTTTTATTTATTATTATCGTACTAAATAGCCAGAAAAAATACACAAACGGTAAGAAGAAGTGAAATGGTTTCTTTTGATTTCAAAGCGCTGGATGGATCTTTACACTACAAATGCACAGGATTTCTTTTTTAGGTTACTGCATCTTTGTTACAGACGCACCAAAACTTCTTGTCGTCTACTCCAATTGCGATTTACTATATGCTGTTACTTCAAATTTCGAATTTTTACGTTTATTTCTATCACGTTAAGGTAAATTTTCGTTCGAATGGCACGAGAAGGTTCCGCTATTTGTTTTAAGGGGGGTTTTTATCGCGGCACGTAGGCTTGATTTGAATAAAAATACAGTTTATATGTGTCGAAGAGGCTGGCGCGGCAGTGTTGGGTTACTGAGCCGGTCGGACGACTCGTTCGGCTCCCAATTTGCTCGGGCATTTCTGAGTAAGTTATTAAGTTTCGGCTTGTCACTTCGGTTGCGAAATTTTGCAGTCCGCTGCCGATGCCTTATACTTTGCATAATTAGCTCGATCAACTGTAACTCTAGCTTTTACTGCTGTCTTTAACATTAGCGACTCACCGACATGTCTTTATTACTATAGTAATTTAAGTAGCAATTTAAGAAATTATTTAAGTTCCTGCTTTATTAACACGACATCTTTATCGAAGATAAAAAACATGTATTTTTGTACTCGGAGTAGGCATCCGAGCCCATAAGAGGAAGATTGCCAAAAAGGAAACCGATTTTCGATTTCATTTTTGTTAGTCATCGAAGTTTCTAAAGCCATTGTACTTGAAAGATTAACGTCAACTTTTCCATGTTCAAGTTTAAAGTTTACCTTCAATACATTTACTCATTAGATAAGAAAAATAAAAAAAACTTTCATATTTAAGTTATATTGACGAAACAAGCGCTTTAAAAATATCGGTCAGCGGCACATGCGAAGCAAAATGAAGCGTATCTAAACAATGTTGGCGTATAAATGAAGATATAGGTCTGTAGTGTGCAGGCCGGTCGCCATCCGGTGCGCCGGTGCGCAGATCCAGTAGACGAAATCCGAGACAACGGGCTAAATAATAATTAAGGACAAGTGAAGAGTAAACACGTCACATCACACCAACGAGAGCGGTGTTATGCAACATGGCACTTGTAAGTAGGTAGCCTATACAGTAATCAGCAATTCCGCGGCAATATACTCGAATCAAACCGTAGGTTTCACAATCACACTAGTTACTGATATTTTGATGGTGTGACAATGACGCATTACGGACAAATAATTATGACAGTGGTTAGTAAAATTTCAAATCAACAATTGTGAAATAATTCTGAAACCATTGTGATTATGTTACCAAAATACAAAAATCGACCAATGGAAATGAGCGAAAGTTTGTAAGTATGGATGTATATGTATGGATCACTAATGTTAAATAAATCCCAATTAAAATACAGGAATGAAATATTTATAAAGAAAATAAGAATAAAAGACATGGATCTTCTTAAATGTCTATGGACATTTACCAATGCTTCGTTTATTTTATTCTTGCATGCTGTCCAGACTGTTGTGGTAACTTCTAATACTAAAGTTACACAGATAAAAACGTTTTTCGATTTTTAAATGAAGTCATCAAGACAAAGCTATTGACTCCGGAATAAAATTACGGACGAAGACAGGGCATTTATTTAATGATTTCAATCGAGGCCAGCCCGTCCATTCGGCGAGCCATCAAGCGTTTTTTGCACATTGTGTGCAATGCTTTGGAACATTTAATAGCTCGAGGAATTCGACAGAAGATACATTAAATACAGATTTAGGAATCGCAATCAGCGACGTTCCGCCATTTGTTTTGCAAATAGCATGAATATTCGTAAATAAAACATTTGACGATATTGTATGTAAGAAAACGTTCGTTACAACTGTATTATAGCTCATACGCTTCTAAGGTTTATTAGTTTTTTACAAACCTTCTAATGTTTAATGGCGACCATTGCCCAGTAATTTGTATTTATTATATATATATATATATACACACATACATATATATATATATACATATATATATATATATATATATATATATATATATAATACTACCTTACGACTCTTCCTGGAAAATATGCTAATAGAAGTTTCAAAAGAATGGACAGCGTATATATATGCATTAAAGGATGTATGGATGATACAAGATATTTAAGCAGCAACGTATATTGTAAGAAGTCTAGACCATAATAAATAGGACTCTTTCGCATAAAGCGGTCCACGTAAAAGAAGCACGGCTAATTGAGCGTTATCTATAGTCTGGTTCGCGGGCTGTTATCGGAGCTCCGTCGCCGACCGGTGTAAGCTGATACCGCGCTGCAATTTTTTCCTTCGCCGTAAACAGTTTCGTTTCGGTACGGGCATACCGGCGACCGTGAAGGGTTAAGTTTCTTGCGTGCCGCTGATGCCATTTTTATTCTTGTGGAAAAAGAACCATCAGTTCGCCAGACGATGTTGTTTTTATTGATTTGTTATTGCGAGAAAACTATGGCACTGACAACCCTCATTTTTTTCTGAATTGAGACTTGATTCAAACTTCATAATAGGGTTACCAAGGAATTGATGACAGCATCCTTCACATTATTACTTGTGAGATCTATTGGAGTTACAAGAGGCCCGCATAGACCAGTTAATTGACTACCAGTTACTTATCTGTTCAAAATGTCCAATTTCCATAACATTCGATTTCTAAAGGTCAATAGAAAACAATTTTTTGAATTTCGAAAACGCTCGAAATAACAACGTAATAGCAACACAACAAAACAAATTATTATAATCAACAAAATGAAGCTGGTTACGAGTACGTAGTTCACTAAATCGATGTTTTTTATAAAGGCGCCGCATAATAATGCTGAATTCATTACTACGGCCATTTAGTTATTTGATTAAAATCATTGTGATCCGTGAATATTACAAATAAACAGACCCCCTAAAGACATGTTGAAGGAAACATACAAGTCCACGTCGAATCGCTAATACGTACTGTAGGCGCTTTGGAAATATTCCACGTAAATTTTGTACCGGGGCCTATCGCACAAGCTTATGGCGGAATACAAGCGGCGGTAAGAAAAATACAAATTAAAAAAAACATTATTTAATTCGTGATAGAATAGTGACCCCGACAAGACGAGCCTTACAAATGAAAGCTCGCCTTGTCGTGGTCCCTACAGTGCCCTGGATTATCAAGTATAAAAATATAAAAACCCTTTGCCACCGTACGTCACTGGAATCATGCAACTGTGTAACTATCACTATTGTTATGAATTTGAAAAGAAAACGTCAAATTAATTTAATTTAATAAGATGTATGAATGTACATGTTCAAGAAGTAAAATGTATGAAAGTGAAAACAGAAAAAGGCTAAATACTGGAAAATACTTTAATATTATTTTGCAATACATCAATTTACAAAATTACTAACTAAACTTATCGAGCTTAAATAGTACAAACTCTATACATACTATCATCTTCATAAGACATATACAGATATAAACAATCGGATAAAACAAAAAGTCGAAGTATCCGTTACAACGGAATCTCACCTAAGTTACTGTAAAAGACATTTAATCGTAGAGTAAACGCTTGGGCGTATGAAAACCTTATGAAATTGCCGTCGCCTTGTCAAGAAAAAACCCGCGTTTATGTTATGTTTGCACCAACGCTCCAGTCATCAGTCCATTAATGTATCTGTTACGGTCTGAGCGATAGACGATATTAGTGAAGGCGTGTTAGCGATAAAGAGGAATAATTTTACATTCTGTAAGCTTTGTTTGTGTTCTTGCTAGACAAATATGTAAAGATATCGCCAGTACACTTGTTATAATGTTGGAAACAGCAATCAGCACATCCGATTTATGAATTTACGTCTTAAAATGGTCGGTAAAATTGATAAATCTTAAATCACCTACTTCCATACCATAAGTTATCAATAGGTATAAGTAATTAAAAATTACTACTTATGCTAATTTACATTTTGAAGAACCGGCTTATAGGTATACAGAGAGTGTTCCGTAGATATTTTTGCAGATATAAAAAGATTCCCTCTTTTAATGCTACTAACTTTAGAAAATTGATAAGATCGCCTGCCTTCCGTATAAAGTAACCCAGCTACATAAATAAGTAATTAGGTTATAGCTTTTGTATCTTACTAATTTGTTGTCCAGCTGCTCATGTGTTATTCAATGAATGGCCCTTTTTATTTTACATCGATTAAGTAGCTATTAGGTCGCGTGGTAACGTCTTAATAGCAAGGTCGAAATCTCAACCCCTTCGTTACCACAGCGTATGCCAATTTTAACCCGTGACTTAAACACGTCCTGTCCTTTAATAGGCACTTCTAGGTATCATTCATCAGTTGACATACTTGATCGATTTGCTCTGTTGTCTCAACTACGTAAGGTCGATTTTCGTCTGGGCGATATAGAGAAATGAATGGTGGCAGTCGTGAGTTCAAATCCTAATTAACACCTCAGTGTATAGATAAATTGCATTGATAGTGTACGTCTGTGCCGTTTGTGGGGTAGTGTGAGATACCCGCCAGTCGTGCGTCTCGCTTCCATTACGATATTGTGCGATATGAGAAAGAGATGGCACTCTGTGCACTCTGTGCATGAAGGGTCATTGTGAGTTGGCGATCACCGTTTTGTTTCTTTCTTTTCATGAAGTGCACCATTTGCCGCTGTTTTTACATATAAAAAACTGTAAATAGTGACACCGAAGAACATTATAGAGTAAGTAAGAAATTTGGTGTTATTATTGACGTTGAGAAATATTAGGGCGAGGGTGGCTAGGTCGATTCATGGGAGTGGCCCAAGCCTGCTGAATGTTTTTTATGAAAGTAGGTGGCAAACGAGCAAGCGGGTCACTGGATATTAAGTTACCTGCTACCCATAGGCATCTGCAACAGGCTAAGGAGTTGCAGATGCGTTGCCTACCTTTGCCGGGTAGAGCAGCTGGGATGAACTGAAAAAAGGATATCTCCATTTCCTATCCATACCCTCGCCGTCAAATCCTCTTCCCTTTTACATCTTTTACTTATTTTAAAAAGATGCGACGGGAAAGAAAACTGGATTTGGGCCTCCAGCACCTCACTCTGTCTTCTGTGAGGTCGCGGTATTTCACCGGTCGAGCTAGCCCATTCGTGCGACAGATGTTGTTGCGGACTCTAGTATTGTAGAAATAATGAAGGGAAGGAAAATTTTATTTAAGAGTAAGTGACATTGTCTGTTAATGAACATAAAAAATCAGATTGGTGACATTTTAATGAAAGGAGATATTTAGAATTCCTGAAACGGATAAGCAAGTATACTTATAGTGTGTAACTGCCTCTTTCCATGTAAATGAACATATACGTGATGCGTTTTAGAAATTTGAATTCCACTGTCATTAATTTAAAGGATATTATACATCATGAATTAGTTATTTGTAACTAAGATAAGTACTGGCATGCAGTTACCAGTAACAGTACGCAGTTACATAGTATTATGTCTGGGTGTGCATTATGTTTCGGAGTAGCGTAACAAACGTGTGCCCGTATTATATTACAACCATTTCTTGAAACTACAGCTGATAAGTAACACGAATTTGAAAGGTATTACGAATAAATAACTTATAATTTGTATAGAATTTCATTACAAAAGTCAACGTAAATATCAAATGTTTTCATAAGCAAAGTGCATACGAAAGCGTTGAACTGATAATAAAAGTCAATAGTTAGTTTACCCCCTTATGGTTGAATTAAGATCTGCTGTGTCGGTTAGTTGTAGTTGGTCATTTTGTGTCAATAAGTTAATTTACACAGAATTAAGATTATTATAAACGAAAAATTACTTTATAACTAAGCGGGCTGTTAGTGTAAAGCGTCACCCGATTAAATTTAAGTCCTACGCCATATTACTAAACTAAACTAAACTAACTATTTCGGGTTGATGTATTGACTACGTTGTCACATGTCTCACTAAGTTAAAGAAGACTATATAGCAATTGTTTTCGACATTCACTCTTTCTTCATTCTTCCTTTCAACGTACCCAAACAACCGAGACATGCGTCTGTCGATTTTAGTCATAAAATCCGTTTTAAAACTAAGCTCAATCTTAAAATTTATTTGTATTAAACTAAACAAGTACACTTACTACAAGCACGTGTTGCTAACTTAAAGACTACTTAGAATAATATTTAAATAAACTGCATACTGGGTAAAGCACCTCGGTAAATGCTTGGAAACCATTCTAAGTTAGTTAAATTAGCTGAAAACTTACAGACGTATTCTAACTTACCTCGTAAAGTATTGGTCCCATACAGCGGATGGTCGTAGGGGACGGGCCGGTACGCGGGGTGGAGGGCGGCGAGGTAGCTCAGCTCGCTGGTCGCGCCCGCCGCAGCCGCAGCGGCCGCTGCGAGCCTGGAACAAAGACCAACTTAGTTAGACCTCCGTGTCTCGGTTTAAACGGAACTGGTACATGTGGGCTTTGCAGATTTCTTGCGATATTTTACATATTAATTATGCAATCACATGTGTCAATGAGTTGTGAAATAGAAATCCCCTTGGACGCAATGTAAGTTTGCAATATTATGGCATTAAATTATTTAGTTGTTCTTAACAGTTAAATAAATAGAATTAGGATATTTTATAGGCTTGTTTGTGCTAAAGTTTGGTAATAATTATTTAAGCTGTCGGTCACCGGCTTCAAGTCAAAGTGAAATTATTTTTCCGTGCATAATAATGCTAAAAATATACGTTCGATATAATACAAGAAGAAACAAAATATTTTATAAGACACAAGAACACTTTTGAAACAACAATGTGGCACAAACAGCTCTATTTAATCCCCACCTGCCTATTCAAATCATTCGGATTATCGGCACGGGCATCTTGACTCGCCTCAAGGGCCGCGGTGGGATCCTATGTACAAAAAGAGGAGCCCATTCCCTTTGTATCCCGGACGCTATGTCTGGACATCTGACCTTGTTAAATTGTCAACGTGTGTCGGGGACGGTGGGGACACATGAAACATTAGACAAACTTATAAATAAAATAAAATATCAATGGTTAATACGAAATGTTAAGGCAAAAGAAGATAGAGAGATATTAATAGTTTTACAAACTAAAAAAAACACGCTAAAAATAACATGTAATAAACAAATAATTTATAACAACTAAAAAAACTACAACTAATAAAACCGTGCTAAAAATAATTAATATTGTACTCAAAAGATTTTCCATTAAATTTAGAGTCTTGCCTAAAAGAAAACCTTCCTTTATCTGTTCTTTTATTCTGTCAAGAGAGAAATAATACATTCACTATACTCACATGTTTCACGTAACTTGTTCCAAACTTGAATTTATTTTCTTTACTGTTTTCAGTTTTGTTTTTCTTCCTGAATATCAGTTTTTTCCTTATGCATTTATTTTTTATAAAGCATACCTTCTAGGTAAATCTAAATGTGTTTACGAATAAGATGAGATACTAGCTGGAATTATTTATATGTAAAAAGTAAGGGTAAGATATTCTAAATCTAGAATCTAAATAAATTTCTAAAAGAAAAATAAGAATTCTACATTACAATTATAATAAGTATGCAATTCTTAACAACATATATAATAATAAGCAAAAAATGCAATTAACATAAGTCAATAAAACCGTGATAAACTTAAAGCTCGATAAACAACGAGCAAACGCTGTCAGACAATGAGAAGACAATGGGCGCTGGCAGATTGCGACCGGTAATAAAATTATTAAACAAATCAACTTCATAACATAATAATGCAGGCCAGAAAATTGTCGGGTGGGCGAACTGAATAAAGAAATTATCCAACTTACCGACCACGGACCATCGCGCGCCCCCCGAACTCGAACAAAGACGTAGCTTTGTAGAAAAAGATTAAAAAAATATAGCAGCAACAGAATAAATAAAATAAGTGGAAGAACACTCGCGCGCCTTTGCCTCGTGACGTCTTCATGTGCGCTGTCCTTTTCGCACGTCACATTTCTTAGCGCAAATTCTTTGGACGGACAGGGACAACGCTAGATCCAGACGCCTCTCGAAATAGGAAGAAAGTTTTGAAACTGTTGCGTAGGATGTGAAACAAGTTTTACAGATTTCGCGAAGGCTGACTTTTTGATTTAGATGTTTCATTTAAAGTCGAAGTGTTAAGTAAATATTATATTGAAAGATTGATTGAACACTGACTGATATTTGAGATGGGACTTGAAAAAAACAGATGTTGAAGTGAAGGCTTACGATTTATGTACTTAAGACAAATGAGAGGACAATATGTAAAAAGTCCCCTTGGTCGAGGGCGGGAACAGGATTCCTTGATCTAGGGAAGAGGAAGTTATTGATATGTCATATTATCCTATAGTCGTCGAAAGAAAGCCGCAGATTTTAATACCTTGCCTTTCGTTAAAATATATAAATATGTAAAAGTATAAAGGACATAGAAATCAAAACAATTTTAACGGGTAAGAGGAAAGGAATAAAAAGTCGGAAACGATTTCAGATACACCTTAGCTCTATATATTTCCTCCATCTAATAAGCACTGTAGAGCTGAACCTACTATAACGATAGATTATTTAATGAAACGAAATAAACAAAAAAAAGAAATAAGCACGGCACAGACGGAAAAAGCTCTTTGCTCATTATTGACGGTACAACGTCCGTCATTAACTTTATTAGCAACAAAAGCTACGGATTGACGATGCGCAGTCGCTGTTTACGTCTATCATTATAAGTTATAAAATGAAATACGTTTGAAATAAGTCAGAACCCTAAATCCATCTCGCACTAATTTCAAATAATGCTGCATAAATGCGGTTACAACGGAACCTTCTTCGATAATTTCGCCATAAAACGAACGGGCAAGGCGATAAAATCGAATGACTATTAGTGCGAAGTTGTGTACTACTCGCGCAAAATAACATCACGAGACTTGAGTTTGATGACGTCCCAGCAGTGTGTTCGTACAGTGTACATAAAAATTGACGTCGTGAATTAATCTACTTCGTATTTTTAATGTAAATAAGTTAATTTGCGCCTTGTATTAAAAATACAATTATTTTTATTTAAGACTAGTTTAGACTAGTTTTACACTGTTAGGCGCAGGAAAATCTTTTACCTTCCTTCCTTCTTTTTTACCTTCCAGGTACCATTCCACAACCATTCAAAGCTTCTAATGTGGACTTCTAAAATGGACGCCCCCTTGCTGTAAACACTAGGGTGAACGCGGGAAGGTGACAAAAGATTGGCGAGGGCGTTGCATTCTAGGCGAGTCTCATGTTATTGTGAACTAGTAGTAAAAGAAATGCATGTTACAATATTTAATTCTGAAACGAATGACTGATATAATTATACTTATTAAATCAGTAACTGGACGGCAGTGTCAGTAAGGAACGCCCTTGATGAACGTATGTATTTACGACTTACTAAAAAGGGGCTGGATTAGGAGTTTCCGTAAATGACAGGTATGTAGGCGGTGATGATGATGAGGCGATAAAACAAAGAAATGTACTAGGCACGTGTTAAAATGCCATGATCTACTTGTGTATGTCGTTAAACTGTTTTTTTAAACAAAATATTAGATTTGGTATTAATTTACTATTTTTTTTGTTTTAACCATTCCAACTAAGCTTAAAAAGCTTGTTGCTAGAATGTGGTTCACGAAAATAGGCGGATTCGAACCCACGGCCTTATGATCGGCAGTCCATACCCTTAACCGATAGGCTATACTAAGAACTAAGAACCATTGAAAAAAGTACGAAAACTAAATCAAAATTATAATTTAATGGCTTTATTATTAAACACTAATTAGCCATTACTAAGAAAATTAAATGAAAAAATGTTATTCGTATTGTCTATGAAAGGAATACTGTAAAAGAAGTTTCATAATCTATGCGTGCTACGTTGTAAACATAATCTGTATTGGCCGACGCTTTATAAGACAACGTCAGTTTTTGCGACCGTTGACGAGATGCGAGATATAAATGGATTAAAACGTCTCAATTACTTTTTCTTACATATTTCCAGGTGCCGGTAATCGGATAGCATCTAAGCTGACGGCCATTTTGTATTCCGTAGACGTACGTCAGTGTAGGACTCAATCATGGCTTCATGAATTTTTCATAAGACCGGTTGTCAATTACAGGGGTTTGTGACAGCATCCACCATGTTGTAGGTTGGAGTGAATCTAGTACTCGTCAGTATACATGCTATTTTTTTTGTAAAGAAACTTTATTAGGCTGATTGAGATACGTGCAACGGTAGTACCATGCCGGCCAATGACATTTTATGCTATAGATAATTATCTTATACGCGTACAAAATGATCGATTAAAGGTAGCAAAGGCAGAGTGAGCAACATTTACATGTCGAATGGTGTAAAAAGAATAGTGTAATTATAATATTACGATAAAAGAGGACAGCTGTTTGTCACTTTAGGCGTAAATGCACACGATGTGAACTACGTCGATCCCAATTGGGACGTTTTCGAGTCCACTTTTCGTCCGCTAATGACGTACATATCTGCTACATTTTTGTATCATATCATCGATCGCAATGGTATTATCTAGATAATACCATTATATATACAGGATAACTTTTCCCTGTACGTTCGTACTAGTACGAACGTACGAACGTACAGGGAAAAGTTTTCTTTTAAGATTTATACTATTCAGCGCGTATTTTTCTTATCAAAATAAATCTAAAACACGTATCAAACTGATTTTACATTAAAAAAATACAGAAATAAGCCTAAAATATTTAAGATAAATTGTAAGCATTTGTCAATAATAATCTTGTACCAACACGAAAACAATACACGTAAACTGTCAAGACTCACTTCATTTATTACATGCTTGTTTTTTTTTAAACAAAGCGATGTTAGCACAGAGTAAAAATAACTAAATGTTGTTTAAGTGCACGAATGTTATCAGATATTGAAGCGCCATCAATAACCGGCGGTGACGGTGACATCTCGCGCGGACGAGTGTAGGATGTGCGCCGGCTTATCTTCACGGCCCGTCGCACGCTGGCTGAGCAGGAACGTGTAAAAGTCTAATGCGTTTAAAATTGACGTCCCGATGTCGTTCAACCCTGGGAACGACCTGTTAACGACATATATCTACGAAGATATAGCATTACACATTATAACAAGATGATATATTATTATTTGCAGATAATTGGCTTCAAAGATGTGTTTTGGTTCGTGCTTGTTAAAAAGAATAATGAAAAAGTTACAAATTTATTCATGTTTTATTCGTGATAGACAGTGTTGGCAAAGGACTACCAGATTGGTGACATACTAAGCATACCCGACGACCATGTTTTCATAGATTTATGAATGTAGTAGGACTAGTATAGTAAGAATTAGTTAGGAATGTCAAAATATTGGGTGATACTAACATGACTTCAATGTGCTATTAATTAAGCGGTTATTTAATGTGACATAGTGTTAAAATTGTGAAACGTTACCTGCACTACCATTGTTCTACCAAAACAAAGGTAAAAAAATTACGTGAATACAGTATGCTAACTTTTCGAAATATTTTATTTAAAAAATATATGATTACATTTACAAACAAAACTGTTTATACCTCTATCACTTGTTGAAAATATTTAATATCTCCGGTATTAAAGTATACAAATCTTTACAAATCCGTATAAATAAATGACACATAAAGGCTTAAAGTTAAAAAAAAATTAAAAGCAAAATGCTACAGCAATTTTACGACACGATAACGATTTCGCACTCCATTGAAAGGCATCGCGGGGCACAGTATGTCAGGATATTCCCGACAAATGACGCGCGGCTTTAATTCTCGACTCCTTAGAGCGGACACAGGGCAGATTTATTAAGGTCTCAGGGGACCGACAAATAAAACACAAAAAGCGAGATCTCCTTTTCGTACACACGGTGAGAATTAAAGCGACGAAATTCGGAATGCCTTAAGCTTGTTCACAGGATGATTTATATTTTGTACACTTTACATATACGTGAATAAATATCTGCTAGAACCATTACTTTCTTCTTCGTTACAATAACATATCAACATTACATTTCTGAAAATGTGTAGATTAAGAACATTTAACTTCTTTTACTTTTTACCATATTTAAAAGTAATGAGAGTAGATTTTGTATTCTGTTAAATAACTTAGATGCATACGGTGTTAGCCTTTACCTACGAAAGCGAAGGAAAAGGAAGGAGAAAGGGATGGGAAGCTCAAAGTAGCTGGGGATGTTATTTCCATTTTAACCTCGGCTGGGAATCGAACTGAAACCGATCAAAGTTCTCGAACATTCGCTACGACTAAATTACCCTGCCGAATCTTTAAACCTAATAATCTTAATACAAGACATTAATAGGATCGCCTTGACCGGATAGGTATAAAGTAAAAAAACGCAAAAATAAATTAAAACATGTAAGGTAACCAACATCTGACATCACAGCGCCAAACTAACGCGTTAAGGTGAACCAGACCCCCACGGCGCGGCGGACACCGGGACGACCTTTCCAAAGAGTTTTATTTTTTAAAAATGACAGTTCAATTAAATTAAACGTTTCGAAAATGAATCATCCTGTATGCGAGTTTCTCCTTCCAAGAAGGTTCGATACCGAGCGACCAAGGCTTATTGTGCGGCAGCCATAACTCATGGTCACAGTAGTCGGCTATTTGATAGTTTCTGACGTGCCTATTTAGGTAAAAAGAAACTAGTCTATGTCAGACATAAATGTATTTATTCGACTAGAAAATATTTTTAAGCAGTCCATGATCTGTAGATTGAAATAACTTGCTTTGATCTTAGCGTGTGGAACACGCTTAAATATAAAAGTCAGTGAGTCAAGTACTTCTTATTAAGTACTTAATTCTTTTAGGCAAGTCAGTAATACTATCCTATCGACTGCATTTTTATACATATTGTGTTACTTATTGTATTTAAGAATACGAGTATACGAAGAAATATACACTGTGCAAAATATATCAGATTGAAAACATTACTTATTATTATTAGCCGACTGACCAAGAAGATTTTGGTGGAGAGGTGTCGTTCCATTGTGATCGAATTCGTTTCCTAAATGTGATAACATGATCATGTGACAAATGATGATAGTAATACAGTCAGTTTTTTTTTAATTAATGATTCCTTGTTTACAGACGAAGAAAACAAACAAGGAAGCAGCTCACGTGATTTAAATGTCCAACGCTCCCCCACTTTATAATCAGAAGAGCATTGCCGAATTTTGTGACAAAAAGAAAAAGAAAGCAGTTTGTGTCAAAAAGAAAAAGTAATAAAGGATAACTTCGTCGAAGGGGTGTGCATGGGAAAAGTTTAATTTAGTATCATAAAGCTTACGAATCCGTCCATAAAAGAAATTCCTATTGTATAGGCACAGTACTAGAACTAGACAAGTAAACAAATAACGAAGGAAATAAATCAGTACCCTCCATCACGCGCGGAATCCTCAGCTGTGACATGTCAATCCCACTCCTGAATAATGCAAAAGGAAAACTGGCTGTTTACAGTCCGCTCGAACGGAACGACCTCTTGTTCGGGCCTGTTATAGGCTGTTATGACTTGTCCGCCTTTAATAGACCGCGGCGTTGCTTTGTCTCTTGCTGATGTTTATAGTTTTTTAGACGTGTTCACATATCTACTGAGTTCTAGAATGTTGTCAATAAGAAAACGAAAACAAGATCATTAAGGCGTGTTGAAACAGAAGTATCGACTGTAGTATTCTTATTTGTAGATTATGGACTATAATGTTTTTGCCTGCGTTTAGTGGGCAATACATTCTGGCATCCTTACTGTTGTGGGGTATTCGAAACTTACTTTCACTTTTTTAACGTTTAAAACTGAATTATAGGAAATCAATATTGAAAGTATTACAGCTTCGTATAAGAAAATATCGCTAGCTAAATCAATATCTGATGTGTAATCTCACACATTGGTTATATTTAAAGCTGTAAACGTAAAAAGCGAATAGTAATTCGGGTAAACCTAACTAATTAATATATATCTAATAAAAATAAAACAACTTTGCTAGTAATTCAAGACCACAAGAAGGCAATTTGCAAAGAATTCAATCTGTAAGATAGTTCACACATCTCGGCAAATGTGACATGGCCGTATCTGCACAAAGTACGCGCCGTCCGACCGCCGACCGACGTAGTTATATTAGAAGTTATCTGTGCAGACTTCTTACAACACTATTGTGAAACCTTTTAAAGCTTTATGTTCTTTTCTTGTTCGTGTAATGAGTTTCGTGTTCTCCATAAATTTTATTACGTGTCTTTTATTTTATAAAATTTAAAACATAAACATATTTAAGCTTATATCACACAGAGAAAAGATTTGATTGTTTTTTTAATACAGGGATAAAGTCTAAAAGTGCTGAACTGATTTTATTTATTATTTAACCAATAGAAAACTCTTCTTTCGGCGACTATCCCAGGCTACAATTTATTTTAATTGTCTATGTATTTACCCAAGCGAAGCTGGTGCGGGTTGCTTGGTGTTTATAAAACTAATTAGTCCTTGACAACAATCATAAGTCATTTGTTTTTAGGGTTCCGTAACCATATGTAAAACAGCTATAAACGGTAAAACGGGACCCTATTGCTAAGAGTTCGCCGTCCGTCTGTCCGTAGGTCTGTATAAAGTCTGTCTGTCCGGGCTAGATCTCATAAACCGTGATAGTTAGACAGATGATGTATTTCTGTTACCGCTATAACAACAAATAATAAAAAACAGAATAAAATAAATATTTAGGGACTCCCATATAAAAACTTGATTTTTAGAGATAATGGTATGGAACCCTTCGTGCGTGAGTCTGACTCGCACTAATCCGACTTTTTATGTTGAAACGAAACTTACTAACTTTATTATATGACTACAGCCCACCAACATCCACAATAATTAGAAGAGACAAAAGAATATTTTAATTGCAAGTAAAAACTTTTTTTAACTTAACTTGGAGTAATTGTAGTTTTATTGCACACCTGGGGTGTGTTTCCAATTTCCAAGTCCTTTCCCCTGTTCTTTCAAGTGACATTGAGCGGCGATGGTCGCTTAATATCAGGCGATTTACTCGTTTGCGTCTATCCAACCACCATTAAAAAATTACCGGTATGTAAAGTGCAAAGATTATTGTGTTTCAATTATTCCAACGTAATAGCTCTTAATGCCAAAGTAATACAGACACAGCTCAATGTATTACACGCGACTCATGCGCATAATAAGAATGAAAAACTAGCTGGCTCAGCAAACTTCGTTCTTAGAATTAATTAATAATTGTTGGATGTATTTTCTTCATATATATATATAGTATTGTTTTATATACCTAAGTATATAAATGCCGCACAAGTATTTGGGCACGTTTGAAATTTTTCGTCGAAAATATCGGAAGTGCCATCCGTATCTTAAATCGTCGACGAACAAACGACGACTTCGACTCTCGTTTGAACATTTCAGAAGCATATTATCGAGTGACCTAAATGCTTACAAGCAATTTAGATAGCACTTGCGGGTTAAAGATCGTTGCTACACGCGTTGCTTAATAATTACCAAAGTCCAAAATTAATTTCGAATAACGATTGTTTGTATGTAAGTTGCTTTGTA
The DNA here is from genome assembly GCA_029849275.1 of Papilio elwesi. Taxonomy (NCBI): domain Eukaryota; kingdom Metazoa; phylum Arthropoda; class Insecta; order Lepidoptera; family Papilionidae; genus Papilio; species Papilio elwesi. Next base: position 3,985,112 of record CM056709.1, read on the forward strand.
AATAACTGTGATAACTAAAACAAAAAAATTGTGGCTGACTTGTCACTGTTTTGGAGGAGGCATCTACAGTTACACCGGGGTTGTGGTGGCAGAGTGTAGAAGGCTCCTAGCCTAAGCTTCATTTAGTAGAGTAACTTAGCTCGAGGGCTCCCTCGGGAGCCTCGGCTCGAGCCGTTACTTGATTAATATTATTATAACCGGGCGTGGGAGGCCGATGCGCTCTTGTGTCGCTTTGGCGGACAAAAGAGTTTTAGTAATTATAAGTCTTTAAAAGAAGGATAAATAAAGTACTTGCTAATAATCCAATTTATTAGTTCCAATTATACATATCGAAAAGCCTTTGTTTGCTATTTCCTATCTATTGGGCACACTGCAGTACATGCAGTACAAATTAAATTGCCTACACGAGGCGTTTGATTGCGCAATAAATTGACTGAAGCAACTATTAATAGCCACTTACGCTAACTTGCAACTATTTAAGCGTGAGAACTACATTGATAAAGGATTCGACTCTTATTGAGGAAATATACTCCAGTATTATGACTAAGAAGCAACGGATAAAAATATTAGATATATACAGACAGAGAAAAGAATACTAATAACAGAAATGTAAAGAAATTAAGTTAAGAATAAAAAAAAAACTTCCCATTTTTTCCTTCATTTTCTCAAATTACCAAGAAGCGATATTAAAAGCACGTATAATCAAAATATACGTCGGTATGTATATATTTATAAATTTAAAATAAATTAAATTGTGACCTCTCTACCACTCATGGTCACTTTCATTGTAGCAAAAAGATCCTCCTTAGATTTCCTGCTTTTATGTCGCTATAATCATCTCTACACCTGACGGTTATATTTCGTTGATACTCCTATCGCCATGTTTAATTTTATGTAATTCACAATGATAATGAATTAATGATGTTAAGTTACATACAAGTAACTCTATGTAAAACAAGCACTCTAATTGAATAATATATTCGAGAAAGATTTAGCAGCATAGATAGTTTCCTTCGAAGGAGTGGGATGGAATAAGACGTAGCATTATGCAAATCGATGACAGCTGACAAGTTACAGGTCCGTCGCCTACGGCGTACGAGCACAATGCCGCACGGCTCAGAGCAGAGAGTTGAGTGAAACACCCACGGGTATGAACGAGGATCTAAATGCTTTATAAATTTAATTCCGAACTTTGAACTGTAATTTGCGTTACTAGTTACTTAAAAATTAATTTAGCCGTTGGTCCATCATAAAACATTAGGTCGATCCAATACGATTTAGGACCTTTCAAGGAGAAGGTTCTTTTAAGGTCGCTAATACGCCTGCAATAACTCGGATGGTATGGATGTTCAAGATCGTTGGTCATTGATCTTAACATCATGCGATTCTCGGCTTAGTTGCCTTTTTAAACTATAAAATATTTTTGGCATCAGCCACGACCTTATAAGGCACATTAGTAAGCACGCTTCCAGTAAATCTGAGGAAATCCATAATTTATCTCTTAAGTAATAAAATTACTTAAAACTTTATTATTGTATAAAAAAGGTGTCGATATAAAACCGTCACATTTCTCATGGTCCAATCAAAAGTTTACGACGTAAACAAATTAAGGAAACCTATAAAAATATGATCCGGCCTCCGCGGGTGATAGTAAAAATGATGGATTTACAACATCGCTAGAGGGCGTGTCGAAATCATTCACAATATGCGTCCGTGCTGATTTATGACTCTTGATCATTGTTTATGACACTAGAAGTTAGGAAGGCTCGTTTTATTTTATGTTATGTCACCGACCAACTGTGAACTTCGACGGTTTAGAATCGGATTAGGAATATTATAAACTGTCAGTAAATTGTGAAACTAACGAATCACTCACAATTGTGTCACTTCTTGATACTGATATTTTGCTTGCGTTATTACGTTAAAGTTAAGGTTAACAAGGAGGATCATTTAAAGATTCGCTTCGTTAAGTTGGAAATGATAGTTATGTAAAAAACAGTTCATCAGGAAAAAAGGTAGGTTTCTTACGCTTGACATTACACGCCAAATTGTCAATGATTGTTCAATTCACAATTTGCTATCAGCTTATAATATACCTAGTGAGATTATAAACTGACGGAATTAACAATCAACCGGTGACATTTACATCTAAGATGAGCGCGCCGAATGGTCTCCATTTTTTATTACTTTAACTAATAATGCAAGTGACTTTACTACTGTTTGCGGTGAAATATAAATTTGATTACAAAACATAAAAAGATAATCACACCGCCATTCTAATGGTTCGCTTGTTTACCCAAGGATCGCCACGAAGATATCGTAGTTCTAATGGACGACAAAGCCATACAGCGCCTGAACATGACCGCCATTCTTGAACCTTGCGAAACCATCGAATATGCTTGCGGCATAATGCTTGTGAGTATTACAAACATTATAATACATCTTAATTTCATGAACACCGATACTCATTTTCTTTATAGATTTAGACAGATTCACGCTTACTTTCAAATTGGCGCTACGGGGTTTTGCCTAACTGACAGGAGGGAGTGATGGGCAATATTACGCGGGGTATGTATGTATGTATGTATGTCCGTTCCATTGTAACCACCAATAACCTAAGCGGCTGGAATTCAAATCGTATTCTATTCAGTCGGATTTATTGGGTTTTAAATTAAATATACTTACGACGATGTTAAAAACATATCATGTTGCCGCTTCATGCTTTGTTAAATTACTTAAATAAAGGTTTACCTCTGATCTTTGAGGGTACTAACCATTATAGATTCAAATTTGTATCTGTAATTTCTGTGTTATCATCGGATATATAGATGTTTTGAGCTACATAGCTGGTCGGAGCTGCTTTCAAAATAGAATGTCATTAACAGTAACTTAACGACTTTATGAAACAAACTTCAACGTATAGACGACTTCTCTCGTTCTAATATTTTAAAATTTTATGACATGCATATGTAACAAGAAAAAACGGAACAATACCTAAATAAAAGCGTCGATAAATGCCAGGAATAGAGTTTGGGAGCTTTTTAATCCAAATGAAGCGAAAATAAACAAAAGGCGCTGCTGTAAACAAACCAAAAGTACAGGGGGAGGAAAGAGCTGCCCATTAAGAAATAATAAAAATGTACTATATCAAACATCAATAAATTATAACTAACTAATATAACTTTATAACTAACTTATATAAAAAATAACTTTAAAAATATATAATTTTTACAACTACAAATTAATTCTTACCAGACCGAAGCTATGATGGTACGAAAATACCACACTGCCGTGCCTACCGAAGTAAATGTTACTTCAACTTCTTAGAAGTCTATACATTACAATGTTATAGGTGTAGCCCAATCGTATCATTAGGCAATTCAATGAAGTTACTTGTGTGTTACGTTACAGATCATACTGTCATTTCCCGATGTATATATATATAATGTAGGTAAACTTATATTTGTCACAATTGTAACTTGCGAAGCTGTGGCGATTGCCAGCTCTTTTACCATTAATTTAGCTAAAAAGGCATAAGATTTGTTTCTTTACTACGGTAACCTATCTTCAATTCTCAATTTAGTAAAAAAAAGTAAACAAAATATGTAAAACAAAAAAGTGTCCAATTTGTCGTCCACCTGTACCGTCATAATATCGCTCTAGCGCGTTGACGTGCACCGCGCCGGCGACTGTTTACAAATAAATCATCTGGCATTATATTATTGCCTCGCGCCGGTCCCGCGGCGGTGTACACTTCCGCCGGGGGTCATCGGACTTGCGCACGTGAGTTACCGACTTTAGGTCTCGCTTAGGATTTAAAGGTCGTGATAAGATCTTTATCCAGCCCTCGAGATTATAAATCTCCGCGCCGTATTAATTATGAGCTGACGCAGCCGCTAATTATGATGTCATTGCCCTACCGAAAGTAGATAAAATTATAGTGTCACTATCAATTACATACGTGTATAGATAGGTCATGTAGCAAATATGTTTTATTACATGTTGGGACTGACTCGATTACATCTATGTAATTTCAAATATAATTGTAGTTCTAACGGCTTTAATCAAATAATATTTATAGTATTTTTTATTTATGATAGATACAAGAAGCAGGGTCACCTAAAGTTAACTGATCACTGACGCCCATAAACATCCCGAGTACCAGAGGAACTGCTAATGTGTTGCCGGCCTTTAAGGAAGTACGCTCTTTTCCAGGACGTTACGCGAAAACCGCAAGGTCGGGAATGCATGCAATAACAGTGTTGTAGTGTTAAACAGATGTAAAGCATTTACTGTAGCTAAATGTTGTCGTGCTAAAAATAATGATGGTACTATTACAATTGTACTTAATTTAATCTGTTCTCTTTTATATAATAATTTATAATAATACACAACACCACCTAATGTTATGTGGTGGAGTTAGAGTTGGCCTTAATAATCGCCAAATTTCGCTAGTAGAGGGCACAGCAAGATAAAGAATATACAGTATTTAATGTAATAATCAATAACACAAGCATTATCCTATTAAATGTACCATCCACATCAACTTTGTTGAGTGCTTTAGGAGAGCTTTGTAGACGATTGACCGCCGTACCACGATTCGCCAAGACCATTCCGGTGTGAACAAACATTTTGTTATTGTCAAAAATTTCTAACGTGTAATAATAAGTAAAGTAATAATAGAAGTGATAGTTGTAAAATGTTACGGTCGTAATTAACATAACTTATAACCAAACAGAACACTGGGAATACTGTAAATGTAATTAATAATCAGTATGAATACCGGAGGCTATCGCACGGTGACCTGTTTATGATAGCTCGCTGGAAATATGCCGGTAAGACAAACATAGACAAAGTGGGGAACATACTAGAAGAAAACATTAAAAACAATATACTATACAAGTCATTTCGTACGTCATTTATTTTCCGTACTTGCAATTTTAAGAAAAAATTGGAAAGAAATCTATTCAACTTAAAACCCTGCTATCCGAATGATGTTCGGATGATAAATTTCTGTGATAATGAATCATATTATTGTGTACTGTTTATATAATGAGAAATCTTTAGGAACTTTATGTATTTGTAGCTACAATGCTTTTATACCTCTTTTTAATATGTTCTTTTTGATTTGTTACACCGTGTGTTCACTGCCGCAGGCAATTATATAAAACTTCTTGTTTTCTCTCTCGTTCTTTCCGAAAAAACTGATGAAAATACGTTTTACGTGAATGTATTCGGCAGTGTGTGCGTTTGTATGGATCTTACTAAGTGATATATATCATTATTATTGTGACAATTGTCATCAGCCTTTTCGAAACAATTTTAGATTTAAATAACATTTTCGTTTGGTCAGTTTTGATCTTGAAACAGTGAAAAGCGAATTCCTATTTAATCCTACCGTACCGTAATCATAATAGAATTCTATGCATCTCGCCTTCTCGAAAACAGATGGCATATCCATTTGTTTATGTGTGCAGAAAATGCAATATTGCCTTTTTATACTTTACTGCTTACTAAGCTGTTGCTGATTGAATGTATAGTCCGTGGCAATGTCGTACATAATGAGAGCACGCGTGGTAAAAATATAACTTTAAAGTTTTAATTCAATTATCACAGAGTTTTTTTTACGTGAATAAGACCCTTGTTGTACACTACAATAAATGATTAATTAATTGTTTTAATTTCACGTTACTTTTCGATTGTTTAGCTTCTAGTAGTAAAAGTTTATCTATGTGAATTGGTGAAACTTTAGTATACTGAAACAAATCTTTCCTATTATCCACGTTAAAATATTTAAGCACATGAACTTAATCACCTTGTTTCGGATGTCTATTGGTAATTGTAAACAATGAACATCACTGGAAGTCCGTGGTCATATGCCTCCTTGTTCCATAAGAAAGTAAAAGCTATATATACCAAAGAGCAGACCCTATCTATCCAATTTGACAAAGCTGTGAGAGCAAAATAGATCAATGTGTATAGATTTATCAGTAACCTATGCAACACGAAGTTCTGTCAACGCTCGATCTGACCTCTCACATAACGAATGCGTTGTCCACGGACTGTAATTTTAGATTTAAAGTAGCCTGTCTCACTTTCTAGGCCTGACGTCACCGCGGAATGATGAGTTATTGGCTAGCGTTACGAAGTTCGCGCGACTGTCGCGTTGGATTATAGTTCATAAATCGTTTGGAGGAGGACTGAAAATTGTTTGTAAGCATATGAATGCTAGCCATCAAACATTTAGGATACGTCTCGAAAGCTCTCAAGTGGAAGTGAAGTGAGGTGCATGACATCACGGTGTATTTGATGGCATAGGCTAGTAATAGGCTACCATAGTGTCTTGTTTGTTCTGTGAATTGGTCAAATATAAAATATACTCTTCAGTATAATAATAAAGAATGTAAGTCTGACATATATAACTTATTGACTCCGCTATCCATCTGTCTGCAATAAACTTCTTTTACGCTATAAGGAGAGTAGTTCCAAGAAGATATTGTTTAAAAATTGTCTGTCATTTAAAAAATGCAATGTACATACTTAGTACATCGTACACGGAATGTATAAACCTTCTCACCTTCTGTCGTGTTGACGATCGATAGGTCTATCCGTACAGAACGTCTGAATACGGATGTATTAATAAAAACTCCGTGTTTACTTAATAATAAAACGCCTGCTATCTAATTAGCTGCAGGATAAACAAACGGGACGTTTTCGGCACCGCTACGCGCCCGTAAAACTCCAACAGTCATGATTTAGGCGCACGGACGGACGGCTAACAAACACACTCCTACATTTATATGTATAAAAGGCGTTATAAAACGAGAAATGAGCCATAAAAGGCCCAGTTGCAGCGATAGGGCTATTTTTTATTGAGACGACGGGTTTAATGACCTTGAGACAGCCCTTGTTGGGGGGTTTTAACCTTTAATGGTAATAAATGGAGGGTGTTCCTAATTCATAGGCACTTTCTGTTGATAGATAATTGTCATTAATAGTCCTAATGCAGCTCGGTACTTGATGTTGCATACGATACATTAAAGGATCATTGAATTAATCTATCTCGGTACAATAATGATCTTGAGACTATTTCTAGGTAGAATAGGAACATAAACTTAATATTTTCTACACAAGTTGTTCGTTAAGAAGGCTGAGATATTTTCCTATTGACGGGCCGGTTGGCGTGGTTTGTAAGATACTTGCTTTTCACGCCGCAGGTCGTGGGTTCGATTCCTACCTAGGACAGACATTTGTGTGCATGAACATGTCTGTTTGTCCGGAGTCTGGATGTAATTATCTATTTAAGTATGTATTTACAAAAGAAAATTAGTATATGTAGTATATCAGTTATCTGGTTTCCATAGCACAAGCTCTGCTTAGTTTGGGATCAGATGGCCATGTGTGAGTATGTCCTAGGATATTATTATTATTATTTTCCTATTTGCTTTTGCTCTTGTGACCGTCTGCCCATAGGCATCTGTAACAAGCAAATGAGTCGCAGATGCGTTGCTTACCTTTAATGGAGGACAGGAAAAAGGGTTCCTTTTCTCTCAATCATCACCCAATCCTTATACGGAAACGAAGGAGGACTTAAATTAGGCCTCTAGCAACTCACTCATCAGGCGAAACGCAGAAGCATACTTTTGCGTCACTCCTGTTTTCTGTGAGGTCGTGGTATTTCACAAGTCGATCCGCCAATTCATGCAATAGATGTTGTTGTATTCTCTGCTATTGCTTAAATATTATATACATATAGAATATGAGGTAAATAGTAAAATTAAAGAGTGCTCAGGCAAAGTTAAAAAATACTTTTAAATTTCAAACATTAATAAGAATATTACGACTACAACCCACGCTGTTAACTTTTTTTCACTTCATCATTTATTTACTAATTTTTTTATTACGCTGTGCATCGTTTATGGTCTTACACCAAACTTGATATCGTAATGAAATTGTTAAGGCGAATTCCCGTGAATGTGGTATTGAAATCCGGTGTAATTTGCGACAGTCTTAACGTCGGTTGAAAAAAAATTGATCGAATTGTCTTGTGGTACAAGAAAGTTTACGTTAAGCATTACCAGTAACTCGGTTCGACCAAACACCAATCGCTACTATTTTTAAGACTTAATAATATAGTTTATTTCAATCAATAAAAAATGGTTATCAAAATAATTTTCATACAGTTTTACTTGTAAATCCGACCCCACTATCGGTAGTAAGTCAATTAGAATATTAAGAAATAGCCAGTCTTTGATTGCACATTAAGTCAGTAACGGTGTCAATTAATGTTAACAATACCACGACCTCCTGAAGTGAGACAGACGTGAAGTGGAAGTATTCTGCATTTAGCCTGATAAATGAGGTTACGGAAGCTCAATTCCAGTCCTCTTCCCGTTTCCATCATTTTTAATAAAAGGAAGAATGGGAAGGAGAAGAGGATTAGAGTTCATTAAAGGTAGGCAACGCTATGTATCTCATTAGTTTGTTGCATATGCCTGAGGGTAGCGATCACTGTATATCAGGTGAAACGCTTGCTCGTTTGCCACTATCTTTTTCTTATAATAAACACAACCTCTTATAATCGGTTCAAGAAACAAATATATAAGCTTTTACACAAAGCGACAACCACGCCTAATATATTTTATTCGTTTATTTTTTATACATTATTTATTAAAAAAATAACTAAGACAATCTAAGAAATGTATACAACACAGTTGCAAATGTATTACAAGAGTAAAAAAACTGACTTATGCTACTTTTAAATATGTCGCAGGCTCAGAAAACGTGTAAACACGTACTATATAAATATTTACATGTAACCTGCAGCCAATCATGTCTATAGAATCGAGCCCGACGAGATTTCACACTCTAACCAACGCAAAGGAGCACATAAATCTTAAAAGCGCTCATTAATCCTCCGCAATAATGCTTTTAAGCTAACTAGCTCGCATTCTGCCGTGTTCACATCTCTGATACATTACATCTAAAGCGATTCATTTGTTCATCAATGTTCACCAACTGTCGACGCCGTCGCCTATAAATTGCGCCCGTCGCGCTGCCCGCAAACGATTTCATTAAATTTCACACAAAATATAACTGTACCCGACGACTACAAAAATAAAGACGTGGCTTTCGAAGCGCGGCGCGAAGCTTTTTTATTGCTCCGACTTCGTTCGCATGCAAAAGCTTCCTGTGTAATTTCGGACACATTTGTGTCATTGTCGTCGAAGCTTAATGTGTTTATTAATTATTTCGTTGTTGACTTTCTTAAAGTGATTTAAAATAATCACCTGGAGCTTTTCGAAAGTTATTACGAGATAGTGTAATGAAAATAACAAAAGAATAACAGGTGAGTTTTGTTCTTTATGTCATTTATATTTTTTTCAATCTGTAGACACTAAGTGTTAAGTAAAGAGCTTAAGCATTACGAATGATGCTGCGGAGATGACACTTTGATTATTTTCATGTCACGATGTTTGCCCCGGATAAATTCCGAAATTTTATCTTGTTGACACATATATATTCATTATATCAAACGAAATGTTTTAATAATTTAAAAGTTCCATAAGTTTCAACATATTGTTATGTCATCTAACCTGTGACGTCATCAACATGTAACGCGGTTTTTTGTGGCTCAAGATAAATTAGTGCTACCCGTGCGAAACCAGGGTGGGTTGCCAGTAAAACAACATAAATTTATACTGTGTTTCGTTGTAACGAGTGAGGTACTGTACGCCCCTTTCCGTTTTCATCCCTTAACCATTTCTTTTTCTATTTAATCCCTCCTTCTCTTACTGGCTAGCAAAACCGTGACCCTTCTGATGTTTACGGATATTGATAGATAGTGGTGTTTAGGTACCGCTCCTTCAGTCATTTCTAAGTAAAAAAAAAGTTTTAAATAATTCCTTAACCGAGAATGAAAGATACTATTATCAAAATGCTACGCTCATTTTTTTAACTATTTTTTAGTCGTCGTAGTTTTCCTGGTAAATACAAAGCAAGATCAAGCTAGGTATTGGCATATACTGAATTAAATAAAGAACCATTTCCATTTCCAAAAAAAAACTCACGACTCATGTCAACCCTTCGTCACCGATGGCGTTTCGTCAACGAAATCACGTACAAATTTAACCCTTGACGCGCTTCTGTTTACTTAGCCCAAAGCGCATGGGTCCAAGTTAAAGAACTTTAGCGATCGTTACTCGTATTGAAGATAACGAGTCTTATTTAGAATTTAAATTCTCAAGAGTTGATAATTTTTTCTTTTAAATATTACCCTTACTTTACCGTAGCCAATTGCATATACAGTCATATGGTTGGAGGTATTGTATGTAAATAGCTGTTCCTATAAAAAGAAAAAAAGCGAGCTAACCACGCCTTGATTTTAAATAGCTTATTTAAAGCTCATTAATTCCTAAATGCCACGATAAATCGAGTAACGACCAAGCTTTTCATTAAATGTAAGTGTAATGTAATTGTAATTCATGTTCAAATTTTACTTCGATTTGACAAAAAGTTCATTTAATAAATTCATAATACACGGATATTTTAATAGATAAAAACTTTAAGGTGCTCAACCACCTTGAGGATTTGTCTGTAATGTAAAGTTACAGAGTCGAACCTTACATCAGTGATGGAAGAGAACCGAACGTTATTGTGCGCAATCTGTGACGATACACCCTGTAATAGTTTTATACAATTTGTAATAATGCTGAAAATTGAATCTTAAATGTTACAAGACAGGCGAATGCGCCCGGTGAGGGAGCACCTTTAAATGTGTATTTTTATTAAACATAATGTGAAAACAATAATTTAGAAAAGGTAAATGGAACTTTTATAATGATTAAACAATATAAGTGATAAACGCTTCCGTCTGTGACTTGCACAATAGAACAAGCGTGCTGAAGTTGTTGTCTGTGTAAGCAAGTCAACAGGTGCCGGGTTTCCGAAGCAGCGCGCTTTGATAGCGTATTGTGTTACGGGGCTTTGGGCGTATGTATTCAGATTTAGAATTTGTCGCTTCTGTTAAATATAATCTAATATGCATGTAGCTTAACGTCTTGATGAAGTTTACTGTAATACATGTCTATACCTTGGTAGGTAAGCTTTTATGACAGTGCTAACCCGTAACAACAACATCTGTTGCACGAATGGGCCAGCACGACCGGGGAAATACCACGATCTCACAGAAGACAGGCGTGAAGTTAGTTCGATGAGTGAGGTGCTGGAGGCCTAATTCTAGTTCTCTCTCCCTTTCCACCCTTTTCTTATAAGGAAAGGATGGGAAGGGGAAGAAAACTTGACGGTGGAGGGGATGTATAGGAATAGGAAATAACCATTTTCTGTTTTGTCCCCCCCCCCTCCTCTGTCCATTAAAGGTGAGCAACGCATCCGCAAATCATTAGTTAATTGCAGATGTCTATGGATAGCGATCACTTGACATCGGGTGAACCGCTTGCAAGGGCAAACTTTTATGTTGTTTACCACAAACTTTTAAAGTTTTACAATTTTGTTGTATAAGGAGATAATGGAACGATATCATGCGAGTGTGCGACAAGTAAATTTATTTGAATACCCCATTCTTACTATTTAAAATGCAACAAATTTAATCACTATATCCTATGTTAACTTAACGGGACTACAAAACCATAAATTTAAATCGAAACTATAATCAAAGTAATAAACAAATAAGAAAATGTGTTCCACATGACCTAATAATTAAAAGCAAATCAGTCATAAAACCTCCTTAAACAAACCTGATTTTCCCAAGGAATTAATGATCGTTTTCCATAACGAAGTTTATCGATCCGCGGCAATAAGTCCCGGCTTCGATTTCCGCACGATTGTCCTCATCCAACGCCATGACGTACTTAAACAGCCTTAAACGAAACACCAAAAAAACCTGCGCGGAACGAAACGCGCCTTCGAAATTAAGTATTATTGGGTAGCGTGCTGGGCAACCATATTCGCGCGTTTCGTTAAACGCAAGGGAGAATCGATTTCATTTGCTAAGGCGATCCGTTTTGTTCTCGATATATTTATTTATTACATGTTTATTTACTGGTAAAGCCTTTTATATTTTAATGGTTTAAAACAGCCATTTTAAGATAAGCACAAACCAGAGTAGAGCTAACATTCAACATTCGCATCAAAACCTCATTGTCGCGTTTCGTCTAATGAAGTCCCGCAGACCCATCCCTCGTCCCTTTATGTACGGATAAAACTGCACGATAATACTGAGTTTTAAATTTTCCGTGAGTTTGTTTATTATCTACTATTTCGACATATATTTGAAGGTAGGGGAGGCTGAACAGTCCTGTTTCTTGTCTTAAACTTTAAGCAGTATCGGCTGGACCATTTGCCCTACAAAGTTTTTTATCTCCTTATTTAGGAATGAATTTAATACAATTTTTTCATTAGCATATTTTAAAAGTAAGTCTAATGTGAGAGACTGTCTCTTTCATATTTCATATTTAATTTTCATAGTAGCGTATAAGCTTTAAACATTTGTTTATTGAACATCGAAGTCCATAACCGTTTTATTTCCCCTTTATTCCATATCGTTCGCGTCCATTAAATCGATCTTAAGGCTTTACACGCTCCCTACTTTAATGAGGGCCCGACGCTGCGCGGGCGCATTCGAAACCTTTCGCTACTGTGCACGCACGCGACATCGCATGACTTGGCCCTTTTTTACTAAAGAGGTTTGGAGTCAAGATTATACGAGTATTATAATTTTATGTAGGTTGTTTTTTTTTGCGAAGGTATTTACGGATGAATTTATAAAGTTTCTTATAGGATGACTTAATACATTGCTTTCATGATTATGCTAGTAATGGAAAAATGTTTAGATCATTTTTTTTGTATTCAAATTTGAACAACGTATCCGGAGATATGAAAAAAATTGGCCTATACTTCATGACACTGTACAATAATTAAATCAGTGACAAAAGTTATTATACGATGAATTTTTCTTAAATTATTCTCAACGATCAGTCAACGCGGTTCATACTTAATCTTTAACCTTCGTCTATATCGATGAGTATGATGTTTTAATTTTGATCTGTAATTTAACTATTAATATATTAATGAAAAAAAAATCTAAGAAAAATTGTTATGAATAAAGTTCTAGCTAGCAACCACAATCCAAAAACACAAATATATTATGTGAAAATAGAAGTGATGTCAGTAGTGCTCTATTTCTCTTCGAGCAAGATTTGTAGAAACGCTGTATAAATAAATAAATTCCGCGTCGTAACAATTGTTATAATAAGGCTAGGTACCCGAAATGGTTATCAACGGAAAAAAATTGCTAGATAACTGTCAAATTTCCGATTAAATTGTGTCCGAAAAAATGTTGGAAATAAAATCGATTTTATGACATTTAATTTTACAAGAGACAAGAGTGAGAAGAAGTTGACAGAAAAACCTTTTAGGTACCGGGCGTCAGTATCGTTTTGCAAGTGGAATGCACTAGAGCGAAACTGGGCGGAAATAAGCTATGTCATTGGTCGAAGCTAGTTTGGTGAATTGAATGAATGTTACTATATACTAAATTCGATAAGTATGGGCGGTGAGTTTAGCTAAACTAAAGTCCTTTATTTCTGCCTACGCTACAACAGCATCTATATCCACATGTGTTTATTAGTGACGTAACTGTCATCGATGTTATTATTAATACTTACAATTCAACAAGTGGTCGTGTATTTGTATTTGGGTTAATTACATTCATCTCATCGCCGCACGACGGCCCCCCCACTTCGCGCAGCTAAATATAAGTATATGTCCAACACAAACGAATTCATAACTATTGTTAGTTTTGTTTTATATGAGCCTTTAAATCTTATTTAAGGGGGACCTTAAGGTGATCACTTCATGTAAACAGCACAACACAGAGGGACCAAAATACAGTATAAGTACTCTTCACTATTTTTTATATATATCGTAAGGTACTCATAATAGTTTACTATGAGATACGTACAATTGTATCGCTATGTTAAACACAACAGAACTCCGGGTTTTTAAAGTAGGAAAGTTGATTTGATTTTTTTTTCATTTCTGCTTACCCCTCAACTGTAGAAACGTGTGTAGCCGTTCGACGTAAAAAATATCCCTGGCGCGTCCCTTCATCGCCCAATCAAATCTCAGATCCGTTCACTAATAAAAAGAATCCGATCGGTCAATTGCACCCATGACCGGGTTCCGGTCGTAAATTGGACATTCCCTGCATCCTGTCGAACAGCACCGCCATTGTCACAACAGGAAACTTATAACCAGGGATATGAATAATAGGAAAGCTTACGTAAAAGAGTTTAATTAGATAATATCCGACGGATTTATTTGAAACTAGCGACCCAGCTTAGCAGAGCTTCGCGAGTATCTGAGCGCCTTCGCCTACGTTTATTTTTTCCGACTTAATAGCCTCCCTTTCCTCTCCTTAGCAGTCCTTATAATATTTCAGAAAAACTTTGATGAACAGGAACGTTTAGGTATTTAAAATCTTCCTCATGAAGCTCTTTCGGCGAAAACTTTATGAAAATTCGATTAGTATTGTATTGAGTTAATCGCATGTAGAGAAACGCCTTTATTTTATAAGATGTAGTGAGGTGATTGTCGGTGACTTTCTTGACCAAGGCTGACTTTAAGGGCCTCTAGGTAAAATCGACTTTGAATAAGGGAAACCGCAATTTAGTTTAAAATAATGCGTTTGCGGTTTTCTGCAAGTTCAAATCGTTATATTATATATCTGTAACTTTTTGATTTTGGAAGTAGTTCTTTTGAATTGTGCTTTTCGTCCGAAAAAAAACAAATATCCTCAAGAAAAGAAATAATAGGCATAAGATCTGAAGAATGTACCAGACACCGATTTCAAAATGTTTGCTGTTCAATTGAATCAATTTGATTGTGGAACTAGTTATGTACAAATTGATATAAAATATAGTGTATACTGCAGTACATGTTTACTAATATTGACTAAAAAATCACTACAACCATCGGTATTCCTTGTGTAAGGTATAAGGCAATCAATATAATAAAATAAACAATATGACTCGATTCTTACCGGACTTTTTTATAAAACAATTACGTTAGTGTAAAACGAATCGTAGTTCCTGTTAGCATGACGAATAATCCCTGAGCCCAATATATGGACTCACACTGAAGCAAAACAATAAATCAGTCAAAGAGGAACTTGCCAACTCCGGAGAATTTTTACATTTCCGAGAACAATTGAACACTTAAGGGACAGCCGTAAAATGTCAAAACCAATGGGAGAGTGTCAAACTTAAAATTATTACTCGGAACTCCAGAGACCTTTACCTATAAGCTGGTGATAAGACGAGTTAATTTAGCTATCTAAACATTTTAATTGAAATTCTGAAACGCAAAAGAATGGCTACCATAGATAACGAAACATAAGTGTTTACAATTAAGCCGTATTTATTAAGTATTACGGCCACCGTTCAAACATCACTGATTAGAAACTTTAAATATGCCAAATCTGACACACTTCCGTGCACACAATATTTATTTTTTTATTTATTAAATAACCAACAACCGTAATCATAGTACATTACAATAAAATGATAACAAATTCAAAACAACTGAACAATTAAATATGGTAATTATTACATGTAGACAAAATAACACGAAAAGCTACCAAAAATGTTAAGATAAGATTAATTTAACCTAGTGTGGTTAAATTAAAAAAAAGTTAAGTAAATCACAAATACTACAAACAAGTTATTTTATTTTTAAATCTGGCTTCGATAGATGAAAGACATCAAGCTTTATCAACAGTCAAAATAGATTTTTTCTTTCAAATGTTCCTGAATTTTCGCAACATTAATATATTTATTAATAGTAATAACATATCAATCCCTATCTGTCTATCTATCTATCCATATATCTATGTATATATCGATATATCTATAATATTATAAATGTAAGTTTGTTTGTTACGCTTTCACGCGAAAACTACTCAACCGATCATCATGAAACTTTGTACACATATTCTTAGAGTATTAGAAGTAACATAATATACTTTTTATGTAGAAAAATCATATATAGAAAGCGAAGTATGTATGTTCCCT
Source organism: Papilio elwesi (assembly GCA_029849275.1). Classification (NCBI taxonomy): domain Eukaryota; kingdom Metazoa; phylum Arthropoda; class Insecta; order Lepidoptera; family Papilionidae; genus Papilio; species Papilio elwesi. The sequence continues at coordinate 4,001,203 of CM056709.1, forward strand.
ATAGACTCTGAAACGGCTGGACCGATTTCGATGAAATTTACAGGGATTGTCCAGATTGGCACAGCGGGTGTTCCTGTGTTTGGTAGCGATCGGATCAACATAATTAGTGGTACCCGGGCGGAGGCAGGCTGGGTCACTAGTGCATATATAAATACAACGTAAAACAAAATAATTGGCTTGCGATCCGATTTTGGTGTACCCAATTTGGTTTTTCACGCTTCCAACCGGATTCGTGCCATCAAGTTCTCAGTTACTAATCCATTTGTATATTAACAAATCCAGATTATGAAATCTCTAATTCATCTGATCACCGTAGTAAATTGACGACTGATTGTGAATAAGATGAAGTTGCGGTTAAAGGTTAACCTGTTAACAATAATGGTCACTAATGAGACATTATTTGAAAGACGTGACTAAAATTAAAATGTATTAAAGTTTCAATAATTGTTACGTTTAACAGAAAAATCTATGCGTAATTTATAGTGAGAAAAGGTATCACACACTTTAAGGATAAAATAAATTTTTAAAGTAAATAAAATAATTATTTAAGCTCCAAGTTTAACCCAAATGAAAGACAGTAGCTTTACACACTTGTACCTACAAATTTAAAACAGTTATTCTCTTAGTATGTAAAAGCATAAATCAATTTCAAAGGTCTCACAGATCTAAGATATCTCCCACGTTCAACACGAACGTTTGAGTTAAGAATCCGAAAAATCTTAGAGAAATACGCGTAGCCACCGAAGTGTTATAAAGTTCTAATGAAAATGATTACGCTGTAATTATTTGTCCTCCATTTCCCATACAAATTCCAATCCAAACGTACAATCCGAGTTTACAATTCAAATAAAACCAGTATTGTATATCTTACTTGATACAAAGACACAAAGTTAAACAGTAACGAAGCGAGCGTACAACGAAACGGAGTATTAGATGTCATCGATAAAAGAAACGTACACCTAAATAATAAAGATTTAGATTTTAAGCACGATAAAGATATTGCGGCTAATTGCTGCCGACACTTCGTGTTACGGCGCTCCAACAATGAACAACCACACACGACGACCAATCACGTTGCCATAATGCTTTTGTCTTTACATCAATAATAATAGTGTTTTTTCGTGTCTCGATGATTTGTGAAGACAGGACGTAGTCACAATGAGAGCTTGGTGGGATGCGGGCGAGAGAATGGCACTTTATTATGCTTTAGCCGCCATTGTGGGGACGCATGTGTTAGATGAAAGATTCCTTGAGAGTTTCTACTTTATTGATGCAACGCTATTTAAGCTTATGTATTCGATGACGTACTGCTCGTCTTATAATAAAACTGCTATACGGTGATAAAATTCTGACTACGAAATAAAGGAATATAGATTAAACAATAAAGTGAATTTAAATTGGACGAATGTAAAAAACGAATATCGATGAATACAAATCGAGAAGTACGAAGCAATAAAGAATAAGAAAGTAAATAGGATGAAGAAGGAAAAATAGGTAAAGATGCACGCGATTCAGATACATCAGTTCAAAGGGTTCTTAGTTAATGAATCAAACGACAGGCTGCTCGCAACACCTCTTTTGTGACCGGACAAAATTGACTTTGACGAAGCGAACGGATCCAAAATAACCGATCGTGTCCAACCCATTGTACGTGCTATAATTAGATGCCTTGGAAATAAACACGTGGTGGCAATTATCGCGGCAGCGGGTTAAATGAGGCACCGAGAGCTGTCGTTAATGGGTACAGTCGGCCGCGCGGCATCCGGCGACGAAATGCAAAGGGATCCACCGTGAGCGAGATCAGAAATCACATATAAATCCTAACGTTCCATATGGGACATTATTTATCGTAACTATAATGAAGTCAGCAATCACAATAAATAAGTCGTAGACGTAACTATTGTGTTGGGAAGGCTTTGAAATAAATTTAACTACGGCACACACCGCATCCATCTTCGCGGGAATGATTTAAGTGACCGCTCCGACTGGAAGATAGACTGCGGTGTTTCTCGTGAACAAAGCGCTATTGACTTAAAACAATAAAAGAGTGGAAATGTGAGTCGGGAGGACGTCGAATACTCTAACTGTAGTGTTTGAAGAATTAACAGTTGTTTAATTTCATTGGGTATTGACTAATCTTGGTGGTAGAATGCCCGGGGCACGACGCCGGACATTAATCATCTCAGCCGGGCAAGGCGGCTGCGCCTCCATACATCACGTACCCTTTGAGCGCGGCGAGCGACTCGTTTGTTGAAACGCATCGTCCCGCTTTTATTAACGTCCATACTAACATTGTAAACGTCTCAATTCCTTCGATGACTTCCTGTTCTTCATTTGTTAGGGCTCCATTCAGTTGTTGATGGGTACCCCTTTTTATAGTCGGTTAGTATAGATTAATACACCGTCTTCGAATTTAACAGTTTGCGCTTTTGTGCGATAAACTAACCTTAAGTAACACCACGTCCCACCTGGACTGGATTTAATGGGATTCGCGGCCGTAAACCGAAGCCGACGTTGCTGCTAATCTAATAAAAAAAGAAGTCCTAAAAAAATACTCGTTGCGTAAAAAGAGGTGACCGCAAAGATACTGCCGAGCTCTTATTACATCGCGTCAATAAAATGGTATATTCATGAAGATGTACTTCGTAAATATCATATTAATTATAGACGGTTAAACAACGGTAGGTTTTTAATTCAAAATGTGTAGTTACAAAGTTAGTGTTGAAATATTATGATGACAAAAACGCGGCGTATGTAGTTATGCAATAAAACGATCTGGTGGCATGTTCTTCGACGAATGCTTAATGAACCACTCTATTTTATAGTCCGGTCCGATAAATGGAGGTGGCGTTACGGGACGAGTGGAAAACATGGAACGACCGTAATACTAAAGGACACTTGCCATGCGAGCAAATTTATAATAAAATTTCATATGTAGATGAATTCATTGGACGTACGGCCACTAACTAAACCTATTTGATTATAATCCGAGCTATTTATGATAAGACTGGCGACTAATGAGACGTTAAAACCGAAAGAACATTGCGAAAACATAATTGGCATTTAAAAAGCATTCAACTATAAAATGGAACAGTGTTCAGAGGGTAGCGATAATTTTAGTCATTTTATGGCTGCTTTATCTATTCCTTTATGTCATATGTAATAAGTATTTAAAAATGTTTCATCAATGTGTTTGTTTTTTTAATTAACTCACCTACCTTCAACTCTAATAATTTTAGATCGAAAGCACATATATAAAGAAAAACCGATCTATATTTTATTCCAATTTAATGAGTAACGGCGGCCAAATAACATCCAGTCATCTGAGGCCGTCACGTCACGTGATAGTGAAAAGGTCTTCTCTGGAGGTCTTTGCGCTTGTTCACACACAAATAATCGCATGCACAGTGACATGATTATGGGTTGACGACTGAAATGAGGTATGATAAATCGGTTTGGACGACGAAAACCTGTTGTGCTGACCCGAAAGTAGGAACAGGGCAGGGTGAATGGTGCTAAGCGTCTTTAACGCTTCTAGAATCTGCAAGTACCCGATCTGAAGGCAGACAATAATGCACAAAGTAGATTGCTAAAAAAACGATGAAGAAGATATGATACTCACTGGGCATGGTGATGATAATGCGTTGCGTGATGCATGGCCGATGCCTGCGCACCAGGGGGCGTGGTGGCGTGGAATGCCGCGAAAGCCGACGGGAACTGTAGTGGCAAGAAGCCTCCGCTACCTGTTGTCCCCGGACCGCCTACCGACTCCCGATCAGGCATCATTCACAGTCTAATCTCAATTCGACATCCTTTAGTTCCACAATCACTTCGAAGTTGTAAACACTGGATAACACTGCGATATTAAATTAAGTCAGTTCCTTCTTTATCTTCTCCATAGCTTACTTCACGTGCACTCCGTCATAATAACCATTTACGTGCATTGTTAAATTTCGGCAAAGCTTCAAACGGCGCGCGCTTCATTTTCTTTGTTTTTTGCACCTGTAACAAAGACATGATTAACCTTAATTATATTCTTTTAGCGTTTAATTCGGCAGCCGCTTTCAAATTACTGAATTAGTGTTTTTATATTCAAAGCAAATTAAAAAATTTAATGTGTTCGTGTTAAGTTTGCGTGTCCCGACATCGTTGGGCCAATTGGCCGTCATTACGTCTTCATTTTTACGAGTTAGTTAAAGCTTATTAACTAAGTTGACGAAGCGTTTGTTATTTCAATTAGAGCGCATTTGAACTGCAAACAAAATTAAATTGAATAGTTATTTTAAAATAACTTTATTACTTATATATTGAACTAAGAATAATACGGTTCACATCATATTAGCCAATACATATATAGATAAACATAGGTATCAAGTACTTGATTATGAGTTCTTCGATTATTACTGGAGCCCTATTATCATCGTAGTTTATTAAGATCAATGTCTAAAACAATTGAAATAATTGTATCTAAACTCAATACAACTCCAATGTTTTTCATGTTATTCATCTTACATTCTTAAGACACATCTTACATTGTTAGAACCGAATTGGATGAGATTTAGGAAATTTCATCAATTAATAACATCAGTAACCAGCGTGGAGGGTATGAACATAAACCTATAGTCAATAATTACAGAGGCAACAAGATGTCAAATGGCTTCATCATTACACACACTACACTAATATTATACGTATTATATTTATTCAAGAATACGTGCAATGAACTCAAATAACTAAATCCATATATGCAGTCTTAAAAATGTTTATCTTTTGCGTTTATTTCATGCGAATTTGAACGTTATTTCAATAGATACAAGATCTTAGTAAAGGGAACATAAGTTCCAGTGTAAAGTTTTCATTAACAAATAAAATTGCGAGTGCTCAGGCATGGCGCTTAATTACCGTTGAATTTTGACCGGTGGGGACCGTGCAAAAACCGGAGCGACAAATTGACGCGAAACAGGCCTTATGAGAATCACATCGCTCCCTCATTATCACTTACTGAGAACTGAGGTGTGGCCCGTTTGAAAGCGTAGCGGAAAATATTTGCTTAGGTATGTTAAAATCACTAAGACTCAAACATCTCGTGTATTTAAATTTATAAACACTATTATTGTTGTTTTAATTCATAAATTCTACGATTAAAAACAACCGAGCATCATACAGCAGAAACTACCAATTATTACTAAAAATAATACAAAATACAACTTTAAGTAGATGAAATTGAGGATGAACTATACGGTCAAATTCGCAGGAACCTATACATATACACTATATACGTATATAGTGATCCGGTCCGGCTAAGTCCGGTTCTGTCCGGTTGATCCGATCGCTACCAAACGTCTGGCACAGGGTGGCAGCGGGTGATCTACTAGACCACTCTGAAGATTTCCTGAAAAATTTATCGAAATCGATGCAGCCGTTTTACAGTCCACAGGGACATCTTTACTTCATTTTATTTATAAGAGAATAAAAACATCGAATATAAATATATATATATATATATATATATATATATATATATATATATGCGTGTGTGTATATGTGTGTTTCTTTAGCACTAGGCACTAGCATTAGGGTACGGCGACTACGCATTGAGACCTTATTTTCTTTCAAATTAGGCCAATAGAAGTCTCTCATATTGAATTAATTATAAAACTGTATAGTTCATCATCATCATCTCTGTGCCCTTTTCCCACTCATGTGGGGTCGGCACAGTATGATTGTATTCCATATTGTATAGGTTTTGGCTACAGTTTTTCCGACCGGCCGCCCGCCTTACACCAACCCTCATCGGGAATAAAAAAAAGTATAATTAAAATGAAATTATTAAAAAGTAGCCTATAATGAAACGAGAAGGCCAAGTAACAAGGAGCATAAAGGCACTCGGAGAAAATTAAATTTTCTTTGATTGGCATATTAAAAAAAAACTCCATTGTATTTCTCAAACATGGTCGGGGTATACATTCGGCGACTTTTTACTTTTACGACTGCTTAATAAGATGACCAGAATTTTCTCGTGTTCAAACATGGATTCGTGCGTGGCCAGAGTGACAGCGGTGAGGGGGCAATTTTTTTAAACTAATTTCTTTTTATAGCATAATACTTCATTACCTCTACCATTTAAGCGATTTTAAGTTATGTTTGTATTCTTATATTTATCTTTACACATCTGGAAATTAAATATACTATAGGCATGTTACAATATATTTATTTAATTCTATTACTCCTGCCCGTGTCAAAAACAATACTATCTGGTGGTAGAATGATTAACTAATTTTAATAATTTTCCTATGTACAAAAACTACATCATGCGATCTAATAAATACAATGAAACACTTATTAATGTTCACATCTCATTTTTCTATTTGCAAAGACAATTCATGTCGAAATAACCCAATAGATAGAAGCTACGTAATATGTAAAAGACTTTTAAAAAATCGATACTTAACACTTGCATACATCGCAAGCTATTCATTAAAAGTTCACGTTTAGTGAAACAACTACAGAAACATTCTTCATATAATTAATGAAGATGTGATTGTTTCGGACGTGACTCGAGCGTTGTCCCCTCGATAAGGCACGGCGCATAGTGCCGTAATGAATCGATCGTAAATATCGATATCGCTATCGATACTATCGATTTCATTGAACGAGATTTACGATGTTTACGTACGCAAAATTGCAGCGCGTTTCGAATGTCGCACTTAATCGGCCATACAACAATCGAATTGTGAATTTTTGAATGGATTCAATTAGTATCGTGTTTTGTTGTTTTGTAGGTCACGACTTGCAGTGTTATAGTGACTTTGCTCTGCTGACGGGCTCCTTATAATATATTCTTATTACATACCGACTGCACGACTGACTGGCACGTTATTTTTTGCCTTCAAAAGTTTTCATACACCGGTCTCGAGAAGGCATGTTCTTAGCCTAAACTAAAACTAACCAAAGTAGCTCAATCGTGAACCTCGGCTCAGGTATTTACTTAACTTCTGTTCCTCATTTTGCTTTTACGGTGCTAAAGATGATCGAACGGCAGGTCTATCGGTTACTACAACTGAATGCATTATTTGTCGCTTTTTAAAATCAAGAACTACGAAAAAATAACTTGCTTACAATGTTCTTGGTGTCGGTTATTCAATGCAAAATCAAATAATTATAAAGTGTAATGTCGATAGCATCGTCATTTAGTATTCGCCTCCCTATGCCTAAAATGAGCGCGACAATCCAGCGCTCCCATACCATCTCTTAATACGGCCCTTAATTACGAATTAATTGTTTTTTAGTCGTTGAATTGTGTCTACGTGTTCTCGGAAGGGGCCAGCTCTCGACTTATGGTGTTGCTCGTATCGAGGTTATTCTAGATTTCTCCGTCAACTTTTTGTTAATATCGATACCGTATTTACGAGGGTCGTTTAACTTTTGACTCTGTTTTCGGCGACGCTTCATTCGGATGTTTCTTCTGTACAATCGATTATTCGTAAATTAAGTTCCAGGTATTTACAACTCTATTTAATATAATGATATTTTTTAATATTTACCAGCAAGTATGCAAGAAAGAGACAGACATTATATTGATATATTAGCTCGTTGATATGTGTAAGTAGCATAATGTGTAATGTTTTAAAATACGTAGTCGCTGACGCAATTATGGTTCCGCGAATACTCTCATGGTACAGGGGGGAATGGGTCTTCGTCTTGTGTTTTACCATGAGAGTTTAATTAGTTTAAGTTAATAACATAATTTTACTAATTAACCGAATACTCTAATTTCCTACACTTCTATTTTATATTTTTCGACCTTCTACGTTTAAAGTTAATTATTAATCTTAGCTCATCAATCAAGGCCACATCGCAGTACCATGTTTCTACAAACAACAAATACATCAAAGTAGATCTAAATTGATATTCAATAACAAATCAGTGAGCCAATTAGGTAGATAGCGAGGTATCGAAGCCAAAACGTTGTCTTAACCCGATCATTTAGTCGCCTCATCACGCAGTAATTCCTGCCACATTACCAATAAGTCACTGCGGACAATGGTGACACTCATGAACTCCTCATTAGATATGGCCTCTACCCGCTGGCGCTATGTGCTGAACACAAATTGTCTTATTACAGTGCTTTTAAGGCGGTGACAAATATGCGTACACTAGGTAACGCAAGTAACGACTCTGACACGTGCTGATATACGTGTTACGAGAAACTTTGATATAAATAACGAATACAAGGACGTTTCAATAAAAATATTAATTGATCTTGATAAACTAAAAATACTGTTTTAATATGGATCCCAAGTAAAGTCGCATTCTCACAAGATGTGAAACGGATCGCACACGACCGTCAGAGAATTTGATGGCAAAAGGTTAGCTCTAGGTGGCATCAATATGAACTTAATTCTTTTACTTATCCTATATTTTCATTATATGACACTGCTATTCCATCAATGCTCTACGTCGCCGTGTTAACATAGCAGAAATTTATTTTTTGATTCGATCTGACTAATATATAGATGATGGGACTCTTTTTAATCGAAGCCGAATGTAGGTAAATCTTAGCAAGCAGCAGCCTTATGTAGGTTCTCACCAAGTTCTAGACACCAATTTAATTTGATTATACATAACAAAGTGAACGACCATGATCAACATGAGCAATCATCGATACATCGATTCGAAAGTATTTAAACAATCAGCGATCAACACTTGTACAGCCCTAATCAGACCTGTAGACAGAACACAACGTTCCGATACGAACCTGACACACAAACGATACGGCCGTGAATAAATTCAGAGGCCGTCTTAGTGGTCTATCGGTCCAGTAAGCCGGGCGGTTAATCCTTTCATCGCGGGACTTAGCATTCGCGGGGCGGTGCGCGTGGACATCCATAAATTACAATGAGCTCTAACGCCAACTTGCTCCACGTATAAGGCCCTTTGAGCGGTGTGGAGCCAAATGCGTATTATACGTGCGCGTCCGGCGGGTAAGGCTGGTGATATAGAAGGAGATATGTTTTGAGACCTGTTAACACATGCAGTTTCACAAATCATGATTATATATATATATATATATATATATATATATATAAATGAATCCCTATTTCCTTTGTTCACTGCATCACTCGTCCGACTGCACCGACTATGCTAACACTTTTCAGAAAGTTTAAGAAAACTTCGCGATTATCTTAAGTACAGTATGAACGTTTCTATGGAGAATCTATCCGTACGAAACCGGGGCAGGTCCCTAGTAATGTATAAAAGAAGAAATGATGGATATAACATAGCCTTATACTGGGTCTAGAAACTCGACATTTTGCACAGAGTTATCTGTTATTAGCTAGGCGAGTACTAAGAAAGGATATTTCTTAATTCATCCCCTAAAGGTCTAGGTAAGGGATGAATCTTTGTATCTGTTGGAATTGTAGTTACGATATTTGTAGAAATCACAATGTACGTACATAGTGTAATTACATATCGTTAAAAAACGATAAGCGATTTCTCCCTTTTGGGAGAAGAAATAGTAACTAACTGTTTATTAAATTCTTGCAACGAAGCACATGAAATATAAATGACATGAAAAAAAATGTTGTTAGTATATCTTACGCTGGCGCTCAAGCTTAATCACAATGTAGGTACGATTTGTTAGACTAATAGATCCATTCGATTGTATGGTGTTCCGGACAGACGTTTGTATTATATAGATATTAATATGTTGAATAGCGATTGTTCCGCTTATTACCGTCTTATTAAATGGCAAGTCAGTGTCCGAATTTTAAGTTAAATGCGTCTAGACTACACGTGACTACGGCATTAAGTACGTAACTGTCTGAATTCAGGACTTAGGAAGGTTCTTAATGTTTGTCTCTTTAACACGCGTTTTTAGGAAAGAGGGAACGACCAGCGGGTCGCTTGATGTGAAGAAGAAGCTTGATGTGAAGTGTGAAGTGATAACGCCCATTTATTTACCCAAACCCAGAGGTAACCTGACTGGTACAGTGGATAAACCATGCTGTAATTATTAGTATTTCAATCACACAGAATACAGGTAATTTTTTTATTATTATATTTTATTCTTGCAACATGAAAATAACTCAGGCGGCGCGGGACACAACAGTGGTAGAGCCCGCAACAACACCATTGTTGCACGGGGCCGGCTCGACCGGTGAAATACCACGACCTCACAGAAGACAGGCGTAAAGTGGAATGCGGGTCGACCGACGAGTGAGGTGCCGGAGGCTTAATTTCAGTCCTCTTCCCCTTCCCTCCCTTTCCTCATAAGAATTGGATTAGAACGGGTAAAGGATTGAACAATCAGGGGGTTAACGGGGAAATAGAAATATCCTTTTTCCTGTTTATGCTCATCTTTGTCCAATAAAGGCAGGCAACGCATCTGCCACTTATTTGCTTGTTGTGGATGTCTATGAGTAGCGGTCACTTAACATCAGGTGCTCCGCTTGCTCGTTATGCTAACAGTAATACTCAATGGTGTCTAGCCTATGTCTTGCCACAAAATCTTAGTCTAGTAAATAAAACAGTATCGTAGACGCAACCCAAATCGAAACATTGTCTTATTCCAGACGCGTAGCTCAAATACGTTTTCATTCACGGTAACATTTTATGTTTTCTACTTTTTATTGGTTTTCGGCGTCGACTGCCTAATGATTTGACGCCTCTACCCATGCAAACTTAACTTTACCAACTATTAAGATATCATCAACCTTATTGTGATTTTCAAAAGATCTAAATTCGATAGATTAGATTCGACTGACTGCACGATAGATTTATCCTCTATTCGGTTAGCGTATTCCCGACACGGTTGAAGGAAGTCAAATATAAAACTCGCAGCTACGAATATAAAATCAGATAATAACATTTAGAGGTGAAATTTATTTATTACCGGTACAATGTATTTTTATACTTTATTCGTATTTATTTTATAGTTTTATCAGTTTTAAAATGAGCTGGCGGCATTAATGTGTTTTCATTTGACTTTACAAATATTATAGCTCATTGTAACACTCACGTCTGTGTGAGAGTTTAATACGCTGTAAGTTAAGACCTACGCACGATTTCGAGAGATCATTTTTATGTGCTTTTAAGAAATTAAAGTGAAATGTAACGTTTCTTTTAATTTTAACAGACATTTATCAATGTTAATGTCCTAGCGTTATGGTTAAAAATTACGATGACAAAGAACTAGTAGATGGACTGTGTGTAAGACGTGGGAAGAAGGATATATATTCAGATGTTACAGCTTATAGAGGTATACAGAAGAGAAGTACATAATGTGCAGACCCTACATAGGTCGGTAAAGAATAGAGAGATGATGAAAGAACTTTCTCTTTAATTGTCTCTTACACCACTACTGTTGTACACGAATCGATGCACAAATTAGATAAAGAAAAAATGAGCAAATAAATAAATAAATTGTTTAAAACAGGTTAGAAAAACATTTTATAGACAAAACTAAGAGTTCGTTTTTTATATAAAAACTATTAAAAGATTTATTATCCATTACGTTATTTTCAATATAACATTATTATATCTAAAACAAAATGTTTTATTTATTACGCCACCAAAAAGGTTACTATTAACTTCTGTAATATTTCCAGATGGACCCACGCCAAGTCCACTTGATTTTCATTGATCGACGTCAATGTATCATCGACGACGTATTCATACGATATAATGATACGTTCCAGAAATAAAGCGTTTTATATTTGGTCTCTGTTTGGTTTTCATCAACGTAAAATAGATTGTGAAGCTTTTAAGTAGTTGTTGAAGTTGGCGACCATTTAACTTTGAATGTTGGGCTAGCTCATGCAATACAAAACTAATACAGATTTATTGTTAATCATAACAAAACGGAAAAATAACGTTGGCTTTTGTCAGAAGTTTTTGTTTCTTCATACTTTGTGACCCGCACAGTCAAGGAAAAGAAAAAAGGCTTATAGAGATTTTTGAAGTGGACACTTCTTCAGCCGCGTTAGACGATATTTGGTACAACATACATGATATTTGAGGACAATCTTATAGGTTCGCGTGAACAACAACATGCACATGCGTCAGCAACTTGATTCTTTGCATTTGGAACAGTTTCGACAAACTTTTTTCATTTATTTTTATTGTTTAAATAGAAGGCCTTATTTTTGTTAATTCTTTACTGCTTTCTGAACTATTGACGCGCTTTCCCTTCCCTTCCCATGTTTTGAGTTTTCACTTCTGTCGGCAGTCTGATTGCTTGTGTTTTTTAATTGTCTACATTGCATTATCTACTGTTGAATTAATTGTATATGTCGATTAGGACTTTAATCGTGTTCCAATCGACTGCCTTTTTACGACTTTGAGCGACAGCGCCAAAATTCTTTCGCATTTCAATTAATATTCTTTACGTATACGAAAACTTTCGGGCGGTGATGCGTTGCGCCTGGCGGTAACTATCATAAACTACGAAGAGAAATCGCCTCGCGAATACCAACAGGTAATGAGGCAATTAACATTGGAGGTGGTAGAAGAGGTAGTTTATATTGTTATGTCTTACTACGCATACCAATGCCAATGTACGAATTAGATAATTGGGAACGGCGATGTATTGCAAAATTCCAATTTTAAATTTGATTACCCAGTTTTTTTTTGAAAAAAAAAAACTCTGAAGGTTTTTTTAAATATTTACGATGATGAATGTCAATGTCTTTTGAGTATGCAATTAGGTGGTGAGGAGACAGTATTTCTATCAGCTCTTTACATATCCTGGTTTTCCAATGTATCAATGGATTTTTAAATTAATTAATTCAAAATTACTAAAAGAAACTATGATACATAATCTCAGTATTTCAGCAATCCGTTAATGAATCTCAGACCTTACACTGAGTACCCTGCTTCTCTAACCGCTGGGCTGCGTGGTCAAGCCGTACAAGTACGCAGTAACCGCGTAGTACAATTCCCAGTGCACGCGCCGCATTAGCTCTGCGGTTAGAACCCTTAACGGCGCGCTGTTTTTATCTGTCCGCCTTCAAGCTTAGCACTTTTAACCACAAACTCATGTTTCGAGTTGATTGCTATTAATAAAAATCAATCAATTCTTTTTCTATTGTGACCAACAATATACAACCAAATATAAATCAAACATCAGAACATGTTGAATGATGAACAATAACAACTTTTTGACACACTTATAATTCGAAGTTATTATACAAGGAAGCCGCGGGTAATATTTATAACAGTGAACTGTTTTAAACAATCATCAGTAGTATGATAGACCCGCTATTTAATCGTTGTATAGTTTTTGTTATACTATAGTTGGATGGATAGAATTTTTACTAGACATTAGTCTATTGTGTGAACTCTGTCTACAGCAGTAAGTTCAGGACATAAGATATCGACATTTTAATCAATAGATAAACTACACCTATAAATTAGCACAGGTGAGCACTTAATAGTTGGCAACCCGATGCTCGTTCGTCCCCTTCTCCTATAAAAAAGGTAACCAACTAAAACCAAAGTCTTTGTTTTCAATCTTGGCACATAAAAGGCGATAAACCGTGCCGTTTAAATTTAGTACAGTTGCGGAGAAGGTCGGGGGTCCTCAGAGGGCAGGCGACTATCCGGCTAAGGGCTCCGGCCAATATAATGTAATCCAATAAAGAATGATTCACGCGGCACGACACCTTACATTATAATACTGCAGGCGTTGCGGACTACACGACGGAGTTAAGGAGACGGTAGCTTTGAGACATTTCAATGGATAAATTGCCATTTATAAGCGCTACAAGATTGCCATATAAATATCTAAAGTGGTAAGGACTTAGTTCTAACAGACTGTCAATATTGTTCCCCAATATCCGAAGACATCAGTATGTGGTATGGAATAAGCACACAAGGTAGGCTTGAAACAAATTGCTAGCGTTTTAATACCCCCATTGACATCCTACCAACTGACATTTAGACATACGAGGTAATTTCGGGTTTGTGATATACTCTAGAGGTCGAACGCTTAAAATATTCGCTTCCTTAAATTTCCCAGAGTCCTTTCTTAGAGCTCGCCTACATCATAAAAAGAAGCCTGTGTTTCTAATTTCACGATCTCAGTCTAGTATTTAAGCTGTGCATTAATTGAGCAGTGCATTAGGTTCCTCTTTTATATATTAGATTCTACAAAGACACGCATTCTTGGTACTTAAAATCACGCTGAAAAGCTTATAATGATTATTTTCTGTGCCGCAAAGGAATAAGAAATTACATTATTAATGTAATTTATATGTCTCATGTTAAGAATTAAATAAACAACTTTGCACCTAAAAGAATTCCAACACTAATTTATACGCATTCAAGAAATAACACTAGCCTTTTAAAGGTTGCAGCTTCGCCTTAATCAGGTAGCATACGTATCGGTATGCTCGAGCATACGCTGCGCTTCTTAGAATCGAGATAAAAACCAACGGCGACACTGCATTTATTGTGCTCTACGAACTATTTCTTCCTTTTTTAGGGTTCCTTGAGAGGTCGCGCAATCAGTGTTTTAAATGTATTGATAATTATACAGTTACATTTTTTACATGCTAATTCTACGGTTTAGTTTCGACCATTTTTCTTTAATCTATTCTATATAAAAGGCTTAGGCGATGATAAAATCGCATAAGCGAAGGGACGAAGGACATATAGCGAATAAAGTAACGAGAATAAACTTGGATGGTTACAATTGTAGAGGAAGACCGAAGAAAGTATGGATGGATTGTGTGTAAGAAGGGTGTGAATACAGATATGACTATCAGCCGAGAGATATGGAACAGAACATACTGTGCCGAGCACAGACATGTAGATAGGTAAAGGGCAAGAAGATGATGATATATAAAAGGCGATGTGTGTATGTACGTACATATGTCCCTATAGACTCGACTATAGAAACGGCTCTACCGATTTCTGTGAAATTTTCAGGAAACGTTCAGACAAGCGGGGATACTTGCGGTATCCGTTTAGTAGCGATCGCATAATTATATAGTACATATTAATTAAGGCTACCCGTGCGAAGCCGGGGCAGATCACTAGTTAAAATACAAAGTTTTGTCTATGCAATGTCACAAATGGTAATGACTGATTTTTGGTTACCATTTTAAAATAAAATCATCACAACGCTGTACATCAATAAATTGAAAGATTGGAACTTGAACGGAATTATATATGGGATAAATGTTTGTGTGGTGAACGTAGTTGAATAAATTGATTGTTTTTAAAAATTCATCCTTCAATAGGAGATTATTCAATGTTATCAATGTAATAAATCAATGTTAAATACAATTAAAAATATTTTTTACCTTTTTAAATCGCTTTCTTTGTTACTTACAGATTGTAATTAAAAAAAAAACCTTTGATACTATATTATTTTAAATGTTAATACTATACTAATTACTTAAATCTAATATAAGATCTATCATAGGAATATTGTAGTACTTTTGCAACAACTACAGCGCAACAGTCTAGTCATGTTGTTCCGAGAACTCATCAGGTTACTAATTCCTATGCATGTCATGGGAATTAAACGAGTTTCAAGATCTGAACGTTAATGTCAGGTGTATGGTTTCTCACTAACAATGTCCATACTATGTAGGTATAGGTTTTAAATTTAAATTGAGCATTCTGCAAGTCAAAGTCAGACGTTTCTATGCAATTACACAGATAAAAAGGTCAGAAATTTATGTTTAAATGGCTGATCATCTATGCAAAAGTCCGAATTCGATTTAAAAACGACTCTATTACCTGGTTGCCTGTTTAACAATTTTGATGTTTTAAAATAATAATATTGAAATATTATGGGAAGTATCATGTATCTAAATTTAAACGCTTCAATTGTACTAAAAATACTTTTTTATATTATTTAAACCTAAATTCGCATAAGTCTACGATTTCACTGTAATATCTTATGTGTGAGTACTATTTTCTTTTAAAATTGTACGGAACACGATGACAAAACAATCTTCACGCTTTACGATATCCCTTTTTTTCCCATTCCATCTTTTAAGACTTGTGTTAATGGGAAGCAGTTTGATCAATATGAAAGGAATGTTACACGATCATATTTTACGGGATTATCAATGTTGTAGCTACGTGCCGGGACAACGTGAGCCCCGAACAACAAACGTTTGTCCACAGTAAGTATTAGTTTATGCATTGTTTTCTCAGGGTTTTTTGTAGTACTATACAATGTTTAGAATAGTTTTAAAGTTGATTTTGTCACATAGGAAACTGTGTTTTTGTTCTTTAATTTTATATGAAACTTTAGTGCTAATCCGTATTAGCACTAAAATTTCATTCATTCCGTCCGTTATTGAGTACTCATAATACATGTTTATCGGTTGCCTGTTTAGCGCGCCTTACCTATTTCTTGTACGATATTAGTGGTAAGCTCACTCTAGGTTATTTTCACGTTCGTGTCCAAAGCGTGTGTATGTGTGTGTGTGTGAGTGATCTTATTTTTTATAATCTATCTCATTCCTTCTTCCTCTAGTGTTTCTTATATCCCTTCCATTTACTTACTAACAGAGAGTCCTCAATTCTTCTGTTTGCATAGATTAGGGGCGTTCAAATCCAGGGCCGCGGTCGATTTTAAAATGGACGATGAGTTTAAGTTCCAAAAGAAGGTTTCTGAATCATCGATTTAACCGATTGTTATAAGGTTGAGCGACCACTTCCAAAACGCCCTTCCCTTATCTTGTATTTAGTACTAAATATATTTTAAATGATAAGAATTGTCAAGAACTTTACGAGTAAGTACAATAAGCGATACACAACAAAACACTTCTACAAACACGCCGCCCACGCCACTCGACCGTAACGCGAATAGCCCGCTGATTCGGGGAATTGCTCGTAAACATACAAATATATAATTCGCTAACTTGCAGACCGTTATCATACATTCAAGTCGGGTCACGTTGCCAATCACAGTGGTAACACCAGGTGTTCATCGTGTGCATAAGTAAATATGAAATAATATTAAAGACGTTCGTCATTTCTGATCGTTTGTTCATTAAGGCTAGTTCGAGAGTACCTAGCTTCAAAGATTTGTGTTTAGGGTTCCATAAACAGCAAACACAAAAGTAAGTGGGTTTTAAAAATAGATCTAGGTATTATCTACATTAACGGTTCATTTTTATTTTATTTTTCTATAGAATTAATAACGGTTCACCCGATATTTAGTGACTGCTATCTTATAGGCATCAAGCTAAGAAGTTGTAGATGCGATGCCCATCTTTAACTGACAGAGGATAAACAGGAAAAAGGGTTACTTCCTTCCCATTTATCTTCCTTATTAGGTAAAAGTTAGGTAGGGAAGAAGGAAGGATTTTTTAAAGGTAATGATTCCGAATTTGTTATATTATTAATTTATAAAAATGCGGTATATTTATACATACATAACCTATAGACGAGAGTATCACATTTAATCTCTTCACATATTTTCTTTCTTTATACCCCAACACGCTGTAAAAGGCATCTCAAATAGCAACGGATGCGGCTTTGATAGATATAGATGTGAGTTCAGATAACCAATGATATTTGATATCTTGTTAAAAACTTAACTATCTTAGTAATTAATAATTTAATTAACATACATGTTCTAAGATATTATACATACAGAGCTGTAAGTACAGAGGTATAAGAAAAAATCACCCGTTATAAAGGTTTGTTATTACGATGATATAGTGAAAGCGAATTCAGTAACCATGATTATGATGTTTGCGGGCAACTTTGTAATTTTAGCATACTTTAAAACATTGCTACAGAACGAAGCAGGGTCAATGATCTAAATCAAAACAAATGCAACACGCCTCAACTAATGCTACATCCGATATGCAAGTGTAAAGACCCAGATGCATTGAACTTAATAAGAAAGAAAAGGGGTTCTTAATTTAGTAAACACGACAATAAAGGCCGAGGCGCGTGACTAACGGACGACTGGAATAAGGTCTTACAATGTTGAGGGCGCGCTAACTTAAATATAAGCTCGCTGTATGAGGGTTGAACAGTAAACAAGCCAACATTGTTACAGGTTGTGGTATTAAATTATATTTTTAAAGGAACAACCATTCGGTGAGAGAAATTCTAGAACGTGTGCATATAAGTAGATCCATTATAAGTCAAACATTTTAAATACTCGTGTTGATCAAGTTTGGTCGGCATTTATTCCTAGGTCGAATCCGAATCAAAATGACTTTGTGAGTTTAATCAGGAGTTCAGCTAGAGTCGATCAAATAAGTTGATTAAAATTGTCTTTAATGAACCAGATACTACCTGTGCCTCGCGGTTTCACACGCCACGCCGTAGCGTAGGATTCGCAAGTTGATGTTAAATAGCCTAAAACCTCCAAAGGCAAAAATAATTATCCTAGGATATTCAGAACTTGCGATTTTGTGGCTACACAATTTAACGCCATCTAGGTGTTAAATTTAAATAATAATGGATGTCATAACTATAATATATGAACTTTGTATTTTAGTTTTAAAAATTAATAAGTATTTTATTAATAGGTTTTAAGGTACCTATACTTCGAACGCTGTAGCACTCATTTGCATAACCTGAATGGGGTCATTTTAACACAACCCTATTGCAGTATTGTTTACAAAAATACATATGCATACAAAAACTGCAACAATGTAGGAGACACGTTCTGCGAAATGTTTAATATAACCGAACCTTATTAAGAATTCTCGGTGTGATTGGCCTCTGATCCAATTGCATTCACACGTTCCGAATAAGCGACGTCTTCACATAGATTAAATATTTATATTGTCTATTGCACACATAGACCTAAGTAAAACAAAGAACCTTTTATTAACCGTTTATTATTGTGTCTTTCTTAATCTTCAGCTCATCAGTCAAAACGCAGAAGAGTATTACTTCCCTATACATATCCCCGATTGAGTTTTCCCATGAAGACAGTTGCTGTTATTGCTAGTTCTACCATTTTTATATTGGAACCTACACGGGTTTCCACTTTCAACGTTCATCTGGCGTACATTTTATATCAAACGATTGCCAATTGACAGTAAAAGGGCTAAGTTATATGATCAATCAAACTTGTTAAGGAACGGAATTATTAAAGCAAGCATGACTCTCACGCTTGACATTCTTCGCTAATTGCCTTCAGTTAACCTCCAAACCTCCAGGATGACAGTTCGATCGTTTGATCATAGTTTTTAAACAACATTTATTCTTACTTCTTCCAAAAACTCAACATTTTCTGTTTAAAATTTTTATGTAATTAATAGAGTAAGATTAAAAAATTTAAATCAATGGTTAAGCCACAAGCTAAATTATTGTACGGTAAGTAAAATCGATTCTGAAATATCTTATCTGTACCAAGAAATTTCCATTTTTCAGATTTCCCTATATTTATAATACTTATCAAGGCTAACCCAGTGATATAAATTTTAAACCCAAAAGTTTCGGCGAAATGGGGCTCGCAATTTTCACTATCTACACCAATCCTTAATTGAAGGGCAATTACGCTCTTGTTGGTGGGTCAATCTCCAGTCCTTCCTGCAATGTGTCTTCCTATTGACCTTCTGATACGATGCGACATCTATTTTTCATTTGTTGCATTTGACATCTTCTTTCTCTATTTCTTTTCTTACATACTTACTTACTTTACTCGCATATCAAAAAGTTCCTACTCAAGTCATCCAAATCAAATCAGTTAAAGTTGAATGGAACTAAAATAATGTCTGAAGCTTTGGGAAGAACCGATAAAGGAAAAAGTCGATTGAAAAATGAAACTTACAAGTATAGTATACGCCTCGCTTCGTCGACATCTGTAAACAAAAATAATGTCTTTATAATTACACATTTCGAACAATGGAAGGGTGTCTCCCGTAAAAAGTATAGGAAAACAGTCAATGCGAAATATCGTGTCGGTGATTAACCGAAAATTGTCATTACCATACGCAGAATGTTTAATGTGCTCGAGCGAGCGTCTTGGGTTTATTTATCGACGCAGCCATGTAATTTATGTTTTCACTTTTGCCATGTTGATATTAACAATTTAAATATTAATTATGTCGTAATTGAACTTTTATAAGTATCATATTAATAGGATTGTAGCTGTAACCTCAATAATAATAAAATACATATAGTTACTTGCTGATAACTTACTATATTATACTGTGAGTTCGAAACGATAGAGGTGTAAAATAAATACACAAGCAAGTGTATGAAGTTACTATGATAAAAAGCGTGCTGCTGTTTTATGGCATATTATTTATTAGTTTTGATAGTTAATTTAAAAATCAAAAAATACAGATAATATGATTATTGTTATTGACATTTCGGCGAAGAATACAAATTTTAATGACACCTCACTCGTCATAACCGGTCAAAATTGTTTACGCTACATAAGGCCCCAAGGGAAACGACATATATACATGCATACATATGCGTGAAAAACATTACATACACTCCTGAGTCAGTTTGGTAAAAATATTATTTGCTAGAAAAATTGCTTTTACCTCTTTTATAAACATATCTTGTGTAAGTAGTTTATCATTGGTAGAGCCCGCAACAACAATATCCGTTGGACGAATGAGCCGGCTCGACCAGTCAAATAACACGACCTCACAGAAGACATTATTAGTATGCTTCTGCAATTCTTCTGAGCAGTGTTCCCTTATCCATCCTTTCTCAAGTCTCTTTGATTTATATTTACAAAGCTTCAGGAGAGAACAGAATTAACAATACATATCAGAAAGACGGATGCGACAATAATAAAATTAGAAACAGAGGAACAAGAAATCTACATACGTCAAGGCAATCATAATACCTCACATTTAATATACAATAATATACATATTCCTGGCTGTAACAGTAACAATGCATTAAAATTAAAAATTCTTACCATATAATCTCATTCCATATATTGATGTTTTTATGTACAATTGTTATTAAAGATATAATTAGATTATTATTGACCCTTCTCACACTATATACGGCCCGACAATAATTATAAAGCAAACAATGCAATTAAACGCCGACTCCGAATTAACGCCTTCAAGCAAACGAGTGACATTTTTTTAACGGTCAATTATAAATTATTTGTTTCTGGAGGTTTTTTCCAGAGCGCTGGCTGCGGGGCGCTGCGGGCGCACGCATCGCGGTCACGACAAAAAAGCTCTCACGCACTCCTCATCAACTCCGACTTTTCGATTATTCATGCGCTACGCTGTCGCGAGGACTTTTTAGATAATATAGAGTTGCTACAACTGATAAAATGTTAAAAATTACTTCTTTTACTTAAAAATGTTAGATCTTAAAATTCTCATTATTCTGTGCTAATGACTATAGTAATATTGTTCCGTACCTTCACATAAAAAGTGTTATTTGCACCCAAAAACAACAGTCGCAATTTTGGATTATTACAAAATATTCTTTTGTACTTGTATAATTGATTCACGAATTTCAGTTATCACAAAAATCAATGCAAACTCGCAGGGAAATAAGATGTTTACTGTATTTATATTGTAAATGCATTTTGGGAGACAAAACTACAATCAGATTATCTATATTTTGATAATTTAATATATCACTATCCACGAACTGGCAGCGCAGCTCTATAGACATCCCGTCCACATAATCGAGCAACGGCTGATAGAGTTGGCCGAGATAATGACATCTGCAGTAAAAACGTGGACGGTCGTTATTTATCATCCACTGGCCTCTTTAATTATCGGACAGGTCCGGTGTGCGCCCCGCCCCACAACACCGGTGTGCCACCACCTTTACGATCGTATAGCGTGGTGATGGGCGTCGTTTTTGCCACTAAAGGTTAACTTGGGTACAGTTGGTTAACTGTATTGGTCGATGATTGAATAAGCTCGATAAGGCATTTTTAAACTACTCAATTAGATTGTATTCTTAAAGTCGAAGGTTTTTTACCTTTTAAGTATAGGTAATTATGCCCATGATTATACTTAAATATTGTTTCGAAAGCAATTGAAAAACTCTATTTACTTTCAAACAGTGTCTCTCAGTAATGTCGGGATATTTCCCCGATTGAAGCGGACCTTCAAACAGTTGCCGCTGCTTTTTTATAGATGAAGGCGGCAAACAAGCAAGCAATTCACCTGACATCTGTAACTAAACCAAATCGCAAAATACTTCTACTTCACGCCTGTCTTCTGTGAGGTCATGGTATTTCACCGGTGGAGCGGGCCCATTCATGCAACGGCGGTTGCTGCTGCGACCTCTACTAGCGTTAAAGTCTATAAAGTGTACAAACATTAGCATTAGCAATAGATATCCAATAGGACATCCCCTATTTACCCCCCATAGACATAGACTTCCCCATACGGTTCTCCATCCCTTGGCTGCTCTAATATAATGACTGTACATTCTGATTGATTATCCAAAAGACGGACTATAGTCGTTAGTTGTGCTTATTATAAAACAAAACTCGAAATGGCATTTAAGCAGAACTCCAAAAGCCAAAAGTGAAGCCACTTAATTAAGCATCGATAAAATAATCGACGCATCGACTTATAAAGAATAAAACTTTAATGACACCATTCGGTCAATTAACCTCGATACCGAAAATCGATTTTGAACGAGAACAGGTTTGAATCGACGACCCCTCTATATCACGAGTGACACGGGCGCAAGTGAACGCAATAAATCTACTGAGGGTTAATTAACTGCCAGCACAATGCTTTATAAGTGTTTAAGGGGACTCGTACGCGGACTCGCGCCCAGCTTGCGGTTTGGCGCAAGCCACAAGAGCATAGAGGACCAAGTATAGTTTCAAGTAAACTTTTTTGAAAAAAAGCCTCTTGCACCATTTTATAAAACGAATAAACCAGCGTCTAGCCACTATCTGTAGTTAAGTGGCGATGTGATCGTAAGACGCGCTTATTTAGCATTAGCCTATACAGTAATCGTTGCCATGTCAAAATCGAACGGAAGACTTGGAGTCGATAAATCGTTCTAACCGTAAAAAATCAAATTAAAAAATCGCTCAGAGTTTGTCATTAGCATCGCTAAAGAGCTACGTATAAAATATAAAGGATTCATTGCAAGAAGTTGATATCGAACGCAATCAAGCCGGTATTATTGCGCCCGCGGTGACATAGGAGATCCAGATTGTAAATAAGAACTCATCCTAGCCTATTAGGCTAAGTAATATATGTCTTATGATTGAAAATGTTTTCCTACAAATATTAAATTCATTCTATTATTAAATACATATGAAATAATTAAAGATCTATACACTACATGATACTATTTTGTTAAATCATTTGCACAATAGAGTATTAAAAGGTATGATTCCTTTGTTTTGCAAAGATTGGGTAAAAAAATATTTTACTGGTATAAGTGTCCAAATTGACGACTTACTGAAAAATTTCAAGATGTCTTCGAAGTGCATATCGAGTAGGAATATCAAAATACCTACCATTGGTAGTAAAATTTGTATACACATATAAAAGTATATTCATCGTAATTATAGCCAAAAGAAAGTGTATATGAAGTCAAAACCGAAACCGAACACTGCTAGGTAAGTACAAAACCAAAATATAAATTACGAAGATAAAGACCCGACAAGCAAATAAATGAAATGACCCCAAGCAAAGAGCACGGTTGCATTCTAATATTAATTATCGACGGGTAATAAAATAGTACACGTATCGATATCTCAGGAATGGTGAGTTGTAGCTATGAGAACAACACCAGTTGTTGATCTAGTGTCATAAATATCCATCATGGCCACTTGACAATTATACGGCAGTAAATCAGCTTCGGAACACCAATAAAAACTCTACTAATCGCCCCACCATAGAATACACGAGGCGAATGAGATTAACTTATAAATCGTGTGTTTGGACAAGGTAAATATGGCGGGGCCCGAGAGAAATAGCGCTCTGTAATGGCATATTTTCACGAGATATCGACGCGTCCGATCGCTCCACACGACCACACGTAATGTAATCGAATATCGATATTATATTTTAAACGAGAGCATTATTAAGATCATTCTTATATTTTTAACTTAGAAATAGTCAACTTATTATGTTGAATTACTTTCTGTACATTTTCGGGACATAGTAATTAACTGTTAAGAATTTTAAACTACGTCCACGCTATGGTTTCATTGAATATTCACGAGCAAAGAACTCATAAACCAAATTTTACTAAAACAATTAAGATAAGTTCTCAAACTGCATTCAATAATTTATAATAAAGTTAAGTTATTAGTAAGCTTAAAGTGAAATAAGTCAAGAGATTGGACGTGGTTATGACCACCGTTGTTATCCGCAAACGTGCGAAGGCAGATGAGAAAGTTTCTTTTTAAAAATTGACGCGAACACAAGAGCCGTAATTACTGCGTCAACGAGCAACCAGATATTGAAACTAATGGATATATAATTAGCCACCAGTAAATACTTAACAAAGATGAATTGCAAACTATAGGTCGCAGTTTACACTGAAACTAACTAATTATAAACAAATACGTAAAAAATGTGTAAAAGTCTTTGCTGTTTGTTTGTTGATAAAATGAAAAAAGAACAAAACAAAAAATGCATAATAAATTAGGACCTGATAACTGATTAGTTAAGCCTAAAATGCTAGCCTGGCTTCACTTCGTTAATATAAAATGGTTGGAAATAATTAGTAAAAAGCAAAAGGATGATATTCAAAAATATACATTTATATCAAAAGTAATAGTGATATGAATGGCGCAAATTTCCCGCGTTATCGATGAACCCGCGCCAGCTTGAAGGAATATGCACCGAGGCACCGACGCTTGCGCCGGCCACACGGGGCGCTATCGTGTGCCGACACAGTCGCATACCGGCGTTTATTAAGTAGTGTACGTTTCAATTGCACTACGTGAACCCACTGTATTTATTGCACCTTTTGAACGGATGAATAGAGATAAACATATGCTACGACCAGATTAATGACCCCTTTGTGAGGCGTATAAAGGATCGCGTACGACAATTGTTCAACTGTTTTGTCTACAGCCACATCTTTGGGCCGGTGGTTGAACTAATTTATTGCTTTTAATTTTCATTTGAAAAATGCTAACTTAACTTTTTCAAGGATAAATTAAAATAATAATGTATTGTACAAAACAGATAACTAGAAATCTATTCCCAAATTAAATTTTTTTTTGAATGGTTTAATTTTTGGCCATTGTTGTCGAATTTTATTCATTCCAATGCATTAATAGTTGGGTTATTTTATTTTTATTTAATACAAATATATGAATTCTGACTTTTTGGGAACGTAAAAATAAATTATAATAACTTATATTATAAATGTAAATGTGAGTTTGTTTGTCGCACTTTAACTGGTTAGCGACTAAACTAATCATCACGAAATTTTGCACACACATTGTCAGGTGCGCAGAAAATAACACGGGGTGCTTACCTTTTGTCCCGAGAATAAAACTGTACCCGAGGTAGGTACTTTAAACCTTCATTTACAATGAACAATATTTAGGCTATACATTATCTACTTATGTTGATTCAAACGACGTATGTAATAATGCTTAAGTGTATTGAGATGATTCAAATTTTGAAGCATCAATTCAACAATCCAAAGGAGAATCTCCATTGGTATCGCCGTATAAAGTTTCCGATTCTCCGAAACAATGCGAGCCTCAACAGCCACGGTGCACCTAATTACAGGGCGAATGTAAAACGATTCGAGCATCGTAACGAAAACTAAAATATAAAAAATCATTGGTTATACTTCAAAGAATTTACGGGAGCCTGTCATTACATCAAGAGCCGATTGAAGGACCCCCGTGACGGAAAATTGGCACTTAACCAGTGAGGGGGTAACACAGTTCATACGTTAATTACATAACTGTTATTTAAATAACAAAAATATTACGTTATAAACCTTGTACTTTATGGGGATAGGAATGAATACTGTCAACTATAAAAATGAAGTTTGAATTTATTTAAAAAAAATAATTAAATATTTTAATCATACTGTATACAAATTGCAACGGTAACTAAAATCCAGCAGTTTCCAAAATAACGAAACTGAGCACATAATTACATAATAACACAAACAATTACCACAACAATTTCGATCGTACCTTATTATAATTCGTGGGCTCCTAAAAACAAGTGAAATTTGCGCGCATCTCGATCGAGGTCGGGTTATACGCGTCCAGTTTTTGCGTACGGCCCCCGAAGCTTCTTTCCGAGTTTCCGAGTGGTATAATGAAGCCATTACGCGCAAGAACGAGCTCGGACGAGGGCAACCACATCGGAGTGGTAGAGGTAAAAAAATATCCAAATCGCCCGGAGGATTCTCGTGCGCCGACAAGCTGTCTTGCCAGAGTAGCAAAAAAGAGTAAGAATATTTTTTAAATTCGTTAGGACTCGTTTCGCGGTCCCGCTTTCGGATTCAAATGTTAAAGAGATTTGGTTTTGATTACGCGCGCGTCGAAATTCGTTTCGTTTTTATTCCGTGTTAAAGTATGACGTAAAGAATTTTAATGATCCTAAAGCATTACGCATCTGTTGTACCTGAGGGTTGAATGCTCTCAAAATATTAATTAATTACTCATCGATAAAGCAACTCACTGCATCATTAGTGCGGTAACCTTCCAGTCTCCGACTGTGTTAACAAACTTAAGATGACACGGCACATATTAAAAATAATTTCTTTATGATGAAACAGGTTCCGTTATTTTGTAAGGACTACCCTCGGAATGTTCGTAGTATGGCAAACGTATTCGACACTAATATTACAAAGAGGAAAGATGTTTCTCTTATAAAAGTGTCACAAACGACTAATTTCTAAAAACATTTTTGTTTCGCCCCTATAGTCTTACCCGCATCCCTCTCAGAGAGAATAAGGTCCTGAGACTTTTAAGACCTTGTAGGTCTTGATTGAATTATATGCATTCATCATCATCATTCATAGTAATTGTTATATATCTCCACACTAATTGGGTGTAATGATATCCTCATTGTACATGAACTTGAAGGTAATAATTCCGTATTCAGACCGAAACAGTTACTAATGACTATGTCGTCCAGCTCGATACAATATTATCGAATCGATTAAGCAACAGCCAATTGCATGCCCTGAAATTATTACATTAGACCACGTGCAAGACAATGTTTATTGTCTTGTTCCTTTCGATCTGATACAATTTATGCATGTGTTTTCTTGTCTGTAGTCCTAAGTTATAAGAGTTTACCTTTGTGTTGCATTTCCTTTTTATTTATTTGATTCCTAACCACAATTGTTCTAAACATGGTATTTCATTCAACTTCATATACAATGAAATGTCTCCGAATATTAATCCGATGAATACTAGGGTGGCATTTAAATATTATAAATTTCGACGTTGTCATAGTTTCCCGCCGGTGTTCCTTCTCCAACATGTTAATCTAAGATCATTAAAAAAGATAAAGAATCGGTGATTACCCTACAATGCAACGTTAAAAAAACATCATAATCAATTCAAGAGGGGACGCGAGAGAGCGACAAATCAACGCCCACGATCCGACTCGAAGGACCATATAATAGAATAATTTGTAAGAGAAAAAAATACTTATCTTAATTAAGCACTTCTCTTATTATATTCACTAATACAAATATTAATATGATAGTTTTAATGATATTTATGTCTTTAAATGGAAGCTAACATCCTCAAACATAAAGCGTTGTCAATAGAAACGTAATAATACTAAAACGAATAATTTATTACGTTCTAATGTTAATGATCTTTAGTGCGCTGATTCATTATGCAAATCGATCTAATAAAAATCACACTATCTAGACGCTGTACCATAATTTAATACGAAAACGATATTCTAATTACATTTCGTCACCCGAGACCTTTTTAAATATCTCAATCGGTCGTGACCGTACGCCGTGAAAACTCAATCTTAGCTAATGTTCGTCCCATAAAAAACCTCCGACTCTCTTCTCGACACTCTACGTATCAAAATCACATTAAGACGTCCAAAAAGCGACCGCATTAAACCAGTACTCGTTCGTATCTCCACACGTACACTACTAATAACTCAATCCTTACTAAATTATATAGAGTCGAGAGACTCCGCGGTCGATATCATTAAAGTGCGTACGATAAATTATAGTGCATGTATTTTGTATCACGTATTGCGTCGGCGGGCGAAATTTAGTCGTTTAATTGTTGTATTACTTCCTTATTACCGAACATAAAGTTCTGAATTTTAAGCATGTTAACAAAGCTATAGAAATTATACTACACGATTTTTAAATTATTTTTGTTGAAAGATCAATATAAAATTTAGTTCTAGAATACGACCACAGATATACGAAATTCTAGTGGCTTTTCTCTGATGATTTTAGGAATAGTTAGTGGGCCAAGAAAAATTATAAATCAAAGCAAAATATATACCTTTTGTAAACTATTTTTATTCCAACGGCGAATCAGACCTCGAACTCGCAATATTGAGGTAATTAGCTAACCTAACCGACTATTTGAATAAGTTTTACATATGTTAATACTTTTAATTTAAAATATATTACGTAATTATTGATGACAAATGGAAATGAATAGGTTCTACTCATGACTAAGATTTATAATATCTTAACGCGTCGATCGCTGATAGTTCTGCAACTTAATCACTTCATCAACCACACACACACACCCACTCGACTCATTTCAATCAATACAAGAAGCGGTCGCACGACATCTCATCTTACGTTTACCGACGCGCACCTATCAATTTGCGCAAACAAATCGTGCGTGTGCGCATTATACATATTCGTCACGTTGTAATAACAATATATATCTGTTCTGTTGTCTGTTCGTTTTGTGGTCGGCCTCAGCACCGCCGCACCACGCCCAGAGCATTATAGCCGGGAAGAAACCGTAGGGTCCGTATTATCGATTATGCTGGTCGGCTCGAGCCGATTTTATTATGCGCCTTTGTTTTGTGGGTAGCGTAATAAAGATTTCTTCAATCGTATAATTGCGATACTTTTGCTCGTGTCAAGTGAGTTATTGTTTGATAAATAAAATAAAACCACCCATCTCTGTTATGTTTTAATGTCTCGTGGAAAGATGCGTGGGCTTATAGAAATAAACTTCTAAAAGAATAAACACTACCGACCCGAATTAAGAACGTTTATATTTGAATAAGGTTCCTTATCAGTGTAGTTAATTAATCAAAAAGGCAAATGTGTTGATTACAAAACAAAGTTGTGAGCATTATTGAAAAACTATGGTTATTTTGTTAAGCATATCGGATATAGTAAGGTATGGAGAGAATAACACTCAAATAATATTTTCGTATAACGTAGACTTGTTCGTAGAATCTGCAAAAAAAAACTCTCCCTGCTATTTGTACCTGGGTAGTGAATGTTGATTAATTTATTAAGATCCACCTCCTGCAATTTTTCTTACCGACGGTAAGCCTAATCTGTAATTCCTCTTAGTGTTGCGGACTAGTGATGTGTAGCAGCAGCAACGTAACATCACGTTATACGCCTACTAGTCTGTTGCTATCTGCTGAAAAAAACTTTGCTATGAAAAACTAGCGTATGTCAACGATTCCACCGGACGTTAAGTGGCGTCGTCGAACGATGTTGCGAAGTAGTTTAGCCCAAGCCACTCTTCTTTTGAGTGAATTGAGAAAATGAAAGTTTGGTATGAATATCATTTGACGGAATCCTTTGCTCAAGACACGTAAGCATGTGTAGCGAAGTCGACAAAAAGAGATTTTCATATCGATATCGATATTAGCTGGGGTGAATCATTATCCGTTGATAGTTGAGTGCTGCGCAGCGTCTTTATCACAACACAGAAGAGCAGGCACACGCAGCGTATTCGTTTAACCCGTTTTATGCTGACCGTACACATTTCAACGCACTCTCAACTCGATAGCGGAGAGTATAGATAGTAGAGAAAACGATTGAGGTGTATTAATTTTATGTCTCGCCAGATAAAATGACGTTCTAAGAAACGGACTCGAAATGGATTACTGGTGCGATAATAGTGATGTAAAGTTGTTTATGTACGAGTAAGTACATTACATGTTATGAATATGTAGGTATTAAAATGTTAGTCTGTTGAGGAAAAGTAAAATGAAAGTAGTACAGACGCCATTTGGACCTAGACTCTTGAAATTTAACAGACTATAGTAGGTACGGTATATACTATGTATAGTTTGTCCATATCCAAGAGTTCCAGGCAGGTATTCCACAACTCTATATTGCCACCGGGAAATAGGATTTGATGGAGGAAAAGGAGATATTTTTTTCTTTTTTCCCTCGTCTGCCATTATAAGTAGGTAACGAATTTACAATTCATTAGCTTGTTGCCGACGTGATGAATGTGATTGAATGTAAAATTGAAGTGTGAATGAAATGTGATGATGAACTATGGGTAGCCGTCACTTAAGTCTCTTGGATTTTAAGTTGTTTAGTAATTCACCAAAATTGATTTTAAATCAAATTCTATCCACATGTGAGCCACGAAGACAGAAAAAATAACCAGAAGCATGATAAAAAGAAAATATCTTTCCAATCAGTGTAGTTGTTCATAGTGGTGCATTATTACGTTGATGCGAGCGGGCAAACAAGCAAACAGGCAAATATTGACGCAGTGGCAGTTTGCCGCGACGCGTCGCTGGAGCTTACTGCTCCAGTCAATATTGACCGAGGCGTGCCCGCGCAGGGCTGACATTTTTCATTTAGGATTTTTTCCGTGATTTATTTTATATATGTATGTATCTGCTTATAGTTACGTTCTTAGCTATATTAAATAATTTTTATATTAATGTTGGTGTCAATTCATCTTAGCCTTTGCATATTATACAATTTATTTATTTTTATACATTTTATACATGGAGTAAAGCAAAGTGGGCACAGAGGAGTTTAATAAATTGCCGGTGTCAGTATTTGTGGCGTGGCATTGTTAATAGAAGAGTGACTGAACAGACTAAAGAACAAAATAAAAGTTTTACAGTGGTAGAGCCCGCAACAACAACATCTGTTGCACGAATAGGCCGGCTCGGCCGATGAAATACCACGACCTCATAGAAGACAGCCGTGAAGTAGAGTATTCTGCGTTTCGTCTGATGAGTGAGGTGCCGGAGGTCTAAATCTAGTTCTCTCCCCGTTCCCACCCTTTGCTTATAAGGAAACGATGGGAAGGGGAAGAAAGCTTGACCGCGGAGAGGATGTATAGGAATTAGTAGTAACCATTTTCTGTTTGTCCCTTCCTGTCCATTAAAGGTGGGCAACGCAACCGCAACTCATTAGTTTGTTACAGATGTCTATGGGTAGCGAACACTTGACATCGGGTGAACCTCTTGCTCGTTTGCCACCTAATCCTATAAAAAAAGTAGTACCTACTAACCATCATTCGGTCGTATCTCCACGTAATTATATCAGTTAGTATTGAGGTAAAGTGACAGTGCATTTATAACAAAATAAACGATTGCTGTACATAATATTACAAATATACGGTTATAAGTTCAATGTAAACAAATGAGTTTCAAAGTTTTTAATAGAAAAACAAATCTGACAACCCTATTAAAACAGGTTGCTCGGACTAGAAGCTTTTATGGAGCAGAGGACAGAAACGGAAATCTTGGACGTTTATTTTACATTGCTACAATAAGTCGACTTGTGTACACACTAGTCGCTATTTACCGATCATTGGATCAAGCGGAGGTGCATTACTAAATTTTCACGAGTATTAAAGAAAGTTTAAAATTAAAGGATCTCGGATTTATATTTATACAGGCGGTGAATATGGCGTATTCATTTGGGATAATATTTGTTCTGGCTCAGTGGCGACCTCAATTATTAAAAATACATACGATTCTCTTCGCATGTCACATACGTCTATTAACATATTTAGAATTCTTAAACATTAAGCTTATACAGGTCAGAATCTATTTATTTTGGCTTTTAACGCTGTGGAAACATATTATTAATAATTAGAGATTACGACTTTATCAAACCGGACCACTTTTCTTTTTTTATAGTAGAAGGTAACAAACGATCAAGCGGTGCAGATGTCTATGGGTAGTCACCATCGGACTACCCATAGGCATCTGCAACAAGCTAATGAGTTCCTGGTGGACAGGTGATAAACAAAAAAATTATATTTCCTTTCCTTGCCATCTGTTTCCCCGTAAAATCTTTTTCCGTTCCCGTCCTCTCCATATTAAAAAGGGTAGGAATGGGAAAGTGGGATTCTCATCACACGAAACGCAGATAACTTCTACTTCACGTTTTATGTGAGGTAATTAGTAGGTGGCATTTGATGATGGTAGTTCTTATAGAACCATTAAAAGCGCACTTTTTATTTCCCTATAAATAAGCATTTTTACAGGATAAGAGGACAAACAAGCAAGTGAATCACCTGATGTTAGCTAGTCATCGCTACCCAGCAATATCGGCAGCAGTCATCAGTCAATGATGCATGCCCAGGCCCTTTTTATAGCAAAATAAGAGTGAATAAATAATAAAAGTCAAGGAGAAAGACCAACGAGGTTGAAGTATATGGTACCTCCTTCATCAGGTGAAACGGAAAATATATAAGGCGTATTTGAGAGATTAAAAATATCAGTTTATCGACATTTAACTTTTTCAAGATTATTATCAATAAAATTAACATACAACTACTTATTGGTAATTAACATTTTAAAGCACTTAAATACCAGTTGCAATAAAAAATACAAGTAGCATATATAAACATTTTACAAAATAGTTTATTCTCAGGCATGCTTAAGTAAAGCCGATATTGTAAATTAATTGGTCGTACAATTTTTTTATGATTATTTTATTAACGTCAATTTTATAACGATCGCCGCGGAACCAATTCAGACATTGACTGTCGGCTGTACAAAAAAATAACTACTAAATAACAAACTCGTAATATTTTAGTCATTTAATTGTAGTTCAATTAATCTTCAAAATAATCATACAAATATTGTAGTCGTGTTTGTAGCTTATTCTGCCGTTAGCTTCTAATCAGTCGCGCTATAGGAGCTGGTCCCAACACTCATAGTAACGCCTCGCGCCGCGTTCCTATGTGTATATGCTTATGTATGTATATGTGTGATGTGTGAGCTATAACAATATCCAATCGAAGATAATATCCATAACGCTAAAAAGAAAATAATTACTGCACCCACTTCACCCTAAATCTAGTGACTGTTAAACCAATATTTACAGACACGCACCAGAATCCAAAATATCAATAAGCTACCGTTCGCCCCCCGGCCGCGCTCCGTCAATATTGGATATACTTAAAACCTTTTCCGGGAATCACTTTTAGTGTTACTGTGAGATATTATGGGCAAACTTGTCTATTTAGAGATTCCCTTTTATACTTCAACCTGGAAACAAGGAAATTTCGACTTTATCATCTTGGAATAAGGGTTGATAGGGTGTCAATTGATATTGGCCTATCCAGGAATCTGTGTACAACGCTAATGACGAGTAGGTGTTGCTTTAGGTTAGGTTTTGAGTACTTTTGAGAAACTTATTTACGTGTTGATTGGTTCGTCTTCCCCGTCTTACATATTAAATCAAATGTTGGTTTTTAATGCGCCAAGCAAGCATTGAATCAACTTTAAACTTGATATCCTAAACAAAATTATAAATTCAAGATCTTTTGTTTGTTTGTTACACTACTATGAACCTAAGTTATTATTAACCGCAAATTTAAGGTACTAAAATAAGCAGTGTGGAAAATAAAGGAATGAGTTCGAAGCTGCGGGTATATCTTCTTATCTAACTGATGGACAGAGATTCGTGTTAATCTAACTCTAACTAAATTTGCCGATTAATTTCTTT
The DNA here is from genome assembly GCA_029849275.1 of Papilio elwesi. NCBI lineage: Eukaryota > Metazoa > Arthropoda > Insecta > Lepidoptera > Papilionidae > Papilio > Papilio elwesi. Next base: position 4,035,016 of record CM056709.1, read on the forward strand.
CCTAAAATTAATCTTTCCCAACGTACTTAAAAAGTCTTATTACACATTTATATAAAGACATCTTATATTTTTTAATAGCGAGATCTAAAAAGTGAAAACTCAATACAACGTGGCAAGAAATCAAAACGGTATCTTTGGATACTTGTTTTCCTTTTAATTTACAACTTTAATAAAGAATCCATGAGAGTACATATATTTTAAAAACTTTTGTGTTCAAAAATAATTTTAATTAAATAAACAGGCGGAGACACAAAAGGAATGAACAAGGTTTTTTTTCTGAATTTTGCTCAAGTGTAGCAAAAATGACACAACGAGAGAGAAAACAAATTTTCAAAAGATTTTGTGTGAATATAATCTTTCTACTCTTATTAAAAGAAAGCCGCATTCAATTTCTGAGCACCCATAGAGGAATACAATAACTTCAAATTTTTCTCAAATACCCGTATCCTATTGTTTGATAGACCTGTTTAACATGTCATATGCTTCTGACAATGTGGACGACAATGGAAAATATTGTAAAGGTTCACGAAATGTGCGGACCACTTGTTCAAACAATCAAGTCTCGGAGATTACGGTTGTTTAACTTAAGTACCTACAATATTTCTTAACTAATCCCTCTCAAGTTTAAAGTCCAGAAAAATATTATTTAGCGGTGTAACAATAAGGATATTTATAAAAAATTGTAGCTAACGTCCAGCAGAACGCGTTTAACATAAATAATAATAATATAACCATAAAATGTTTTATGTGTAGTATATAAATTAGGAAATTAAAACTCGGACACAACAAAATGAGACTTGACTCCAATTACGTCCCAGCATAATTCTTGTACACTGAGCAAAAAAGTTTAATGCGTGAAATTGCATTAGAAACGGACATATAAGCTTTGCAGCTAGCTGCAGCCAGCTATTGCCCCAGTGCGCACGAGGGGAAGTGAGACGTAAGCAGACGGGAGAGTCGCATGCAACGCCACTATCATATTATTGTGAGCGGGTGTTAATATGATTGCTCTTATTGGAAAGAGTATGTTTTAAAGACAAACTCGCAAGATTCTGAGAATTACCTTTTTATATTTTTGATAATTACGTGGGTACCTTGAACTGGTTACTACATGTTACTTACAGGGCGATGCAGCCCGCCCTCAACGACTAACACTTATTCTAATGTCTAGTCAAGTCTATGCATAATTGCCTACACTAGAGCTAAGACGTTGGTCATTCGAGAACAGGTCCAGCCAGATTATCCTAGATAGATCCGAGCACCGGCCATTAACAATTAATGTGCTCTGGTTAATTCCACTAATTGCGATAGCGCCTGTGTACAAAAACAACGTATCGCGTATTTTTATCGTGACAATAGTGAACAAAGATAAAAAATATATTATGTAAGTTAGTTTACTTTTTTTTACGCAGATCAATCACAATGGGGTAGAGAGGTTGGAATTTTTTATATTTTAATATTTAAATGTAACATATCTCTATTTTAATTCGAGAGACCGGGCGAGACCACAAAATCAGCGCTTCTTCTCTAGTCTAGTCTCGAAAATGTTTGATTTATTATTTCGGAGTTAATTACCAAAAGTATTTGGTATACGGCCGATTAAAAACTTGTTCAGTCACGCACTAGTGCCAGTGAGCTAGTGTCTTTATTCTTCTAATTAAAAGCAAACAAATTTAATTTGTGATCCGTCAAATAATAGACAAAGGTACAAATAACTATAAACAAACATTTGCTGTTTGCGTTACACCATTTTAAATTATATAGCAAATAATAATTAGTTTAAAGTGAATTAAATTGCAAAAACATAATGTTAGTCATTTATTTTTCATACCGTTACCATTTGGCGAGACGCCAATTAAACACTCATAGTGATTAAGCTGGTGGTCAATAATAAAGCTCTAAAATGAAATGAAAACCAAACGTAAAATATCGTGTTGTATGCAAGACGGGCGTTTTAATTTTGGAACATATTTTATAAAGAGGTCCATAAATACGGTGCGTGTAATTAATACTCGAGTATGGGCCCCAGGCCAGAGCATCGTAACGAGTGGGCTTTGTTGTTTTTGTACTACACCAGTCACGTGCAAAGACCTTTTTGTGTCGGCGACGGCGACGAAGGATGCGTTAGCGCCTAGATTCATAATTCCATTTCCGCTAACTGTCAATACGCACGTGCGCGTGTAAATTTGCGAATGATTATATCATAGCAATGACAAACTGTAAGATTTTTTAAAAGTTAAAAAATAGGCACAGTAATTTTGAAGGTGTTTTTTTTTGTTGCACAGCTGTAAATAAATGAACTCGATATTAAAGCATCTACCATCAGGGGCAATGTACTACAATGATTCTGTCGTTTTGAATACCACGGAGCAATGTATTACGTCTTTTCTAAACATATCGCTTTCTAAAACAATTTTGCTCATTGTTCTGCTTCTCACATCATGATATGAAAATAAAGACTTGATTACACTGTCCGGATTATTTTGTTCTGAAATAAGTATTTAAAGATATAACACTACTTTTGAAGAATCCGTTGTAGAATTCTTTTTTTTTTATTTAAAAAAAAACAATTTAGTTCTCAGAACAGTGATGATGTGATCTCAAAATCTTTTTCATCGTATTGATTCAAATCAATGAAGCGGTGCATTACCTCGTCCGTTCCCAAGTAGACCACTCCAATTTGACTCCAGTAGGCCGAAACATTTCTTATCCAAACAGCCGGGAATCGAACCGGAGTACGAGCGCCCACTCGCATTCCGACCGAAAACTGGTTTCGAGCCTACGGAATTACCTATTAGAGCTTTGTGGTGAAACTTTATAAAACAGCTTAATACATCATCAGTGTACTCAAAATCTAAAACAGTACATGTGTATACAATTTTAAAAACTTATAAAATTTCTGGTAATCTATTAAGGTTCATCTCCTATTAGATCTGGGGCCACTGTTTGTATTTTTAATATTCAAAACTCACCCTGTTATGTGGAGGCAGACAGGTTTATGTGCAATTGTAACCATCCCTCGAGTACGATTTGAAAGGGAAGTTTGACTTGAATCACCGACAGAATGCATTTTTGCTCTGCATAACTTCAGATTTTTCAGTTACACGACATTCATTACACGATGGACTAAAAAGCTATTAAATATGAACAAACATAACGAATTAATCGAATTACATAAGCGTAGACGTATATCAAGTACAAAGCCTTCAATAAACAAGTGGTAAGGTGTTCGAATAAAAAAAATAAAATCCGTTTCCTCAACAAACTGAACGCTTAGGCGTAATCCTGCGCTCACGCAGCCTAAATCAACGTCAAGATAATAACTATGTCCAAACAACGCCGCTAGTGATGTCCGACAACTTACAACTGAAAACGCCACTATTACATAAAATTATTATTTTTTATTATAGAAAGCGTAACCAATGCTACAACAAATACCCCGCAGTAAATAACTTACTAGATTAATTAAATATTTATCAAGTCGATCGATTTAAGCTTAAACCAAAATATAGCAATCTTAGATTGTTTTCACTTATTGTATTTTTTGTGTCTATTAATTTGTGAAAAAAGCTCTTTAAAAGCTTCTTTGTGTTACTCACAAGTTAGTAAGTATCACATGGTTTGAAAATTCAACATCATTTGTCATTGTAATAACATTTTATTATAATTTAATTTGTATTTTAATTCTTTTTGTTACTGTAAGTTGATTAGTTTAACACTTTCCTATCAGGGTGTAGTAAAACAAATTACACACATTACACCGAAATAATAACTTTGAATGCGCGAACTGATACTGTTTGCCACTTAAACGCAAATAAAAAATCTTATTTCACTTCGAATGTATACTTGTCAATAAGTTTTTTTTTATTCGCCTTAAACAACTATACCAGTTTAAATATTTAAGAAAACGAGTAATTAACACGTTAAAAATAGCGCACGATCACATCACTAAAAGAAACATCTGAGCTAGGTTCGAACGCGGTAGCTAGCACCGACATGTTAAGTGACGGGGCAAACTGTTATTATCGCCTTCGGCTTATGAGAGTAATGTGTTTGTTTTGGACAATGGTGAAATACGCCCCGTGGAGTGCGTGCATCAAGGAAATGAAATTGTACCGATATATAACCACACCGCTAACAATGTAGCAGATACTTTATTCTAAATTTCATTACGAACATTTATAAGTTAAATATTATTTTGTGTTATTGATATAAAAGTGATACACATTCAATGCGGTAGGTGCTCCCGTACATAACAGTCAGCAGACAGAGGTGTTGGAACGTCGTGAGGCGAGTACTGCCTGCTGCACAATCTACTGGAGAGTAATAACCTCGTGTCTTCTTTCTTATTCAAGAGAAACGCTGATTAAAGGTTACCTGTTTAAATTTAAACGTTTAAATTGTTTTCCCTTATTATAAGACTCTAAAATTCAGAATGATTATGCAACAAGTTTAAGGATGCCTGATTGGTAACACATCAAAATAAATTTTACCTTAAAGAAGCATGAACAACCCATTCCCTTTCTCGGAGAAGAAGCCTGTATCCCTACAGTGGGAAACATTCTAAAAAAGCCGATTTATTATTATATATTATATACACACATATATCAGTTTATTACCAGTTGAATGTCCTCATCAAATTCTCTCCTAGTCAAAAAACCTTCAAATCTTTTTCCAACTACCCCCTTAATTTGTTAGGCAGCCTCCGCAAACAAGGGGCCTGACCCGTATCAAATTCCGTCATAACACTGAGCAATCATCCCGGGCTGAGCTCAGTTTGCTCCGGGATCACGCTGTCACTCGGCTGGGAGCTAACGCGGGCATCCTGTCTGCCTGTCCGTTTGATAAGATAATACTTAAATACACTTCAATGCTTGATTGTTTAATACTCGTGTTTGATTCGTTTCCGTTGCTCACTCCGCCTTGGAATATTAGGTTAGATAACTTAACTTTTTTAGTACATTTGTCTTGACAGACGGTAGTTGTTTTGTTTGTATGACTGTAAAGGAAACACATTTTATTATCTTATAGATTTACCAGATTATGACAATTACGGCGGCAAGATAAGCATTTGCAAATAAAATTTGAACGCGAAATATCCCTCAATTCGTCAACAGTATTAAGTACATTTCCGAATACTGTATGTATGTATGTAAATACCCTGTACATTAGCTTAAGCACTATGGTATTCTACTTTATTGTTAGAATATAAAAACTTAATTATTTATTTTTTATAGATTTACAAATTATGCAATAATGCGACAAATTTAACCCACGAAACTGATTCTTAAAGTATTATTTCACAGAACCATTATATCCGACCAACTTCCTCAAATTTTGAAACAGATAAATGGCTAAAAGGAACACATTTAGAGCAGTAGAAAAGTCAAAGAATATCGAAGCTACTAATAACAGAGCAGCGGCCGAATGGCCGTGAATATATCACGTCCACCTTACACATAAATTACACCCCATTTAACTGATCAGAATGCACCAAATTCGATGCATTTTTACCGACACAATAGGCGAAATAGACCGCGCCGATTCGTGGAATAAACGAGTCCCTAAAATCGGCAAAACGGTGTCGAAAAGTCATTAAAGGACGCCCAACAATGGGATACTGTTTTGTGTTCCCGAAACTAGTTTCACAGATATGGCGGAACGAGAAAAAAAAAAGAGTATTTTGATGGCTAAATAGAAACATCATTGGGTCAGGTAGAGCCGGTAACCGACATTAGGGGCTCCGGTGAAAGAAATGTCATTAATTTAAGCCATAGCTCCTCGCCCCAAGCGCGATTTGTACAGAATTGAGAGAATTTATTCCTTTGATAATAATTTATAATAAAAAACACGTTATCTGATCGAAGTCGGAATGATCAAGATGTAAAATTATGCATTGGCTTTTTATCCTAATCGATTTTTTTGTATTAATCGATTCAAGGGCGGAAGACTAATGAAATTGTAACCATTTTGACGTCACCTCTTCTAGTTAATTGATCCAACTCTATTACAGAATAGTAAAATGTTAGAGGCTTTCAGAAACGGGTTATCTTTAACACATCTAAAAAAAACTTATTCGTACGTATAATATTAATTTCTGGAATGCTCATTAAAAATAAGCTAAAATCCTGTCGCAGCATCTTAACCTGTCCCGTAAGCTTTTAGCATTCATAGAATTTATTGCATCCCCGTCTTTACAGCATTACGTCCTAATGTTGTCTAACAATAGAATTCATTCTACCTGCCCCAAGCCTTTGTTCACTAAATCTGATGTATTCGGAACTTCTCGAGGGTTTTTTTGTACCAAGGATCCTTGTTAGCAAGTCCACGGATATATCTTTGTGAGGACAATGGCTGGTTATGTTATAAGTGGGTAGGTAGGCGGTGACACAGGTGTTAGAAGATTGAACTGTCCGAGTTTCAAGCAATTATTATGGTTATTGACAGGTTTAGTTTTTTGTCTCACACTGTTAATAGCAGATTGTTCAGCCATGTTGTTAACTTGCCACAGATTTGACAATCGTTTCTACATTAATGTCGACAAACTTCTATACGTAAACTAACGCCAGTTTCTTAATGCGATGCTAGAAGCTTTACATTTTTTGGTAAACTGCAAGTAAATATTAAATGGTAAAACCTGTTATTTAGTCATTGTAAAAATTATAGTCAATTTGAAATAATTATTGCAGTATTTACTTTGCAATGAAACGAGTATAACTTCTTTTAACATTATAAATGTTGTCTATGGTTGGCTCAAACTATGAGTCAAACCTTATCTCTACTTTTTAAATTTTGAAAATCGAATGTAACACCAGCATAAGTGAATATCATAACATATCTTTCCTACATACTTGAACTCTCTTACTTAGCTGTTGTCGAAGTTTAAAGTCCTATTCTTTAATTTGTAAATAATTATGACCCATCTTTGATCATCGATTTCACTTAGTGCGTTACCTTACTAGTCTATGATTTGAACCAGTTACAAACATGAAATTATTTCACAGTTTAATGTTACTAAGTTTTGGTCGCGAGTTCCACTAATATACAGTCACATCCAATATCTTCGTTCTTTGAAAAATCCAATCTATGTTCCCCGTTCTATTATTTCACAATATGATCATAATATGAGTTTAATAACCAACTCATCACTTAGTAGAAGATTAATTTCGTCATAAGTGTATTGTGAAAACCAAACATCGGGAATACTTTTTTTACACACATCAAAAGAGTTTTTATGCGTTACAATCACATGTTGCATAATACTGGCTGGCTCCGAAATGATTATTACTGGTCAGCGGCCGAGAGACAGTTGTTTTTTTTATCACGTTCCGTTCGAATCTATCAAACAGTGTTACAAGCTCAACAAATAACTTTTTTAACAACGGCAAGCGTATACCAATTAGTTCTACCCTCGAAAGACGACTCTTTCGACGTTCGGTTTCCGAACGCGTTTTTTTTTGTTCTACGATCTTTCGGATTTTCGTCTTTTTTTTCATCACTCGACGTTTCGAATTCGTCGCGCTCCTGTGTGCTCATTACTACGCTGACTGTACAAATATTTTGTAGACGTATTTTCTGGCAATGTCACGGTGTTCGAATACAATTCTGTTCAATTTTAATTGTATAAAAAAAAACTAATATTGACTTAGACTCTTTCGATGTTCACTTGTTTTAAATCAGTACCAAAAAATTGTATGAGGCAGATTTAAGTGTAAAAAATACGAGATCTTCTATCTGTCACTACCTTACTATAGGACTACTGTTTATCTACTATAATCAGTACGGAAACACCTGCCTTCAAGATATATATTTATATATACTTAATAAATAATTCCCAAGGTCGGTTGAAAACATTAAAATTGTATTATTTATTAAAATGGGAATATAAACCAAATAAATGTATTGGAAAAGAACAATTTTTGAGACGCAGCTACTGTTTTCACAATAAATTTATTAACAAACAATCTTACTTCACAAATTAACATGAGTAATTCTCCAAAGCGTTTTGTATCCGTTAGTTGTACATGAAAAAATAACCATTGAATTCAAAATTCTCACCACTTCGATAATTTAATAAGAAAGCCATCGATGGCTGTACATAAGAAAATAAGAATAAGACGGCGCCGCGTCGTTTGTTGAGATTGTAATTGATGAATCCACTGCGCGCGCATCATTACCAGCGCTGGAAGAGGTAATGCATCAAAGTACCCGATAAAGCGAATCAGAGAAAACTTTTTAGGCAACGGGCACATGTCTGGTACTTGTGACATTACTTATTGTGTTCGTGGTAACGTCCAACCGTTACACTTAATTATATTTTTATAATATTATATTGAATATTGTTGCCCGTTTCATGTTTAACTATAGCTGAAAAAATGCCAAAATCGTCTGCCTCTTAACTGTTAAGGATACCTAAAAATTATTAGGTATATTAGGAACATTATCATTTGTATAGTAGTCAGGGTATAATAGCCATAGGTTCCTCTCGTAATGTGAGTTTCTGAATGGTTTAAACCAACTCGATGCAGCACCACGACGTCCACGACTCCACCGCCTGCATTTACCTCCCATTTCTATTTCTTTCTACCCTGTTTCTTAATGTAACGCTTGATTTGCTTATGACAAGGTTTGTCGGTGACTTAATTTTTTTATCATATTGTATTACATATACAACCGCGTCCCGCGTGATTTCACCTGCTGCGTCATTTATTCAATACAAACTTTTATCCTTGAGTTAGATCGATAGGGGAATAAATTTAGAAAAACCTTTTTTGTGCTCGCCTACGTAATAACAGAAAAATCTGTGTTACGTTACGTGTTAAGTTGCTAGGCCCAATAGTTTGGGCTGTGCTTTGATACACCAGTCAATCGTTTCTTTTTTCACATTCTTATTCTTTTTTACAATTATTTTTGTCCCTGCTGTGGGGAAACAGATTTTATAGTTTCTAACCTTTGTAACCCGGACAAATAACATTGCTATTTTCGCGATATTGAAAAACACGTATAAGCATATCGTAAAAATGGCCACCTACAACCATCGATATAGAAGTACTGTATAATTTTTATCGTATCCCGGTCATTATCCAATCGCTGGTCTCGGATCCTCGGCCCGGTCCGAATGTCTTCATCGTCCGTGACCTCGAGTGACCCCACGTCGACCTGTTCCAAGTTATCTCCGAATAACAGCGTCCCGACTTACCGATATCAGGCTAAAACACTTCAAACGACTTACATATATAATTTTTGTCAATGTCCCGCTGCGAGTCAGGTCGTTTTCATTTATTTACATATGTTATTGTTATTTGTACCTTTTCATATGCGACTCGGTTTTTATCGACTCGTATTGTAATGGAGATATTTAACAATTTCATTTCATAAGTTACTTTATTTGGGACATTCAACTTTATATCACAAAGATAAGGTTTAATGTTCGTTGAAGTTAGAAAAATGGCTTGTAAGATATAAAGCTTCCTTGTTTTTGTTTAAGACAATTTTGTTTTTGGTAAATATTCTTATGATCAAGTCCCATAACCACTGTAAAGATAAAAACAGAATGTAGCAACGACCAATAAATTGCGAGTCGAATGTCAGCCGTTTATCACATTGTCATCATCTCTCTCCCTGCCATGCCAACATTATGTGGGATCGTCTCTATGCCTGACACCAACACTTCTCGGAAATCGGTCTACCAAATCGTCATAATATTTTTATGAATTAATTACTGACTTTATCAAAATCTTCCACAAACCAGCGAAGCTCTCATGTTCTTATTTTTAAAATAAAATCACTTGAAAACCGAATGAATAACAGAAGCCTTTGCCTTTTGCTACTCTTAAATAATACAAACGTCACAAATGTCTTTTACATAATAGTCCTAAAACAAATTTTTTAGCCACTGAAAATATATATCAAACTAAATTTAAGTACAATCACGTCCACGCATTCCAATGCTACCAACTCATGCTGGATTCATTTTAAAAAATTCACAGAATTTGCATTGTAAGATCTACTTTTGCGTTCAACATTATTTACATACATGAACAACGTAAAGGACACTAGTGCGATAAATTCATTTGTAACCTTTTATATATATTTTTGTATAAAACAAGCGGTCCAATGTACAATACCAATACTGTACAGCGTCAGTAGGGCTATAGGAGTACCCAGTTAAATACCCGTATGTATGCGACCTACAAAGTATCCCTAGGGGCTCTACCTCTATCATATTCAATACTTCAAACGCGGAAAAGAGATTGCGCATAGAGATCTGTCGTATGCTTCTATTGAGTGAGAACAGACATAAGAGTTTGTTTTGTTCACATTTGAATATACACAAGTTATGAACACACCTCAAGTCATGTATCATAAAACACAACATCAAATTCTATAAAATAATTCGTTGATTACGTTACGACCGATCAAAAGGTATTAGGTGTTATTAAGAACGATTGGAGGATCATTAATTTTCATCAACTCGACAATATAGTTACATCGTTAGTTTTTTTTAAAGCGTTATTACAATCCACCATCGCTGGATTCTAAAGAGTTTGTAACAGATCAAAAGGCAGTAACCCCGCGAGGAGATAGGTACTAGCGGTAAAGAATACTATAGTTTCGGTAATTGCTTAATCAGCCCGATTGATGATCTATGGATCGGATCTCTTTGTTCTGGCGCTTTTTTAGGTTATAAATTTTTTCATCATCGCGAATGCGAACAAAGCATTCGTAGAGTTTATTATTCGGTTAGAAATAAATGAAATACAGATAATAAATAACGTTTTACTGGAGATTAGATGGAACATCTTCTCTTACTCCGAGCTATCTCAAATTTTACAGGACCCTCTGACAGTGCCATGATCAGATCCAAATACATATTACCTATATTTTTTATTTTATCTAGGATTTGAATACCGGACAGCTGATCAAATGCTAGTCTAACCACTTGGGTATTATTGGTGTAGAAGGACATTTCAAGCTACGCAAGTTGCAGTGACAGACTTCTATAAATTACGATGTATAAATAGTGATAGTAAAATTACATTACCGGCTCCGTTACCTACTACATGTGTACCAATGACGAGATCAATATTTTGAGGACAGCGTATTTTAGGCGTCAGTGTATTGCGTATCATCACGAGAACAAAGTTTGTGAAACAATTTAAAAAAAAATTGATGCGTTCGTCTAGTGAAAGTGCACCTTAAGTCGTCGACCGAACGAGCGCCTCACAATCTTAAGCAGACTCATAACTGTTGAGAGTCGGCTACGCAGAGCGTTTTATACGGATATGTTGTTACATTTTATGATTCGTATCGTGGCCTTATCGTGGACGAGGCCCAATCAAGCGCTACAAAACTAACGATTTCTATAAAGATTACATTTAATGTGCCCGAACGGATGCTTTTACATCGATCGAACAAAGAAGTACATTATTCTGCTCTATTATTAAATATGTTTTAAAGTTTTATTCATGCATAATGTTTTAATCTTCTTTTTCTTGCCGATTAAATTGTAAATACGGGTTTGTTCATTCGAATCGCGTTGTTTTTTGCGTTACGCATTGTTTGTTGTGTAAAAAGTTTAATAAATTAAAATATTTAAAAATGATATATGTATTTCCATTATATCAATGTCATTATATTAAAATAATTATATTCAATTTAAATTACATATTAATTTAATATGCTGTTTGGATTACGGTTTCAGGTAAAGATCATTTTAAGCATTTAGTCTAGGTTGTAGATATTTCATTTATATTGTTCCCTGTCTATTGTTTTGTTATCTTAGGTCTGTGGAGAGCAACGAATTTGCAATCCAAACAAATCATTACTCTATCAGTTCGTGGCTTCGTGCCCGCCGCTCTAAGCACCGCATTGTCATACTGGCAGAAAGAATTCGAGCCGTCGCCATTTCTTCGGATAGCCATTATTGCTGGTATTTTTGCAGTGAAAACTTTTTTAGCCGCGTCAGACAACATTTAGCAAGTGAACATCTTATTGGTTCACGGGAACAACACGCCCAGTATGCGAAAGCAACCCGCGTCAACAACATGCTTCTTTGATTTTGGAATGTTCATGTACCATATACAATTTTGAAATTTATTGTTAAGATACAAAGGTTTATTTTTATAGATTATTTATTTATTTTTGAATTATTGTCGCGCCTTCCCATACGTTATGAGTGTTCACTTCTGTCGGCAGTCCATATGACTGTTTGTGTTTCTTTTATTGTTTCACTAATAATTAAATGTTCCTACATCTAATAACCATATATTCTAATGGGTACGAATTTTACTGCTAATGTGGACAATCATTTTGTTATTAGCTTTAAATTGCTCTGTTTCGTGTAGGCACCTTATTATGTAAGAGGCCTCTTTAAAGTAATGTCGATTGACAATCAGTGGTTTTCGATGAAGCAAGTAAGTATGTAAAGTAATCAGGTTTCTTATTCTTTACGTTTTAACACCCTCACCTAATAAAAACCTCATTTACTAAGAAGTATAATGGTTAAGTATATTTATTATTTAAACTAGCGGCCCGCCCGGCTTCGCACGGGTATTGAACATTAAAATCTATCGCCTATGTTCATCAGGGATAATGTAGGATTCTAATGGTGAAAGAATTATTCAAATCGGTCCAGTAGTTGCATTTTACATTACAAACGCAAGACGTGGTGATTTGTGCATGTAGGTCGGGTAAATGAGTGGAGAGAGAGAGAGAGAGAGTAAGGAAAAACCTCATTATTGGAAAAAGAAAAGTTCACTTTTATGGTCATGAATGGATAGTCCTTGTACCATGTTAATTATCATAATGTTTAATTACTTAATCGATGACTTAATATTAATTTTAAGAATAAGGGATCGAAGCAATTGGCTCTTGTAAGAGCATGCCTTGGTTGCATGACTCCCGTCCGCCTATTGGCTTCAACAACTCGGGAGAGAGCGAGGTTTATTAGGTTGTATGAACAAAATGAAAGACTGTAGTTTATTATGGACTATAAGTCACATTTATTTGAACAGAAGTATGTATTATCTAAGTTATACGATTAAGCTATTAGGTGCCATTAGTCACGGCACTGCACACTAAACGTACCTAAACTTACGTATTATATATCGCCTGTCATTTATTCCATTATAATTTCTCAAATATCAATATATTTAACTCATTAATAAACAAAATAATAATTAAATTATATGTTATATTGTAAAATTTTACAACTTAAATCGATTTATAGTTTGCAATATACGTGCCATGAAACGTAAAACGAATATTACTCATAATTTTGGCTTAAGCCCAGTTTTTTGATGGTCGCCCTCAACCGCCTTAGGATGTCAATAAATGCTATATTATAGTAATGTACTATTATTATTTTATTACGACCCTTCCTGGGGTCCTGTATATCCTACTGCTATGGGTCATGCATCAATTTAGGTAACCGAGTGTACACCTATATATTTTATCTATATTTTATTATTAAATGTAGACAAAGCGTACAGCGTAACAAACACTTCGAAGTGTTACTCATATTAATATAACCAGATGCATAGACCCAGCTTTGCTGGGCCTTATTTTTGGGGTTCTGTACCCAAAAGATAAGACGAGACCCTATTCTGTTTTGAATAAAAATAAAAAGGGAGATCCCGTGTAATAATGGTGATTTTTTTACTCGTTTTTGCTCGATATTGATAACAGCAACAGGTAGATGCTTGAAATATTCACAGAATATTTAGTTTTAGTTATAAAATTAAATCAAACATTTAAGGCCCGCTTACAACTGACATGATTTTTTTGCCGTTTTTATTGATACTGGTACGGAACACTTCGTACGCGAGTACGTTTCGCACTTGATTGTTTTTTTATATTGTCGTGTTGTTTCGGATTAGATATTTATTATTTGGATAATATCATAATACCTGGATGACCGCATCACCGTTCCTGAATACACTAATAAAACAACATTTTCTAAAAATGTATACTAGCTACATCGATTTATCGCCCATGACACAAAATTTCATGAAAATGAGCCGCTTCCAACATTCAGATTTATATACAAGAATTGCTCGTTTAAGGGTATTTGATAAATAGTTACATACAAATATTTATTTTGGTTTCAAAATAGACTCATAATAAATAGCTTTTAGTATATGAACAGTTTGTTTTAATATCAATTTAAATTCTGCAAACGTGCTTTATTTTTTAATTTCTGTCTGCTAATGGAACAATTCGTCCGTAATTCCTCTGCCACAACAATAAAAAAATTGAATACAAAAGAATTCTAATAAAAATGCACCAGAGACAAGACGTTAGGCGATAAATAAAAAAATCCAGCAATTCCCGGGAAAGACTAAAAACGTGACTGAAATGAAGCACTGTACGGCCAGCTCCCCGCCGTTGTCCGGGATCGCTTTGTTTTTAAAACTTACAAAAAGTCAGCCCCTTCTCATTCTGGTCGAGTCAGGTATAAAATATCCTCCTTGGACCACATGTTGACAACTTTTAGTACAAGCGAAAGTTTGTCACTTGAACTCAAAAGTAACATAGAACAAGATTTTGTGTAACTGATGTATTCCGTACGCGCGTATTTTTGAAAATATATAAACTTAAATCTGGTCTCAGCACAAAGTTGCGCTATTTGAATAAACGTAGATGTTAGTATTCAAGTAAAATGTTAGAAGACTTACTCTCTTGATTTGTCAGGTCATCTTGTGTCAAACTACATGCAGCAGCAATCCATTCGCATAATAAATACAACACAACACAGGCACTTGTCAAATAAATACGAAAAAAAACTTTGTCACACAAAGAATGAAGATTATAAGATCCAATCGTTCACAAAATCACACAAACCGCTTAAAGTCACAAGTTTCTTTTATAAAGATAATATTAAACGACTGTTTATAATGATACGAAACAAAATTAAAGTAGGTACACAACGACGTCCGTCGCCGGCGCGGTTCAAACCGATATAGCAAAACATGGATGAAACGCGCCTACGGAACGGCGATTTCATCTCAATCTCGCCCGTCGAAACGAGACAGTAACATGACAATAAACGATTGTAAGACGTCAGGTGCGAAAGGGACGGTGGTTTTCTCGTTACAGTTCGAAACATTACGAAAACTGACATTTGGCCGTCTCGCTCCCCCGCCGAGTTATTTCCGTACAAATAGTATGCGGGCGGGTATTTATTTTCCATCCCTCTCTGGCGCGGATAGTGTTACCAGATAATGTCTTAATCGCATTTTCTTAGCGCTATGCTGACTGATGCACTACATAAACAATGATAATTCTCGGATTTGCATGCACGATAAAGGCTTTTTAGCGAGTCTACTTAATGGTTACCATTTTGAATTTATTTTACGGGTGGTCTATAAATTGACGACAATAATGATAATGTATTTTATTTGTCTTATACCAAAGCCAGCGAAAATTTATAATACACAGTTGAATCTACGTAAATTCATAAGTATTTGTTTTGTATCATCATTATTATTTTTATTACGGTTGAATAATCATTGTTAAAAAAATATTTCTTGAAGTAAGAAGATAAAATCTACCAAAAAAAATTTATAAACTTGTAGAATTACAAAAAAGATTTTATTTTACAGTTTGACCTGATTCTGATACTCTAAGTATTATCGTTCTTTAATCACCAATAGCCATCACTTTGACTAGAACGTTCCCTGACACTGAAACTTAAATTATATGTCTCTATTCATACTTTAAGTATTCTCTAAGGACATAAGTACATATGTCATTCTTAATTTGATAATTTAAACATCGTCTTCTTTCAAGCCATAAATAAATAATACTTGATGCAACACTTCGGTATAATTTTGAAGTATATTGCGAGCTTGGAGTAGTGTGAGGTTTGGCGTACTTAGAAGAGGAGAAAGCTAAAATGTATGTATTAATATGTTTTAAAAATTACTAAGCTTAATAAAACTTACAGACTTACAGTCCTATTTCTAACAGCACACCTTTAATTGTAATTATAAATAATAACAGTAGTAAGGTATGAGTCTCGAAGCAATGCCATGGGAACTAGTTCATTTGAGTACAGAGACAGAATTTTTTTGAAGTTTCCCAGAACGCTGGATTGCTTGAGACGTCAGTGCACTGTCATATATTTGAAGGAAAACATTTGCATAGTGGTCACCGGGACAAACAAGCAGCCGTGACGAGTATTTGCCGAGCACTTTACAAATAGATAATTATTTAGTCCGTTCAGAAATGTACCTAAAATACATTTAGATATTGACTCTAAGAAATGTTCATAATGCACATTCCGTATTTCTAATTTATAACTGCTCACGTACTATTCTAGGATAGCAAAGGTCTGTTTGAAGTTTGTTTTTATAGGGAAGGGAGGGCAAACGAGCAACGGGTTGCTTAAAACTAAGTGATCGACACCGTCTTTTAACGAACGCAACACCAGATGAAGTGCAGATAGAGCATTGTCACCACTACTACAGTTTTCTCACTACACGCTAGAAAGTAGATCGATACGGCTCCCTATAACACTACTATTTAACACTACCGCATAACTTCAGTCAGCCCGTGATCATGGTGCATGCAACTGTGCCGAAATATCGGAAGCTCAAACAGGCTAATCGTGGTAGGAATCCCGTCTCTTACAAGCCCTATATTTGTTAAATATCCCTCCGAACATATGATATTCATTTATAAGACATTGTAAGAACGTCAAAAATTTGCTTGCTCTGAACACAAATTCAGTCGTTTTATTTATTTAGGACAGTTTAATTAATTTAGTTGACAATTTAACTTTTTTTTAATGTTAGTACTATTTTCATCACTCTTTCATTATCATTTCCATAAAGATTTCGGAACCTGAATTTCGCCATGAATCCATAGACATTAAATTCTGTTGTCAGTCAGCTACTGTTGGTAACATTTTAGGATATTTCTACTGATCTCCGCTCTATATTGTTTGTTCTAAATTCCATTATGCCAATTGATTTTAAGTGCGTTCCATCTTTTACTTGCTATAATTTCATTCTTTTTTATGTATTAATTCATTAAATCTCATAACGATGACATCGCAAATAAACATATATTTTAAATGTGCCATTTCAAAACTTAAAATTTATTAAATGTTTTATGACTTTATCAAGTCAATGAATATACTAAATCGTTAGTAATATTTTATGATCTGCGTTGCTTTAACTTTTTTATTTCTATAAAAAGAGTTAATTAGTCAGCAAAAACATATGAAGTTAGCGTACTACTACGTGTATTAAAAATGCCGTTGTCAGCGACTAGCGTGAAATCTCATCTCTTTATGGGGTTCCGTATGAATCATGCATGATCCGAGACCTCGAAACTAACGCGTCCCGGCCCAGTGCAGTCAGTACGTCTTAATGCACTGCCAACAAAAACAGAAAATACACGTCCCGCATCGATAGTACGTGACAGTAACATCTTGAAGAAAACGCATTAAACGCCTAACTTCGAAGTTGATTTTCAACAAATTTTCCTCTTAGGTATAAGAAGTATAAGGCTTTATTTAATTTGAAACTAGAAGGCATTAAAAGGATTCGAAAATCGAACGGGCTTTACGTTACGAATGAAATGCTCCGAGAAAAGGGACGGGACTACAAAAAGGAATCGGCGGTGAAGCAACTAAACTCGAAAGCTCAAAGGACTTGTGCTGTATTTTGTTTTGTCTGAGCGAGATAACTTGATCATCTGTACGATTATACAAACGACTTAAGCAACAATCGATACGGGCGATTCAAAGACTAAATACTACGTAATAGATGCTAAGTCCTTCGACTATTTAATGTCTTAAGACGTTACAGTCGAGACATATCGTAAAAAGAACAATTTACAAGTTTGTCTGGCGCAAAACGAGATGGACGATCAAAGTACGAGGTGTTAGAGAGAAACGTCAGATGGACCCGGCCAGAGCTTAGGTTGTGTATTTTTTCAGAGTTATTATGCCGGTTTCGATCTTTAATTAAGACATTCGTGCATTTATAATGAAATAACAATATGAGTCAACTCCACCGACACCTAAAGTCGTGGACCATTTGACCCGATGTTGAATTATTTTATATATATAGCTACTAATAACTTATCTTAATTTTGATTAAGGATTTTATTCTTTCTAATTCTTTTATCGTTCCACATCCAGATGTAGACCAGAAGAAACTGAGAATACATACAATCCAATACCCAAAGGATAGGGGAGGGCAATCCCTTTTATTATTTATCCCAGTTTAGCAACATTTTCTAGCGCTGGTTCTATTACTTTACCCTCAACACCATGCACAACGTTAATATTGTATAAATAATAATAAAGTTTGTATTTATAATTCCTAAGGAAAAAAAATATAATTGAAGCAAAAAGGTTTTATATGGGGTACTCATTTTTTTTTCGTACTAAGCTTTATCTGTGACATTTTGACATTTATTATCTGTACAATTATGGTATCGCGCGCGGTCCGTTTTAATCTTCGATGCACCTGCGATTTAGCTGATCGCGCGCTTTGCAACGCTAGTGAGAACGACACCCGTGCGACGTTTTTGAAGTCGGGGAATTATATCGCATTACTACGTGCTTATCTGTCGCTCAGACCTATTTTGTTCTAGGAATAACAATACAAGCTCAAAGTTCACTTTACAAATAGGTAATTCGTGTTAAGTACTTACAGGAATTAATATTAACAAAGTCCATTTCTTCTTATACGGAAAGGATGGAAAGCGGAAGAGGATTCGTCGAGGGAGGAATAGGAAAAGGAAAAAACCTTTTTCTGTTTCTGCCTTCCATTGGCCATTACAGGGTAGGTAACGCAACTCATTACCTTGTTGCGAGTGTTTATGGGTGGCGATCACTTGATTCTTCTAAGTATGAGAATATTATAAAATATACTAAAAAAAACATATATGACATTTACCGAGTCATCGTCAATTTATCAATGTCTTTATCCTTTTGCTTAGAAAAAAAAGGTTTTTTTTTTATTTAAATAATAATTAATCTACGGATAATTGGACTTCCAGTTTCATGGAATCAGGAAAAACATTGTTTAGACAAAACGCAGAAACATAGAATATCTAGGTAATTTACAATATTGCTAGGTCTTGATACTTTCCCGGCTGCCCCATTCGTACAAGTCATTATTTCTTATGTTTGACCATCTACAAGGCCCTCAAGAGAGTTTAAGGCTTTAAGGTGTTGGTTTTTTCAACTCATACGCTGAATAACATTCCGTATCTTCGATAACAAATGATTAAAACGTTGATCATGACAGTTTGAAATCACTTTGGTACAAGTTCAATAATTCCATTGGAATCATTAAGCCATCAAAAACCAAACAAATAGACTATCTACAAATAATCTTCAGTGTCGCCGTTACTTCGCCGTACCCTCTAAAGCAAAGTCGCGTGAATTAAACAAAAAAAGAACAGAATAGAGCGTCTTGGACGCGTAAAACTGTGGTTCCGTAGCGAACAAAAAAGTCGACGGATGAAAAAGTCGCGTTGGTATTGAACGATTATGTAAAACTCGATGAAAACTTCCATTTTCACCCCTTATTTATTATAAAAATCGGTGAAATTAAAACAGCTTTTCGGGTGCGTGATGCCCATCTTTGTTTGTTTTTTTTTTAATGTTTAACGTAACGTTTTTGAGAACGTAAGAACTTTTAACTTTATAATCAACTATCCCTAAAATCCTAACATAATCTCTTCCCAAAAAGTAAGTGATTGGTTTTATTAAGAGGGTTACTACATAGACTGATAAAAAATGGACATTCTGATAACGACAATGTGTCGCTGTGGAGCGACCGGGAATTTATGTTAATACAGTGTAAAAAATGTGGCGAGTTAGGGAAGCGCGATCACTTTGATTCATCCACCTGTCTTCTTCTAACGTAATTCTAATTGTATAAATCTTATTCTTTCTCTATTTGTAAGCCCCAATAAAAAGAATGCTAGTTAAGTAAATAAATGGGTAGAGATATCTCTTTACAAAGTTTTTTTTTAATTGTTCTAACTCGATCTTTAAAAAATATATATATATAAGAATGTAACAATAAAATATTACCATTCACTTCCTTACTATATCCGAATCCTAATTAAAGAAATGACTGGTAATCTCAACGACGTAACAATCCTAACCGAGGTTCCCGAAGGAGCCTACGAGCTAAATTACTTTAAAAGAAGAGGCTCAATGCCTCCAGTGCTCTGTCTCCTTAAGTCATGGTAGTAGCTGTAGATGCCTCCTAAAGGCCAGTAAGCAATACATGTACGACTACTTAGTAATAAAAATATCCACATTACGTGACATATATAAAATATCGCCAGTCATACATTATACTTAAGTAAAGTGGCATTTACAACAAATTAACTTGCTTTGCAAATTAGTATAGTCTGAAGCATATGTAAGTTAAACGATCCGTATACCTTGGACAATATCATTTTACCGAAGTTGTGCAACGCGGCTCCAATGTTTGCTTACTTAGAAATATATTTTTTTCTCATGTAAGCGTTTCCTAACAAACCAACAAAACTTAAGCTCTCTAGAATCTGGCGGGTAGCAATTGGGTATCTAATGCTTTTGGGTATTTACCACACATTTAAAACATTACAAAAATGTAATGTCTTTTTTGTAAATTTATCTGATTTTTAAATTAATGTATTTTTGCGTGACAAGTGGTAAACGATAGTTTCGTGGAGTATTGACTGATTTATTTCTACCAACTGATTTTGTGTAGTGTGTAGTTGCGTAACACTGCATCGCACTTATTTATAACGATTTAGCAACATTCGTGACCTAACCTGGCATAAGAATGATAATCTTTGCGCACTCAGGATTGGTTCAATTGACTTGTTTTGAAATAATTTACTTATTAAAAAATTATAATCGAAAGTAACACATAAGAATCTGTCATAATTTAATTATATTTTATCTAATTTCGTCAAGCCTACCGGTACGAACTAGAGTCTACAAAAAATAGAACAGTTCTCACAGCAAGAAGAAACGCATAGAAGATAACAGGGGGCAGACAAAAAGGGAGAGGACAATAAGCGATGCCCATAAGTGGGATAAGGTAGAACTATATAAAGTCATAAATATTGCTCAGCTGGATTCTCTATACATGATACTTTTTTTCATCCAAAAACGAAGATCTGTGTTGTTTACGGGTAGGTACTGTCGCACTCGAAAGTGTTCCAGGAATTTTATTTTTATCAATGTCATACGACATTCGAAGATGTTGGGACCTTTATAGTATGGGTTAAAAGGATATTAGAGAACAAAACAGACGCGGTGGGGAGTTCCTTTTAAAACTAAGCAAGTACTTCTGTGCATTGTTTTTCGCACCATTTACTTGAACAGAAGGGATTATATACGTATTATATTAAAAAGACAAAAAATATTATTATAAAACAGATATATCCTACTTATCCGTACTAATATTATAAATGTGTAATATGTAAGTTTGTTTGTTACGCGTTCACGCGAAAAGTACTCAACCGATCATCATGAAACTTTGTACACATATTCTTGGAGGTATTAGAAGTAACTAACTTTTTATGAAAAAAGGGATTGTCCAAATTGGCACATTACTGTGTAGAGTTGGCGTCATACGGGTGACGGACCATAAGAACTGTAGCCGAAACCTAAACAGCATGGACTACAGTCGTACTCTGCCGACCCTGTATAAGTGGGAAAAGTAAACAGCAGCAAAGCGATCGGCTCATACCGTGAGTTTACACTGCCGAAAACATTCACATAAGACTTGTTGTCATCTCAGTTTTATCAGAGAGAAAGCTTGTATCGCGACACGTTTAAACGCTAGTGGAAGCCCAAGGTTACGAATGGAGCCACACTTGTTACCTGGAGATAGAGACGTAGATCAGATCGTTTGGGCCTCCAATGTCTTGGCCTTAGACTAAGGTGTAAATGATATTGCAGCTCGCTAAGGGTCTGTTATTAAGCAACCGCTGATGAAGCGATTGATGTACGGGAAAGATTCCATAACTCTGGTATAATATAACATTAAATGGCGATAGTCCAAAACAAGAGATCATGATCGTAAATATACACCGAGCGATTGTGATTGTACGTGAAGTTAGATGCCATAGTTATATATATATAACAAAAAAATATCTAAAGAGGTGAGTTTCAAATAAATAAAAAATGACTTGATATTTTTATCATGATACGTCAAATTAGTCCGACTGTACATTGACGAAGTTTCTTATCGAACGGTGACATATAAATTTAACAAGACACTTTTCAATGCGACGATACATTAAAAGCAAGCTAATAAATTCAAATAGACTTTATTGGAAACCCTACAGAGGCATCTGACACCGCGGCTATATGTACAATATCGTCTTTTTTTCATTAATCCTGCCGCCTCCCTTGCCGATTAGTCATGACGTTATCAA
Source organism: Papilio elwesi (assembly GCA_029849275.1). Lineage (NCBI taxonomy): Eukaryota > Metazoa > Arthropoda > Insecta > Lepidoptera > Papilionidae > Papilio > Papilio elwesi. Next base: position 4,057,432 of record CM056709.1, read on the forward strand.
GTTAAAAGACTATTTGTAATTTCCTTTTATAGAATATAGTTAATGTGTTCGGACACGCTTTTTGTACCGCAATTTATTAATTGTTAAACAGAATTATTGATATGCATAATTTACAAAAATGATTTAATTAATATTTATATGTTTCTTGTGTAATTTGAAATGATAACATTAACTGGTCTCCATCCTTAGTGAGTAGCCAGCGCGTTCGAAGGCGATGCGGATTCGTTGCGCGTGCGAGAAGTCAATAGACTGTTGCCAAACTGAGCCGTACCATCTTTGGATCACATCTCCACTTATTATTAGGTGGTGTTGTGCTCAAGCGCTAGTTTATTAATTGAATAAAAGAGATAATCTTTATCAAAAAAACCATTATCAAACTCGCGGTTTGTCTTTAATGCGATTCATTTTCACCTTCAGTTATTACAGCTGTCAGTAACTTAAAAATAAGTAAACTGTATACTTGTAAAACTAAGTCTAAGTAAATACTTTAGTGGCAACGACATGAGAAGCTATTTGATTTACATTATAGTCAAAGCTATAAATGAGTCGCCAGTGTATCGGACAAGGTAATCTCTTTAGTATAAGCAGGTTTCAGCTTCTGAAAATTCCGCCAGGGGAATTAACTGTCAGGTTATATTTTAAATGCGCATAAATTTAATTATTTATGGATTGTAGCCCAACGCTTTACCACATAAAAGTCTATTTTCAAATATGTTGTACTTATTAATTTATGGTTGAATACATTACAGTCTAATAGAGTCCCTAGATTACTTGCTAGTAAAATCTTTCAAGCAAGCAATCTTTGTGGCGATCAATGCGGAAGGAATCGCGCAGCAGCGAATGTTGGTTGAATAAAGAGAGCGTGAGACAAATAAATAATCTATGTATATAAAAATGTCATAAATATCCATATTTCATCGCGCGTTAACGTTTAGACCGATATAGGTAATTCTATTTTCTTTGTAATATTTCACTCAGGCTGTAGCTTAATAGAAACTATATATCTTATAGTAAACTTTCTTCAATAGTTTTATTTTAATATAAAAAAATCAATATTGGCGGGAATAAGTAGATTGAATAAGGTGAATGAATCTAAAAAGTTTTAAGCGATATTACGAAATTTCTAAAGCCCACCATCCCATCATCAACTCTGTCTTTTGTAGAGTCCGGCTATCTAGACCTATCCGTCTGAAAGAATCCTTGTTCCATTTTTTATGTATTTGGTCACACGACCGATTGTTATTTTTTGCCTTTTTTTCTTGATTGCTTTGATTGATTCATTTAGATATTGAGAGATTCGAATGACGTTAGTCTCGTATCGTACGTCATCTTCATCCAAAGCACCTACAACAAGCTATTGAGTTGCATTTGCGTTGCCTAAATTTCATGGCCAGAGGAAAAAAGAAAAAAGTATATTTCTCCGTCCTGTCCAGCCCCTTCCCCGTCAAACTCTCTTCTCCTTCCCATTCTTTCCTTCGTATAAGAGGATAGTAAAGGGTAATGGACTAGGATTAGACCTCGGGCACCTCACTTATTAGACGAAACGCAGAAAACTTCTCTCCACGCTTCCTTTACGCCGTGTCACGCCGGTGGTCAACTGGTCGAGCCTATTTGTGCACCATTGTTAGAATTCTAATGCAACATATTATTATTTAAAACCATGATTATGGTATACTTCATCTTTGTAACTGTGATCATGCGTATTATCTGTGGTACATTTTAATTGTCGATATTCAAAATGTGAATTATTATTATTTCAGTTTAATTATTGTTTAGTCTATTTTAATGCCGAATAATCGTATTGCGAGACACTGGAATTAATAAACAAAACTCGTAACATTAACCACAGACCAAAAACTCGTAAAATACTCCTTAGGAATTCATTTTTAACGCAAACAGGAGAATAAAGGTCCTGGACTACTAAATTACTTCACTAAAATGGACGACCGATCTTAAGATATAAATATTAGTCGGTCGGTCTGTCCGTGACGCTGTCTCAGGACGGTCCAATATCTCTAATTATCACGTCCGAGGTGGATAGATAAAGATATTTTTGTTTTTTCAGCTCACCCACTTAATAACATTCTTCACGCCGCCTTTATCGCGTGCTGTGGAGTCGAAGTTCCATTATAACTAAATTAATTTATATTAACATATGTATTTGAAATGACACTGTAGTCTTATTTGTAACAGCGGGATATTGCCCAAAAATATTTTGCTCCCTAGGATCCCTACCCCTACACCGGACTATTTCACATTGCGTCCATTAAAATCTCCTCTGCGGCCATCTTTGAGTGCAATTCTCCGGGATTTCCTAAGAAATACAGCGGTGCCAAAAAGTTACGCCCCCGGGTGGACTCGAACCACTAACCTTTCGGTTAACAGCCGAACGCGCTAGCCGATTGCGCCACGAAGGCACTTTAACCTCATAGCCTAGCGAATACTGTACTTCACACAGCTTATTAACAAAGAGAAGAAATAAGACAACGAGAAAAGAAATCAAGTGTCATAGACAAAACAAGTTTTTTGTAATGATTAATTGTTACTAGAATGTTAATCAGTTTAACGTTTTTTATTTTTATAGAAGGTGGCAAGCGGTTCACGCAATGTGTAGTAACGGCTACCCATAGGCATCTGCATCAAGCTTGTGAGCTGCTTACCTTTAGTGGACACAGGAGGGAATAAATATATTTATTGCTTTTCCATTTATCCTCTCCCATCTTTTCCTTATTAAAAATAGATGGGAAAAGGAAGAGTAGCATAATTAGGCCTCTAGTTCTTCTCTTACCTCAATTATCAGGCAAAAGACTTCAAGTCTGTCTTTTGTGAGGTTGTTGTATTTCACCGGTCGAGTCGGCCCATTCGTGCAACAGTAGTTGTTGCAGAGTACTCCAGTTATGATGATCCAGTTCATTGATGATTTAATTACTCAAATAAAGCAGTCGACTCGGTATATTTCTCTGTCCACATCTTTGCACCCCGATACCCTCGTCGCCAGCGGTCACCTCGGGCGGAAGTTACCGAAACCGTTCATTTTGAGTTTTAGAGACGCTTTTTTTCATTCAATTCTTCTTGGAAAGTTTACGACCACAATAAGAAAATAAAACAAATCTCTTGTTCTCAATGTATGGGAATTTTGTCTATGGGAGGACTTTGTTTTAAGATCTATTAGCACCGTACATTCTGATATCGTAAATGGGATAGTGGCTCATTTTTCCAATCTTATGTATAGCACGTTTTATATTCTTTTAACATAATACAAAATAATACAGTCTGAAGTTGTTCCTATGGGACGGAATGTTTTTGTCAGAAATTGTATTAAAGATTCTAAAATTGTGCATTTAACACCTACTCTTATCTTCCGCGTCACATATATTTGTTTTACAAGGCGTTTTGTCGGAGGTTATCTAAGGTCTTTTAAAAAAATACCTAAACACAAAATTGTCCAGTAAGTTCTATTTTTAGAAAGAGCGTTCGATTTTTCACTTGAAAACTAGCAAAAAACGATGAACAGCTATTTTTGAGATCGAGCAATATAACATTTTATTTATGGAACAAGGTGGAAAACTAACAAGCTGGTCTTCGGATGTTAGGCATCTGCAACAACTATATAAATCGCAGATGTGTTGCCTAACCTTAATGGACAGAGGAAGGGATAGACGGGGAAAAGGATATTTCCTTTTCACCATACATACTGTCCCCATCCCAATCCTCTTCACCGTCCTATCCTTGTTAGAAAAAGATGGAACGAAGAAGAGGACCTAAATTAGGTTCCGGCACCTAACTCGTCAGACAATACGCAAAATATTTCTTCACGCCTGTCTTCTGTGAGGTCGTGGTATTTCACCGGTCGAGCTGACCGATTCGTGCTACAGATATCGTTGTTGCGGGCTCTACCACTGTTAAAAATAGAGAGACGATCTCGCACTTGATTCTACCATTTAAAAATAAATTCTTAACCACTTTTTGAAGTTAGGATTTATTTTTCATGAATAATATATTCATTTTTTGTTAATTCATTATCTCACTCACAGTTGAGTTACACTAGCAGTCTTTAAAAATTCTAATTACGACCATCTGCTTCCGATTTCGACCTCTCGTTGTTAAGAATCAATCCTAAGTAAGACTTTAAAATAAGTGAACAGAAAAGTCCAGTCTTTTAGTATGTGTGTTTTGTGTAAACATTGTATTAAAAGACTACAGTCTCCATCTATGCCCCGTATTTCGAAACATAATCTGTCTGTTTTATAAATAGGCGTAATACGTATTTTTATCGATTGATGTCGCTGCTTTGCACAATGTTTGATCAAGCTTTTACAAGATGTCGCATTATACAACTGCAGGATTCTCTCATATAGAATTCTCTCAGAAAAACTTCATAGTTTACCATTACCGTCGCTAGATGGCATGGTGAACTTTATGTATAACCCTACCGCGATGAAATGACAATTAAATTTTAACCCAGTCAAGACTTTTTAGGTACGTATAGTTTAGAAGGATTATAGCAAATGCAAACTCGAACCGTCTAAGTCAATACAGACGAAGCTCGTTGGTTTAATCGCTCCGACTCTGACAGTACAGTATATTTTTGCCACCACCGAAAGCGGAGGTTTGTGTGAATTGCGACCGTTTATCCATCGTGAAAACATTGTGTGTTTTGTTCGTTTGGTGACTAAAAAAATGTTTATTTCTATGGTTATTTCAGTTTTGCTACAGTGAAGTGCTTATTAGTGTATTTAAGTGACCAACATTGTGGGAAAAGTGATCAAAAATCGGGAATCGGTGCGGTTATTTCAAGTTCGCCGGCTGTCTTGTTGTGGTGAGTGTATGATCGATATTTATCCCCTTTTATATTAGAATGTGATAGTTTTTATTATTACACTCACTCAAGGAATATAATATCTAGGAAAATAAGGAAATAACATATTTACAGGTAAATATTTTTTAACAAGCGACCGTAAATCTATGGCTTTTTGTAACAATTCGTGTTTTGGTGACTCAAATACCTATTTCTTTCAATTACAATTTTTCATAAACTAAAACGAAGTCGTCACTAATAGTTATGATTATTTTTTGTACTACATTTTTAATTGTACTACATAAATTCTTAATTTTGATGGTACGACCGAGTACTTATTAAATTGTGTTTTTTAAAAGTCGGCCAACAATTATTTTGATACTAATTGATGCTTAATTTTGGCCAGAATAAGCGCCATGTTGGACGTTATTTTACTTTATCTTTTAATTTAATATTAAGTTTCTATGATTAATCATATCTAAATCTGTACAAGCATTACTATATAATTTACGATTTATTGCTTTATTTCTTTTTTAAATAAAGTTAATATTATGAGAATTTTAAGATACATAAAATAAGTTGTAATGGATGCACCTTAAATTTAATGAGAATATTTATTTTATATTATTAATATTAATAAACCCTTCACTTTTATTTATTTTTATATCTTCCTGCGGTTTTAATAATGATTTAGTTAATTATATTTGTGACATATTTAACAAACTTATAAAAACAGTAAATTGGGTTCTAATAATACAGAACCACTTTAACATAAGTTTCATAATTTCTGTCAACGTTAACCACATACCAATCTTTTTGGCTTATTTTAACATGTTAAAAAGTTATGTAAAGAATCAAGTTTTTTTTGTAAATAGAAGAAGGTAGTAAACAAGTAAACAGTTCAACTGATGTTAAATTAGTACTAACCATAAGCATCTGCAAGAAGTAAATGAGTTGCAGTTGCATTGCCTACCTTCAGTGGACAGAGGAAAAAGGATATATTCCACTTCTTTCCCTCCCCTACCTTGTCAAGTTTTTTATAGGAGAAATTGGCAAACAAGTAAGTGGTTCACCCAGTGTTTAGTGATTGTGAAACCTATAGGCATCTGCAACAACCCAATAAGTACCACCCAGTAAACCAATAACAAGGACAGAGGAGGGGTATTCCTCTTAACCTTCTTAATTTAGATTTTGTATTGGTACCCTTTGTACATGATTAATCCTCAAAAAGTTGACTGTTGGACTTCTTTTAATTATTACTGTCTATATTTAATGTACAGTATGAAATGTCTGAGTTTACCGCCTACTGCAACATTTAATGTCATTTGTGTGCTTGGGATGAACAAGGAAATGACTTTGTTCTTAGAATTAATAGATAGTGGGACCCATTCAACAGTTTCTACTATGTTTTTGTTGTCAACTGAGACATGTGTTTTGTTGTCTTAACAACTGTGTGTTGGAAGTGTTACAGAATTATAAATAGGTTTGTCGGATTATTTATTATTTTTTCTCCCTTCAATTGCAAACACTTACAGTAAATGGCATTTTGAATAGTTAAAGTAGTATGTAAAAAATATTTAAAATGACAAAGCAAATACAATGCAAATGATAATGTTATTATATTTCTTTAGCAACTGTATTTTATTTAAATGTATATTCCAATATTGTATAGTTGATTATCTAATGGCCCAGCTATGCTATGCTATGGATTTTTTTGAGGATGGCAGGTAGTACCAAAGAAAGTAAAAGCTATCCATTCTTATCTTGAAGGCAGTTACGTGATCACTAAATGGAAACAATATCACATCAGTTTGTTCCATTTCGCCGTCTTACGATTTTCGTGTCACATTCTTTTTTAATAGAGGTTGGTGTTAAATCAGCAAATCTGAGGTAATAAAAGGTTTAAAGATGCTTTATCGTCTTTAGAAGGTAATTATTATTTTATCTACCAGCATATAAATTAATAAAATGTAAAGGTTTGGACACCACCGGCTGATGAAGTAGTACTTTACTTCTGTGGGTTTAAAAAGTAGAAAAAGAAAGAAATAAACGCAGAAGTAAAATACTAAGTAGTATTTAACCTTTTTGCAATAAATAATTGTTTTTCCAGTACTTTTTCCTAACAGACACGTAAGAAAGAACGTAAATTGCTTAACACTAGCAACGCGCCGATTTATCTTGTCTATTGGTATTCATGAATGGCGATCATTGGCGGATTCAGGGGGTTCTAAATCCTAAGCCTACTCCAAAAACATAATAATTATCGTCTTAATTAAAAAAAAATCCATCGTTGCATTACCTTGTGATATAAACTACAAAAAATATTGTGTGTTGTGTAGTTAACTAAGCCGACACTCCGCAGAGCCAAGCCCGCGCCCCCTTCCTCCAACATGAGGTTCAAGATTTCCCTCTCCCGAAATCAAGGACATTATATGAACTATAAGGACCACGGATGAATAATTAAATTCGAATATGAGTTATGTCAACAAAATTGTACGAAAGGCGCGGTAACAAAGTGCAGGTGTGGTTTCATTACAACAAAAGCAACAATTTAATTGATAAGTAGAGCACGAAGAGATAAAAAACTATTACTAACAGCTTTGATAACGATAGCTAAGTATTTAACAGAGTTTACGAAACAGTTTCACAGCTGTAAAGAGAACTAACCAGTTTCTAAGAAAGATATAGGTTTTTTTATTTACATTTATTTTCAGCTATCGCGTGCTCTTTAAAATATATCTGTATGTCCTGAAATTACATCTAAAATAGTGCTTGAGTCAGGCAGTCACAAGCAGCTGATGCAAGAAAAGGTCGCGTCGGGGACATTACTACGATCTCTTAGAATTGCGCCGTGTAGTAGTGGTAATATTTTGCATCTTACTAGTTAGGTGCCGCAATTTTCATGACGTTACCATCCCCTTTTCTCGTGCACGTAACAACTCTGGCGACGGATCGGCACTTCTTTGTATCGTTGTGGATGTATTTGAGTAGCTGCGGCAGTTTTTTTTCTTGTTGGCCTCTTATTAGAAAATGTAAGAAAAAATATTGATCAACTGGATAATATATTAAAATTATTAAAAATTATTAGAGGTTTTTCTACAGGGTGAGTAGGATGAGTTCGCGGTCGCGCCCCGTCCCATAACTTTATTTCGTGTTTCTAGACTGTGTATAAATATACTCTGTATACTCATTTTTTTTTTAAATAAGTCTAATCTAACTAACAAGGCCGCACATATCATGTAGTTCATTATCTCGTATGATCTCGCCGGTTGTTGCAAACAAATGATCGTAAAAACCTTATTAATGTATGCCTCATGAATATTGGTTTCTCTCCATTAGTCCGTACATGGAAACATGATAATCGACATACCAACTGCAACATTTCTTACTAATCACGAAAACATCAACGTTGCGATTTATCACGGTAGTCATATAGTAACATGATGAGGGTAGAGGGTAATCCCGATCTGGAGACTTTAAGTCAAATCCTGGAAACGCACACTTGAAGTTATGGAAAAGAAATGTCTCATTTACTTCATTTGTCGGTTCGTATAAAATTGACTACAATTTTTTCAATCGTTTTCTGTTCAATGATATAGGCAGAGGTAACGATTGCACAACGAACCGCATTTTTCGTTAAATATGCATGCATCAAAGAGAAAATAATGTTATGGTATAATTCACTGTTTGTTCTTGTTGTTTATGACGGTTGAATAATTGTATTACAACAATAATAATGTAGCTTTCTAATAGCGAAATAATTATTAAAATCAGTTTACTAGTTTCTACCATTACAAATCTTTTCTCCTTTATAATTTTAGTACATAAAGACAACTTGTCGAAAACAGATATCAAACTTACCCCTTAGCACACCTAGTGACTTACTACCGCTCGTTCACGCATAGATTTAGCATTTTATTTTATTACAATCAGCATATTGTTGCTATGATAAACATTTGTTGTACTTCCACCAACAACAATACAGTTAAGTAGTCCAAAGAACGGAAGAGGTTTACGACGTGGTAAACTTATAAGGGCAGTTCGCCAAAAATAGCTCACTATTGACTTTCGCTTTCGATCGCTTACAGGACATTTATGGTAGCCTAGTAGTCGGTTTAGCCATTGTCTTGTACGGATTATCTTTGCCTTTACTAATTACAATTAAAGTTGTTACTCTTGGTCGAATCGAAAATCCCAATAAATTTTTATAAATGCCAATGTGAGTTTGTTTGTTAGCTTATTATCTCCTAGATTCAACCCATCATCATGAAATTTTGCACACACATTGTTATGGGTACAGAAAATGACATGAAGTACTTACCTTTTATCCAAAAATAAATCCGTTCCGGAGGTACATAATACCTTCTTTAACATGGTAATGTGTCATACTTTGCCAATTATAACTTTTGGGTACATTTTTTATGGAAGAAGGTGCAAACGACCAAGCGGATCACTTATGTTATGTGTGCGCTACTCATAGACATCCGCAACCAGAAAATGTGTTATTTATATTATATTAGATATTTCCTTTTTCCCGCTAGCCCCCTGCCCGCCCAATCCTCTTCCCGTTCCTGTTCTATCCTTATGAGGAAAGGGAGAGGACTGAAATTAGACCTCAGGCACCTCACTGATCAGCCGAACCGCAGAATACTCTACTTTACGCCTGTGAGGTCACCGTGGTATTTCACCGATCGATTCGTGTAACAGATGTTGTTGTTGCGGACTCTACCACTATGACATGTAACCTATAATTCGAAGTTATTATATTATCTTTAAAAAAATTACATTTTGGAAATCTACTTTAAAACATCTTTAATATGCTCTTTCAACCAAATCAAATCGACTTGACGTAGCGACGTTCACACTAAGTGACCCTTTAAAGGCGCCAATGTATTTACTAGTGATTCCCGCTCGGAGCAACGCCCGTTTCGTTTTCTTTAACGCGTAGGGCCGCTCCACACATGCGGACGGTCGCGTTGTTAAAACGCGCACAAACAATGCCACGCTCACATCTGTGCGCAGCTGAGTCACGTGTGACGTCACTCTTTCATGCCTCGCGACTTGGCCCCGTTCAAGTAACAGATGAAACGATGGGTTAGACTTTGATTAAATTAAAACATTTTTTTTTCATAACGAAAGAAATGTAAGCACGGAATTATAAATGAAAATGTATTTGTAGGTTATAAGAGATGTATGTACCTACTTATTTAAATTTATGTGTATATTATGTACATATGAATGCTTCTTTCGTATATGTTACTAGGTTAGGTTAGGATTTGTTTAGATTAATTTTGACTGAAGGCTTAAGTTCTCGTCCTCTCCAAAGTTATCCCGTATGAACTTTCGAAAAACCTTTGAAAACCTTCTTCTTACTCTTCGTGAACTTGAAAATTTATATTTTATAGCTCACCTTTATTATCTGACTCTAATCTGATGATAAAATACAGTGACGTTAGAGATATGTGTAAATTACCCCAGGGTTTTCTCTTTTTTGCGTACAGATAACTAAAGATTTAATGTTGTCGAGTTTCAAGTCTTAGTAGGTTTAATATCGAAAAAGGAGAAACCAGGAATGTAGTTCGTACGATGAACGTTGACAACACAGGGTACTGAACTGCTTTGTGTACTGACATCTTCAAAAGAAACAAAGAGACTGCATTTTTACACAAACACATCGTGACTTGGAAATTTTTCTACAAACGGCTTTCAGCTTGCGGCTGCATTTTCTATTAACACTTGCTTTGGATAGCGTTTCGTAACAAATGACACCGTCTATGCGTGCATGTCCATTGATCACGGTCACTCTTTACCTGTGTCTACATATTGCGTAATCTATGTACAAATAGACCCATACATTACAAACACTGTCCACGATACGTGACTTTCCCAATTCGTCAGCCTGATTAATATAGGTGTCGTCCCTCTAGTCCATTTACATCTGTGTGATATTTTTTTTTATCCATACATTAATTGTTGCATTGCAAAACCAGCATGTGTGCATGTATGATGTATGGATGAAGAAGAAGCGAGAGAGGTGTGCCAGGATCGTGTCAAATGGATCTCTTTGATCTCTGCCAATCCTTACGAGCGTGAGTGCATATTTATTTAAAATTCTTCCTACGCAACCTGTGTACACGAGAAAAAGCAACAGAAAGACGTGTCGGGATCGTATGTCTTTTGTTTTGTATACACTAAGATATTTTTTTTAGTATAGGGCAAATAAACCTCGGGTTGCCTGATTTTAAGTGTTCATCGACGCCCATGAACACCAGAGGAACTGATGCGTCCAGTCTTTGAGGAAAGTATTAGGCTTTCACCTTGTAAGACCCTAAGTCATGTTTGGTTTTGAATTACCCACGAAATTATATTTTAATGACGTCAAGATAGTTCGCTGAATATAATTTGGTAGCGACCCTTACTTAAGGTCTTCAGGCGATCAAATTTTTAATGTCTCTAGTACTTGCCTGCGTAGTAACTAAAGTCTCTAAGGCCAGTAGTTTGTGATGTGCTTTAATATATCAGTCAGTTCTTTTATATTAGATAATCTATTTATTAGTGAAAAAAGTGATACAAATTTGAAATCATTCAAACGATTTCAATGTTAACTTTGTTAATGATTTAATGAATTTAAGATCGTAAATACTAGGTTTAAGCCCAGAGTACTATGGTGCCCAAACGCTTGCGTGGTCTTGGGACATAGCGCCGAGAAAACGCAGTATTTTATTGGGACCCAACCTTCACATTAGAGGTATTAAACTTGACTGTTATTAACGATGAGTGGGCTTTTGTCTACGCCAAAAAAGGTACTATCAGTAATAACGTATCCATTTCATGTTTTGTTTTTACTTATCAAAAATCGACTAACGTATGTAAATTAGACGAACTAAATCCACCTGTCCGACACCACCCAATCAATTTATCGATACGGGCTACGGGTACAGGTGCTATTTTATACTCACGCTTTAATTGCATTACAATAATGCTTTGGTCATAAGGTAAAAATATATTTTGTGACAAATGCCATATATATTATTATAAGATATCGTCCTGCGTACAGAAAATAATGTGAACTAGGTCAATGTTGACATAAAACTTTTTTGAACTATATACATTAAAATTCACCATGACTCAATCCGCCTAATGGTAAAAATCTGTATTTTGACTTGACTTTGTTGCATGTAGTGATATTTTTACCTGTTTATTTATATAAGAAAGCAACATTACCGTTGAATTTTTCATGATAGCTCTTTTATCGTTGATAAGTGTTATCGTGTCATTGATTATCATCGATGATCAAATTATTGAATGACAAGTGGAGTGCACACGTTCGCTTAGATTACGTTTTTGTTTATTAAGATCTCATGTGTTGTGTAAACTAAATTGTACATGGGTGGCTATTGCCCAGACTCTTTTTAGATTTAGATATAGACTTTAAATTTTGATGGTGAGATTATTGTAATCGTATATTGAACATTTTGAGGCTCGCAAGTGTATATTATAAATAAATAAAATAAATAAATATGCGCTCACGCCCGTAACCCAGAGGGGTAGGTAGAGATCATGGATTTCCATTTGGCGCGATCCTGGCACACCTCTCTCGCTTCTTCCACATTCATACATCTACGCATGCATGCTCGTCGGTTATGGGTGTTCCTTATATCGCCCTTTTTTAGTAAGTCATTAATCTGATCGATATAAGTTCTCCTAGGGCGTCCCTACCAACACTGCCACTCACTTTTGCAACATAAATTTGTTTTGTTATTCTCTCTTCATTCATCCTTTCAACATGCCCGAACCACCGAAGCATACCTTTCTCGGTTCTAGTCACAACGTCCACTTTTAAGCCACACTTTTCCCTTATAACGCTATTTTTAACCCTATCATTCAAAGTCACGCCTAACACACTTCTTAAGGATCGCATCTCAACGGCATTAACTCTACTAGCATGCTTTTCCTGCCAAACCCAGCTCTCACTGCCATACATTAAAGTGGGGACTAGTACAGCATTGTGTATTGCCAGACGAGCCTTCATAGACACATTCTGACTCCTCACTACTGTACCTATAGCCCCATTCATTTGATTTCCCGCACTCACTCGTCGTTCAAAATCTTTAACATGCCTACCATCTCTACTAAACATAATACCACCACAATACTAATTCGTACATTATCATAGTCGTTAGCCGCAAAATATCCTCAGCTGGATATAGACCACCCCCAAGGATATCGTCATAAAGATTTGTCTCAGCTGTCCTCATCCGGACCTCTTCAAATTTCTTTGTGTCAGATCGTCAATTCTACCTGTTCCTGTAGACCTGACCTTTATTCTAGGAGTTTTTGCGTCACAGGTCACCGGTTTTGAAAGCAAGTTGCAAGCAGTTCATACAAACGTATTCCCAAGGGAAAAGTTGGGATAAGTTAATGCTAATGAACGTTTAGGTTAAGCGGTTTAACCGCACGGGCTACCTTTTAAAGTAGTGCAAAAGGGCATTTACAACTTTACTGGTCATTGAGCTCGGTCACATTTATTCTATTTATTTAAATATTATAAAGTGGAAAGTTTTTTTTATGTTGCCTTGATACATAAGAAACTATCACTGAATTTATTCAGGTACTAAGCCATTTGTAATGTATAAAATATTTAGCAGTTGGAAACAGTAAATTGTACATTTTCATTGGAGTTCTGTGCTTAGCAAAGTTCTAACTACTTTTTTCGGGTATTTTTATGTTTAATTTTTTGGTTCACATACCTCAGAACAATGTATCAGTCAAGAAACACCTATCTATTGACATCAATCGATGTTACAGTTTAAGTATAATTTTGTTAAAAAGTACAATTTTCATCAATACGCCGTTTTTCGATCTGGATGTCGATCTGTATGGATGTGTACAATTGACATTCAGCGTGTTTACCGTTCTAGCGGTACGTATTTGAACGTTTTACGTGAATCAGGTTAACATGGCAATGTTGCTTGAGATGTGTAAAAATGCACTGTCCCATTGACCGATATACGAACTTGTTTGGTTAATATTTTCGAGGTGTTTGAAAGCAGAGAGCGACACACAAGGCAATAATCACCTCTTGTATCCTCAACAGCAGCACGCAATAATTATTTACACACCTCTTATGTGGGGTCGGCTCAGTATGACCTTAGTCAATACTGTGTAGATTTTGACTAAAGTTTTTACGCCGGCCTGTCGCGAATCCTCCTCGGGAATATTTGGTGGCACTTCATTCTTCTCTACCCATTGTGATCAAAGACAATATCGTTGCCGAGATAGTCAAATGTCGCGAAGACGGTCAGGAGCATCTCTCATGTCATATTCTCGTCAGGTTCGCCGTTGTTTTACACTACGTATTGTTTACGAGCATTCTAAAAATCCAGCGCTAATTTCCATTCTTGTAGAAACAGCGCCCTCTTCTCTCTTCATGGAATTGTGCCAGTATTTCACCAGGGTGGTTATCCATCACGTGTTTCTCTTGTTGTTCGAGCTAATCGAATTCAGGATCGGAAGGCCGCTTAGGCAGTAGTCGGTAGACATACAAGATTACCTTGCGAACAATTTCATTCATTCATTTGCACGTTAGTATTATCGCCCAGCCCTTGACAATAAGTGAGCTATTATGCCTTAGAAGCTTCTTGGTCGCTGGTGACAATGTGTTTCAGATTTTTTTCGTAATCACTCGTATATTTTATCACATTAATCTTATAGAAAAGAAATAATAAAATTGAGAAATTTGCTGTACAAATCTGTTTACATTTTAAGTATTAAGGTCTTGATATGACCTTATCTTTTAGCAATGAGGAATGTAATGTTAAGGGTACAATAGCTCTTTGTGTGTTTTGATCCTATTATTTTTATCAGAATTGACAATCCAATGCAACAACAAAACTAAATGATTATGAACTAACCACATACGAATGTTATGTATTGAAAGATAAAACGTATTTGTCGTATTGTTTAGTGATTTTTTTCGCGGGAATACTTTTAACGTGACCTGATGACTTGATTAGATCTAAGTACTATCGATGTTAGTAACGTCTCGTATTGTCTAGAATTTTTATGGCAGTATATCAAGCAAGCGGTCTGCCTAATGTTAAGTTGCCTAGATGTCAATATTCTTAGCAAAATGTGCAAATTGGTTCCCAACCTTTGGAAAGTATAAGGAGGGGCAGATGGGGCATACGGGACATCAACACGTGTAACGAAACGCAGAAACGCATGTTTACAAAGAGGTTGTGCTACTTTTAAGGTTGAGTTGGGTTTTAAATAGTTATGGATTTAATTTGAAGTAATCCTGACAATGTGCTAAATTTGTTACGTGACCAAGGATCTGAATGTTTGAAATTGTTCAAATATCGCTAATAAGCACCTTTACATCTGTGTTTTATAAAACTGTTACTAATTTTAGGTGCTAAGTGATTTAAAAGCGTTCGATGTTCGTTTGGTTACTTATAAAGTACTAAGTATGACCAACAGCTGCTAAGAATATCTGCTTAACAACGTAATAACAGGTCTTTAATAGATTTCAACTCAAACATATTCACTCTTACCTTGTTTTATAGCAATATATGATTTGTGTTATTATGTTTAGTGTCTTTGTTTTTGATTACTTGTATGTACGAGTAAGCTTTTATCTACTTAAATACCATTCAACCATTCATTATTAATTACTAATAAATTAATTATTACGCTTTTATTCGCTTTATATGTAAGTGTTTATATGCTACGGAATCTTTGAATGTGATTTTAAATTCCGCTACGTGTAGGTAGGTGCTTGCAGTTTTTATTTCATTAAAAATTTCGCACGTTGGATGCTATGTAAGGTAAATAACTGTTTAGTCTTTGTGAACACCAAAATGGCTACCGAGCACACGGATTCAGTTTGATAACTGTATACGTCAAAATAAACATAATAATTAACGTAGAACTCGAGTTCATCGTACGCACAATGGAATGGAATAGTTACGATCTCGATTGCATGACCCCACTTTACCGCGTTTGTGCGAAAGGGGCCAAGTGCGAACGTTGTAAACTACCAGTTAATATTGACCCTCATTCAAAACGAATCTCTTCAATATTCATCACTAATTACGCGGTCTGCGAGGTCTCTGTAAACTGGCCCAGGTGTACAATGCTTCCAATGAAACGAGACACATGCTTTTATAACAATTACTTCTCGTAAGTAATAACGTGAGAGATCGTTTATAGCTGGTTGTCTGTACAATACAACGAAACCATGGTAATGACAGTTGCATCATAGGGTTATTCAATTGTTTGCTTTTTATCTCTTATTTGTTTAGTTGTTTTGTGTGATCATTGTAACGTTTACTTCCTATATATTACTAATATGGAAGTTTATAAATACACACATACATACATGTGCATATAAAGCTAAGAAAGGTTCATACTTCCCATATTATTTACCTTAGATTCTATTTAAAAGAGTACAAGGCGCACAATTACAATATGATAACTGGTTAATTAGCGGTTGTACCCAAGACGTTGATTTATACACACGTATTAAATTGGAATTGTCTTTGGACTGTCCGTGGTATTATAAATAACTATACTATTACTATAGTAGGAAATATTGTCACACGGTTCCATTCCAATTTGATAGACAAAACGAAAGGAAAGGGAAGATTTCTGGCAATACTGGTCACATAGATATTGGGACTGGTCTTGACAGTAATCTTCTCATAATCACCATCTCCCTGTCCTGCTTCCACTTTATGTAGGGTCGGCACAACTGGTTTTCCTGTATCAAAACGATCCGAGATATCTTCCCATAATAGAGAATTATAAAATACATGATATATAAAAAATGGACATTATCTTGTGTTTTCTTTTTCAAGAACGATTTACGATTGTTATCTCGTCATAGTCAATAAATTTATGCATTCGAGGGAAACTGGCGCGATGGGCATTGTTCTCTCGCCATCGTTAATGTAGGTACTTCAAGGTATTACCGCCTTCTAATTAGTTTATTCCCTTTTTTACAACTACCACAACGAATTTTGACTTCCTTATGGACCTTATTCGCTTACTTCTTGTAGATGGAACTCTAGTTGCAAAGGGCATATTGTAATAATTGCAAAATAATATAAAACATTTACTTTTGGAGAGTCAATAATTTAGTCCAGAAATCTCTAAGCAACGATGTATGAATGTTGGCCAGGTTGTAATTATAATTTTGATAAAATTAATAATATTATTATTACGATATATTAACAGCTGTGTTAGGCTTTATTTCTGTACGAAATAGATTGGTATGGCCGTGGCCGACTTTTTAGATAATAGGCTTGAAGAAAAGGTTTAACGTTTATAATTTGAACGGTGACTGAGGAGGACGTCTAATTCCTTTTCCATGCAGTAAGTAGTACTTTGTGAGCGGTTCCTTTTTCGTCCTAATATTAAAACATCCCTGCTAATAATAATATCCCTACTAATATAAATGTGAATGTCAGTTTGTTTGTTACGCTTTCACGCGAATACTACTCAACCGATCATCATGAAACTTTGTACACATTCTTGAAGGTATTAGAAGTAACATAGGATACTTTTTATGAAAAAATATATATATATAAAAAGCGAAGTATGCATGTTCCCTATAGACCTATAGACTTCGAAACGGCTGGACCGATTTCGATTAAATTTACAGGGATTGTACAGATTGGCACATTCCTGTGTTTGGTAGTGATCGGATCAACATAAGACAATATAATAAGTTTCCTATAAAATAACAAACAACCCGTTCCTATAAAGTCTACAGAAGTGCGGTCTTAAAATCTTTTCGAGACTGGTTTCCAGACTATTTCAAAAGACCGCTCCGAACAAATTTTATATCGAAGTGAACTCATCAGAAGTAGTAATAAGTTTATATTCCTTCGCGAAGAACTTTAAAAAGTCGGCAACTTTATAGTTATAATTTTACATACCAGCAGAAGTTTATTTTATTTGAGTTTGTCTTTTCATTTAAATTCACGCTCGACTTGAAGAGTAACAGTATTTCATTATATATTAAGTAAGGTTAAGTAGAAATATAGTATTAATATACTTTTTTCATCTCAGTGAAATAGCAAGAGTAGAGAGAGATATTATACAGTGGATTATTAATTAATTAAATATTTATTTTTAATATTGTTGAATACACTATAAATCTCGGAGAGTAAGTCCGTAGCCTTTGAATAAAACACACTGTTACTTTTATTTTAAATTTATTCCTTCTTATTTTATCTTTCCAATAGCTTTAAAGGTACAGCTGAGTACCAAGAACTCCAGGGGAAACTCTTCCGAATAATCCTAAAAGTATTCTAGTTGTTGTGTTCATGGTAGCCAACAGTAAGCAGTTATGCTATTCTATCTAAAAAAGTCGTGAATGACCGCGCACCGCACAGGGTTCACCGTGCTATAGCAGTCACACTTTCAAGGTATATTAAAATATCCTTTTTAACTTAGTCAAAAGTAATAGGTTACTGTAATAGTAGTGGAAAAACTATTCAGTGGTGTCCATGGAACCAGTATCCCATTTGGTTTTTATTTACAAATTCATCGCAGGTCTCAGGCCACGTGTTGCAATTTGTTCCTCACTCTATTAACAATATTTGCATTCAAACTGAGTGTTGTTGGTTCACCTTCACACCTGTGCACTACCATGCATGATGACTTACTAACTTTCTATTACGTATGATATTTATACACGTATATTTTTACGCTTAATTAATCTGAACTATGAAGGCTAGTTGAAAACCTGTCCATAGATAAGTTTACGGATAGATCAATTTCGATGTAGTAACGTCATTTGCCGATAATTTATGATCTAATTATTGCTAACGCTATTGTATAATTGTTACTGTTAGAACTATTCATATTCTTAATGACATTATGGTAACTGTTTATCAATTTATGAAAAAAAAAATGCTAAATCCACAAGCGCACAATTATTTTCCTCGGTTAAGACTTATTCACAACTGGTGATCTGCCCCGGCTTCACCCGGGTACCTCACAGGAACACCAGCTAGGCCAACCTGAAGATTTCAAAGTAAAGGGAACATTGATGTATATATCGCCTACTAGATGATTTTCTAAAATTTTTGTGTGGTACATAAACTTCCAACATACATTTGAAAATATTTATGTAAAGTATTACACAAAACCAGACTGCAATGTCCGAGAAAAAAATCCCGAGAGATTTTCCGCGCGGCCGATTACGGGGTCGTAAGATCGAGGTCGCTAGTCTCTAAGTCCAGGCTGAGGTCTGTACCTGTCTGTGCCGGGGGTTACGTAATTGTTTGGTCGCCAGCCGCGTTGCGGTGCTCGACCTGTTTTACACGACTCGATGGGCAATTGTTGCCCGCAATTTTTTATTTGCGGCAAGGTTCACTCATGCTTCTCATTTGTGAAATGTACAACGTTTAACGATAATTTGTGAATTATTAGTGTTGGTTTGTTAGTTGTCAGTTATTTGATTACGTTGTATCAAAGTTATATCACCCGTGTAGTGCCTAGATTCATGGTCTCCTGCCAAATCAGAAGACCCGAAGACTACGTGTCAATAACTTTACAAATGTATATATTTAAAATGTTGTTGGTTCTGTGACTGAGATAGCGGCGCGCTGGTCGTGTGTATGGTACTCCAGGTAATCTTTGGTCAAAATTAAAAGTTTCATCAACTTAAGTAGATTACTCCGACGACTTAATAAGCCTGGCCGGAGAAGAAAAGTTAGTTATTAAGCCAGGTCCAAAGTTTACTTACACGTACACTTGAATACAAGAACACTGTGTGTTCTTTGGAACTAGTTCTATTAACAACTACCCAAAAAAGGATTTAGGCGGGCCCAAGATCGACCACAAATGCGTATTACACCCATACACGTGAAAATGAGCTATCTTATTCACCGTCACCAATTATACTAATCAGTTTCCGAAATGAGTCAACAAAACATTTAATTTTATTGATTTAAGAATTGTTTGCGATGAAATGGCTAGTGTTTTTTGGCGACATTTGAAATATGATAACCATAGAAACACGCAGGAGCCTTTCATGTTACATAATTTTACATACCTATTATACGCGTACGTATCTAGTTGAATTTTATTCCAGAGGTGGATTGGCGTCAGGCAAGCGGCCGGCCGAAAAACTATCGTCTTTCTGTATATCTTAAACAGTATGGACTATGGTAATACTGTGCTGACCCCACATAATCTAGAAAAAGGCAGCGAGATGATGAACTCGTACAGTTTTGAAGTGTAGAAGTTGTATTTTTTTTATGTGAGAAGGTGGCAAACGAGCAAGCGGATCACCTGATGTCAAGTGAGCGCCGCCCATGAACATCCGCAACAGAAAAAAGACAGAAAGGACAAAGGAGGGCATAGACAGGAAAAAGGATAATTCCTTTCCCCCGTTAACCCCCTCCCCATCCTATCCTCTTCCCCTTCCCGTCCTATCCTTATGAGGAAAGGGTGGGAAGGGGAAGAGGACTAAAATTAAGCCTCCGGCACCTCACTCATCAGACGAAACAGAGTACTTCTACTTCACGCCTGTTTTCTGTGAGGTCGTGGTATTTCACCGGTCGAGCAGGCCATTCGACAACAGATGTTGTTGCTGGCTCTACCACTGTTAAAATTTTTGTTGTATCATGATTGTTCATATATACATTGTCATTAATTAGACAAATACTCATCACACAGTTCTTTTTTGTATTGAGACATTTGGCGATTATTTTTTATCCATTAACATGCTGACAGAAAAGCTGATAAAAATAATACGACACAAAAAAAATACAAAACCTTATGTAAGGTTTTTTCGACTGAACTTCGGTCTAATGATTGGATTTTTTATTACATCCGGTATGTATGAATGACATTCCGTTTATTTAAAAAAAAATAATGTTTCCATTAATTTTGACTTTCCTCCAATGTTGAATTGAATTTCACAAGATTGAGGGGCCAAAGTCGTTATGTTAATTGACCACATTAATTAATTACAACTCGCGGGCCGCGCGTGCTTACGCCTCGACAGACGCACGTGAATTAATGCAATTGTGTTTTTACGCGTATTTTCTTATTGTTACTTTCTTTTAATTATGAAGAAATAATCATCTTTATGCAGTGGTTTCTTTTTATATTCGCAATTAAATATCGAAGGTTGACGGGGATTGTCTTTCTAAGAACTGTTTACCCTCACATTGGACAGAGACGTGTATTAAAGATAGCCGCGAACCATCAACAGTGTAGAGGCACTAGAAGCATAAGAAATAATTTGGACATTCTTAACGAAACGAACGAAAGATGGACGATGAATGAGACAAGGTTATATGCTGCAAAAATGTGAAATACTTACCGTAACCGGCGCTTAAGAGACTCGTATATCGATTAGATTTAACGCTATTACAAACAATACCTACAGTAGAAGCTGTTAATGAAGCAGCGAACCTGACGCCTGAACATTTAAATTGACAACATCAGCTTTTTTACGCATTTTCTTGTTGACGAAGACTCGTTATTTGCCATTCAAACAAGCGTAACTAGTCGGCAACGTCTTTATTTCGAGTTTTGTATGTATTTTATTTGAAACTAAATTTATTTTTTACAGATGATAGTATATTTTAAGAAGTTGAAGTAGAAAGAGATTCGGATCGAGAAATAGTTTTACCTATGACTTGGTTCTAGTGAAGTAGTCAAGTACGCAATATGGAACAATTTAACTATACCTCAAGTTCAAAAGTGCAGACGTTGCATGAAACGGCTTATAATAAATCACTCGTTGAACATTGGGTGCCATTAAACTTTACCGAATTTCCACGACGCTCGGTAAAATTAACTAAACTGCCGTGAAGAAGGAAAAACTTAAGTCTGGTCGTGGCGTTATAAAGGGGGGAGAAGCCGGGCTGTTTTAAAAGCGTTAAAGTATCCTTTATCCGACTTTGTTTCAAAGTTAGCAAAACTTATATCACATTAACATTTTTTTTATAAATGCAAGCTTGGTGCTCGTGATATTTATTTATAATATCAGGAAGGAACTGATCGATTTCATCGGCAGCATAAGGTTGTTACGCGATGACATACACGTCTGCCTATAGTTTGTTCCATATTAAGATGCAGTTCCTTCTGACGCTTAATGTCCCAGACATCTTCTAAAACATAACCCTGATTTTAGAAATAAATGAAACAATATGATCAGTCGTTTATTTTGAACTTTGGCATTTAAAAGACGTTATCCTGTTTTACTTAATTTGTTTGTTTTTATTGATTCCACTTAAACGCACATAAGCGTCTCAGTTGTAAATATTATGCTTAACTAATTAGTATGTATCTTACAGACTGTCGTTTATGAGACTGTTGAAAATAAACGACTTTATACCCCCATTAATAAAGCAAATATAAAGACCATCGTAGTAATATATTCTGTTTGCCATAAACAAAATGCTAACTAGGTTGAGTCATATAAAATACCACGCAAATATACCTGACAGTAAACGATCCTGCAATTGGATATCAGTTATACGTTCTATTACGTACGTTTATTCTAAAAATGATAGCAAAAAAAATGTTATTACAAGAATTGTGCATCATTAAACGTCCTCATCTCTGTCCCCCTCCTCCTCCTCGAAACGTTCCTCTGTCCTTTTACATTCGGCTTCCAAAACAAAACTAATAATTAATACTTTTTGCGAAGCGATTACATTAAATTCACACAAAGTATTTTTATATAAGCTTATTATCGTTCAATTTGTTTATGTAATGATATTAATTTCATCAGCGTATCCACTCTTCTCTTGAAGGTACACGTCATATGGAAATTGGAAAACTGTCACTGGGGAACTCGTTCCGATACTGTAGTCTTCCTATAGTTATTGTGAATTAGTAAATTACTATTTTCATTTTGTCTTTATGACTGCAATTGTTTTATTGACCCTGCGGTATTACCCGTCGTGCAATTTAATTTAAATGTCATTGTCGAGCCTATTCTGAACCCTATTTAATATCATCTTTAAGGTCATACAGATCTTAGGTCAACACTGGATAAAAATGTCTCCATACAAACTTTCTTCCCCCTCATTTTACTTTAGACCTTTAGGGGATGAATTTAAAAAATCCTTTCTGAGTGCTCGCCTACGTAATAACAGAAATTTCTTAGCAAATTTTCAAGTCGCTAGGCTGTGCGTTTGTTCTTTTTTTATATATATATATATATATATATAAATGCAACTGTATTCCTACTTACTTGATTATTGTTACCCAAAGTACCTTTATGGACCTTAAATACTTACCGTAAGCTTAGAAGAAGAAGCTTAGTCGACCGCACGTCGTATCGGTGTAAGCCGTGAAATTAATTAATCTCTGTGACCGATTTTTAACCGGCCGCGAATAATTCGCTCAAGGCGGAGATGCGTAATACGATTACTGACTCGAGCCAGAACAAAGGCGAAATTGTTTTAAGCTCAGCCTTCATTCTGAACGAGTCCGTTTCTCCAATTTAATATTGTCAAGGACTTATATTGAAATCGTTATCAAATCGAGATCCGTGTCGAATATTTGTCGAAATTCGGAGTTCGAGAGTTTTTGGTACATTATTACGTACGCAATTATGAAGGGCAATAACAATTTACCAGTCTCCACTATGATTTCTTAACAGAAGAAGTAAAGCTGCCGAATTTACTTCTTAAAAGTAATGTGTCCGCTTGTGTATTATCGCACAACTAATATGGTTACATTGGACAGTTTTAATGGTCAATCCTGGACGTGTTTGTTGTAATTTCTGAGAAAGTAATTCTCAAGTAAAAGCACCATCAATACGGAACGGATATATCTTATAAAGATAAAACCATACACAAATGAAAAAATACTAGCTCTCTTTAAATGTAGTCTCTGGGAAAATTGGAAATAGCTTACATTTCACAAAGTTGAAATGGCTTCAGTTGGTCTAGCTGATTTATATTTGGAATAAAAAATAACCACGTCGCCATCCTCCGGTGGACACTGCGTCGGAATAAGAAATAGCGACGCAATAAGTACGCCGTAGGATTTAAATAAAGTTTTCTTGCGTTTCTATTTATTATTGGTCAGTCGTGGTTAGACCATGCTCAGGGCACATACACGGCTGCTAAAGACAAGTGATAAACGATTTAATTTTACTTGGTAAAGTGATTTATATACTTTTTGTAAATTATAATACATAAAAATAATATAGGAAATGTAGTACATTGTTACCATTTTATATGCTTAACTGCAATAAGTAAACAAATGTTAATCGATTAAAGTCGAAAATGAAAGGCAAACAATGCCTCCATTGTCCGTTGTTTGTTGCATTGACCTCGATACAGATCTTATTTTATATGTTTTGCGCACGTAAACAGAACAACAGCTTCCTACTCAAATGTGTATACAAAAACACGTTTAGTACAATGTATGGACACATTTTTCTTTTATTATATTAAGGCGACAAACAAACTAGTACAGTATACACAAGAAAATCAAAAGCGGAAAGTGAAACTCAAAGCGTGCGTCTTTCTCTTTCGGTAACAGTTATCCTGTCTTAAACTGCTGGTCATTTGGTGTCGGCTCAGTACGTCAACAGAGATGGTCATCGCATTTGTTTTAAACCTTTCCTTATTTCTCAAGCGAAATAACGCGCAGAATTTCAGCTATCAGTTAACACCAGTTTTTTTTTAATTTTTATTTATTGACAACAAATTATTGTAAAGAAAAAAATATATTTAGCTAAACTGATAATCAGTTTGTTGTGCAAGCCTCTTTCAGGAATCGCATATTACATTGCACAAAGTTCGATATTGTGCAGCAATCATCTTGTAAACTTCCGCAACATTGATCGTCGGTCCATCTCGAAGTCCCCTCGTGCTAAGGTAAGTAAAATACTTAACTTCAGTGGCAATAAGCCGCAATTCCAAAAGGGTTGGAATGGCAGTTGAAATGACTTGGCTAACGCTATTTCCAGATTTCTATACAAAAATAGCATTCATTGTGTGCGATAGACGAGTCTTCTGCTACATTTAGCACTCGTTTAGGCGTACATGGTGCATAAAGTTTCCGCTAACAACTCTAATAGATGCCTAGTTTTATTCTTCAAATGTCTTTGGTTTGAAGAATGACAAAAATATTTTTTTTCCATTAAATTTTAACGAAGTTCTATTGAATAAGAAACTGGTATCTTAATATCTGTGTTAAGATATAAACATGCGTATAACAGAAAAAAACCTACTTTAATAGCTCACAGATGTGGCAAGTCTGGACTAGTGTTTGTATCACTTGTGGTAAATGGCACATACGAAGCAATGTTCAAATTTATTAAGCACATCTACTTATGTAAAGGTTTGCTGTTACAAATAAAAATAGATGAATGTTAAAAGAAGACGCATAAAATATTTATTACACATAATTAATACAAAGGAACAAAAAAATAAACTTTTTTATACAATTAACATAAATATCATCATGATCTCAAGATCAACATGAGGTGCTCTCAAATAAACACGTGGTATTTTTATAAACTACATAAACTAGATTATACACTCGTATACATGTACGCCATTATCTTAGGTCACTTGCAGCGAATATAATATAGTCATGTTATTTTTGGTCTTAGTAATACGGATGAAGTGATCCATTGCTGCCTGACATTTATTTTTTAACGAGCTGTTGCTCGCAGCTTCGCGCGCATTCGTTTCAGAAGTTGGTATTGTCAAAACATCTAACATTACCTTGGCAACGGATTTCGTAAATGAAGGCTTTATGTAAGTTTTCCTGTCCCTCGGTAATAGTTTTATTTTCAGGATAAACGGTACCCTATGTCTTTTCTATACTCCTGATAATGTGTGCAAAATTTCATGATGATCCGTTGAGTTGTTAATGAGTATTAGTAGGAGTAGAGAGCGTAACAAACAAACTCACATTCGCATTTATAATATGAATTTAATGTTAATATTATTAATGAGTTATAGTTAGTCATTATTATATTTATGAAAAGCAATGAGTATAATTAAAAGTATGATTTGTCCTTCATAAAGTGCGTCATACTTTTGCGAAATGATGGAATCGGTGCTTCGCGTTGGTAAATCCATATTTAGCCGCCCACTCCCACAAGCGGCGCAAGTCGGCCGAAATAATTTCGTTAACATCGAAAAGTTGAGTTTTACCGTGCTTCGGGCTTACGGAGGATTGTTGGTCTTTACCAACTTCACATTTCTTGTTGAATTCTGTCTGTTTTTTCAGGTTTAAGGCCTTTCGTTTTGGGCTGTTGAATATAATTTTTATTTTTTAATTACACGACTTAGATAATGAATATTTGAAAGTAATAAAGTGCTTTTAATAATATTTTTGCTACTGCTATGTACCTTTATCTGGTGTTTTATAAAGTATAATAACATTTACAAGGCTAATGATGAATGGATCTTTATTATATAAATCAATGCAATATTTATAATTTTTGCATTTTAAATATTTCATGCACAAAGATAGCAAACGTCATTGTTCTGTGTTTGTAAATGTACTTATGTCTTGGTTTTGTGATGTTTTTTCTATCAACTAACCAAAGCTAAAGTGACCGTAGACATGTAGATAGGAAAAATACAAATTAACATGCCCTAGCAACTTCGTCGTACTCTGAGTGAAGCGTTAAAAGTTTTAAAAATTTAAGCTTTATCTTTTACGAGGTAATTGAACGGTTTTTTATTTATATTAACTTTATATTACAATGTGCTATATTTTTTAACTCCGCTTTAAACAAAAAAAGAGTTAACACTGAAGTCACTGAATTGATTTCAATTAGATCTTTTACCGTTAGGGAAAGAGGTAACAAACTTTTTTTAAATTTGTAATAATCCAATGCTCTTTCTACATTCTAAATTTGTAAAAAACGCCGCGCACGAAAAGCTAGCAAAAAATATAAATTTGCATTCGGAAAGAGTCGACGTCCACTACGTATTATTATTTCAAACGTTGTCTATTTCAGTTATGCAAAAAGAGACAAAGTTAACTCACCTTCTCCCCCGAGTTACGGCTAAAAATAATTCGTTGCACCTTATCTGGATCTAATTTGGTGGAGTGAGTGCACTTGCTGAGTCACGGGCACTGCGCCCGTTCGTGTTGGGGCGATGCATCATGTCTATTATGTTTTTAGGGCTCCAGCGATTTTTGTTTGAATTGTATTGATTTTCTTTTGCAGTTTACGTCGAAAATATGTTTCGTACCTCTCAACTCAGTCATGTAAGACAAAAACTATAATCATCAATTTAAAACAATTGTTAGTATTACAAAGAATCACTGTGTGAGTAATTTTAATAAATCTTATACCGACAGATATAGTAAAGGTTTAAATTGTAGCTTTATTCTCTACAATACACAAATATGCTCATTACCAAAATATTTAAATAGATATAAGTATACAAATATTTTTAGTAAATTAATATTACACATGTGTATAGATGTTGTCGCATTTCCGGTTTGCCGGAAATGATATGAGTACGGTACTGAGACGTGTTGACGTGTGGTTGTGTAGCTGACTTTAGACAGCAAGAATCTTTATAAGCACTTGTCAGAGGAAGGCGACTAGGTTTTTCTTAACTGTCAACGGTCGTGACAACACCTCTTGCGGCCCAAGCCTAGACCGATTGTTATAAGTAGTCGTATATAGTGTGTACAGTATATTGTGTAGTGAGAATATTAGGCTACGACCTGTGCGAGATATCATATACATATTTTAAAACATTTATTTATATACTACACATATGAAAATAATATATCTGAATTCAGACTTAAAAATAATTCAAAGTACTCAGCTTCCACTATGGTTCTATGATTTTATCAATAAGTTGTAAGTTTATTTTTAAAAGCGTGTCTGAATACCAAAATTACGGCTGCGAAAATTAGTGCAATCTAATTTAATGGCCGCCATAAGTCAGTCAATCAAAAGAAATGACATTCCAGCATAATGTTGGTAGCAAATTCCGTCTTTTCCATTAACCCCCATTTGCTCTTGCTGTTAAGTTAAACTTGCAATTTGTCCATAATTATTGTCTTATAATAAAAACTACAAGTAATAATTTAAATATAAAACGATATTTAAATTTATTGAGCTCTTAAAAGTGATTTTATTTGGAACGTTTGATAAATTTAAATTTGGGTTTGTTCTCAGTAGCTCCCGGTATCTTCCATAAGCCACCTATTTTATACGGTCCCCATAAATCAGTACCCCATTTGAATCGGATTGTCCAAGACACTAAACAGGACATATGAGGGTCGGTCGGAGTTCGTAACAAATTCAATTATGTTGAATGGGAACAAATTACATTCGAAAAGAAGCGAAAGGAGATATTAAAGAAACCAGTAAAATAATTTTTACTATAGTATTTATTAGCATTATAAATTGTTAGAATGTTTAGTAGTTTCGCGATTCGAACACGTATATTTTATAAATTGTCATTTTGAAATATATATGATTCTTTTGCTTAAATTTAACTTTAACCATTCAACAAAGCTGTATTCGTCGTCAACAATGATATATGCCGGCGTCATCAGTATCGGGAAGAGTCTCTCTAGGTCCTCCAGCTCCCCGAGTCAGGTACCGTAAGCAGTACATTATTATATTACTAGCTTTGACCGCGACTCCGTCCGCGTGGAATAGTGACATTGAGCAGCATTTGATTTTAAAGGCAGACCCTTTTTTCGCATTAAAAATTTGCCTTTGTCAGGGTCTAAACTATCCGTACCAAATTTTTTTTAAATCGGTTTAGGCTTGATATTGTAAGAGACAGACTGAGTTACTTTCGCATTTATAATATTAGTAGGGATTTATATGTGGTCGATTATGTAAAATCATTTTATATACGTAATAGCTGACGCAGCAGACGTGTCTTGCATTCTATTAGTGGTTTCTACTAAAGTTTTGTCGTTTTTTGTTGCATTAGTAAAAAATATTCCAAAATCCGATGGCAGCGCCACCGGGTCCAATCGTGAATCTGGATAATCCCGGGACCCACTCAATCACACACCTTTCCGGTATAGTTCAGTCACGTAGACACGTACAGAAGAAATAAATGTTTCTTCTGTGCGTGTGTTTGTAAGACAGAGCCGCTGAGACAGGCAGGTGGTGGTCTACAGTGAGTATCACAACCTCATACAATACTAACTTGAATTAGAGAGGTTAACTTCTGCGTTGCTTGTTGAATGAGATGACCGAAAAACCGACAGCGCTAAGATCAACTAAGGTAATCATCTGACCTAATTTAACTCGCTTTAAAATTTGAAGTGTAACGCAGACAATATTTCCAGAGACCACGATAATTCCGCATATACAAGAGATTCAAGGGAAATTGTTATCTCAGCGGATCGAGCAATAAATCGTGCGATATGTAATCCGAAGCTGCACCGAGCCACGCTCTATTTACGGATTGTATTTTCAAGCGAAATAACGAGGAAATTCTGTTTCTATATGTAAATGTATTTAGAAGTTTAAATCGGAAAAAGGCGGTCTGAAGCTTGCGTTGCCTGTTTTTCGGATTATTATTTATTAGCCTTGATTTTTTTCCGTGTATGACGTTTCGTGTTTGTGTAACATGTCAACACTCATAAATGTAATACTTTAATTATAGCAATTGAATCAATTAATTAATTACTCCCAAAAATATCAACGATTTTAAGGACCACTTCATTCTTTTGCGACCGCTGACAACGGATTAGATAAACTCAGCAATTCTTCAACGGTGGCGAATCTCTCTAAAAAATGTACACAGTCACCAGTAATAACTTATATGACAAATTCATTATTGCTTTATTACATTAATTAGATATTTTATACAAAATATGTTAGGTATCAAGAACGAAACCGAGAGGGTCAAGTGTACAGGTCTCAAGGCGACCGCTTTATTGCCGAGGTTAGAACGTAACGTAAGCGCTAAAACCTTGAATGATTCTTATGTTAGTTCAATATCTGTTTGAACGATTTTTATCGTTATTTACCAGTTGTAATTTAGTCTTTTGTAATTATGAATTCATCGATGGCAATAAATAGTAAAAATATTAAGGTAAATAATTTGGATGCTAAAGGTAACTTTAAGTGAATGTAAATAAACTGATAACTTTGAAATAGTAGAAGAGAGTGCATTTTACTTACTGATCCAAAAGGTCCCGGTTATGTATGTCCGTTATTGTAACCTGCTGTAGTCTAAACGGCTTGTTCGATTTTAAAGACTGAGATGTCATTAGATTCGAATCTTTCCCGGAGTTTCATAGCTAATATAATCTGTTGAATGATGGTAATCATAAAGTTTCGTGCATTCTTTGTAATGCAACTGAATTGGACACCACGCTACATAAAACGTTTACAAGCGCGTTTTCGTCCTTCGTACAATAATTCTCTACTTTAATACAAATTATGATGAATGTGAGCGCCGGGGTCGCGGAGGGTAACAGCGCCAGATGAAAACACTTCATCGAGAGCGACAGCCGCAAGCCGCAACACTTAAATTGGCCGTGAAACTTTTGTTTTCACTTTCCCCTCGACTCGTCGTTTTTATTTTGTCGAGCCGGTATGACGTTGTGAATTACTGCCTGCCCATGTAATAAATAATTTTAACCCACAAGCGCTTGTGGTTTTTCTATTTATAAAGTAACTTACACGTTTCAACTTTTGAGCAAGGTGTGCTTGAAGAACGAGTAGTTGCATAAATGTATCAACTCGACTGTGGAAAACACAACCTCTCAGAATACCAGCGTGATTTTACTCGTACGTTTCATCTGATGAGTGAGGTTTCCAGAGGCCAAATACCCCCACACCGCCCTCTTCAATCTTTTTAAATTACATTAATACAAGCAATTCTTGTATTTGTTTGAATAGCAACGTCTTCGACGATTTTTATAACATTTTGTATAAGATAAGATTTTTTTTAAATATATGCGGTGTCTTTCCCGTAAAAATACGTGAATTTTGTAGAAAAAAGAAATAAAACTAGTCATTAGAGAGCCATGTTTTATGGTTGTAATGTTATTAATTAATGATAATCTAATAGTACCTTACAATTCTATGAGATGGCGCTATATTACATTATTCTAATACTAAACATCTTTTCTTCTATATTTTCTTTATATCTTCCGAAAAACAACCACAACGCAGAGCGTTGCTCGGTCACTTATTTTAATCAGAGCTGTCGCTACCTGCTGTTTGCTATGTTCGACCCGCGGTTTTCAGATGTTGAACTACTAGAAGACGTGCAATTTATGATAAAGACAAGATTGTATATGACATAGTTTGTTCTTTATCCCGTGTCCGCGAAGAGATATGTTTACGAGAACATTTACGACGCCTCGTGACAGCGTATTTATTGTGGCATGTTTTATAGCCTCTGCGCTGTCATGTGCTGTGACCAACATATGTTGAAACATTGTGGGTGTCCGTTGTTCATTATGTGCAATGTTTGAATTTAACATCGACCACAACTTGTATCCAACAACCGAAACTTTCCTCAAGGAAAGATTTAATGGATCTTTTAATTAATGACTATGAAGACTAATATGCAGGCGAAGTACCTTAAGTATTGTACACAGCAAATTGTTACTTCATGTCGATTTTAAAAATAATTTGAACTGAATTCAAAGAATTCTAATTAAACACTTGTTTGAACGGAATTTTGGGCTCGCGCAATGAAATTATTTTACAATAAACGATCGAATGAGTTAGTCACAAGGATATTTTTTCCCAAATGAAATGCATGTTAGATTAAAGGACCTTGAAATCTTACATTTTATCTTCAAAATTAATCGTATCATATCGTATCATAATCAGATTGATATTATTAAATTGCTTAATAAATTTATGATATACATATATACAAATTACAACCCTTAATAATAGGTTATCCTTATAGAGCAACCCTATCCCTCGGCGTTCTAAAATATTTATGGTTTATTTTTTCACACGGTATTGTTTTTTTTTTGCGAGTTTCATTTTTTGCTCAGTCATTAAATTTACTATTTTAATTTCATAATGTTTATTAAATGGAAGTGCGAGTTGGGTAGGAGGAGCTTGTGGGTAGAGTTAATGCCGTTGAGATGCGATCCTTAAAAAATATCTTAGTTGTGACGTTGAATAATCGGATTAAAATAGCGTTACAAAGAAGAGAAAAATGTGGTTTAAAAATTGATATTGTGACTGGAATTGAGAAAGGTATGTTTCCGTGGTTCGGGCATATTGAAAGGATAAATGAGTGAGTACCAAAACAAATTCATTTTGCAAAATTGAGTACCAGGGTTGACCATTGAAAGCCAGTCGTACGCAGAATCACGCAGTTTTTTCACAATTCGAATGGGTTCGGAATACATAGAGAACAAACATAGTCCTACATTTTTATTACGTTAATATAATTTTGTATGTAAGTAACATTACCTGAATGTATCGCGAGGGGTACATACGGTTGATTCTATTAAGCGCGCAATGGCCAGACTGGACGTTGCCCTCTATCAGGAAATCGATAAAAAGCTCGTACCGAGGAAGGTTCAATGTGAAGAAAACAATGCCCTTTATAAATAGCTCCATTTAATCTTGCTCTGTTTTGATTTCTCACTTTTATTTGTATTTTATTGGACTTGTTGGCGATGTATCCGCATGCCTAGTGGAGTGTTTAATATAATTTATTACTGACTAGATGACGCAATGATCTTCGTACCATCTAAATAAATTGATTTGATTATGAACCTTCCGTAGCTATAGTCAATCCCATTCCTCGTTCCAAGTATTATTCAATGAGGTCGGTAATATTGGCTGCATCGTGTCCGGCTTAAGTTTCGTTAGTGAACAAATGATTTAAATGAATTTATAATTTTGTACTTGAAAAATAAATCTAGTTAACATTTAATGCAAATGAGACTGAACAAATAAAATATTTTTTCAAAATGTTAAACGTTAAAGTTTTAAAAAAAAAGATAAAAATGTTGAGGATAATGTATTAAACGGTAATAAATAATTTGGCAAGTCTTAAGTACAACACACCAATCTCCTCATTATTGAACAGACAAAAAAATGAAATCAATATCAACAAAAAAAAACACAAATAAACGAAAAACAACCAAAGCAAGATACATAAAATCGTTTCACGACGATTTCCCAAGTGACGCAAATGATGACTTTTCCTAATTTTTCTACTTCTAAAAAATTATACAAATCGGTCAAGCCGGTTTGAGAATAAACAAGAGTAACGAACAGCAATTGATTTTATATAAATTTATATGTAAGATTACACTATATGTTTTTATTATTATACACTTGCTTTGTTATTTATATATCTGTATTTAGCAATTGTACCATATGTCCAAGATTGCTAATTTACTATAGATGAAATATTAGAAGAGTATAGCAAGAATTGCGTCTATAAAAAAGGTATGAGCGAGCAATATGCATTCCAGCAAGATTATGTATAAACGAAACGTGTGCCTTCATTGAGTAAATGTAATTTTGGTATCTGTGCTTATTCTTTCAGGTTTAATATGTATGTGATATCAAAGATAGACATGGATGTTTAAAGCATTCCAAGTCCGACCTGCTGTGCAATTTAATTTAAAAACCAGCCTAAGTTTAATGTGTGTACATTGGATAATATTCCTCTAAATAAACTTTCATTCTTTACTTTTAAGGGGTGAATTTAGAAAAAACCTTTCTTAATGCTTGTCTAAGTACTAACACAAATCTCTAAGTTATGTACTAAGTTGGCATTGTGTCGTAATAATGACTTAACCTATTAACCTAAGTTAAGCAATTTTCAACGCGATCGGCATAACGATGGGTGCCCGCTCCAGAAGCATTCACTTACAAGTACTTCATCTTTCAAAAGTACACTAGGCCAGGAGGCGACGTTGCAGTTACAAATTTTCAGTTGAGATTAGAATATTAATCATGATAGTGTTTAATACAAAGCCCATCGCTTGGATACTCTGTATACTAGTGGTAGATCGCGGATTATCAACAGGTTCGATTGAGCCCATTGAAGGTCGGTTTTGAAGACCATTTTGTACCACCATCTTGCTGTGAAACAAGGTATATTGTAATAACGCGATACAAATGTAATTAGAGTAATCATTATCAAAATCATTTTAAAATTTGTTTCCAGAAGCACTCTGACGATTGGGCGGGGTCTTAGCCCCTGCACACTGCTCCCGCCACTGTCGAGATATATAGGCTCACGTCTAATAAATTCAAATCTAAGCCAACACAATAGCGACTTATATGGTAGTTATGGAGCAGCCAATGTTGTTTTGTCTAAGAAGCGCGGCAAAATAAAAAATAAAACTCAACCTAATTTGATACTTTAATACAAATATTTAAATTCTTAATTTTACAATTAGGTTGTTCTAAGTATCTTTTTAAAATCGGATTGCCCTACTGAGTTTTTATAATATTTCGTAGTATCTTGTATATTTATAAAATGTGAGATCTGACGCAATAGACAAACTAAGCATGGCTTTCCACTAAAAGATAGACTGATAGTCTATTTTTTTAGTCTAGACAGACAGACACAGATACACAAGGAGTTGATAATTTATATTAAAATCCAGTTTACCTGGTCTTGACAAATTTAGTATATTTCACTTTGATTATGGTTAAAAATAAGTGAATGGTGTGGTTATACTAACTAGTTTTAAATGTAACGAAACGTAATTACAGGCCCACACAGACGGTTCTCTATTAATGCAATGGAGTGTCCGAATATTTCGCCGCTCTATCGATCCGTACACCCTGTAATTGCACTGCTTCGAGTGATTTACGGTTTGGGGGCGTTTTGAGCTATTTAAATAGCAACTCTAGTTGTACCGCTATACGGTCTGAAATAAATAAGTACACAAGTAGAATATTGCAAGGGGTTGCACCAACCCACGTGTTACATGCATTATTGCATGATCTGTATATTTTTCATAGATGTGCGAATACTAGGCGCCTTTGTGGATAGGGTAATGACTCATTTTTCCAGACAACGTACCTTTTATACTTATTGCATAAAGATATCGATTCACTTAAAATTCTTATCCCTTTCATTTCATTCATCCCTATATATGTAAGCTATTGTTCTCCCAACGAGAGCTATATCTATATAGCTCAGAATTTCGAAAATTTAGTTCTCTATGCCAATGAACTAAGAGTTATAGAAGCTTTCAGTAGAAGTAGCGCCGAATGTGTACTACTAATATAAAAAGTGGATCGCCTGTTTTAACTTATTTGTAGTAGGCACCATTGTTACTATGTCTAACTGAAATATATTTAAACTAATAATCGCTTAACAAATATCTGTTTAATTCAAAATGATAGCGATCAACCGACACATACGGATTCGTGACTCTGCGTAGTTTTAAAAGCTTCACCCCGGCGCCCTTCTGCATACAACGCTGTTTAATTTTCCGGTTTGATTGTCCGCGCTCGATGGAGATAATTCGATACATTCAGACCGACCATTATGTCCACTTTCGGATGCTTGTTTGTATCATCTTACACAACAAAACACCCTTATATGTAGGTAGTTAGGAGAGCTAGAATTTTTCCGGGGCACCAGCTATTTCATACAACCTGGAAGGAGAAGCAGAGGGTGTACCAGAACCTAAAAACAGATGTGATATAAAGATCTACTTGTATAATTCGTCTGAACAGAATCCGATAAGTGTCCTCAGAACTGTAATTTTCTTTTCTTTATCTTTCTATTTTATCTATTTTAAAAAGGTCTTTAAATTCTTGTGACGTATCTGCAATAATTATTTATTGTAAATGTGTAGCGCTTGCCATAAACATCAGGTTGCAAGTACACTTTCTTCTTGCAACAAAATAAAATACAAAAATGTTTGTTTGTGCTTATTTTATTTTTGCGAAGTTGTAACTTGTCATTAGTATAAGTTTACAATCTCATATTTCAATATTTGCTTTTTCGAGTTCTTTAATTTTTTTTATTTGTTTCAGATCGCAGTACATTATTATAGGCAAGTTTTATACGTAATAACTTGTATCAATACTGAGATTATGCATGCCCTTTTTTTACATTTATTTGATATCAGACTTATATTTATATATTTAAAGTCTAACTACTAGGCATATTGTCTGTCATAATAAGAAACCATATTTATTAGTGTTATTTACTGTAAAATTGTAGTTCGCCATAGCGATTATGACGCACGAGCGTAGACAAATTCGATAATAACACGGCGTGACTCAATCCGCGTCAATTGATGGCGGCTTTACGTTTCATATCACAGCAAACGAAACAGTAGATCTAAACATTGTTATGCATATCTGCTCATATAATTTTAGTGTTTGTAAATCATTAGAATTGGCAAGAAATAAACATTTTCCATAGATTAACATACTACGGCCTAGTACTCCATCAGGCAGCTTCTCCCTTTCGCCCACTGTGTTTGAATTTCTAAGTTAATGTTCAATTGTTGACGAGACAATACATAAAACGGCCAAACGGCCAGAGTTTAAGGCGATTAGCGGGACGACTATAGTTGTAGCACTATCCTTTTACGCTGTAACTTTGTAAGTCAGGAAACATTCACCGATCCTTCTAGTCTCTGAGGATTTAACGACGACGGTCCGTCGTCCTATGCTAGACTGAGGCAGCATATATGAGTTTAGCGATAAAAGAGTGTATTTAAAAATATGCGCTGACAATTTCAAACGAGCAGTTGCTTGGCCCCGTGTTATGTTCGATATTAAACAATCCTATTCGCAAAGGAGATGGGCATGTAAACTATAATATAAATTTTAACCAGGAGTAGGTTATTAATGAGACATAACATGACACCTTAGATGATGTTGTAATTGCAATAATCATTTTTTATTAAATGCTATGGTGCTGTCTTTTTAGATATCGACTTATAGCTTAAACTTTTTTCAATTAAAATTGTCAGTTATTTATTATTCATCGTTTACGATTTTGACCTTAGATTGGAGAGATTTTCTGGATTAACAAAATATTTTTAAATGTCATCGTTTAAAATTAACTGAAGTTATTAAGTTATACTCTCTTATTCTTTTCTAAAGATCATATAATAATTGCTTTAGTTTTCACTTCTTTAAAAAATATTATATAGGCCACTAATGGAAGTCAATGGAAACATGTTATTAGTTGTTTTATATTTTACGTATACTTCGATTACACAAATCATTTTTTTTATAACAATAAGTATCGTTGCACTAAAGGTATTGTTCTAATATAATACATAACACTTAATTTGATGCTCCTTTTAGTAAGTCGGTTGAAACGCTATACATTCTTCAAGGCTCGTACCATACTGCTCGTAACGTACCTCGTTTATAGTATCAAACAACCTTTCAATGATCAACACAATTGCTTCATGTAGATTGCTAAATGGAGAAACGTTCGAAATACAACGGTAAGTGTAGCTAAAGATCGTCTTGATTTATAATTTTATATAATACTTAGTTTTATAAGCGTACGTCGGGGTACTAAACCGTTTCAGCGAGCAATAAAATCGAAATCCTGGAAGATATTGAAGACAAAATTTATGTATTAGCTAATCAGTACTAAAGATAAATTTTGACTT
Source organism: Papilio elwesi (assembly GCA_029849275.1). Lineage (NCBI taxonomy): Eukaryota > Metazoa > Arthropoda > Insecta > Lepidoptera > Papilionidae > Papilio > Papilio elwesi. The sequence continues at coordinate 4,094,789 of CM056709.1, forward strand.
TTAAATAAATAACCCATAAAGAAACAAGTTTTAAAATGTTGTACAGAAATAAGAAGTAACTTATGCAGTAGTCTTATTGACTTGAATCGAATTATTTAATTATTTGATGCGAAAAAAGACGTGAGCGATGGTGAGCTGTTGTAGAGCGAAAATTGTCATGAAAATACTGAGAAATATTAAATCTCCGATTACCTTATCTTGCTTTCGGCAATGTCGACGGTGTACGTTCCGCCGGCGCGATTATTCAAATGCATTTTATGTATCAAGGGGTCTGTGAGGGTAGCTCTGGGTACTTGACAAATTGCCGCGGGCCGAACAGGGGAATGCGGGATTGGGGGTGTGTTGGAAGTGTTGGGGGCTGCCCATGACTCGATGTAGTTAGTAATATTGATTTCTTTACGTCATCGTTTACTTTGCTTTCATCTAATTGTGTGTTTTTTTTAAAGTTGATGGGGAATAAATAGTCGACGGTGTAAAATAGTGATTTAATAATTTCTTTTAAAGAAAACTTAACACGTGTGAATTCGTTTTAACTTAACATTTCTGCACAGATGTTAAATAAATATTTCTTTTACATAACTGCCTGTACGTAGTTTGTTGATTAATAATATTTTTAGTGTTACTTGTGACTACACTGTTTCATCATGGTCTATATATTTTATTGGTTGATGTAATTTTGTTTCGTCGTTCTGTACTTTATTTTTACCTTATTGGAATCCCTTTCTCCTTTTAATATGCAAATAGATGCCTTTTCTTCTGTTCAACAACATAAACACGTTAGATACTTTAAAACCATGTTGATAAATGACTTTCTAAGTAAAAAATAAAAATAATTTAATTGTCCATAATGTTGATATACTCGTAGTGTAAAAACGTTTGCTTGTTTAATTGGCTTAGTTTCACGTGTACGTTACAATATGTTTTTCAAATATCTTAGCGCTTAGCCTTAAATAATAATTTTAGCCCTATACTCCAGACAGTCGCGACGGCTTGAACCCACCCTCGACCACGGTCTCCTTTTCCATGACTTCCCCCACTCCCCTATTCTATACAAAACCCTTAAACACACTGACATCAGTACACGCGTCTTTAACATTCGTTACTACAAGGTACAATTTTGCGTAGCAAACTTCTACAGACAACAGTGGACAAAGGAGCTTGCTCTTTAATATTATAGGATTAAGAACCATTGTCCCATTTAGGGAATTGTTCAGGAGTTAATAGAAAATTGCTTTAGGTGCGGCCAGCGGCTCCGCGCCCGCGTCAGTTATGAGGTGTCGGGGGACAATTTATGGAAAGTTCAATGTTTAACACTTCCTTTTGTACAAACTCTGCTCAGATTGTGTTTTTTAATGAACAAAGACTTTAAGATATAAGTTCCACACTTAAAATTATTCGCTTAAAAGTAAGGAATACGCGAAATAGTATAGACTTTAGTATATTAAACAACAATAAAAAGACTGTCAAAATCTTGAAAAAGAAAACTGTAATGTCTCTCTGGGACAAAGTTTAAAGTACAATAGAAAGAACAAAAATACTAATAACACTTTAATTTCTAGTAGATTGGTGGCGCTGTAGTTTTTATTCGTATTCTTACAAACCATAACAAATCATATTCCTTTATTTTGGTTTATTTTTCAAATTAGCAAGTTAGAAGTTAGCTAATTGAAAACCTAGCCGTCACGCCCACCTCCTACCTTTTGAATCAAACAATGTGAGGTCTCCCTATTTCATATAAAGAATGTACGGAGGGAGAGGACCCCAAGTCTCGTTCGCGTGGGACACGGCGATTAATATTAGTTGTAACCCCTGTGAAAGACCGTTTTTACTAAATTGTAAAGTGCCTGTATATTTTAATAAATGTGATGTTTGTTTAGGTTATCGACAAGTTTTTCTTCTTTAAACTTCCCTTTCGTTTAATCGATTCTCCTTAATAACGGCTTACTGCCAAGTAAATATTGAAAATATTATAAAACTCCTAAGACCTATCAATATCCGCAATTGTAACGGTATCTAATTTATATCTATATCTTATGATCCTCCTATATATGAATCCTCAAACAATCTCAGTACACATTTATACGAGAAATAGAAAAATCGATGGGACATTGTTCAGATTATATACACTGCCAAAATCACCTTATTTTGCAAGGAATGTTGAAATGTAAGCAGTGGGTCACCTAAGTGACCACCGACGCCTTAGATCATCTGTAACATCGGAGGAACTACAGATGATCTAAGGCGGATGGACGTGACAATTTCAGGTAACACCAAGTCCTTATCATTAATTAGTATCTGTAAATTCAATCACATTAAATCAAAGAAACCTTTAAAGTTTGTTTAATTTTCTTAATGGTACCGCTACAGAATGCATCAAAGCGTTCAATGTTTAATTAAAAGGGTTATAAGAGAATTAAAATTATCCTGGTACAAAGGCGTCGGGTGTCGGTTGTCCCGCGCCTTCGTAAATAGAGACCTTAGCCGCTTTGATCGTGCCCACTCGCGGCTTAATCGGGAGTGAAAATTGTTTATAAATATACGTCATTGAGATTGCGGCGTTGTTTTTTTATAATACAGTGTACCTTTCACGGTCAATAACTGGCTGTTAGATGAAGCTTGTGCATTTACTTTATCGTTAAATTTAGACTTTTTCCTTTACTCAATGTTAAGAAAGAATTATAAGAATGTGATAATTTGAGGGCAAGGAACCGTGTTGGTAGCTGAGGCCTGCTAACGTACGCTATTCCAGGGTTCTTTGATAAAAATTGTGGTTACAGGATACAGGTTACAAAGCGTATTACGCTGTATTGTCTTTGTTACCTCAACAATTATTACGTATCTAATATAGCGAAGATTATTAGTTAAATGAATAGTTGTGTAACTGCCTAGTACAAATGTTCAATTGAAAGCGTCCGGCAGCTCAGCAAATGAACCCATTATCAATTCCAATTTGCCGCTCGTTTACGTAATCGACTAATATATCAAATGAGTACATGAAGCAAATTGTACTTGTCACACGGCGGTGTTTGCTGTGGCGTCAAAACAAATTAACTAATCTAGAAACGCATATACATCATGTTACATAACACGATTAGACAATCATTATACAATACTTATTGGTACTTAAAATAAATAAATAAACTTAACACGCCCGTAACCTAGAACGGTAGGCAGAGATCATAGATTTCCCATTATCGCGATCCTGGCACACCTATCTCGCTTCTTTTGCATTCATGTATCTACACATACATGCTCGTCGGTTATGGGTGCTCTTTATATCGCTTTTTGGTACTTGATCGTTGAAAAAGCTGTCAGGAAATTCAGGAGATGGGCAGCGTTAGCGTGTATATTTGCATAGTACGGTCTAACACAAACTAAGAAGTCGCGGTAGCTGTCGAATAAAGCCCAAAGTTACTAGGACTTGAATGCATACGTCTACATGTTGTAGACTGTAATTGTAATGTATTAAAATTATAATGGGGCATAAAATGTAAGTCCGTGCGTGCAACGACCCCGTCCCGTCCGTGGCTCCGTGACGTATGTACATTTTCTATTAAATGATATTTCCAAAACTGCCCCTTCCGTCCCGTACGGGTAAAATCCCGTTCAGCACGTATTGGTCTTAAACCGTAGTCTTAACGACCCGTGGGGTGTCTACGCCCAACAAACAACTAAAAGTTTGATACACTAAAATATCACACTAGTCGCCTAATTCAAATGCCTCCACAAATTGAAAAATACCAAGGTAACTTGAGATGTAGATACATCTTGGTCGTTAATAATTAGTGTCTCTAATTAGAACACCTATCAATCAGCTCACAGCACACTACACGACTGCTCGACGGTAGCAATAAGCGTTGTAGTAATTTATGTCGGCTGCCTCCTATAAACTTTCCAAATCCTATTAGACACTTGCATACAAACTATTAAGTTTATACAGATCAGAGCAGAATTACAGCAACTTCATACCAAATCTAAATAACATGTATTTAAACTGACATAAATATATACGAGTATGGATGTCAAAGAGGTGTAAAACGGAAGTTTTAGTTTCTCCGTACGAATTGCCACCTCAAAGTTTATTAGGTTAACATGTCATTAGTTTCGTTCAATTCGTAGATTATTGAATTTGTCGATTTAATGATCCAATCGTATTACATATAATGCTAGTTTAAAACGGCCCGTGGCAATGATTATGCGTTTCTCCACGGTCTGATAACTCTTACAGCGGCGCAGGCTGAACGCAGCCAGTATACAAATGGTCGAAACGCGAACGAAACGACCGTCGCGTTTTCATTACCCTTCACTAGCATAAACATTAGCTAAATGTCGCTTTATTCACGAACATAGAAAGCAGTGAAAGTTGTGCATTGTAATTTATTGCATATTTAAAGTAATGTAATGATTTATGGTAACGGTTTGCGAATGCTGTATATTTCAATGTGGCACGGTTCTAAGCACAGGGAAGTAAAGTTCAATATAAAGTTCATTTATTTAGAGTAAAAGGTAAAGTGTTAAGAACATCATTTAATAAAATTTAACAATTATTAAATTTGTGGCGTTATTTTAAATTAAACGTTTCATTTACCAAAACTTTCGTTAGATATTATTTAGTAAACGTTTATGAAATGGCTTTAAATCACGTTCGCGTACATCAGTAGTGAATTGATACAGAAGGACCTCCGACAGTTCCGAAATTTGTCGGTCCCAATGCCGATGTATGCGAACGTGACTGAAGCCTTTTTCTAAATATTTTGTACCTTTACTGTTAAATTCGTAGGTTTTCTAATTTTGCTTTTATTACAGTAAATATTCCATCATGAGTTAAGTAAATAAAACTTGATAATGTTACTTTGCTATATATGCTTTAATTGGACGAGTTTGCAATCCTACTAATATTATAAATGCGAAAGTTTGTATGTATGGATGTTTGTTAGTCTTTCACGCAAAAACTACTGATTAGATTTTAATGAAACCTTACAATAACATAGCTTGTACATCAGAATAACATATAGGCTATAATTTATAAAGACATTGTGTAAATTGTCCAAAATATAACGATAAGTGTCAAGTAAGTAGTAATAGAGTCTTAGGCTAAGGCCAAACACAGTAACTTTACAGTATTTCACTTTATTTTACTTAAATTATTTCTACTCCACTTGTTGTTTCCCTTCGTTTCCTCTCAAGACTGCCGGCCGAATGGTGGTGCCATCTACAATCGACAACGTCGTCGGATAGAGGCGAGACAAACGGAATCAACACAACAACATTTTTATTATTGTGGATAATTAGAATTAAAACGTTTAAACGTCACCGGATCTTCATAACGAATTTATGTTTAACACAACAATAATTATTAAAATCAAGCCATTAACTTGATTCATATGCGTTTGTATATTAAGAAAACCTAACAGTAGGAAAACAATCAGCCATATGCGAGCTATTCTGGTCAATCATAATAGGGTTCAGCTTAGGTTGGATAATCTTCGGTTAAATAAAATTGCACGGCGGGTGAGGCCGCAGCACAGCTAGTATTTTTTTAATTTGTTTAATGTTGCGAAAAGTACTCCTTTGATAACACTATTAAAAAAAATGTTAACCTCAATTCTCTTGAGGCACTCTGACCACGAGGGCAGGTTTGCCGTTAAAATTAATATTTAAACTAGATTTGAGTCGAGGGCTTATCTAGCACATTTCTCTTTTGGCATTAATTACTTAACTACTCTAAATTATAATAATTAACGTCACGTTATAGATTAATCTGTACAGAAAAGACATAACTTTATAAATATTTAGCTGTGTCCGTAGCTTTGCACGCGTTCATTCTCTTTGGAATGATAGGTAAAATATATCAAAAAGTTGTTATTGTCAGAACATATACGTACAATTAAATTTGCAAGTAAATTTGCAACCCTATATGTTTATATCTAAACGCTATCTTTCAAATTTAGACGGAATAATTACGATAAAATACTAATTGAAAAAGAAGTGGCGGCTCAGCGGTATAGGCCCCGACTTACGTACTGTAGGTTGCGGGTTCGAACCCAGGCAGGCGTTTACTTCGTGTAATTCATTTCATCACCACTGCTCAAAAACGGCGAAGGAAAACATCGTGAGGAAACCGGCATGTTCTTAGAACCACCAAATTCGAAGACATGTGACATCTACCAACCCGCACTGGGCCAGCGTGGTGGATTACTGCTCATTCCCTCTCTCGGAAAGGAGGCCTGGGTCCCTGCAGTTGGAAACATTCTAGAATAAGGCTGATTTATTATTATTATAAATAATCAACAAAAATAAACAATTGTGTCTTAATAATAAAAATCAAATTGAATACAGAATAAAAAAAGTTCGTGGAAACTATTGGAAATTCAAATAAGCATGTTGCTGACGAATATTGATCATGTTGTCCACACGAATCTATAAGATTTTCCCCTACTAAATATTTAGGCTGTGCGTTTATAATCAGTCAGTAAGTTTCTTCGTTTATTTATTTAGATCATATCATTATTATTACGTTAAATGTGTAATACATTAACGTAATAATAATGTTCAACCTGGTACTCTGAACTGTTAGTAAGTCCTATGATATAAAAGGAGCCATAAAATAAAGTTATTTTTATATCACATAGAGCGGTTAGTTTTTCTGCTGACGATTGCTCAATGACCCATATACAATGGAGACTGTCGGCCCATATCGATTTTTCCTTCACACGTGTACTATTTTCTTTTTTACTGGACGTAGTTATAGACGTCAACCTTGAACGTAATAATTTTTTTACTATTTTGTGTTTTTAATAAAATATGTAAATATACTTGTTAATAAACTCACGACTTGTACTCTTTCGAACTTTTTTTTCGTTGGAAAAGTTTTTTGTATCGAAATCATTTTTTTACAGGAGAGCAAAACTTGTAAATAAACCTAGCTATCCAACAAAAAAAATTGGTAGGGGTTATACTTGCCGTTACAGAAATATTAGTTTACATTTTTGAGCACCTATTAATTTCTAAACGGGTTTCTTCCACGAGATGTTAATAACAAATGCGTGGTTAAAAAAATAATAGATTCTATAGCAAGTCTTTTCGAGATATTAGAGAAAATGTAAAATTGTTTATCATCTATGGAACTCTCTAGCGCTTGGGCGTCTGATGATCCGAAGACTTGAATATTTCAAACGTATGAAATTATTATCTTACGCAAATATGTTGTATATTTTTTCACATGTCCTGCGTTTGACGGGTCGTGTGGCGACGTCATTAAAAATACCTCATATCTTAATGGGCAGAGCGCCTGGGAGTGACATTATGTCGTTCATTTTGTCGTATGCCCCTTAGAACTTCAATAGCTTCCGGGTTGAGAGGTCTGACGAGACTTCAATGGAGACAGATGATGGTGTAATTGCTAGCTATAACATTTCTATATACGTAATGTAGTACGTTCTACTTACTTTTATTGTAAAGACATAGACATTACTTTTATACGAGTATTCGTTATACCTTTTATCTTGTGGGTTCCTTTAAAGTTTTAAATACGTTGGGTTTTTATTTTGTGGTTTGATAATAATTACTTACAAGTTAAATACTTACAGATATCATTATTTAAGTAAGTACTCAATTAGGTTTAATTTTTAACCGGGACATATATGTAATAAAAAGTACTCATAATTAAAAACCTTAACCTAAACATCTCCTTTCACTTCCTTTCCTTTTTATCTATAGTTTTTTCTTCATCTTTTAAATTAGATTTCCTGCATAAGGCATTGCCAAAGAGCAGGGTACATTGCTCTCAGAACGGATGGCTGATGAGGCCAAAAGGTTCTGGAATGGCTGTTACGCTGTGACGAAGGTAGGCCTTTCACAAGATGTACCGATGATCAGAGATTCCTGGCACACCTTTCTCGTAGAAGAAAGAAAAACTATCCCAGAAAATTATAAACACAAATAAAATTGTACCGAACCGAAATAGTAGTCAAACAACCGGACTATACGTTACTCGTATGACAGCAATTGAGCGTATAACCAGCAATTAGCATGACCCCGCAGCAATCATTCAATTGCGGGCCGGGCTCCGCGCACGCAAGCTGTTTGAAGAGCGCGCCGCACCGCGCACGACAGTTGTGATTGAGCTTACCTTATTGTACGCATCTTTATTAGTAATTCTAGATATGCTTGATTTTTTTTAGTTTCTCCTCATTTACTCTATTTGTAAATGTAGCTTTTATTCCGTGATAATGTAGCATTTTAATGGTGAAAGAGTTAGAATTTTAAATCCGTTACAAAAATTCGGATCTTTCCCCTTTTTTATAATATTAGCGTAGATGACTAGATAATTTCTCGTGACCGTGTTTTAGATCAGCCTGTTACTGGTACAAGCGCGAAATTAAAAAAATAAATTAATTAAGTCTATTAAATAAATTAAATTAATTTTTTAAATTGTATAAAATTTCATCATATTTAAAGCAGCCCTCTAGCGCCCAAACTAAGCAACTTAGAGACATAGGTAAACTGGGTTAAATCTTCATATTTTCGGCCACATAATGTTTTTGTTAAATATGGCTAGAGATAATAACTTACTGCGCCTATCAATCGATCTTCTACAGCTCACGTACTTCGCCAAGTCGTCAAGTTGTCCTAACGTTTGGACAACTTGACGACAGGGCCACAGGCGTATTATTGATTAATATCGCCGCCGCCTACACATTTTGATAATAGCGCAATAGCCTATATCAATGTCCCGAGCTGGTGTCACACAGTGTCATCGTTTATCAACTTACGCCAGTTGTGTGTGGGAGCCACAGACTCAATGATGCGGTAAGTTAACTCGTGAGTGATGTGGGTTAGACTTCAGCAGATAGGTAAATGAATAATCTATGTCGTCGAATTGTAGAATTCTCTACATAATACAATGGTTCTTGAAACTTCTAAATGATAAGCTGTGTAAATGTGTTTTATTTTTTACTAGTGACCCGCCTTTTTTACTAGTACCACTAATTATGTTGATCCGATCGCTACCAAACTCAGGAATGTGCCAATCTGGACAATCCCTGTAAATTTTATCGAAATCGGTCCCGCCATTTCGGAGTCTATAAGTCTATAGGGAACATACATACTTCGCTTTTTATATACTATTTTTTTTCATAAAAAGTATCCTATGTTACTTTTAATACCTACAAGAATATGTGTACAAAGTTTCATGATGATCGGTTGAGTTGTTTTCGCGTGAATTTGATTTACTTTAAAATATGTCCTCAATCAGAATTAATTTGCGATAAAATATATTTTTAGAGAAAACAGCAAAATATTAATAAAAATACTGTGGGCTAATGGGCAATAGCAATATGGACTAAAGCAAATTGGATAACATTTTCGTGTTTGTGAAAAAAACATTTGTTTTTGTTTCCGCACACGCGCCGTTTTTATGACTTTTTTAATCTACACACCGTAGGTATTGAAACTTTATGAGCAATACCGTTTAAGGATTCTTTTATGTATGATTGCTTTGCCCAGTAGGGTAAAGTTTTTTTTTCCGACATGAATTTTTCATCTCAATTATTTTATTGCTATACTCACTCCTATAGACATCTAATCTGATTTTTTTTTTCGATGAAAAGAATTGTTTATTTGAATTACAAGTCAGTATGCGTTAGATTAACGAATAAAACAATCCGTCCGCTAACCCCGCCTTTCATTCACATGTTCACGCATGTTACTACAAATACCACAAGTTTTACATTTAAAAATAAAACAAAAGTATCTCAGAGTGTAATGTACTTTTTGAGAATAATTAAACAATTAAATAATTATGTTCCTAATGGAGTGGTAGATACCTAGGGGGAGATTGTATGACATCAGCTATGGGAGTACAATTACAATAGTTTTCGCAATCCTAAAAAAATATAACTTACCTTCCTTCAAGATTCTGATGAAAGCAAGAGATAAACACTTGTGAAATACAAAACTTACCTTCCTAGGATCGCAGCAGACATTTACAAGTCTATCTAACTGGTGTGTCAGAACAATAAAGGAAGTGTCGTCGGTCACTTTTACAGTATAAAATGCGAGTCATATCTATTAAATTCCATTTGAGATTTGCCCATAAATCGGTATATAAACCTACTATAACAAAGAGACAGCAGAAATGTAGCTCTCGCACTCAATCACATATGATCTGCACATCATTGTTTGTATACAATGGTTTTTTAACAGTAGACAGTTGTCACCTGTCAGACGACTTACCGCGCCCCACGGTGTGCGCGTGCGCAGCCGTCGGATGTGACGTCACGCACGCGACACCGGTACCGGTACTTGCGTTGAGATTCCGCATGGTTTGGACGGCTTATCGTACACTCTCGGAATACCATATTAAAAAGCGGTAGACCTAACGAGCCCCATGTCGAACACGGAAGGCACACCTCATAAGGTTGTTCGGGTAACGTATCTTATTAATTATGCACTGAACGATGAGACTCCGTATGTGTTAGTTCTGTCGGTCTTAGTTATAGTTTATGGGATTTTAGTCCTAAGGTACAAATTAAAATAAAAGTGATGTGATTGTATACAATCTAAAAATATAAAGGCTATAGCCTATTCTTACTTTCTTAAGTGCCTATCGTATAAAATGAAATGTTTAAAATATATCTATATGTTAAAAATACACTGCTAATGTATTTCATAACTATAATAAAAATATGGCGTTGAAATCTGCAAATGAGTGTCTGTAATTGTTTAGAGGTATCCAAAGTTTTGTTATTTTTTTTATGTTACAAAGTGGCAAACGAGCAAGCGGCCCCTGGAAATAAGTACCGCTACCCATAGGCATCCGCAACAAGATAATGAGTTGCAGATGCGTTGCCTACCTTCATGGACGAAGGAGGAGACAAACAGAAAAAAGGATAATTCCATTCCCTGTCCATCCCCTCCTCATCCGTCAAATCCTCTTCCTCTTCCCATCCTTTCCTTATTAGAAAAGGGTAGGAGGGGGAAGAGGACCACAATTAGGCCTCCGGCACGTCACTCATCAGACGAAACGCAGAATACTTCTACTTCACGCCTGTCTTCTGTGAAGTCGTGGTATTTCACCGGTCGAGCCGGCCCATTCGTGCAAAAGATGTTGTTATTGCGGGCTCTACCACTGTTTCTCTGAAAAGGACTGAGAAGGTGGAAAAGAGCAACCGGATCACCTGGTGTTCAGTGAGCGCCACCCATAGACATCAGCAACAAGCAACTGTGTTGCAGATGCGTTGTCTACCTTTAATGGACAGAGGATACACAGGAAAAAGGATATTTCCTTTTCCCCGTTAACCCCCTCCCCGTCCAATTGTCTTCCCTTTCCTATCCTATCCCCCTTATGGGAAACGGGTGGGAAGGGGAAGACGATTGAAATCAGGCCTCCGGCACCTCACTCCTCAGGCGCAGAGTACTTCTACTTCACGCCTGTTTTCTATGAGGTCGTGGTATTTCAACGGTCGAGTCGGCCAATTCGTGCAACAGATGTTGTTGTTCCGGACTCTACCACTGTTAAACTGTTAACTTGTATTCTAATAGTTTATATGTTTTTTTTCTTTTTATAATTAATGCTCTTAATAATATTTGTACGCGAGATGTTAACATTTTATACTAGTAAGTTAAAAGTGAACATTATTCTTAACTGTTATGAATGGTCGCCGCCCACACCTGTAGACGTGACGTCATTTCGCTGCCGTATTTCACTCCCACGCCGGTAGCTCCCCAGGGAACGGGACGTAGCTAACTGTAAGGTTTTCCTTCATTATTCTCGACAAGGAAAGTCTTGTACAATCTGTTCATTGTGTTGATTACGTCATTAGGAATGATTAAATACAACTATTTAGTGTCGACAGCACAACTAGCTGAAGTAACTACGTGAGCGAGTTTTCCCGAAAAATACAAACACATTTTAAACGTATTTTTTGTGTTGTCAAATAATTCTGTAAATCAATAAAAGAGTAAAATAAAAAAGGAGATACTTTGTTTTAAATATTTTCCATACAGTGACCATAGTTCCATACACCCACGCCCATAGTGTGACATTTGACCTACTTGATCCCGGCGGCCCACGCTGCGTACATTGTTTACGGGCAATTTCAGTTCAGTTGACGTAAGGACTCGAAATTGTCTGTAATATTTTTATCGATATCGATTAATGTAACTTTTTGTACAGAGTTAACTCTCTTATTTACATTATCTTTGTACACTATGACTTCTACGTGTATAGGTGATATTTTTTTATAAAGTATTTGATTTTCAGTATTGACCGTTTGTCATAGCAAATTTGTATCGAATTATTTTGAATTTATTTATTCTTGGTCGCTGGTGACAGACTCAGGTCTGTACCAGGAGGCTTCTTAGGGCAGTGTGAGTGTGTGCGTTATCAAATCGCTCATTTATTGACAAAGACTGGATGATGTTACCAACAAGAAAATAATTCGAAGTGAATGTCTACCGCATGCTGCCTTCTCATCCTGAATTGGATTTTTCGAAATCAACAAGAATAAGCACGGATGTATTACGACACTGAAGAGATACTGGGGAATTTCATGATGACGGAAGAGCGCGTCGATTATCACTGAAGAGATGAATGCCGATCAGCATGTGACGAACCTGACGGGATGCGGATGCGGCTGACCAATAGCGTTCCTCACGACATTTGGTTACCTCGGCAACGAAATTTTCTTCGATACCACTGATAAAACAAGACTTAAGTACAACAAATTATTCTCGAGGATGGTTGGTTGATGGCGTAAAAACTGTAGCCAACACCGATACAGTATGGACTATGTTCATACTGTGCTGATGACGATCGATCCAAGTGACGATTTTTTGTTCAGTCAAACTCATGCTAAAGACAAATATACATATGTGCTTCATAACTTTATTATGTTCAGGCAAATATTCTGGCATACAGACATTTTATTCGACATAGACGTAAAATGATCATAGACGATCGCGCGCGCGTAGCGTAGTCTTATTTAGGTAATAAAATAAATTCTGCGCCACAGAAATCTCAGTAGCAAGGAAACGCCGACACGGGAATTATATCCCTTATCCCCTTCCTCCTCCCTTCCCCGTTCTGCCTGTTTCCTATTCCTCCCAGTTCTCTCATTTACCTGCCCGTCTCGCACGCTTCCTGAATATATGTCGCCTTACATCCATTGTTCTTACATGTTGCACGTGCGAACTTATCTCTCAGTCGAGTCGTTTCACGAGACGAAGAGAAATTTGTTTTGAAATCTACATTGCTATTATACATTAAAAGTTCGTTGCTTTTGCAATTTATAACTTAAAAATAAATATGCACTCACGCCCGTAACCCAGAATTAAAATTTTATATTATTATTTATAATTTCATTTAAATTTATTGTAATTATGCTACATGTATCTATTATCAATCTCATGCTGAACAAGCCGGAGTCGCAAAAAGAGGTTAAGCCAGTCGTCACCGAACTTATAGTGGTTTTATAGGAATCATTTGTAATCAGAGAAACAAAGCATTATCTTATGCTCGTTCTAGACGATGTTTGTGACATGATTTTCGGATTGACAATGGCGGATTCGAATCCATCTCATAATGTTCCGCTAGCCGTACCTTAAACCATTACGCTGTTGGCGCTTCATTAATTTGGGTCAGGTACAAAAATAATTCTTTTACAATGAGAAATATGGCAGCAGTTTATTTAACGAGTTTTTTCGTTCCCTTTTTATTACAATTTGGTTATTTTATTCGAAACACCGGTGGCTGTTACGGATTCATTTATAAAATGTTGTCTTTTAAATGGTAGTTATTTTCATACGGAATCTCTAATATGCACTATCAGCTATTTCATTCAATGCAAGTAAACGCCGCGTTTGTGATTTTAATCACGTTGTTGTAAGCTATTATAATGGATCTATACAATTTATCTGAATATCAGAAAAATTGGTCTATATGGTATTGTATATTGTTTTTTTTATTATTTTTTATAGATTGTATTTGATATTTTAGTTATTTACTTTCACTGTATGCTTGGCTCCACTGATTTTATGTTGACGTCTTACGCACTACGTCACCCCGGGGAAGTAAAAATCATCACTTCAAACTTGGTCAAGCCGTTTGAGCTACTAATGTCACGCACATATATTTACATACACACCCCTGATAAACATTACTCTTCGGGGTCGTTCGGACAAAAAACTACAATCTTAATAGCGGTAAAGCCAGCAGAAGCAGTTTTCGTTCGTCACGAAGAAAAGGTTGTCTAGGTTTCATCTGACAAGTGATGTGTCGCGGCTCTATATCCATTCCTTATGTAAAACGCATTATAAAGGATGATAAACAGGAAGTCTAATAAGAAATATGATATTCATATAAATGCTCGTCAAACCAACAAACATACATTTTATTTTGAAGATAACGCGTAAATAAGACTTCGCTCTCCTGTACATTGTAATTGAAGTGACTCAGACTTAATGTTCTCTTTTCAAAAAGCACAATAACGAAAATTTATTTTTTGTTACACCTGAGTCCCCTAATGTTTGTTCTACGTAATGTTGTGACCCTCTTTTACTATGTTTGCAGGATATTATTTCGTTAGTAAAATACAAATGCCCCAACATTCATATAATGTTGGGGCTGTATACTCAAAATAATTAGCTTTAAGTGTGGAAATAGGCTTTCAAGATAAAAAGGAAGGTATAAAGAAAGAATATAATAATAGTTGTCATATCCAATGTACGCCTCTGTCTACCCATATTATAGAGACCTTCGGCGCTTTTTATTTTATTAAAATGAAGTTTGAAAATTATATTTAAAAGCAGATTCAAAACGAATGTCCGTGTAACAAATTCAATGTGGTTTCCCCAATACGATTACGTAAGCTCAGGTTGCATCCATAATTTAGTGACATAAGCTGACGGCGCTTAGGTTGTAATTGGTGTAAGGAGAAGTAACATTTGACTTTACTTAACTAACTTAGATTATTTATATGCTGTGGAAATATTTGGAACATATATTGTAGTGTTAGAGCGACAGTAGTGAGGAATTAGCATGTGTCTATGAAGGCTCGTCTGGCAATACACAATGCTGTACGAATCCCCACTTTAAGTCGGCAGGGAAAGCATGTTAGTAGAGTTAATGCCGTTGAGATGCGATCTTTAAGAAGTATGTTAGGCGCTACTTTATGTGAATAATAGGATTTAAAATAGCGTTATAAGGGAAAAATGTGGCCCAAAAGAAGATGCTGTGACTAGAATTTAGAAAAGTAGTATATATAGTACCTCACCTAGCAGACTGAGCTGAGAAAAAATGTGTCTATTAAAATTTTCCAAATGCGTTCAGACACGTCGTTGAAGGACACCTCATGTTTAAACATTTACTCATTTCGCACCCGGGACGAGGAGAAAAAGCCTTTGAAGGTCGCCCTTCAAACCACTTAGTAAATTAGATTAGTCGAGTCGAAAATATTAACACGAGCTCAGGACGAGAGTGGCAAGTAAAAGATAAGCCGGTTTATCCTCGGTGTATCACAGAATTGCCGTACTATCGGAAGCAGGAATTAAATTGGCCGAGGGAATAAAACATTAATAATGTCGCGCCCCGTATTGAAGAAAAACACGATAAGCTAATTTTAATTTAATTTCAATAATAACATAATTTTTTACTAAAAACTGTATATTTTTATAGTCAATAAACGGGGACTCCACCACAATCTCATCTGATGTCACGTGGCGAGCAGGTCGAGTGGTGGTACACTGACTTAAAATTTTCTGTCTTTATACTTTTATCTTGAACATATATCAAGTCATATGCGGAGTAAAATATTGACATACGTATTACGATTTTTTTAAAATGTTTGAAATGTAATATTTTTCTTCTTTTAACGTTAAAATTTGATGTTCTTGTTAGTCTTTTTTTTGTACATTTCTCAGTTAGCTGTGGATACATTAGGTTGGATGTTTTTGTATAGTATAACCACAGCTTAACTCCTTATACATTTGAGATACAATCAGTTATATGTGTAAATGACTGTTTTGTATTTTGCATTTTGTTTTAGCAGCATTTGTACTAAAAAATATTTTAATTAACAGTTTCAAAGACCAAGAAAGGTAAACGGTTATAAGGTAATAGAATTAATGCTACCAATTGAACGTTGCAAATCTGTAGTGGTAGTATATCATAAGAAAATTTGAAACATTCATTTATTTTACAAGAGTACTTACCTCTTAGTAAGTTGAAAGCAATGAGATGCGGTCCTTTTTTGCAACCAATGGGAGCAAGTTTGCTTCAAGCTTGAGCATCCCGATGCCGTTGCCGATTCTATCGCCGATGTGGTGATTCAGGGGATGGAACTATTTATTCCATCCTCTGTCGTGCCCATCAGAGGCAGTTCTCGGCCCTGGTTTGGTCAATCCTGCAAATTAGCAGCGCGCTACAAGCAGGATTGTAACCGAGCTTGGGCTGAGGCGTCAGCGGCTAGGGATGTAAATACCAGCCTGCTCAAAAAGAAGTACAACTCTACCTCCAGGTCCTTCAAAAGAATTATTGCTAAGGCAAAGTCGGAACACGTGGCCAGCATTGGTGAGAGACTGGTACGCCTTCCTTCGGGAACTCGTGCGTTCTGGTCTCTCGCCAAGGCTGTCCAGGGGAATTTCTGTAAGCCGTCTTTACCATCTTTGCGCAGGGGAGATGACACGTTAGCCCACACCGCAAATGAGAAGGCCGATCTTCTAGGCTCTCTTTTTGCGGCCAACTCGACTGGAGGATAATGGTAGTTCACCGCCGAATATCCAGTGCGGTGACACCTTCATGTCCGAGATCCAGTTTCGCCAGAGATCAGTGCGTAAAGTACTGCAATCTCTGGACGTTCACAAGTCGAGTGGGCTTGACGGTATTCCTCCCATCGTGCTTAGGACATGCGCCCCTGAGTTGGCACCGGATATAACGCGCTTGTTCCGGTTCTCCTACTCCTTAGGCATTGTCCCGAAGTTATGGAAGACTGCCACAATCCACCCGATCCCAAAGAAAGGTGATAGCTCGGATCCGTCCAACTACAGGCCGATTGCCATTACCACCTTGTTCTCTAAAGTCATGGAAACGATCATCAATTGCCAGCTCATGAGGTATCTTGAGGAGCACCAGCTGATTAGCGATCGTCAGTACGGCTTCCGTCAGCGTCGCTCAGCTGTTGACCTTCTTGCGTACCTCACGCATCAATGGTCGGTGGCAATCGAGGACAAGGAGAGGCCCTGGCGGTTAGTTTGGACGTGGCCAAGGCCTTTGATCGGGTGTGGCACAAAGCACTTCTTTCGTAGTTGCCTTCCTACGGGCTGCCCGAGAAACTATGCGCCTGGATTTCCAGCTTTTTGGAGGGTCGGAGCATCAAGGTCGTTGTCGACGGCGCATGCTCTGACCCGAAACCAATTAATGCTGGTGTCCCACAGGGCTGTGTACTGTCGCCCACCCTGTTTCTTCTGCATATCAATGGCATGCTGCAAATTAGCAACATCCATTGTTATGCAGATGATAGCACGTGTGATGCACTGTACACAGCCCGCGCTAACGTTTCTCGGGCTACTGCCGCTGAGAACCGGAACAAACTTGTGTCTGAAATGGAGAGCCTATTAGGTGAAGTCTCGGATTGGGGTCGACAAAATCTTGTTGATTTCAATCCCAAAAAGACACAAGTCTGCGCCATTACCGCTAAAAAAGGACCCTTTGTCGCGAATGTATGTTTTGAGGGCACTCCTCTGATTGCCACAGCCAGCATCGGTATTCTCGGCGTTGACATATCGAGTGACGTTCAGTTTCGTGGTCACTTGGAAGACAAGGCCAAATTGGCCTCTAAAAAGCTGGGTGTACTCAGTAGAGCGAAGCAGTATTTCCAGCCGGGCCTCCGCCTTCAGCTATACAAGGCGCAAGTTCGGCCCCACATGGAATACTGCTCGCATCTCTGGGCGGGAGCACCCCAATACCAGCTTCATCCATTTGACCGCATACAACGGAGAACGACTCGAATCTTCAACGACCGAGCTCTTACCGATCGGCTTGATACTCTGGCCTTGCGGAGGGACGTCAGCTCCCTCTGCATTTTCTACCGTATGTACCACGGGGAGTGTTCCGAAGAACTGTTTGGAACGATTCCTGCCGCCGAGTTTCGTCATCGTAGCACACGACAGACCGCCAGGTACCATCCACACCATCTGGATGGCTGGCATTCCTCAACAGTGCGGTTCTTTCGACATTTCCTGCCACGCACAGCCGCGTTGTGGAATGGTCTGTCCTCGGCGGTATTTCCAAACCAGTACGACTTGGGGTCCTTCAAGAAGCGAGCCTTTCTTTTTCTAAAAGGCCGGCAACGCATCTGCAGTTCCTCTGGTGTTGCGGGTGTCCATGGGCGTCGTTGATCACCTGGGTGCTCCCGCCGCTCGTTTGCCCCCTTCTCTTATATAAAAAAAGTCTTGTACATCGATCTTTGTCGTTTATTTGAAAACTTCTCACCTTCCTCCCGTTGTAATCTTGTTTCACGAATGTTTGTGCGTGAAATTGAAATCCAATTTCACCTGAACACGTTTCGTTTATATCGATGATATTGTATTTTCTCGGGCGTTATAGATGTCGGTATTGAACCGACTCTGTCTTGTTGATGCAGATAAGCCCTAGCCAAATAGAAGATTTGAAACATTTAAATATATTTTTGAAATAGCTTTCATAATTATGTTGGTCGTCTCGACATTTCGTATTGTTAAATTTATTATTTAACTCAAATTAATTAATTTAGTCTTCGGTTATATGTACTCCTAACAATAAAATCAAATGATCGATGCAATTTTTCAGCCATGAGATGTGCAGCGGACAGGTAATCTGTACAAAGCTACCCTGCGGCTATGCGCTCGCTTCCTCTGTCGATACAGTCACGTGCATTAACATGGAAATACAGTTTCGAAATGTTTTGAAACTTGCTACACCGACCTAAGTTTCAAAATCGGTCATCACGCTTATGTAGTTGATTGGTACACGTGTAGTGTTTATTGGGTCGTCTCTGTGATGTCGATTTGAACTTTGCGGGAAGCGCTCGAGGCGTGTAAATTTGTGGGACGGTAAATATTTTTATAAGACTTTTGCAATAACATATTACAAAATTTTAAAATAAAGCAATGTGTAATAACATATTACACATTTTTTCTTCTTTTACAAATTAAAGTTGGCCTAAGTTTAAAGCAGCATCAACGACAACTCACGCCATTTGTACTTCTGTCCCTTCATATTCTATCCTTTCCTATAGTTTGCTCACTATTTGCTTGTCCTTTTATAAGAGATTCTCAGAGTCTTTCAGCGTTGACATTCAAGTCGTCAGTTAGTCATTCAATGGCGACGCCACTTAGCATTTTCTCAGTAATACTAAGCGTTAATTAAATACTTTAATAAAGTAAAAATCTATGTCATTAGAAGGATGACGACAAATTACGTAAAAATATTCCCTAGCAAAGGGAAAACAGTTGTAATTACAGGGGCTCGATGAAAGTTTTCGAATTAAACAACGCCAGCCTTGAGAACACCTGGCTCATTACTCGATGCTATATTTTAATTGCCTCCTGCGACTTTGTGTTTCTTCGCTTTAATAACATAAATCGTATAACCTTGTACAAGATTACAATGTCTTGGACTCTGGAGTCTACTGGGGTTTTGTCTAGGGAATCATTTTACTACAACAATGATCGCGACCAGTAAAACATAATATGCTTACAGCATTCACAAAGATCACCGTCGCAAATAAACACGTTTTATGGCCTCTACCTGTTTTTCTTTCAGCCTTATCGTATTTATTCTCATTGTATAATCTGTTCATTTGTAAAATTCCTCGGTGACACAAAAAATTATTTGCTTTTCCTCCCTCATTCATTCTTTGTTCTCGTTCATGTCACCAATGCATACATTTCTAATTCTCACTCCTCCCTTAATCACATTTCCACTAACTGATTTCACTTATAACTTGTCGCATCTATTACGTATAACTTGTTTCACAGCAAGATGTGATTTTTTAAACAAAGGTTTTTACGTTAAAATTCGTAAATCCCAAATTATTTTCCAAAAACAACTTTTTCTCCTACTACCTTATAACATGGGATAGCTCATTTAACACAATTTCACATCACTTTATCTCACGATTTCCACAAAGTTTTATTCAGTATAAAAAGTGTAATGGCCGCCATGTCTTATCATGAAGTTTATTTTCTATTAAGTTTTAATCAACATGCAACTGTAAAGCGATGACCTGTATACGTCAAAACTTTGACCAAAATGGGTCATACGGGTGAGGTCAGTATATTTATTGGTGCAACGGACAGGTAATCTGCTACCGGCGACTGTACTGCCCCTGCGGCTATCGTCCGCTATTGGATCAAGATTATGCGGTCGAGTTTTTTTATCCCCGTTCGTATGTTGGCAGTTGGCAAGTTACCACCGCGAATTTGATTACATAGGTCGGGAATAGAGATGGAAATTGTATTGTTTTATTTGAGCCACTGGTTTGATGTGACAGGAATTGTTTGGTGTTTTTAAACGACTTCAAAAAGGAGGAGGTTATCAATTAGTCTGTATGTTTTTTAAAAAAAAATATTTTAAAGAACTTTTCCATACGCTATGTCATGTTGCTACAAGCTGAAGTACTAGAAATAATTTCCAATTGTAGTAGATAAAAGTATTTATTATACATGCATCTTAAGACAATAGACGATCTCTGGAGCCTGGAATGAGAACTTCTAGCTGTTTTGGATGTGGACAGGACCTATGTTCGATTTTCAGTTGACACAGAATTTGTATGACATTTGTCCCAATATTGAGACGCGGTCACGATTATATTCCTCTAGTCCTTTTTATCACAAAAATTACCGTTTTATCGAAGAAATAATAAGACAACGAAAAGTATGAATATGCTTTCCCTAGTCGGACCTTTTACTAAAAATCATTACGGACTTCAAGTAATATCATAAAACAAGCAACTTTTTTCCTGAGTTCAGCTGAATTGAAAAGTTTCCGTATCTCATTAGTGTAAGCCAGTGTCGACATGTAATATCCGCGTCGGCACCGGAGCCCCGTAACTACTGTAATACTAAGATAATCCCTGTGTGCGGATTCAATTGGATATACGGTAAGTCAATACGGCCGATGCTAGCGTTGTGCAAACTCATTGTACTGTATTGTTATACTTATTTCTTCGTTTCTACCGTCTAACGTAAAAAAACCTAAAGTTAGCCTACTAGAACAATTGCGATTATCAATCAATTTTAATACAACATTTAGTTATCTCTTCTTTCCTTAAAATTGCAATAGCTCTTGAGAAAATAGCACTCGACAACCATTAAAATAACAAAACCTAAAAATAAAACGTGGCATTATCACTGTGTTATATCTTTCAACTAGACGCTTCATTAAATTCTATCACGTGCTGTTCATCTCACGAAGGAGCCGGTTAATTACACAGCGTTTTATACAAAGTGAGGATCGCCTAAGCTTAGCACTTCATTAGACTAACTTAGCACCGAAAACGTAACTAAACTAATTTATAGCGAGCTTTTAATTTGTTTTCTAGATTCGTATTTAATGCACACATATATAAATCTTAGCTACCAGCTATCTAATGAACTACATAGTTATCAACCTTGTTTAGTTTCAATTAAGCGAAACAGCTGGAGAATATAGCTCGGGGTTTGAAAACAATGTGTGAGTTCGCATGTAGCAGTGCAATCAAGACAGTGTTGGTTTTACAAAGAGCTTGGATTCTATCATCAAGTTGTTTAGATTACATACTAGTATTAACACTAATTTGTAAGTACTGGCAACTTACAACTACGGTTAGCATTTCCACAATACAGAGATTTGCACTTGTAATGGGTTTTCATCCAGTGGGCCCCTAACCTTGATCAGATCTTCGGTTTACTTTGTCGGAGGCCTACACACGATACGTCAACCTGTACCTGCCCACTGGATGAGGTCTTCGTTCATCAGTGGACGATTGTTGGCTGAAAAGGAAAGAAGATGAAAGGCTTTTTTTAATAATGACTAATCATATAGATGTTATGTTACATATGAGCTAATTATTTATTTACATAAAAGGGAGGATAGTTTTTACTTTCATAATTTTTCGATTTTCATTGTACCGAAAACGATGTAAAAAGTAAAGTATAATTCTACATAAGCCGACACTGTTGCATTCCGTGTGTCTTAAAGCGGTGCTCAATTTTTTTTTAGAATAAAATATTATTTCTGTGACCCCAATGTTGAGAAAATGGGACCAGTTATTTCTTTAAAATATCTCGCTTTGCTCATGCCATTTGTACCTTTGGAGATACTCAATTACCGTCTCTAGATTCTTAAAGAAATAGTAGTCTCGGAAAGTAAGTACTAGTAATTTAAAATTTGAAACGGATACAAGCTCTGATGCAATTCAATTTTGTAGAGATTGTATGCCCGAAATGAAGTGTCGGAATAGACAGATACTTCAGCATTTTTTATGCTACTAACTTAACTTAATTGACTTAACTAAACAGACTGATAATCGTAAAAATATGCGGTTCAAAAACTGTTTATATCTTATCGTCCAGATAAACTTCTATTAACCCATGTTATTTCTGGATAAAGTGGATTTCTACTGTTGAAAGAATTATTAAAATTGATTAAGTAGGTACTTACAAATTCCAACTTTTTCATTACAAAATAAAACGAATCTTCCTCCTATAATAATAGCATAGATAAATATACATTTAGACAACGCAAATGCGTTCATAAACAAACTCCATAATAACCACTCGTGCGAGTAGTTAAGTACACAACACATTGTAAATTGTTTTTCGGCTTATCATATTATATTTAGGATATTTTTTTGTTAGTGTTTTTTACCTTTTCATGTACGTATGTACGTATTTTTACCTTTTAAATACATGTTAGCAAACTAACTTAATTTATTTATAACCATCCCAACAAAGTTTGCTTATTTCACGATACCTATATACTTTTTATTATTCAATAATAAATCACTGTTATTAATATTAATCCAAAATGTTATTTTATGTACATATTTTCTATTGAAACACAATCGATAAAATTAATGAGACGTGCCATCCCTATTCGATTTGTGTTGGCTCACGGTCCGTCGGATTTGTGAGTGATTCGACATAAGAACAACACCGCGTTATCGCGTTATAGTGACGTGACGCGTGATCGACGTGCATTTTCCCCGTGAGTCAGTTCGACACGGTACTTACGTGTCGTTATTGAAAAACTGACGACTTCGCTCCGCCTTTATAAGCAAAACACGACACAGGTATTCATTTAAGAATTAATTTTAAACTTGCAACCTGCTTTATAATAAAAGGAACAACTATGGAACTACACATAAAGTGGTGGAATATTTATTTATGTTGCAGAAATGTGTCAATCCAATATAAACTAGCTGTTGCCCGCGGCTTCGCACGTATTCGTTTCTCATTTTCCACGCGCTTTTGTAAGATGATTCAGCGTATAATGACTTCGGATTATAGGTAACATTGCTAAAATTGTCAAAACATGAAACAACATCATGTTTATCGATATTTTTAATTAATGTTTTATCTACCTCGGAACAGTTTTATTTTGGGGATAACAGGTAAAAAACCCATGTTATTTTTTGACAATGTGTGTGCAATATTTCATGATGATCGGTTGACTCGTTAAGGACTTAAAGTGTAACAAACAAAGAAACAAACTCACATTCGGATTCGTAATAAACATGGTAGCAAAAGTAACGGTTGGCCATATCGAATGAATACGTAATATATACATACGACTTGGTATCCTGTCGTCTCACCCCAGGCTCACTAATCAGATTATGATAGTTGGTAGTAACAAAACAAATCCTCCTTGCCCCTATTTAGTCTTCTAATCACTTGGCGCTTGGGACCTTCTTGGTACACTTTATGGCTTCATGAATAGCACATAGAAAAGTAATAGTAATATAAGATATTTAGGTCGTTGTTTCTTGTAGACCTTGACGATGTTTATCACATCTTTTCTTAGGAACTTCCAACAATAATATGTTTATGTGTAAAGGACGTTACGACGTCGTACGGGCGACTTAAGATTTCATGGTAAAATTCCTCATTAATTCTTAAATTCGTCGCCAATATTTCTTCTTCATGCTCATTGAATTGTGGCTTCAAATATTAAGCTGCAAGGCTTTTGTGTATTAACAAATATTTTTGTAGAAATTAAGTTTATGAGCAGTGATGAAAAGTCTTAAGTAATTTTTTCAACGCGAAACACATAATTCTAGCTTTTAATGAATAAGTGGAAAACGGAAACACGCGCACTTTTAAATTTATTTTTTTTGCAAATTTAATACACGTGTTTTGAATTTATTTGAGGAATACGCAATTTCCCTCCGAATAAATAACCTGGAATGTATTAAGGTCAGGTTGTGACCACAGTGCAGCGTACGTAACGAAAGTTACACTTACGTAACTAATAATATAGGTACATACGTGCGGTGTGTTAACAGTTTGCTCTTGACCGTGTCCCTGTGCAATATCTTGGTTATTGATTCGCTGTGGTATGTACCGGCGCAGTTAGCTTGTTGCGCGTTACTCCTGCCACATGGAACATTGCGTAATCGCTTACTGGGGTGTCGGTAACGTAGCGATCGTGACGCCGTAGTGTGAAGTGACCTTTAGAGTCGGGTGTTACTTATGCAGTGATGTTATGCACAGATTTCGCTTTATTTATTTATGCTTATCACACCTTCCTTAGACCTTTGAGAGATTTTATTTACCTAAAAGGTAAATAAAATCTCATATCTCGTAACTTAGCCCAAGGCTCGAAGAAAATTATCGTTTTCAATAATGCTTTTTCGAGTTTGTTGGGGGTCTTACGAGATTTGTTCCTTAAGTCTAGTCAGGAACATCTTTAGAAATGTTTTACTAAAACACGGCATTGTTCAAAGTTTCTTATGTCTTTCGGAAAAATATTGTATCTAGTAAACTAACCTAGACTAAGCTAACTAGACTTACCCTCTTTAAGCAAAATTTCATTAAATTCGGTCTAGCCGTTTCGGAGTTTGTAGGGAACATAGTACATATACACATCGCCTTTCATATATATATAGACTAGTGACTCGCCCCGGCTTCGCCTGGGTAGTACTAATTATGTTGATCCGATCGCTATTAAACTTAACAGCAACACTCGCTAGGCCATATTGAACGTTTCTTGAAAATTTCATCGAAATCGGTCTAGCCATTTCGAATTCTATAAGGAACATAGGTACACACATCGCTTTCTACATATATAGTACAAGTATATTTATGTATTTATGTATCGACTCACGAAATTGTTATATCTCGACGTACAATCAGACGGTACTTTGTTTGTATAATAAGATTGTAACACAAGCGGGATGAATGCGAGCCCTCGATAGAGTTGTATAATTTAGTGGCCTAATAAAGTTGATCATTTTCAGAGCAGCAGCTGTCTTGACGAATATTGTCTGCTTCGCTTTTGTTCGGGCCCGCCCCGCTTGCGTTGTTTGCGATTACGCTTCCCCCTTTCTTCGTTAATTAATTTGCTAGGTTTAAGTTGTTGGATTGTTGTAACGTGCGTCAATTTTGTTGTCTGTGTAATTAACACTGGTAGTGTTTACTGTTAACTTAACATCTTGTTTTGTACGTGTTCAATTTTATCGCTTTGTCTGAAGACGGAGTTAATTCAATGGTGTAGATTTATTAAATGTTTTTTATGAAAAAGTTAGAACACTTTTTTATAACTAACACTACAAGAATCAACTATGAAGCAGTGTTATTTTCGGTGTTATTATAAGTCATACTTGAATAAAGCCCTTCATATGACCTTATGTATATATATGAAATTAACAATTTTCTGTTTCAGAATTCTGTGTTTTTGAAATATTGGCTAAAGATCGAAATAGTTGGCATAAAATTAAGAATTTACTTATAATGCTAAAAATCAGTAGTTCTTTAACCGATCCTTTAAACGGTGAGCTCTACTAACTAAACGCAAGATACGCGTTAGCTGTGGAATTTCGGGAAATAGCTCCTTACTACTATACCTACTACTATATTTAAACAGATGCAAGTTGCACAATTTTAACTGCTTATCGCAGTAATATTTATTTATTTACGTGCTTCTCGACAGGTGCGCGCGCGCATCTGCTGCCGTCTTAACCGAGATATTGTGCGCGTGAGTGCGACCTGACAATCATGATTTTAAATGTGTTTCACTTTTAATTTTGATATAATAAGGTGTATAATGTATTACAGCATGTAAGTTGCAGCTGCAATCTGCTTCTGTAGCTAATTAATGATGAAAGAAAGTATCCAGAGAATGTAAAGGTACTTAATACCTGTTCTGTCTTAATAACCTCAAATGTTTTCATTTGACTTTAACTCACTTCCGAGTTCTGTATTGTCATATCATTCATCACATTAACTAATTTAAGTTGCTTAATTTAAATGGGTCGACTTGAATTTGCCGTTTTACGAATGAAATTATTAAATGAACAATAACCTACTTCTGTTACGAGCAAAATTAAATTATTTTCCTCAATATTTCAGGCACATAGCAACCGGCTCTTACATAAGTAGGTCTCGTATTTTTAATAAGACGTCAGTACTCAGCAAATGCTTTTACACGCCCTTCACGGAAGATCATCGCGTCTCTCCCCCTTTTAATTCTTAATACAGTCGCTCTCTAAAAACGGGGAAGTGAATTATCGGAACGTTTTACTCTCACCGTTTTGGATGAATTTTACATTTTTAGCTATATATAAAGCGAGCATTTCTTGAATATGTCGGGTATCTCGGAAATAGCTCTAACGATTTGGATGAAATTTAGTATTTAGATAGGGCTTTTATTTTTACACATGAAAAAATTTATATTCTATGGTAGGTATAATGAGGTAAAACGGACAAGCGGTCTATCTAAAGTCGCCCGTCAACTTGCACAACATAAGGAAAAAAGAATGTATAGGGCGGGGAGGATATCGATATGAGACGAGACCTTAAGTACTTCGCTCATCATACTTCAGGAAAAAGGATATTTTCTTTTCCCTATTCGCCCCCTCGCCGCTCAATCCTCTTCTGGTTTCCATCCAATCCATATTGGGAAAGGAAAAGGGGGCTGAAGTTGGGCCTCCGGCAACTCATTATGTATAAAGGCAGAAAATGTCGAGCTGGCCCAATGATGTAATAGGGGCTCGTGCTTGATTTAACACTATAACGACTGTTAGATTTAGTCTAGCTTATTGTTTTTAATGGTCTCATAAACTTACAGCTAGAACCGCTGCGGAAAAAGATGAAACAATAATCTTTTCTTTTGTTCAAATGCACTGCTTTCATAAAACGTGTTTGACTTACATTTACGTCCATTTAAAAAGTCTTTCTGGTACATGACTTCGTAATGAAATTTATAAAAGCGTTTTGGTCTTATCGTGCTCAGTTTTATTTCCACAACTCGCTCCTCGTTTCATCTGTGACGTCACAAAGTCTACGCGCCCGCCCCCGCCCCCGTTCTTTGATGTCAGTGTTTTTTTTACATTAATTTTACGTTTTTAATTCGTCTTCCCTTTAACTTTGAATTCCTTTTAATTACATTCTTTATTCCTTTTCATTAAATATACAATTTAATGTTTATCTTTTTTTATTTAATTTATATCTATAAAAACATTATTTTCTAAAATCTTTGGAATAAAATATGTTCCACTGGCTGCGGGATCCCATGACCAAGGCTACAGAGAGTAATGTGTGTAAAAAATACCATCCCTTGAACTTACTGAGGCTGGGAATCCTCTCTGTTCAAAATCCTAAGAAAATATTCCTTTATAAAAAAATAAGTCGCCACAGAAAATACTTTTTATTCCTGGAATTGTCACGTACTGTTTTCAAATTATATTTAAACAAACTATTAATGTAGTATGTACGGAGATGTACAGTATGTACCATGAAATAACAAAATATTTAAAGCATTTCAACTGAAATAAACAAGAAATTCTGGGCCTTAAAAATGCCGTCCACGCGGCACATTATCACACGCCAGACAAACTCACAATCGTGCTATGAGTATGTATGCCACAGTGCCTCTTCACCACGATCGGCGATGCTCGTTAATCAATGCATAAAAAAGAGGCGTGCTGACTGACGATCCAACACAGTGCATGACAAGCGAAGTGGGGAAGCAGGCCAAGTGTCAGTTTCGTGGAATACTTGAGAACGTGGGTTGAAGGCTGCGATCAGATTGCAGATTATAAACATTAAACGTCTAAATTAAATTAATTGATACTTGGACTTTCATTGTTGGTCTGAAAAATGTGGTTTTTTGTCATTATTTGATATATTATTTCATTCTTTTCTTAGGAATTCACGAATGTTTTTGGATGTTTAAAATCTGTGTTGACACGTGGACACCGCTTATCAAATCACTTGGTCAGGTCGGTGATTGTCTAACAGTCAGTAAGCAACTTAATTCATCTTAAATTCAATTCGTAATCAGTTATTGAACGTCCATTGTTTTCCTTCTAGGATCTACAAATATTACCCTTATCACTCCCGCATCTTTGACCATACCGTTGATTTTTCTTGTGAAATGTCTATTGACTCCATGTCCTCCAGTTTATAGCTGTCATCCCAGAAACTTTTAGCTCTATCAACTTTCTGGTAAAAAGTACAGATTAAACAAACATTTTTTATAGGTGCGAAACGGGCAAGCGATTCCTCTGATATTAAGAGACCGCTAACCATAGGCATCAGCAACAAACATTTGATTTGCGACTACGTACTCTGTACGTACGTACGTTTACTATTACTTTGACTGTTGTATGATAATCAGTGTATGTAAAACCATTTCTTTATTTGCTTTCCTTGAGAGATTCGAAGGTTTTTCGTTTAAACCATTAAAACTAAAGGCTGATTAGTGCTTGACGAACGGTGACGATAAGGCCACCGAATTCATTGTTTTATTTTTTATATTATTTTCGCAACTCATTGCGTTATATACATCGAGATTTAGGAACTTTTGTTTGAGTATTGTAAGCCTTGATCCATGTATAATTTATTTCTATACACCTGATAAATATGATTGTAAATGTGTGATTAATTTTGACTAGATTGTTTATTTTATTTTGCTTAGCTAAGAAAAATGTGTATTAAAAAAGACTGTGTGTAGTGTATATTTGTTACAAGTGGGTGGACATAGAATTATATGTTATTATGAAGAGAATTCAGAAATAAATAAATACTGTCGTGAACCCTGCCTTTCATTGACATCACTGTAGACATTTTTAAGGATGGTCTTATTCTCATCGTACTTTGTCCATTGCCTTTTTCGCTAGGTATTTTTAATGACATTGTGATGTCCAAATACTGTTTTACATGCTGTTCGTCACGAGTCCAACCTCCCCGGCACAAAATGCGTATAGTCAAATTATTGATAATGATTTCTCGCACAGGTTTTCAGCCTAATATTGCCACTACACAATATACTGTACTCACTATAGTAGTCGTACTACTTATAACAATCATTCAAGGGTCGGGCTTTAAGAGGTATTGTCACGACCGCTGACAGGAGTAAAAACTTTGACCAGTGCTTATTATTACGGTCTCATGCTGTCTAAAGTCAACTACGCAACTTAACGTTTCAGTGCCGTGCTCATGCATTTCCGGAAAACAGGAAATGTGAGCAACAACAATAATTATAAGTCAAAAGCTTATACTAACTTGCATGTTATAATTAAAATTCTGGTACCGACCAGCAATCGACTGCCTATTGTCCCTATTAGAATTAACAACTATCTTAAAAAAAACATGCATAAAATGTGTTGAAAGCACTAACTAACTTTATTATCTGTCACAATTCCTTACAGACAACGTTAGCTCCCTCAAATCCTTTATCCCATAAAGGCACGCGCATAGATAGGCGCCATTGCTGGACGGCCTTTTGATATGCCGCGAGCGTCGGTTGAAAATGCGAGCGCAGCAACGTTTAAGGAATGCGAGTAAAAGTACCTCCGTGCGTGGGGGCCGCTATCTTTGTCATTTGTTTTGGGATATAGTAGTTGTTTTTAATCTGTTTTATCTCAACCTGTTTTCATAGATACTCCTACTCTTTACCTACTCTGTATTTCTTAGATTTCAGAATTAAAATGTTATCATATTACTTTACATCATCATCTCCTTGCCCTTACGTGTTGGCTACAGTTTACGGCCGGCCGCCTGCCTGCCTGACGCTAACCCTCCTCGGGGTCATCATTACTTAACTAGTTGGCTATTCTTGCTGACGACAGTGTTTTGTCTATCAACTGTAAACTCATTGTAGTAAATGGGTGAAATTCAATTATTTGGTGCGATCTCCGTTTAATTGCGGTAAAACATTGCTATAAACATTTTATACTGTCCTTAAGTTAAAATATCGTATCGACTTAACTAAAGAGATGATTCACGAATAAATTTACCTTTACGGTCTAGATATAGAGGATAAACAAACAAATAAACATACAATGTCTTTTTATTAATTTAAAAGGTTTCCAAAGCGATATTCCATGAAAATTGAGCTACCGAACATTGTCAGGTGCTGGCCGAAATTAGTGTGGCTAACTAGCTGAATAATTACGTTTAATTTAACGTAAGCGGCACGATTAATATGTTTCAATTCCATGCTTTTTATTATTTGCATTATAATAAGAAGTAAATTACCAAAATAGTTGTTTAGTTTGATAGTGTTTGCGGTTTAAGGACTGACATAATGATACTTTTAAAAACATAATTTAAATAAAAGATTTTAAAAGGAAAATGCTGAACGAGCAAGTGTGGATCTTGACACAATACCACCCATGTACATCGACAACAACCAATATATTTGTTAACGCACATTAGAACTTCGATCCGGCTTAAGAATTTTATAATACAAAATTACGTTTATACACTTGCATAACCTATCTAAAATTGAAAATTGGAATATTGCAGAAATTACACAGAGTGATAGAAAAATTTAAAATTTACTACAAACTATTTTTGTATTTCTGATAAATCTAAATCTAATCAAGTCTAAGTATATGAGTTGCCAAGTCGGAACTTAAACACAAGTCAAGCATCTGTCGGTGTAAGAAGTGTCACTCTACACTTAACGGCATGCATAAAAGATGATTGTCGTAATTTGGCAGCGATTTCACTCTCGATTTGCGAGCCGCGAGCCAACAACTGCCACGCCATTAAACTGCCACTCCACACGCTTAGTTTCTAAAGTTGCGATTACACGGACAACTAAGTTACTACGCAGCCTAGAGGTTGGGTAATCTCTGATGTTACGGGAGTGGTATAATTACCACAGTGCAAATAATGCAAATAGGTATACTATACTACTATATAGGTATATTTGCATGATTTATGTCGAAAATGACAATCGTTATTTATGGGGTCTACTTAATTGAACAGAAAATAAATGTAATGACATTCTAAAAAGACTATGTTTAACCTGTGTTTTTGTCGCATAAAAATGCACAGATCGTTAATGAATTAGAATCTTTGTACAAAATTGTAATTACTCTAAACAGGAATATATCTTGCTTAATAACGTCTGGGTATACTAAAAATAAATAAATACATAGCTTAAAACTTAAGTGGCGTACTAAAATAAACCAATGAAAACATTCGAATCGAGAACTCTCTGTTCGACTGAGACAGCAGTTGACCCGATCTAAAACTCATCGGTCTACCATTAAATAGTCATTTTATAGCGACGGACGCAAAACTTCTATACAAAATGTGCCGAAGTTAGGCTAGGCTAGTAACAAACCCCTAATAAAAGCAAAGAACATTTATAATACAGCCTTAAATTAATAAGAAATATTAAAAGCAAGGACAATCAATGTTCCTTAAAAATCCTCTTTCCTGTCAATATATTTATGTTAAAACACGTGTGATTGGCATTGCTAATAAAACACATTAGGCGTTAACATTTTTAAGGCGGGAAATTCCAAAAGATATAAATTGATTGTATTGTTAGGAATAAAACATATACTACTTTTAAAAATATTGTTAAATCTCTAATCTTACTATTTTTTAATTCGAAACAAAAAGGATTATTGATATAACAACGAACGCCGATAAGAGCTCAGTCAATGCTTTAGCAGACGACCTAAACACTCATACGAAAGTCTGCCCTTCTTTATACACAAACTTTTAGAATACTAGTCATCTGACAAAAACATCTTAAGGAAAGTTAAGCTGGGCATACATAAAAATATCCATCAATATGTCATGTATTTTTGCAGAAAATACTACATATGTAGAAGGGGTGAAATGAATTTCAAATAATCGAAAAAATGTGTAGAGAAAATAAGCTTAGTCAGAAAATTTGGAATGAAAAAATTTCTTCAGGTTGATGAATAGAAAAAAACCCGGCAGAGTTCGCAGCCGGGCGGGCAGCCGGGGCTTGATTAAATCGAATACCGCCAGTCCGTGCTGATCAATTAAAAACTTTCATTTACAGCGAGCAGGTACGAGAGAAAATAGGGCCGGCCCTCTTGCCGTTGCGCTTCCCAATCCCGTAAAGTAAACACTATTAACTATGTGAAATTCTGGAGCGGCGGGACTTCGGGCCACAGCTTTTATCGGTTCGACGAAACGAATCGATGTACCTAGCTTGTTAAATGTGCCAGACTCACCAATTCATATCTTTTTATTTAATTTATTATCTTACTTTAGCTTGGGGATACTGTAACTTTAACGTTTTTGCTCACATGCCATTTTCATTTGTTTGTTTGTATTGGCGTTACAATGAAATCCTGCAGATTGCAAGTGAATTATCTAACCACTCATTTATTATTCTTGATTAGATCCATATCTTTCATAGATCTAATATGCACAGAACTTTGGGCGGGGTTACTACTGTTACGACTAGTTTTGCTGCGAGGATGCAGATGTTCTATGAAATAAATTACTGCATTACTTTTTGAACGAAATTTGAACAGCGTACTGAGTTAATAATATATACGATCCCAAGTCTTAGGCTGATTGATTTATAATCAGATTTTATCAGGATTTTATAAATAAATCTCATCTTAGATAAGCACCGTATTGATAATCGGTGTAGGATCCTGTCGTCGCTTAATATGTTAAAAGCCATCGCCTTATGAATGCTGATCAATGTTATAATCCCTCTAACCCTGGGCTCATGCTGCTGAAAACATTCAAATAAAACATTTTGTCCTCAGTATTTTTCACTAAGAAAGATCCCCTTGAAAGAAGAAACCTTGTATCGCGACACGATTCTACCCTAGTGGAAACCCACGGTAAACCCTAACCTGCTGTTTATAGAACAAACTCATTTTGTATTACAACATATACAAAGGTACAGAAAGGTTATTTTATATTTTAGAAGGTGATACTTCTATTTTGTTATTGTCTAAATGATTTCTTTTACGTTTAACTACTAGCGACATCTGTCGTGACGTATTTATCAAGAGATGTATATTTACCGCGCGAACTTTTCACATACGTTAAAATTTTAGTAGATCATTTATAGATGGAGCCAGGAGTAGTTATTGGATTTCACGACACACGTCGATATAATATGTCTGCCTAACAGTGGGTTATTAACACTCCCTTAAACATTTACATAAAATCATATTGTCATCTCAGTTTTTTATATATAAAATAAAAAGCCTTCGTAGAAGAATTCCTTGGCTAAAAAAACCCGTCCCAGTGGTTTGATCACGACAGTGAGGAGTTACACAGTTTAGGTAAGAGTTTAACAAAAATTCATTTGACCGAAATGATGGCCGCGATGAAAAGGTAGGTATGATAAGGAGCTGTCAAAATATCTATTAGTTTGTTGAGCTTTAACTCCTTAACGACTCAACCGATCATCATGCATGCACACACATTGTCAAGAGTACAGAAAATGTCATGGGTATTTATTTACCTTGTACCCCGAAAATACCGATATACATAAAATCTTCATTGACGATGTATGTTGCCATGGTAATGGATCATGTTGTGACATTATTACCATGGCAACAGTTATTACGACACGATTGTTATATTAATTGGCATCAGTTAACTATAGACAAGATAGTAACCATGTTTTATGAAATTCAATTCGTATTGAATATTAACAAGCTAGGCACTTCCTGCAACGCCTTGGATCTTAAACTAATTTACGCCATAACCGACACCCCCTACTCTGCAGCCCCAAACAAAGTTAACGTCAACTGATAATTTGATTATAAACACAATAGAGACCTCAGTCGATGGAAATGAGACTCTATTGTTTTCAAGTTAAAAATGAAATCTAGTTAGTTCGAAACTAGATGAGGTTTATTTGTAACGGATAATAGATCAATTAATAGTTTTAGTGTGACCTTGAAAGTATATACTACCGTCATTGACAGACTGAGCCCGCCTTGGCATTCTTCTGAACTTCATTTTTGTCGATACCCTAAATAAGGATCTCGACCTCATCATCATAGATCCAATTCCCCTCCTTAAAGGTAACGCATCCGCAGTTCCTCTGGTGTTGTGGGTGCTCATTAGCGTTGGTGAACATTTAACGTAACCCGTTGCTCGTTAGCACATTTATCCTAAAAAGGGCGATACACGAATCAGCGGCTCACATGTTACCCATAGACATCCGCAACAATCACCCCCGGTTTCTGAAAGATTTGTCAAATATTTATTCAAGTAACACTGCCCATTCCGTTGATCAGCCTTTCAGAAACCAGAGTCAGAGTTATAAGCGCATTTTGATAACCGCGAAAAGCCGAAACATTTATACTTGACGGCTCAATCGTGAGTTCAGAGTACTCTGCCCCTGTTGAACAATTTTCTATGACTACTTATCATCAGATCAGTTTTCGCTTGTAACCTTCGAATCACAAAACAATATGTCATCGGAGATCACTGTTAAATTAACCGCAGTAATCGTGAAATCAGGCGATTTGTCAGTAATTGTTTTTAATTGTACATCCATTCGTCTGCGTTAAACAATGAAGGCTAACTGATACCGGAACTCAGCTAGCCTTACGTCAAGGGTAATTTCTAAGACATGGTTGATGAAGTTTGAAATGGGTTTATGCAGGTTTCTTAATATGATTCTCGTTGAAAATTAAGTTGCTGATTAAAAGCTTTTTTACAACACACTCAAGTTCGACGAAAAGATAAACGAGAGTTTCATGAAAATAGATATTTACCTTATAACGCTGTAAAACTACGAAAAATGACTTTATTTCACGAAAATGACTCTGGAAGTAATTGTTTAGTGCTACAAGTAAATTGAGAAGCTCCTCCTTTTGTTTGAAGTCCAATAAAAATATTTTATTCTTTATTTCTATAACCAGTGACCATTTTTAGTTACGGCTTTGTTTTACTTTTAAATTTTCGAGCTAAACTTAACGTTTTATTTGTTGATAATTTATATAAAAAACAGTGGTAGAAGCCGGACCACCTGTTGTCCCGATGGGCCGGTAAGACCGGCGAATCACCACAATTTTAATAGAGTGGGAAGCAGTACACGATCTATCTGATCCGATACTCTAACTTCCCCTTTATCAAAACCATGTTATTTCCTTATTTGCCCCCCTCCCTTTTTCTACAAAAAGGCTTGTAATTGTATCTTTATAAAGTTTAGGTACGTTTTTTCCTCACTAGTAATCCAATTCGCACAAACACCGGAGCGATAGATTCCCAAGTAATCCATCCGCAGTGCAGTTAGCGGCGAAATGTAAGTTGCACGTCATGGATATACCGGATTTAACTGGAGCGATATCGAATTACGGTTCAAGAAATACAGCAGGCATAACCCTGATATGGATCGTTGGATCGCCGGCCATGAGTGATGGTACAACGTGATGGATTTATAAGTAACTTAATCTGGTAGACACGCCTGTAATCACACCACGACCTCTTTATTAATCTGACGGACTATACATTCAGATCTATAGCCTTACAATCTAAAAATCGCTATAGTGATAATCAGCAGATTCCGTTTTTCGTAACGTGGTGTAGAAAAAAAATCTGATCTAATCTTTGCTGGCACTTATGAACCTTAGGCCAAGCAGATATCAACACCTATACCTCTACATACAGACTTTCTGTTACTATTAATGTCCAAAAATAGCATACTATCAATACCCCGTTTATCATATTATTACCAAACGATACCTGTATTAATAAGAACACAACAGAACAACCTAAACTCTGCAATAATTCTTTACGTAACTAAATATCTTCATAGCAACAGGATTATGGCAAATTGCTAAGTTCTACTAGGCGTATGAAGTAGTCAGTCATCATTCGCATTCAGTTCCGTGTTCTAATGTTATCTTTGTAACTTATATGGCAACTGCTTAGGAGACAATGGCGACTAGAGAAGGCCGCCTGACTCATTGAACAGATTGGTTTTGTTAAGTTGGTCTAACAGCGAAAATATTGTTAAATATTAGTTTAAGAAACTTCTGTATATTAAATATTGTATTTTGTATTCAGCCTTTTTCAATATTCTGAAATGCCTACACATATCCGCCCTAAGGCGACAAGTGCGGATTATGTTGGTCTCGCACCTACTTAAGTGCCACAATGTCGTCAGTCGTTGTAGGCAGCCCGCATCCTAATTTATAGACCTCATATCAACTTGCGGACACTAGACAAACAAATATTTGTTACATATTTAATAATATACTAGTAACAGTACGGGGCCTTTAAATACCAAGGGAATTTTAAAAATCAGATTGGTGGTTTCTGAGATTAGCGCGTTTAAATAAACTAACTATTACTCTTTTAATTATTAGTATAGATGTGCATAAATATTATAAATTAAATATGTCATTAAAGCATAATGATATATTACCAGTTGGTCGACATGAAGTCATCACCATGTGACATCAACCAACCCGCACTTGGCCTGTATATGGTGCATTAGGATTCTTTCCCTCTCCCGGAGTGGAGGCCTGTGCCCCTGCTGTGGGGAAACATACTAAAAAAAATATATTTTAAGATTACGTTTAAACACATTTCATATTGCCTTGCATTGTTAATATAGAAAAACATTTGATAAAAATCAACTTCACAATAAATCCGATCGTGCAGCATGACAGGTAAATTGATACACGTGCCGTAAATATTAGTTCAAAGTATATGTCGAAATCTTAAGTATCTGATGCTACTCGTAATAAAAAACAAATAAACCCTTTAGCGCCTAAGACTGGTTGATATTCAAATGCAATACAATCCCATTAACCTGTTTTTGTCGTTTATTTAGTATATTGGTTGAGATGGGAAGAGCTAGATCATATTATATAGAGTCTTGAGACGCAGTATCACATATAAGTGACATACAGGTACATAGGTATATGTTACATCGCATTGAGACTCGAAAAAAACCTATAATTATACAGCTAATGTACATACTCTCGATTGGATATACATCGCATGATACTAATGATGATTCTAGTACTCAATTCACTGGACAGCAGTATCGTAAATACAAAACTTGCCAAGTATACGATGAGCAGTTACTGTTGAATGGAAAATATGAAGTGAGAATTCCCAAGGGCTTGTATTATCATAGCTCTCATGTCTCTATTTTCAGGTACAACGCACGTAATAATGTCTTATAAGAAAAATATTCCGAATTCTCATACTGAGTGCACGCTTTCCGCTCCACCACTGACATACTGATTTATTGTTTCAGATTCCGACGATGTAGCGTGAGCATGGAGGCGAGACAGTGAAATTATCGATAAAGTAACCCATCCTTATATTTCGTAGTGTAAGTTCTAACGCGAATATAAAATGCGAGTGTGTTGTGTTATGTGCGCCGCGCGTGACCGTAACCAGTGATGTCAAGTGTCGATAGTTGTGTTTATCGATAGTCGTGGCGATGGCGACTATGGATTTGACCAACGAAGTGGTCCGGTTGCGGGCCGAGCTGGAGAAGGTGTCCGCGGAGAGGGACATGCTCCTCTGCGAGGTCTCCAACTTGCGAAGGGAGCTGGAGCTTAGCGAGCTAAAGCAACTGCAAGATGACAGGTAAGAACTTTGCTTCGTACGTATCACGGATGTATATTTGGAGATATACAAGTTTTATTCGTCGTACATAAGAGCACTAACATTGATGCAATATTGACATGATATTTGTGTATTTTTTACAATTATTAATTTTTGGAAAAAATCATAAAGAAGATGATAAAAGATTAAAATTAGGACCAAACTTATCTTCAATTTGTGTATATAGAGTATATAGTTATCAGTTAGTATTTATATTTAAATATTTGTACCCGACCGCAGAATGAGGGTAATATTTTTAGCGCGCATGTATGTAAACGGCTTGACCGATTTTGAAGAGTGAGAAACCCCTTGATCATACAGTCTGTTTTTTTTTGGATTTTTAAAATTCACCATAATTTGTTTATAAATAAAATTTTATAGAAAGAAAACATATAATGCATTGTTTTACGTCCGTATAATAAATAAATTGTAAGGCGGGAAAAATGCTTATGAATACACTTGTATATTTCGATGAGATGAACACGACAGACTGCCACATATACGTCATGTATAAAACGGTTTTCGAGTGAACAAAGCGGACCCTACGTCTTGAGCCCTTTCAAAAGCTCGACAGACAGACGGGCCCCATCCCGTCACGGCTTAGGGCTGGGGCAAGACATAGACTTTTTTTGCTGTCCTATAGTAATGTAAGACAAATGATAAATATTTTTAAGATCTAGCTTGCAGAAGCGAATTAATTCTGTGCACAAAATTTGAGTAGTTTTTCAAATATTATCGCTCTCACTCAACATAACAGAGCTCCGAATTCCATCAACACGATCTGGATGTTTGACCTTGAATATTCCGCATTCTTGTTTAACGATTTGTGTCCAAACCGATACTATTCTGGGCCCTTCAAGAAGAGAGCGTCCTCCTTACCTACTTCAACTCCTCCAGTTTATGAGAGGCCTTAATCTTTAAAACATAAGGCGACCCGTTCCTCATCTGCCGCCGTATCTTCGAAAAAGCTATGATATATTACCTAGTAGACGATTGAGTATCGTATTAATGTATTTAGATCCTTAAAGCAACGTTTGATTTGCAGTTTCTTGTTAGGCATCGCAACAGCTTTAAACCCTATGGCAACATTAAATCGGAAATGTTAATTTACCAATGGCATTAAATATCGGATATAACGTCTGGTTTCTTCTGGTTCTGGTTGGTTGATTAACGGTTTCTGTAAAACAAGCGAACTTTAAAAGCGAAAAATGTGTATACATAATAAATTTCCGCTTTTAAATATTATCAAATTTTTTTCAAATCTCGAATACTTTATATTTTTGTCGTTGTAATCCTCAAGTGACAGGAAATCCAGCGTTCGCTCTAATTGGAATAAAAGGAGTGACATCTGACGGAAAACACAATCTTTTAGAGTTACCTTTGTTTAAGATTCGTCCTGTTTTATAACCTTTTTTAATAATTGTATTTGTATAAAAAACTTTCATTTATAATGGGTTTTCTTTTTTTAAAGCTACCACACTTAAAGATTATAGCAATACATTTTTCTAAGTAAATAAAAAGTAATAAATAAAATAACATACCTTCCAGTGTATGACATCGTCACCTGACAATACAAGATGTATCCATGTAGGGGAACGCAAGGAGATATATGTATATACATAAGTTTACCACTATTACGTAGAAACATTACTACAATTTCTGACCAACGTCTTATCTTACTGTCTTATTAAGTAACTAGTTGTTGATCATGAAATATAGTGTTTAGCAGGGTTTTTCTATTTAAATATCCTGCGTATGCAGTATTAACTTACATAGGCATATCTCTTTCTTTTATTTTAGGCATTTACCTCATTATCCAAAAGTCATACATAGCTGACTTTGGAGTCGTATCAGCCTTTTAATATATCCAATGCTGGACCCATCAAAGCTTAGCTAATGATGACTATAGCTATTAGGTAAATGAGCAGCGTATCTAGTTTATTGTCCTTGATAAAACTACTTTTTGCGCTATTCAACTGTACTTTTTGTTGTCCTTAAGTTCATATTTCCACATTTCTGTTAGTAAGTTAGTTCGCCCGCCCTCGCTCGTGGCTCGAGCGCCGCCCACGCCGATCCCTATTAACCTATTGTTCAACGTAGTTCCTACGACGTCTGACGTCATAAGGTCCTCACTTTCAACTGAATAGACCCTTAAGCGCGCCAGCTAGTTAAGGTAAAATCGTACCGGCGTTCTATTATGTTTTTACAAAGCGGGATTGATAAAAGACAGGTTTTATATTAATTATTTTTAAATGAATCCCGATGTAATTTCTATTATAATACACTTCAAACTGCCCCACAACCTTTAAAAGTCGCTGAAAATAATAAAAATACATTTAATTATTGCATTCTAACAAAGAAACATCTTGTATCCTAATTACTTGTACATTCACAGAATACTGAGGATTTTTTATAGTTTAAATTATACAATGTAAATCAAAGAAAAAGGAAATCAATTTGTAGGATAATAAATTGTGATGCGGGTAAAGTGCTGATATCAGTTATCCTTGTCTGTTTTGTCTGTACCCGTGTCAAAATTACGTGGAAAATAAATGAATGTCGCTTCCTTTTGCCGATAACACGTTTTACTGAGAGATTCAAAAAGGTGATGATTGTAATTTCGTGTTCAAATTTATTGTTGTGGCCTCCTTGATATCTACTTAACAATTCTACGTATCTCTTTTTATTTCATGTAATCATAGGTAATGAGATCTAAGTTCCATTACGTTATTGTGTCCTGTACTATGCGCAAAACAGACGTGAAATAATCTACTAAACGGTTAGTAAGGTAAATATCAGCGTCGCTCGCTGTAGGAACAAAAGCTCACATGGGGCGGTGAGTCACTGTGGGCATGTTATTCCATGTGAATGTAATGTAGTTATTGTGTATGCGTTGAACCTTACATTCTCTTGTACTATTTATTATAAACGTTACTTTATCATCACCCAACAAACAAATTTTTAGCAAACGCCGTTATATAAGAACTGTGTATCATGGGCCTAATAATATTAATAACCCTACCTAATATTATAAATGCGCATGTGAATTTGTACGTTCGTTAGTTTGTTACGCTTTCACTTTTAATGACTTAACCGATCATCATGAAATTTTGTACACACATTGTCAGGGGTACAAAAAATGACACGGAGTATTTTCCCATTATCCCAAAAATAAAACTATTCCCGAGGTACATACATTTACTATATCTGTTGCTATGATAATGTTTTGACAGTAACAACTTTCAGCAACAGTAACACGTGACACCTATAAATTGAAGTTATTATTCGCGGAATCATTTTACAAAATTTTGCCGCGGGTTACAGCTTATACATTTACATAGCGTTTTTAAATTAAAATGGATACCCGAGAAAGCGCCAAAAATTAATACAAGAGTAAAATATTATTGGCTGCTGTTAAGAGATGCTAAAAGAGGCTTACCACTTGCCAGTTGTTCTATATTTTATAAGCTCTCTTTTTAAAACCTGGCTCATAATTTTTTATATGACTGCCGATGTTTACTATGTGAATCTATAATATGATGCCGTGATGAAGTGTGCCAAAAGTAACATCAAAAAACAAACTGTGGCAAACAACAACATCGGTGGCATAGAATGGAGGCAAAAAAAAGATTAATCTGTAATGGACATGCTTAATGTATGAATATTGAAGACACAGAGGTATGGTCCTGGTTACCATATTATGATGATCACTTATGTTTGAAGCGACCCGCTGCTCTCTTGCCCCCTTATGGCATAAAGGGAAAAAATACGGAATTGACAAAATCTTTGCTCTTCCCTGTACATTACAAACGTAAATGTTTAATTTTTATGTATTTTATTTTTATATACGTGGTGGTGGCAGCCAGTCGGAACAAGAATCAATGTTTA
Source organism: Papilio elwesi (assembly GCA_029849275.1). Taxonomy (NCBI): domain Eukaryota; kingdom Metazoa; phylum Arthropoda; class Insecta; order Lepidoptera; family Papilionidae; genus Papilio; species Papilio elwesi. The sequence continues at coordinate 4,136,747 of CM056709.1, forward strand.
TGAAAATCGTCCCGATTTGTTTGTTCATTTCTTGACATCGTAAGAAAAACTGAAGCTTTCACCGAAGTTTTTATTAAACAAAATACCTATTCATTTTAATGCTTTCAAATAAATATTTAAGTGGCGATGTTATTTCTTTAATCTGGCCCCACAAAAACGGCCCCGCTTTCGTTTTCTCTCTTATTGTTTGTTTTCGACGCCACTTTATACTTAGAGCGACTCGATTTTCAGAATGGCTTTGGCTAAATTATTAAAATATTTGAGGTGACAACCACAGTTATTTCTCGTCTAAAGGAGAGAACAAAAAACATCTGAATTACCATGGCATTAAAACCCTTTCTATGAAAAGGGCTTCCGCGTAGACGTTTTTTAAAAATAGTACTCTTAAAAATATTGATAGATTCTGTAAATTATTTATATTTAATTTTCTATAGTTTAGAAGCGACTCTAACGTTATACGTGTCGTAAATCAAAGGCGAGCTATGACACACGAGCCTTGAGTAGTCTTATTTATCGTATACTTTGTTCTTTTGCCGATTTTAGTGCCACTAAATAATGTGGCGTTACAAATGGCTTTTATATTTTTCCGAAGATTGTAGTATCAGTTGCAATTTCTATCCAAATTTCACCAGATTTATTAACTCGACATATAACAGGGCTAACGTCCAAATGATTATCGCCATCCATTGACTTGAAAATTTTAGCAAGGAACTTTAAATCTAGAAATATGATGAGGACATATCGGACACTCTGAAATCTAATCGGTTTAATTTAAACTATAGTAATCATCTTCTGTTTTGTCCATCCTGAACACAAGCCTCCCCTGACGTCACAAATATAGTTTTTTTTGTCCCTTATAACGGAGTTCCACCATCTTGGATGGTTGGTACATTATGTTGGAGGCCTACTTACGTTGTGTCATTCACAAGATTCATTCCACTGGGATTGCAGTAAGAACCGCCATTTTATAGAAGTTTATGGGCGAAGCCTACCTCTGATAGTAGATGTCTAATTTTTCCTAATTGTCACAAATATATTTTTTTAAATAAAAGTCTAATAACATACAATGACAGGGGGTAGTCAGAATTAATCACAGGACATGGCATTGTGATATAGTTCTGTCGCACGAAACCGCTATTCCGTACTTTCTAAATATTTTAGTCGCGCAATTTAGCACTTTAACTGTCGCATTCCGCTGCCGCACAATTTGCATAGTAAAAGTGCGATAATGAAGTAAAAGAGAAATTTTTATTGTTGCGTCTTACACACATTACGTGTATTTAAATAATACTTACTCGTGTTGTTTGTTATACAATTGTTGTTCAAAAGAGTGTGCACTGCTCTAAATTAACGCTAGAAAAAATGCGACTACTGGTTTGAATAACAATTGTTTTATATCGGTAAGAGTTACTTACACTTTGATTATTTAAATAATTAAATGGCCATAAAGGAGGATAGGATAGGAAGGAGTTTCGGTGAACATGCTTAGTCTTAGTTTAAAAAAAGTACATTGACATGTGTTTAAGTTATTTGATTTATATGCGTTTCAAACGCCGCGTCCGAGTAATTAGCATCGTTACATTAATAATCTAACAAACGAGTATCATAACAACGAGGCCCGCATCGGATTAATCCCACCTAACAAGAAGCTCCTGCGTTTATTAAATGGTAATGTTTTTATTGGATATCATAATGAAACGGAATTGCGAGGCGTCTTTAATCCAAATTAGGTTAATCCAAAAAGGTTTTCGTGCCATCTCTGCGAAATGCCGAGCTTTGATAAGAGAGGTCGATGTCGTCGGCTGCTTCGAATTCATATTAATTCATTAGGAAATTTAGTAAATATTGGTCGTTTATTTTGTAGTTATGTAAGACAAGATATTTTGAGTGTTTATTTAAATTCCTTTTATACATTATTAAATCCATTAGATCTTAAAAGCTTAGGTAGGAAACATAGTCCTCTCAAAACGGAATATTAGACATTATTTAAGTGAAGTCGTGTTTTCGTGACTTCAGTGGGTCTTATAAAGCTAAGAAAGACATTACTGTTCACTCTTAATACCTTCTACAACTAAAACATACTAGAGAGATTTGGATTTTCAGTTTTTTACTAAATAAAGAAGAGACACAGAGAGAGGTATGTGTTTAACAAAGTTGTGTTAACAGTAAGTTTGCAAGCTAAATTATCTATTTGATCGTTCGCCGCACTAGGTATTACACAAATTGTAGTACAATTGCCTGTGCCCAAACGTGGTACGCATTTTCACAACAAGGCGGAACTTGTCAGCTTGACGTTACTCTCGGCCTTCTCTCGGGGTCAAGGGAAGACTTTCCGTTTCGTCCAGCGGTCGCCACGCTAATCACTTCTGTTATTGTTGATTCGTTCTTGTTCTGGTAATTGATGTTTTTGCTATTTGCTAACTGCAAAGTATTTATTGATTACTGTAAAGGTAATTTAGTTATTAATTGCTTCATCATTAGTTGATGTACTAATACTCTGCGTAACTAATGAAGTTAGTCAGTTGAGACGTAGTATAGTTATGTGCGCCACTGCTACTTTGTGACGTTGAAAAATATAATTCTCTAATCTTCTTCATATGTCTTTATGCTTAATCATATTTACTACATCGTCTGAAGAAGACAATAAATATATTTATGTAAACAACGAAGCCTAGTTTGTTCTTAGTACCAACCTAGTAAATTTTAAGTGATACGTCCAGATGAATGGATTACTAGAATTTCCCGCTGTTACTTTTCTGCTTCGAATTTAATGTTTGGTACAGTAGTAAGCGAGTTAAATCAGTTTTGTTTTTAATTAAATCATATTGGAACACAAAGTTAACTGAAATGCCAATATGAGTTCTCATCCTTGAATAGCTAGGTTCTATTAATGTCGTAACAGTCAAATGTCACGTACGTATTTATTGCCTTTTACCAAATTTGAGGTACGGAAAGGCTACGTATAGCGTGATATGTGGTAATCGGACATTTCAAAAGAAGACGACCTTAACCTGTGTCCACGCACGACCTCTGTCCGATGACATGTGTATTTACAATTTAAAAAAATTACAGTTTGATATAAAAAAGAATTTCGTTTCCGTAATGGGATGGTCATGGAAGTTATATCTAATTAATGCCCTATCATCATTTTATTACTATATCGTCCGGATCACGTCACGCAAGTTATTATTTTTGAAGATTTAGAACTCCCCTACATTTTATTCTAGAGCGATATCAATATTTCGCATATTGGCCAAATATTAGTGACGATACTACAGAATCCTTTTTTTAATGATTGCTTAATAGAATCTATCTAATCCTTAGGATCACTCAGCCCGGTTTTGAAGTCATAAATCACCTGTACATTACTATTTACCAAAGAATAGGATTTAGATGTCCCAATTGTTGGTATATGTATATGATTGCGGTATTTATAGTAGACATATCATTTTTTCCCTATAAGTTATTTTTTTACTGTAATTTAACTATGCTAAGCTTATAATAATATAAATACAAAAGTAATAAAGTAATACTTGTACTTTGCTATTTTATGTCCAAGACACATATACTTACTTAAACATATACATATAAAGTCGCCTTTAAATTACTAGGTTGCCAGTACATCTCTTGAATTCCACCTTGACACCTGTAGGTCATACTCATTGGTAATTGCGTAGCGAAGCCAGAAAAGTGAATTGAAAATCATATATCGAAGACTACGTCACTTGAAATAGTTGTTTGAAATATCTTAGCAATTTTAATTTTTTCATCAATGTAGTCTTGAGTATCGACGCAAATTGGTCAGTCTATCGGTGCTTTAAAGGTTCATGTGTGCGCGGAAATTACGCAATCCAGTTTTCTCATGTACATTTATTTAGTAACCATAATAATACATTTGACATCGGACTTTTATACATATACGACTGGTCTCAATTCGTTTGAATGAAACGATTTGATTCCATGCACATTACATTATGCGAACATGTTACCGGTGTCATTGTTTTCGTACAATTATCACGTTGTGCCACTTACCGATAGGTGATCAAGCGCTATTTTGTTTATTATTCAAAAGTTTACAAAATACTCCTTCTATATAAAAGAGAGACCGGTCCTTAGGCAGTTAACTTTAGTTTTTGTAGAACGAATACCGACTGGAATACCTCACAAGAAAATATTTGCAAATTAAGCAAAGAAGTATGTTCACCTCCTCCATTTGTTAAGAAATAACAATTTTGGCACAGCGTGCGAATAAATCTTCCATGAATAATACAGCGAAACAATTTGACAAGTTTGAAAGAGATATGCCTCTAGAATACGGGGCGTGCCCTTGCTGCGGGCTTCGTTCGCAGCGGCCCCTGTGGGCAGAGGATTATTCTGCCTCGTTTTGGGTTAAAGATACAAGCCCAGGGGAATGTTTTTGATGAAGCTTGGCTACGAAAATCTAACTTAAAAATAATAATTTATATTATACAAACTAAGTTAACCCGACGTTGCCATATAAAGACATTTTATTTTGTTGTTGTTTTTAGTCGAAACTATTGTAAGTGTATGGAGATCAATATAACAAAATCATCAGTTGACAAGTTCACCACAACCAAATTAATGGTTTAGGCACACATAGAGGAGAAACATTCATTTTTATCTATACAGACTAGGCATAGCAATAAACTTCCTCGCGATGGTGAACAGACATAACGTAACATATTTAATGCGTATTTCGTATTTGCACTAAATACATACATATACTGGCCAAACGTCGCACTTACACGTGCTGGGTAAGATGGGGCGATGTTAGACAAGTGTTATTAATTATTTACGGTTCTGTAAACAATGCCAATGCGCGGCTAAAAGCTTTGCGCACTCCCTGCTTTCCCCCTCTATTACTTAAGAGGTTTTTCTTTACTTTGGTATACTGTTGACTCATTAAATAACAACTTGCATTACGGATACGTGAAATAAATACCATAATGGTCGAGAAAGTGGGTAGTTCGTCTTTTATTTCTAATACAGATTATGGACAAGGCGTGTATGTAAAGGTGAATACTTAAAATCGGGTGAGCCCCTTTATTTTATTGACTCCATCTTGTCAATAAGAAAAGTATAAATGAAGGAATTTAGTTCTTTTATCAACCACAGAAAACTGTGTACGTACTAAATTAGTTACGTAGTTTATATATTTATAATATCTATGGGGTCGGCAAGTAGTTTTAAGTAAAGTCTGGATGAAGTTTAAAAATATTATCGAGCTCCAGAAAAAAAAGTAAGAGGCTGTCAAACGTATGATGTTTGTAGTAGTTTCGACCTTCCGCCTGTTGTCGATCCCCTTAGAGAGCGCCGCATGAATCCCACAAGTTCACTGTTGATACTAAGAAGTCGTGCATTAAACTATGCTTTGTAATTGGGACACCTGGCGTGATGATATATCCCTCGGCACTTTGTTAATTCTCTTCCTCTTACATCTGGGCCGCGGTGCACCGTTCGTCTAATTTATTTATTTGTTTACGCTACATCCGTTGCTTGTGTTAGATTATTAATAAAAGAACATGAATGTTTCGGTAATTCATTTTAGCCAAAAGTTTCATCCTCATCTTTATACACATACATATAAGAAAGAAGAAACGGGCTAACTGATATTTCAACTGTGCGTTGAAACTACTGAGCCTAGAGACTTGAAAATTAGGAACACTAAGAAAGGATTTTTATCCCCTTAAGGTCTAAAGTGGGGGTAAATTTTCGTACGGAGAAATAAATTAAATGTAATGTAAGTTGACGTAAAATCTATATCACCAATTATATTAAATAGGGTTCAGCTTGGGCTCGACAATCATCGATCGATTGAATTGCACGGCGGATGGAACCAAGAGGCTTACAATATAAACGTTAATTTAATACCAGAATTCTTTAAAGTTACGAAATATATCTGAGTTAAGACATAAAGAAAGCTATCCGGCAAGAGGAAAAATAAGATTTAAAAGTCAATATTGAAGCCGGACTCAATAGTATGCCTTGATTGTTTGAAAGGGCAACATAAGAAACTTTCAATACAAAATTCGTGATCAGCGGAAGATGTCCTGCAATGCATATCGGCAAGATTGGGATTTATTAAAAACAACGACTTGTACAATATTAAAATGGTCTTACTAATGATTTCTTACATAGTTTCTTTGCAATAAAGTAATATACCTAATAGTTTTTTTTCAGCACAATCGAAATACCAATATCATGTTTATTAAGAGGCATTGCCCTCATTTGCTTATGGCAGATATGTCAATTGTTTTCATAAGTATTAATTATTTCTAAATTCATATAAACAAATGTGAAGTAAAGATAATTATTCTATGTATTACTAAACAGCGTACACAATAAAACCGACACGGACTATCAAAAGAATGCCGTCATGGAACCGCCCACTAAATGTGCAATATTTGTATCATCCGCCCACCATTCTTTCCATTTTGTACACTTACCACTCACCAGCTTAATCGATCCCGTGGCTCGTTAGATTAGTTTGCCTAATCTGTAATTTTTGTTAGACGATATTTCCTCTTTACTCAACTCTTTATTCATAACGAATCAATAAAGAGACAGACCGCATGCTAAATTGTAAATCGGATCATTGATTTCGCAAAGTTAGTGTTGTTTTGTAACGAACTGGTTTTATTTTCTTTTTCGAGTCGAATCTGAGTGTGAACCACAGATTATATATATATATATATATATATATATATATATATATATATATATATATATAGTGATAAAGCAATGTGTTTTTTGTGATTTTCTGAATTTGGTGATTTAAAAATGTATGTTCGGAGATGTGAATACATTTGCTCCAATGTTAAGTGTAAATGCAGGTAATTATGGTTTTTCTTCCATTTTTTAGTACTTTCGTCGGGCTGTTTTTTTTCATAATGAATAAGCGCTTAACCATGATCCCACATTATGTTAAATGGCGATATGATCGAAAAATGGTACGTACTAATTTTGCCTGTTAAGTCTTTTCCTGAAGGTTCCGTAAAAAATGTATGGAATTTTTTGCTAGTCAATTATACCAATCCTTTTGCACCAGTGCATTCCGTAAGATATCCGAGCTAGTAGCCATCGAAGCTTATAATGACACAAAAGGGGTCCTATTGGTTGCAATCTCACATAACCATTGCCTCCTCCAAAAAAGCTCCTTTTGATATGAAATGAAAACAAGTTATAAGGAAAGGGTAGGAAGGGGAAGAGGATTTGAGGGGAGAGGAGATAAATAGAAAAAGGAACTCATTTTTTCTGTAAACAGAAAAAACGGGATCAATTCCGTCCTCTATCTCTCATTAGCTTGTTGCACATGTCTATGGGTAGTGATTACTTCATATCGGATAAACGGCTTGCTCGTGTTCCGCTTTCTTAAAAAAAAAGTGATATTAATTTTTGCTTTTACTTAACATTTGGACGCTTACTCCGCGGCTCAGTAGGAAGGACGGTGTCACAGTCGACCGTTACGGTATCTGGCTTTCGTCAGTGATATTGCGTAAACCTAGTCATATATACAGTCGCATGTAAATAGGTGACATAGAACGCTTATGAAAGCGCGACAGACAGATATCGTAATATGGAGCACATGCATCATTCACGACTTCTGGCTCGTCTGTCTATTAGGGTGTGGCAAGTTTAGGACGATTAGAGAATGTATAATTCTATTAAAACGGGCGGCCTGTTAAACTTTACGGTTACTACATACAATTTTAATATCCGTCCATTATTAGGTTAGTATAGCCGTAGTCCATACTGTATAGGTTTTTGCTAAGGTTTTTACGGCCGCCGCCTGCCTGACGCCAACCCTCCTCGCAAACAGCAACGACGACTGAAAATAAAAAAAACAACCGGTTTAACGTAATCAGAAACAACCTTGCAATAAACTTAAAAACACTTTATTCGTCTGCAGGGTAATTGGTAATTAGATTTTAAAAGTAGTAGAGCGCATAACAACAACATCTGTTGCACGAATGGAATGAAATACCACGACCTCACAGAAAACAGGCGTGAAGAAGAATAAACGCAGAATGCTTTTCGTCTGATGAGTGAGATGCCAAAGGCCTTATGTCTTTCCCCTTCCCTTTCCCATCCTTTCCTAATAAGGGTTGGATGATCTTTCGTATTTACAAGATCTACAGCGGTATAAAAGACAGATGACGCTCACTTATCTAGAAAAACGACTACAGAACGCAAAATGAAAAGGTTGTTCTATAGGACTGTACCTTAGCTATTCTTAGATCTTATCCATTATTTTTTATATTTATTGTGCAAGATCTAGCTATTATTTCGATATTATGACAACTAATGCCTACATATGCAAACGGAGCGAGATGAGCAGAATATTAAATGAAAAAGTAGGTTACACAGCATATCCGGGGAAGTTTTAACGTTTAACAACCAAAGCGGTAACAATACGGTCCAGTGTAAATATGTACATGTCAAACAAGAAGTTATCGGCTAATGTGAGACGTGAAAAACCAGTCTTTTATTTACCCGAACAGCGCACGCGATTATTGTCCTAAAGAAGCACCTAACAATGTCTCAAATGGCGTGAATGTTTTAGCAAGCAGTTCAGTATTGTTTCCTCATACAATGGATTCGCCAGGAAGCAACGCGTCAGCTACTTTTGTTAGACTTCGGCTACTTATATCGTTATGTTACCCGACAGTATGAAAATTATGTAGCAGTTTTTGCTGAAACTTAGTTTAAAACGCTACCTGCTTTGTATATACTAACCAGACACGAAGACGTCCAGATTAAATGTTGCACTACAATAACAAGTAATAGTATAAAAATGCAAAATACCCGTCTTGGCTCTATGATAATTTACTTTTTGATGATTAACTTCCAAAATAAGGGTTCTTCATAATAATTCAAATAGACCAGCGTAACGGACACCCATCAACATTTACGAATTGCGGATCAAGGTGACAATTCTATCGTACATAATATAGAATATAGTCTCTGGATTTTGACCAAACCAATCCGTGTCATTTTTTGCTTCAATTTGTGTCTTATAGCGATAAATTAATCCAATTTGAGATTTTAATCTTTGGAATAGTGGGTTGCGCTTGCTACCTCTGCGTACCTTCTTGTAACCCATAGGGGTAGGCAGAGTTCAATGTTTGCCATTTGACGCTATCCTGACACACCTCTCTCGCTTATTTTACATCTACACATCTACGCATACATGCTCATCGTTTACGGGTATTCCTTATATCACCCCTCTTTAGTATGTCACTAATCTGATCGATTTAACAACCTGGAACACCTGCCATCACTGCCACTCACTTTTGCAACGTAAATTTGTTTCGTTACTCTCTCTTCATTCATCCTATCAACGTGTCCGAACCACCGAAGGGTACCTTTCTCAATTCCGGTCACAACGTCCACTTTTAAGCCACACTTTTCCCTTATAAATCAATTTTTAATCCTATCAATAACAAAGTATTACGTAATGCCAGTCAGTTAAGCAACGAGAGATCGAATACTGTCCTCCATTGCGCTCACTGTAACCAGATCGAAGTCTTACCCTTTGCCAATGTAGTATGTAACACAAGTCGACAATTACAGCGATTTAATCACTTACACCGCCCGACGACAGTATATCAAGGACAGGTTGCCAAAAATGTACGTACAGGTATCGGATAATGCTGTAACGCAACCTTTCGCGTCGGGTATATTTTTTGTGTCGTTTTGACTTACCTATATCAATGTATCCACATTTTTATAGTAATTGTTTCATTTGTAAGATAAATCGAAATTAGTACCTTTGAATACGTTGATCAGCAAAAATGATTCCAATATTTGTGGACATGGAAAAAGTATTGTATAAATATCGTTAAAATATTTGCTTAACTATTAGACACGTTGACGAAATTATAAACCTGTTAAACCTATAATGCAAACTTGTTCACTTGAAGCGGTAAGCACACTTTCGCTGTAGGTCTGTGCTTATGTTTCTGACGACTATGACACTCTTGGAGATTTATTCAATTGTTATATGGATGTTAGGATTTTCCTTATAATCTCGCATTCCCACGCACTTAATTATTCCTTAAGATAATTTATTCTTGCAGCCTTTTCTGTACTTTCATCCTAAGCTGAGTTACGGATTCCCGAGGAATTACTCCATTATACTGTAGTTATGGGTCCGTTGGCTCCGAATGCGGACAATCGATTTGTAGACAAGACGAGGTATTAATAAACATCACGTCCTTGTTACCGTCTTGAGAACAGAATGTCCTGGGCCGCTCGAGTTACACTTACATTTCACTTACCACTTCAACTAATGTTGTCATTGCTTTTTTCTTCTTTTCTATTGTCGAGTATTATAATCGCGTATTTCCTGCACAACATTTCACTTAGCCTATTATTTTATGCACATTCAATATACAGTAATTCGACCTTATTGCGAGTATCACTTTCAAACGTACCACTCGTGCCAGAATAAAGAGATTTTCACCGTTTGAAAACGAAACTGCAAGGCGGACCGATTAATTTCATGTAAAATAATATTACTCCATATAATTTTAAACGTGTTTATGTTAATTTTAGTAGCGTAGTTTTACAAGAAATATATAATTATAGAGAGGTGCAATTTTCGTGATATTATAATAAATAACTTTATCGATTAATTTTTATAACGTTGACAGATACGGGTTCACTTTTACCCGTTTGGACAAAACAAAATTAAAGAGGGAGAGAAGTCAGTATAAACCTACGTGGAACATAATATATGCAGTCTACTTAACACTGTTCATTATAAAAAATAATAACGTTAGACTGTCGTTATTGAAGTGAAAACTTCTTTAGCGGCGGAAGATGATATTTAGAATAAATAAGTCTTATAGGTTCGCGTGAACAACATGCTCAACACGGGTCAGCAACATGCTTATTTGAATTTGTTTATAAATATAAGAAAAACAGTTTTGACAAACTGTTTTCTTTCATTTTTGTTGATTATTTATTATTTTTGAACTATTGCGCCTCCTTCCGACTGTCTTGAGTTTTTTCTTCTGTTGACAGTGTTTAGGGCTGTTTTTTTAAAGTTACTCAGCACTGTTCCTGTTTATACTGTTCAAAATAATTGTAAGTTATTAAAAAGTTTATATCTAAGCTCTGTACGTCCACCCAGTCTTAGCGTTGCCTGTGGTTTGATGTTGCACCGTTGCGGACACGTTTAACTGTTATGAATTGACTTTATTATTCGCGACATAAGTTATGTCCGAACCACGCGGCGTTTAGGTATTCTCTGGTCATTTACTCGGCTTACAATTTGAACGGAGTGGAAAGTCTTGTGTTTCTGTTCCGTTAGGCAATCTTCGTTTTCGAATTTGGAGATATGATAGTTGTTTTCCAATTGTACTTCTTTATAATACACCAAAATCTTAGGTAAATTCTATGTTTTCTGCGTAAAAAAAACGTAAACACGTTTTTTTTTTCAATTTTTTTATTTAAGTTCATTTCCATCGACATGACAGGCTTAGAGTCTACCACAATCCTAAGCTTAACGAATATTTTAAAGTTACTCTTCTACTTTGTACTTGTACAGTATGCACATCTGCACATATTCTTGTTTCAATTACGTAACTGTTAAACTCTACGTACAAATAAAACTTGATTATCAAATTATAGTGAATAGTATACCATCACATATGTATACCATCGTTATATATATCGCCATTTAGCATGCGTGTAGTGTGAGGCAAGATTGGGATGGACCCCAGCACGTCGAACGGTACCTGGCGACCGGGTAACCGTAGCAGTGGGTCAGCCGCAGACCGCTGCGTGCTACACTCCACATAATCACTACTCTCATGTACCGTGCCTCTTATTTTACATCTGCCTAGACTTGAATACATTTTCTACATGATATAGATGTCAATTTTTGTATTCATCTTCCTGAAAGATGTTCGGTGCCGGAGGCCTTATTCCTCTTTCCCTTTTTCTTGTCTATCCCTCCTCTGTGTTGGATGTGTGTGCCCTCCTCTGGGATAGATGGGAAGAGGACATATCCTTTTTTCTGGTCATACCATTAAAGGTAGGCAACACATCATCAACTTATTAGATTGTTCCAGATTCTAATGGACATCGGCCACTTAATATGGTAAACTACTTACTCGTTTGTTTTTGATACTATATTTTTTAACATTATTAAGAATATTACATCTTAGTAAAATAAAATGATCACTCGTAGGGAACTATTTTAGCATTCTTGTAGAAACCTAGAACTCTCCTAGAAACTCCAGCAAAATATAATAAAAATTTAAATAAACAAATAATTTCGTTACATATTTACAAATACTATTAATAGCTCAGTAAGCACACTTAAATGATCACATTTGTCCGTGGGAACGATACAGGTAATTAAAGAATTCCACAGTCATTTTAATTGGACAAATCAAGTGGCCACAAAAAGACAAATACATTCGATGACTGCGTAAGGACTTGAACATCGAAACCAGTTGACAGGTGCTTGACGGGAGCCTCGTACGAGATTCCAATCAGCGAGGTAGTCACAGTTACATCTTCGCTTGTAACATTAGTGAATACCGACCATCCAATAACTCTTATAATTCTTCTATGAATTACTTTTGTATCAAAATATCTTATTATATAACTCACGCCCCTAACCCACACGGGTAGGCAGAGATCACGGATTTCCATTTGGTGCGATCTCTCTCGCTTCATCTCTCATCATTCATCCTTATTATATAGATATAACATGTCAAATGATACAATACCTAGAGATGAATCAACTAAAATACTTTTGTAATGGAAGACCTCATTTTCAAAGGATTATTGTTATATTTCTTCTATTGACAAGATAAGTGGAAAACTGAGATGGTCTTCCTCTCCTCCGACCGACTTCATTTATTAAACTATCGCTTCCCCCTTCCTGTGTGAAGCCTTGCTATGCATCGACAAATCATTTGGGTGTTGCGGAAGTTTATGGATAACGTTAGTCGAGCCGTATGCTCTTTTACCTTCTATAAAAATCAGTATCGTTATTTTATGTACATACGTTTTTACGTCCAATTATAACTAATTTATAATTTTGAATATATTTTTTAGACAAGCGTATAACAAATCCATTAACTTTGAGACACAGCAATAGTTTATGAGGAATGTAAAAAAAGGAATTCTAAATAAAAACAATAATGTCAATAAAAACCTTGTACAGTCTTGTCTAAGCTGTAATACTTCACAGGTGTTTGCTATTCTTAGAAAGTTGGTCAACACAGCATTGGCGGCGCTAGCCGGGAATCATATTCGGCGACTGAGGACCGGTTCTGAACGGCCTTGCGTCGTACGTTCACTCGCCGATCTAAAGATTGAGGCGTCGTAGCGTTTGTCAATTAATTGCTTTTGTTTTTGTAACGAAATCAAATCAACAACAACAAATCAAATCTTATTGTGAAATGTATTTAACCTGAAATTCGCCGACCAAAACACTTAAGTCACAACCCGTGACACTTTGCAAATTCGTGTTCTCTGTTGATGAGTATCGTTATAACTCTTAAACGATTTAAGTATATTCATTACTCTGTCCGCAATGCCATTGACCTTCGCACAAAGTAAATCACCTTGAATCATTCCTATTGTGGCCATTCGACAGGTGTTTCAGGCTGTTTGTTCAGACTGACACAGGGGCATATGGACGTGCTCCGCACGCCAGATGGCGATTTAAACGTAAGGTTTCGCAGATTAATAACAGGAAAACGATTTGGCTTCGTAAAATAATGCAACACAGAAAAAAATAAAACGTAGCTTGAAATATACATAATTGCTGCTAGCTTACTGACATTCTTTCGACGACTACTTTTCCTCAGCATAAAATCTCTAATGACCAGGGAAACTGACCATGTTATAGAAAGCCTTTCTTATCCAATAACAGCGGTACAGCGCTTTAAAAATAAACACGTACACGATACAAATCATCAAGCGCTGCTATGTGCAAGAGTGTCGCTTTCGCTAAAGCGACGCTTCGCTGATTACGCATGCGTCGTGCCAGTCGCTCACGGCCGTTCGGTGGGGCCGCACGTGTTGCGTCAAAACATACTCGATTTTAATAAAACATTTCAATATAACGCGATAAAAGTCTCCGGTGGTTTAGTGAGCAAAGTGAAAAAAACAAACATTCTGTGTTTAAACACTTGGGACACGCCAAGGTTAACAGTGCTAGTGTTGCAAAAACCGAAGGATCTCGAGTGTTTTTTCCACAAAGATCGTCACGGCTGTTGACTCTTTTTTATCATTGGTTTGCATCATTATTGTTTACCTAATTATAATCATCTATTGACTGAAGCGTTATTTCCCTTTTAAGTGGATTTAAATCTGACTTTACTCTGATATCAAATCCCAAATTAAAGTTATCTCCATGGAATATAATCATTTTATATTTTAATCCTCTTAATTACCATGAGTAAGATATATGAAGTAAATAAAGGATAGGTTGAAGAGTAAATTGACCTCTAAAAAATAAATTACGTCTCTTGAAAAATTCTATTGTTTTTTCATTTGTTAAGACAATAACAATTACTGGAGTGTCTCGGCAGCTATTATAATATTGAATGTGTTATCTACTGTGACAATGTTTCACACAACACTTTAAATGTCTGTACGAAACAAGACAATGTTCACACTTCTATTCCACTGAGTTCACATGGTCGAAAACTCCCGCCTACCAGTCTTTCGTTTTCGTCTTTCGTTTCGCTGACTTTTATCCCTATATTTGTTTATTTAATCATTGATATCTCTGTCATTATTCTCTTCGTTGTCATCATGCCAACGCTATCTATATGTTATCATAAAACATAACAAATCCTTTTAAATTTATATATGCCTATGTTATTTATTAGAATTTGGAATCTAATAAAATTTTACAGAAAAAAACGTCTTTCAAACGACATTTTAATTTAACATTTTAAATTCTAGTATAAATATTAAATTACTTCGCCTCAGTGAAATCTCACCATTATTGTTTTTATATCTTTAAAATTAGAGTCTCTAAGACTAAAGAATCAATTAATCTACAGCGCAGCTTACTTTCTGACCATGAGGAAAAACTTTAGTGTAGTTTTTTTGGAAAACACACAAATCGCTGGATAGTAAATAAGCTGTTGATATGCTTGAACATAGTTCGTTCTGTTATTTCGAAACACTTGTAACCTATACATAAATACCTGTACGTATATTTATTTACATTGATCTAATTGACCGTATGTTATGACTAAACAATGCTACAAAGTTGGATCAACAGAGGTAGCCAAAGCCGTCAACATTTTCCTATGACCTTGTAAAATTAAGTCTGCAATCGTCGTGTCATCTCAAGTTAGTATTTGTTCATTATTTTTTATAGGCGTTATATCAAGTCCTCCATTTTTTATGAAGTTTCGATACATTTCAGTATTATAAAGAACTTTTTCGATGAATTTAAAAAGTTCGTTATAATCGATCTGAGATTAGCTTGGTTGTAAAAAAAATAGTTTCGAAAATTCGGTATTTCTGGTTGTCGACCTTAGTAGATTTGCCAAAGCACACTTTTTGGGAATAAATCTGAGATCACGACATTTTTATTATCATAATACCTAAGTTAAGCATCAACGAATAATAACAAAACGATAATATTTGTTCTTGTTACATCTAAACTATCGGAAGTGCGGAAAAACTACCAGGGCCATTGGATACGGATTTTTTTATTTCGGCACAGACTTGGTATACGTAATGTAGCTATAAAATTGTGTGGTTTTAGGAGGATTTTCTTAAAGAATTAGTTTTTAAAAATCAGTAGCTTTGGACGTTTTTGTCTATTAAGCAATTTTTCGTTGGTCAGGTAACATCCTGCTCCACGCAAATTCCAAAATTTTAAAATGGGCAGTCGTCAAGGGGATTTTCCAAGCGATAAAACAGGTAACAAGGTAATCCTAAAAGAAACATGTTTCTTCCTTAAACACCTTCAACTTATATTCTACTCGTGAAATTGTGCAGGTGTTTTAGACAGAACTAATCGCTCAACATTATTTACTTCATGATAACGTATAAAATAGTGAACTATTCATTTTAGAGCATTTCTTTGTTTAAATTGTGCACTTTTGATGTGCTGTGCACTTTTTAAATCAGTCAATAAAACTATATATGTTGCATACCTTTTAGCTTTACCTTTTAGTGATGAACGATATTTTACCTTTTGCCGTTTGTTGTAAGTAGTTGGTAGAACTGGTGGTTGACGAACACGTGAGAAATGGACGCATACAATCGTAAAAATGTCTTTTTTCTATTAAATTATGTCAATTTAATATATGTATGTATGAATATATATATATATATATATATATATATATATATATATATATATATATATATATATATCAAAATCTCTTTAACACCATAGCTATAAATTGAATTTGATAATTGTCTCGAACAATCTAACTGTTCTAGCGTTAACGCTGGTGTGCCATAAGCCACAAGGTCCGTCCTGCGTCTTAATATAAAAGTTACTATATTAAGATGAAAATATGCATTAAGATAAAATTTGTGTTCTTCCATGAGCGAAGTTTGAATGAAACAAATCTATGGAACTATAGACGGTGACTTAACTTTACGCGACCCGTCATTTTTTAATTCATTAAGTACGTCATCTGTGACGCTTTAACATGATAAAGTAGCATTTACGCGTTTTATAATAGCAGAGACGATTTTCCTTGAACACATCGATAAAGCTTGTTTGCTATATAATGTTTTACACAGCCTTGTACTAATAAAGACATCAATATTTATAGCAGCTCTTAGTATTATAACAACGAGGTCATACTATAATATATCGTATTATCGAATAAAAACAACTATTTATTTTGTAAGAAAATATCACGTTACCTCTACAGTGAAATGTAGTAAATCTAGTTACCGAAGTGATTGATATAAACTTACAGATTTTCATGAGTCTTTCGTCCGCACTCCCCATTCCTTTTTGGGTCACCGACCCGGGAATTTCTTTTGATATAGTTCATCAACCGCTCTATTCACATTGAAACCTTTCGATCATGCCGAGACTACAATGTTTGAACCATTTATTTATTGGTTAACATGTCTCAGTTATATTGTTTGGTTTAATATTTATTTTGATCGCGTAATCTTTACCTCTCATTCTCTAATCTGAAGGACGCGACCTCCCTTTATAACCTAGACTCTTATTGTTTTCCTCTATATATTGAGCCAGCCAGCATGTAATCCACTCACGGGCGCTAACCCAGGATTATAAATGCAAAACCTTCGAAACTCAGATTTATGGGCGTGATACAAGTAATCATATTGTATTCGTATTAATGTATAAAAATAAAATGTTTATAAATCATATATTTCGGTATATCCTAACAAAGCCAATATGTGTGGGAGTATTAAATCTTCTCGGATTATATTAGGAAAAGCCCCAGTTGCTTTGAAATCCGGTCTACCTGCTGAATTATATCGGAAACTGTAAATCCGGATAAAGGGTTATTTTGATATTTTAGGAATACTTAATGAAGGCCTGACCGTCGTTAGTAGCCTGTAATCAAACGCTTAGAACCCGAGGCACTTTTCGTATGCATACGTATATAATTTTTTTATTTCTAAACATGTGTACGTGTCAAGAACAACAACAAGAGGAAAGTTCAACTTTTCCATCGGCTGGTGTTTACCAAAACATGCAAGAATATAAAATAAATGCAATGATAGACAGGTAGGTACACAAGGACAGACATATATTGTGGGGCACTTGTCTCATTATCTCACTTCTTCAACATCCAAACATCAATCCATGAATGGTTGTCACTTACTTTCATTTTTGTTTGTAGTAATTCCTGTTAATTATTGGCTTTCTTTTAATCGCGAATCATGAATTATCCGTCGCTCTAATCCGCATGCTAAACAAAAATGTTTAGGTCAAGTAATAAGAAAAAGTGGTTCATGGCAATTAATATACTACTTAATAAATTAATATAATAATTAATTATATTAGTTCTTAGTGGTCACTTTGCAATCTAGAAAAACACAGTACAACAGTAGAATAGCTATGTCGTCGGAGACGTTTGTTCCTATCATTATTCTGGTGCAGTGTAAATATAGTAGCTCCATTGCAGTTGCATCGACTTCGAATGGGATAACAAATAATCTGAATCTCATACGCGATAACATTGTATTAAACAAACTCCAAAAGATAAATTAAAATTAGCAACATCAATTTTCTTTGAGGTCTTTTCGAAACTTCAAATGGTTTCCCCGTGGAGTTGTCGCGCAACAATTTTCAATCTTCGTTTTTGTATTATTAAAGCAGTGCCCTTGTTTAGGACATGATCAGTTGTTAAGTCAAAGAATTTTGAAGTCTTACGGTGTTTAAAAAAATAAATAAATATGCGCTTACGCCCGCCTAGACATTTCCATTTGGCGCGATCCTGGCACACCTCTCTCGCTTCTTCTACATTCATACATCTATGCATACATGCTCGTCGGTTATGGGTGCTCCTTATATAGCCCTTTTTAGTAAACCACTAATCTGATCGATATAAGTTCTCCTAGGGCGTCCCCTACCAATACTACCACTCACTTTTGCAACATAAATTTGTTTTGTTATTCTCTCTTCATTTATACTTTCAACATGCCCGAACCACCGAAGCATACCTTTCTCAATTCTAGTTACAAGATCCACTTCTAAGCCATGTTCTTCTCTTATAACGCTATTTTTAATCCTATCATTCAATATCACGCCTAACATACTTCTTCACGGTGTTTAACTCACAAACTTAGGTAATTTAGGTAAGTTTTAATTATTCTTTAAGACTAAAGGTAGTCGAATTATGTGCTGGAATAACTCTGTGTTGCAAATACCTTGTAAAAATAATATCGTGGAGATTTGACAAACACGACTGAGGCTTCGTCCGTCATTATTTATCGTATGGAAACAAAAAAATATTGATAATTTTTTAAAACAACAAACAAAAATAAATATAATTACCAATCACATGTGAAATTAGCACTTCTTAGTTCTTACTATCCCTTCTAATATTATAAATGTGAATGTAAGTTTGTTTGCGAAAACTATTCAACCCATCATCATGAAACTATTAGAAGTAACATAGAAACGTTTTATGAAAAAAAAATATTTTTTACGACAAATAAAAAAAATGTTTGTCAAAAAATCTAAAAATCTAGCTACTTCATAGCCGTATACATAAAAGGCGACGTATAGACTCCGAAATGGCTGGACCGATTTCGACGAAATTTACAGGGATTATCCAGATTAGCACAGCGGGTGTTCCTGTGTTTGGTAGGGATCGGATCAACATAATTAGTAGTACCCGGGCGAAGACGGGGCGGGTCACTAGTATTTCATAATATAAATGCCAAAGTTTTTATGCATGGATGTTTGTTACTTCTTCACACAAAACTAGCTCAACGGATCTGGATGAAATTTTGCACATATAGTGATTATAGTCTGGAATAGCACGCAGGCTATTTTATATCCCGGAAAAATGTAGTTCCCTAAGGGATACATTTTGTACAGGTGCATATCTACGTATATAAAAGGCGATGTATGAATATGCTCCCTATACAAGTTATATGTAGGTTTCGAAACGATTACCCGAATCACTAGTAGGTAATGTTCGTATATGTTCATTCTTATAGAAAGTAAATGTTGAGTAACGTTTGTTTGCGCCATATACCTAATATATATGTACATATTTATTTGTTGCTGTTATTATCTGAAACGAACAATACTGTCTGTGTAACTCAAGTTGTTCACAAGTATTTCTTACATAATTTCACAGATAATTTTTCTTATTACGTGAGTAAGACTAAACATTTTATAACTAAGTCTCGTGTGTAACCTTTCTCTTATTTTGCATGTGTTTAGTTATTAAGTTCTTAGTCTGTAATGGTATTATATAACTCCTGAGGAGGGATGACGAGTTGCGGTCAGCCTTAAAAACTAGCCAAAACCTATGGAGTATGGACTACGTTCATACTGTGCCGATCCCACATAACGTGGGAACAGGGCACAGAGACGATGATGTTATTATAAAACAACTGTCAAACCCACCCGTAATAGCTTATGTTACATTAATTCGGCCAGAATTAATCGGCGCTTTATTTCATCATTTTTACAAAGTAATTTATTTATTTGATTAATAATGTTTACCTTCGGTTCGATATGTTTATGTGCGCAAGAGAGTGGCCGATTGCAAAAGTGTTGGTTTAACATAAACTCAAGTATATTTTGTTTCTGGTTGAGAAACTCTTAGCTATATGAAACTAATGTACCAATAGATACATTCCTAGATTATCAGGCAATATAAAGATTTACACATTTTAGATAGTTGGTATTTTAAAAGGGCCATTATGATTATTGGCATCGATCCATCCATCAATATTAGATTTAATGTAACAAGAATATGTTGTATTTGTTATATTGTCAGTATTCTAGTTGCTTTCACCAGCAAGAACGGTAGTTGGCTCCACCACCGTTCACTATAATATTATTACTGAGTTTTTTTTATTTGTTTACTTTTAGCCGCAGACTTTAGCAAGCATTATAACAGCAAAGCTAATAGAGATGGTTTATTATTATTATTACATTAAATTTAACAGTGGTAGAGTCCGCACGAACAACATCCGTTGCACAAATAGGCCGCCTCGACCGGTGGAATACCACGACCTCACAGAAGACAGGCGTGAAGTAGAAGTACTCTGCGTTTCGCCTGACGAGTGAGGTGCCGGAGGCCTAATTTCAGTCCTCTTCCCCTTCCCACCCTTTCCTCATACGGATAGGTTTGAAACGAGAAGAGGATTGGACGGGGAGGGGGTTAACGAAGAAAAGGAAATATTCTTTTTCCTGTCTATGCTCTCTTCTGTCCGTTAAGGTAGGCAACGCATTTGCAACACATTTGCTTGTTGTGGATGTCTAGATAGCGGTCACTTAAAATCAGGTGATCCGCTTGCTCGTTTGCCTCCTTCTTCCTTAAAAAAAATCTTATATTTTCACGTGGTCACGAGGAAATTTAAAATTCATAATAATTTTTAGTAAATATAACGTTATTGGTCGGATTTCGTTACCCTGGGGTTTGCAATAACTTATGTTATTTCATTAAATTAGAGACGAATTAATTGTAATAAGTTCTATTACACGGCGAAACGGGATATTTTACACTGACTACTCAAGAAGATAGGGTTGTTGCAAATGTAGTCGAGAGCATTTGTGAATGCTTCAGAATACTTAAAATTTGAATATTTAAAAAATGTAAAGAATAGAAGGTGGAATAGAAAAGCGGGGTAACAAGGAAGCTACAGAGCCCGCATCTTAAAAATGAGTAATCACAACGAGCTCGCGGGCGGATATTGATGGCATCTGCTCAAATATATGTATGTACATGAATTGTTGTAGGTGTGGATAAGAAAACTGTGTGTTAGAAAATATCGTGGCGTCGTTTGTTTAAAACAAAAAACAGGTTAGGCGACAACTACCCGGGCTTTTATCACGTGGTTGTTAGTGACGCGTGAAGACTTCTGTCTCAACGCGTCATGTGAGATATGTAATTTTTTTTTCATTGATATGTAATTAAATACTCGACCACGCGTTAACGTTATGGTCGGTCAAATAATATAGCGAGGTTGTTGGAGAGTCACGTAAATAATAATTTATTAATAAGTAAAATATGCTTCTATAATAAAGTAGCAGGAGCCCACTGGATGACGGCAGGGAACCGTCTTTTGTAGCGGTACCGCTCCTTGTATCATTGCAGGACACGATTTAACAGCGAAGTAATATAGTATCTTATTAATAATATTTTACAGTTGGCCTTTAATTACTTTCTCCGTTCGTTTCTTTTTTTTTTTATTTACAAATTTTTCCTAGCAACGACTGGTTCCAATGTCAGCTTAACACTCGATACTTCAGCAATACAAACCTCTAAAGTAACTAATTTATTACGTCATGTACTAGCTACCAAAAACCTAGCTTTGGTGGATTTGAGCAAATTACAATGGAATTAGTTATGTAATATTGAATTATTCTTGGCCGTGGACAATTGGTGGCCTTAATAGTGGTTTAATGTTATTTAAATGATACTTTTAATGATTTTTATTCTATTGTTTATTTTAAATGTGGCGCTGTTGTGCATTAACAGCAACAAAAACAACAAGCGGTTAGTCAAATACTTCGGCAAAAAGTGGACGTCGTCTCAACTGAATTATGTTTGCTAATGGCGTTTGTTACATAACAATGACGTTTGTAACAAGCTGTCGTTGCTTCTTTGTAAAATGAATTATTATCTGAGACTACCCTCGGGCGTAATAACCCATTTAGTATGATTTTTATATATTGATCACTAGTAAAATTTTAAATTGTATTTCCAGTAATTATTTCCTCATTACCCTCTTCTCACATCTATATGGGGTCGGAACGTTACGCACGTTACGTCCATACTGTTTTATGCGTTTTGGCTACAGTTTTATTACGGCCGGCCGCCTGCCTGACGCCAACACTCCTCGGACATAGACTAGTACCATAATATGTGTGTAACACTAATGGACAGAGCAAGCTCATTGTCGATCTTCGAGTGGAAAAGTCAAGGCTCTTGTGACGTACACCGAAGTACGCGAACGTGAGTTAATCCGTTAAATTAATTTATTATTTTACTTTCAAGGCTCATTACGGAATGGGCCTTCCAACGGTGAAAGACTAATATTTATGTTAATTTATATATTATATCTAGTGATTTGTTTGGAAGTGGGAAGCACTATCTGCCTAAAATCAAAATATACGAGTCTATATCTGTACACAATAATTCGGCAGAAGGTGAGAATCTTAACGTGTTTGCTGCAAACCCTTCACGGCGTTACATAAGCTGGCCATTGTTTTGCATCTGTTTTTATAATATCCTTGGTTTAATTCCTTTTGATTATGAAATGTTTTTTTATATAACGAGCTGTTTTTTTTTAATGTAGGTGAAAGGAAATACAGGTTTCAAAAGTGACGGTGGTGGTTCGGAAACGCAAAATGCCATGCGGGTCAAAAATCGTGATTAGGCAATTTTTTTCTCGCATATGTATTAAAGTTTAAAGTAAAGTTTTCGACAGAATGAACAGGGTGTTACGGTGCTCTAATATAATTGTGAAGGCGGGATAGTTCTTTACCAAAGCACATCCATTAATGGACAGACAAGCTACCTTCCAGCGGCAATGTTCGGTTGTGTTCTGGTTTGAGAACGCCATTGAATTTGCAGTGCAAACAGTAATCGAACTGTTTATTGTTCCCGGGGACAGTTTAAATGCAAATGTCGACTTTCGACGCTTATTACGTAGTATTTTATCATTCGTTATGTAGTTCGCGTAAATTTACAGACGGTTCAAAGTCCTTTCTAGACGGAAGACAATAAAGCGGTGCAATAATGGACAGCGGCGGAATACGTAATGCGAAACGCTCGAGTGCTGGTCGCGACCGACTAGCATTCAGGTTAAGTTGTTTACACACTATTTTAATTACAATTGTACATATTTTAACTTTTCAGTTTATTAATGCAGCTATTCCCTTAGCCGTAAGTTTACACTGCCAAATAAATTCACATTAAACTTATTGCCTGTCAGTTTTTTCAGAGAGATAACAATACTTTATGTGCATGTTTTCGGCAGTGTGAACACATACCTCACGTATGCAGATAGCTGCTGAAGGTTTATGAAATTATTTTTTCGAATGTAATTTAGTTCTTTTCAATAAAAAATTATGAAAACTTGAATTCATTGCATTAAGTTGACCAATTACCATGCATTTGTTTCGCAAATGACATCGTAGATTTCTTGCTAGAATTCTTAACTGTATGCCGTGGGTATTTATTTCAAGCAAGGAAAGACGTGTCAAGTGAAACCTTATTGTTAATTTTTAATCTTGAACATTAAAAACTTTGTAATGGTTTTCTAGTAAAATTCACATTTTACTTTTAGCCTATAGTTTAGTCGCTAATGTTACAAAAATCTTAATGATAATGAGAGATGGTTTTGATTTGAAAAATCGCAACAGTAGAGGCGATAGGTTGGCCACTCTCCGACAAGCGACCCGTCACAGACTGCGTGACTCCGTGACTGTTGCCCGAGTCGCCGTGACCTTTCCGCTAATACAACTTGCACAACCGATACAATATTTGAACATTTCATTCCAATTCAGTCATTTCTTCATATTATAAGGAACACCTTTAAGCATTACGATGTCAAAACATAAAATACTAGTGATCCGCCCCGGTTTTGCCCGAATAGTATCTCATTATGTTAATCCGATCGTTACCAAAATTGGCAACACCCTCTTGGCTAATCTGATCTTTTCCAGGAAATTTCATCGAAATCTGTCTAGCCGTTTGGTCTACAGGCAACATCATACATACACTCATCACTTTTTATATATAAACATAGATTAATATTTTGCGTTTTCCAAATAGTTTTAAGCTTATCGTAATATCGATATATCTAATTATATAACAACACTACAAAACTTTCTGTTTTACATACATATAAGAAAACATCTCGAGTATGGATGGTCCTCTTAGTCGAATTTCTTCTATTCCAGGTACCCGACACCTAGACTGCAATCATCCGAACAATAAAAAACGGTTATTTTTTATAAAACTCAATTCCATATAAAAACTTTCTATCGCTTCAATCGTGATACACACGGAGACATAAAAAATGATAATGCACGATAATAGCCTTAATTGCTTTCTGATGAGATCGAAAGTGGCGCGCGACCACTTTCGTCGGAACACGCACACACACTAATATTTATAGAGATACGCACACAGCCCCGTCGTCTGCTAATAATGACGATAAGCTATTATTATTACGGCCGTAATAAATTATAATGTTATATTAAACGCGATACGACAGATAATGAATATCACGACCTCACAGAAGACCGGCGCGAAATATTTCTACTTCGGCGGTCCTTTTGGAATTTGCTGCCGCAGCTTTATCCCCCTATCACATAAAAGTTAAGAGCCCTACTTTTGCAGTAGTGGTAGCGGTTTAAAAATAAACTGTATTTTTAAAGTACCTAAAATGCAAATGTTACTAGAAATAAAAACTCAGCTTGGAACTTTCCATATGGCTTTAAACTTGTTAGGTATTCACTTCGTTAAAATGTGTTTATTAAAATTTATTAAGGAAACACTAAAAATGTGGGCTTAATTAATAAAATTTGTTCACTAACATAGTTTTATACCGACAGAACATCAAACGCATTCCATTTCTCTAATTTACGGGTGCCCGAGTAAACCATCTATAAAACGCAGTCTCAAAGCCACAGATAGCTACACAAGTAGGCGCAGTGAAAGTGAACGCCATCTGTTGGATTGACGTAATGTAACAAATCGGCCATCGGCATTTCGCCCCAACACAGTTTCGACATCGACTAGTTAACGGGCCACGAAAGATTGACATCGCAATGTTTCCTACACGCAGTTATATGCTGCACATATTGGCACGAACAAGCATACAATGTTACCCTTGACTTGCGTTTGTTGATGTATGGATATTACGTATCGGGATGATAAATTGAAATCTGTTGTACGTTCTGCTTCCGCAGATACAGACTTGCCAAAGCTAAGAACAGGCATGTCATGGCGCACGCCTTACATCCTTCAAAATTAAATTGTCTCATTCAAAAAGCTTTTTAGATGTAGTGTCGAGGAATTTTTAAACGAAGAAAATAAGTTAATTAAGTGTTATATGTTATGTAGACATTAGATATTACTATAAACATATTAGTAAGTAACAATATTTGCACTATGCCAACGTGTAGATAAATAGACGATTTGAAACTCGGAATTTGTTTGTTTTTTATTTGTAATCGTTTAGTTGCCAATAAAATTCTATTTCTGTACTTCTCTGCCTACTCTAATCTAGTTTTATCTTAGTTTCCAGTTTTCAGACCAATTAACAATACTAATCAAGACAAATTAGTACAAATTATGTATGAGGCTTTGCAGTGAAATAGCAAAAGCAGAACAGTGCTAATAACAATTTGCTTCCAACAGTGTCGCCTCCTAACACACACTTCTCAGATTTAATTACCAACTTATGTTTTCGCATTATGTTCTAGTTGTAACACTTAGAAGATGCCTAAGCACTTAATTAACAAGAGCTTAAAATACGATCTCAGCCCTATTCCATTCATTGTTTTAAAAATTATGCGTGTTTCCTATATACAGGGTGTCCCAAAAGGTTACGTACATAGGAAGGGGGGTGATAGGGCTGGTCACAAGGGTCACCAGAAAAATAAAATAAAATTTCCCCTCTGGGTATTAAAAAAAATAAAGGGCATTTTTTAAAAACTTAAAAATTTTACACCTTCTGGGGCAATTTTGTAACCAATGACCTACAAATATTGCTACATTTAAAAAAAAAGCTATTATGTTATCGTCAATAACCCTTTATCAATATGAAATAAAAAAAACAATACAACTAACAAAGATTTCAAAGAAAATTAAGTTCTTGTCCAGTCAAGAACTAAGTAATTACGATATCAATCAACTTCCTCCAAGTGTACTGAAAAAAAAGTACTATGCAACTCCGGCGAGTAACTTAAAAAGATAGGTAATTTTATTACAATTCCAAAATGGTATAATACTTGCTTAAAAAAAATCATACTAGGACATTTAAAAATATTTTTTGCGAACAATACCCCTTCAAAACAAAACATACCAATAAAACAATAGTCTCAAATTCGTACGCAAATACATTTTTAAATGTCTATTCTCTTCCTTAAAACTTAAACTTTTTTTTAATACCCAGAGGGGAATTTTTATTTTATTTTTCTGGTGACCCTTGTGACCACCCCTATCATCCCCTTCCTATGTATGTAACCTTTTGGGACACCCTGTATAAGTGAGAAATGAATGATTCGATGGTTCTTGATAGGATGAACCCATACTGACCAGATGGCTGACATACTGTAGAAAGGCGGTATTATGAGTAGCCGTTACCGTAAGCAGGCGTACATATATGTATGAATGTAGAAGAAGGGAAAGAGGTGTGCAAGAATCGTGCCAAATGGAAATCCGTAATCTCTGCCTACACTTCTGGGTTAAGGACGTGAGTATTTATTTGTGTGACTTCTAATTGATCAGTAAATGGATTGCACTCAGACGAACATAAATTTTATTACTGTATAAGATGTGGCATCTGTTGGGGGCTGCTAGTTATGAATAATTTTCACTTTGTACACGATACAAACATTTTTTAGGCCAACCTTATCGATATACTTACCTCAAACATGTTTAAGCCCAACCTCCAAGTGCGAGGTCTCCGAATTTATTCCTGTTGAGGCGTGGGCGACCTGCGGAGGTCGTTGTCGTGACACCGCGCGCGACCTCCGCGACGATTTGAGCGAACCGGTTCCGCGATGTACTTACAGCTTCTATACCGGTCTTAGCATGATTGTTTGTATGTGCATCCCTGTTTTTGCTTTATTTTAAATATTGCTGTTGCTAACGCTTCTGTTTCTGGCGACTCTACTTATGTCAGTAGTTTAATATATTTTAAGTAATAAAAGATTTCTCAAATAATTTTGAAGTGAATACTTCAGCCGCGTTACCCGATGTTTGGTAGGAGAAAATGTTATAGGTTCGCGTGAACAACATGCAGAATGCAGTGAACAGATTCGACGAACTATTTTTCATTTATTTTTCTTGTATTCAGTTTTGAATTTTATTGTTAATATAGAAAGGTTTATTTTTGTTGATTATTATTATTTTTTAATAAAATTCCCTCTCCACTGTTTTGAGTTTTCACTTCTGTCGGCAGTCCTTATGTGTCTTTTATGCTTTGTTTTTCCTATTTATTTCTGTATGTATAAATGTATAAATTTCGCAATCCTTGCGCGGACCGGAATCGAATTACAAATCGGTAGTAATCGCAGTGGCATCGCAAAGACGAGTTCGCTGTACGTGTTCTGATATTAAAACGAGAATGTCCTTATTGGGCGCCATCCGCTGTCTCCATGCCTCGACGCTTTGCTGCCGGGTTGGATAACCGATCTTTATTTTTGTTTAGTAAGATTTCAGGTTGTATACTAGTAAGTTTGTGTATGTTTATGGCGATATTCGAATGTTTTGTGCCTTATCGACATCAATATGGAGAAAGTCGCAAAATTAATTCGACTTATTGGATTCATCTTGTGTAAATGCTAGTGGGCTATAAAGAAATGTTTTATTTTTTGGTATGAAAAATATAAGTCGATTGCTATCATTAGTAATAATTAATTAATATTTCTTTTAACTATTCCCACTGAACTTAATATAAGACGTGGTTTACGACAATAGACGAATCTTGCAAAATTTTTACAGATAAAAACGATAATGTCACT
Source organism: Papilio elwesi (assembly GCA_029849275.1). Classification (NCBI taxonomy): domain Eukaryota; kingdom Metazoa; phylum Arthropoda; class Insecta; order Lepidoptera; family Papilionidae; genus Papilio; species Papilio elwesi. Next base: position 4,165,155 of record CM056709.1, read on the forward strand.
GACGCAAGACGGTAAACGGAAAACAACTTAATTCTTTTTTCACATTCACGTCTTGCACATATATTCGCGTTCATTCAACACGGGTACTCTCTCCTTTCCATTATTTGACGTTATAACGTATAAATGAAGTTATATGTAAATGTAGCGTGTACTTTTTACAAGAGCGCTATGTTTACCACGTTGTGGTATACTACATACGGTTTTTTTTGTATGTGGAGAAAAACTTTTACGTGTTCAAGCAGATAATATAAATAAGAGGATAGAATTGAGTTCACCTTCCCTCCACTCGCGAGCAATATGTTCCCACGGAATCGTGTCAAACTGCGCTCCACTTCTGTCAAAAGGAACGCGCTCGTTTATATATGGTTGTAGTTAAGTAAATTGATTTATCGATCTTTATCTAGATACAAATTCGATCGACTTTATCGCCTCGATTCCGGCGTGAACGAGAGTTTTGGTTGCGTTCACTTTTGTCGCTGACATATTTAAAGAGATTGTTCCAGTTCAGTGTGTTATGTAAAATGTTTAACAATAATAAAAATTAAAAACTTTCCGGCCGACATTAAAACGGTTCAACGTTACTACAGTTTGCGCAACAAGCCGCTCGGTTGCCGGCGGTGTTTGTAATTTTCGTCCGCGTTTATGGTTTCGAGTTGTGAGTCAGTGAGGTAATTACACATTCAACTGCGAACCATCCTTTGTTCCAGCACCGGCTATACAATGGACGGTTGAAAGTTTAAAATGTCATAATATGTGATTACATTAGAATTGTCAAAACTAATTAAGTATTATCTATATAATTAGCATTCATCATCTGTTTTAAAAGCGTGCGCTTGAGTGCGTTGGTTTTATGAGTAAATAAAGAACGGAAGACTCTATTGCAGTGATGAACGAAGATAGCATCATATCAGAATTCACGATCTTCTACTATATGTGTCGTACCTGTCACACAATCTATCAATACTTACAATTCAATTATTGACTTTTGATTACCTTGAAAAATTAGACTCCTAACACATAGCAGTCGTGGTATTTGATTTTAAGATGCGGGTTTTGGATAAAATTACTAAAGACAATTTTTCACACGTTTTTGCTAACTTGTAAACGAAGATAAGCGCATCTCGATACAGCTTAAACGTGAGAATATGTCATGCGTGTGCATTACATTCTCACTTTCTTAACACACTGTAGCTACGGGCAATGTCGGCTTTTATTATGTTGTGATTCAATTGATACACTTGTGTTTATAACAATGGTGAAGGCATATTGCTTGTAAACGAAGTGTCCTTCTGAGCCAAAAGGTAAAATTGCTGCCATTATTAGGACGACGCTGCGTAGGGAGGGTCCTTGAAGATTTACCAAATATCTGCTCAAGGTTGCAAGGTCCATTGGTTGAAATTAGCAAGGGACCTATCTTAAGGCGATCCTTGAGGTTGGCCTATTTTTGGCACGAACCAGCTGTTATATACAGACCATCAAAAACATTTAATCTTCCTTCTTAAATGGCTCTGTAATATGACAGTGGCGTAATTATTTGGTGTATAACGTCGAGATTGTATTTTCCCAAACATAATAAAGCAATAAATTATTTTCAATTTACTGATTACTATAATGCAAGAAACCTATTTGTATAATTTCTTGATTTTGGTTCAATAGCGATTATCGAAACCTGTTCTCGATAAAAACAACAAAGTACTAGTTTGTTATTTATTTATAATTACTTCCAACTACACCGATAGCAACATAGGTCTTCCATCATCGGTGACTGCGAGTCAAACAACGCACGTGACTTGTCAGCATCACCTAATGCAAAGCGAGCAGGTGCGAACGTGGCACAATATGGCTGCTGTCTGATATGGGTTAATAGGCGACTATTTTTGTTCCAGCGTCCGACGAGAGCGGACGCGCTGGAGAAAGTGCTCCGTCGGTCCGCTTTGCTTATTGAATTAGTATTCTTGAATATTAAATCGGTATTTATCGACGTATCGCTTTCAGGTCCATTTCTCTTAAATATGTTTAACGGGTCTTGAAAATCGATTAATTTGTTTCATGATGTCGTTTCGTTCGACCGTTACGTTTATTCCACAAAATTTCGTGTAATAAAATTTTATCACTGTTGTACTCGTTTTGTGGTTATGGAAATCACCGGTAAATTACTGTTAGGAATTTATTAGGTATTTAAATATGTTTTGCTCGCTTTGTTTAACACTCCCTTTGTTAACACTAACAAATTTTGTAATTTCCAGTTTAGGTTGGTAAGAGTTAGAGGTATGTGTAGGTTAAATAATGTACATTTTATTCGCAAAAGCGGTTATCCGTATGTGGCTAAGGTACTCATATAACCTAGCGCTTGGATTTGAGTCTCGGTGAGTTTTTAATATCAACCTTTCCGTTATGTCTATTTCGTATATGGAAGCCTATTAATTTTATTCGCTGACTATACGCTTGTCGTAATATTATTGTTATAAGTATCTATATATTTGATTCAAATTAAAAAGATAAATAAATTATCATCTGTGGAAGTTATTAGAACTATTATTAAAATCTCTTAGGTAATATCGTTGTGCGTGTTATACTAACGTTATGTTTCTCATGAACGAGTTCATGTTTTATATCTTATACGATAAAAATAATCAAAAGGCATTGATTTCAATAACTCGCTCGATCTACATCCGACACACTTCCTGTCGCCTCGATTGCTTTACTGTTGACACGAATTAGACCGTCTCGCACTTCCCTCTTTGCTGTTATGTATTGACCCAAACATTCTTATGTCATACAACAACTATGAAGGCCCTTACGCTGTAATATGAGGGATAGTTGCGTACGTATGCATGTATCGATAAGGTATGTATAACAACTTTCTAACACACTATTTAAAGTATGTTTTCACTATAATCAAAATGATAGATGCGGTGTAATCCATGTTATGAGTAATTATTTATTTATTTACAACAATACATCATGATACAGAAATGATGACACTATGAAGAGTACAAGTTCATTGTAAACAGTTTTTTTCTAAAGAATAAAAGAAACTTATATTTACTTTTCATTTTTCTATCATTAAACCTCTTAGTTGCTCTGACCTTCCTTGACTTTAGCAAGTATGCCATCGTCATCCTGAAATTATACGTATAGCCAAGTACCCATCGTTTAAAATACAACATAATGAAGCATTAAAAAGCAAGCAAGCATAAGCATTAAAAAAGATTGTCGTACTGACTACCAGCCACTATTTTTGAACCTTTTCGCCGTATCGGCCATCAGTTCTACCAGATAGAAATAAGTAAAACTACATCATTCAACGATAGTTAGGATAAGAGCAGGGATTTGTTTATCGACAGATATTCTTTTGGAGATATCGATAACAAAGGGTTCACAGCAATCCGCTAGCCCTTTGCGGTTTTATTACATAATATCGATAACAGCAGCTTCACACGCAGCGGTTACGTGATCACTGGTGTGCTAAGGTAGCTGTGGTAAGTTCGAATCAAGTCTATGTCAAGTGTGATAAACAATAGCAGGGTGCTGCGTGTGAAAATGTCGTTCAGCATAAATGATTTCCAAATCCGCAATTAGTATTAGGTGCAGAGGACCAATTAAAAGTAAGAAGAAAGTTTAAGTAATTTGTGTAATTGTTTTAACCATACCAGCAGACGGCAGGTGGGCGACATTACTACCCTTTATACCTGTTATTCTATACTGTTATTTGATAAGTGGGTTGCCGAGCTGCATCTTGGGCCAACACTGGTAAATCGTAAAAACGAAAATAGGTTGAACCCTGGCGTAACTCGCCTTTACCAATTCTAGGGGTCAAGTTTACGTGGACTATGAGATGTGAGACTCGAACTGGATTTTACGTCCAATTAAAGGATCCTAGAACGGTACTTGTAGTATATCAATGTACATGTTATCGGACATATAATTTAGGTTCTAATCCAATAACAGAGGCTATAAATTCCTTATGGCGGATCATACACTACAACTATTGTCGATTCACCTCTTGTGAACATATATAAGTCATTCGCATCGATAAATGTTAATCGTTTTATTGTCTCATAACAATTGATATGCGCGTTGCTAAATCGAGATACAAAGATTTCCTAGTGCGGTTTGATGACTGTAATGTTTGTGCGATAGTTTATCTTTTTATTATACTGTGTACTTAGTATGGAGTGTGCTTAGTATGGAGAAGAAGCAAATATACGTTGCCAGTTTTAAGACGGGCAAAGAACGTTTCTAGTATACTCAAGGCAGATTGGTGTAATCAATTCGTTTTAATTAAAATTAGTTATTGTGATTTAATATTCACCGCACAAAACTAAAACGCTATGAAATTCTTACTTTTCCTTTATCTGATTTGATTTTCTTATGTTTTTGTGGAAATTTGTAATGGTTCCAACTTAACAACTACTGAACTCTTTGTTTTTTACCTCCTTTCTCCATAAAAAAAATTATAACAAGATTTATATTAGACGTAATGCCCGACTCCCTAATAAACACTAATATATATTTTAGCTTTGTACAAATAAAGAACAATAGTTCTATATCATTAACTGTAAGGCTCATCATATCATTACCGCGATACCAATGTGCATTTATTAATTATCAAGATATGCGAAATAAACATGTTATACAACCAAAAAGCTTTGTTGCGTTTAGATTTTTAGCTGTGTATTATTTTACGGCCGCACATATTGACACTTGGCTTAGAACAAATGAACTACTTCAAAGAGCGAGATATAATTAACCGTTTGCTCGGCGTTAGTATTTCTGGGTTACGAATACACAACACGGCGTTAAGAAATATAATGCAGCGCTACATTATACATCGGCCAGATTACTTTCACAGTGGCACAGGGAATATTAAATCCGGGCTCATTGTCTTACGTCAAAAGAACTTCCAGCCGCACGCCGTTTCTGGGTCAGCGGGATGCGCATTGAACATTTCTTGAGGTTTAAATGAACTGCATAAAATAATTATTGTTTAGTACCGAGGACAAGGATAATAATATAAATAACCTAATATTATAAATTCGAATGTAAATTTTACTTGATTCTTAGGCTTTTACGCGTAGACTACTCAACAGATCATCGTGAAATTTTTACACACGTTTTCAAGAGTATGAAAAATGACATAGAGTACCTTTTATCCCAAGAAAAACCTTCCCTTTTGTTTAGAAAAATATAACCTACTATCGCTTTCCAGTCAGTCGGTATGACAAGACAATCACCACCATTACCATGGCGACTGTTAACAATTTTTTGACATTTACCTATTATATACAAGCAGCAAGTTATAATACGCGAAATTAAGTAACACAATATTTCCGAGGAGGAAATTGAGAAACGAAATAATATTTAATAAATTAAAATGTAGTTCAGATCATTATTCGCATAATTTAACAAACAAATAATAAATAGTCTAAGAGACTACTATTTTTGAGGTTCTGCCGTCTGGTAAAGCACTACATCTTTAAAGAAGAACTTTAGGAATTTTGCGATTTTAAACAAACATACATAATTTTTTATATACATAGGTAGATTGTATAATATATGCATGATTACGTGTTATTTAATTGACAAGCTAAACGACCTTTCAAATCTGATATTCGATTCATATTAAGACTCATCACACAAAAAAATTACTGTTTACGCGCGTTTTCAGCACACGTGTGTATCGATACGGTAGAGTCGCGTGCACGGCCTGCATGACGATCCGCTCCAGTTGCGACTTTCTTGCGAGTCTGTCTACTCCCTTAGGTTATACTTTGAATGTCACGAATGAACGGACAACCGGCATCAGTGTACAGTTACCTTCAGCTATACGATTGCCGACTTTGAAGTATCGTCCACGAACATGCAAATAATGTTTAATATAACTCATCGTTCACTAAAATTATGAAACTCTACTACTCCACTGTTTACCTACTTCAGTGGATGACAAATTTGACAATTTACCTCAGTGTAAATTGTTTTACCCTGTATAGTTTTAGTAAACTTTTTTTTAAAATACCTGTATTACTGCTGTAACGCAAAATGTGATTCAGGGGATAGGCAAATAGCACTTTATTTAACACACAATACACAGCTAATTTTTACGCTGGACGTATATTCATTTACACACCTATAGTTCATAGTATTTCAAGTATATAGACTACTTATCGAACTAAGGACCCTCTAGTTATACTTTAGTTTTCTAATAACGTAGTCAAATAATACGTGTTAATTTGCAACCACTTATGGATGCAATACTTTGAAGCATACAATGTCGTTTCCCAAACTAATTTCCCAAAGGATCTCGGCTTATCTCAGCTGAGAATCTTCATTCATTTGTCCACGCCGCTCGTGGAAACAGAGCGGTTGATCAATCCACAAGCTGCACGCTAGCTGGGATCTACGCCTAGATGTTAAATTATAAACGTTTTGTCAAAAAAGCGTGTAACAACAAAGTTACCAAGGTCTAATAGAATATCTGTGCGAAATATTTTTATTACCTACGTATTTAAGTAGTCTATGTTTGTAAAACATAACTAAGGAAAGAGAACTCAATTAAACTCTTAACAAATATGTACAAATAATGTTCTTGATTTTATTAACGCGCTGCGGTTGTCGCGATCACTTCTGGCCAGTCTTTAATTAATTCCAGCTCGCGCGTCGGCGTCAGAATAAAAGTGGCAGAACGCCATAAGCCATGTCCCTATTTTTGTGTATTATTATAAAACACTTACTGTTTAATTTAATTTAATAACGGATTGAATAGATCCACTTGTGTTTATAATTTTTCCGTCTATTTTGTGTATAATTTCTTTGTTATTAATTTATAATTTATTATTCTATGTTGTCACTAATATTGAAATTTAATCATTAGAGATAATTTTGTCATACAATTCAATTAAAAAGGCTATGTCGTTTTAGTGATTGTTTGTGTCAACACTAGTTTAATTCATTCATTAAGTATTATATCATGTATTAACAAAGTGGTTGTAATTATATTGTCGTTGTTAAGGGGTAAGGAATGGAAATATTTATTGGAAACATAATACATTTCATGTTTACCTTAACTTGACAAACGTGTGACGACAAGTTCGAAATAATGGTTGTATTTTTATACATGCATGAGTTCCAACATATGGCAGGCCTATTCTGAAAGCAGCTGTTATGAACACGTTTTGATAATACAAAATATGCACACCCATAGTAAAAATCAAAACAAGGAGGATAGACTATGGTTTGAACTGTATTTGAATTTACTAATTAATTTAAAAGCATGATTATTTTATGGTATTAGCACACATCTATAATGAAACCCAAACAGGTAACGTATGCGAGTCGATTCACGTGTAGTTGTAATGTGATTAAATTGTATTCTATTTTTATTATTGTATGAAAATAGAATACAATTTATTTTATGTTTGTTTCGAGAGCATATTTCAAATGTTGCCTCAAGATATATCTCTTAGGTGTCATCAATCAAATAGATAGTTGTGTTCCACCTCCCGACTAATATATTCTGTTTGTGACCCATTTCGATAGTCGGCGAGATGGAGCGGCGCCTTGGAAATAGTCACACACTGCGCTGCATAAAATATCATGTCCAATGCAATTCTATGTCCAATTTCCAAGAATATGCAGTAAATTTATAACTTGAATATTGATAGCATAAATCCAATTAATTTGGAAAATAAATATATGAAGTAGTAAATGTTACCAATGGTTTAGCCATGAACGTAAAGCCTTTTTTAACTTTTAGGTGACTTTTTACCAAATCTATTTAATATGATATTAAATCTAACTGCCTTTACATTGCTTCAAAACAAATATAATTTATTTTTTTACGTTATTATTCATTATTATTATGTATATATTATTAAGCTTCATATCTACACATTTAGTGTACATTAATAAATATTACATAGGTATTTGTGCACAACGTCATTCGGTGCTCGTTTTACCAGCGTGCAGTATTTGCTTCTCCACTATTTGCATATATCTGTTTCCGTGTGTCTCGGGCACGTTCGTCGGTCCGTTTCGTGCTTTTTGCGCACATCACCCGCCTTCTGTGTGCCGTAACGTGATGCAACTCGGTAATGTATGCCCCCGTTCAATGCTAATTATCCGTGTTTCTTGTACCTTCAATACGGTCTGCCTTAATCGGTTCTGATATACAGTAAACTCTGACACATTTTGTATGATAAGGCAGTACAAACATAGTCAAGCGACATGCTTGACCATTTTATTAAGTCGCATGCTGCAATTAGGATGAAAATAATTGATTTTAACAAAACTAAAAAATTGACACTTTTTAGACACACTTTTTAGTATATTTTTGATTGGATCGATGAGTATTCACTCAAAGTATATCAATCACTATAAATTCAGTTAATTGTTTTATTAAAAAATGAAATAATAATGTACATCACGATATCTACCTGACCGCGTACATTTCAATCACTTTTGATTTAAATGATATAATTTTTAATCGCCATTAATGTATTCACAATTGGAAAATAATTTGTCTATCTCGTGTCTATAGATAAGGTAATCGCCGCATTGGATTTTAATGTTGTGTCTGTGTGTATGTGATATTTTATCGCATAAATGTTGAAAATAAATGTCTAAATAACCATTTCGTTTAAGGCGTGACGAAAATATCAAGTCGTTCGGTGGTTAAATCATTTTAATGTGCTGAATGTCTAAACAACTGCAATGTATCTCCTATGAAGAGGCAAGCTCATAAGACCTCTGCTACTAGCCTAACGAGGTAAACATTGTCTGGGCATCCGTTTCTAAAAGCCTGAATTCAATAGTAGACTTTCAAAGGTTAATTTATGTGCAGATTTGCTTGAACACGGAAACTGAAGTGGAGTCACCTGAGTATGTTGGTCTACAATACTGATTTGCTGCGGTTTTTTTTTATCTTTTGAAAAAATACCAATCCTACTAATATTATAAATGCAAGAGTTTGTAAGAATGGATACATCCATTCTTGGATGTTTGTTACTCTTTCACGCAAAAACCGCTGAATTAATGTTGATGAAATTTGGCACAGAGATAGATAAAATATCTGGAATAGCAATTTTTGTCCCGGAAAAATTTACGGTTCCCGTGGGATAATTTTTTTGGTTTTTTGTCTACGTATATAAAAGGCGATGTTTCCTATGGATTCCGAAAGGGCTACCCGTGCGGATCACTAGTATCCAGATCGTATCCCGTGGTAATAAATTATTAATTAAATACTTTAGTTCAGACTACCTGGATTTTGTTTCTCTGTTCATTTATGCTTAATTCCTTTCGAAACATAAAACTTTGAATTATTTCAATTTTAAGTTTTACTGCCTAATGAATTAAGTTGTTATTGGATCGTAAATTAACTGTGTAAGGCGGCGACATTTGTGGCTGGTCCGCCTGATTACATTGCGCCATGACACAAGGTACAGTAATATGCGATTAAGGAAAATTAATATTTAAAAGGTGAACCATGTTATACGATAAATATGTCAATAATAACTTTTCGATCATTTAAAGTATAAAGCTTGTACTTGTAAATGTACCTCTAAGTCTGTCCCCCGATAGGAATGGTTGACCCAATAGGTTTTAAATTACTTTTAAGCGTTGCCTTTTTCCAATTATCATTTATTTAATAAAGTAATTTCGAAACACAAGTATATATGTCACAACTAGCATTGGACTTGACTTCCATAGTTGAATTCTCCGGGTCAATGGCATGTGTTTTTTTTTTAATCAATAATGAGCCTATGATAAAGCCTCGATTTACATAACGAGCATCACTATAGAAGCCCCAATCATATTGAGTCTGCGTTGAGCACAGCTAATGCAATTTGCGTGGCTCCGTAATGTAGCTGTTCGCCCCCGGCTATTGTACAGTCGCTGCCCGTCGATAACTTACGCACGCGACTACGGCCGTGATTAGTCGCCAAGGTCGTCCGCAGACCTTTAGTATTACATTACCTTTCGTTTGTTTTAATACTCGGTGAAAACTCTAGTGAATCTATTCATTTGTGATCGTGTGTTTTATTGCATAAATGGAATTTTACAATTAACATTGACGTTGAATTACATCGTAGTCTCTAGAATATTATAAAGAGAAAAAAATGATTGTTGGTTTTTTATCGGCAAGTAACCTATGCAGAATTTTATTTATCGATCACAAGCGAAATTGGGGCGGGTGCTAATATCTATTATGTTCAAACTATATATCTCAGATATATATCTACCTCGTAAATCAGATTAACCGCGTAAGTTTTACAATATACATGTTGACGTAAAACCTGGTACAATCTTTAGTCCCATGTCATTGAATACTACCAATGGTAAGGATGAAAGTAAATAGTTATTAGGTAAGCTAGTATTAAGATATACTTTATCACATACAAGCTCTACGCTGCCCTGCTGACCAGAGATGTGCGTATGAGGGTTAAGGACTCTACTAGCCTATGGCGTCCATTGTGCGTCTCGAACGATTCTTAGGATAATCAACATCTTAGACAGCACAGTATTACCTGAATAAGAGAATGTCCTCATCGATATCAGTGAGTAGTAAACTGTAGACACACGTTAGTTGGGCAAATATTACTATTTACACCTAATTTATAGGTTCGTTAACTCTTACAAATACTTTCTTATAGGGGTCGGGTTTTCACAACAGGCACGCTTAAAGTGCAGCTCATTGCATTTCCCAGCTGCGGGCTTATGAAGATAACGCATGCTTCTGCACTTAAGCTGAAACGCCTTTTGAAAAGCTCCTTTGTGTTCCACGAGTCTCGAGTAAGTTTTCGAGACTTGCAAAATACTTACGTTTTGTGTACGGTGTGTACGGTGTACAGCGCAATAAGTGGAAATACAATCCTTTTTCCATCTCCTGTTTCATTGCTCACCTACCCATACTGTACACAAAAACCAGTGAACCTATCTGCAACTATGTCGATTGTTGGAGATAGGAGACATTTGATGTTAGTGCCCGCTCCCCATAAGCATCCGCAATAATCAAATGAGTTGCAGATGCGTTACGCACCCTTAATAGACAGAGGAGGGAGGGAGGAGGGATACACAGGAAAAATAATATTTACTTTTTTCTATCGGCTCCCCGTCTTATCCTCTTCACCTCACATCCTATCCTTATTAGGAATGGATAGAAATAGAAAATTGGGCTTATCTACTAACATGCTTCTTTTCATAAAACTGAATAATAATCTTGACACATAGACACGTTTTACAATTCAGCAAAGAGTACAAAATAACCTTATTTGCTGTAGTTAGATTGGCTGTGAAATTTTTACGATGTTTTGTTTGGGAGCTGTGCTTAAATATCTCAATAACGCTGATGGTATACTATACCGGATACGGGTTTGTCATATCAGCTATTTATTAAAAACGTTTTACGACCGTCATTGCTCTGTGACGGTTCTTTAACTTCTTTTGGATATGTGACCGTCAGTAAATGTGACTCACTTGGCACTGACAACATATAAAAACAGATCCAATTATTAGTAATATATGTGATCTCCAAAGATTCACTTCAATAGGGAGGCAATTATCGATACGTTATGAATGCATCGATAAATTAAAGAACGCGCCAGCTGCACTAATAAAGATAGGCACATATAATTAGTGCGGCGGTAAACAGAATTTAAATAGAGTGAGCTAAGCGAGACACGCCAACGTTACGTCTCTGAAATGCAATTTTCAAAATGTTTACTTTAGCAATCAATAGGGTTGACACTTCGGTTTTTGATATATTTCTCGTACCGTGTTCTGATCTGATTGAAGTTGATTAGATTCTTATTTTCGTTGATTAGATTCTTAGTTAGATTTTGAGTATAGTAGTTTCGTGAACCAGTGAGCCAAGGCAGATCGTAAAATAGTATAAGTAACCGAAGATTATGTACGCCTGCCTGAGGTTTTATGGAAGAAAAACCCGGTAGATACTTTTTACTACCAAATGTGTGATCTGTTACATGGATAATTTCGCCAGTGTATCGTTATTGTATACCGATAATTGCCAAACTCTTAAGATTCCGGATGCCTATCACAAACAGTACACAAATAATGTATATTATTTATATTACATCGATCGACAAAACATAACAGGCAGAGGTCACGACAAATCGGTTTACAGATATCGTCGTCATTGGCCTGAATGTTTCATCTCGATAATATCTGTCCGATAGGCTTCAAACTTTTATGCAAGGTTATTTGGCAGCCCTACCAACTTAGCTTAATTGGCGCTGGCTCAGCTTTGGCCGGTAGCAATTACAAGTTCTGCTTTTCATCGCATTTGGCGTGAATTTATATATTTCCTGCAGTACAAACTTAACGCTGGTGTATTAAACTGACTTAAAAGTTTTCTGTGGAATATTAACTAGAAAAATATTTATCAATTTTAAGTAAGACAAGTGTACATATATTTTTACTAGCTGTGCCCGCAACTTCGCACGCATTCGTTTCTCACTGTCCACGCTGGATTTTTTTGTAAGTCGATTCCGCGTATAATAACTTCGAGTATAGGTAACATGTGCCAAAAAGTTTTTATTATCAAGACATGAATAATCATGGCAACCGATATTATTAATGAAGGTATTATGTACCTCGGGGACAGTTTTAATTTCGGGATCGGCTATGTCATTTACTATACTTCAGTTAATACAAACATGTATGAAATAATACTAATTAAGTGCAAGTAATTAACCTTGATGCAAAATTCCATATCAAATTTACCGAATTTGGTGTGAATTACAATGTGAAGTTGTCTAAACAGTCAGAGATTACGGATTTTCATTTTGATTTCCTAGCACATCGCCCATACTACTTCTACATCCATACCATTAACTTGCAGCCTTAAATCGAAGTAATTGACTTCAATTTCGATATCCCGTCTAGACAGCAATAAAACAAACCGCGAACGACTGTTTTATTGGATGTTCCAATGGATTCGCTTGGCTTTTATGATAGATTAATGTATAAACGTTCAATTTACGTTCTGACGATCGTCGGTACGATTTTTAGCGCTATATGGATGTGAACGATAGATATATTACGTAGTCTTAGTCCTTCTACCTTCATGGTGTCGTATTGTTTTCACGTGGCAAATAATAAATCGTGAATAACTTATTTACATATATTCCTACACATCGCACTTTTCCTTTCACACTAGATACGCTTTTCTACACAGTTAGATATGTCAAGATGTACCCACTTGGTTACAAGTATGCATTACCAAACAAACGTAGAGCAACTTTCTATCACATTCAAAATCAAACAGTGGTTAGTTTCCTGTTTCCAATTGGATTAAAATAATGTTGGCCTTTTATTACTTATTGTATATATTCCAATCTATAAACATTACATTGTCAGATTTCACGAGGACCTTAATAGCGACCGGGCTTACTTAATCAGATTTAAGCTCGACGTAATCAGCTGACCGACCTTGCGGAAGTTTCCCGTCACGGTTTGTCGCGTCGCCGACAATTTATCGACCTTATTGTTGTACATTAATATTGTTTCTACAATCGAAATAATTGCCATATTACGTAATACATTGTGCACTTTGATTAAACGCAAGTGAATTGTGTACATACGCATTATGCAATGCATGCATACAACACATTATGCAAATTCAATTATTATTTAATGGGTTTGCAGAGTTCGTAGGACATGCGACCTAGTTCTTTTGAGTTACGCGGCCTAAAAGACATAACCGGATCATAATTACGTATAACATAGCGTTGTATTTTTTTTTGTTTAATGTAAACGAGATAAGATAGGTGTCTTAGACCAGAAAGTCGAATTTGGTTTATAATATACGAGGATATTATGACGTGTAATTAAAAAGTTTAATTTTTTTAATTAAAAAGAAAGTAATGGAAACTTTATTTTTTAATGTCTTTCTTAATTATATCATTCATTAGTGAATACAATACACTATTAACAAAATTTTGTCTACATTCTGAAGAAAACGTAATGTCTCACTTTTCTCTCGTCTGCGCAAAAATCGCATAGTTGAATTTGTAACGTGTCAGTGTTTGTAGGTTTTCTTCCGGTTTGATTTTTATCTCATTGTAGTGCTTATTGTTCTTGTAAAACCAACTTTTAGTGCTCATCCCCTATTATAGCTTGGTTAAATAAAAGTTCACTAGAAATGTACAATACCATTATTATCTCTTTTTTATTTCCATTGCTAAGCATTCAGACGACCTAAACATTAATTTAGAATTCAATTTCTCGCCGCTGTATGTATATACTTACACCTTAAATGTTTTGCTTATTCTTCATGATTCCTATGAATAACTACATATTACATATTATCTATACCAATAGTAAGGTCTATCTTATAAACTTCAACATCACTTCCAACTTTCTCTTGCGAATTTAAGACTCGATAACAACGGTTCAGCGAATCGTTTATTGGACGCGGCTAACTCTGTGCCAATATACCAAAGTAGGCTTCGATGTACGGTCGCAAAGCAAATCGTTCGGAGACAATTGAATTCCGTCCCTATCGTCGTGGGGTTAGGTGCGTCGATATCGATATTCGAGGTCAATTGACCCCGTATCTAGCGTTTGAGTGATTTATCGATAGTTTGGTATCTTTTAGTAAAATTGGTACATTAGTTTTTGTGTTGTTTTTTTTTGCAATTGATGCAATGGCCTCGTAGTTACTTTCTACAGTCTTCAGGTTTATTTGCAAATCTCTCGGGCTTTTAAGATGTTTTTACTATAGCACTACTTTCTATACGCCCATTATCTCTCACCTTTCACAGAATCAAAAAAGAGAATCGACACATGACAATTTAGGATAATTGAGAATTCTGTGTCATCTAAACAAATATAACTAATATCAATTCTGTTACAAACGGATATACAGAACTATGCAGAGTAAATGTAAACGGCCTTTGGAATTCTATTCGAATGTAGGACTCGCACGGCATTTGCTTCATCAAGATAATGGTTTCGTTCGGAATATTAGCCTCGACACACGGATAGAGGGGATATAGAACGGACTTAACACAACTTTTAAAGTCTACTAACTAAAATGCATTTTTATATACTGTGTTATGGCTTATACGGAACTCGTTTATTATTCTAGAGGTCTCTACTTTTTTAGTTGTGTGTCGCATGTCTCATAAGGTGTAAAACTATTTTCGTGTCTCTTTGCTACCGTCAACTTCGCTGAATAATATTATACATAATTAAAATAGCGAAGTCTTCGGAACTCCATTCACTTTATAACAATAAACGTCATTAGCGGCCGTCAGCCACACAGCCCACTTGCAGTGAAATCGTATCCCAGATCGTAAAGACGTCGACGCGCGTGAGTTTGTGATAGAGTTGCCACCGGTACCGTGCCAGTCATCACGATACGACCGCCGTTTTGATTTATTATCACAGTTTTCCCTCTATGTTTGCATTACTTCGGTAATGCATTATTAATGCTGATTGCTTTGTTATTGTGTCCTGAATTGTTTCCTTTTCTTTTACAATGACTGATCAGTTTGAAAGTCGTCAGATATCTAAAGAACTTTATACACTCACATCCCTAAACCAACAGAGAGCAGGCAGAGATTACAGATTTCCATTTATCACGGTACTGACTCACCACTTTTGATTCCTCTACGCATATGTATGCTCGGCGGTTACTCACACACGCTTCTAAAGTTTAGTAGAGGATTTGATTAACGTATCCAAACAAAATAAAGAATTTGAAAAATTTATATGATTTAAGATTATTTTTCTTTTAGTAGGTAGGAGTAGGGTATAGAAGAATGAACCAATCTTTTATCTCACTTCATAAATGGTGGGTTATATCGGCACAGAAGTACTGCATACTGTATAGGTTTTGCCTATATATAATTTACTACGTTCATGCTATATCGCTGCCGCTGACGTATTGAAATTAGATAAATAGGTTTGCGATATCAAATTCTTTCACCAACTTTCAAATATTTCTCTGTAGTCAAGAATATTTTTCGGTTGTGGTAAGAACTACGCAAATTGTTATCAGTTATCTTCTCCCTCTACTTTCGCGTGTGCCGCCGCGTTGCCATCTTATCTTATCTGTGTTAATCTATTCATTTTAATAATAGACCGTTGCTAAGCAACTGTATAAAGTTATGACAACAATGTTATCGTTCAAGCGTGCGATTTAATTTATTATTTACCACGACACTTTTTATCGGCGTTAAGACTTTCAAATAACATATAGTTTATTAGGCAAAGTGGAATAGTAAAGTAACTTATTAAATTATGATCAATTTTCTGTTATAATTTGAATTTTTTCTGTGCAGTAACATATTACATACATTATGATATTCTTTTCTTAAGACTTTTTTTGAAATAAAGTCTTAAAAGAAAAAAAAATTAACAAATTATAAAGATATTCGCAATGAACAGTTAAAGTATTGAGTGCAATAAAGTAGACTTGTGCGTTTGTGTAACTTGGTGACTATATTTCAATATAATAGTGTACAAACTAGTGTCGAAAGTTATTTGGGATAAGACATTTCGTCAAAGTGGCGAAGTCTGAGTCGCGGGTGGTGCTAGTGGGCGAAGGGGAGGGAGAAGGCGATGGGTGCTGCTGTACTGGCATGAGGATCGGAGACCTGGGCGGTGCGCTACTAGAAGCTG
Source organism: Papilio elwesi (assembly GCA_029849275.1). NCBI lineage: Eukaryota > Metazoa > Arthropoda > Insecta > Lepidoptera > Papilionidae > Papilio > Papilio elwesi. The sequence goes on from CM056709.1 coordinate 4,181,802, forward strand.
CCAAACTGACCAAGTTCTGGTTCTGCCAGAAGCCTGGATACGGGTAAGTTTTATATTGACAACTGTTACCGGTTGCAAGGGACTACAGTAACAGTATGGAAACGCATAAAAAATACATAAATAATACCTGGACCTCGCAGAATAAAGGCGGGAAGGCGAGGTATTTATACTTATACAACTTATTTTACATTTTGTCTGATTAGTACCTTGCTTCTTTCTTGTTCCTTAGTCACTAGCAATCTTAGTATCATCTTAGTACTTCCAGTACCTCAACTAAGATCGACTTACTCTTGTCTTATTAAGCCGCCAATTCTTCGTTGATAGTTTTGCCTTAAATACCTTGGGAATAATTACTGTGACAGAAAAATTATAATTTGCCATTACTTTAATTACCAGCAGATGTAGTTCAATCTCAGAGCAGGCTAAAAGCGATATATCTTATAACGCTTTAGTTTTCTTTGAGATGAGACTGGATGAGGGCGTGTGTGAAGCACTCACATATTTACGCACTACTTCAGGTTAATTGTCTTGTAAGCATTATTAAGAAAAATATTACATATTTTATGTAAAAAAAAACTTACAAGACTTTGTTAATTATATTATAGGTAATTAAAAATATCTATTAACTATCTGTGAGATCTCATTCTAATAAATAATTTATGTGATACCTATACGTTTGCATACTATATTTATTATATACGAGCAAGCGTTACACCTGATATTAAGTGACCGCTACCATCTGCAACAATCTAATGAGTTGAAGATGCGTTGCTTACCGTCAATGGACATAGGAGAGGATAAAAGGAAAAAGGATATTTGCTCTTCCTCTCCATCTCCTACCCCGTCAAATCCTCTTCTCCTTTTCATCCATTTTTTATCAGAAAGGCCTCCGACACCTCACTCATCAGACGAAACGCAGAAAACTTCCACATCACGCCCTACTTCGGTGATGTCATGATATTTCACCGGTCGAGCCGGCCCATTCATGCTACAGATGTTGTTACTATTATGTGCCTTGGCACCATTCCGTTCTCTATCCCTTCGCCTTCCCATCCCTTGCCTCTCGTCTCCATTTTCTTATCAGTTGTTTTTTTTTCTCAATGGCTGACGCGCCCTTGGCTCTTATGGTGATGCAAATGTCGGGGAGCAGTCACATAACACCACGTAAAGTCCTCTGTTCGTTTTTTCTACTATAAAAAGTGAACTCATTAAATACGTTGCGACATGTTATTAGAAAAGTCTCCAAGCGGTAATATGGCAACCTTTGGCAAATTAAAAAAATTGCACCGGCACGGAAAGGTTGTGCTCTTATTCGATGTTAACCTACTTTGCGTTTTAGCTTTATGCTTGACCTTTTGGGATTTATTACTCCGTAAATCGTTATTTACATACGTATATTTATTATATATAAAGACGCTTGTCACGTAACTAGAGCACTACTGTTGTTACCGATTGCTAGCCGAGACAGAATGTTAGTGTTACGCGTGAACTACACATGGCACTCGCAGCGACTGAGACCGGGTACGTCACAGTCTCAAACTTTCTCATATCATGATGAAACGGTAAAAATACATTATACATTAAATATTCTATCCATATATTCTGTATTAATATACAGTTTTAAATATAAGTACAAATTTAATTATTACTATTATACGCTCTATATAAATTAGTGCATTATTTAAATGTTAGTATCAGTTCAAAGATTAGTAAAATTAATAAAAAATACCATTAATGAAGATACACTTATCTCAATCTGTAGGAAACCCTGTGCGTGTGAAGCCTTCCTCCAAAGACTTTCAATTTTCTCCGTCCTGCGACACTTGTATCCAGATCGGGCCGGTTGCTCTTCATAAGCTGTGTGAATGCCAGTTTTATTTCAACTTTTGGAGATGTAGTAGATAGAAATTAAAAAATCTCCGGTTTGAAATGTACTAATAATAGATAGATTTTTTTATGTATAAAAATAAGCTCCCGTTACCTTTCCAGAGTATAAGCAGAGATCGTTAACGATCAATCTTTCTCCGCTGTTTCATTCTTAATTACCGATATCTCACATGAAATTGAACATTTATGTATTTTCTTTAGCCTTTAGAAACGTTGAATAAGACACCAAAACTTTAATGTCTTTCCAAAAGAATAAACCATAATGTAATCTATTACATTATCAACAAAGACACGATAGCGTCTGAGCGAGGCTTTGAGTCGTGTATTAGTTAAATTTGAAACGAAATCCATGACCTCATTCGCTAGAGCGGGGCAATCTGGGCGCCGCAGCCATACCCAGTTTAATAACCGACTATTGTTCTTTTTTGCACTAAACTGGGTCGCTCCTGCAACCGGCGGGTGCATTCAGGCGGTATTAATGTACTCTGAGCGACAGAATGGAACTCCCCCATTCTGTAGCCTTCGACAATGGAGGGGATGTCGCGCTCCATTTGATGTAACAATTTTTGCTATTAGTGTTTTAATAATTTATCATTCACATTGAAGTTTTAAGGTCAAAATAAAAAAGAATGTTATAAAAACTTAAGTAACGAAATCAGAAATCAGAAATATATGTGTCTGTTCTTGGTTATACAATCATTTATTGTATAAAGGTTTCACAGAATCTTAGCCATAAAAATCATATCTCTAATATCTTCCTGAAAAGTGAGTCCTGAGTCTATTGAATCAAGATATCCTATACTAATTGTATTATCATACTTGAATAAATGGTTAAATTAATGTTTATGTTAATAATTTAGCAACATAGCAATATCCTGTTGTTGTTTTCGAAGAAAGTATGTGAATCAAAAGGGTGTGCCATTTCGTCATGCTGCAGTGTTCGGTCCAAAACATTTCACTAAGTCTCTGGCTCAGCGCCAAGATGCGAAGCCCCGAAGAATTAATTGGCAGGCTCCGTTGCGGATAAATGTTTGCTGCGGATCTTATACCGAACTCTGTTAAGTAGGACTGCTCTAAGCTTGAGGGCACACGTTTTGTTACAGAAACGTTTAACGAAAATTCGACAACAGCGCTAAATGAATTAGGTGTATATAGTTGTGCTTGTAAATAAATTACTACACGGAATTCTAAGTCTATTAACATAACCTAAATAATCATATTACACTTACAGAAACTACCAGGACTTTATACTTCAATAATACAAACACCTACTAAAGACAACGAGGACGGTTTTGTGTAACAAACTCAGCATAGACGTTGTGTTTTTTTAAGAAGATGTAAACAAACAAGCGGTTCAATTCATATTAAGTGACATGGGAGGATAAACAGAAAAAAGGATATTTTCTTTTCCTATTCATCCCCGTTTAATGATTTTCCCCTTACTATCCGTGAAGGACAATGATTAGGATTATACCTTCACCTGCACCTCATTAATTAAACGAAACTTAGAAATACTTCTACTTCACGCGGGTTCTCTGTGAGGTCGAGGTATTTCACCGGTCGAACCCATTCATGTAACAGACGTTGTTCCGGTCGGCCCATGTCTGCCGTAATGTAGCAAATATTGTACTATATCTGTTACTATATAGAGTCCATAATTCGACTTGCTAGGATTGTTCATTCAAAATTAACCGACTACTTTCATATGGCTGTTAATAACACGAAGATCAAGTAAAACTGATAACTATGCTAGGTAAAATTACTACCTATTATTTATTGTATTATAATTCCTGGTGTTGAATTTGTTCTCATATCTCACGGTATATCATCGTCAGGAATTAATTAGTTTTTGTGTTACAATGATCCGCTCGAACAAAAATAACAAACATCTAGCGGAGCGGCAGAATATTTTCCGGAGTAATAAAACTGGGCTACATTGAGAACTATGTATATGCAGATCGGTGGAATTGCCCGATCGTTAAAATCGACCGGTCGCTTTGTTTCCTTTTAAAACTTTTTTACTATGTTGTACTTGTTCCTCTACTATGCTTAATTTTCTCTTGCTCTAAAAGATAAGCTCGCACACAATGTATCTGATAACCTCTCTATTGATTTCTTGTCACAGATACCCTGGTACGATAGATATTATGCTATTAACTGTTTTCATGACAGCAATACGTATTTTATCTCCTAAGTAACTAACAATATTGTTTTTTTTATCTACACTCTCCATCTCCGAATTTCACCATAAACGGTTACCTGCTTAAATTGGCTATTTACAAAATACAAAATTGTTTTAATATATTTAACTTAAGTTGTTCCATTAATACTCGGTTCAAATAATTCTTGCTATTTAATTTCCGGTGCTGTTTAATTTTACTGAGCACGTTTCATTTTGCACCGCTGACAGCGATGTTCGGCAGATCCATTCATATTCGTTGATGTTGAACGTTTTGAGGTTCAAGGAATTTTAGGTAAAATGTTGTTTGGCTTTTCCAATATATTAAAATAAGTTACATTTTCCATTAATTATATCAAAATTCTTCATGTTTTATATAGCATTCCATTATGCATATCGCAAAACATCGACTGGTGATCCATCGAGCAAAATTATTTTTTTTGCTCGATGGATCAAAAAAAGATGTTATTCGTGTTATATGTTGCTTATTATATTGGTCATCACTGACGTCCATGAACATTCCCAACACCATATACTCAACATGAAATCTAGTAATATACAGGTGTAACGGAAAGCGAGGATCAACGGTGGAGGAGGTCCACGGTCTCGGTATCTATCCAATGAGCTCAATATATTTTTATATATATTTTCAATGAGTCTAAAGTTATTATTTTTTGTCAATAAATGGTGAAAATTAGCACGTGCATTCAAAATATTAGGTACACACAGGTATTTTAAAAAAAAGATTAATGGAGCTAATTTTGATCAAATATTGTGAAAATAAATAGAAAATAATCACTTTACTTTCCTCTGCTGATACGGTTACGGCTGTGTAACCTATACTATTCGTTAAGTGTATCTGATATTGTGAATTATCTGAATCATTGGATAGGCCCCCGAAATTGAATTCAGATCTCAGACCAGATAGATGGGAAACACGATTACATATCACATGTTTATTTAAAGAAATGTTTTGTCAACTGAAAGTAACATTTGAAAAACCCATTAGCTTTTAAATCGTGAACTCGGAAATGTTGCTAACGAGTTGCCAGTGTACGCTTCAAACGGTGGAACTGTTGCTAGTTTCAAACTAGCGTTTTATATTATTTCGAACTTGTGCCTCTCCTCGGTACAAGGCAAGTGTTGTGCGTATGAATGTTGGGAAATGGAGTTTTGGAGCAAAATGTCTCTGGAGCTCGGTACCGTTGGCATATCAATTTGGAACACGTTTCAACAACAGTTTGCAAAGCCGGGTGATTTTACTTTATGAAGGTATTAATTGTATAAAAATTAACATCGGATGATAAGTAGACACCAAGTTAACTAAGAGACTTTTATCAGAAGAAAACAGAATATTACTTAGTAATATTTGGTTTTATTTTTGCAAAATATCTATACAATTATTATATACTAGTTTACCTGGCAAACTGCGTTTCGCCTTAGAATTAATTTGTTACCTTATTAGCTATATTAATTGGTGGATGGGTTATTCCCGATCCCTTTATTGAAACCACACTGAGCACCGTGACAGTAAAGGGCGCGGCGCGGCGGCGGTAGACCCGCGCTTCGTTTTATTTTCGCACGCATATGTTATATTCTGCGATAACTTATAAGATAATTATTTAAATTATATCGTGTAAAGTATTATCAAATTTGCATTAAATGCTTAAAGCAAATAACGTATTTACGATTAATACTGTATCCGTCTCAATTACTTTTCAATTACCGCATTGTTCATGACAATTTTTTTAGGAGTTAAAATGGGTATAGAAAGCTATCCTTACAAGATAGACATATTCCATTGCGGACTTCTTTGTAGATCGTTTTAAGGTATACCATTCCGTAGCACATTGTCTCGTAAGGTTTAGCCAGCGCTTGCAATGTAAGCTCACAAAAATGTTTTTTACACAAATCTTTGAAATTATCTGCTTCTTTACATGTATTGTACGTATAAATATCAAACGGCTGACAGTTATGTCATACATTAGAAAAGATATATTTACTTTTCGTTAAGTTTTCTTAAATTTTCTAATTTTCCGTGCGGCTTTCTTATTTTTTTTTCATACGGAACAAGGCTGTAAGAACGAGCGAAATCGGTCCAGCCGCGCAGGCGTGTTTCGTGACCAAGGGAGAATTAAAATTAAACAATTATTAATGCAGTTAATTCATTATAAATTAGAATTATTTTGTAAACTAAACTTTTTAGTTCGATCGACGTCACGTGGAAGTAAGTTTGTTAAGTTCCCAGCCCATTACAATTCGCGGGGGTTATAATAACAAAAATATCACCACAATAGATTTATTCTATATATACTGTTATTCAATCATTTTGTTAAATTACGAATTAGTTTAGATTAATTATATTAGATTAGAAGATTCCTGGGCCTAAAAAACCGGTTGCAGCAAGTAAGATAAATAAAGAATTGTCAAACAACGCGGAGGAAAATTTTTAATAATAGAGAATATAATGGTAAAATAAATTAGTAAATAGTTGAATAAAACAATGCAGCGGTGCCCTCATAGCTCCTCATTATGATGAGCATGGGCCTCATTAAAGTGCACCCCGCGGGCTCTGTATAGGGTACAATTACTGGAACAAGTACCTGGATGACCGACTTTTGCGAGGAGAATAATATACTGTTTTCACGTAGAGCATTCCGTATTGTTTACAGGTCACATGATTGCCATTGTGTTCTCTGGCTCTTATATTTTAATAAGCTTTTGTAACATAAGAGGAATGATTATCTAATTGTAACAGTTAATATTTAAACCGCAAGAAAATTAATTCATAGTGTTCTATATTGGGAAGTAATATATGCAAGTGTTCGAAGTTAAATGTTTAATTTGTTTATTTTGTTGCCACAAGATGTCGCTTTTTTAATGGTACAAGTTGGTGTTGATTTGTGTGTGTGTGTTTGAATTAAGGTGTTTATGTAATATTTTAGCAATTGTAATCCGATAATCCGGCCCGAGCCGAGGCTCCCTCGGGTGCCTTCGAGCTAAGTTACTCTTAACCCTAAGGTTCGGACGACGAGCCTCCTGCGTCCTGTCGCCTCCAGTCCGGTGAAGCTGTAAATGCCTCCTTTTTGCTTCAAGTGACATGCAGTCAAAAAAAATAGCAATAAACCGAAACCAGTAACCGATTACGCTTTGCACGTGTTAAATCTGCTCGTCGTTAGGTGTTAAATCTGCAAGATTTCGCACTGCAAGAGAAGTATTTAATTTATAATAGGAAATTCTCACTTCGAATATTATTTTAACTTACTTTACCATACTTACAATTATTTACTAATGAACTTTTAAGAAAATCTAATATTTTTCTAACACTCTAGTTTAGCTTTCGTGACGAATAACCTCAACCGTTCCCGGACAAAATGATAGTATTGCGCTTTTATATCCATAGTATGTATTACGTCCATTCACATTAGTTAGGTCCGACTGCAGCTTTCTAACCGGCGGAGTCGTGACTCCCAGTTGATATTCTAGACGCTAAATAGAAACACACGATTCATCTCCATGGCTCTTTAAATATATGCATGCATAGATTTATAAGTGTTCTAGGGCTACCATAGTTTTAGTTGTCGATTTTCATCATTATTGACGACAAAAAAGACTAATAATTAGTTGATAAGTGATTTTCGTTTTTTTTTTAAAAATAAAACAGTCACATGTGTGTGTGGTCAGTATGGTTAGCAAATAACAGTTTTGCTCCAAATTCCATCACCTTAAGGGTTGGTATTCCACTGCCGCACGGTTTTCGCGTAATATACTCGTACGACCGCCCTGTGAAACGATCTGTCTGCAGGGGTATTTCCACTAACACCATTTAGGGTTTTTCAAGAAAACAGCGTAGAAGGAGTACGCTCTTAAAGGTCAGTAGTGTTCCCATGGACGGTGGTGATTACTTACTTGCCTTAAGTGATCCGTTGTTCACTTGCGCCGTTACCGTTGTTTGTGACGTTAAAGTTTATTTTAATATAAAAAGATACGTTACGATACAAAGCATGTTAAACAAAACATATATGCATTTTTAATTAAACTTTCATCTTTTTAGTAATTGATACGACTAACAAGCCGGATACGTCATAATTGTTACATCAAATGGTTATTTTAGAAAGTAATCTGATGCAAGGGAATACGCCAAGATTTTTTGGCGTACATTCATAACTTTCTTTTGCCAACACATTATAAACTTATGAAAAGGACTAGTAAAAACCAGAAGAGATTTGAAACTTTTTAATTTGTGTTTACAATGAAATTAGTATTTTATTATAAATTGTTTTTAAATACTGCATAAATAAATATGACTTGTCAATGAGTCCATTTTCTCTCTGCCCTTTTCACGTTTTATTTACGGGGTCGGCACAATACGACCGTAGTTCTATACTGTAATAGGTTTTGGCTTTAGTTTTTTTACGGCCGCCTGTATGACGCCTACCCTCCTCGGGCATGTGTATGAAATATTAGATTTTCGAGATAATTTACTAATATTTATTTTAACCAATCCCAACCAAGCTCAAACTAGTTTGGGAATGGTCTAAATCGTTTCTCAGCGGTTCATGCAGAAGACAACAGGATACAGACTAAAAGAAAGCATTCGATATTCTAGCATCACTTGAAATATCTAGTGAAATGATAAACCTGTCACCTTATTACTTCATGTTTGTCGAAGAAGTGGGAGGTTAGTCTCCGTGTGACTCTGCCGCGTAAAACGCGTTAATTTTTAAGAAATCTTTTTTTGTACGAATTTAACTGATTTTAGATTTAAGCGCCTATCCGTTATAATTTGTTGTTCCATCCATCAGAATTCAAACAGATGTTTATATATAACAGAGGTTAAGGAAGTATAACGATAAGGCGGTACCCCAAAGTGAAGGGATCACCGCCACCTATGGACATCCACAACACCAGAGGCATGATGCAGAGTGCAGATTAATAGTTGGCCGTAACGGAAGAACTATGTTTTTTTAAAGACTTTGAGTTGTATCAGTTAAAGACTGAAATTAACACTGCGAACTCCATGTTTGTGGTTTAGAAACATTGTAGTTTGCACGTTTTAGGGACGCGGCGGTCGCGTGGGCTGCTGCGTGGGTTGTCACAGCAACAGCCTGTTTAATATGTTATGTAATAATATCCTACGCACATTGCAAAGCTTACAATTCTATCGAAATGGAAAATTGTTTGTCGGAATTGGGAATTTGTAAATTAATTTGTTGAGAATTTAATTAATCGACATTTTGTGAATTGTTATCAATACACTGAGGGTATTAGTTACACTTTATGAAGGAAGCAATAGAAATTTCTTTTAATCTATGTTAATGTACGTATCTACAATATAACATTTAATTATACATTTAATGTGGCAAAAGGAGATACGTAATTTACAAGAAAACAAGCACTTAAGACATATTTAGCAGTGGTAGAGCCCGCACCAACAACATCTGTTGCACGAAATGGGCCGGCGCGAACGGTGAAATACCACGACCTCACAGAAAGCAGGCATGAAGTACTCTGCGTTTCGTCCGATGAGTGAGGTGCCGGAGGCCTTATTTCAGCCCTCTTCTCCTTCTCATCCTACCCTTTTTAGGATAGGATGGGAGCGGGAAGAGGATTGGATGGGGAGGGGGTTGACGGGGAAAAGGAAATATCCTTTTTCATGTTTATCCCTCCTCTATCCATTAAAGGTAGGCAACGCATCTGCAACGCAACATTTGCTTGTTGAGGATGTCTTTGGGTAGCAGTCACTTAACATCAGGTGACCCGCTTGCTCGGTTGCCACCTTCTTACATAAATAGAAATATGCACTTATGACAATAATAGTTATTTTGTATAATACAACATACAAAACTTGCAATAAATATTTATTATTGTACATGTATTAACTAAAACGTTCAGCGGACTCTGCACAAATTATATTATTGCATATAAATACACTATATACACGTATTGTAGCTAATATTAGTGAATAGCATTGGTTTAGACAACTCAATAGCCTTTATTTAGCATTTTGTCAAGATCCCTATACCGTGTTGTTGAATACCCATTCTCCAGCCAATTCAGGCAAATTAATGTTAACAATGTAAACTTAATTCTTGTAGAAGACAATTTCTAGCTTTAGTTTTTAATTTTGGATCGACGCCAGCACTCTCAATAAGCCATATTAAGGCACTCAAAGAATATTCGATTTGTACAATCTTTTATTTTGCCAAGAAATTAGCAATTAGGATGTGTTTATTTTTACGATAAGAATAATTGCAAGAATAATTCACGTGTTGATTCAAAAATGATAAAAAAACAGTAAATAGTAAGTCGCTAATCTAGTTCAAGACGTCCCTTTTTACTTCTGCAATAACTTTGTGTTTCCTCGTTCTTTCATATCGAACCACTGGCTTTTGTTGTGTTACAGAATTGACAAAGCCACTTTTGTAAACGACAATTTAATTTTACCTTTTAAAATTAATAAAAAAAAATACAAGCAAAGTCCTGCGAGGAGATAGCGGCGTCGGACAGGTCGTTTGAGCCGGAGCTCAGAGATGCGATTACACGGTGTAATTAACTTTGTTTTAACAAAGCAAGACAATCTTCTAGCATCTCTTTAATGAGCATCACAGAAAAGGAGATCCCTTAGAGTATTCTTGATGTTCTCTAAAATTTAAGGTTGGAATCTAAATACAACATTACGCCTGTCCAAACAACTTTAGAGACATTGAGCGACTTACCCGGTCGTGCTCCGCCCTATCCTAGTTCTTTGATCTAATTCCCGGGCATCTAACAATGTTCGAGGCTGGAATGTGAAAAAGTTTCCAGTTATGTCTCTGTTTGTCTGAGTCTGTGCGGACCGCCCTCTGTCCCCCTGCGCTTACAGTTTGAATACATACCACAGATTAATAACATACTTTGAGTTGTTTTGGCTTTCATCTTCATTTTTTGTGCTTTTAAATGTTTTCATAATCAAGTCCCTTTCTTTTCTCACCTGAAAAAAATCCGCATGCTCGGTACGCTGTCAATAACCCAACGGACTATTCACTATTCAAGTCTCACGTATGTTTTGACATTATAGTGTTAAGACGGCCCTTTTATATCCTTCAAGTATTGAAAAAAAAAACAGATTAATTCACATTTTTATTTCGGTTAATTAGTTGCCAGTAAAACTCGGCTAACATAATTCCTTTGTAATACGTTATGCTTGGTAATGAGTGCAGTATCGCTCGAGTGCGTCGGTCACTGTCAAGGTGTGTGTGGTGTGTGAGTGAGCACACGCGTATTCTTTATATAACCGATTTTTGTTGCACTCAGTGGCTGAGGGCTCAAACTGAGCTGGTTTGTTTGTTTTGTTTTTTCAGTTTTTAAATAGATAATCGGGATATGTAGAGTTCACTATTTTTTTTTTAATTTTCAATTTAATAGAAGTATACATACGTAAGAAATGTTTGACTCCTGTTTCTCGTATTCTGTTCTCTATCTGTTTTCTGGGCTAATAGCAACGATGACTTTTCTGTTTGCCTCAAATACCGGGTGTTTATTCCGCAAGAAGGGTACGTCAATGATCACATCAAACAACCCTTTTTCATGAACCTTCTTTACCCTTTCCCAATAAAACTGTCATGAGCCTATTGTCGACTAAACGACAAAAAAATGTTTGAATATCTAAACAAAGCCTTTAACTATGTAGTTGTTATTTCGTGGACTAGAAAATCAAGGAGAAAGAAAGAATCAGAAGAAGCAGCATCTTTTTATAGGATTATTCATCACATTAAGAGTACACAACATATCCCATCGAACTGGAATAAATATATGCACTACTAAATTGTTCTACGTAAAAGAATGAAAATTTTATTAATGAAACAGAAAGTTTGAAGAAAGGGGATACTAAATGTGTATTTCTAGTTAATTAAACACAAACAAATGGTTGGTGCGATGAATTCACTTGTATTTGCGGTCCCCGGCGCCAGCTGCAGTTTCCACACAGAACAAATGTTTGTACGAGATAGCTGACTGTGTCTGATATCGCACCAATGTGTTGAACGACACTTTGTATGTTAGCGTAGTGACTACTCGCGACCGTAACTTCCGTATCTTTAACAAGATTCACTGGTGGAAAGACAGCGTTATTGTGATGTTCTACTACAACAGCGCTCGGTGGCCATCCTCGAGTGCGATAGGCGGGGGCTCAGCGATCTCCAGTGGAACGTACCGATGCTCCATGCACTCAGCTTGCCTGATCACGGCCTATACACCTTTACGGTCCACGTCTCGATGTTTTTTTATCATTTGCCTTATATCACGTCTTGAGTTCGGTCTCTGTAACTGAAATAATATTTGTTAAATGTCCCGTTTTTAATTTGTACGTAATTTATGTCTTTCAAAAAATATTAATATTCTAGAACGCGACGTGGTCATTTTTTAATATTGATGTTTCCTATTACACTACAGAAGCATTTTTTTCGATGGCGATGGGGTTGGGTCATTGTTTACCGACGGAGAAAATATCACCAACTGTAGAAATTTTTACGGTCACCAGTTGTCTATCAGATTATAATATGGTATACTCCCCCGGTGCGTGGGTCTACCTTGTATAAAAAATAATAATTGTGTACCCTATGTGAATGTAAAATGATAATGCGTTGGCTTAAATGGCCATGGCTTCGAAAATACACACACGGAATTATCGGTTCTTTAAGTAGCGTATCGTTAATTGAAACATAAAGCGTTCATTTACATATAAATTTATGGTACGAGCCGTGTAACAAGGGCGATAATGGAACCGGTATTGTTTCTGCTTGGTACCCAAATATCGTGTCCGTATGGAATCTTAACGTTACGTTACGCGTAATGTAATGTTTTTTAATCAACTTCGATTAAATTTTACGAAAAATAAAATGGCACATAGCTGCAATAAGCCTATCTAGAGAACTAAAAACAACTTCTACATATTATTTTTAAGGCAGATTGTATTTTGAAGAATGTATTATTTAACGCCTTGCAATGTTCAGGAACTATCTATAACTATTACACAAGAAAAATGTTAGTTTCAATATAAAAATCCTTCCGGACCAATATGAACTATTCTGAGATATAGAGGATCATTTATATAAGTATAATTTTCAACAGACTAGGTTGATTAAATAACGCCTCGTAGTTTTAAGTATTCCTCCAAACAAATATATACACGTTCGACTCCGTTCTTATCCGATCTGCGATAAATACTTACGAAGGTTTGATTGCAGTCTCATTGATATAAAACAAATAGACACAGGATGTTATTCCGTGCGCGTGTAATGTGTATGCTAATTATATAAAACACTCACTAGTGCTGAACTATTTTTCACATAAGCTTTCTTTGGGAGCGAAAGGAGGGAGAGAAATCAGGGGAGACAAAGGACACCTATTGTACAAATCCCTATAGTATACTTACAAATTCCAAAAAAAAAATTGCGACTATAAAATAAATCATAATTTTTGTTGCCCTACTTGCGAATCAAATCTAAAATCCGTAACTTAATTAGTTATTAATATTTAAACAGCTATACCATGAAATCTTCAACGTTTGTTTTTGACAGACTTATAAGGCAATGCCTCTCACTTTCGTTGTATAATGTCAAATTATTGTTATGTTTTGATCAATTATTTTAAACTTACTATTTTTGTAATAAATCTGCTTTCAATTAGTTTTAAAGGTTGCGTCCACTTTTATTTTAATAAATCGACAAGTTAGTCTGGTGTAGGAAGATAAAACAACTGCGAAACTTGCTAGTTAAATCGAAAGGTTTCTCGCCTTAAAAAATCACTTCCCCAATGCCGTCCGCTTTCCCGTCAGCCCAACAGTATGGTCACCATATCGTGTCATTGAAATCTCGGACACATTACTTATTACCTTGACAATAATTATAGTAATATCGGTAATCAATATTTAATTATTTATTTATTATGTAAAAATTCGTAGATCTCTTATCTTCTTCTCCATTAATATTTAATTATCAATAAATAACTTTCAAACGTTTTTTTACGAGTAGGTGGGCAAACAAGCAAGCGGTTCTGCTAGGTGACCTTACTCTACCCTTGGACAGAAAAAGGGATAGACAGGAAAAGTATATTTCCTTTTTCCTCGTCCAATCCTTTTCCCTTTCCCATCTCATCCCATAGTATGGGAAAGAGGACTGAAATTAGGCCTCCGGCCTGAGTTTGGTCTGGTGAATGAGATAATCATCAGAGAAAACGCAGAATACTTTCACTGGTCGAGCCAGCCTATTCGTACAACAGATGTTGTTCTTGCATGCTCTACCACTGTTAAAATTAGTATAATTACACATACTGTAAAGCTTTGTACTTTTCAACTGCCATTTTAATAATGAGGCACTTTGTGTGATATTGCATACAATTTCTAATCAATTATTCTTATACATTTCCTACTAGGACGATTAACATTAGAATTTAATGGTATGAAGTATTTAGTAAATATATAGTTAATTATTTATTAGTATACAACTAGGAAATAAACAAATAATTTCTTTATTTCATTAAGATTATCACTTCCTATCAGAATTTATCGTCAAAATGTTTTTGGCGTCTTATTCGAACCATATAAGACCGCTTGAAATTTTGGCCACCCTAATAGAGCGGCGAGCCCAGTACCAAAAGCTGGACATGTGTAAATGTCGACGCTTTTAGGTTTCCATCCGCATTCGCTGGTTTTTGTTGTTGCCACCGCGCCGGCACTCGACACATGTAATATTACTCTCACGCGTATTAAAGCATAACATTGTTAAATTTAATATCATTGCTCTTGCTTGTTAAACTTTAAAAGAAAATTGATTACAAAAAGTCATTTAATAAACTGATTTTTATTTGTCACTATATAGTTATTATATGAGTACTAGTTGTTGTCCGCGGCGTTCGTATGCATTTGTTTCTTACTTCTCGCTGAATTTTTTTGTAATTTTACTATAGATTCTAGAATAATAACTTTTATAGACACCATGTGTCAAATTTGGTATTGTCTAACCATAACCTCGGAAACAGTTTAATTTTGAGGATTAAAGGTACCTTTTCTGTATCCCTGGCAATATGTTTGCATAATTTCATGATGATCTGTTAAGTCGCTAAAACGTTAGAGGGTAACTAACAATATTACTTAATTTATTCGCTTCGTAAGATATAAGATATATTGTAACTAGATATTAGAGAAGATAAGATTGGAAACGTTATCTCCTTCAGCGTCATATTCTAACTTAGAGCCGTTTATATTGTTCCAGCTTCTCGCAGAAAGTGGACGAGGAGGAGTCCGGTGGCGGAGTGACGTTGCACCCGCCGGACGGCTTCTACTCGCACCAGCACTCCATCCACAGCGGCCACCATGCGCACAACGCCGAGCCCGACCGGGGCTACATGGAGGGCAACCGATACGTCACCGCTGTACACCGCCCGCTGCCTGGTAAATAGTTTATTGAGGTCGTACTACTTCTTTAAAGGCCGGCAACGCATCTGCAGTTTCTCTGGCGCTTATGATGTTCATGATCAATTATATTAAGAGACCCACTGCTCGTTTAACCTTATGCTATAAAAATATATGTGCCTAATGATTACTTAGGCGAATACTACTCATTGGAATAAAACTAATTCTACGGATTTTGTCCGGTTTATTTTAAGTTTTTGTTCCCGAAGTTTCTAATACTTAACTTAAAATAAAGGCGATAAAATCCGTAAAATTTGTTTTATTCTATTATACATATAAACTTTAATCTGTGGTTAAACTAAACATTTTCAATTCGGGCCTAAGCAATGTTTATCAATGGAGGAATTGGTGAGCTATGGTTTTAAATAAAAAAAACATATGTGGTGGTCAAAAGCCTAAGCTAGTAGAGTTTACCTCCTGTCACATAAGAGCGAAAAGACGCGATCGTAAATTGAATACCTAGTAAATGTCCCTTGGTGAAAATGCCCAATTCTAATACTTTAAAAAATCGTCTAGGTCTAAATCACTCGAACTCGTCATGCTCGTCGGCATCGAACGCGTCGACCGGCGCCGGGCTGTGCGCGGCCTCGGCCGAGCCCGCGCCGCCGCTCTACATTGCCGCGCCGCCCGAGGGCTTTGGCCACGCCGTGCACAACAACAGGTAATAGCCTCTATGCGTCGTACCCTACTTAACAGTACTTTAAGCGTACAGGAGATATTAAAAAAATATTTTGAGATGTTTATAGAGTGTAAACATCGCTATTGTTTAAGGACAGAAAGCAAGGAATTTCATGTTATGAGACTGAAATACTTCATGGAACCGTCAATCCTTCAGTTAGTTATGGTGTGGGAACATCTAAATTGTTTAAGGAGACTATATAAGAAATACACACAAAATAACTCACGATAGCTTATTGGACGTCATTCGGATTGTGCATAAAGAAGCACAAAGGTTCTTTGAAGGTTGGTGACTAAAGTTTCGGTAATAGCAACTACAATTTGGTTGGAGGACCCCTAATTACCAAGCGATTGTCATTGAAGAGAGTATTCGGGTCCTATCGAATTGGACAATTATGTCTAAAAGTGTATTTATAACATTAATAGATAATAAATAATATGTAGTCGACTTCATCGTCAGCCTACTGCTGGACCGAGTTCCCCCCATGAATTGCTAACCAGTGGCAATTAATATCGGTCCCTCGCCCAATGCGACAGATCTTGTGGATAGGTTAACTAATAATAACTAGTAACTAGAATATGCCGTGTTAACTTCTTTTAATAAAAGAAAGAGATTTTAAATTAAATAATCACCGATGCCGTCGGCCCATTATTGATCGAGTAAAGTTTTCACTTGTTAAAATGTTAGCGATTTTGTTTCCTTTTGCGGCGTATCTTCCGCATCGTCGTTAGTATTTTTTTGGCAGATCTAGCTCATTTAAAACACGACCTCAACTCGAGAACTGCATACCCGAGGTTGTTTTCTTAACGTTAAAAATCTGACCTGACCTGAATAACCAAGGGCTAGTTCTATCACTTGTTACGTGGTGCAGTATACGTAAGTCTTAACCAAAATCTGTAGTGTTACATCGATTTAACATTTTATTGTTTTTTGATACACTTACAAATGTTTTTTTTCTTACTGTGGTGTGGTGTTGGGTTACTTCTATATATTTTCTCAAATATTTATTGATACTACTTACACTGCAGTGTTGATTTATTTTGTGTTTCTAATATAATTCCTTCTTTAGGCGTGGCACGGACGTTGGGATCATTGGAACAACGGCTATAGCCCCAAAAGACCCGAGTTTGCCCCCTAAAAGGGGTAAATTGGCTAGAGGGTACGTCCCCCTACCTCAGGAATGCTTGTACTGTGAACCTACCTTAGATAACTTACTTCCTCTGCAAATCCGATATAACTTTAAGTTGAACTTTAACGAAAAAGCTTTGTAAACTTATAACTTTTAAAAAGAGCGTTTAGAACTTAGCATGATGTTGCGAACTAACTTTTGGCTTTTAAAATTTCCAACATTTTAAACTGAAAATATAATAATAATTTATATAAAAAAATATAAAACCCCAACTGAGACTAGACATAAAACTTATTATATAGAAAGTTAGTACAAACTTGATCTTTTGAACATAACATCTACATAAATCTAATACTACCAGTATCTATCTAGTGCTAATTAAGTGTAACTTACATATATCCAAATTGAATTCTTATAGCATTATGTAGCTTAAGCTTGCCTTTCATTAAGTATTTTTCAAACGAACTTCGTTAAAGAGTTACTAACGTTAAATATTTTTAATGTCACCTTACTTATTTACTAACAAGACTTTAGCATGAATTATTGCGAAACATTAGGAGTATGTTCTGTAATCTATCTATACAATCATTATTTTCTAAGTCGGTAATAAGTATATAGTTTTATATGGGTTGATGAAAACTGTTAGCTCTTTGCAAATTTCTTTAACATTCGCTCTATTAGAGTTGCAATACCATTCACCATCTTGCCAAGTAAAGTACAACTCACGTCCTTTTTCCATTACACAACGTTGTTTGTCCAATCACACATTGACCGAGCCCTTCAAACTCACTTGCTTAGACCTGAGCAACTTGGTACTTAAATCATTTCATCGCATAAGATCTTATGACGTACTTATTTTATATATTTAACCTTTCAGTCGTTATGAGATGTCGCAAGACCTCCTGGACAAGCAAGTAGAGATCCTTGAGAGGAGATACGGAGGACTGAGGGCCAGGCGCGCCGCGGTGACCATACAGCGGGCGTTCAGACGGAGACAACTGTTGAAGAAGTTCAGCGCCATTACAGCGATGGCCAAGGCGGCCGACTCCAACGCAAGACGGCTACAGGACGGCCCAGATCATGGACAACTCCTTAATGGTAATTTTGAAATTAACGAGTACAGTTTTAACTTAACTCTGAGAGCTACGATAAAACGTTTCTTTTTCGCGGCGGTTATCTTTGGTCTTTTAATTTGCCGGTATATCATTGTGTCAGATTTTAATATTTAATTTGAATTGTTATGTATCTTAGATTTCTCTTAAGTGAATTTTGTAAATTCTATGAGAAAATAAAGCTCTTTAACCACAAATTTCAGGGAATGACATATACGCGAACACATTATTACAAAAGAGTCCAGCTGGCACGGAGAAGATGATGGCTCTCACCAGGCCCATGCGCTCCATGTCACTGCGCGAGCGACACGATGTCGAGATCAAGTGAGTTCTTGGAGTTGTTTAATAAAATTTTGTATGACGACGTCTTTTATAGAAGAAAGAGATTTAAAAATAAATTATCACCGCTTCGCCTAAACAGTAACAACGAAACGGTTCCTCTGTGCTATGTAGACCCGAGGAAGGGTCTAT
The DNA here is from genome assembly GCA_029849275.1 of Papilio elwesi. Taxonomy (NCBI): domain Eukaryota; kingdom Metazoa; phylum Arthropoda; class Insecta; order Lepidoptera; family Papilionidae; genus Papilio; species Papilio elwesi. Next base: position 4,200,711 of record CM056709.1, read on the forward strand.
AATTTGCAAGACGGTATTTTTTGTATACAAAGTTTACACCTTATCATTTTTGTTAAAATTCGTAAATTAAAGAATATTCTTAGGAACCAACTTTTTTTTGACATTACTTTATAACATTAGCTATGCATATAAATTCGATTCTCTTTTATTTCGATCGATTTCTACAAAACTACATTTCCGACGAAAGTGATGAATCTAGTGACGTTTTTATGCTTACAAAATATGTTGATGTGGAACAAGGTGTAGATATGGAGAGTAACGATGAGAAAACGAAGAGACGAGGGTTTAACAGTGAGATGCCCTAGGTCCATTATTCATAGTATTGGGACTACGGCACTCCCTTATCAAAACAAATGTAAAAGTATAAAATAACTATTTCATGCCGATATTCGGTTATGGTGTCGTGGTGCTTGCCCGGTGGAATGAGCTATTCATTTTTTTAAATACCAAAAGAAGATGTATATATATATATATATACATATATCCCTACTAATATTTTGAATGTGAATGTAAGCTTGTTTGTTACGCTTTCACGCGAAAACTACTCAACCGGTCATCATGAAACTTTGTACACGTATTGTTGTAGGTATTAGAAGTAACATAGGATACTTTTTATGAATATTATATAAAAAGCGAAGTATGGTATGTTCCTTATAGACTCCGAAACGGCTGGAATGAAACTGTATGAAACTATGTAGTATATATATTGTATTGTAGTGTATTTTTGAATTCCAGTAACCACATGGCGTGCGAGGCGCAGAACGAGGCGATGGTAGAAGCCATGGTGGCGAGAGTACAGCAGTCGGCGCACCAGATACACATGATCGCCAGCGAGATGCCGCCGCACCACCGCATCGACTCCGACAGCGGGGTAACTACATCCATACTATATCTTCTTATAGGATAGGGAGGTAAACAAACATACACAAACAACTCTAGAGGAACTTTTAGATCATCAGGGCCTAGATTAAATCAACAGTGTGTTACCGAGTTAAATCTGCGGTCAGCTGTGTTAAATCGTAAAACAAATTAGCTAGAAACCTTGCGTACTTAGCTGCTAGCGATTCTAGGGGTCAAACTTATGTGGACGTAAATCCAAGTCGAGTCAACATTCTATATATTATCCAACATATAATCTAGGTCTTGATCAAATAACAGATTTACTTAAGCCGTATCTTAGACCGTGTAGGAAATATCGTTACTGTTCACTGTATTGTGTATTCGTTATATATCTGCCCACCTAGTATCACTATTATTATCTTTAATAGACACAGAATGTGCAATATTACTGGAACGTGTACCTCATTCTAATGTTTGCTAAAAAAGTTATCGGTCGCGAATCTTTCGCACCTACGTAATATTTATAATGCTTATCAGTGTAGCCCGCGAGGTGCCGCGGTGCAGGTCTTTTTGTGTCGATGTGTCGGTATAAATCGCGACGTCTGCTGAGGAAACTGGTGAAGAACGACAATTTCTTCGCCGTTCTAAATGTTATCGGGGTGGGCGTGAGAAGGAAATATAATGTTGGTGTAACTTATTACGTCAAGTAGTATTTCTCAGTGACGACATTTGTTCCTTTGTATTTAAGCACACTGTTCTTAAACCGCGTTCTCTAATATTAGTAAATAAGTAGTAGTAAATGTAATAAGCCCTCGTTAAACGGATTTTCAACCATTTTGTTTAAACTTGGTTTGTAAGGTGTGTAACCATAGAAGAATTGCGGCGAAATGCATCAAAATGTTTTGTTTTTAAAAGATTGACAGGATCATTCCTCTATATTTTTTTTAACTGATTGCCCTGCTACCAAGCCTAAGTGGTTTACTAGGTGATCGAGGTCCAAATTTTCTTGTCTTCTAACTCTTTATTCAAGGTTTCCTGCCTACCCATTGCAGTATGTTTTTGCGTTTGTAACCTACTGGTTTTAAAGAAAACTTGACACTGAATGTGCCACTGAAGTTAAAGTCGCATTAGGTTATTTTATACGTGTCGTGTGTGCAGGTGTGCAGCTGCTCCGTGAGCGGCTCCGTCACCAACATATCCACGTCGTCCTCGCACAATGAGTCTCTGCATAACCATCAGCTGCTCAATAACTCTGGTAAGTTTTTCCATCTATCATGGTATTATTTTTATTATAGTAAATATATAATATAATGGCCACATCCTTATGCTGTTCCTTTACTAAAAATCTAAAAAAAAACCCTCCAAATCTCCCTGCTATTTTTCATCGTCATTCGTTATTTTAGTCGTCTCTCGCTTCCGTAATCGTGTCACCTTTCAAGAATTCCATCTGTTTTTTCTCAGGCCTACCCCTCCCTATATATACGTTCACATTCCACCATTCTTCCCTCTTCATATCATGCCAACTTTTTACTCCTTTATGTTTCTATTATTGGTGCTACTTTCAGGTTTCCCCTAATATGCTCGTTTCATAACGGATCCATTCGTGTTACTCCAAACATTAATCATTCGTCTCAACATTGGCATTTCTGTTGCATGCACTCCCATTTCACTTGTTCCTTAAAATGCCCAACACTTCGACCCGTACTAAAAAAAATCTGAAACTATGTATATTTTACCTTCACTATAGTGCTTATATGAAATCTGTTACGTTCTCAGGTCCTATATACGGCAACTTGCTGTCTTCGGGCGGCAAGCCGCTGTCGTCGCCCACGGCGCGCCAGCAACAACAGCTGGCAGCGCTGCAGGCGGCCGCACGACGCCTGCCGCCGGAGGTGCCAAAGAGGACCAGCAGCATCACGCTCAAGTATATAAAACCTAACCATTTCGCTGGGAAATGCATTTCCAGATCCGTCCCGTTTCCAAGAGAGTATGTGGGTCTAGCCGATTGAGAAGCGCTCGTAATATCCACTAAAACCCAGCGATGTTCCTTCGCGTCGAGGTCGGTCCCCACTTTGCCACGAGTGCGGCGCGCTAGGTCTACTAGTGGACGCACAAGTCCAGCGTATCCGGGGCCGAGGTTTCCGCGTGGCTCCACTCGTGACACCTCCCGAAACAACCATGTCCCGAGGAGAGACTTTGACCCCTTGTGAGACCCCAACCGCAAACTCCCTGAGGGGGATTCTCCAAGACTACTTACTGGTTTTGATACCCCCCTGCGGTAAAACTTCATTTAATCCCATTTCCATGCTAGTATTTAAGCAGAGAGGAGATTTGGGCCTCCGGCACCTCACCCATCAGACGAAACGCTTGTTTTATTTGTAGTGTTAAATGTTTAATTAATTTGCCTTTTAATCTAATTTCCTAAACTCTAAACGACGTGTTGCTGCCGGTTGATCAGTATTGATAATGAAATTTGGTTGTCAATAAGACAGAGATCTATATTTAATTTCCCTCCTCACATTAACCGCAATAAGCTTTTGAGAAAATAATGTGTAAAACTATGTACATTATCTGTCCGTAGTGCGGAAAGCCCGGTGTCGCTGAGGCGGGCGGAGTGCGGCGCGGTGGTGCGGGGCGGGTCCATGTCGTCCGTGCAGTCGTCCTCCTCGTCCTCCTCGCAGGAGCATCGTCACCACTACCACCAGCCCTACCAGCCCAGAGCACCGGTAACTTACTTTTTTTTTTGTGAGAAGGTGGCAAACGAGCAAGCGGATCATCTGATGTCAAGTGAGCGCCGCCCATGAACATCCGCAACAGACAAATGCGTTGCCTACCTTTAAAGGACAAAGGAGGGCAGGAAGAAGGATAAGTCCTTTCCCCCGTTAACACCCTCCCCATCCTATCCTCTTCCCCTTCCCGTCCTATCCTTATGAGGAAAGGGTGGGAAGGGGAAGAGGACTAAAATTAGGCCTCCGGCACCTCACTCATCAGGCGAAACGCAGAGTACTTCTACTTCACGCCTGTTTTCTGTGCTTTGACGCCTTTTTTCAATGGCACCAATGTGGTACATAAAAGTTCGTCCACATCCCCAATTCAAGTAAAAACTTGGAACTATTATAACTTGAAACAAACAAAGACTTAAACATGAGTTTGTCATTTTGACTCCGAGAAACTTTATTTTAGCGACAAATAACAGTGTGACTAATCTTAATTTTCAAGGTAAAATCGATGACTTTACATACAATCTACATTAAGTAGTTTGTCCATCATACATAAACAACAACCTCTATGAAATTATGTATGTCGACATTACGGTTGTACTGCAGGAGCCGCACGTGCATATACAGGAGCAGCACTTCCAGCAGCACCAGCGGACCGCCTCGGGCTCCCTGTACGAGGGCGATCGTTACGCGGTGTGGAAGCGGCAAGAGGCGCCGCCGTACTACGAGGCGCCGCCCCCCGCCGCCTGCTGTCGCCCACAGCACGAACACCACGCGCACTCGCATCAGCCCATCAAGGTGACCGCGGTACGTGGTTATATCCTAACTAATATTGCGACCTAAGCTATCGCAACCTAACCCAATCTGATAATAACTTATCGTTAAGAAATCTTGACACATGTTGTAAAGAGTTCAGAAAACGGATCGGATCTCACATCCCGAAAAAAATAATGTAATTTTCATAGCTGTTGCCACGTTTTCAATCATTGATTTGCAGAATTCATATTGAGTTTAGTATTCCTTGGTCACTTAACATCAGGTGGTAAGACTCCTTATACTATGTTTTTTTTTTAGTAGAAAATTTCTTGTTAACGGAACGTCGAAAACTTATTACACAATTGTACGCTGTATTCCAGGTATCAGAAACGGTCCGCAAACGGCAATACCGAGTGGGTTTGAACCTATTTAATAAGAAGCCGGAGCGCGGCATCGCGTACCTCATTTCGCGAGGCTTCCTGGAGAACTCACCCCGCGGCGTGGCGCGCTTCCTCATCACCAGGAAGGGCCTCAGCAAGCAGATGATCGGCGAGTATCTCGGCAACTTGCAGAACCCCTTCAACATGGCTGTGCTTGAGTAAGTTACTGAACTTATTACCTATTGTATGATGACGTTATAATGAAAATTGGGAAATGTTTGCTTTAGAGTTTTGGGAATGTAAAAAGAATTAATTAAGAAACAGTGCAAGGCAAATTAAAACCAATCGAGTTATAGTGTTGGTGGAGGAGGTTGGTTGGTGTGGATCTTCTAGACAAACGTTTATTAAACGGAGGGGTAACGTATTAAAAGTACCCGTAACCGACCAAAATGTATACTTAGAGCTATGAAAGTAGATATTGTAATTTCTGCCTTTCTCTCTAAGATTGTCATTATCACCATACGATTATCACTTCCGTACCTCTACAGATGCTTCGTAAACGAGCTGGATCTATCGGGCATGGCGGTGGATGTGGCGCTGCGCCGATATCAGGCGCACTTCCGGCTGCCGGGCGAGGCGCAGAAGATCGAGCGCCTCGTCGAGGCTTTCGCGCGCCGCTACTGCGTTTGTAACACTGACTTTGTCCAGCGCCTGCGCACACAGGACACGGTATGTGTAAATATGGCTTATATTGCTTTATGTTATGTGCCGTGTTCTTGTCTATTAAATGAACAACTATTTGTTATTGTAGATGCGTTGCTTACATGTACTAACAGTAGTTCGTCGTCCACACCTTATGGTGGGCACTGTCAGGCTGGACAGTGCGGCCTCCATAACAGAGTATATAGTCTACAGCCCCTACCACAAAATAACATACCGCACTTATATTGCTGAAAGATACATTTTCTTATTTCTCTTATGATACCTTTTCGTCTTGATCAATATTTTTCCCTGGGCTCCGCACGCTATGTGCATTAGCCATTCCAAAGTTTGGGAAACATTTGATATATAAATTAGAAGAAAATCAATATTTTTAACAATCTGGATAATTACAGATGTTTGCCAAATAAGCAGAAAGGAGATAGGGCCTCCACTTCACTCATCAGATGTATAGAAAAGCATAAATACCTCTTCTTTTCGTCGATATTCTGTGAAACCGTTAAAGCTCTTAGAACATTTCACATTCTTTTATATGGTTTTTGACCTGCTATACACTTTGTAGATATTTGTACTGGCGTTCGCAATAATAATGCTGAACACGGACCTGCACACGCCGAACCTGAAGCCGGAGGCGCGCATGTCGCTGGACGACTTCGTGCGCAATTTGCGCGGCATCGACGACTGCGGCGATATTGACCGCGACATGCTCGCTGGCATCTACGACCGTGTCAAGGCCAGCGAGTTCCGACCCGGCAGCGACCACGTCACTCAGGTAACTAAACAGAAATAAACTTAATACAATAAATACGAAAGAACGTAATCACTGTATACTTTGCGACAGGCTCCTACAATATTTGTACTTATTGCCTAGATACAATACAGTAAGGGAGAACAGAATCCTTTTTATTTCATAAAGCATATTAAGATGGAAAATGCCACTATTACAATTACATTAAAAACGAGATTTGTTACAAAAATGTTCATAAAGATATCTAACTAGTAATCCGCCCCGGCTTCGGTCGAGTAGCACTAATTATTTGAACCGATCGCTAACAAGCTTCACGCGCTAGGCGAATTTACACACATCGTGTAAATGAATATATCTTATATACGCTAAAACAATTTTGCAGGTGATGAAAGTGCAAGCTACGATTGTTGGCAAGAAACCGCACCTCGCGCTGCCGCACCGGCGCCTGGTGTGCTACTGTCGCCTCTACGAGATCCCCGACATACACAAGAAGGAACGCCCCGGGGTGCACCAGCGAGAGGTATATTTCATATTAGAAGATGACAAAAGCCTCAGCGGATCAGCGGATGATCTTTCCTATGAAACGAGTAATTTAAAAAAAGAAGAGAACAGAAGAATGATAACGGAAAGGAGATAGAGTCGCGACATCTCATTTAGCGCATTTGTATCACGTGTCGCAGGAGTATAACATTCTTCTTCCATGAGGTTGTGGGACCGAACAGTCTATCCGGTCCAAGCAACGGCTACCGTCGTCGTAGTTCTACCACTGCTGTTACCGTAGCTGCAATAATGTACCCGTATCCATTCCATGATTCTCTATATACCTCCTGTCCCTCGATGCCTGTATTACAACGAGGCTCGGTTAGGACATCAGTGCTGATAAGCAATAGACCGGGTTCTCTGTTATATTATTTTTTTCATCCGCAGGTGTTCCTGTTCAACGACCTGCTGGTGATCACGAAGATCTTCAGCAAGAAGAAGTCGTCAGTGACATATAGCTTCCGGCAGTCCTTCCCTCTGTGCGGGATGGTCGTCAACCTGTTCTCCGTTCCACGTGAGTAATTCACTCACACACTGTGTATATTTTAATATGGTGAAGTGGATCGCTCACGCCCGTAACTGAGGGAGGAAGGCAGACAGACTCCAGAGATCATGGATTTCCATATGGTGCGATCCTGACAAACCTCTCTCGCTTCTACATCCATACATCTACCCATACACGCTCGATTATGGGTACTCCTTGTATCGCCCTTTTCTATTCCACTAATATTTTACAATGAATTAAGTTTTTTAAGCGTTTTATCAAACAACGATTGCAATGTGTTCAGACTATCCGTTCGGCATACGGCTGTCGCGGCGCGTGGACGGCCGCCGGCTGGCGACTTTCAACGCGCGCAACGAGCACGATCGCTGCAAGTTCGCGGAGGACCTACGCGAGAGCGTCGCCGAGATGGATGAGATGGAAGCCATGCGCATCGAGGGCGAACTCAACCGCGGCAAGGGCCGGCCCGGCAACGCCAACTCCAGGAATGGTCAGTGATACACTAGCTCTTCCCCGCGGTTTCACATGCCACGCTGTTTATTTTAAACGAGAAAGAGAATGAGACATCTGCAACAAAGTAATGAGTTGCAGATGCGTTGCCTACCTAATAAACAGATAATGATTATTCCCCTTTCCTATTTATCCCCCCTCCACCGTCAATCCCATTGCCCGTCCCATCGTTTACTTGGAAATGGATGGGAAAGGGAAGAGGAGTAGAATTAGGCCTCACTCATCAGACGAAATGCAGTATACTTCTAATTCACACCTGTCTTCTCTGAGGTCATGGTAATTCACCGGTTGAGCCGGCCCATTCATGCAACAGTTGTTGTATTTGCTAGCTCCACTACTGTCGTCGATTGAATGTTTTAATATATTTTTTGTTCAGTGATGGAAAACCGCGACAGTGGCGTGGCGGACGTGGAGATCGACCACCAGCAGTGCATGGACCATGCGCACGTACACGGGTACGTACAATACTATTCACTACATGTTGCAATTTCGTAGTTGGCCACATATGAAGAATAAGAGAGAGTAAAAATGAATGATAGCAATAGATTTATAGGTCTAAAGGGGCTATAGACTAGAGACCTCCCACTCCTTCCGACCTCGTCATGTTAGTCCAAAGGTAAATACTAATAAAATCGCAAATATCGGCTATGTATGTGACTCCTCAAGGTAAACGAAAATATGCCAGGACCGTGCCAAATGGAAATCGTATCTCTGCCTACACCTCTAACTTACCAAGTGCTCTCAATATTAAGGAATTGAGTGCTATTTAGTTTATTAAATGATTTATTTTAAAACTTCTTTATACAAATGGCAGGATTTATTCATAAAGGCATCCACAAGTCGATCACGCAGTGAAGAAAGAAAAAAAACAAAGAGGTAGCACTACAAGAAAATTATATCTTTTAAAATAACATACACACACAGTCGTTTTCGTAGTAAGATAGGCGATAGACTATAATTTGTGTCCATGTTTTCCAGTGTGGTGGTACCACCGCCCCCCGCGGGCCCGGCGCCGGCCGCACCGTCGCGTCTCTCGCAGAACCCACCGCCGACTAACATCATCAAAAGAAACGTGCTCAGCAACTCCCTAGTCGATATTAACGATCCAGGTCAGTATTATGACACTATTTGTTCATTTTAACGTAAATTATACACTAAAAAAGTACACGACAGCGACCAAGTGGGTATATATCAGTACATTTTATACGTGAAAGTTTGTTTTTAGTAGTTAAGTTAATCCGGAACAAATAAACAATCAAATCTTTACCCATTACACTACTAATATAGACATCACATAGAAATATAACTTTAACAGCACATAATATCGGGCTATTGAACTATGTATCGAAGTATTATGGAGTGACATTAACGCGCTGGTGACTGTGACAGGCACAAGTGATAGTAGTTAATCTTTATTACCTTGTGGCGGACACACGATAAAATACTAACGTCCGCTGGCTGGTGCAATGGAAACAGTTGCGCGGCCGTATACACACTCCGATTATTTTCCATGCTCAAGCTGTAATACTGTTAGAGTGATGAACTCTTAATAAAAATCATATTTCTTCTTCCTGTTAACTTTATTACATATTTAACTATTAAAATTACTCCGGATCACATTGTCCGCACGAATACGAAGATAACATCAAAACGGAATTGGGAAGTCGCCATGACATATATTTTACCACATCATGATACTCAAATACGTCAATAGATGGCGCTATACTACATGAAATATTTATGAAGGTTACTAATAACACAAATTACAACAAATACCACTCGCGATATTTACGGTATAAAGTTTCTTGTTTATGTGTAACCGAACTATGTGCATATTGACACTTCCATTCCTCCCTACTCTATATTTATGTGCGAATTTGTGGGTTCTCATTCAATACCCTAATAATAACTCGTGTGTTATTCCGGCAACGGACTTAACATCGTTGCTCACAGATTCTCAACACACAGCCTTGTTCATAAAATTACTTGCTATTTATAAGGCTCATGAAAAGAAACAGCGCCATCTCTTGTGTCGATCTCATCTCTGTGAGATTTGTTAAAATATTTGTTAAACAAATTTCAGTGGCCCTAGCGGCTGAGCGGCTCCAGCGACGAGGGTCTGTGGGGTCTCTGGACAGCGGCATGTCGGTCTCCTTTCAACAGGGCAGCCGCACCGCACTGCACGCCACCTCACCAAGGCACCCGAACGAACAGCGTTCACCGGGTAGGTTCACTTTGATATCCTTGTTATAAATGTTGCATTTCACGAATGCGCGCAAACCTTTACGTGTACACACACTAACACTATAGTAATGTGCATACATTACTATAGTGTTAGTGTGTGCGACTGCGCACGCACACATTACATCACCTGATCTAAGAATCAATGTGTTACTTAGTCGGGTCATAAGTTCTGTTACAAACTTTTAATGTAATTAAAGATACACTTTTTATTTATTATATGGCCGTTTAAAACATGATCACAAATTGCAGACTTCTATGAGCTTTGTTTTAAGTCAGTACTAATGCTATCCATTTCCGCAAAGATCCCAATCGTTTCTTAGACCTCAATCAGTATTTCTTTTCGCGTAACAAATCCTTGCAACAGTTCCAACGTAGTTGGAAATAGAATAGGTGAATTCTAACTTTATGTACCGTAAAAAATGGTTTAAAATGAGGCGGAAGTCATAAGTTAGAAATTACTTATCGACTTTCGATTGAAGTACTACTAGCTTGTCAGAAAGATGGTATTGAAAGAAATTTATAATACAATATTTTTACATACATAAGTATATATTCTGAAAGGAAGAAAAAATACCAGCAAATTTTGTATGAAAAAAATATCATTTGTCTTTGAAATATTTTTCATGTCCAGGTCGTCTCTTCGGCGGCATCTTCCCCGGCCGGCAGCGCAAGCTGAGCGCGTCCGGAGTCCCCGACACTAAGGGGCAGGTCGGCAAGAGCACGGAGGTGTAGGCGACAACGAACCAACCGGAGTATTCCGGAATCCCGAAATCGGAATATTCCACTATCGCATAATATTCCGCAACCGGCTTTCGATGTTCCTTCATACGCGAGACGCATCGTTTTTCTTAAGTGCCATCTTTAACATTTACAATCATTCAAATTTTAAGTGTAGTATTTTGTTGCTGACGCTACTTGGTATACAAATCATTTTAAACTTTATTGCAACGCAATAAGGTACACATTGATTTGACAATTTGCAATTTACAATTGTAGAGTCAACAGAAGTAATTGTCCAGGAGAGACGTAATCATCACAACTTATTTATAATTGCATATATATTTACAGTTACAAAATAAGCCAAATATTTATTTTGAAATAGAAAGGGAAATTATTAAATAAATATATATTTTTTTCGCATCACATTTTTGTAATATTATATATTTGTAATATTATTAATATTATATATATATATATATATATATATATATATATATATATATATAATGAAGCGAATGAAACGATCAAACATAATATAATTTCAAATAAAATTCATGTTAGTGACGTCATAATATAATATTTAAAAAAATATAAAATGTAAATTACATGCCTAAAATGAAGTATTTATGCTGCATTTTGAGATAGCCGGCACTACACCGAAACTAACGTCAGATAACTGTTGTCTTACATTACTTTCAGATATTAATGAAATATTAATATAAATCAGATCTTAATCAGATTTTCGTTATCTCTCAATATTTAAGCATTAAATGAGTGCTTATTGTAGACCAACTTTTAATTGACTCAACTAATAGCAGTTATTGTTTACATCTTGATCAACCGATACAATCTTATAAATAAATTAAACTTTAATATGTGTTGTAACGTTTGTAATATTAACTTGACATTCTGTTTCACGTATGGCAACATTTTCTCGGTCCCTATCTTTTAACGATTTATAATATTAATAATCGAGAATGTTCGGTATAATCCGCGACCTGAGAATATCACGCGGTAGCGTCAGCCCGTCAGTCGGCAAAAGAACTACTACTTGCTGTCTCAATTTGACATTTTTCTTCATTGACAGTAGAGCGGGCTTACGAAACCATTATGACAGCATTCATATAGCTAGAATTCAAACCCAAAAGGAATAAATGGACAATCAAATTTTTTTTAACTCGAAAATATTTACGATTTATGCGAGTAAGGTTCTATCATATTGTAATTGCGCGCGAATTATAACATCTTATGTCTTCATCGACAATATATCGCAACGGTAACAGAGATACCGTTTAGAGTTAATTGAAAGAAATATGTCGATTGTCGAATAATTATAGAATATTAAATGAACCAGTGGTTGCAGTCTTTGTCTGTATTGACTTTATACTGCAATCTTATTAAAAAGTCGATAAATTGTATCAATAGTCAAAATAACGAAATATTGTTAAACAAAATGGGAAATGTGGTATTTTCGGAAACGTTTGGGTCCATGTTTTTGGATAAGCAATTTAAGGTTCTGTAGCGAGATGGAATATTCAGTTTAGTATACGCAATACAAAAGCTATATACGTTACAGCTGGCGGTCGGCAAATGCGAGATAGATTCGGGTACAATAGAAAGATTTCAGTAGGATAATAAAAAAGTAAAGCTTATATAACATAGATAGGCCCTTACGGGCAATATTCAATATTGACATGAATCTTGTGTCATAATTACAATTTATAGGAAAATATGTTATTTCAGAATATCCGTGTATTCTTTTCTAAAATAGTTTTAAAAAAAACCAGGTCGAAAACACATAATACTATCATTACTACGCTGTCCAGGAAAACACTCAATATTGAACCGACCTAAATGCAATCAGTGCCTATGTACGCAAACATAATCGAAAGTGTCTTAGGATTTTTAATGAATTGACGGAAATTTAAAATTTGTCACTCTGTACAATCTATTGGTTATAAAGGCTGCGAACTATAATCTATTTATAAAAAAATGTGTTCGAATATTGCACAAGGGCCTATTATGTTTGGACGTAGAAAAATAAGAAAATATATAAAAGTACATCTGTTATGACCACGCGTGTTACCAGACAACAAGAATTGACTTACTCTGTTAACTAAATTGTTAAAACGGCTAAGCTCACGTTCAACCGGCTTTGGTTCAACCCGCTAGTTTCCTACTTATCGGAGGTCCATCAGGATAAGTGGGATGAGTTCGCAATGGGTGGTATCCACACCGATTGAACGTGAGTATATCCGTTTTAACTATTTAGTTAAGAATGTCTCACGAAATTTTTGATAATTTAATTAATTTGTTCTAATATGCATTTAATAAAGCTTTCATCTTTCTTTAGAATAGTTGTACATACGTTCAATTCGATTCAATAGTCTTTGCAGTAGCTGACAATAGATTCAATGATATTGTTCAAATTCAGCACAAAAACATTTAATAGAAAAAAGTTACAAACACATTTATATCGGATTGGAAATACGAATTTATTCATATATTGTTGGGGAATTTATTAGTGTTGTAGGCGATTTAAAAAAAAGTTAAAATAGTCTAGTTCAAGTAACTGTTCTAGAGTTGTTTTTGAAATTTGTCTTTTAAAAGTTTCGGTATTACATCTCTCATTGTCGCCATTATCCTTGCTCCCTTACCGTCAACGTGGCCTATCTTTCCAGTAACGTTACTCTTTATATACTATAGAGATGTACTTAAATGACTGAAAGCAATGATTACACATACATATATTTTCTTAATGGGCTTAGTTTTGCTAAACTTAATTTTTCTTTGTACATAAAAACATTGTGTGGCTGTGGCTCTTATTAGATACTTTTATTTTTAAATAAATCACAAGATATTATTCATGTTTCGAAAATATTGCATTGGGCAACTAATTAAAAATATTTGTAGTCGGTTGCTTACTTGATAAGTAAACGGTAAATATATTGTAATAACGATTGACAGAGCGCCATGACTATAACCGTATAACAAAAAGGGTAAATATAAAACAACTCTATGTTATATTCATCTAAATGTCACATTTGACATACGTCATTCTGTCATTAGTAAAGTCAAACTATATTCTTAACTCCTATAAAGTTATCGACATGATTATAATTTAATTATATCTTGCCACAGTTTCATATAATTAGCTTTTCTACTTGGTCGTTTATTTTCTAATGCCATTTTATCTTTATATATAATTTTTTACATTTAGTCGAAACCTGAACGTTACCGATTCTTACTGAAACTACCATATTTTATAACTGAATAGATTATAAGTATTAACAAAGTGGGCCGGCTTCCTTGGCTCTGTTAGCGCCTCTTACGTGAAAATATGTAGGCAGAAAGAGACAAGCCTCCTGCCAAATGATGAGTTGTTTCTAATATTGACACTGTTGACTTTGTACCGGTTACGTAGCCTTGTTGTTTCTACTGTTTGATATGTGGGTAGGTAGAATAAAATATTGACTTTAATAATAATTGTATTTGATTTTGACGATCTTGTAAATTTCGTGCGTTGGTCCTTCAAATTTACTAAAACAGCACTAATGATGCTTTATTATTTAATTGATAGGAATGGCACTACTATCCTACTAAAATCGAGTGGTACTTGTATCGACGTATATTGATCCTAATTGTAAAGTTATTAAGGCTTACTTCAGCTTGACCAGTCCTCTTATACCTTAGTGTCGTCTAAACATTCTGTCCAATAAAATTTATTATATCCATTGAATCTGTATATTAAATGTATCTCGGTAGGAATGATCTGTTTATCAGCTGATTGTGTTGGAAAATGCGTTTTATCTGCCACAGTTTTACAAAACGATTTTAATATAAACTTTTTTTATCATTCATTCACATCTTTAAAGTTTAATGGTATTTATAACATGACCCATATAATGTTGATGCTTGTCAGTTTGCTTCGCATCTATATGTAGTGGGTGCAAGCCAGTGACAAGACATGATTGATAAAATTGTGAAAAATTAAGAGCTGTGACTTGAAAAATATAATGAAGCGATTTTTTTAGAAAACAATTTTCTTTGTAGTCGTCTCTTGCAGAATAACAATTAATAGTGATTTTTCTTAATTTAAGTTTAAAAAAAAGTTTTTGTGGCGCTTTTTCATTGGTTTTAAATAACTGTGGCCGATAGAAACATTTAACTCGTTTAAAATAAAAACTCTAATGTAATTATATATTACTTGTTAAATTTAAACGGAAGGAATTGATTAAACTTTTCGTAATTTATTATATTTAAATGTGTGGATAAAATTATCTACATAAAAATTTAAACTAATATAATTATTAATGGAGATATACGGACAAACTGCCACTCAACTGGGCATACTGTTTTCAAGCGTATTCCTGATTTCTAATGTCTTCGCAATATAATACACCTTGTTTCACAGCTAACAGACACAGTAATGACCTAAAATCGCTTTTGGACCGTAAAAGTATCAGAAAAATCGATGGAACACCGTTTCTTTTTCGATATTCTAATGTCAGGTTTATTGGTTGAATTGAGCCAATTTCCCAAACAGCTGTCTAAACGAGTGTATATCATATTGGAAGACATGTATGGTTTGTTATGTAACGTCAAGCATGTCTTAAGAAATTTGGTAAAAATAACATTTTTCAAGGGCTGTGAGGCATGCGGTGTATACAAAATGTGCAATTTTCATAAACCTTCTACAATCCATGGTCGTTTTATATACACCGTAAAGCTTGTTGGATACTTTTTGCTTTTGTAAATTTCGCTTGAAGCCAAAGATGTAAGTTCTCTGTGTTCACGTGTTGTCTTTTCTAAAATAATTTAAAAATAATTGTATTCCAAAAATAACTGACACAAATGCGAGATTTTGTTGTGTCCAAACCTACCATAAACAAAATATGCTATGTCAAACATTACCATATATCAAGGCACATTTTGGTTAACACTAGTAAATATTAATTTTAGTGATGTTGTTTGAAGTGGGCAGGTCTTTTTAAGTTTTTTTTCTGTAACATAAACAAAACTTACTAACTTATTACCTTGTATGTATATTGAAGAGTTCACCTAATATATATCTCTTAGTTATTAATTGTTGTGTAAATCTAGTACTAAGCAATAAACGCGTTCGGCGGCACATTATATACGTTGTATAATATACTAAAGTTGTTGAGAATTGCTACAACATAGTCACAATAGTTTTATTTAAAAAATACAATAAAATGTATTTATTTATTTAATATGAATTAACATTCATATGGAAGTCCGATGTTTTATTTATCCCTATTGCCCTTTCTTTTCTTTTATGGATGTAGAAAATAATCCCCATCCCTATACTAAAGAGAGGATGACAAGACATGACAAAAACTGTCCTTACATTTTTTAAACATAGGAAATTTGGAGTCACATTGGTTAGTGATAATCAATTTGAAAGGATATTAAAAAAACATTAGTGGAAACACGTTCATACGTATGGGGTAACCTCAAATAAAGCACTAAGTATATTGTGCGTAATAAAGGCACTGTAACAGAAGGGTCGACAGTAAACCATGAAGCTCTTGGCATGTGTCATTTAGGCACGTCAAGTGATCGCTACCCATAGACATCTGCAACTAACTAATGAGTTGCAGATGCGTTGCCCACCTTTCAGAGGGGACAAACAGAAAATGGTTATTTCCAACTTCTATACATCCTCTCCACCGTCAAGTTCTCTTCCCCTTCCCATCCTTTTCTTAAAGAAAAGGCTGGGGAAGGTGAGAGAACTAGAATTAGGTCTCCGGCACCTCACTCATCAGACGAAACGCAAAATACTCTACTTCACGCTTGTCTTCTGTGAGTTCGTGGTATTTCGGCGGTCGAGCCGGCCAATTCGTGCAACGGATGTTGTTGTTGCGGGCTCTACCACTGTTGATGTCTCATTGATTATATCAAGATGCTTGAAATAATGTTAAATTATTATTTTTATATCATAGCCATTAGATTTATTGATTACTTAAACTATCGGAACTAAATCACATCAAAACATTTTTTGCATTTGTATAATCAAAATTCAACTCTGTGTCACGTGTGTTAAGTTACAAATTAACTCGCAAGTGTTACAGGGGTGACAAACTGCGGGGTCGTTGGTTCAAACAAGGCAATAGCACGTAAAGCCGCAACACTATGACAGCGATACACCAGCACTTGTAGGGCATCACCGCCCGCCGCCCACCAGCTGAGCTTGGCTTAGCACCGAAAGCGGCACACATAGTGCGACAGCAGGACACGTGCACTGCCTGTCTATGTGTGAGAGAATGTCGTAATAATAAACGTCATTGTTTTCTAGGCGAGATCGTCTAAAAAGACATGGAGTAGTTATTCGTTGTTTTTTTAAATTGAAATTTAATATATATAATATAGGAAGATTTTAAACGCAGTCTTCTTCCTTTTGAATTTGTTTCAGATTTTTCACCGAAAGATAACTAATCAATGATGACAATGACTCAGGATGTTTCCCTCACCGTTTTTTGAACATTGGTGATAAAATAAATTACACAAAGTAAAGCGCCTGCCTGGG
The DNA here is from genome assembly GCA_029849275.1 of Papilio elwesi. NCBI lineage: Eukaryota > Metazoa > Arthropoda > Insecta > Lepidoptera > Papilionidae > Papilio > Papilio elwesi. The sequence continues at coordinate 4,217,941 of CM056709.1, forward strand.
TTTGAACTCGCAACCTATAGTACGTAAGTCAGGGCCTAAACCGCTGAGCCACCACTACTCAAAAATCTTGTTTATATAATCTACAGAAAATTGATATAAAATCGTAAGTTAGAGTCATCGGGTAAATATTCTTTACGTGCTAGCAGGAATTGGTTATAATAAAATACATAGGACGATTTATAAATATAAAACAAAATGAATGGAGCTGTGTTAATTAGAATAAAGAAATTAGAACTGAAATAAAACCAACAAGCAACGTATTCTTTACAAATGTCTGTATCAAAAAAAAAGTAAGTCTGCTCCATTCGTTCACTGTTCCATAAGCGACAGTGGATGCGCGGGTGTTCACTTCAGTAGCGGCGACCACGTGACAATAGTTACAGCCTTCAGCAATACAACTAAATTATTAGTTAATAGAAATACTTTTAGAGCGCAGATTTGCCGACACGTTTACATAAGGTAAGCTTTATAACATTTTTTTATTTATTATAATCTAATTTGTAAGTGTAAATTTAATAACAGCATAATTAAATTAAGAATACAATATTATAACGCCTAAAGAAAATTTCTATATGTTAATGTCAAAGTTTTGAAACTTGAGTTTTTTGATAAGTTAGACAATTTATTACTTTCATTTTCATTAAAATATTACGTTTTGGCCGTTACTTTTTACTGGATACTCAATACGAAAAGTATAAAATAATAAAAACAAAAAAGGAAATAATTTATCAAATTAAAGTTATCATGTACCCACTAATTTAAGATGAACATATCACATACTTTTTAAGCAATAGTGTTCTTCCCTGTTTTTTTTTAAATTAACTCTTATATTGATATTATCTTACATCACTCCTTAAAAAAACACAATCTCTACACGATACTTAAAAGAATGTTTAATTGTCAAATTCTAATATTAACCTTGAACCTCTTAATATTCTGTAAAAAGATAATAAAAATAAATTAAATTATCTCACAGCCCAAATCGTACACATATTAAAATTATTTCCTAGACTTAAAAAATCGCAGTACATGACTAACATTATCCAATTACTTATTTTCCCAAAAACACAATATTTACATTATGAACGTTTCAGGCGCGAACCGTGACGTAACGATAACGCATGTCAAATATTGGCGCGAAAAGACCACACTTTTCCACAAGCATCAACCAAACTGTCGGTGCAAACGGGAAAACGCCACAAATACTCATTTACTAGTAATTTAATAAACTTAACTAAATTATAGACATTTAATTCAATTTAAGTGCTGTCGCCGACGCTTGTTGTTACTTGTACAATTCTAAGTCTACAATGCCTACATTATACCTTTTTTACTTGTCATGTCTTTTAATTGACAAAATGTCCGATTGAAAATGTAATGTTTATTTTTTCCGTAATCGACATAGATTTTAAACTGCAAACAAAATTGGCAATTGACTACATTAGGCCTGTGGTTGTTGTTTGATTCTTTGGTCTCAAAGGATAGACAGGAAAAAGGATGTTTCCTTTTTCTGCTCATCTCCTCCTCGTAGAATGGTCTTTCCCTTCCCATTCCATCCTTATTAAGAAAGGATGGGAAAGGGAGGAAGGAGCACTGAAATCGACTCCTTAGACAAAACGCAGAAGCATACTTCTACTCCATGCCAGTCTTCTGTGCGGTCGTGGTATTTTCACCGGTCGAGTCGGCTCATTCGTGCAACATATGTTGGTGGTTCTACCATTGTTAAAATTTGTATAGTTTTATAATGTTATATGCTAGTAATAATAAAATAGTAGGAGAGGACGACGCCGACGGCAAACGCCTTCCATAATATTGACAAGCAATCTGCCTTTAATAATACATGTATACAAACTTAATAACACTTAAACAACAAACGCTACGTTTAACATCTTTTGCAATAATAATTTGATCAGTAGATACCACAAAACCCGTGTCAGAAGTAAACAACATGTGTATTCTTGTTCCTTATAGATGGAAGAGTCGTTGGACGGACGCGAAGCGAGTGCTAGCGCCGGGTTCGACTCCGCGGCCATTTTGAATGACGACGTGTCTCCGACCACCAGTTTTTGTTACAATATACCAAATCTGTTCAATGGGTAAATTACAAATTTTCTATTTAAGTCCAGAAGTGGGGTGGAAACGTGAAAAAGATGTGATTATATTCGAAATAGACACGACTTTGGTGATGTAAGCTTAACGCTAAGCTAAGCTTCAAATGCTGAACGAAGAAAACATATAAGATATAATTATTTATTTCCCAAAATAAGTGGTTGTTCTGATAGGGATACATTTATTACTCATGATATGATACGCTTGTATGGTAATATTTGACATATAAACGTATGGACATGTAGACGTGATATAGGTAGGTATACCGTTTGGAAAATGTACAACTGGAAATCTATGCTACATGTATTTGTATATAAATGAAGGCAAAGGCGCCTCAATAATGGCTATAAAATGGTGTATAAAATATGATATATATGTATATATATATATATATATATATATATATATATATATATATATATATATATATATAAAATTGGCCTTCAACATGCACTTTGTTCGTTTAAGATTGGGGCCAGGGTCCGTGCTCTGCGACCGACCGGAGACGGAGTCCGGCGACGCGTACCCGGCCGCCGCAGAGCACGCCGAGGACACCACAGAGACACAGCAGTACGAAGATGACGAGGAATATTCACCGAGTTCCAGTGAGTTATTTTTTTACTGTTAAAAACAGATCAATAAGTAAACATATTATGCAAAATGGTTCTCCGGTATAGTTCATGTTCTAATTCAAGTAACCTAAACTTTGACGTTTAACCACTACGAGATTATTCCACAACGTAGTAGAATCCAACCTTGTCGGCGAGACTAAATTAATTTATAATTTGTATGAAGGCGAACCAAAGCAAGCTAGACTTTATATAAAATACGTTAAACTAAAGAAACATTCATTGTATACGTCAGTTTTTAAGCAAAATTTTTACGTATGCAAATTACGGATACACTAGGCATCAGTATTAACACTAAAAACAGCTAATGAATGCAACAGTTCGAGCCGTGGTTCGGCCAAGCTAAAGCTGGAGCTCATGAGTTAGGCTAGTAACATTAGTATCATAAGGAAGAACTACTTGTTTGTTGCTCATAATTTATAAAAAGTGTACATTTCAAAGCTATATAAATAAGGCTTATATTATATAAATGAGCAAAGAAATTCTAACTAAAATATTTTTGTCTTTCGTTTAAGATTCCAAGAGCGACGTTCCGAAACGCAAACAAAGAAGATACAGGTATTTATTTCATTATTATAAATTTAAGATAATTTACAGCGTCATTATAAATATAAATTATAATATACATAGATGATAGATATGCCATTTACGACCTTGTGACTAAATCACATATCTATGCAATATAGTACTAGATATAGATATACTACAGAGAGTAATTTTCTACCTTCTTTAGGAAGAATATTTATTTTTTATCCTTCTTGAACTCCGTCTATAGAAACCTAAGTAATATACAGGCCGATGTTCGGTGACAAACTTCAGGAACTAGTTGCCGTTACCACTGAAACACCGAACACCTGAACACCTGTATATATAGTATTTACGTTCAAGTTATTCATTAATTTTGCGTTGCAGGACAACATTTTCTAATATACAACTAGAACAGTTGGAGGCAGCGTTTCACAAAACACATTATCCTGATGTTTTCTTCAGAGAAGAGCTGGCAATGCGAATAGATCTTACTGAAGCGAGGGTACAGGTATGGATTGTGTTCTATATTTTATAAAACATGATATTAAATAATCACCGCAGCCCAATTCTATAATTGCTATCAACATACTTAAAAGTATGGTCGCGCGTTGTAGGCTATGGCTAAAATCTTTGGAAATATTGCAATCACACATTGTAAAGAAATTTTCTCCTTTGGAGATTGTAATAAACGTATGAAAATATATCCCTTGGTATTAATAGATTTCTATTAAACTAGTGACCCGCCCCGGCTTCGCCCGGGTACCACAAATTTGTGAATCTAAACCATCCTCGAATCCACTTGAACACACACAAAAATTATTCAAATCGGTTCAGCCGTTTAGGAGGAGTTCACTGTCAGCGCACGTACAGAAGAATTATATATATAAAGATAGACTAAATATTATACAGGTATGGTTTCAAAACCGTCGGGCAAAGTGGCGGAAACAACAGAAGGCTGGCTGTGAGGGCTATTCGAGCCGTGGCGGCCGCTCGCCTGACCCCAGGTCGCCCTCGGCCCTAGCGCTAGAGATGAGGGATTTCATTACAATACCAGGTTGGTTCACTAAAACAAATTAATTTTGGTTACGTTTCCCAGTAACTTCTGAATCCTAACTGGCTTCTAGAAACGAGTTTCCGTTCATCGTATTAACACCAAGATATCGCGCACCAAATTTTGTGCCCGGTATTTGGAGGAAAGCTCAATCTCTGTCACATTTGTGATAAGATCATCTGGATTAGGAGCAGTGGTGGCTCAGCAGTTTACGCCCCGATTTACGTACTGTAGGTTGCAGGTTCGAACCCAGGCAGGCGCTTTATTTTGTGTTATTTATTTCATCACCACTGATTGAGGTGTTAATCTCCATACTTCTTTTATAGCATTACACCAGAACATTAAGGCATCATTTGATAACATCATTGGTCGTCGTTGCTCTAATATGACGTACTTCGAGCAAGCAAATAGATGTCCCAATGGTTAGCAGATGTCTGGGTAAAGTTTCAATGAATATAATCACTTCACTAGAATTTCGGCAAAGCTATAAGGGTAGCATTTGGGACTTTCTCTTTTGAGTAATTCGTAAATATTGTTACGTATATATACACACCATTTGTCTCTTTATTTACAGTGTCGTCATCACAAGTCATTGATTTAGCTGAACCGTCGAATATAAATAACTTCGGATCCAAATGTAAACAAGCAGCACCCACGATTCACATTTCGGCTTTACCGACTAGACAAAACTCCCAAATGGACCTTCCTTCGTTCTCGATACCGCTACAGTATAATCTTGGTAGTTTTAAAAAGATTGGAGAGGACGTCCATTTGGATCTAGAACCTTCCACCTCAGAAAATGTACATGTGGCAAGCCATTGGGACTCTAGAATGATATCTAATTATAATTTAATGAATATGAAACCGCTGCTGGAGAATCGTGAAGGAATGGACATGAGTGAATTGAAATACGAAGTAAAAAATGAAAATGTAAATAGAATTAGTTTTAGTGAAATTCCTGATACGTCTATTCCTAGCACGAGTATAGAAGCGGAGGATTTACTCGGAAAGGATGCTGTAAATGAAGGGCAGACAATATCACCAGATTTTGAAATTGAAAGATATCAGAATTACAGCAATCAAAATGAAAAACGGTTTAGGGAATCGACTTTCGATGAAACGATTATCGAAGATGGAAGAAACGATTTTGTTTGTGACAGTGATTTTATGTGTAAGAATAATTTTGAGAAAGTTGATGAGAAACGCAATGAATACGAGGACTGTCATCTTTTAGGCACAGGTAATAATGTTGGTATGAGTAATTTCGAAAATAATTTATAATTGAATTTGTTTGTAACTTAGGACATGTGTCATTATTTTTACTTAGTTTAGAGAAATAAATGATTCTAGTCAAATTGTTATTTGAGTTTTTCTTGACGATTATGAGGCTAAAACAACAAAAGAGTGACAATAAACCGAGCCGCAAAAGCGGTGACGACTGATTACAGACGAATGCCTAAACTAATTTCTATTGACCATTTTGCGACTTAAACTTAATTTAGAAAGGTCAATTACATCATGATATTTTTTTTATTTATTATAAGTTTTATGGACTCAATTCAGTAGAGAAGCCTTTAAATAAGATATATTTTTTGACAGCGACATATTACTGGGATGGATAGTCCGAGATCGTGCGATCATCATTTGCAACCTTGTGATGTATCAAATATTATGTACAGTCAAATTCAATATGAGAGGGTCAATAATTTCTTAGCAAGCTTATTTCGCGTAACCTATCTAAATATGCCAGTTTTACGTCGGGAGGATTCTTACTAACAAACGGCTCAACATCATCGCCACTCAAAACATTCGCAACTATCACATGAGTTATGGGCGGCGTTAGGCGTCAGCCTTTGTGAACGAGAGACGGAGTAAAGAAAGTGAAGGAAAATAGAAAAAAATACATAATTAACGTTTACGTAAATTTTACAGCTACTAGCGTTTTAAATAAATCTCACAACAGCCATGCTAATGTTAAAGATATAAATATATATAAATATATAATAATATATATAATATTATACAATATCTGAATTTTAATTAATTCATATTTAACAATTATCGACGCTCGTGTGCTGTTGTGTCCGGAACACCGTACCCCCGAAATCCTCTTAAGCGAATTGAAAGAGATTATCGCAAATGTTTATCGACACCATAACAGTATTTAATTATCATTTATCGAACGGACATTCAATACCTTTTCACAAGACCTGTGTAAAGCTGGCAGGCGCTTGTCACTCAAAGACTGCTCCACAAGATTGAATGTAATTAAATGACAATCTAATAGCCCTGAACTGTTGACCCAGGTTTTAGATGCTTTCGACTGTTAAATAATTATAAAATAAAAATACGCCTTAAAACATGGTGCGGCAAAAACATTCGACAGTTTCGTTTGATTGAGCAATATCACGCGTATTGTTTTTGAATCATTTGTCATGTGCCTCAAACGCTCGTATTCCTGCATAAAGGCTACATAACGTTTCTTGAAACCAGGATTACGTTTAAATCGTCGTTGGATAGACAAGAAACGATGCTTGGTCATCTCGTATGACTCGCCTAGAATATTAGTATTATTTTTTAATGGTATCGTTACAACAAATCGACCGTCTTCGTTACGAGTAGTATTAAGCAAAAAACTTTCCTCACGAGCTGTTCCTTCGATACACATGGAATGACTTGAACGTAATAATTGAAGGAATATTGAACGATGGGTAAGATAGATGAAGACCTGAGCGCAGCGGAAGTTGACTAATGTCTAAAGTTGAAGGAAGTATCTTTGTTATCTCGGGAAAATAAAACATTCTATATTTGCTTTATACGTATTGCATAGGGACTCGATTATTAAGTTACAAGATTGGGTACTAGTTAAAGATTGATTGTTTATGCCGGTTATTTCGGAACTTACGCAATGTGTAGATAGTGTTAGCAAGGCGACTGCGTTATAAAATTAGGCGTACTGCCGTTATCTAGTATTCTGGCGTCGATCCTTTTGCCGTTGTCATCAACCACTTACACAGTGGACAAGTAGAAGTAGGCTTTGAATCGTCCTTGGCACAAGCAATAGAAGATTTTGAATCATGAATAGAATCGTATTATGCCTATCACTATCACACAGAATATAAATATATAAATATTGTAAACAATGCCTTAATCCACAGCGCTTAGTGATATGTCCGGGACGTAAACAATTAAAACATACATTGAATTCCTTTGCTTTTTTAATTCGTTCTTCAACCGATAGGCTACGAAAATTTTCACACGTGAATAAAAGATGATGTTTAGAACATAGGGGACATGAACAACTATATGGTTTTACGTAGTTTTTATTATGTGATTTTATTACATTACAAATGTCACTGTTATTAGATGCCATGATATAACTATTACTCTTAGATATTGTTTTGTGTGTATTTATAATTACCTTTTCCTTAATCTCGACAGTTTCTAATATATCAGCTTTGTTACTAATGCGCAAAATTGTTCTAAAGAAGGCGGTTTCGATAAACTGTTACGATACTCTTCCCAGTACAGTACACTACAAGCGTGTCCCAGTGCTCCGTGGGCTTGTTCAGTGTTTTAGGGGTCGAATAGAATCACTACTAGGAATGAATGATAAAAAAGTGTCTCTTATACTCAAGCCAGCACTGATAACTACCATTAAAGCGAAGTAAATCAATTTTTGGTAAGTAAATAAAATGTGTTGGAACGATTTACCTGTTTGTGTGCTCATCGAACCCGTCGCAGACCGTCGAACCCGTCATAGACCGGCCGCCGTCGGCTGCTGCGGTATAATAGTCTGCGCGGTTGTCCCAATAACGACGCGTCGCAACCGACCTCAATATCCACCTGTAATTCGTACAAAGCATCATATTTAATTAATCGACCTTCTAACTCGATGCGTTGTAGGTTTGCAATTATGTCGGAAGCACTAAGTGAGCTAAGATAGTTGGACAAATTTGTAAGCTTGGCTTTCATACCACCACGTCTGCGAATCAAAGCTTCTAGTTGTGCCGTTACCAAGTTGAAAAACGTAAAATTATAAAATTATAAAATGAAAAGTGGGTACTCTGACAAGTAATTAATGCGCTTGTAAATTCATAAGCGTTAATTTAATAATTGAAAGCGAAAAACAACCTTTTGAAACGGATATTAAAGGAGGGGAAAATGGAACGAACTGACAAATCTTTTTCTTATCCACAACTGTTACTGTACTAGAAATAGAACAATTTCTCAATACTTTGTTGCTTGACGTATGACTTCGTCAGCCGGTGAAGGCATGACGCGAAACGAAATACCTTGTTGAATGCTCCCGTGAGGAACTGTTTATCCGTGTTTTCTTTTTGAAGGCTCGAAGGTCCAAACTGTTAGATATATTTCTTTATTCGATGTAAGTTACAAAGGTTTATGTACAACAAATTAATAAGTGCGCGTGTACACCGGCGGCCTGTAGCGAAGTAGTGGTAGTGGTAGTGTCCTCGTCTCTCGCACCCCGTCCCCGCGACAGCGCCAGCGCTCAGGACGTGCTACCGCCCCGCTACCATAATAACAACGTTCTGTTAGACTCACCAAATTGAATGATTCTGAACCTAACCACAGATAATATCGGCCAACGTTCATGTTGTCATCATGTTTAATTAATGTTGTCACATGTGCCATTAGACGATAAAGCTGCTTCTAATAAACTAAATTGATTGGGCACGAATAGATTTCTTATTCAAACCTAGAATAGTTACCTAGTTTTGTGAAATATTGAAAAGTTTTGAATATTGTGTGAAATAAATTATGTGAAGAAATGGTTTATAAGCTAAAATAGCATACAAGGCTCTAGTTGAAATGCGAGTGTACAATTTTTAACTAGGTGGCGTTATTCACAATCTTAGACAAAAAAGTATGTCCAGTAGTTGCAAAACTAAAATTACACAAGTTATTTATTTTCTAACAGGTTATGGACAGTGAAAAATATCCAAAATAATTTTTACCTTCATCAATTGGATATAGACGTCACAAGCAATATTACACAGGTTCTTAAAAATTAAAAATTATCTAAACAAAATACATACATTTCGTTCGTTCGTTCATTCGTTGAATTCACTAATCATTATTTTTCACTGTCTTTAATTCCCACTCTTATCAAAATAGACAGGTGTAAGGGCAACAGGGCTGGGATCTGAGTTAAACAATGAATGAAATTGGTAAATAACGTCTATTACACTTAAACAATCAACAATTATAGGTAAAACAGTAGTAGATACAGTACATTACACGGGATTTAAACAAAACAACATGACCGAGCGGAAGAAGACGGTGTACTTAGCGTCGGAGCGATAGTGTCGCTACTCGCGCACGGGCGGTGTTGAACAACACAAAAGATGGCGGCTCGCTAGCCAAACCGTCGCGCGCGCTGTTGCTAGGCGAATTTAACCCTATGGGGTGAACATAAGGTGTGCGCTGCGTAGTGCGTTACACAGGCTTAATATTAGTTCAGTTTGTAAATTATAATTTTATTTACTAATGGTACGAAAATAATTGAAACTAACATCACAACATTTTGTTTATTTACTTTTAACAACAGCTTGTTAGCAAAAGAAAAGAAGTGGTACAAGTTTCGACCAATCAGCGCGGACGTGTTTTGTCGAACGATATTTTTATCATATTTAGAATATGCCTAGCGTACTTCGCCCAATGACTTCGCGCCATTAGAAAGTGACTAGAAATGAAACGTAATATATAATAACATAATGTCAATGATTCGTTCGACTGAGAATGTGCCGACCGTTTAGAATTTGCCTAGTCAAATTATAATGTGTCTATTATGACAATTGGTCGGTGATACATCATTTGTATGAATAATTATAAGCGTGTATATACATATGTTAAAGAAAGATCTTCGCCGTAGAATTAAGGTCACGGACATGAGTAAGAATCATTTATCACAACTCATATCTTATTCCATTTCGGATAAATTTTCTTGGAGAATACTGAATTATTTTTATACTACTGAATTGAATAAACATGTCACGTGTCCTATCATGTTTAAATACACGTACTTTTTTATTAATATGAATTGAATTCGTTAATTTCCAAACACCTGCTTAATCAAAAACCAACCATAATCTTTGTCTACAATCAACCGGGCGAACATAACTCATGGAACAATTTACTTATATTTTAGATCGTATCACGTCACCTTGATATGCATGAGGTTTCTAATAAAGCCCCCGAAGAGAATCAGAGTCGATCGAAGTCGGCCGCGTTCAGGCGCCGCCGGGTCAACCGTCTGGGTCACGTGGAAATAAATACGACGCACGCGAACTTTATATGTCATTGATTTCCGTCGCACTGTAATTACAACTGCATGACCTAATGCCGATTCAACCTGAACATTAATTAGGCAAATAATGATTTTCCCCTAAGAGTGTAGTGAGGAGAATAGGCTAATTAAACTTGTTACTGACACTTAAGATCCTGGTTTTCAAAGTAGCCGACTTTAAAATACACGTTTCTATGTAACCTTGATGAGTCTTAAAGTATTTTGAATCTAAATCAAGAAACCCTCAGAATTAATTGTTAATGTACTTAAGATATTAAGTGTACCTGTAACGCGTATGCGCGAGGATTCGTCAAAGGATAGTTCCAAATAGAAATCCGGAATCACCGATCATCCCTGAGGGTTTAAGTCGTAATGAAACATTGGTGGTGTTCTTTTTAGCTCTTTAGTGGTATTTACCGTTGCACAAATAGGCCGGTTCCATCGGTGAAAACACACGACCTTACAGAAGACAGGCGTAAAGTAGAAGTATTTCTGTATTTGTATGATGGGTGAGGTGCCAGCGGCCTAATCCTAATCCTCTTCCCCTTTCCACCCTTTACTAATGAGGAAAGAATTGGAAGGGGAAAAAGATTCTACGGAGGAGGAGATTGATAGGAAAAGGAAATAGCCTTTTTGTTTATATTTTCTTCTGTTTATTAAAGATAGGCAACGCATCTAGAACTCATTAGATATTGTAGATGTCTATGGGTAGAGATCACTTAATATGAAGTGAACCGCTTTTTTGACATTTGACAATATAAATACGTATTATTTTCTAGATGACTTTCTAGATCCCTATACCCAAACTGTTAGTCAGTGTAACCTCGTAGTAAAAATATGGAGTGCAGCAAGGCGAGAGAAAACTAGATTCAGCTGTGAGGGTTTTATCCATGACGTAGATATACATATGCGTCAGCTCTTGTTTATTTATGACACATTTTAAAAATACTCCGACATTCTCGGCTCATTATCCTGGATTGGCTCAGAAAAAGAAAGATAAGTTTGCTTCATGTAAACTAAAAATACTAACATAAATTTAACATAAGGTATAACAACTGTTTAATTTAAATAGAGATGGACGATCGAATATAAGCAATTGAACCAATTTTCTCCTTCTTTCCTTTAAGAAACAAAGACAGACGTATAGAAGAACGTTTGTAATATTATGATATGATTTTCGTATGGACTCGCAGTAAAAAAAACAAAGACATAATACGTTTTTATACTTAAATCTGATAACTGTAGCAGTTATCATTTCGTATTCTTAATTAAAACAAGAATCGTTACAAAATTTCGCTGCCATCGGATCCATCTAGTCTAACTTAATAGAAGGCTTAATTCCGGACACGCCGCCACCGTTATTTATTTAACAAGATTTAATTGGTAAAATTTAGCTTCGTCACAGCTTCGACCAAAAATATATCAAAATCGGAATTCATTAATATTTCTTCTAAAACGTAAAGGCAGTAAGAGAGTATTATTCTTTTTTATTTTAATAATTTGTTACGAGTCCGTAAGGGACCTACCTTATGGTACGACCATATGAGGTAATTTATTTCAACTGGTCATAAAGCCTACCCAATAACTACTCATATATGTTTTGTAAATAAAATACATTTTTACATATTTTATTGCGGTTGTTTTTAACAATTTGACCAGTTAAATGTAGCGATTTGCTTCTAGCTACATTAAAAGTACAGGGAACTAAAGCGAACAAAGGTTCGCAAAAACTGTGAAAATGAACCATGTGGCTTCGAATTAGTCATTGCGCGCTCTCGGTCGAGACCCACGAGACAATAGCTACCGATCGAGCCGAGGCTCGGAGATCGGAATGCTAAACGCTTATTGAGTTACAGCCCAAGTGGAGGCCCCCTTTCGATGTCCCTTGAGCCCAATCACTCCATGCAGCGTCCGCCAAAGCGTCCTAAGAGCTCGGCGGCGTCCCAATCCGGTAATAACCTAAAAGTAACGGCCTGAGCCGAGGCTCCCTCGAGCCTAGTTACTTCAAAGAGGATTAGGCTGAGCGCCCTCTGCGCTCTGCCGCCTCAAATCTGGTGAATCTGTCAAAGCCTCTTCCAGGCAGTGACAAGTCAGGCATAAAAAAAATATGAATACAAAGAATAATAAAAATAAAGAAATAATTTATTGCCACAAAAAAGAGAAACAAATAAACTACTTAAGTAAACAAAATTATCAAGTAAAATGTGGCAACAGGTAGCCCGGCCAGCTCAGCTTTAGCAGGGATGACGCAAGCCATCCCTGCGCTAGTTTACAGCTGGTGCCTGTGAACTCACACAAATAACGTTTAGGTGGAAGGGTACAAATAATAAAACAGTAATAACCTCGCTTCGTTCCGTTTCTATAATATATTTCTATATATGCAATTATACTTGTAATTCACATATTGGAAAGTATAATTTTTGTTTCCGTTTATGAAGTTTTAAAACTAGACATTTAATCAGTTTTAAATAATAACGAATTAAAAATTATTACTTAGAAAAGTAATGTAATACTTTAAGAAATGTCTCCGTCGTCCGTTTTTTCCGTCTAGGTCCCCTCGGTGAAATGCGCGGATAAGGAACATAGTTCTAACACTGGTGTCGTATGGAAGTTTTGCTTAGAACCCGAGCCGCTTTGCGTTCAACGCTAACCACTAGCCTATGGAATCTAATTATGAAAAATTATATATTAACTCCAACTTTGTCACTTTGTAGGAAGCTGTCTTTTGAGAAGAGAAAATGCATTTATTTTGTCAAACAAAATGCAATTCTTATGATACTCATTTGACAAAATCTACGGACACATTTATAACAGTCCCCCGGTGTTAAATTTCGATTTTTCTTATTACGACGTCTGGTGTGAAAAACGGACTTGAAATCAAAGTGTTAAGGCATACATTTGCATATCACGAATACTAAGCTTTGTACCAGCTAATATGGACCGTGGAAAGCAAACAGTGTATTCCAAAACCTGACTGAATGATTTACGAATTTGTTCCTTACAATCAGGGTTGTAAGACTTACTATAACAGTGCTCAGCATAACAATTATAACGTAATCGAATTTGGACATTTGTGTTCGGTGCACACACCTGCAATTTGTTTTACTCACCTATGTTTGACGTCAATTAGATATTGAGATTTTTGCCACTTGTTTTAAGACTTAAAATTGCTTGTATGTACCGCGTACAAGAATACGTACTGACTTGTCAGCTTGTGTTGTGCATTCGCTTTTCCGGTCCACAGTTTCGCTGTAAGAAAATCGCAACACTATATATTTAATAATGTGCTTTATGATAAGGTGAGTAAAGTTCAAATTTCCTATACTCCGCTTCGATGCTTCTGACGTTATGATAGGTGAATTAAGAGCCGGGGCTGAGGGCTGAAACGGGGTGCAGAGGGTGACGAGGGGGAGGTGTTGGGGCAGCTAAAGCCTTTCCAGGTCTACTACGCTAGTAGCACCGCGTTTGTTGTGGGTGACAACCGTATGGCGCGTGATAACGCGCGCGGGTGCTTTTCGACACTTTTTTTAAACGTAAACCAAATTAATCCGAATTTTTTGAAATTGAGTTAACTTCTATTGAAATGCTTCATTTTTTTGCTTTGTGTCGTGGCAGTTGCGCGGTGATAATTTTGGATTGGGCGAAGGCTATATAACATACATATATGACCCACTTGGACTCACGATAAGGTAAATTACTTCGTGTAATTATCTAATATAGCTGATATTATTACTTACATAAAAGTTAAGGATATTTTTGAAATGATCCACTTATATTACGTAACAGTATCGTAGAAAAATATATACAAAATTAGACAATTTTACTAAATATTATTTAAGATAAGTCTTACAAACCAAAATTAAAACCGTACGTCAAGATTTATTTAATAAATATTTGATGAACTTTTTTCAACATATTTAGTTAGGTAAAGCTTTAAAGTCTTTTCTAGTTTCTTTAGAGCATGAGAATTAAACTTGCGAGATTAGAATTTCATTTTAAAATGAGTACAGTGAAAAGCGCGGGAAAACACACACGGCGCGAGCAACATGGCGGGACTGGAAACTTAGCACTGCTTCTTATTAAAATTTCAGGCTGCGTTCAAAATGAAAATTGTTTTTCAATACAACGTTCTCTAAAATCTTACAACAGGAAATTGTAATGTTTAAATATTTACAAGGTATTAGCCGTTGTAAACGTAATAAACGCGGTATCGACCTCTCTCGGAATTACTAACCGAGAGCGGAGATCGTAGGATATGGAAGTCATAAAAACTTTGACGTTATAAGTTGATGATGATGAACTAATAAACAATTTTAAAACTTTGTTAAGAAATGTCTAGATATATCTTTAACATTACATATTTATATTAAGTAAGTAATATTGCAAATATTTACTTATGTATTTATTGGAATATCATGATTTATAGGCCTTATGACAATTACGTTTCATATTTATGGAAGGGATGAGTGGTATTATTCCATGGAGGTTCCTTTCCAAAAAGGAACTTAGGACTAAACACAAAATCTACTCGTAGTTTATTCAAAGCTAATCGGCGTAATATGTTTATTACTTACATTGCACAGTTCTTCTAACTATTCATATGTAAGAAATACATAATAATAAAATTAATCAAATATAAAGAAAAATATAACGCACAAGCTAAGCCCCGCAGTTTCACCCACCGAGTAATTTAATTGAAACGACGATTGTCCAGCCTAAGCTGAATACTATTTAGTATGATTAATCATGTGAACTTCCACCCCCTACTTTAAGGGATGAATTTAGAACAATCTTTCGGTTGTTTATATATCAGTCAGTCAGTTTCTTCTTTTATTTTTACATTTATAGATAGATTAAATAAAATTCGATACGTAGTTCATTAAATAAAATGATGTTTAAATTGGTTTAGTTATGAGTAACGTATAGTTTGTTTTGATATTTAAACGCCAATAGCCTTATGGTACGGACAAAAAACATTAAACCGTAGGTTTGAATTCACAGTTTGTAAGTACTTAAAGTCGAAGATTTTTTTAATAACAATAATATTTCACAACATACGTTTTGTTTTAGATTGTGTTTTATATTTCACTCATTTCTTCTCCATAGCAATTGTTGAATTGTAAAAAGAATGTTGTGAGGTGTGTCCGAGTCGAGACGTGTGCGCGTTTGTTTGCTTGACTGCTTTTTCTAGCTGTAAAGTGCTTTTGACCTAGTATGAAGTTACATCATTTGTACGTAGTCAAGAATTCTATGTGATCTGAATTAAGATTTATTTCCGTGGCCTTAAAGTTCTTTTCCAACTGTGCCGACTTCGTACTTTGAGACCGTTCTTCTGACTAAAGGAGTCCATTGTAAACGTTTAATTAGAAACGCCTCAGGAAGTTACGCTGTAAGGAATTTTATGTTGGGTATTTTGTTTACGTGAAAGATTGACTGAATATAAATGAAATTGAATTAAAAATTAAAATTGGTCTTTTAATTGTATTAAATATATTTATTATATTATTCAGTTCTTTAGACATCTCCCGTCTTCTCAATGTTGCATCGTGCTTCTTTATTGAGTTAATCAAATTCGTCAATTTCCCGAAAAATAGATCTGTCCACATGATAAACGTTCGGATACCTATAATGAGGCGCACAGTTGTGCTGCTCCCTCGCCGTTTGAACACACAATTGTTAAACAGAATTTTCGCATTACTTGTTCTAACTGTTAAGGGCATTAGTTGAATGACGGATTCGACCCCACGACTTTATATTATGCAAGCCCTATTTTTAACCAATAACTTTACGGTGGGTTTGCGTGATCTTACTGACGTGTTAAAATCTTTACTGTGTATTTATTTAGCTAAGGGAAAAACAGTTATGGTTGCCTTCGTATAATTATTATAAAAAAGAGAAGTTAATTTGTAATGATTACTTATTGAATTTGCAGTCTCTCAGGCCGTGCAACTGCTGCGATTATACATGACGTAGCTAAAATGTTAACTACATATTTATTTTGGCGAATGTATAGGAACACGCCTGTTACGCTGTAGTGTAATAAGCATATTTTAATATTGTTTTCCAAGTTTATTATCTGTTTATGTTTTAATATGTCGCCAATCTTACTGTTATATCTCATACTGAGATTATCTCAAGACGTCAATTAAATGCATTCGCTTTCCTCACTTTGTTTTTCTCATATTTCATTATTTATCTGTCAACGTAATATTGTAAGCATCGTTAGCTTATAATCTTGCTTCGTATAAACTGACGGAAAATTGTGAGATGAAGTAACACATTACAATTAGGCTCATCCTGTCAGATGTAACAAACCATTTTTTGCTATTTTTTTATATGTCCAACTTAAAAAACCTACTCGTAACCTAGAGACATCTTGCAACTAAAACTTTATCGTAATAACGCAGCAAAATATCAGTTCACAATTTTACGATTTGTCTTCGCCAGTTAAACTGTCGAGAAATGACACATAATATTGATAATGATTCGCTGAGTTCACAATTTGCCGACAGCTTGTCACTGGTGAGAATATAAGTTAACGAAGTTCTCAATGAGAAGGTCTACAAGTTTGTCTCTTCTTATCATTGGCACTCTTTTTGTTATTTACTTTTTATTTTCCTTTGTCTTTTTTTTATTTTGAATAATATTCTAACAAATTGATGTATAAACGCAGAGCAAATTTTAATTCTATCATGGTTTTTTTTATCCATTATTAATTAACATTTAACGTTACAGATATAAATTAATATTTTTTCTATACAAAAGCAAAAATAAAACCTCGTTTTAGTAAACGCTAATTTAAAAGTCGATTTTACACATCTAATTCTGAACGCATACATATCATTGTAAATAGAAAAAGTTAAGTAAAATTAAGGATACAAATAAAAGTGTAATGTGAATTCAAACCGATGCTCGAGAAGGTGGACTATCGAAATGGTGTCGAAAAAACGGACGATAGCACGGGAAGGGGGGACTGTACTGATAAAGTGTTTTTAATACCGACGTGTTTGTGCATTTTGGTGAAGCTACAACGCGGTTGTTTCGCGTCGATGATCCGTGGGTGTTGTAGAGTCGGTGGGCTATGGTCGGTGGTGGGTTTTGTGGTGTTGGCGGCCGCGTCGGTGGGGGGGAGTGAGTTCCCGGAGCGAGAATGCTGCGATCCCGTATATCCCCCGAACACTGCTACGACGGCTGCCGCGCCTGTCACGCATCCAGTCAGCAAGCCCGCAGGTAAGAACTTGACCCATTTACAATAAATGTAACTCGGAAACAAGTGTGTCCTTAACTTACGGTCACTACAATGGAACAGCTGGGCAATGGCGACAGTCGTATCAGGCATCTAGGCTGAGGAAATACCTCCTCACAGGAGACTGAAGTGGAGAGAGCTATTTTATGCTTCAGTTTTTTGCTTAGTAATTAGCCGAGGGCCTAATCCCTATTCTCTTACTAGTAAAATTATTTAATAGTATTGTATTCTTGTTTGAAGAACTCTGTGGGTTGTTTAATTACAACCACCAGACGATTATCCTTCAATGTATCTCTGAATTCGTTATTGGAAATACAAGTGGTGTGCTCTCTGAATCCAATTGATCAAGTAATTTTTATGTTTTAATTGAAATTTAAAGTTATTCACATTTGTAACTTATAGCGTTTTACAGGAGTTTTATAGACTTGTATTCGTACTTTCATTTGCTTTAACTTTTATTCTTAACGTCTATGAATGATTTAAAGAACCTTGTATTCAGTCACATATCATTTCTTTTAAAAGATATAAGACGAGTACAACAATTCATATTAACGTTTATTAATAAATCTGTCCTTCAAAATTGAAAATGCTTTACGCTTTCATTAACACCTTGTTATCGCTAAATTAAGAGACGCGTTAGTTAAAAAACGACTTTATGCATATGAGCACAAAATCTATTAATGTAAAAATACAAAAGGCAGTTTCACTGATGTACAAAAGAACTTGCGACGGATATAGGTCAAAAGGCACTTTGCCGTGCGGAAAGCAGACTACCAAACGAACGTGAAAATGTTATCCAGAAGTCGCCTTGATGATTTTAGCGGAGCCGCGAAATAAAAATTATTTTTGTATCTAAACCTCTATTTTTTTGCTCAATTTTTAAGTTATTTTTAACATTTAAAAGTCTTTTAAATTATTTTATATGATAATAAATATAAATGCGTTATATAGATATATTTTTTATTTAATCAGATTTAACTAAAGTTTTTTATACAATTCCAACTTATTTTCAGCTTTTAGCAGGAGAAGGTTCACGACAATAGTCGAGAGGCGGCTGTTCATGTAGTTTTAGTACCAAATAAATAAATAATTGCCAGGTCGTGTTTGTTTATTACCATTTAGTATTCGTTTAACTAGGATTGGTCGCCCATGTCCTGGTTCTTAACACGTTACATAACTTAATCGTTGCGATTAAGTTATGTAGGAAAACTGTGTGGTTGCAATACAAGCAATCTTTTGTATATCCCACCAATTTGAATAACACAGCAGGATAAGAGCTAAGTTACACAGTTAGTGGCTTTATAAGACAAAGACGTAGATTTGGAGACACGAATTTAAGATTTACTTGACAATTCTACAACTTTGGCTCACTGAAAATTGTTTTAAAAGTTTTTGGTGTACGGAAAAGTAATTTTAGGATTGATATAATTAAAATGAGGCAAGTAAGAGATCTATTTTTGACGATATTGGCATACGTACGTATGTAGACGTATGTCACCGACCGATTGTCATAGTAGACACATTATAATTTGACTAGGCAAATTCTAAACGGACGGCACATTCTCAGTTGAACTAATCATTGACAATATGACGTTTCATTTCCAGTCACTCTCTAATGGGGCGAAGTGCGGCATATTGTGAATATGATAAAAATGTCTTTCTATAATAACGTTTATTTGTTTGCAACAAACACGGGTCTCAAATTTCGACCAATCAGCCAAAGTCAAAGTTCGTTTTGTAGACAAAGACATTAGACAAAGTGCATAGAAAAGATACGCTAATTGTTAATAATTAGTTTGACTGGCAATGTGCCGACTGTTTAGAATTTTCCTAGCCCGGTCGTAAAGGACCTACTCTTACAATCAGTCGGTGACATACACTTAGAAGCATACATGGTTATAAGTATATGTCACCATAACGACGCGTCTCAATACCACCTTTATCTCCGATCTGTTATCACTTAATGCAAAAGACCCAACCAATCTATTAAAAAAATAAATAAAAGGTAAAGGCAACCCCGTAGATACCTATGTAATTTAGGTTGCTTTACCAAGTATAATTTGTATATATATACTTGGGACTATTGTCAACACTATTGTGTGGCCATTTGCGCTGAGTTCAGTGAATTTTGTTTGTTTATAATCAGGCTAGGCAGGCAATTTGATGTATCATGTCAAAAGCAACTTATTTTATTTTTGAGGAAAATCTTATTAAGATATTATTTGTATATCTTAACTATCATGTCTAAACGATAATTATTTTCTATTGTAACTGAAACTCTAACGTAATAACGCAAGCAAAACATAAATTTACAATTCTTTGACAGCTTATAACCTGTTGAGAAAAGACACGTCAATTTGTGACAATTGCGGACGGTTCATAGTATAACGAGTCCGATTATTTCCTGCTCACAATCGTTCAGTGACTTGAACGTGCAAGTAGTTAATTTGAGAATTACGACAAGCGTACTGCAGTCCTTTATTAAGGGGAGCAAGTTTCGGCATTAGTAAGATCTACGAAACTTTGTAGCACAGTTGCACACGTTGGAAGTATGCTGGAGTTATTGCACCGGAATAAGATCTTAACTCGGTTTTTAAAGCTCATAATGTGTTTAGTTTTCATAAATTTGCCATAACATAATACTAGCTGTGTGGACCGAACATTGCTCGGCCTTGTTTTATATTGTATTGTTTCGGAATAGATATTTATTATTCGCATAATATCATAATACCTGGATGATCGTACTTTTATTATCTTTTTTTATTATATTTTCTTCCGTGCTTGAATTCACGGATACAACGACATTTACCAAAAATGAATCCTATCTCGATTGATTTTCGCCCCCTGCATACTAAATTTCATGAAAATCATTGGAGCCGCTTCCAAGATTCAGATTTTGTATGTATAAAAGAATTGCTAGTTTAAAGGTATTAGATAATATAAAAATGATTATACGAAACGATTTGTCGTAAATGTATGTACTTGATGTATAGAGATGTAAAGTATTTTCTATTTTTTTAAAAGTTTAAAACTTAATAACGTTTATCAAACTTTGCTACACAAGTTAAAATAAATTTAAACTCAATATGAAAAATTGAAGATCTCTAAATTGCAAAAACCGATATAAGCGGTTGAATAACGATTAGTTATAAAATTCAACCCTAGCAATAGTGCGTGCTTCGACCGGATGTCGGGCATATTTTATTTATAGTGGTGTGTAGCTTAGCGGTGAATTAGAATAGGCGAAAGCTTTTTATGTTTATTGATTTTAAATAAATGCCGGCTGAAAGGGCCCGGCGGTAGCCGGCGAGCGCGTAATGTTCTCACGTCGCCGACTCTAAACAAGCACTTATGCTCGTTTAATTTTATTTTAAATTAGCACTCGACGTTAATTGCTCTCTTATTTCATGAGTTACGACTTTTCGAGTTCGCGTGCGTCCCTTAATACAATTGTTTTGTGGTTTTTAGTTTTTCAAAGTGAAAACTTCTTTAGCTACGTCCACGGACGACATGCACATCATGCGCGTTACCAATATGCTTATTTGAATTTGGGACAGTTTTGACTATATCTTTCATTTATTTTCTTGTATTCAATTTTGAATTTTAATTTTAAGATATAGACTATATTTTCGTTCATCATTTATTTATTTTTGATTTATTGTCGCACCTTCCCATCTGTTTTGAGTTTTCACTTCTTTCGGCAGTCCATTTGACATTTTACTATTTAATTCTTAATAATGTAGCTTTCAATTCACCTTATTAGGTTCATAAGAGATTTGCTTGCATTATTTTTATATTTATCGAGCCTTAATTATGATCATGTTAAAACAATAAATTGTACTTAAAACATATCCATACGATCTGTTCTGATGTGTTCGTTTGTAAGGTATCTGATGGGGCTCATTTTACATTCGGCTGCTTGAATAATGTATTTGAACGAGTCTCGTATCGGTCGTGCCCTTGCATGAAGTGATCGATAACAATCAACCGACGGATCACACCGACTGTAAGGACCACGCAACTAAACTGGCTCGCTGTAAAACATTACACACTTATATTATTACAATTAACATACGTATAGAACAAAAGTCAGTTACATGGCGGCCATTACAATTTTTTTGCTTTCATCGGAAATTCTGAGACAAAGTGTAGTGAAATTGTATAATATTGATACCTTATGTAGTAATTTAATGTGAGAAAAAGTGTAATAAGAAAGTTTGTAAAACTATAGTTTGAAACTGATGGAATAGTTTACGTAGGTCATACTGATTTACAAAAACATCGGATTACAGAAGTATCTCACGCTACTCAATTGGAAGATAGTAATATTAACTCGTAAGCAAATAAATTTATTGCAAGCAGAATTTAATACTTCAGCTTTATAGATATTAAAGCACAATAAGCTCCGGTGAAGTCAACAACGCGGAAATGCAAGTAATTGCGCGAGTTGTATAACTGAACGTTTTCAACCAACGTTTTTTAAATTAAAATTAGTCAACGTAAATGGTTTATTATTCAGTAACCGCGTAAACGTAACAATTATAAAATAGTTGCCTTTGCGCTTTAATTTTTTTAACGTGTGCTCTTTGAATATAAACTTTTAACGTGCATTTTGATTGCACTATGCTAATGTAGTGGTCAAGCTTGGATAATCCGAACAAACATTTCATATTTACTATTTGGGTTTGGCAGGAAAAGCATGTTAGTAGATTTTATGCCATTGAGATGCGATCCTTATGGTAAGGGAGCCGAAGCGGATTTCTGTACATCCTCGGATTTACATATGGTACCCCACCTTAAATTCGGTTAATTACCCTACATCACAAATCAGTAGACCAATAAATTTGTCAAAAAATGCATTAAACTTTTTATGAAACGGCTTTACTCACGTTCGCGTTTTCCTCGGTGTTTGTACCGACATGTTTCGAACCTGTCGGAGGTCCTTCTTCAGGGTGAGCGGTATTCATTCGCGGTCGCGGCCCGCCTCGCACTGTGAAACGTGAGTAAAGCCGTTTCATAAAAAGTTTATTGATAATGTCTCACGATAGTTTTATTAATTTTAAAAAAATCATTAAAATATTTTTATCATTTCATTTTTAAAGTTTAAATAAAATGTAATTAAAACCGAGTAAGAAAAATGGGTTAAATATAAATTGAACGCTATAAATAAAATTACACGACCCTATGCCCAGTGGCTACACGGAAACCCGATTGCTTTTAAATTACAGGAGCTATCGACTCTTTTTCGTTTTGGTAATAAATCTCGTATATTTTTGGCAGTTAGTTACTCAATACCATATCACCCAAATCGGATGGCCAGATGTAAGCAAAATTCAGACTCGAATGAATACGCTGTTGAGAGATCTTGTTTCGAGCACTATTGCAAGTTGTGTTACCGTATTGAACAAGGTAACGTTTAGCGTTTGCATTCAATTTTGTCTCTTCTTTATTAACAATGCTTCTCTAATTACTGCACTTGATGCTGCATCGATGACGTTTTCTTTAAAAAATTATAACAAAGCAATATCCAATTTACCTCCATAAAAATTTACCATTTATATTTTTATATATTTTGTTGATTCCATGAATTAAAAAAAAACACTAGCAGTTCTTATTCTATATTTTATTCTTTATCGTTAGATCGCCTCTTACAATGTCAGTTTTATAAGGTAAATTGGCTAATGCAGAATGACATATGACGCCATGTTTGAAATACACTTAAACTATATTATTTGTTTTGTGGCAGAAATGTATAAATACTTTGATTACATTGATTTAGTCAGTCCGTGACCATGGTGCATGCAACTGTCCCGAAACGTTGGGGGCTCAAAAAGGCACACTCCCGTCTCTTACAAACCTTGTCTTTATTTAGTATAAAACAAAGATGTTTCTCCTGTCTGCTCCCTTAGATCTTTCAAACTATGAACTACTACGGAATTGTACATCTTTAAAAGATTTACAAAAGAGTCAGCGATGGCATATACTTCTATCGGTTATTGTTTTAACAGTATTTTTTTCTTTAGAACAGTTTTACGTATACACGTTGCTTAGATAAGGTCCCACTAAGACGTGCTACACTGCTATTTGCTTGACTGCCTTTCTGTGCTGTAAATCACCTTTTGACCTATATTACGTACATACTCGTACACAGGTTTTTGTCGCAGCAGAATCTAGTTATTTTAATTAAGCTCATTTGCTCCGGGATTCGTGTTTAACGTAAAATAGACGCTTTGCTTGTCGTGAAACTTAGCAAATTGTGATACAATTTTATATTGTTACAGGGTTAGCTTCCTATGATTTTAACAGGAAAAAGCTTTGATAATATGAATAAACTAAGAAAATTGCCTTTTCCTTATTGCTCCCATCAATATTTAAAGTGTTTTCAATTATTTGCGTGTAATAATGCACGAGTCTATGATTCTATGATTTTTTATGTGAGAAGGTGGCAAACGAGCTAGCGGATCACCTGATGAAGTGAACGCTGCCCATAGACATCTGCAACAGGCAAATGTGTTACAGATGCGTTGCCTACCTTTAATGGACAGAGGAGGGCATATAATAGACAGGAAAAAGGATATTTCCTTTTCCCCGTTAACCTCCTCCCCGTCCAATCCTCTACTTTTCCCATCCTATCTTCGTGAGGAAGGGATGGGAAGGGGGGAACAGATGTTGTTGTTGCGGGCTCTACTACTGTTAAATGATTTGATGAGGATCTTACTTTAAGAAACTAAAGCATTAAGCAGAGAAATCCATATAGCAAGCAAGCAAATGACGACTTTAATGCGATGTATCTATTTAAACCCCGACTGAACATTGATAAATTACGGACGTCAAATTGAACTTGAGTCTAACATTCTGTTGTACGTCTACATAAATTTGGCCTCTAGAATCATCAAAGGATATCACTTTATATGGTTTTTACCATTTAATGTTGTTGGCCACTGATTTAGCTCGAAAACGCATTTCTTATCAATATATATATTATCTAGGTCCTGATGAAATAAAAAATAAGACTATAAATTTCTTAAGCTGTTTATAGACCACATGTCTTTTAGAAAAACACTAATTGTCATGGGTTACAACCGTCTACGACACATCTACGCGGTTACAATGTTTCGTACCATAGCTACACAGACCTCCTACAAAGAGGAGTTACGGTTACGAATTGAGCGTCGTTAGGGTACCAAATAAATAATTAGTTATACTTAACTATTTTGTTGTAAGGGCTATGAAATTTAAATCTCATTATCGAAGGCTGTGTTGCGTTGGGCAGTTGCGTGCCTTGAGCGGATGGTGGTTATTTCTTATTTATAGTCAGGCAATGAAGCTTTGCAACGCAGAGAAAATAGCCAAGGGACTTTTAGCTCTATTAATTTTAATTAAAACCTACGGTTGAAATCGATGTAAAAAGTTTGTGAATTGTGATTCTAATTTCAAAAAAATTGAATATGATAAGAATCATATATAAATTATAAATCTGATAAAATATGCTGATAATGACTACCAAGTTTTTAAATTGCAAAACTTCATTAAGAACCTCATTATTACCATACCATATTTTTAAAACGATGAACTTTGTTTCTACTAAAAAAAACAATTGTATTACGATATGATTCATATTTTTATAAACTAGTTAAAGCGAAATAGACCAATAGCGACAAAATATTGAACATTTTGATAGTACGCCAAGAGATTTTGAAAGAAGCTGCTAAATCTCACTGGATCTACTACCGCGACATTAAGTGAAGTGCTGTAGGTCTATGATTGTAGAAGAAGAGAGAGAGGTCAGTGGTCGATATCCCGACAATTTCCTGGGTTAAGAGATTGTGATATGTAAACAATAACATCATTTACGGTATATATATTCCACCGATACCCGTTTTGATATTTCAATTTCAATCAAAATTTCAATATAAAATTTTATTTGATTTAAAACGTACTCGAAGTATCTTTGAACTTCTCAACTTAGTTATCTCGCACAAATTTTGTTGCTGTCCAAATAGTTGAACTTTTTAAGTTTCGCCTAAAATATTTCAGAATAAATTTTCAATGTTCTAACTCCTAGTAAACGATTTAGGACTTTTGATACAATGTCGTGTCAAGTTGATTGATTAAAGTAAAAATTGTTATTATGTACTCTGTTTTTTAAACACATAAATATTTAATTAACGCCTATTTAAAACATGATATGTCGCGTCTAATTTTTTCAAAAGAAAAGTGTCAATGATGTTACATGCGAGACACTAGATAATGTTATCAAAAAGAATGTCGTATCTTTTGTCTTTTTGAAAGGCGAAATCAACTTACATAACTCACGTTATAAGTATAGAAATAATAATACTAGAATTTTATATATATATATATATATATATATATATATATATATATATATATATAACATTTATTAGCATAGGTTATTAGGCTTACACAATAGGGCAAAATGGTGTATGCCTTGACCGGAAGCGACTTATTACTAACCTTATAGTCAGGCGATAGTGCAGTTTTACACTGGCGTAAAAATAACCCGAGACCTTTATAACACCTTTATTGATTTATGACACAACGTCCACTGTAGCCATATAAGCGTTGGGTTTTGTAAAACTGAAAAAGTGCTGCACTTTAAGTATCCTACAACTCATGGTATAAGCTCTTTAGATAGCGCGTACCAATCATCAAACATCTCTATCTGTGTAGGAAACTTTCCTAATATAATATGACGCCCAATATCTGTATAAATTACTATATCCTTACATATAATTTTCAATTTGATATACAAGTATCCTCTGTGGTACAATGCTCTTAGTCTAGAGTTCATGTATTTGCTAAAAGCATAACTGGTAATTTACGACTCATTGCATGCATTTTGTCCATCCAATATGAACACGTAGTTTTCCCTAAGGCTTGAATACGGAAAATATCGAATTAAATAAGAAGAATATATTGAGTATTAGTAAATATTACTACAAACAAACGACAATTCTGCTAATGTCTGTAACTATGACACTTCTGTGCTTGAATATGAAAGAACCAAACACGACGGAAACTAAGAGATTTATGGCCAATCCAAAACTGACTGAATCAGTTAATCGAAACGATTCTTACTCCCCGGTAAACGCTAAAACCAACTGCATTGGTAAAGGTCACTGCTTCAAGATCCTTGTTGGCGACATTATTCCATCAACATAAAATGGCAAATCAAAGTAAGGGCTTAACAATATTAACATTGTTTTTGTAACGGACAAGGGTTTCTCATTTTAAATATATCTATAAGAACTAACTTGTAGCTTTGGTAGCTAGAAAATTTTAATTATTGAATAATATATTTAAGCAAAGGTAGTTAATAGGCCGCGAAAAAATAAAGTTTTTTTAAGTTATCGTCTTTTTAAGCTAAAACTTGAGCTGGCTTAAAAGGAAGGCAAAATAAAAGAAAAATACGCCGGTTTCAATCTATTATGTAACTCGCGTTCCAACAGAAGTTCCTTTGTTTCCCGCAGCTTCCTTACAATTTTTACGATGCATCGCATCACGAATAGATTTTGTGCCGAAATTTTTTACAGCGGCTTGAATATTTCAATGAACAGATGACGATTCGACATTGTTCGTACTAGTCATTACTTTGATGTCTCTTCATTTGGAAACTGCACATCTGTTTCGTAGATCTGCATATTATTCATGTATTGACAATTCAATGGTTTTATTTTGACTCTTCTTAACCTTATCGAGGTCTTTCTTGTATATATTGCTATACCTTGTTTCACAGCAAGATGTGATTTTTGTAAACAAAGGTTTTCACGTTAAAATTAATTTCCAAAATGTTTTTTTCTTATAACATAAGGTCTCAATATTACACGATTTCACCTTATCTTACGACTTCCACAAAATTACAACATTTGAATGATGAAAGTATAAGAAGTATGGTCGCCATGTACGGTAAATGACGTTTGTTTGTAACGAGGTGTAGGCAAATACATTCTGAATTTAATTCGAGGGCTCCTGATTTAAATAATAGTACTCAAGCGGCTGGCTATGGTAACAAAAAATAATTAGCAAAGAAACAAATGAAGGAAGTCTATACCTGTGCGCCGTTTGATGAAAACAAAAGCAATAACGTCCGGGCTTTAGCCAAAAAGTTAGATAGCGTATTAGGAATTCAATTTATCCGGTGCCCCGGACGACTGTCGGCCTGCAGGCTTTCGACTTGTTAAACATTTTAATTTCCTTCTTATTCAGGACAAATCAAGAAAATAATGTAAAAAATTATCAAGACTTTTAACTTCCAGTATAAAGACATATAACAATAGCTTAAACTAATAGAAAGCTTACACCTTTCACCAATAGAAAGCTCTTCTAAAAACAAATAACCTGGGCTAACTTTTTTCGTTGCTTATTTCATTCAAATTGTGCCGATTGCTAGTATTCTTACAGATGTAATAGAAGTTAAACAAAAAAGCGATTTACTGTCAAGTAACAGCTGCATCTACTCATCAACCTTGAACATGAGCAACGTAAGCTGTAAGATTTTTTAAGAGGAAAGTATATAAGAATGGATGGGACATCGTCTTATCAGGAAACACGGACGCACAAAGGAAATTTGTTTTCTATATTCGTTGCTTAATTTCTTATTATTTGAAGCAAAGTTAAATAGAGTTTAACTGAAAAACATGATTTACAAAAACAACAGGTTCATACTCTACAAGTAAATTACCATAATAAGAGCCATAATTCCATTAAGAGGATCACTGTTCGTGACGGCCCGAGACTTAGGCCTTTGATGTTATTTAGAAATGTCTAAGTTTTGAACAACAGTTCGGATAGTTGGACAAGAACTTACGTTTTAAACATAAAACGTAATTTAATACCTAAAATGTGAATCATCATGATGTACCAATTAAATAATTACCTTATTAGGCCTTTCCTTAGGTGAATTGACTATAGTAACAGAATGAAGTCATCTAATTATGTTTCAGCCGCTCAAAAGTGCTTAAACTAAAATTGTATTGAAATTAAACTAACTTAACGGATTATTTAAAAGTTAATTTTTTATGCTACTTCAGTATTGAATACTTTCCAGTACTAATGTCAAAGTTGCTGGCGAAATACACTTTAATTTTCAATTATAATTTTTGTTCCGATCAATAAGAATGACCTCGTATCTTGAGTTCTTGTGGTTGTATGCTTGGTTTAGTGGAAGGAAAACTAAACAAATATCTTCTAAAGGCAACTCAAGGTGATCTAACTCATCTTCCAGTTTTTATACACTTCGCAGAAAGAAATATAATAGCATA
The DNA here is from genome assembly GCA_029849275.1 of Papilio elwesi. Classification (NCBI taxonomy): domain Eukaryota; kingdom Metazoa; phylum Arthropoda; class Insecta; order Lepidoptera; family Papilionidae; genus Papilio; species Papilio elwesi. The sequence goes on from CM056709.1 coordinate 4,247,099, forward strand.
TAGCAATAAGTAACAAGAAATCTGATCTAGCATAGTAAAAAGAAAAAATCGCCTTATGGTTAGAACAAACTTAAACCACAACATTAATATTTCAATCGTGTATATTCTGCCAATAGATTTTCTATATGTGCCATACAATAAATACACACAATATAGTTAAGTACAATATAAACCGGAGGCCTTGTCGCAGTTACGTAACTCGTCTTCAGTGTGCCGACTAGTACTCAGTTTTAGACGCTTTGTTCCACTTTCATCAGACAAGCTGCGACCAAGTTTTACTGCGACACGTGTCACTCTAACACGGTTCTAGTAAACTATCGTCTGGTGTTTACATTGTAAAGATTACAATATTATAAGAAACATCGTATAAACGTAAAGACACAAACACGACACATTCTTCACCGACTTCAAAAAGGAGAAAGTTCTTAAGTCGTCCGTATTTTTTGTGATTGTTATTTAAGTTAAAAGATCTATATGATGTGTGGAATGATAAGATTAAATAGGTGATGGATGACATGGGAGAGATACTGGCGGAATTCCGGGAAGAGGGCGCTTGTGTTACAGGAAAAAATTAGCGCTGGATTATAATAACGCTTAAGAGATTAATGCCGATCAGCGTTACATACTTAACGGTGCGTTTAATGACGTATGTGCTAGCTTTTATCGTGCACTTCTTTATTTGTTACATATACTTACTTCAAAATATTTAACTACTAAAAAAATTGATGTCTGTATTTCTGTACAATTATTTAAGTGACGTGATAGTACTCAAATTAAACTAGTTCCATGAATCTATGAATACGAATATAGTATATGTATATGAAGTCTATTACAGCTCTATCGGACCGGACTATCGATTCATGCTTATGAATAGGAATGGACTGTGTTAAGGTTTGATGAACTCAGAATGTCTTCTATAGCTGATTTATTCAGTTCTTAGAATTGTATGTTCTGACTTGAGTAGGATTAGATTGTACTCGTGTTGATAACACAAAAGGGTTAAATTGAATTAAATTGAACTCATGGTAAGGTTCTATTTATAAAATTAATGGGAAATTTATACGTGAAAGTGTTAAAAGCACCTATATTGAACGTAGATGCATGCATCCACTAATATATGCATATATGAGAAAGGAAATAATGGAGAGGTGATATTGTTTAATCATGAGTAATCCAAATACATATGTTAATAAGTGTACCACTCCCACTTTATGCGGTGTCTTCGGGTAAAATGCGGTTCTTGTCTTTCCTGCAGCTTCGTTTATCCTTAGGAATGTAACAGCCGAGGACCTTTAGTGCTGGGCTTATGACGCTTGAATTCGAAATCGCCTCCCCGGTAATGGATACACGGCTTTAATATTCATGACGTGATTTGTTCACGAAAATGACCCATCGATAGCTTTGCCACTGACGGCGCCATTTGCGATTCAAACTAAATTACTGTTCGCGTAATGGAAGTTTCACTAACGTCATGGTACAAAATAAAAACGTACTTTTATACTGAATGTCCTTACATTGGTTTGATTGTCGTAACCATCCACCACCAGCACCTCTCAAGATGTACAATCATCTACAATCACATCAGATGGCAGTTAGCATTGCATAAGAAGGCGGTTAGCATAAATAAGAGGAATGGAAGAAGAGATGGATGGGATAAGACCTACGGCACGTCATTTATCAAAAGAAATCGAGAAAACATTAGTACCTTTACCGCCCGCTAGTATTTAGTGATACACTTCCGCGTTCGAGTCTGCTTGTGCAATAAAATATCGAGAGAATAGATGTAGGTCCGTGTCGTAGGTCAATGTCCGTGTCATCGGTTCCGTTAGGATTTTAAATTAAAAAGAGCCTGTTAAAATCTCTAACAATCTATTCGGGTCACAAATGCTTTGAAACATTACTCTACAGCGCTGAGCTGGCTATTTCTTTGGCAGGTAATTGCAGTAACTTTACGGATAGTGTATTTCTTACGTCCGTAAATATGATAGCTGGCATCGTCACGACATTAATTAGTGTCTGCGACAATTTGTCACGCTCGGTGACAGCGCTGACGCGGCGCTGTGCCGCCTGTTGGATCATATTACTGTGTAAAAAATGTATTAGAAAATCTTATATCATAAAAGTATTTTTTTAAATTAATAGACGAAACGCTGAAGTCAATAAAACAGAGGTAGAGCACCGCACCGGCGACAATCACCGCATCGGTGTCGGTGCCATGATATGTACCACGACCTCACAGGTAACTTTTTGTTGACTAGCTTGACACTGTTTGCCTGAAGGGGTCTACAGCTATACCGGAATTGAGGCCGCAGAGCGCAGAGGGCGCCTAGCCTGAACCACTTTGAGATTAACTAAGAGACTCCCCCTAGAGGCTCGAGACGTTAGTCGTTACTTTATTATTACTGGATTGCGATTCCACCGAGCTCTTAAGTTAGGTCTATGGAGTAACTAGGCTCAAGCGCCTCCTAGAGGGGACTTCGGTTAGGACTTTACTTGGTACCCTTATAGCATTCAGTTTCGAGGGTTCCCCAGACAGATGTGAAGCGATGGTGCTTAATCCGTATGTTTCGTCTGATGAGTGAGGTCTAGACGAGCAATTCCCTTCCATTTCCCATATTTTTCTCTTTTTATTTACTGTGTGTATCACCTCACCTGACAAAGGAAAAGTAATTAACAAACTTTATACGCAACTTTTGTATATAAGAACACAAGTAACCCTTGGCCCTTTTTCAACGACAATGGAATAATATCATTCGATAACAAACCTTTTTCACCGAGAATCGGCACAACTAGCGGTGTACATATGTGCGTCGTCTAGACGGTATAATTTATGCTAATGTGACAGACCGACAATGGAGGGATGATTCTTGCAAATCCATTAAAAGCGCAAACTGTAAAACTGGCAAAGATTTTCTATCCACTTATCAAGTTGTCTAAACATTATATTATACTTGCCAAATTTATACCTTTTATCTTGAAAGCACTAAGAACTAAAACTAAGACCACTTGTAGGCTTAGATCACACACGCATACTTCACTTTTATACATTATTTAAACTTCACTTTTACTCTACTTACAGAATATGTAATTCAGAATTTTATGTAACACGTGTCGAGATATACAATATACGTAAAATGTTATATATGCTACTACGTAGCGACCGAAGTGTGCAGTGTGCACATGGCTTTATTATTCAAGGCCTGATCGATTAGAGGAAATAACCCATTTTCACATTTCATTTCGACAATAGTGGACGAAATTGTTTTCAATTCATTGAATTTTGTATCAGTTGGTTTTTTAATTTTTTTATACTTATGATAACCGTTATCTTTTTAGTAACAATCGTTGACAAGATATATAATATTTTTGAAATTTGATAAAGATTTTTTGCAATACTTTTTTTCGAATACATATTTTCAGGTAACTTCAGGGCGATAATACTAGAAGTCTCGTTTTTTAAATAATAAATTTCGGGGAATGTGGATTTTTTAAAAAGCCTTTAAGTCTCTTAATTAAATTAGGGTAAGCATAAATAGCAATCATTCTAAACATTTTACAAGGACATTGTAAATCAGATTTGACTGATTAAAAACCAAAAATAACCAACCGTCAAAGGAATCGAACCGAACCCAGAACTCAATGCATAACAGCTAGAAGCATGACTTCAAGAAATTTATTTGCACTGTTTTTGTTGTAGTACTGTAGTAGTATATTTAAGTTATTTGTAAGGATCCAAGGTTTGATTTGATTTTACTTGGTAACATTCGCTACAATATGGATGGATGCAGTTTGATTGTCGACTGTCTAGACGGTATTACTTACGTGTAAATTGACATCGTATTGTGTGTAGGAAAATTAAAGTGTAAGAAAAATATTTTTGTGAAATGCTATTCTTTTGTTTATTGGACAACACTTAATTTCAGTTAAAAGATACTTTTATGCATTTAATATATTAGTTTTTGTAATTATAATTTTTGTTCTTGAACGTACGCCGTAATTTCTCTTGTATGGGTAACTAATCGGTTGTCATTTTCTGCAAAATCTTTCCAACACTTACGAGACACGTGTTATATGTAATCTGTTTGGTCAAAGAATTATTAATATCGTTTCAGTAGTTTAAAAGATTCCTTAACGATTAAAGAAATATTTTTTCTTTCAATATAAGTACAGATTAAACGATCCTCTAGTATCCTTAGGCGCACACAAAATTGCTTCCTTAACTAAGTCAACATTTAATTATACATAAGTTTTAATAAGAATTGTTTCGTATTGAGTTTTTAAGGTTTAGAATCGAAGTGTTTGGTTTAGTTTTCAATGCAAATATTTAAATAAAAATATAACTTAGACTTTCTTTAATAATGCTAATCACCATAGATTAATATGTCTACCTCCAGATTCCATAGAAATTCGACACTAAAAGTAAAGCTTGATTTTTGCAACGCATGTATGCCAACGTGTCGGCGGTGCCCCAAAATGGTGATTATACTTAATTTATTTAAAAAAAAAACACTTTCGAGTTTTTAAAAATAATAAAAATATATTTAAATTATCTGTGTTATTTAAATGCTGTTTATAAAAAAATAATCAAAAAAATAAATACTATTATATGTCTTACTTTAATAACAAAGTTAATTATAATTTAATTAAATTATGACACTTATCTTAATGAGCGGGTCATTTTATTCTGTTGTCTTTTATATTTCAATAAATAAACATGTCTTTTGGTACACATACCCTTTGTCATACGAAGGTTGTTCTTATTGTACTTATTTGTGAGTCGACTTTTGCTTATTTTAATTACATTGTAAAGCCTTAACAACTAATTCAATGGATAGAGTTTTTTAATCCTTCTAGAGCCATTTTGTTTGTTTCACTTGTATTTACAATATTTATTGACATGTGTTTGAAAAATATGAGTTATTATGCAACATACTTGTTGCTACGTGACCCATTTACGAAATATACGAAAACCTCTTTCTAGTTGTCGCGTAGTAATTCATAAATATGCTTTTAAATAATTATTTGAAAAGAAAAAAATGAATTATAATTTGGCTCTATTTGTCTATTAATACGGCGTCGGTTTAACAAATAGTTATACGTTGCTCGCTGTATTGGAATGTACTAAAACTAAACAAAAAAAAAACTAAAAACCGAATAATCTCCCTAGAGGATATTGACTACGTGACGAAACTCCAAACACATTCCGCTTCTACTTTATCAACTTGTTCTTCATCATGTCCTTATTCAAGCCACACTTTTCCCTTATAATGCTATTTTTAATCCTTTCATTCAATGTCACGTCTAACATACTTCTGGATCGCATCTCAACGGCATTACCGACATTAACGATATGAACGCGGCTCAAGTCCAAACGCGATGATGCAGGTGACAGGGCGACACTTTGTTTGCGTCCATCCGCTCGATCAAACACTCGATGTTATATCGAACTTATAAGCCAAATGTTTAGCCATTGTATAATCTAAGAAAAACAAAAATACTACAAACTCTTGTCTTCGTAAAAATAGTGTTGATGTAGAAAAAGGTCGTGAATAAAAAAAAAGAAAATGGAGCGACGAATTGATGGAAAATCGAGTTACGATGTTGTTTAGAAGGTCAGCGATATTTTATTATTTACTAGATTTGCCTGGATAACTTTTGACGCGACGACGAATGACGTGGTGCGGTATACCTCTCGGTAGAAAGTCTACAGGTTTTTTAAACCTAAATTAAAAAATAAGGCACACTGCAATAGTTGCAGGAGAGTAAGACTACTAGCGCCATTTATGTATGTACTTGTTATTGCACTTGCACTAAACGGTGACCAACAAACGCGTCTACAAAAGTTTTCACTTTAAAAAAACTTATACTTCTGAATAAGGTATACGAAGTGTTCGATGTATGTTCCCTATAAACTCCGAAACGGCTGGACCAATTTCCTTGAAATTTTCAGGAAATCTTCAGATTGGCCGACTGGGTGATATTGGTAGCGATCGGATTAACTTAGTACTACCCGTGTGAAGCTGGGGCGGTGGACTAGTATTCTATCCCATGTGTCAAGGGTCTGTGTAACGGTTCGCACATCTTCAACAAAGATGTCGCTGGGAGAAACCCCGACGATGCTGTACCGATCATTACAAAAAAATAAGGCAAGGCTTATATTGTAAACATTATATCTATCCGAAAATTTATCGAAATATAACTGTACCGTTTGATTGACATTCTGTAGATTGACATTTTAATATATTTTCTTTTTAAAATACCACCGACTCTTCTTTTGATTTCGTATTCATACGCGTGAATCGATTATCAATTCCGATAGACAGCGCACGGAGCGGCCGTACGAGCTGCTATCTAGAGATGCACAAATCAACACGCCCCAACGTTCAACTGTACAGGATTTATTAGCATAGTGTTCGCTATATAAAAAAACAACCTTCGTTCCCCACACTGTGGAAATGGATATCTACGAATTGAAATTGTTATAAAAACTGCGCGCTCAGCTTGCGTTGCGGTCGTAGTTTAATACCTAGTTGATGTAAAATATATTTGCAACTTTTAAATGTGGCTTCCATTAATTATGCGTAAATAATATCTAAGGTTAACGATTAACAATTCACTTCTCTTGTATCTTTTGAACTAATCGCCTTAGTCAGTCATAATATCGCTGACTGCTTTTATAAATTTGTCTTCGTACTTTATAACAAGTTTTTGTTAGTTGTAATGAAACGTCCCCTCTAAAATATTTAACATAGTTTCCCTCTACCATAATAGAGGGCAATAGAGTAAGTCGGGTCATAAGTTCTGTTACAAAATTTTAATGTAATATGTAAATGTTAATTATTCAGAAATTATATATGAAATGAAAGGTAATTAATGTAAGATACAATTTTAATTACATTATTCGAAATGCCCTCCCTCATTTTGAGTACATTTAAGTACATTTTTGGCCGCTGCTTTATCCGATGAAGTTTAGCGCAGACATTCTGCTCCAAATGTTGTCCTCTTGTAGTCCAGTGGGCTTAAATCTGGACTAGAAGATGGCCAGTCTTTTTTCCATGGGCGGTCAACCAGTTTTGTGCGTTTTGTGCCCTATGAGCTTGTGCAAAGTCCTGTTGTACCCAATGTCTGTTTTTGAACATTGTTCGAAAAAAAGATTCCACTATGTTGATAAGGACGGTATTTTGGTAAACTGTTTTTGACACCTTTTTCACAAAAAAAACACCTCGCTTAAGCCTGAATATGAGACTCCAAGCTAAACCAGTGAGGAAGGACAATGCCCTCCATGAACCCTCGGAATACGGGAGTTATCTTCTTCACTGCTGTGAGCATACACCTTATCATTTTGATTATTGTAACTTTCTTCGATGGTAAGAAAAATCATCCTTAAACATTTTTTCCCTCTTACCGCCATAACAAAGCGCGTTACATTTCCAGGCTATTTGCATAAAACGCTGGTTCAAAAAAATTCCGGTCTTTTTACGATAGGTTTTCATTTAACCCTCTTTTTACTGTGGTTCTGCTTATCTCCATCTGAAGAGCTAAGATTATTTATTACGACCAGGATTTCGTTACATTCGCGCCTTCACTGCTTTAATGATCGCTGGTGCCCTAACTGTGCGAGGTCGGCCGGTCCTCTTACGATCTTCGAAGCTTGAATTTTTAGTGTATCGTGTCTGTATTTACATTATACATTTCAGTGTATGTATCTTAATTTATTAACGAACATTATTTAAAGAGAGAAACCGAAGAAAATTATTTTGTCGAGTTTGTGTTGAACAACAAAGTGAAACACGGTGTTTTATATTCATAAGAATGCAAAAATAACAAGCCTGAAGAATACTTTAACGGAAAAGCAAACTATTCATAACAATGGAAAAATAGGTCTTTTTTTCTCTAAATGATGGTATTAAAAGATTTATTTATAAGGTTGTATTATTGAATATAGGTTTGTAATTTCAAATTCGGACTTTTAAAAATCATATTCGAACATTTGCACATCAAATTCGGACTTCAAGGTCCATTTTATATAATCCAAATTTTATTTTCAATCGTCAATGTAAAATTCCGAATTTGGACTTAAAAACCTATGTATGTGAGTGGCAAGGGACTGATTTTAAGCGATAATTTTTTTGCGTAGGTTGTTACTTTATCATACAACATGACCAAACATATCTTACTGAATTCTTGTTCATTCATCCTCTTTACGTCACGTTTTCCTTCACGAATTCATGGATCAAACAATATTAAGTAAATAATACTTATATGTACCATAAATATATACTTTTTGTATTTACTTCTCACGCCATACAACTTGATATTCGGAATCCGGTTAAGAAGAAAATCATGACAAAACAAATGTTATTTACCTTTACATAAGAACTACTTTGGCTTACAACGTACCTCAAAAATCCATTACACGTAGATCTAAAAACTGCTTTTACCTAGAACACATCAATCATTTAAGCAACCTAATTCACTTCGATGAAGTTGCAATCTACAAACTTTTAATGCCGAACTGGGTCAAATATTCTGTCTTATGGAACGTTACCTATATGTTTAATAGGACCAAATTTCAGCGATACAATTTAGTATACCACAGAGGTTGGCCTTTAGCTCCTAAGAAACAATCTCCAACACCAGAACATGAGATAAAAAAAATGTTAAAAGAATTCTATGAAATGATGACAAATACATTAGCTAATTATATTATTCTAAAAATATTCAATAAACCTAACAAATATTTATTTTTTTAAGATGACAATACATGAGCCATTTACATAAAATTAATAGTTGTGACCGAAACGCTAAGCTATGAAAACACTTGGTAAACGCGAAAAGTTATGTGCGATGAGTTAGCGTGGGCTTCCACTGGCGTAAAATCGTGTATCGAAACAAGCTTTCTTGCTCAAGCATGAAAAAAATGAGATGACAATATGTATAAAGTTTTCGGCAGTGTAATCCCACCGTTATGTTTTTTTTCGGGATAAGAAGTATTCTGCACCCCCGACAATGTGTGTGCAAATTATCATGATTCTTAATCCGATAAGTCGTTAAAGCATAACAAACAAACTCACATTACCATTTATAATGTTAAAGTAAAGATTTGTGAGCAAAACATTTTCAAAAGCCATCGCACCTAATCTATTATTTAAAGTAGCACTGTCTGGGCTTTTATGAAATTTGAAGATTATTGAACTCTAAGTCCAGACGATATAACTTATGCAAAAGTAACACTACGAACTTGAGATTTTTAAATAAAACTTAAATCAGTAAGAGAAACTAGAAATTCAAACGTAAACTGTAAAAATGAACTATAAACTATATATATCTTAACTTCGTTAAATCCAATGAACAAACGTGAGTATATTAAGATTGCTTTATTAGGTCCAGTTGTTTGTTCTAGTATTTTTGCTAATTAGGAGATGGTTATATGAAACTTGGGTCAAATTAACCTGTCTTTAATCGTCGACTATACTTAATGTTATGCCTTAGAGTTTTAAAAAAGGGACCTAGCAGGTGCAAGGACTTGGTACTACTCGTAAATCTTTGCTAACCTATTTTACCAGACGAAATGCAAAAAGCAAGCAAGCGGGTTACATGATGTTAAGTGACCGTTACCCATAGACATATACAACAAGGTAATGAGATGCAAATGCGTTGCCCACCTTTAATGACTAGAGGAGGAAACAGACAAGAAATTCCTGCCAATGCTCGCCTCTCTCACCCTCTTTTCTAAGAAAGAAAGGATGGGAAGGGGAAGGGACTACATTTGGGCCTCCGGCACCTCACTCATCAGACGAAACGCAAAATACTCTACTTCACGCACGTATTAAATTGCGACAAACATAGTTAATTTACAAAACTAAAAACCCTACATAACCCTTTATGACGCTCAGATAGAACACGATTCGAATCGGGGAAGTAGTAGTAGTACACCTCACAAGTTAAAATTAGTCAACCCGTTTACATGAGGTGATAATGGAATGGACATACATACATATACACATATACATACCCGGAAATAACATAACCCTCTGTCAGTCGGACAAAAGCCAATTCGATTTTCTTGACCACGCTCTAAATTTTTTCATTACAAATTCGGACCACTATAATAACTTTTTCATGGAATTGATCAATTTATGTTCATTTTGCACTGAATACATATTTGCGTGTGCAAGGTTAAAAATGCCGTCATGAAATTCGCAATCGAGCTATTTGAACAAATTTTAACGGACATATTGAAAAGTTATAAAATCAATTATTTAAAAAGGGTTCGATGAAAGTAAACATGACCACTAAATTACTAAAAACGACACATTTGGGAGTAGTTCCATTTAGATATTGTCTTTATCCATCAATCTCTCCTGTTAGAAGTCCACAGCGGCACAGACAAAGCCATTTAAATAGATTTTGATATGTCAATAAATAAAACTTTCAGATATGTTTACATGCTTATTGCCGAAAACGAGAGTTGTGCGCAACGAATGTTGCAGCCCTTCGGCCGGCGCGTGCAACATAGACATTTGCTTGCCGCAGCGCCCTCTTTCGCTGCGCTAATACATTTTAGATTTAATAATTAGCGGAGGCTTACAGGTAGTGACCACGCTGGGCTTTTGTATGTCGAAGCAGCAACCTCTACATTTATCTATATCTAAGAAGTCGTAGCAGTTGACTTACAGGGCACACAGAACCTACTGCAATTACCAACAATAATAACACAAGACGCGATCGAAAAGAACTCAATTTAAAATAGGTTCAGATAATTCAAACATTTACGTTTCATAAATACGAAACGCGTCTAATAAACTAAACACCACCCCATTGTATCAAATTATAAAGGAAATAAGATACAAGGGATAATTTGTGTATTGAGATTGGTTTCACAAGAAAGCTAAGTGGGATGTTTTATATTCATAAGAACGAGTGCGACAAAGGGATACACTTATACGTATTAAAATGCAATAATAAATCTCTCGCCAACTTTAGAAGTGACACATTATGGGAAATTAGTGTCAATGTGAGTAGAAATCTTTAAGGCTCATTGAGATATAATGTTCAAATTTAATAATACAAGATTTAGCAAATTAATAAAGTAATTTGCTAAATCTTATTCACGATACGTTTATGGGCAAATTGTGGCCGCTTCATGAATTCTGTTAATTTACTGACTGATTATTAAAATGTAAGTGACAAGCAAAATGTCAAATCAACAATTGATCATTTGACAGGAACCCGCATTTGCCTCTTTCGATAAAAGTTAGTAAATTCAAGTAGGCACATAAATATTGTGATAAGCTACAATATTTTATTAAATTGCAAAGCAGAAAAGTTAATGTTCTTACGTTGAAATAAATGCTTTTGAAATCTCAAACAGAAATAACTTGCAAAACATAATTTGCGTATCGAGATTGTTTTCAAAGAAAGCGACGGAAAGTATTTTATATTCATAAGAATGAAAACGGAAATGCAATTCTGAAATATTTTAAGCTCACCTGTCCGATCTATTGAACATTTAAAAATAATGGTTTTATTGGCCCTTTTGGGTTTAGGTCCGTTGTGAACATTTTACAATAGAAAAGTTTTACTTGTACGTTACACACTATTTCAGGATGACCAGAGGTAGTTTCATATCGGTACTATATATAATTGTTATTAAAAAAAACAAAAAGCTACTATTCGACTTCAGATTAGCTTTTAACCAACAATTATAACTTTGAATCGCGGTCGTTAGGGATGATGTCCGCTATTGCGGCGAAATTAATTAGCGTCAGACGCAATTTATCACGATCTATGACAGCGCTGGCGTGTCACTGTTCAGTCTATGGAATTATTTTATTTAATACTTCGTTAAATTTGTTTCAGTTTTTTCAATTTCTAGCTACAATTTTATTAACCCATTTTTAGGGTTCCGTACCCAAAGGGTAAAACGAGACTCCGCTGTCCGTCCGTCTGTCTGGCTGTCTGTCCATCCGTACGTCTGTCACTAGACTGAATCACATGAACCGTGATAGTTAGACAGTTGATATTTTCATAGATTATGTATTTCTGCCGCTATAACAACAAATACTAAAAATCAGAACAAAATAAATATTTAATTGCGCTAACGGAAGCGCTGGATGGACAACAAACGTCATTTTTTTGCTGTTTTTATAGATAATGGTAAGGAACCCCTCGTTCGTCGAGTCTGACTCGCACTTAGCCCGTTTTATAGTAATTTTAGAGCTCGTATAGGTACTGAGAATACTCAATTTCATTTTTTCCAGTCATTGAGGTAGTTGGGAGATGTAGGAAATTTTGTGCCAAAGTAAGAGACCGTGGCAACCTATAATTTAATTTCTATGAGTACTTTTGTACGTTGCTATGCTGCGTAATCGTGCAAATGTAAACGCATGAAAGGTGAAGGCATGCATACCTTTGCCCTACATCGTGAGTACATTTATTATATAGTAATAAACGGCACATTTTTGTAATGATGATAATTTGTTATGTATTAAACCAACAGGGAAGTTATTTTTGACACAACAATGATATCTTATGCTATCTAATAATAATGTTCATAACTAAGTCGATAAAAGGTATATACGACATTCAAAAATGTACAGTTACTTTTTAGTATTTAGCTACATATAAATGAAGATAAAAGTACTATATTTTGGTACGAATAAAATAAAGCCTCCGACATGTTGACAATATCGATGTTATTAATTTGTTTATAAAGTTCGATGTATACTTCACATTCTAGGAATTGGACAGCTTAGGCCTAAAGACATAAGAAAACAATTGGTGACTGAATCGCCATTATTTTTTTAATTTTAATTTAATATTAATACAGCGTCGCTGTCGCCACGTCCTCATTTCAAGAAACTGTAGTCGCTGCTCATATGGACAACTCGGAAAATCAGTATTTCATTTCATCTCAATCTATACTACTTCATTACTTGAAAAAACCATCAACCAAACTGAGACTTAGTTGACTTATGTTGCGGATTCATTCAAGAGAGATTATACCAACCTGGACATGGTTGAAAAACATTTTTTCTATTCATCGAAAATGTAGTATAAAGGGTAATAATATCGTTCATAAACCATACGAGGTTTCATTTAATGTTATCTTAAAACAATTCGTGTCCGAAATCATAGAAAAAACTGGCAGCTCAAATGGCTTTGTAATATTTCTAGAACATTGAACATTTGAACATTTATTTGAAAGGTATAAAAGAACGATAACGTTTTTGTTTTCGAGCCACTATTTGGGGTTAGTTTTGGTACTGTTCAATATTTTTAGTTAAAAATAAACAAATTCGCTTTCATATCTTTTAATTTACTGATCATGTCTTTATTCATAACATTCTATGACATCGTTGACTTGTTAGTTGCACCCAAACAATCTACTATCCATCCATAGCTCGTTTTTATATTACATTTATAATTCTCCCTTCGTTTAAATCTGAACAAATAAATGTGTGCTCACGCTCGTAACCAAGAGGGGTAGGCAGAGATCATGGATTTCCATTAGACGCGATCCTGGCACACTCTCGCTTCTCGTTAAAATTCATACATCTACGCATGCACGCTCGTGGGCCTTTTTAGTAATACACTAATCTGATCGATATAAGTTCTCCTAGGTCGTCCCCTACCACTGCCACTCGCTTTTGCAACATAAATTTGTTTCGTTTTTCTCTCTTCAATCATCCTTGCAACATGCCTGAATTTTGTCTTTTTAGTGTAGATAGATAAGGCTAGTGCAGTCATGCTAGGTAATGACAGACAGAAGCAACAGTTCCTGATTTCTGTTTATTATCGAACACATTTCGTTTACTCCATTAATAATCGTCAACGTGTATATTTCAAAATATAGGCGATAGCAGGGCGGGGTCGCACCATCAGCGGCTGCCAACTTTGATATTGAAGGTTAGCTTAGAAGAATTACCTACGTATTAATTTAAATTATTTTTCATATAATTGGCATTGTCTTATACGCTTAAAAGCCCCGTACTTTTCTTTTCTGGACCTTGATAAATTTTTTTTTCAACTGTTTCCGGTCTTCACGTACTAACTATTCGTCGACTCGTTCTTTAGATAAATAATAATTATGTCGCATAAGCCCAGTGCTTGTTACATAATAATATTTCTAATATCGGCTTTCTTATCCTTTCTATTCTTATAACATAGTCATATGATGCTTACAATATTGAATAACTGTTTGCTAACTATACGAACGTACATTAATCATACGATTTATACTTTACACGTTAAGAAAATATGCAAATTGCATGCAAATTATTTGGTGTATGTAAACAAGTTATGTATTTTTTAATTTACAATCACAGCTAATGGTAACTAAGTATAATTTAAGGAATATAGTACTATGTAAATTCTTTAGAACCAAAGTTTTGTTTTATCGTCAGGTAAACCATACGTACTCGCCTGTTATTTTATAACTCACAAAGGACCCATAAATCAATACTTAGAACTGCAATTCTTGTTGTGGCCATTTTAGATACTAGGCCAAAGTTCATGCTAACGGCAAAAGTAACCTACCCTTTTGTTAAAAAAAATGACCTACTTTGCAATTCCAATATGATGTAACACGACAAAATGAAAGAGAGTTTATCAACAATCGCTATTACTGCGACCCCACACCGACCCACGTTACCCTAACGTTCATAATCTGATTTGTTCGTGGAATTGACCCATTAATGACTGCGCCATTTTGCAACGTAGGCAAACTTACATGACGCGCGTTGGCGAAATAACAGCGAGCGCGTGTTTCGAACGGATGTGTAACACATCAACTGTACATATAGTTGGTGTGTGACAATATTTATGTACTGTCTTTTATTGTCTGTGATTGTGTTTGACAGTTGTGATTATTGACACACGCAATTTGCTAATAATCAACAAATCTTATTAAAATATTAGTAAATCTGTTTAAAATATTAGTGAAAATAAAATATCCATAGATGGGTGATGTATTGGTTCCAAATATATATTCTATGTTGTTAAACAAACGGATAGACCAAATCTTATTCTTAACGGAGTCTAAACATAGTACCGAATTTATTACTAGGTTTAAACCATAAACTAAAGTAAACGCTCGGCGCATTTATAATTTGAATGGCTAAAAATGGACACTGACTCGGTTGATTTCATTGATTTGGAAGATTTGATAGCCCTGGAAACGTACCTGCGATTCAATTGACGTCGTAACCGTGTGCCCTTAGATCTAGATGACGAAGATTTTCATTATAAATAGAAGTTCACCAAAAGATTCACCGATCTCACCAATAATGTTCTACTCAGTAATTTATTAAATCAGCACAAAGCGTCTATGTAAAGTGATTAATCTTGAAATGTATAATAACAAAAACACATAAGATGACAAAATTGTTGTTTTGGAGTGATTTCATTACACGCGCCACGCATTCCGCTAGTAACTCGTACGCTAGCTATATAAAAAAAATACCTGTTACACTTTAAATGTGAACATAGGACCAAAAATAAAGTCACAGTATTCAAATAAACAATAGTCAAATTTTATGTATTATTAATTTAAAAAAGAAATAAAACTTCTTATATTCATTTTACTTCCAACTTTTTAACAACATTTCGTAAAATGAAACGTAATGAATCAATTGTGTGCTGTCATTTTTGCTTATAATCTGTTGATCTGATTTAAACAAAGTAACTTCTTCGGCACTAACTACTCCTTTGTTGGTTTACGTTTTGTAATAAGAGTGAATTTTAGTTCTAGTTAATAAACCTAGTAGTTCTGGTTTTAACCTTAGTTTTGCTTGAGAGAAGATGCTTATCACAGAAAAATAGTTTTAATGCGTTTGAAATTATGTACAAAATGTTAAGATTCGTTCAGTTCACAATTTGCTGACAGTTCATAACATGTTAAATGATATAATTCACAATCGGCCGATGACGAAGAAACGGTAAGTGTATATTTTATATTTACATTTAACACAATTCCTAAGCACACGTGTTTTTTACGGAGACATTTTTAAATTGTACGCGTTGTAAGGACACTTTTTACTTGGCGGGAGACAAAGGACAAGACTTGTGCTGGCGCTTCTTGACACGCTTACTTTGTTTCAACTCGTTCTACAATTTCACGCGTACCACTAGCGATTGTTGCCAGAGAATAACATACCTTGATCATTCTTTGGGCACTTTCACAAGGAAAGCAGGCGTTTTGTTACTTCGTTTATAAAACTCTAATAAGTAAAGCCACACAAATTGACAGTTCTAATGTTTTCTGTATTTCTTTGTATTTGTTATTCTGTATAGCCGCGGGTTTGTCTACTTCGGCCTACACTGAGATCGAGGACCATCTGTGTAGTATGTTTTCGATGACGTCGTTGCTGCTAACCTTATTGACGGTTCTTTCAGCTTCATCTGGAAAAATTAAAAAAATTTAGGTCCCCTAGTGAAACCTTTGTTGTTGACTTTTATGCTTTCTTCGGTCGATTCGTTTATCGTCGAAGATAATAATGGCTGAACTGGATGTTGTCTACTTGATCGTTGAGGGAAGGAGCGTACCTATCCCCCGACGATCGCCAACTGTGTATTTATCGAGTAGCTGGGGGCGGTAAGCCCTTTATCGCGGGTGTGATTAGTGTCCGCGATGCGTATCCGTTGTCGTCGTACTCGAAGGCGAGGACGGTGATAGGTTGACGTGGGTTGTCTTTTCGGAGCTTGTGTTTGTGCGTCTTTGCGATCGTGTTTGATCGTGAGGACGTGTTTGGGTCTGCGTTTTGCGGTTGTAGCATCAGGATTTGGAACGTAGTCGGCGGCCTGTACTATGAGCGGGTTGGGGTGTGTAGGTGCGCTTTCAAAGTAGCGCTTGGAGATTTCAAGGAAATGTTCCTGGATTGTGTCTATTTTGAGATCGTTGTGGATATCTTCGTTGCGCTGGTACCATTGAGCCCCATCGGCTTTACGAAGGAAGCAATTTTGTATAGTTTGGAGTGCTTTTATCTTAGAAGAGTGTACATGAGCGAAAACTACGCTCGCGTAAGATATTATGGGCCGAATGCATGACTTGTAAAGCAGCAGTTTGTAACGTAGGGGCAGTTTGCTGGAAGAGCATGTGAGTGGGTGGAGTTTCGCGTTTACTAAGCAAGTTTTACGTCGGATTTCTTTGAGGTGGGCGGAAAAATTTAATTTTCTGTCTATTGTGACTCCTAGGTACTTCGCGGTTTTTTGCCACGGAATAGGTTGCCCGAACAGGGAGATTTGACCTAATTTCAGTCTGCCCGCAGTCGTAATGCGTCCGTTGGGGCAGCGCCGGCTAAAGTGTATAGCTGCACTTTTTTCGGGATTAATTTCTATTCTCCATTTGGCAAACCACTCGGCTAGCCGGGTGGCTGTGGCCCGGAGACGAATAGTGACTCTACCTAGGTGTCGATTGGAGTAATAGAGGACTGTGTCATCTGCAAAAAGTGCTAGATTGACTTGCGGGTCTTTTGGAAGAGGACCATCTGGCTGACTCTCCAACAAATAATTAGCGACTTTGCAGTGATCCATTCACACGAGGTGATCTAACGTACCATATTCATGTTCGATATAATCAGAAAAAGTAATTTTGTAACAAATCTTATTTATAATCCAGAAGTTAATTGTCATTATTACGAAAAATAACTGTTTACAAATGACTTACCTATGAGTTCATTAATTTAAAAAAATTAATTACGTCGCGATTTCGGTAATGCTAGTAAAGCATGTCCAAATCAGAAGTTTCCCGATTGTGGCCCCCGCATCCGAAAGTTTTATTTCATTAACTAACAGTCCTGTCAACTTAAATACCATGTCAAATCGAATTCAGATTCAAGATATTCATACTTCTGGCAACTCAAATGACATCCGATGGGACATTTGACAGCTAGCAAGCTAATTTTTCGTTGAGTCTGTCAGAAACCGTGCGGTAGTTTCGACAAAGCATGGATTATCGATTACAGTTGGTATCATCCGATTTCTGTGACTATCTGACTGACTGACATTAGGGTACGATCCTGAGGGTGTGTTTACATTTGATTTCCAATCTAGATTTTAAAAGTTTTTATATTCCGATGTATAAAACACCCGCTCGTGTGGAGCAGTGCCAGCAACGTGTTTAAAGATATAAACTTAATTGCGGTTTTCGATACTATTGCTGCAAACAAACATCAAAACATTTATCGCGACAGCTTATTACGTAATTGTTTGTTTGAACGTTTGCTACTTATTTGTGCATGGATACAAATCCATGTGATGTCTGGACTAGTCTTGTGTATTGTGGGACAAATATATGATCATTTGCCATCATATTCCATTAAAAAAGTACGCAAAAGGAAATTGACATCACTCCCATATTATTTGAAGTCGTAGTACTTCCCACGTCGACTGCCCACGGTCTTGTTACAGCTGATGTTGCTGGTTCGACCAAGGTTAAATTACTTATTATACACCTCTTACCTTTCAAGTGAAGACATTAGTGTTTTCTGTCTTACTTAAACTTTAAATTAATTTTTTGTATTTGTATTTGGCATGGCTCCACAAGGTGTATTTGGGCCATGTTCAACTCGCGCCGTGTCGCCGCAACAAAGCTATAACATCCAAAATATATTCATGTATGTATACATATGTTATTCTGGAATTGCATTACACATGCATACGTAGCAGGTGTCCGCGGGATCGTATTGTAAATATATTTAATGTTGCTTTTTACATCATGAGAGTAATGAATTTCGCATGTATTGGCTGTTCCATTATGATCAACTATACCCTATAAGAATTTTGTTACTTTTGGTATGGTACTAGATTGGTATTCTTTCCCGGGAGTGTTATAGGTATTATAATGATGTAATGATGATAATACTGTCAAATAATCATTGGTATTTTTGTAGTAAGTGATCAGATGATCTATATGACACAGAGATGTAAGGGGGCAACGTTAACAGTTAAGTGATTAGCGCTACTCAAAACTTCGACAACTAGAAAAGCTATGAATGTGTTGAGGTAGAATATCCAAACATGGAATGTACCTTACTAACCAGACGACACGCTGAAATACAAACATTAACACTTAACTCCGGTATTCCGTTAGCCCAAAACTAAAACTAAATATACGTTTTATTTTGTACCATAGTTTCTGTCTAACATCGTTTTTATTTCGTAATTGATTTAAGTATACTAATGCTTTATCTTGTACGTCTACATCAATATAAATCAAATCGGAACTAAGATCATTACCACGTTGTTACTGAAGATCACTTATCGCTTTGTTGATTAATGTGTAGACAATTTGGAAGGTGTGACCGCGTCTTTTTCAAATAGAAAGCAGAAACCCTACGACCATTTATCTTCCAGGTTAACATGATAAATAGGAGAGAAGTGAATTACAAAAAACAAAGATGTGACTGAAATATGTGAAGATATATGATAATGCGAAAATATATAATATTTTGTTTAAATAAAATTCAAAATAAATATTCAAATTGATATTGCGTAAAAAAAACTGTCAAATAATTTTCTGCGTTTGGTTGATTTAAATATTTATAATCTTTACGTCCTCTTAATTCGAAGTATTTTACGCTTTTTACTTAGCTTATTATATTGACTTTCAAGTATGGCAGGTAGATCTATCATACATTGACAAGACACAAGGCTTTAAAATATGACAGGAACATTGCTAACGAGAGTAACTTTCATTTCTAATATTACAAATTGTTTTGTATCGATCTTTATATGCATAGAAAAGCGCGATTATTGCAATGCACACAACTGTCAGTTGAAAGTCGGTGTCCAAACTCGCGAATTAAACGGAGTTTCTAAGATATGCTACGAATACTCATAATTGATGCGATGTCAAAGAAAAAATATTTAAGACTTTATACTAATATACATACATATAGGTAGTCTAATTTCTATGTGCTTAAAAACATTGATATCTAAAATAAAGCGAATTATTAGCGTGACCTTAACCCTACGACCTTGTACACGCAATGCCCGGGCAAAGTTCAACAATCATATTCGCCTCAATCATAATAAATAAAACTTAATAAACGACTCTTTGAATCAAACCATGTATAGTTTTGAATATTCCAAACAATGTAATAATTTCTATAAAGGATTATAGATGGTAGGATATTTATAAACGTAAAAACTAATCATTAAAGACGTGTTACAGGAGAGTATAGTAAAACTTTACAAACGAAAAATGATAAAACCACAGTATTCCAAATTTAGTTAGGTAAGTATTATGAACATTAATAATCTATCACGTCTTATCAATGATGTGCCTCGCTAAAAGTAGTGGAACGTAAACTGTAAAGTAACTTATTTGTATTAAGCTGTAAAAAACAGAATAAAAAATGGAGAAATGTTAGAGATAATTTCTAATTACATTAAGTCAGAGGACGGAGATTGAAATTGCTATCCACTTTCTGATAGTATCCCAAATGGGACCATGATTCAGTCTTTCGCTGTATTACACTTTAAAGTTATTGGATTATTTTATAGAGTGCAATGTAATACAATTTCTTATCTATATAGTATAGCAGCGATCGGATCATAACAATTAGTATATAGAGTACCCGTTCGAAGCCGGGGCGGATCACTAGTTAGTCATAGGGCAGGCAATATAATAGATACATACATTAACAACAATTCAATCAGCAATCAATTAAAGGTACATACTTTATTCGTTGACAGTCTACGGATAACTATTTAGATACTAGAAATATGAATTAAGAAATAAAAACAAGGTATAAAAGTCTCTCAAAAGCCTCCGAATAAATCGTAATTTTAACCAAATTGGAAAATGTTGTTTGGGATTTTTTTATACACATAAACCAGTGCTAGTACTATCCATTCAGTATACATACGGCACACTGCTTACGTATGCACCCCACGCCGTGTGACACGAGGACGTTAATTACAAAGATTATGTGGATAATCGTGATAGCCGACGTCCACATAGAACTGGCCATTTCAGGGAACTTAAATTAGACTTCTATTTGTACATACAGCGCTTTTATAACACAGTTCTTTACTACGACCGTACCGTAAGGGTAAAACAGGACACTATTACTAAGAGTCCGCTGTCCGTACGTCTATCTGTCTGGCACCAGGCTATATCTCATGAACCGTGATAGTTAGACAGTTGAAATTTTCACAGATGATGTAATCCTGTTGCCGCTATTACAACAAATACTAAAAAACAATAAAATTTATACCATATTTACGGGGGCTCCCATACAACAAACGTGATTTTTATAGATAGATAATACGGAACCCTTCGTGCGCGAATATCATTCGGAGGTCATTTTTTTCTAATGTTTAACCGATTTTTTAGAAGTTAACACTGGTAGAGTCCGCAACAACAGCATCTGTTGCACGAATGGGCCGGCTCGACCGGTGAAATACCATGAACTCACAGAAAACAGGCGTGAAGTAGAAGTACTCTGCGTTTCGCCTGCTGAGTGAGGTGCCGGAGGCCTAATTTTCATTTCTCTTCCCCTTCTCAACCTTTCCTCATAAGAATAGGATGGGAACGGGCAGAGGATGGAGAGGGGGTTGACGGGGAAAAGGAAATATCCTTTTTCATGTCTATCCCTCCTCTGTTCATTACATGTAGGTAACGCATTTGCAACACATTTGCTTGTTGCGGATGTCTATGGGTAGCGCTCATCTAATAGTAGGTAATCGTCTTGCTCGTTTGCCACCTTCTTCCATAAAAAAAGGTTCGTGTCATAGGATGTTTTATTTGCAAATGTTAGACGATGTGATTATCCCGTAATATATGTGTTTTTTTATAAAAAAAATAATCAATGTAATTTTACCTCTTCGTTAACCTTACTTCTGATCAGTGAAACTTTCTAACTATGAAATAATTATTAAAAGTAATTTAGTGATTTCAGAATTTATATGAGAGATTTTAATGTTAGTAGCCTACAGATTCATCACTCGTATTACTCTGCAATAAAATGATACCTAATGTAATTTTATCTATTTCAATTGAAATGAAAGGCAACATATCATTTTTATTACCGCTGAGCGTATGTCCGCATCTAGCTGTATTACGCAATACCAATGTATACCGCCAGTCACGTACTTAAAGTAATAAGCCCTAGAAAAATGAATAAGGCCCCGTTATCTTCATCCATCTTAATTATTATAAGATAGCTCGAATTATTCTTTTTCCGTATGCTACATAATGATACATCGACATCAATAGATGACAGAGTGTGCCAGGGTCGCTCCAAATATAAATCCGTTTTCTATCCACCCCTTTTAGCTACGGGCGTGAAGGATTATTTATTTATAATAAAAATCTCCTTTTTTCATCTAACGCACCTTTTTTGTGTCGGGTGGGTAATCTTTTGAAGATATTCTGTCCTCTGGGGGAAAGACAGGATTATGTGGGAGTTGACCCACTAAAAGCCCATCGGTGGCCACCTTCGCGTGCAAGATTAAGCGCACCTAGTTACGTCTTTCTATTAATGCGTGGTTGACTAATTATGCAAAAAAAAGACGCACTATCATCTACTTATCAGCTTAGACTTTGTTATAAAACTTTTACCGCCACCACTTGAAGCTTTGGCACTTTCCACTTTGGGACTCAATAATACGTGTACATCGCCACCATCGATCGCGGTATTTAACTAGCTTATTCGTGATACCACTGCTGCGGGCAGGTTTTAGCTATGCTCGCAGTTAAAATGTGTCCAGTTCCTTTGAATGACATACAAACAACGATAGATCTGTGGTCCCATTCATATGTCCCAATTATCACAGAGATGAACTTCTCGTAGAAACTAAGTGAAAAATTAAAAGACAAATAGTAAATAATCAGGTTAGTCAAAGAGCTATCAATTTTTTAAACTTCAGCTATCGTATTGTACTTTCATCTTTTTTTAAAATTAAACTTGGGTTACTTCTCTTTAAGACGAGGGCTGACAGCGGATAGATCTTTTTACAAATACACTTCCAACCACCTTCCACTTATAGAGCTATCAATCTGTCCACTTTAACTTGTTTTGTATTGATACTACCCTCGCAGTCGAGATAAGAAAAATATTTTTTTATTGTGTAGCAAGTCATGTCACGTGTTTCATGTTTTTCGTATTGAATTATAATAATACCTTAGTAGTTAACGTATCTTAGTATTAAAGCTGTTGCACCGAGAATTCTGGTTCCGAAATTTGAATTTTACTTTTAAATTGCATATCGAATAATAGCCTCGCTGAAGGAAGAACTAATGCTGTCTCTTTTTACTTAAGTAAAGTTAAAAACAAGTGTGTACAGGAATAATAATAAATAGTTAGTTATATCCGTTTTGAAACTGTGCCAATATTACAACACATTTTACTGTACTATTTTAAAAATACGTTTAGATTTATTTCGCAATCAAAAGCGTGATTTGTTGTCTACTAAAATGAACTAAAACACTTAAATATGTAATAAATAATAGGTCATGGATCACAGGCTTCAGAATTCGAAAGAGCTTTTTGCGTTTTATGACAATTTTTCACGGTTACCATTTTAATAAGAATATAATAGACCGAATCCCTATCTGAACTTTAAGAAAGTCTTGTGATACTACAAATATCTGACCATTAATATAGTGAGCATTTTACTTAGACTCTGATGAAATCCTGAGTCCTAATACTGATCACTGAATTATGTGTGTCATATTATATGAAACATTTTCCAAAACAAATCAAGAAATGTAAACCATTGAATCAAAATCATGCTATAAGACTTGGGGAGCTTGTATCACCCTTAGAGGTCAAACTACACAACAGCTGCTATCGTTGTGTAGACTTACCTTTATCGAATATACTCGTTTTGAATAGAACTAAGAAAATGTGATGAAGTTTTTCGATGGCACAAAAATGAAAGACGTCCCGCCTAATTTCTGCCGAATATATACACTAGCAATCCGATACAAACAGGCCAATCCGAATATTTCCTAAAATTGTTATCAAAATCGGTCCGTCCGTTGCGTGAGTCTATACATTTTTTTGTGAATGACTTGCCTAGAGGCACATCTACAGCTACACTAGGCTCGAGGTGCGCGCTGACGGCGCTTGGCCTAAACCTCTTTAACTAAACTGACCTCGAGGGCTCCCTCGGGAAACTCGGCTCGGGCCGTTACTTTTTATTGTTACCAGATTGGGCGACCGAGCTCATACATCGCTTGGCCAGACCCTTCGTGAAGTAAGCTCAAGGGCCAAGAGAGGGGACCTCGGTTTGGACTGTTACTTTGTACTCGTCTCGAGGTTGCCCAAGAGGGCCGGCCCTTGGCTCGAGTCTATCACTTCCTAAAGCGTTAGCACTGGGAGAAGAAGTGGCGAAGGACCTCCAGCATCGCTTCTATAATAGATTGCAAAAACACTTGCCAGCGAGTCTGGCTGGCTAGATTGTGTGTTGCCTAGCTTGAGTTTAAGTGATGGGGTGAGGATAAGGAATATACATACATACACACATCGACTTTTATATAAATAGATATGAAACTAGTTTTCAGTGGTAATATGTTTTATTTGTCAAAATGTGAGTCGTCGTTGACTACATGTCGCGTGCCGGCCGACGGTTACCGTTCGTTCGGCCAATTCATTCTTTTGCCTCAGGCTTTTGGCAAAGCGGCGAGATACGGCACGAGTTTGATTCAGGTAAAAGGTCTCGCTCGAGTGGTATAGCTCTATCAATGTTGTTTTCTATTTTTATACCGAGTCGCGTATTGATTGGTGCGCTCTGTAACTGAGGACATACTCTTTACTAATTGATTAAATGTTTGTATTCTGTTTGTTCATGATACTTTCACGGTTGAAAAATCGTACATATCCTCGTACACTGGACATTACAAATTATAGTTTTACTCTAAGGTAAACAATAGCTACCGTTGCTATTTGTATTTCATCTAGCTTATGATTTATGTGTACAGAAGCATATTGTCTGTTTAGATTCGTTAACCATAGTACGTACAATTAAATAAACTAAACACGTCATTGCCCGATGAAATTGATTCACACCCAATAAACAAAAAAGGTCGGAATTAAATACGCAGCTGTTATATTAAATAATGAAAACGTACCCGGGATACGCGGCACGGAGCCCGCATTGACGGCAAATTGAATTGCGCTGTGTTGTGCTCGCAACATTATGTACACCTGGGGACCTATTTACGCTTCCTACCCATTTTCGAGGAGTATATATCGTTTCCGCTGTCCAGCAAGGAGTTTCTATATCCATTTTCGCGGAAAATAGACTTTATTATCAATTATTCTCAATGCCGATTTATCGCTTAAATATGGCTGTGTGGCTTGAATTATTTTGGTAATCGAATATTCAGAGTGCCATAAAAATTATCTAAGAAGTAAATATGTTTTACTATGTTAAGCGTTGTACGATCTTTTTTGATCATATCTTCGAGTTAGGGATGTAAATTGTTCGTAAATGTGTACGAAACCACTGCCGACTTTGTTCCCTTTAATATACAGTATAAGTTTCGTTAATCTAGGAGTTTCAGAGGCCTGTAATCAAACGATCGGCGTTGTAGCTTGGTTGGACAAACATGTGATATTTCTCGGAAAATAATTCGTTTTTTTCATTATTTTTTTATTGGATGTAATTTTAAGTCTACAATAATATTTTACATTTAATTAATTGAATACAAGAACTTTTTTGCAAGCATAAATTAAGAAAGTCTACAGTAGTCCAGCGCCGATAAGATCAACTTGTTCAACTTTTAATATACGCATGTCTTTAAAGTCTAATCATTAACCATTCGTGCATCGAGTTTAGTTATTTTTGCTTTAGTAATTTGTAATTTAGCTATTAAATAAGACTAGTGCTTTTACATATTATTCAATTAAAATCGCTGAAGTAGCGCTAAACTGACTACCGTCTTTATTCCCTAGTAACGTACCAACGATTCCAATAAGAACATGTGAACCGAAAAACAATAAATGAAATGCTAGCCAACGCAAACGCGAGGCTATGTACTATGTACGTGACTAAAGTGACACACGGCTGCATGACGTGCAGGGCGGGGCAGAAGCTGTCCAAGGTCAAAACAAATAGCGGTTTCTAAGCTTCTAATAAGATTGTATGTCATAATCTGTACATATAATAAAAATGTAACTCATCGCTGCCTGTACATGGAAGATATTTGAGAAAAACTATTATCGGGGGCCATCATATATTTAATAAAACCCAAAACAATGATTATTAGAATTTTTGTCTCTTTGTCTGTGCGTTTGTTACCGCTAATCTCATCATCATTATCTAAATTAGTGTTTAAATAAAAAAGTTATATCAATTTAAAGAACCATGTCAAACATTTGATAGGTAAAAATGCTATAAAATAGCTGTGGAGTTGAATAGGTTGAATATATTTTTTTTCTTTGAAAACGCCACCAATGTCACAAAGGTTGGCTCAAGTAGTAAAATAATATAAACATTTTACTATTTGAAGTGTAAACCTCCTTAGGTATAAATCAAAGACTTAATAAATAGCCCGCTTTAGATCGTGCCTTGGCCCGCAGTCTAATATCCACTCGTTTGTCTGTTCCTATCAAATTAACCGGCAGATTGCCCCTTTGGCCCGCTAACGGAGCTTAATGCGTTGCGGTCGAGTTTATAGCCCGTTTAGTAAGGACATTAAAGTTTTCTGTTGTCCGTTCTTGTTTATATCTCCTCATGTACTTAGCTAGTGAACCGTTTTATCATTAGTATGTCTAATATTGACAGACTAGCACGAATACTTCGCATATTATAACTGAATTATTTGTATATTTTCCGTAAAATATTTCTTTTAACTCACGGGTACAGTGCATAGTCTTGCACATGCTGCATGCCCTGCCCATTGTAGGCACGGGCTTACGGTCAAATCTGACCGTCACACCACATCGGTGTCGCTGAAAAGTGTTAATAGCATAAACGCTATTACAGTGCTTTTTTAATCTTGTCTTAAAATGGCTTGTAGCATCGAAATTATAAGCAAAATTATCACAACAAGATTTTGTTCGTATCGCAGTTTATATTGCAAAAATAATCGTATTTACTTCTATGTCTTTCTTTGGTTATGAAAACCAGTTTTGGATAATTTTTAACGTAATTTGTTTATAGTACGTATTTATTCCATTATATAAGGAAAACTGAACAATAAGACCATAGTTGAGTCAAACTATTTGCTCAGTCGATTATAAAACAATACTGAACATTTCTCATTCAATTATAATACGATTGTAGAGGCCCGGGTCTATTGAGCACTTGACAATGCTCAGTCGAATACGTCCATTGCACAACGGACTCAAATCTTTCTGCGACTGGAAACTTGCCTCTATTGTAATTTAACTGAATACAAGTTTCCGAGGGTTAAAAAAATATTTCTTTTTAATTATACTTCATATTGCTATATCTTTGATTTATTTTTAACTCCATATATTATGTCGGTACATACAAACCAAGTCACCTGCACTGCCGACTTCTTTGCAGAACTAATTGTTGGCGGATATCCTACCCCCACCTGTGAGTGGTAACAGCAGTCACACAACTATAAGTGATTGTTAATTGAAAAACTATTTGTTACTTTAGCGAAGTACCAAGAAGATGTATGAAAACAACTTTAGAACAGTGAGAGGATGCTTGAATTTATATCTCGATCGCTTTACACATTTAAAGGCCTAGCTTATATGGCCGTCTTAATCTCTGTTTGCGTGATATAATCTTTTTACTGTTTTACTGCGGGATATTCCAGCACTGCCAGCTAGCGTTTTACGATTTAAATATTGCCTTCAACCCCCTACGTAATATTACTCTAAATCTACGACCGTAAAAACAAATTGCCGTCCGACGGTCGATGTATAAAGACGTCGTAATGGCTATTGGATTTTTAAATTTTATTTATTTTTATAGACTACATTAATTGTTAATGGTCGCTTGACTCAGGGTCAATGGATTTTACATCGCGTCGAGGTCGTAATGGATTAAAGGTCATAAATTTCTGCATCTAATTTGTTATCTAAAAATTTCTCAAATTTTAGATAACAAATAACAATATAAAAAAAAATATCAACAGATAATGAAAATTAAGATGTACTGAAAATACAGTAATTGTTTTTGATTAAAAAGTGATTTTACCATCTAACCTGGTATTTTGTACAGTGTTATCAAACATTATAGGCCATTAGGTAAAACTTTGAACGATAATGTGTAGCCATTACGATGCCCCTGGAAGGTGTCTGTCGTTTATCCTGTGTCGTAATTTTCTATTCACGTTAAAGGACGATATTAGGCAGATGTTCGCAATAACGGTTTGTTGTCGAAAGATTTGCGAAAGTGTTTCTGGGCCTTGACCCTTTTTTTCTTTAAACAATAAATGGTTAGTTATATAAAGTGAGAAATTCTTGGTATATTTATCGGCCTTAACAATAAATTAAATTTACATGTATTTGGATATTTATATTGGTAGGCGTCTTTCCCATAAAAAAATATCTTTAGAGTGTCATCTCTGGGTCATGGTAATAACTACGTATTTTTCCACTAAACTTATATATGAACGACAGTTGTTTGTTTATTTCTGCATTACTGCTGCATCTGACACACTGGCGCAAACACTTTTGCAGAATATCAGCGCTCATTTCCTCTATAGGTTATAACTACATAGCTAGTAAATATATATACTTTTTGCAGCGTAGGGCATACTCTTTTATACGATTCATTATTTTGTTACAAGATAATTTGTTTCTTAAAAAGTATACTACCTAAACTAATGGTATTATAATATAGACTTGCTAAATACTAACTAAAATAGTGACCTATAAAACATCAGACAACCTCAAGCTAATGACGCATAAAGTAGACCAGTACCAATATAAATAAACCGGCTATAGAGATGCATCTTTAATTTTAGATACATGTGAAAAAATGAGATAGAGATGTTTTTGATGGGTCAACATAAGCTGGTAACGATCTGAACTTGACATTCCCGTAGGCGGTGACGTAATTACCTGCCACTTTTCTACGTCGCTGATTTATTTCCTCATTACGTGATGTACAAAGGTGTTATACGCTTCTTTTTTCACTGATTCTGAAGGATTTATGTAACGCGTTTCTCTACAAATTATGTGTTCGGTTGAGATAACATTAGAAATTACTTTTTTTTTTAAAAGCATTATGGATTCCATTCTCTTTTGACGTGGAAGTTAAATTTAAGAAAAAATAGTCTTGGCAAAGATATAAATGAATAATAGAGATACTACTGATATGTAAACCTTTATTGCAAAAATGAGTGCTTGTATTAATATGGGCCTTTTAAAGTCACAGAGCCAGTCCGTTTTCCGTTAAGTTTAATGACCTCAAAAGGTAAAGTGAAATGCGAGTCATTTCTATGCCTACCCCATATAAGAATTTCCGAACCAAGCTAAGTCTTCGTGAGTCTATAGTTCTTTTAATATTTGCATAAATGAATGTTGGATATTTTAAAATATCTCCTGGACTCTAATTATATATACAAAAGTAATGTGAAGTGTTATAATTAGAAAATAAAATAAAGTCACAAATGAATACAATAGTGTATTTATTATAGTGAAAGCTTAATACATTTTAACAACAGCCATTTGTTACAATTCTCTAACAAGTATTTTCTTTTTGAAAGTAGGACAACTGTCTCAGATGATTGGCAATGTGAAGAAGAAAAATACATGTAGCCTACTACCCCACAATTTTACTACATATGTGTGCTACTATAGTGATCAACTTAGTATAAAACTTATGTTGTCATAAAAATCAGCAGAGAATCTATTGAACAGATTTCAAATATTGAATTTTTATTTTTGAAAATGATTGTTAGTTTTTAGTGCAACTAGTTTTATACGACTTAATTCTCCCATTACCATTCTCCGGAAACTTGGAAGTTTAATTATGGCTCATGTCCACACTTTTCTAACGAAGCGGTTATTGTACCTACAACAAAATAGTGGTATGTCGTCGGTGTGAAATTGTTTCGAATTATTCGGTAGTTGTGGATGAAATGAAAACGTGCATGGAGAGGATTCATTTTAATTAAAGATTTTCTCCGAAATTAAGTATTGAATATTTAATTAAAACCATTAAGCCTACTTATTTTGATCACTCAAAATGTAAATCTAATAGACACAATTTACTTTATTATTCAAAGTAATGAAATATTGAAATGAACATTTTAAATTCTTACAACTTGAGTTACGAATTATTACTTTGTTAAGTTAGTAAAATAGAAACTTCGTTTTAAGTCTGTAATTTATATGAAAGACGTTTAACGTCTTTGATTAAAATTACATTTATAATTTGGGTTTTAAAAACGTTAGATTAGGTTAGGTTAGTAAGCTGTACTTCAATCCCTGCTAATGTTATAAATGTGAATGTACGTTTGTTTGTTACGCTTTCACGCGAAAACTACTCAACCGACCATCGTGAAACTTTGTACACATATTCTTGGAGTTACTAGTACCTCCAAGACTTCTAGAAGTAACATCGGATTATTTTTATGATAAAAAGCCAAGTATGTATGTTCCCTACAGACTCCGAAAGGGCTGGACCCATAGAAATTTACAGGGATTATCCAGATTGGCACATTCCTGTGTTTGGTAGCGATCGGATCAACATAATTAGTGGTCACTAGTAATAAATAATTTATAAGATAGTTCCTTAAAACTTAAACCAAAGTTGATCGATTATTCAAGTAAAGACCGACACAGTTAAGTAATACTAGGCTGACAGAGTTGACTGTTCAGCTATGAAACGCACTTAAGTTTCATTCTTCTCTTGAAAATACCTACGTCATAATTGGACGGAAACACTGACGCTGTAACTTGTTCCAAGCCTTTGGTGCACAATAAACGAAAAATTAAAGCATTTGAACATTGGTACTGATAATATCAGGACAAAAGTCTTGATTACATGATCCAGAGTTTAGTCTCTTAATTTTAGCAGCACATGAGAACGTAGAAATACTTACACTCTATTGCTTGTTCTTTATATGATCAATAATATCCTACGTCTGTAATTGTAGAGTTACTATATCTAAACTATGACGTCTTCACAAACGCGGTTGGTAAAGTGGAGACGGTCTAAAATAGTCATAAGCGAGGACGGCCGTCCACCAGTTGACCGGCATTCGTCCGAATATACAAATCCTCATCATCACCCTGCCCACTCATATAGGGTGGGAACAGTATGATTGTAGTCTATACTGTATAGGTTTTGGCTACAGTTTTTACGACCACCGGCCTGACGCTAACCCTTCTCGGGAACAAGTAAACAAACAACATCCACAATTTTCAAACAGGTTATTTGTAAATTATACAAGTTCATGTATACTTAACATCGAAAACTTTATACTTTCCATATGTTATATCTTAACAGTTGATACAACTTGAATAAGGCTTTGTTACTTTCGACATAAAATACGATTAACTTTGTGCTTTAGTACAAATATACTCAAGTAATAATTACTTAATTAAGTTAAGTTACATACGGGCCTTTAACGGTGTAGTAGAGTTTGAAAATCAAGGATGTGAGTTTTGAACATCAAAAGTTTAAATCAAAGCGAAGTCTTTTTGTACACCACTGTATGGCAATACAAATTGTCGCCAGGGTGCTACATAATTTTCTATAAAATTTGACTTTTTTATTTTTCACTTCTGAAGCACTGAACCAATTTCGATAAGTTAAGATGTAGAGATAACTTAATAACTTGGGAACGGAAATAAATTAGTAATCGTAACAAAAATAAAACTTAAACGGAATAATATATGGATCGAAATTTGTATGGGAGACCATTAATATTCAATAATAATTAATAACAGTTTTAACAGTGGTAGAGCCCGCAACAACATCTGTTGCCGAATTGCTCGGCTGGTAAAATACCACGACGTCACAGAAAACAGGCGTGAAGTAAAAGTACTCTGCGTTTCGTTTGACGAGTGAGGTGTCGGAGGCCTAATTTCATTTTCATTTTCCTCTTCCCCTTCCCACCCTTTCCTAATAAGGATAGGACGGGAAAGGGAAGAGGATCGGACGAGGAGGGGGTTAACGGGGAAAGGGAAATATCCTTTTTACTGTCTGTGCCCTCCTTTTTTCATTAAAGGTGGGCAACGCACCTGCAACACATTTGCTTGTTGCGGATGTCTATGGGCAGCGCTCACTTAACATCAGGTGACCCGTTTGCTCGTTTGCCACCTAAAAAAAATCATTCTGTGAAAGTTTACATAGCTTGGTGAGTAGTAGTATTTGTTAAAAACTATCCATAAAAGGTATGTGAGATGATTTAAGTCTAAGTCTCAAATCTATAACTGTGGAGATCTTGATATAAAATTACACACAATTAGAACGTATAGTACAGGAAAATGAATTCTCAGAAAAGAAGACTTTTATTTCAGAAATGGGATACGACTAACTTCGTATGTGTCGTGTTTTTGTGAAATTGTACGGATTTCAGAGGATTTCCCACCTCATAACTACCTTAAAGAAAAACAATGTGCTCATTCGCCTTTTATCTTATACCTTTTTAATACGGTCATGATAATATATTACAGTTTTATATTAAATATATTTCAAATTTAAGTAGTCAGATTTTTTTATTGTTGAACGTGAAATACAATTTATCATTTAAATTAGAATCGCTACCACCATTCTCCTTGTAATTACAAGGGTCGTGCGAAGTATCGTTGTCGGATCCACGCAATTAGACTTAAGCCTTTAATCGTTCTTTTCAGTTATTTTATACCTGTTGTTTCGACTTTGAACCGTTATAGAAAATATTTATAGATTCAGCAGATTTTGTTACGAAAAATAAACAATTTTATAAGATCCACAAGATTGTAATAGACAGTCTTTTATTTACATATTTTACATTCTAGTTTTATTATCAACTAGTAGGACAGTGTATATTCAATCTATATCTATAAACGACTAGACCGATTTTTCCCGACCGATCCAATAAAAAAATATTCAGATTGGCCCAGCGGGTGTTCTTGTGAAGTTTGGTATGCGACCCATGCGAAGTCGGGCGGGTCACTGGTTAAGAAATAAATAGGCGAAGTAATAACCCTACTTCAAGAAATGCCAGCACTAAGCCGTTTTAATTCCATTATCCAATATTCTTCAAATAATGTTTGTTCATTTGTGAACTTAAATGTTTGAAATATAATTCTTGGAGTATGAAAATCACAGATCCACGACATTAAAAATGCCTTTCATTCGTTAAATTGAGAATTACGGGGGTCGTTAGGCCGGAGGAATAATTATTTACTCTGTTTCATCCATTGTTCTTTTGGAATAACTTTTTTCTTTTATTGAATAATTAATTTGGACTTGAAATTGAAACCAAAGATAATACTGTTATTTTATATTTAGTATTTATTTTATAATAAAACAATTGTGCAAAACACTTGTAAAAACATTGAGAGTCAATAGTGAAAATTTTCATCAATGTGGAAGACATTGTGAGTCAACTGTGAAAATATCGGCAGACAATTATAATAACATTGAGAGACAATAGTTAAACATTGAGAGTCCACGGCATCGCGTATGTGTTAGCTATAAAGCATGAACTAAGCAGCAATAAAAACATACGACCAAAATTAGAGGGCAGCGAAACAAGAGATTTGTTAACTACATGTTAACAAATCTCTTGAGCTTTTTATAACTAAGATTAGGCTATTGAATAAAATATTAAAAGGAACTTTTAAAGTAAATATTATTAGAAGACCTTTTGTAGTCGTCCACCGCGGCGTTTGTCGACACTGTAACCGAGTGCATTCTACCGGAGCGAGCTGCGCGATTGTGTTTCGCAGTCAATGATGTAACGGAACATTCATTATATCGATAGTTTAATTTATAGTTATATTTACTTCATTTTTAATTTTAAAGTTTGTAGGAAACGATAAGAAGGGGAAGAAGATGTACACCGGACCTCCGGCACCTCATACACCAGACGACACGACAAGTATAAAATACCCCTACTTCTTGCCTGTCTTCTGTGAGGTCGTGGTATTTCACCGGTCGAGCTGGCCCATTCGTGCAACAGATGTTGTTGTTGAGTTTATCTAAAGAGGATTAGTCTTGCTTCCCAAATAGGGTTGGCGTTAGGCAGGCGGCCGGCCGTAAAAACTGTAACCAAAACTTATATAGTATGGGCTACTGTCGTCATACTGTGCCAACACTGCCACACGAGTAGGAAAAGGGCAAGGAAATGATGATAAGTCGGTTATTTAATATTTAAATAAAATGTCGATATTTAAAAAATGTTTTTTTTGTATCCGCGCATCACTAAATATAGTCGTAGAGAGCGCTTGAGATGGGTCGTGGCCTATGTACGTTTCATTTGTCTCGGCGCGCGCCTGAATTGTCTTTACCTAAGCTCCGTCAGTTTCCAGGCCTCCAAGAGAACTAGGCATCTTGGCTATTTACATTTTTAAAATAAAATCATTTTTGAAAAATACATTTCGTATACAACAATAATAACGTAATAAAACAATAGAATATTGTTTAATTAAGAATCAGAGCACTCTACAACTAACATTAATAACAAAACTTGCTCTCTTATAAAGGACGTAACAATCTTTATAGTAACAAGATGTTACTAAGCAAGTGACGCAGCATTCCTATTCTAGGCTAAAAACTATTAGTGTAAAATAGTCACAGTTATATTGTAAATATATATCGAAATAGGTCAAGATGCAATTTGACTAATAACATACTTGTACACCTGAGCAAACTCAGCGACTTGCCTATGTTTGCGCTCGGGTATGCCCACTTCTTGACGATCTAGTTCGAGTTAAGTTATTGTGGCATTAAGCGATTGTTCATGTTGTTTACTAGGTTCCCCTATTGTTAATGATGTGTACATTCCAGGCTCTAATACAATAGGTACACAGACAACGCACAATGGAATAGAAATCACTAAGTTTTCTAGCATCGTAATACTAATTTCGTCGATACAATTAGATACAAAAATAAAATAAAAATAAAACATCTCTATGACGCAATCGATTTGAGTCGCGGAAACGAATAGGAGGGAGAATAAGACACAGAGGACAAAACCCCAGTTAAATCGAAGTCTAATGCCGACGTGGACGTGCTAGGAATTAAAAGTAGGATCCCTAAGCTGAATCGAGGTATATAGGCCTGGCTTGAATGACAAAATGGATAAAGGAATTTGTTCCGTATAAAAGGAACAGATCTCATTACTTTCATGGGTTCATATATATGTATGTTTGAATGAAATCTTGAAAGCGGACGAAGGTATTTGGGATCTAATTGAGTATTACATGAAAAGAAACATATATAATTAGCACTTCTTTGATTCAAGTCCCTATTTTTCCTTATTAGGCGAGAGTTTTGTCGGTATAATCTGAAACTCAGTGCTTTCTCTTATACTGATGATTGTCTCACGTTTCGTAATCTTAAGCTCATAATCATCATAATAATGACTTTTATTCAAGTATACAACCCTTATATAAAACAACTGGATGAGGGCGGCAAGCGACCGATATTTGTGGCGATCAATGGGGGAGGCCTACGTCCAGCAGTGGACGACTTTAGGCTGAAAAGAAGAAAGAAGAAGAAGAATGTAAGTTTGTTTGTTACGCTTTCAGGCGAAAACTACTCAACCGATCATCATGAAACTTTGTTCACATACTCTTGGAGGTATTAAGAGTAACATAGGATAAAATTTATGATAAAAAATAATATATAAAAAGAGAAGTATATATGTTCCCTATAGACCTATAGATTCCGAAACGGCTGGACCAATTTCGATGAAATTTACAGGGATTGTTCAGATTGGCACATTCCTGTGTTTTGTAGCGATCGGATCAACATAGTGGTACTCGGGCGAAGCTGGAGCATGTCACGAGTAGAATATAACGTTATTGCTCCGTGATTTGTGATAGTTTATGTTGATGAAGGTAGTATACATATATAATTAAACAAGCTCTTACACCCTAAACATAGATGTGTAGGCAGAGATTACCGATGTCCACCTTCCACGCCACATCTATTTCGTTTCTTCTACATTCATTACGAGCTCGTCTGTTAGAAAAAGATAGAGGGCTAATAAACAAGAAAAAGCAACCCAAGTTCCATTGTTGATTTGTTTTTACACATTATTAAGTCAGATTAATTTTGATTGTTTCATAAATTAACTAATCCTACTTCGACGCTACCATTGTAAACAACAAAGTTATTGGCGCAGGAGTTACGGAAGAACAACAAATCTTAAGGAAAACTTTCGCCCGGAATGTCAACACCTGTTTTCTAGTTTGTTCTCGGGCGACAAATTCCCCTGGAGGGATTACTCAGACTTGGATATCGGTGTTATTATTGAATCAAAGATAAATTGAGGTGATTTTTAATATTCACAATCTCTCCAAGCTAGCTTTAATATTTGTTTACAGTCATAATGATTTATTTTATTTACACGAATATTACACATTGCAATCAAATTAGTTTGACGGATTTTAATGTGTTTCGAGTATGTTACAGCGCTATGTTCACGCTTATGACGACTGAGGTGTCTGATGTTACGTACGTACGATGTATGTTAAAGTTGCTAGCGAAGTACCCTCTTATTTTCAGTTATTCATTTGCCCCCATCCCTGCAGTTGGGAAAATTGTAGAAAGGTCGATTTGCTATTTATTATTCTTCTTAGTTTGCTTTTTTGTGTCATATTTAATATTTTTGTTAAAATAAAAGTAATAATATGAAACGAATGTCGGCAAATTATTACTAATGATCGTCGCCAATGTTATTGTTACGTGCCCACATAAATGTTAAAGGCGAAGTCACTCTTTAATGCGATAACTTAATCTTAACATCGACACGCGACCAAGTTTACCATGTAGAAAGGCTTTAAATGCGTCAACGGTGACCCGAATATGTCAGAAATAGCCCCCAAACGACACAACAATGGGGGGAATGTGTTATGTTTAAGAAATCAACGTCTATTACAACAATGCCCCAACATAACTTTGTTGTACCATGCGTCGCTTAACATTCAGGAATTTATAAAAACGCCGCCTTGTTATAGAACGCTACTTTTTTGATGGGCGATATAATCTTATTGTTTAATTATACAAAATAGTTTATTGCAACTCTTCAATATATCGATATTTTCATGATATCAATTATTACACTTTTTTAGTTGTATCTTCTGTCGTATCTTTGAATATCCGTCGGTATATTTAGCTGATAGACTCCGCGTTTGGATAGTGTTTGATAAAATGGATGGAAGAGTCTTCAATATATTCTGAACTTCATTGCTGCTTATTCCCTGAAGATATTTCGATATCTTTAAGACGTAGAGCAGATAATACTTTCCTACATAAGAGAGGTAATTTTTTTATCGCTTAATTTTTTTTGCGCTCAAAGTGGAACAATTTGCAAACCGTTTATCAATATTCGTTATTGAAAAAGTGTACGGATACATTTATCTTTCGGCCTTACGCTGATTATCGGACACACAAATAGAGAGACAAAAACATTACATGTGTGCCAGCTTGAAAATAATCAAAATTTAATGGTGGTTCACCTCCTTATAACGTTTACTTCAAAACAAGGTATCTTTTCTTCATAGAGATACATTAAATTACCCAGATATTTATAATGTGGTTTTCATTAGCTGGATATACGTGAAGCGGAAATATCGAAACGTTTTGAGATTATTTTGCGCATTACGGAAGCATAAAGCGAGCTTAAACAACAGCGCCATCTACCAATATTGCGATGTCCTAATGTTCGATCTTCGACCACCTGGCTATCGAATTTTGTTATTCACACATCTCGTGTCCACTCAGCAGTATGAGTGAATAAAGAAATTCTATTGGTTTTTTAAAACACATCTGTTCCGCTTGTCTTGTCTCCGCTTTGATGGAGACCGGACCTAACGGCAATCGCGGAGATGGTTTAAATATTACGTTAATAACTAATAATCTTCATTAAGTTATTTGCTAACATCTAGATTCATTTAGTGAAAAACATTTTACTAAACAAAATTAATAGTTTCAATTTTGTGCTCTAAACTGGCAAGTCGTGAATTGATTCCGACGCGCGCCGCATTTAACATTGCCTTTGTTTAATTTAACTGTTTACTGATACGATCGGTCGCCCTCACTGACTAATTAACAACTTTTAAGGACCTACCTAAGCAAAGTGAAAACATTACTCTCTAATATAAAAGACAGATTCATGCAGAGCACGTGTAACAATTCCTTATTTTATATTTCAAAACAAACTACTGCTATCCCAATTAATGTTTTGCTTTAATTCCTTAAATATTATTAAGCGCCATCTTGTTGCACAACCTAATTACACATTTGAACCACAACTTTCGTTATACATGACAAAGTTTATATTCATAAGTAAAAAAATCAGGATAAACTATTTGATTAGTAGTATATTAAGCGGCTTTGGTCGCTAGATCAGACCTTATATACTACGGTAATGTAAGGCTTCATTGCCATGGACTCACTACTAAATGTTGTCTCAAATAAATAAAAAATGGAGTCTGATCTCACACGCGCTAGAAGTGAAACTTCGTTTATTGGTTAATTTGTAAAAGAATGAGATGAATGCACTATGAATGAAAGGGAGAAAATTAGAAATAAATGAGATGGAGGGGGAAGATAAAGAGAGAAACTAAGATAGAGAGAGTTAAATTGAAGCACGTAAAGAAACAATCCTTAGACTCGTTCATAAATCCAATTCACAAACGTTTCATAAATCCAATTCACGCTGTCACAAGAGAAGTTTCACTTAAACAGAAAGATATAATACATACCTTCAGCATAAAAATACATGCCAAGTACAAGCCTGTGGCAAAGTTTTAATATTTTCTTATAATGCCATCTATTGAGCAGGCGCGGTAACCCGTTCATTACATATTTTTTCATAACCTACGCGATTTGACGCTTTGTGCCACGTTGTACCAATGAAATACAGTTTTCAAATTAGTAGTAAAAATATCATTACCTTTTTATTACTCCCCAATTCGGCTAACATAATCGTTTTACATTTTTTTATGTGTGAGAAGGTGGCAAACGAGCAAGCGGATCACCTGATGTAATTTCACAACTGATTTTGGCATTTTATTGATCAATTTTGTCAAAAAGAATTGTCAATGATGCGTTATAATGATACAACTGAAATAGCTGACTTGAGGGCCTGGTGTTCGGCATTGTGTCGCACAAAGATAGCAGACGTAAGTGCCGATTTCGTTAATATAAGTCAAGTGTGGCAGAGTGTACAAATCTCATTATATGAAATCGTCGCTCGTGCCCTTATCCTAATCAGTACTTGCTTTGTAACGCTGATTGTCAGCTCGGACTGAACAGTTTGCGATAGCAATAAAATAAAGTCGTACTGCCGTTGTAAAATTAAATTTGATTGTATTCGAAGACTATTCTTCTTGCTTTCTCGAGTAAAGTACCGTCGCTGAAGAGGTTGATTGTTATACAGTTTGCGCAAAGAAAACAGAGAAATGTAAACATTTTATAGCGAAAGCAAATATCTTCTGTTATTTCTATTGTATGATACAATCGCTAATGTAGTATCTACTCCTAGGTTCTATATTCACATGGTACCTGTAGTTCTAATTTGATGTACTGTATGTTACAATGAGTCTCCTATTTCATATTCAATGGGTATTTGTAATACGCGACATACAGATATATCCATACAACATTCAACACCCGGTCTATACGTTTTTATAACATCTATTCGGCACTGTATAAGTTAGTGAAAAAAACTTTTATGGATATTTATGTAGGCAAGTCAAATCTAAACTTTAAACCTGATTAATGAATGGATTTATTGAATTAATGTCTCCAATAATAATATAATATTTTTCTTTATTTTTAACCTATTCTCAAAGATGCTACATACCTCCAGATGGGGCATCCGGGACCCAATAGTGTTGCTAACGCTTAGCGTTCAATGTCACGAAATTGCGTCACATAAATGACGGCTTGGCGCATTAGCAGATTTGCGGGGATGACTGATGTTCTACATACGTAGCAGTATGTAGGCTGCAAGTGTAACTTTAAAACGTAAACTGCTAGATAAAGCTAAAGGGCAAGTGTCTCACCGAATTTTCAATTTAATATGAGTTTGTATATAAACATACAACTAAATTGCTAGCACAACGTTAAAATTAAATGAATCTTGTCTAAGGCTAAATAAACGCGACAACGTTCAACAACATTAAAGACCTCCCGAGAACACTGTATAATTAATAAGGTAGTTTTCTTGTCAACGCGATAGATAATATTGCGAGAAGCAAATTAAACTTTATAAAACATAAGCGTTCACTTAATAATTCTGTATATTTTGTCTATTTTTAATTTCTTTTGCTAGATCGTTACTAGTTGGAGGCATAGATTTATATACTTCCAGATATCGCGTTCCATACAAATTCAATGTTCAATAATGGAGCTCGATTTATCTACTGCACTTGTGCAAAAATTTTGCCGATAATTGAGTCTATTCTTGTGCAATTGAGATGTTGACACGATTTCACAGCGCAAACATTAATTTCAGATGTTAACACACCTTTAACTCTCTTTTAATTACAAATCCAAAAGAAGTCTTAAATAGCGTCTCTTTTTACACCCCGATTAGGTATCTGGAAGGATGTAACATGTTTTATGATTGTGATATTTGAAGCTTGTCTCTAGGTTCGCAGCCTTCCAGAGTAAATCCTGAATCATTTACTTTGAGAACGTAAGCGGCAGTCTCATTACGTGGAATCGTCGCCCGCCGCTGGTCATGTTTACTAATCAGCGCAAGCTTTGCTTTGTTACGTACACACTGCTAATATATAGGCGTTTCTAACATTTTTCTATTCCTTTTATTTATATGATATAGAAAAAGAAAATGAGTGACTGACTGTTTGACAGATATATCAAGGCATATATATATATATATATATATATATGTGTGTGTATATATATATATATGTATGGAGGATATTTATAACCCAATGTAAGTTGACCTCTGAACGATATATTAAATATTGTTTGGCTTAGCCTGGACAATCGTTTGTTAAATTAAATTTCACGGCAAGTAAAACCACGGGGCACACCTCGTGTAACATAAGATCCAAATCTTCCTATTCCACTGTTAGTATCAGATAGATGACTTGAATGGAATCCTACACTAATTTATGGAAGGAATGTTGATAGAAAATTCAAGAGTTTTAACTATGTCGACAACTTTGAAACTGCGTGAGTTTGCGTCTCAGCGGAATCTTAATACGATCTCTGGCTTGATATAAGTACCTAGAAACGTAGTACTTCATTAGGCATTAAGCGTAGTCCACAAGTTTGTTATACCAGTTTCATTACAAAGTTCGACTCGCGGACCCACCGTTACTTTGGTGTTTGGTTCATAATTTTGTTAAATTTATACACATCGCTTGTATCTCTACAAGAATTAAAATATACTCCTTTGGAATTAACAGTAACTTATCAATATATCACAATAATATATGCACGTGTGAAATAACGGCCTTTAAGCAAGGCTCGTTTCTTAGAGGACCTTATATAATATCGGTTTGTATATCGGGAAAAGTTGGGTAAGGTTAAAAGCTAAAGAACCGTACAGTTATTCAATTTAAGTGCAACGAAATTTGCAGGTCACTCTCAGTAACGAAAATGTTCTAAGCAGTTGTTCGTAAAACGCGTAAGTTTTTTTAAATATATAAATAAGTAAACAATAATCAATCAAACAACTTGGGTAACGAATATGCCATAAATGCGTAAACCTAATGTCCTACCTTGTGATCAAAACAACATAATGATCACACATGAAGATTTATTTCTAGTACCTAACTAAATTCCTAGTACTTAGAAAATGACATGGAGTTCTGTCGATCATAAAACTGCACATAAAGCCTTCATTTGCTTTCAATATATGCCATTTCAAATGTAAACAAGTTGTTATTGTTTTTTCACACATGTTACCTATGTATAATTCGATGTTATTGTACGCGGAATTATCTTACAAAATTTTCCAAAACTAGAAAAGAACGCGTGTGAAGTCATGCACTAGTTAGTAAATATAATAACTATGCATTAACGGGTAGCGTTAATAGAAGAGTGAATGTAATAAAGGGTATTGATAATTTAATATGAACCATCGTGACAGAAGGTGTCGCTATAATCGCGGTAGATGTACATTAAACAAAGTTATGTTATTACCTACAATTTATATTGAACGAATAGCGCGTGGAGCGTCGTTAATGAAACTTTTAATTTACGTATTCAATCACAGAACAAATTTATACATTCACACACAACGCGTTGTATCTTCGATGTGCATACATGTATGGTCAAAGTATTTAATTGGTCATTATACATAATGCCCGAGCATTATAAATAATCTTTTACGTCGTCGAAAATATATTAGCATTATTCAAATTCGTTATCACGTCGACACTCAGCCACCTAAGTTCACAACATTCATTAAGATTTCATATGCAGAAACCCTCCAGGGTACTCTGCACTTAATTATTTAAACCTCTTTTCATTTTAGCATCCATCTTTAAGGTTCTTATAACTGGGATTAGGAGATTAAGTAATGCTTAGAGTAAATAGAGCATTCCTAATTAAAAAAAATCATACATATTACAATACCGACTATTGTCCCATTTCTGTCTGACATTCATTTCTAGATATAAAAGTTTTATGCCAGTTTTGGAAATAATTCTTTGATAGATCTCCTTGTTCCGTCTTGATTGAGTATCGATTTAAAAAAATCTAATGAACATACGCCTAAGGTATTACCTACTTTAAGTTTTCTTTGTATGATAAAATAAAGCCTTCCTTCTTCTTCAATCTTTACCAGAAACCATACTATAAAATTTACCATACAGAGATGATTAATTACGCATTTGTAATTTTAATACAGAATCATACAATTTTAAACGGCTTCCATCAAATCCATTTTGATATAATTGTGTTTGCAATTGATCACTGGATTGAAAAGACAATCGGATGCGGTAGGTGGTTATTTTAATCGTTTTTTTAGCGAAAAACTGCAAAACAATAGCTGACAACGTTTGCTCGTTTGCGTTTTGCCTTGGCGCCGCTAGTTATACCATTAGAAATCTGTATTTCAATATATCTCTTCTAGAGTAATTAAAAGTAGAATAAAAAATTAATACTGGACGTGTCTCAAAATTTAGGTTAAGCAGTGTTAACTTTAGTAACACAATTATTTAATACTGAAACTTGGATAGTAAGGGAGGAGAACGCCGCTAATTGGGATACTTTAACAAGATCAAACAATTTTCGTGAAAACCGGTGATGAATATAAAACAGACAGACGGATTACCTTCACTTTTTGTGGTGACTGGGATTCTTGTAATTCCCTAATCATTTACTCTTAATTCCTTTTAAAGGCTTGTTGTTATTTTGTTAGTGTATATCTCTTAAGTCATCTTGGTTATTTAAGGAGAGGATTTTTCTATGATAATGTCTCACATTACTTATACAATACTAGCTGACTTGACAAATTTCGTCCAGCTTTATTTATTTTTGCGCGTGTTAATTTTTATTTTGCGAGAACTCCCACGATATCCATTTAAATAATACGGTGTGAATGATTATAATAATGTGCACGTGCTAAGTGTAACTAATGTATT
Source organism: Papilio elwesi (assembly GCA_029849275.1). Classification (NCBI taxonomy): domain Eukaryota; kingdom Metazoa; phylum Arthropoda; class Insecta; order Lepidoptera; family Papilionidae; genus Papilio; species Papilio elwesi. The sequence continues at coordinate 4,290,778 of CM056709.1, forward strand.
AAAGTTGATAAAGATATATTAAACTCTGAAACTACTTAACCGATTAACTAATTGTTTTACTATTAGAAACCTAAATCATCTGTGTTACGTAACCTCATCAACATGTCCATGCCCTGTTCTCACTTTATGTGGAATCGGCACAACAGGTTTTCATCTATGAAATCGATCTGGTAATCGTCATTTCAGTCGTATATCCCTTCACAATCATTTCATACCCATCCTTTCTTAAGACTATCCCTACCGAAATATCGCTCCGCTCCCTCCTTATTTCATGCCTTTACCATCCACCATAACCATTCTAGATTAACAGTAGATACATAAATCCCAGATGCAATAGTAGGCAGGTTTATCGCTAAGTATTGGACACTAAGCACATCCATTTATAGTGCGTGTACAATCATTTATAATTTGACAGTCATCAAATTTTTTTTGTCTCTGCTTCAAATCCTATTTGGAATAAAACTATAATCAAGGTCAAGGTCATCAAGTCTAATCGCTATGATACTTCAAACCTTACAGCGGGTACACCAGGCGCTTTGGCAACGCGCCTCATGAGAACCACCTATACATCTATTATATACACGCAATTCTGACGCGCGCTTGAATGCGTGTCTGCTAGCATATGTATGACTGTACGGTTCTCAAACCCACTATAAGACAAAACAAGGATAAATAATGTCACAAAAACATGAAATTAATATCAATTAGGCTTGAAGAATTTCAAAAGAGATATTACGTATCTTTTGGAAATTAATAAAACTCATGAAAGGAAAAGCGAAGAGAACTTAAATATAATATTACATGTTATAGGCACAAAAGATCTTTGTAATTAAACACTAATGAAATACTCTTCGTGTCTTCAAAGAAACGAAATGAAGATACTGAGGAACGCGTACGGTGCTTGTATAGTATATACCTGTATAATATTATATCTAGGTATCGAATCAGAATATATGGCTCAGTTTCCATTTGTGTGGCCACTTAATGGATTTCAGGGTTAAATGTACTACTACAATATAAAGGATGCCATTTAAACTCATTTTTAAACTTCAGTGGACACAAGTACTCCTGCTATGACGGAGATCCTTACTAATATTCATTATCTTTCTGCCTTTTTCCATCTATCTGGCGTCGGCACAGTATATTGTCTTTCATATCTCTCCATCGACCGTCATATCTGAATTCACATCCTTCTTACACATATCATCTTACATACAATCCATTCATTTTCATTACTTTCTTCGCTTTATGTCTATCATCTCTACATAACAAGCCCATACCACGTTAATCAGTTGCTCCTCAATTTCTCCGTCACAGGCGCAACTTTCAGACTTCGTCTAATATACTCATTCTTAATTTTATCCGTACTAACTAATATTAAATGCTACTGTAAGTTTGTTTGTTTATTTGTTTGTTACGTTTTAAATCCTTAACGATTCAACCGGATCATCTGAAAGGAACATGCGATACATTTTACTTATCGCATAAAATAGTTCCCGAGGGATAGGAAACGACATACAAACCTTCATTTACAATATTGATTGCTATGGTAATGAGTCATGTTTTCACAACAACCCTTTGACACATGTTACCTAGAATTCGCAGTTATACGCGGAATCATTTTACAAATATTTCCAGTGCAGCAAATAAGAAATGAATCCGTGCGTAGCCGCGGGCAACAAGTCATATATTTCATACACCATTAAGCAATTGGTTATACGTTTCACGTATCTTAGTCAAACATTTAATTTATTAAAAGCTTCCACTACGTTACAACTGACCCAAATGTGTCAGAAGCAAGTCCCCAAATGTCACAATACGACATTAATACGTATGTGAAACGAATAATATTCATTTTAATATTTCATAAAACAACCGCCTGCCTTGACTTTATTTCAAACTACCATATAAAGACCTAGATATAACACGTGACAAGTAGATCGTCTCGTGTCGAAACTCGAATGCCAAGTACCAATAGTTGGAATGATTGTATTATAAAAGGCGCTTATAAACCTAAATAATTTACTACCAATAACATAGTCACTGAAAGAAGTCCAAAGTTTCACACAGCCTATCGATAATACCATTAAAGTATCCCCAATAGATAACTTATAGCTATTGTTAAGTTGATAAGTTCGACAGGCTCTAAAACTTTTGGAAATCGTAACCGACTTTGTAGATAATATTATTTTATTAAGTTTGGAAAAGTTCCCTTATAAAATATTGAATTGACTTCGATATCTTGGAAAGAAAATTTGCACTCATTTTAAATGAGTGTTTAAGTTTTAGATTACTTAAGAACTGTATCAATTTTCTTTTCTTATTACTAGTGGGACTAGAGTTCGGAATCTTTGTTACTACAACTACAAGTGGTAGTTTCTCATTGACATTCAAGTTGGGTACCAATAGTATAGTATAAACGTAATGTTTTTAATATTACCAAGTAGTTCCGGAACGTCAGTTTCATAGCGAATTTTTTTTAAATTAAATCGACATTACACCATAGGTATTATCTTGTGGGAGACCATCAATCTGGTCAACGTTGTAGATGTCCAAGTAGGCTATTTCCAACAATAAATGAGACGATATTAAGCGACGAGAAGCGGAACAAGACATTGCAATATTAATTATAAGGGAGTTTTATTTAAAATAATTATAAAAGTAAATGATAACATATTGACGATTCAATTTTTGTAAGGATAATGAAAAATCAATAACTACGAATCACCAAATGAGACTTTTATATAACAAGTTGGCTGCGATCCAGTATCAAATGAACTACGTAGAAGCTGATGAACACCGGCCGTTCAATTCCAGAAAATTTCCAAATAATTGGCTCTTTATTCGACATTGTCGCGAATCCTTAACAAAAAAAAATATAAAAATATACCGTTTAGTTAAAGCGACCATAAAAAATTACCTCCATTTTGTTAATAACATATCAGAGCTACAAAATAATTTAACAGTGGTAGAGCCCGCAATAACAACATCTGTTGCACGAATGGGTCGGCTCGACCGGTGAAATACCACGACGTCACAGAAGACAGGCGTGAAGTAGAAGTATTCTGCGTTTCGTCTGATGAGTGACGTGCCGGAGGCCTAATTGTAGTCCTCTTCCCCCTCCTACTCTCTTCTAATAAGGAAAGGATGGGAAGAGGAAGAGGATTTGACGGATGAGGAGGGGATGGACAGGGAATGGAATCATCCTTTTTTCTGTTTGTCCCCTTCCTTCGTCCATGAAGGTAGGCAACGCATCTGCAACTCATTGGCTTGTTGCGGATGCCTATGGGTAGCGGTACTTATTTCCAGGGGCCGCTTGCTCGTTTGCCACTTTGTAATATAAAAAAAAATAGTTTGGATATTGCTCCCTCTCATATGTTTCGTGTAAGCAGTATCAAACAATTGCCTTATGGTTAGTAATCAAGTTACAAACGACAATCGCGGGCAAAACTAATAATAACAGGCGGCGGAAAATGTTGAACAGACACGGACCATGTTTACTAATCAGTACCTATCTTATGCTTACTGCATTGTTTGTGAGACCATTCCACCGTCAGTGGAAGTGGAAGCGTAAACGAAAAGACGAATCTTCTAGAACAAAATGAAAACTTCTTTAGGCACGCTTGACTTGGGGAGTTAGCTGGTAGGTAATGCGCAACACGAGCGTTAAAACAAGTGTGATCGGGCGAGGCGATCGGCACTTGTTTGGATTTATTTTTCTTGTATTCCATTATAAATTTTATTGTTTAGATACAAGGGTTTTGTTGTTGATTATTTATTATTAAACTATTGTCGAGCCTATGTTTTTTTTTATCACCGCTGCTTATAAATATTCACATCTTACTGTTAATCTATGGTGCCTCTCAAAGTAAATATGTAACATTGATTAAATGAATAGGATATTTTCGTTTTTCGCGGCAGTTTTCACTAAATGAGATCAAATAAGAGACCTAGTTTATTGTAGAGTCATTTCTTTTGTATAATTTTTCATTGAATGAAGACTTTTTGTGCTACAGATTTGGCGAAGAGCAGGGTGCTTACAAGGTCAACATAGATTTCGTTTTAAATTAACACAAAAAATGTAAAAAAAATACATTATCAAGGAAAAAGTATGAAGTCTTTAAGCAAAGACCACGGTTTTTCATCTGCCACATTTTTCACTTTTTTGATCCACATTCACACATCAATGCATACATGTCACAGGTACTTAGTATAGTCGTTCTTTAGTGCTTAATTTCATATAATTACGTCTGTTGTTAGTAGGTTTCTTGAGTCTTTTTAGATCAAAATCCGATATTGTCTTTGAAATAAATGTTATGAAGAATAAAGTTTCCCAAAATAAATACAACTTCGCTTACATACTTTTGTAGGGCATTGTTTTGGGTTAAAAATTGGGTATTCAATTTTGATTTTGACACATAACCTCAATACAAGACACATATGACAATAGGAAGACCTATTTCACACTAGGTAATGGGTTCAATATGCGTACACATAAATATTATTACACGTGTGTGTAAAGTTACCCATGTTTACACGGGCAAGCAAAATTAAACTTTATTCCTTGAGTAAGAACAAAGAGAATCGCTTGTCCTTTATTCACAGCTGCGTGGTGCACAGACGTGCTATATCTAGATCTGAACGGCATACACATAGTGGGTATCAGGTAGCCGTCACCCCGTGGATAAATATCTCAAGTGTGGCGGGCCCTGCGCGCTACGTGCCCCTAGTTGCTCGCTGCAGATGTAGGGGGATGTCCACAAGGAAATATTTTCTCTTTTTTTTCTACAATTAAGAATTATTTTAAAAATTCTGTGCTTATGTGTTGTATTTATTTTTTGGAAATTGTCATTTACAATAATTTTACTGGTGTTAATCAACTGGAAAACTTTGTTTTTAATAGTTATTTAGATTTAAACTTACATACACATGTTTAAGATTATATTGAAAGGCAATTTAATTCTTAATAATGGATATACGGATATAAATACATATCAAAGAATAGGTTAAATACCAAAAGTATTTAAGAAAAATGTAATGTTTTCTATAAAAATATTTTAAAGAAAATCCCAATGATATATGCATGTATAGATTGTCATAAAAGCAACAAGTGTAGTAAATAGTCACTGAAAGATTTTCACACGTTCGCAAACCGCGTGTTTCTGTAATATTCTTGCATGCATACATTCACTTGTAATTGTTTCATGTCTCGTAAAAATATCACTACGTAAATTATTCTATAACACTCGCTTGTACGAAGTTTACGTAGTCGCCGCTTAACAATGTACGCATACGGCAGAGTTCGCCGCGCATGCGCTAACCACGCTCATTCCGGACTATTTGTTTTGTCGTTACACTATCAAAAAGCTTTGGATCCCCCTCAAAGTAGCATCTATCCTTTCGAAATTGTCTTGTTTCCGAAAGAATTGTCAATAGGAGTTTTTAATCTGTGCGCGCGAACCGTAGCGCCGGTTTGCCCGAAATCAATCATCTATCTGTCAAGTGTTCGCGCCAATAGTTGACATTTGACGTTCGAAAAACAATCGCTGGCGCCCCAGCCGCTTTTAAACAGTTTTTGTGTGTCCTCGCGGAAGGTGCAGATAAAATAATAATCGTATTTTAAGGTGTCAGTGTAACGTAATACGTATCCGCATTACGGGGTTGGCTTGGTCTGCATTAAACGACTCCCGTAGTACGCGCCGCGTTGACATTAATTCTGCACGTGTCTGTGTTTAGAACTTTGGACATGTTTTAGACTGTGCCTGTAACTCTTGTCTATTTAATTGTGCTCAATAATCATTTAATTACTTTTAAAATATAAATAAAATAAGCTTCAAAAATCAGACATAAAGCAGTTTTATATCGGCCAAAATGAATTTAACATCGACGACTGATGGTAAGTGATAGTGGTAATAAATTAATAAAATAATATGTCTCCAATATTAAACGTTACTGGTGCCTAATTGTTTGCAATTTTCGGATGCGTAATGCGGATTTCGGCGGGCGCACGAAAGTCGGCTTTGCGGTCGGGGCGTTGGATTTAATTTTCACTATCAAGACTCGCGTTGCTTGACACGCGATTTTGCACTGTAACTCTTTAAAGATAAGTCCTATTATCAAATTGAACTTTTCTAGCTCATTAGAGCGCACGTATTTTATGTTAAAACATTTTGTTATGCTGCTAAATGGATTTTAGCGTGTGTGGAACATATCGCAGGAGACACGTGGTCGTTATAAAAGTTTAGACCTTTAGACTGTTCCTTTTTGGCAAATTGTCAATTAAACATATTAAATTTTTCTCATAATTTGTTATTTTTGTTTCAGGTAAGTCAATGCTGTTATTTGAAGTTGATTACAAGGGTAAATCACTTATTGTATTATTTTTATATAGATTGTACTGTGTCGAATTTTTTTACATCGTTATTAGGAAGCTTTCATAAAATACGAAACATACTTAAGATATTTTACCTTGATCACTTTATAATTGATTAATTCTATATTCTATTCTACTTTTTAACTTAATTGGCACCCAAAAAGATCGATCGATTATAGCCTTATTTAAAGATATTAAACCTGTGCACGCGTGGGGTTAATACTTAACCCCCCTCCAATTTCTTGACTTGCGACTAAAACAGGTGTGAACTAGAGGAAATACTTTTGCATCCCCCCCCCCCTACAATACCCTCTCCTTTTCCAAACGCACTCCCTAACAAGATACGCAGGTTGCATTAAACATAATTTTGAAACACCAACGTGAAAAATCATTAATTTACATTACTTTTACAAATAATAGCGCAGTGCTCGTTACATTCAACTATGGTACATTTGCTGCAGTATCAGGAAAAGTACAAAGAAATGTTCCTTCTTGTTAGGGCTGTCAAATTTAATACGATATAAATGTTTTTAAGTTTTTTTTTAAATTTAAACTTATTCAGGCAAATATTCTTATCTATCTAAAGCTACAAACCACATACGTCGGCAAATAATATTTAACATAAGTGAACGTAACCGAGAAAGTAACCTATAAGTGAATTACTAGCTCCACAGCGTATGTACAGTTTTTTTAAGTTTTTAAATGAATAATTTTTTAAGTAAAATGGTTTATGAAAATTTTTTTTACTTGTACTCTTCATAAAATAATCATGTGACAACCCTAAAGATGCCGCAACCGCACTGCGGCCAGTAATTCAGCTACCTAGCCCCGGGGGTATTCCACGCAATGTTACAACTTTCAGGAACATTTAATACCCTAAAATGAACTCCTTAATTGACCATTTCTGATACATACTACTACTTCATAATATTACTTTTCAGAAATAGGTCAGGCAAGAACCAGAATCCACTAATCCATCATTTAAAAAAATGCACAGGATGCATTTCACAGGTTCAGAGGTTTCACCTCTTTGAACAAAATTTTAGCTTGTATCTAGTGGACTAGTTCGTATCAATGAACGCACTAGATAACACGTACATACAAATAGATAATGATAATTTTATTTGGATTTTGTTTATTGGCTCCAAAATCCACACAAAACTCTTGCAACCTATACAAAAGTGAACGGAGATACGACGCGGAATATGTTACCAAGGCCAAACAAAAACACTGTCAAAATTAATACCTTATTAAAGAACAATACCCGAAAAATAAATAATAATAATTACTCGGTCGTAGCCAGTAGGCGCTCAGTACCAACTTTCAGGCCGCGCGGCGAGAAACCTGCGACGTTTTGACGTGCGACAAAAAGATGAAAACCGCAAATCTTCATCCATATATCACAAAAAGACGATGGACTGTACCTCAGTTTTATTTTCTTATACTGGTCTGCGATGCGGTGATTTTGTTGACAGAGCACGCAATGTAGTTTAAAATCCTTTATTGTAATTCTGCGTTCTTCTGCAGCACAATAAAAAGTCCGTAGTGCGCACCATGCCTATAGCGACTAATGCTGGTATACTCTCTCTCGATTTAAAATCTAACCATTTCTAACATCCATAAATGTATTTTCGACTATATACATTACATAACTACTTCTTTTCAGAATTATTGACTATCGAGATTTTGTTATATAAAATTGACATGCAATTTATTCTTGAAAACGATTTTGACCTCTATAAAAAAAGATTATTCCAAGTACGAATATATAAGGTTAGAAATATTTCCCTCGAGCAGAAACAACTTTAACATCAGATATATTTCAAAGGGCAGACCATAAATACTTAGCTCACGCCGATAACCCTACCTTTGTGGCGACCTCAACACTTTGAAATTGGATCAAACCAAATAGCTACGGAAAGGAATAAAAATAGGAATATGTAAAATCGAAACAATTCAATAAAAAGGTACGACTTGGAGTGGAAAACATTTGGTTGATTACGTCATCAGGTGTTAACCTGCAATATTTAAATTGCCCTTATCTAAAGAAAAGGGGGAGGAAGAAGATAAGGCAAAGGAAAGACGGGTGAAGAAGATGGGGGCCTCACTTATTAATCTAAGAAAACACGTATACATAAAAGCCTTGTGAAAATCTTGGGTATACAATTTCCAGCGGTATCATACCAATTCTATTTAAGGTCCTTCAATAAAGGACTGTAGTCTTTCCTTAACGCCCAACAGCGAGCAGCAGGTCTGCAGTTCCTCTAGTGCGGATGCTCATGGGCGGCGATTATGACTTAATATTATGTGACCCGTAACTTGTTTGTACTCCTTACCCTGTATAAAAGAACAATCTAAAATATATATATTTATCAACAAGCGACGCGAATGACGATTTGAAACCCGACTCTCTACTTGACCTATTTGTGCATACTGTACACCGCAAAAATGGGTTACTATTGATTTTTCTCGCTATGAAGGTTGCTTAAAACATTCTCGCCTATCGCCCAGTGGGGTAGATAGAGATCATAGATTTCGCCACGCTCTCGAATCTTCTACTCGTAGCATAGTGAAGGGGAAGCAAAGATCACGCCTCAAACGCCAATGGTAAAGAAAGATAAAATAAAATCTAAGCCTATAATACATTTATTAACGTTAATACATCTTTTATCATATAATAATTAATGAAATTAAATTATAATAATGAAAGTTATATTTAAAATTTATTCGCCAACCGGCCACTAGAGTTTTTTTTAGTAGCATCGTGAACAAACCAAAGCTATGGTTACTCTACCTGCTTTAGAAAAAAAAGAGAAAACAGTTGCAATAGTGCTCATTTACCCATTTTGTTATAAAAAACATAAATATAAAATATAAATTCTATAGGTTTATAAATAACAAAGTTATAATGTTGAAGTAAATATAAAATCATTACAATATACCACGATCACTATCGATGAATTTTTCCTACAACTATCAACACACTGCCCATCCCTATCCGACCGTCTAACAAATAACGTCCTTAGCTCTATACAAATAAAGACCAAAGTGACTTGCTGGATATTGACGGATGAAATATCAAATATTGTTTTGATTTTATTTCACTAAAAATGAACATATGCGCTATATAGTTGTGTAAAAGAGTTCTAATCAATTTTTATAATACTTTTACTGTATTTACCAACAAACTTTTTTATAAATCATTTGGAAATCAGTGCTAATATTTTTTTTCGGAAGTTATCTTATTGTTATTACGATGAATATCTTACAACTAATTCAATAAATAGAACCGTAATAAGCAGAATAACCACTTTACTAATAAAAAACAGTACTTCAAATAAATCCGATAAAATGTACGAATAAGACGCGCACCACACAACGCACTACTAACGTCACACACCGAAAGCGCCATAACCGAGCAAAGATTATACAATATTCTAATGTCGGAATGTAGGAAATTTATCAAATAACGTATTTCATCGCAATTTTCATAACAAAATACTATTTAAACATGTGAAATAAGGTGTTTAATAAATAAGAGTCGGGCGCCCGGGCGCCGCTCGGGGATGTGAGGGTTAAATAATTGTAACATGTAATCTTAACAAAATTTTATACTGATGAGACTTTTTACATCTGACATAACTTATGTCATCAACTATCGAAGTCAGTAAAAAAAAGAAACATAATGAAACTACATGAAGTTTACTTCATTTACATTTATAAAAAAAAATAAGTACGTATATTCCATAAAAGCATTATTAATATTCACTTAAAAATATGAAACTGAAATTTAAATTTCTGTCGCAAACTCTGCCACTTTGAGTGTTATTTCTCGCATGTTTTGTATATCCAGCACTATATATTCAGAACCAATGCGACGACCTTTTTAAAAGTAACACATTCAATGGTAATATTTAAAACAAATACACAAGAGTGTATCAAAAATCTCTCAATACCTGAATAGCTATATAGCAGCATACATTCTGTGGAAAATTCTAGATTTTTCATAAATTCTACTGCACAAGATCTTCTATAAAACAACTTTAATGAAGTTTCCAAGTTTTAAACAAACTCGATTAATTAACAGACCGTGTAAACCTTGAGTAATCGTTCTTTTCCAATTGGTTTCTCGAAACTAGACTTCCAAGGTCTATACCGATATCTTGTCCTTGGAGCCAACGAGAAAACTTTTCTTAATTATGTTTCAACTTTCCAAACATCAACGAGTATTTCCTTGTTTGCTTCGCACGGATATATCGGGTAATGTATGGTACCAGCCTCTTACGGTTTCTTCATAAACCAACGTCTTATTTGAGCCAATTTACACAAAAACTTTAAAAATTAATAACCTACACATAATATGTATGCATACGTACCTTCCTTATAATTCAGTGTGTATTGGTCAAAAATGTATGAAAATTCGTTAGTTTTTGGGTTTATTGCGTCCACATAAATAGGCAGACGAGATAATTGGACTTTGTAGCGATCAGAAAACTAAAATGGCAATAGGCCTGACAAATTGCTGCCTAATCTGATAGCGGTTGGGTCGGCTACGTATACGCAGTCGTATGCGCAGGTCGACGCAGCGTTGATAAGCCTCCCACAAGATATTCTGATCATAGTTGGGGAAGTCCACTAAATGAGGGTAATGGACGACTATCGGCAGATAAAAGTATATTTGACCAGATAAAAATTCGAAATTATTTCATACCAGCGACCCACCCCGGCTTCGCACAAACTATTTGTTTTTCTATACAACATTTCATCTGCTACTTTAGACCTTTAAGGGGATGAATTTAGAAAATCCTTTTTTAGATACCACGTTCCTTCAAGGCTCTTCTTCATAGGCTTTCTAGTACCGTCTCTAGGCTCTTAAAGGTAGGCAACGCATCTGTATCTGGTAATAAGTTATTACCTTGTAGCGGTCACATGCCGTTTTAAGGCGTGTTGGAACATAACTATAACCTGTAAACACACCACACCTTTGCTCTTTTTCTCAAAATATTGTTGATGCTTTCATAATAAAAGTACTGAAAACAACAATGCAATGTAAATGATATCGCTTTAGCTTTAGCCATATTCTCACCTAAAAACTTGATAATTTAGATTTCCTTTTAATAACTAATGGATTACATTTTTATTTTATTCTTCATCGTTTTTTATTCAGATAACAGTTAGTTTTATAAGGTGAATTGGCTAGTGCAAGTGGTCGTATGGCGCCATGTTTGTTTAATATATGTTTTCTGTTATTTAATTTCATACATTTGTAACACATTTTAAGTAAAAAACTATGCCCAATATCATACGCCTTCGTTGTCACATTATTCTTAAAAGTTTCACTTCAACGTTAAAGTGTATAATAAATTAGTCTAGCCATAATTCCAAAGCAGCATAGAAAAAATATATCAAATGACATAGAATGATAAAGGACACAAAATTGACAAATGACGGAGTGAAGCCAAAACAAAAGACATCGCTTTAGGGACCGCATTAATGTTTTACTGAGATAAATGGGGCCAGTTATTACTTAAAAGATAGATCGATCTTTGTCGAGCTCTGAGGAAGTAATGAATATTTAATTTTTTGAATTGACAGATTAAGTACAACAACTAGAAGGTGAATAAGTCATTAAGTGCGAAATTTGATTTGATAGGTATTTGAATACAGACGATTAAAATTTGATGAATCGAATTTGCTCTACATAAGTTTTAAAATTCCTATTTTATATAGAAAGTGCCTTTTGGCTCGATTTGCCACTCGTTCTAGCTGCGATGTGCTCGGCTCTTTGCCACTTAATTCAATTTCTAAAATGTTATAAATGTGAAATTTGTGAGAATGGATGAACGTTGAGCAAAAATGCAAAAACTTTTGAACGGATTTTGAGGAAATGTTAAGTAACCTAAATATAACGATAAATTAATGGTAAAATGCCATCTGACAGGAAAAAGACCCGAAACAGTTCCGAAATATTTGTTATGATTGTAAGTAGACTGACACGATAGCCTTTTCAACAAATAAAACTTAAACGTGAGTATATAATCGTAAATACGCCGGCAAAAAGCTTACAGCCTTACGTAGGACAGTTATTTATTGCGCGCTATAATTTTTATGTAAGTTATAGTTCAGATCATAGGGAACGGCGTAGGTTGTAAAATTTTCCTTACCTTCGCTTTCTCTTCCTAAGGGACCTATTAAAAGATACGTTATAGCGATCTTGAAATAACGTTAAGTAGCTAATATAACAATTTTTTTTATCTTAACCGATTTTAATGTTTTTCTTCTATTAACATTCAATATTGCTTGCGCCTTGTCACACTCGGGATATATTAAGATCAGTAGACAGGGTAGTCATTTATAAATAGTGAAATCTAAATGAGTTAACCCGGGAAATTTTCTGAAACTGAACTTATTTTGAAAGCATACGAACAAATAATTGGTTGGATGAAACATGAGCGCTAGTAAGTTCATGGGTCGCTTATGTTAAGTGATCCATCAACATCCGCAACAATCCGATTAGCTTTTCTTATAATGAATAAACTAGTTGTGGCCTCGAACTTGTTTACCTTGGAGATATACATATTATAGTCGGAATCGCGAAGTGTCCAAAAGAAGTGTTTACATCAAACAAAAGAAAAGAACAACTTACATCAAAGCAAAAGGATGGAGGTGAATTGTACAAGTCTAAATGTTCTATCGTAGAATGCCGATGAATGTAATCTGTAAAACACGGAGCGTTGCATTTGCGTTGAAAAATCTATATAGGACTGATGAAGGGCGTAGGTATAGAAATGTTTAAGTGGAGACGATGAGAGAAGGAAGGAGATTCACTTCTTGGAATTAAAGGGTGACACACGTACATAGAATTGTATAAGAAATATTGAACAGGTCAACTGAGTTACTCAGTTATCTTGATACATCTCTTTGTTCTGAATTACTATCGTCCGTACATCACCGTATGATTCTAAAAAAATAATGGTCACACACTGTTTTTTTTAAATGAGACTGCATAATTGTTAGAAATCCTAGATATTAAGTCTTGTCTTGTCTCTGGTCTAGGTTACAGACCAGACAGGTTACCCCTACAGGTGAAAAATTTGAAAAGAAGTTTAAAAATGTTTTGTTTTCAATTCATGTGGTGAAATGCAAGTGTCTTTATTTATCTTCGTCCACGTTGGCTAAAATATTCAAACTCACACACAAAAAATTAAATACTAGAAAAAAATAAATGTAAAAACGTTCGAAATTCAAATAAGCATGTTCCTGACGCGTATTGCTTATTGAAGCTAATATATTTTCTCATACCGAATATCGTCTAACGCGGTTAAAAAAGTTTTCACTGCAAAACATATATTTTTGTCAATGTTAGACACAACTGAACCGGTGAACGAGCTAACTGGACACTTTCGCGTAGACATAAAAAATACTAAAAAAAATCCAAACATGGTTTAACGTCTGTGAAACGTTTTTGCGTGAAACCGGATTCACAACAATTCATCGTCGGACGGTCGAAATAAATAATTCGCAACGCTTTAGTTATTCAGCGTAAAACGCATTCCGAAAAATAACACGTTATTTTGTAGCGGCTTTACTCCAACAAACTGTTGTTCGACCGCAATGTTTTGTGCATGACGTCACTGAAATTTTTCTTACATTCATGTAGAGATACAGTTTTACATTATTTTTCACTTTTTTATACGAATAGACGTAATGAAGAGTACGTAATCGTTTTAAGTCGCAAGAAGAAAAAAAACGAAAGTTTTATATTCGGTAAAGAAAACAAAGCTAGAATATTTCGACCAGAATATGAGAAAACCATAAGCTGCAAAGTAATATCCAGGGATAGAGAAGATGATAGATACACAAATGCCGCGGTACTAAAAGTCCAATTTGCCTTAACGATAGGTTATGTCTTAAAAATAATCGTCCTCATTGTAGAGACAAAATTACTACATTGGTTTCAAGGAAAGAATTAAAATTAAGTTCCAAAATGGATAAGAATTAAACTAGCGGTATTCTTAGTGATGATGGATAGATATTATTTAAACAGCGGTAGAGCATCTGCGATAGCCATTGCATGAATTGGTCGGCTCTGCCGGTCAAATACCAGGTACGCACAGAAGACGCGTTAAGGCGTGGAGAGCGCCGAGATAAGAATCATGCGGCTGGCTATAGTGCCACGAGCTATCGGAGCGGTCGACCGGCCGCATCTAATTAACTCTTTCTCACTTTTGATTTACCAATGTCCATATCTGACATATAGGTCCTGATCGTATAACAGATGAGTTAATCAATTTCTTATGCCGAATCTTATACTAGTAGGTGGCCTCTTATCATCAGATGAACCACATGCTCGTTTGTCATCTTCCATAAAAAACGTGGACGAAAATATTTTTATTTTTCAAGTCTAAATGAGCTATACACATAACGTCCTCATAGTTTTTGACGTAAACAGAACATTTGTAATTCCATGTTTTTCATAATCGTTATTCGATAATTGGTTATTGGTTTCATCGTCGTAAATGGTACGCAGCGTATCGAATTCCAGGCGGTATCAGTGAATAATATACATATTAACGCATATTTTAATTAGATTTCGATCAGAGCGATGGCTAATCCGCACTACAACTGGGTATTTTGTTTGATTACATTGAACGATAAAATTATTCCACGCTATTAGTACTAAATATTTATAGTTACCAAAACTTTGTTTCAAAGCATTTGGTTCAATTTATTATTTGAAGATTTGTAACAGAAAATAAAGCAAAGATTAACCTAACCTAACGACGATGAACCCGATTGGGTCAATGATAGATATATATATATATATATATATATATATATATATATATATATATTGTATTGATCAATAAAAAGTAATCACGATTAAATAAAACAATCCCAAAAATATACTATGTATGTATGTACATATATAGTGAACCACCTAAACAGGACAAGACCGTAAGTCCTACATAACGACGTTTTTGTTTTATTACTACAACATCCTTCCGACCTTTCGAGGGATAAGTCATCTATCGGGCCATCAAATCTAGGAGCTGTGTAGAAACTGGCGGAGGGACCTTTTTGATTGCGCAACGGGTTTCATAGACCTAGTCTTGTTTATGTCTCCGAATATATTATGTAAAGGTTTGCTCACATGTTATATTCAAATTAATCTTACGAAAATACCTTTGGCATTTAAAAAAATATCGCTTACTCATAGGAGTAGATGGAGTTATTCCCAAGTTTGCAAGTCTTTGACTGACGACGATGCTACTTTTTTACTGTTGGGAGAGTGATATACTGGTGATGTTCTTTAAATCTGTTCGTTACCAGATAAGAGCTTTCTACTTTCTGATACATCGAATTCATCCAGAATAAGAAACAAACAATCAAACTTTTTGCTCTTTTTGTAACTATAGATTAATAAATGTGTAGAGCACACACGCCGTACTTACACATTAGTATAAGTAAGTATAAAACAAAGTACACGTGTTTAAATTTCTAACTAGATGGCGCTATTCTAAAATCATTTATGATCTTTATTAATTATGATTCTGGTGAGAATATCAAAACGGTTCGATAAACAGTATTTTATCCACCCCTCATAATGTGCAATCTTCTTAAACTAATTAGAGCAATGCCTTTTAACTTATGATTAATGTATAACATAACATTATACTTTATACCATTGGAATAAAAGGCATAAACTATATCTGCCATACTTATGTACACGAAAAGATGTGAACCTAAGTTTCATTAAATTTAAAATTAATAAGGCTTAGGACCGCAGCGTCAAATAGCTTCCCGGCGCGAAAACTAAATTTTGTTCTTCATTTTATGCAACACTAACGCGTCTAATCGATAGTGTAAAATTTATACTCTAACTAAATGTTTGTAGCCTGACACACCTAGGGGTCGGCACAGTATAGGCGTAGTCCATACCGCATTCGAGTTTGCTAGAGTTTTTACGGCCGGCCGCTCGCCGGCAATAGGTAATAGATAGTGAGACAATATATAGATGTATACAATGACATATTCCTACAAGTCTACTTTCCTTCAACTTATCCTAAAAGATACATGAATATAACTGTCAGGTCAAGAATTCTCTTTTTCCCTTCTAATTATCTCGCCTCATCATTCATTAGCCCCAGCAATTTTTAGCATTAGCAAAGGGAATGAATTGTGTAAAGTATTAATTACACAATAACTACCCATTTCTTTCAACGTTATAATGAAAAATTATTTGACACTTATTTAAGAGCTCTGTAATGAGAAATCAAGTTTTTATATATAGTTAAGACTGGAATATACAACTTTGGGGGCGCCGAACAAAAAGAATCTACTGAAGTGCTGCAAGTAAGCTATGAAATATTAAACAAGAGAAAAACTTTTGTTGCAAGGCCGACGATCTTGCAAATGCTGCGAAAGGAATCACTTTAACATGGGAACTAACGAATCAAGTTTCCTAGCTAAGGAAGTTAATTAATTGCATGGTAAAGACCAAGATAGTTTTTGACAGGTCTTCATATTGACAAAGATAAGTCCATTGTACTTAAAATATTAAAAAAATACTTTGTACAACACAATATCTTATCTCGGTTAAAATAGCTAAAGGACTGTTTCCCAATATTCGCATTACTACATTATTGTAGACGGCAGACTTATTAAAATACCCTATAAATTACTTTTGAAAAGAATTAAAAATCTATATTTGATCACTACCTTCAAACCATTTCGTAATCAATTCCACACAATTCAGCGTCAGTAACTTAAAATACACATTTAAATTGTATCTCGATTACAACATAAATCGATTAAATGCCCACTGAATACGTCGGGCGCGCTGACTCGATTCTTTTCGTTCTTACCTTTCAACTCTAGTTTTTAACGTGTTTTAAGAGGTTCGCGTCGGACCGATTTATTACCTGTCGATGGGGGAACGTGATCAATATAAAATGTAGAACCTGCGGCGCACACGTACACTGGTTTATACGTAAACGTCTAACAATTTTTCACTGAAATAAGAGAAAAAGAAAATTATGACATCGCTAAAATTAGCAGTAATGCTAAAGATAAGTAACGCCGAAATTTGGTTTAATTGGCTTCAATTATTAAACCCTCATCGCATGCCAATATATGACATAATAAAAAGTATTTTTTGCAGCGAAAGAACAATACTTTGAGGGATGAAGTTGTAAAAATCGTTTTCTAGCTCTCGCCTACGTATAAATATATATAATAAAGTCGCTAAGCTCAGCAGTTTGGACTGTCCGTTAATTTATCAGTCAGTCAGATTCTTCTTTTATACAGACATGAAATTATAATGTATTTAGCGGCATGTCTTCATGATATTGTTTCTGTGGTCTTGAGTCCTCAGATCACATCCCAGTTGCAATATACATACACTTGGATTTTTATCCGATGAAAATTGTAAATAGGGATCTGATTTATAAGATATTTCTTACCCACTTTTGTGTTCAAGGCATGGCTCAATTGTTGTCACTTTCGAGACCAAAGTAATCTTGACGAATAGCGACAGTGTTTTTGATTATCAACTCAATATATGTATAATAGTTATATACCGAACGAATTAAAAAGAACTGTGAGAGAAAGATTTGTAATCAAAAATACCTCTTGGAAAAAATAAGCTTCTACAATTTGTAAGAAAAAATCTCAATTTCCACGGCGTCGGAGGAGCGGTCTTAAATCAGCCCTCATTACCATGCTTCGGGCAGGTGGCATCGAGCCACGTAGATGTTCGACACCGACTCGATATTTTTTCGATATCCTGATTTATTACCGCTGGTTAGCTCCGGCAGATGGGGCGCAAGTACAGACCACAAGCGGGAAAGTAACTTAAAAGACCATTTGCGTTTCACTATCCAAATACTTAATTTGTAAAATAAATACTTATGATTAGTAAAAATATTAATTCGTATTGAACTAAGTTACAACAATGTTAAAAGATAAATACTTTCATGTCATAAGACTTAATCTCTAAAAAAACTCATGATTTTCCTTTCCCGTTACTATACCGTTTATTAATAGTAACGTGTATTAATATTGTTTATTAAACATAAAATATAAATGACATACAGAGCACCCTAAAGAAAAAAGTTTGAAGTATAAATAACGAAAACTCCAAAACGGTGCATTGTAATCCACTTCTGCGAACAAAAGCTTTGTGATACGTACACATGAGACAGACCACACAATGTCCACCATTTTACTGTTGTTTGTACCAACCCTACTAAAATATGTGTTTCATATTCACTGGGATAAAATATCATATGTATATAATATAACATTAGGAGATTAATTAAACAGGTGCACTACTAGTTAATAATAAATAACCTCTTACGCCTTTTAATTTTGTTGGAGTAAACAGAGATCGCAAACTTTTCAAATATTCTGGAATGTATGAAACATATCACCGGTAGAAGACAGCACTAGAAAGAGAGTATTGTGATTTCCGAAGAAACATATTACATTTTATTCTAGCAAAGATTTGAACCCAGTGTGAGTCGTGGCTCCTTACTTTAATCACTGAATGTTTGTAAAAATAATTGCTAGAATTGGTTTTTACTGTGTCAATTTTGATCTTTTACACTCTTGTTTACAATTTTCGATTTCGTATCACACATATTAATAATAAATTTGCATAATTATTTATAAAAACGAAACGAAAACTTAACAGTCTTACCTTTCCTCGAATCGAAATCGAAAGCAAACTCATATAATTTTATACAGGTGTTTTCGAAGACAGACTTCTACTATTGATTCTCACTTTTTTACTGAATATATTTATTTCGAACTTACTCAAATAGACGGGAAGTGCCCCTTTTATTCTTCTGACAATATGTGTAAGACATTAATTCAATAATAAAACACCACACTACCACTAATGATAAAACACCTATCCAAGGTAACACACTACTTGTATAAAAACTTAAGAAATACTTAAGAGAATTTCACTCTTCAATTTGAAACCTTATGTATATTTCTGAAATAATATTGTAATTGCGAATATAACTGTCTGTCGTGTTATCAAATCAAATCACTGAAACAATTGCTATGACTTCTGATAAAGAGAATAGAGAAGACCATGGAACATCTAAGGATTTTTGCGAAAGAATTTCCATACTAAATGTTCCAGGTACATATGTCTCATCGAATTCGAATGGAGATGAATTTTGTATGTCTACTCAAAAGTTAGTATGTTATACGATGTTAGAATGAGACCAATTTTAAGTAATTAAAGGTAGTATCAAGATGCTAAATCCCACGTTGTTCTTTCGTGGTATTCCAATAACATTATATCTTGGCAACGTTTTCATTTTATTGTTCCTTTTTATTTCATAAATGGTTTAAAAACTAGAATTAAAATTCAACAATTGTCTATTGTCGTACAAACCTAATATCGGGTGGGTAATCTATTGCAGACTGTGGTAGGGGACGCTGGTTCTGTAAGAACATAGCAGGAACCGTTATTTATTGAAAGTCATGAATACAAAGCAGAATCGACTTATATACTTTTTACTTTACTTTTTTGTTTCAATGTTTGTTTACGTTCTTCACAAAGGTAGGCCGATGTATAATTTTCATTATTGAATGTGCCGCTCCTTGAAAACAATTGTTTGTGAGTAATACACTTTTTCCGTTCAGTTTTTTCGTAGCTTTTCCATTAAACTGTTAAGTCATTTCTTGTTCATTTAATAATGCTTAAGGACATCGATGATATACTCTGTTATAAGATGATTTTAGATATGGTTCACGTTTCTCAATTGTGTTATTGTAACTAGCATGTGTGTAAAAGGATGGGAACAAGTGGTGAAGTCAGTGCTTTCATCTATTTATGATATTTTTTGGTATCCATACTATATTTGAACGAAAGCACTGAGGATAGCTTATGCTAAATTATTGCGTAATAACTTTTAATATCCTAACAGAAAGAATAATATCGTAAGACCATATCGCCATTTAACCGTACTGTGCTCAATCTAGTTTATTTATTATAAAATCTATTGTGGTACTTTTAAATAAACAAACAAGTACACCTTTATATCTAAACTCGCAAGAGCATGAAATAAATCTGACAAATCGGTACAGAATTTTCAACTAAAGCGACGTTTATTCCAACCCTGCCATGAACAGATAGCGCAGCGGTGCGTGAACTACTCCGAGCCCATTGCCGGCTGATTTATTTCCTGCCTCTCTTATTGCTTCCAATAAACAGCCCACCTGTCTGTTTTATCGTAGTGGATCCATTGAAATACCGTCCGCTTGTGTGGCACTCAACTCCGTTAAAGTTAATAGCTCCCATCTTAATGTTTGACAATCCTCCAATTGTCATTGTTCGAAGGAGTTAAAACTATGGTCACCTTTATTTTATAATATTGATTTATTGAAATGAAAACGTCTTTAAGCCGCGGTACACGATATTTGGTAGCGGAAAATCTTTTATCTAATCTAGGTTTTGTTAAGTAAGTTAGCTCAGTCAACTTTGAGAATCTTTCGTTATACTGTGATATGTCTAGTGCAGTGGGTACTAGAGAATTCACAGTAAAACAATATTACGAGAGTAAAATAAATAAAAAAGACAGGGAGCCATAAGGACTGCCGACAGAAGTGAAAAAAACAGGTGGGACGGCGCGACAATAGTGCACAAATAAATAAATAATGAACAAAAACCCTCGTATTTACAATAAAACTACTACAATAAAATACGAAATTGAATACAGGACGAATAAATGAAAAAAGGTTGCCGAAAGTGTTCCGAATTCAAATAAGCATGTTGTTGATGCGTTTTATTGACGCATGTTCAGCGTGTTGTACTGCCAAATATCGGCCAACGCGGCTAAAGAAGTCAACTAACTCTGAAAAATGTCAACTAACTCTTTACAATAAATTAATAGGCTAATTTTTGTAAACTAACCACACTTATATAAAAAATACATATTTAACACTTATTACAGATTACATACAGCCAAAGGAAACGTATTATTTAATGTAGGAAAGCGCCCGAAGTAAAACCGAGCTGCCCAAACGGAATTTTAGAGAAAGAAAACATTCATTAGGCAAACTCTTGAACGAATTACGACCGGACTGAAACGTTACATAAAGACAAACTTTACATAACCCTGTTTAACTAGACTAGTTTTCGTTTAATGAAAGAGCTTTTGTGAAATTGAATTGGACCATAAAGTCGTGAGTGTATTTCAAAATAATTCATAACTTAAGAAACTGTACTGAAGACTTAACAATTTATTTATAAACATATTATAATCACTGCATAATACAAAATACTTGATGCGGCTGTCTGTCTGAATACAATAAGCCCGAACACTACTAAATGCATTTTCATACGGTTTATATCAAGAAATAAATTACTCTGATTTATGACTAAGGTTAATATATTATATGATAGAACATGTCTTGTACGCTCGGCCTATGCAAAGCCGGGCATGTGGCTTGTAGTATGTACAAACGTCGACGTACGTCGTCATAAAAATTTTGTTATGAAATAATATTTCGTACGTTGGAACATATTTCTATGTCACACAACAAATACATTAAAAAATAAGAATAAATCGAAACGTATTATAATGTGTGTACACTGTATAGATGTCCACAGAAATAAACATATATTAAATTCGTAGATCTCCCAGACCGTCTACGGGTGGATGAATGTTAACGTCGACGAGAGCCACAGCTTTCTACGAATATACTGCAGAGATCCCTTTAAATCCGTCGCAGAAATATCACTTACTCATTTATATGTAGACATTTTA
Organism: Papilio elwesi; assembly: GCA_029849275.1. Lineage (NCBI taxonomy): Eukaryota > Metazoa > Arthropoda > Insecta > Lepidoptera > Papilionidae > Papilio > Papilio elwesi. The sequence goes on from CM056709.1 coordinate 4,312,942, forward strand.
TTGTGTCTAATGTATTTTCCTAGATATGTAACCTCTTTTTTGGTTGGTTAGACTCATTGTAATGCATGAATTTCATAAGTTATTTCCGGGAATCTTTACACTTTTGCCCTCAAGGCTTGTTGCGAGCGATTATCCTAGGCAGCAATAAACTTGCGTTTCACATTATTATATTAAAATATGTATAGATAAGTCGAAAGACCTGTCATATTATATCTACACATGTTAGGCGCAGGTGTTTTTTTGATTTACTTGTATTATAAATATTTCAGGACAGTTTTATACAAAAAAACGTGTATATTTAAGGTGCTTATTGAGAAAGGTAATGAGTGAAAAAAAATGTTGATATACAGCCTAACCCGATCACCATGTACGAAGATTTATGGATAAAGCAGAAGCGAGAGAGATGTGCCAGGATAGCGCCAAATTGAAGTCCATAATCTTAATCTATCGCTCTGGATTAATACCTCGAGCCACTCATATTTTTTTAACTGTATAACCGCCTTAATTTTTTTTTGATAGCTACTTTTTTACATTTTTGCTCTCTTGCAAGTTTTTCAAAAACTGTTTTCTTAATTCCTAGGCGGTAGTTTAATTCCATAGTTTCCAGTTCTGGCATTGAAAGATGTAAGCAACGTACACTTTTCACGAGTTTTTATAACCAGAAGGTCGTTTTCCTATTCCAGAAACATTAATAAAATTTCTCTTTTATCTTTGACATCTCTTGTAAAGGTTTATCTTCAGAAATCTGCGGAGATGCTGGCGCGGAGTCATTAACTTGAAAGCATCTGTTTGTGGTCTATATAATATGTCGACCTCTGACGCCTTTCAGATTTTTTTTCTTAATAATATGCCCGTGACATTTTTTCGGTATTTGTGCTGTGTTGTGCCGAACATTTTTTTTATTTTACATTTGTATGGTGGTTTATTTGAATGAAAATGGCGATGTATATTATTACCAAGAAATCTTAGATCAATTTTTTGCTATTAGTTTTGATTTAATCTGATTACTGATCTTAAAAAGCAAAGAACCTTGAATTTCTTGGTCTATAAATGTAAAATATGTCATATTTTTTTGACATTAAAATAAATTTAATTGGTTTTTAAAAATTGAGCTCTAATAACGAACTAATGTGTACTGTAAAATATAATTTCTTTTCCACTTCTTTTATATTGCAGTTTTCAGCCAGCCCTTTCAGGATTTCTGCAATTTACGTTTTTAAATCATTTTCTACGCATATCAAAGTTTTTTTTTGTAAATAGGCCCTGGAATGATCATACGTAAAAATAAAGTCCTTGTTAATATAATATAATAAAATGTACACATGACATTACTTGGTATTAAAATTTAAACATTTTAGGTATAAAAAAACTTACCGTTCTCCTAAATCCAAAACACCATGTACAATGAAACGGTACAGTAACGAGAACTTAAATTCTTTCTTCAGAATGTTATTCCAAAACTTTAGTCAAATTTGACTGACGAGTCGCCGTCGTCAGAACGACTCTGTGACAAAATGCACTACCGAGTGCAGCTCTTTTGTGTCCTTGCTCGCGAACACTTGAAGTATTTCACAGACTGACGCCAAAACTGTTTTGCAATTTTTTGACAAATGTTTATCAAACCGAAAAATTCGTGTCATTGAAATAGTGAATTACGTAATTGTTAAACTGATTATGTGGTAAATTGTTGAAAATGTTCATCATTTCGTTTGTGTTTTGCGATAATGAATAACACAAAGGTTTTAATACGCCTGAATATATAGCCTCTTTATAGCTTAATTAAACATTTTTAATTAAACTTTGAATGCAGTAAGACGAGCACTAAGCAAAATCCGTGTTACTTTAAAATCTCCTTTCGTCTCTGGTCTTATCTTTCTTTGCGTAGAATGTGCAACGAGCGTTACTCGTGTTTTAAATGCTTTTGATATACGGAAGGGATTTCTGCGAACAAAGCGTGATATCTCTTTTATCTAACACATCTTTCAGAAATTTAAAAAAAATCTAGAGTAATTTTATCGCAAAGTCGTTAACATAATATCTACTGCATATACATATATATAAGTTATAGTAACATTTCACAATAATTGGGACACCAAAAATAATTAAACAATTTCGTTCATCGATCGCTGACAATGCAACATTATAAAAATTCTAGTCTCGCAAATCCTGGTATGGATTGATTAAAAATAATAACAACGGACACTAAGTAATAAAACTCGGCGTGTTTTTTACTTTTTATAACAATTAATTATTTTATATTCAGACCACATAATATCAAGTGAGTAGCTTATTCATTATTGTTACAATATCATTCTGTATATTTTATTATTACTCTATATTACTTTCTACTTACTCGTGGTAAATATTCGCTAATTACTTAGCCAGGATTTCATTTTGAATTGTGTTGGTTTGAGGTTAATTTTCTTTCTTACTCGTAAGCTTTATCCGCTCATACTTTTTTGCCTTGATGTTTAAGCTGAAGTTAATTAAGCAATTAGCCGAGTTAGATCTTTCTTGTATATATTTAAGAAAGTATTAAAATTTTATAATATTTTTATATTAGAAAATAAATACTCCTTATCTCACATTTCAGCTGTAGATCATAACCCTGCCACACATTTTTACATCATAAATTTGTCTCGTCTCTCTTCATTCGTCATTTCAACATGCCACTAAAGGATAAGTTTAATGAATTTCAAACAAACGATCGCTTTTAAGCCACACTTTTCCCTTACATCGCTATTTGTGGTACAAAATACGAACGTATAAACTAAAGTAAGTAAAAATCTTTATGAATCGCTTCTAGCTATTAGTAAGTTAACAATGACGTTGTAATTACGTTTTGCAACGGTAATATCGCTCGAGTTTCAACTTTCAAAGTTTAATCAGAGAAAAGCTTCGTGCGAAGCTGCGTAGCATTTGTGGCCAGCGTTATCTTCCGCGTTTGTTTGCCGTCCGTTTACTTCGTTCGAATTGCACAAAGTTTTTGCTCCTTTATTAATTTAGATTTTATCAGTTCTTTAAACTTATTCAATGTTCTTAAAATAAATTAGTTACGGAACTATAGTTTTCTTTGTTTATATTTGTATCCACCTATGTACATACGTGGGAATTGGAACGTAAGACCGAGTGACCGAAAGTTGAATGAAAAAAGCAAGATAACTTTTTATTTAATGACTGGCTTGTCACTGTTTGCTAAGAAGAGGCATCTACAGCTACACTGGGATAGAGCCTAAGCCTCTTTAAGAGTAACTTAGCTCGAGGATTCCCTCCGTAGACGGAGCCTCGGCCTCGGCCTTGGCCTTGTAATAAAATAATGGCCCGGGCCGTTACTTTATTATAATTACCGGATTGGAAGGCCGCCGATCTCTTAGGTCGCTTCGGCGGACGTACCATGGAGTGACTGGGCTCAAGGGCCTCCAAGAGGGGACCTCGGCTTGGGCTGTCACTTATTACGTACGCATTTAGCGTTCTGGTTCGAGGGTGCCCGAGAGAGCCGAGCCTCGAGCTCGATCGGTAGCTATTGTCGAATGGCATGAATTGCTAGAGTTATTAATACCACCACACTTGTGCTAGGTGTAGTGAGTGTATTTTGTTGACAACAAAAAATAATATCGAGTGCGGACTTAGCGTGCAGTGAGAAATCGAGCAGTAGAAGTGGTCGCAGAATGAGATAGAAGGTAGATCGATACGGCTACCTATAACATTTTTTCGCACTACTGCATAACTGCATGCAACTGTGCTGAAATATCCTCTCTTACAAACATTATATTAGTAAAAAACGAAAGTTTAAAGTTATATATCATAACTAAATGCTCTCCAAATATCTAAGTGTAACTTTGACATGACACATCTAAAGATGTAAAATCTCTTGCCCTCTGTATTAGTAACACATAAAGAATTATTCCTTTACATCTTGTAAAAGTACCGCTCTTTCTAGGGACACCTAGTTACAGTGAGAGTGTGTAAAGAAATCCCGGGATCCAATTACGGATAATGACGCATTTCATCTTTAGTTCCTAGTTGGGAAAAGGTATCTACGATTTATTCACTAATTTGACCAAACCAAATTACAATTCAATCTCTCTGTAAAATTATAGTTGTTTGTGAGTAAGCCATCAATAATAATAAATCTGATTCAAGCCCAATGTTATTATATTATGCGTTTTTTAAAGTAGAAGGTGGCAAACTAGCACACGGTTCACCTGATATCAAGTGATCGCTACCCATAGGCACACGCAACAAGAGTTGGAGGTGCGTTGCCTACCTTTAGTGCATAGAGGAAGGAATAAACAAAAAATGGTTATTTTCCTTTCCGGTCTTATCTTTACAATTTTGTATTCTACAGGTTATTTACTAGTATTTATTACCATGTAAAGGAACAAAAAACGTATTTTTATCTTTTAAATTAACCGAATTAGGTCGTAAGATATAATGAACCACTTTTTACTGAACATTTTTGTCAAAAAATAGACAAACATACCTCTTCATGAATTCCGCAAATTTCTTGCAAAAGCACTAGCTAATTCTTTTTTTATTTGAATGAGACTATTTCGAAATCTTTTCATTCCGAGTAAAGAAAACTTCGCGGAATTCTCAGCCAAGTAACTCATTGCATTACAAGACTCTTTTAAACTGTAGCTAGCATAAATTGCTATTTCCTTGCGAATTAATGGTTTTCACCATATGGTTCTTTTTTATTACAGCCGAAAGCAAACCAGAAAATATTTTACCTTTTTTTAACCTAAAAGATCCGAAAGTTTTAGTTAAATGAACTTAAATGTTGCTATATCAGAAATAGGCCATGCCAGATTCCTAATACGGGGAATCCTTCGTGCCCTCCCCACACCTTTCTAATAAAAAAAAACATTGAAAGGGAAAGAGGAATGGACGGAGGAGGGCCATCCTCAATCCCCATGGGAAAAGGAAATATTATTTTTTCTGTTTATCCCCTGTCCCCTGTCCATTAAAATTAAGCAACGCGTCTGCCTGTAACTCACTAGTATGTTGCAGATGTCTTTGGGTAGAGGTCACTTAATATCAAGTGAACCGTTTGCTCGTTTGCCACATTCTTCTAAAAGGAACTGTATAGAAGAGAAGAAAATAAATTTTAATTGAAGTAGGAAATTTATCTTCATGGGCTATGGATAGCAGGCATATCACAAATCGGCCAGACATTAAAAAGTAAATAAATATTACGAAAGCTATTGTGTAATTAGTGGGAAGTGCATCACAAAATATCGATGAAGTGCCACATAAAATACTTCCAGGTTTCATTTGATGATGAGACGGTTCCAGAGGCTTAATCATTTTCCTCTTTTATGTGGATCTCTTATCTCTTCTTCTCCCTTTCTCTCTCTGGATAGTGAGTTAATTTCAGATGAACTCTTGGTCGTTGACGTCTTTCTAACCAAACCAAGCCAAAGTTTTCACTGTAACCTTTATCCATAAAATGACATATTTCAGACTTACCACTAACATTGCACTCGGTTGATGTTCGCTCATGCGCGAGATAATTCACAGTGTAATTGTTAAAAGCTTAAATGAATTATAAAATGCCAAAATACCACTTGCTTGTTTTGTTGTGAAGGCGGATAAAAAGGTTGTGTTGTAAAATGTTAAATCAAAATGACTCGTCGTATTTATTATAATAAAAAAATAGGCTCACGCCCGTAACCCAGAGCGGTGGACAGGGATCATGGATTTCCATTTGGCGCGATTATGGCACACCTCTCTCGCTTCTTCTACATTCATACATCTACGCATATGTACATGTTCGTCGGTTACGGGCGCTCCTTATCCCTGTAGAAAGTCACGATTTATATTATTATTTGAATTTTGCTTCAATTATATAACTAGATTTCCTTGTTCACTTTTCTTATCCAACAGCCAGTACGTCTTGTTTTTACAAATTGATATAGTCGTTTACATATTTTAGAAGATATTTAAGAAAATAATATAATTTCAAAAAATGTCTGTTATCTTAGTATGCCAATAGGAAGTAGTGTATTAGTCCTGATTTAAATTAAGATTACAGGTGCGGTAGTGATAATGTGTTGAAGAAACTTTATCCCATAGAGGAAATTAATTTCAAAAAAATAATTCATTAAACATTTACATTTCAAAGTAGCGATCACAGAGTAATAAAAAGATAACCCCATTGTCTTGAAGTAACCAAGGCCCTTTATGACTCCCTGTATGACAATTGGGTAAAAACGTTTCGCGTGTTTACATTTCGAGTGCTGCAAGAGTCCTGTCGTGCCGAGTGCTCGCACCGAAATAGGCGACGTGAAAGTTTCGAGAATGTTCTTTATTACTTCACTTTTATTACTCAATTAACACGTAGAATTTACATAATGCGCACAGTTTGCGTACGTGTAGAGTATTATGGCGGATTTATTTTACATCTACACTGTTTTATCACAATATTTAAAAACTTAATCTTACTGTGTTCAAACTAATCACTGAAATTGCGCAATGGTAATTGAATTGAAATGTTGTAAATTATATTTATGTGCCTACAGAAAACAAGAAATACAAGATTGAATTCCTTTACTTCCATTCTTTCTCTCAATCCTTTTATTTATTAATATACATCACTTGCGTTTAAACGATTCGATCTAAATCGTTTAATGTGCGTACGGCAAAGGCTTTGGATTTAGGGCCTGGACCACTGTGTGCAGTATAAAGCAATTCTACATATTTCGACCTAATCGCTTATCACTTGCAGACGTCAACAAACCGCCTTCGCTTGTACATATACGTGACCTAAACAAATCCTCCGAGTATGTGTAACAAATTCGCAATTTATGCGGATGCCGGGGAGACTTTGCAATGCGTCCGGAATGGGTGAGACGTGAACTTGCGAATTTATTTTGACGCCGGGATGAAGGATAATGCGAATACTTAGTCTTTGGCGTTTGCCATTTTTTGTATAAATATAAATTAAATAATATTCAAAATTAAATGTGAGCCGAGTGTGGATTTAAGTGATCATCGACGCAACACCACAGGAACTGATGATGCGTTCTTAACCATTAAGTCGTATTGGTTTCTAAATACCGCTGTGGACGGATTTTTCCACAACGAGGTTGTGCCGGGATATAATCTGTAAAGCACTGTGCAATAATAATTTTTATTTACTTATTTTGTACTTTAAATCATACGTGGTAATCGGAATTCTGTGACTTTTCAATCATGAAACAGTCCTAAAGGGTTGTGCAAAACCGTGGTAAATTGGAAAAGAACTGAAATTAATTTACATATTTTTTTAGTAGTTCGACATAAGTTAAGTAGTTATTAAATCAATATAGTTATAAATGAACAATATTTGGATGAAACTAAAAGCTTTTCTTAGTTTTATTTTTGACGTGCGACCGTTTAATTCTTGATCTGTATTTCTGATTCTGTATTATGAACAAAAGTTGTAAGCAAATCGCTTGTCACTTGTTCCACTCATAAAGATTTTACTGCGTCGCTATATGAGCCGAACAAACCCTTAGCTCATATATGGCATGTATGTAAATCCACAATTCATGCGGACTGCCTTGTACAAAGCTCGCGGTGCAGCGACGCGGAATACGATAGACGTTCCGAAATTTGGGGTATAGCTAGGAATAAAACTTAATGCGATATTTCTCGAGAATGGCTTGGCGAAAAGTTTCTGCAAGTAAATCTTCAGATTTTAAACTTGTATATCTTTTTATATTAGAATATACACTAACTACAATTTAACTGTTAGACATTATCAACATTAATCAATTACACGAAATACCAAAAGAAATAAATCCAAACTCAATCATTATATAATTCACTCCCACACTACTTAGCGCACACATAATTTTTACCACTAATGAAACCACAATACTCAAGTACAAACAATACTCAAGAACATTCTCCCGCAAATAGGAGCATTGCATTACATTTAAGCACTTCCATTGAGTACCGCCACTTGCATCGCCTCCGCAAATTGATTAAATCTTGAGGCGACCGACTAACTCTTTTAAAATAAAATTGCACCTTACAGAGCTATACAGTGAAACTTTTCCGTTTTATTACAAAGGAACATTTCACGTACAAAACAATACAGATCGACTAAGTTTACAGCAGGTGTGTCATTGGATCACACCCATTTGTGCTGTTACAGCTGCAGCTGTGACCAGTCTCGATGACACTAATGATAGCATCGAGACATTGCCTCACAATCTCTCAACTCAAAGTCTCTTATGTTATTGAATCAATATAGGAAGTACTATTGAGCATAGGTTGGCCTCCCATAAAATAGGCCAACTGGTCAATGTTGTAGAAGTGAACCGAGATGAGGGCGAAAACGGATGGATGTTTTTAGATCCCTCCGGCAAAGGCTTAAAACTACCATTAGTTTTTTGGTCATGATGACATGAATTGTATAATTTTCAAGCTTAGCAAAATTAAATTAAATTAGTCTTTCCAATAACATTTCAGTCTAGCGAAATTTTACTGAAACATTTTAAAGCTAATAACCCACGACCCGAACCTTACTACATTCTGCACATACAATGCTCCGCAAATAGGGGCCTTACATTTAAACACCTCCATTGAACTCCCTCACTAGCACTCCCTTAACAATTTATTAAGTCGGCATTCGAGCAACTAGCTCTGGTGAAATGGAATTAAGCGTATTAAAGTGCTAAACTTATTTTACAATCTACAACAAAATGTCATATTTTAGTATATAAATGTCGCACTACTTTGTCATTTTATTGTTTTATGTATGAGTGTGCATTTTACCACTAGTGCACGCTGTTCCATACAAGATCTGACATTAAACGGGTTCAGATAAATTAAAAGTTATTTTCGTGGCAGAAAATGCAAAGAAGCAAGCAGCTCACGGGAAAGAATCAAGTGAGAATGGACATAACCCCCTTATAAGGGGGAAACCTATGTCCAAAAGTGGACCGGGATATGCTGATGATGAATGAATGAACGGCTCACGTAATATTCAGTCGTCTCCACCGATCACGTTCGCAATAATTAGCAGCCTTTGAGCCGTACTGAGGAGGGGAATAGATGAGGAAAGGATTGGAGGGGGATATGACGACTCTCCATTTACTAAACGAAAGTTAAAAGCATAAATGTAAATGTAAAGCTATAATCTGTGGTGGGCCAGCTGCTCAAGTACTGCCTAAAACGTAGTTCAGTCTAAAATACTTATTAGAATTTATATCATTGGATATCTGTCCATCTTTAATAATTAGCATTTAAGATTAAAGCAAGATATTGTCGCTATTCTTATCAGCTCATTGGAGAATATATTCGGAACCGATTTCTATAAATGCCCATAATTTAGTCGGTATCATGCGATATTTTGAACACATTATCTGTTTTGGAAGTCTTACTTTCTCGATATCAATAGATAAATCTGCAAAGTTTATAACTTGCAACCTAGCACCCGTAAATTCAGAACTTGTTTCAGTCGGAACAAGACTTTACAAATTCATGTACAAAGTTACGCCGACCTTTCGACTTTATCTTATACATGTTGTTTGAAAATGTGAAAGTAATTTTATTGAACATGTATCGTGATGTCGAGTTTTGAATAAATCCTATGTAACCAAACACATTTGTTGTTTTTTTATTTCGGTTCTGACTTATGATTATCGTTTCGTTACGTATATAGAAATAAAACAGAGGTCTTATTGTCCGTCCGTCCGTATATTAATATTAATATTTATACAATGGTTTTTGAAATTCTTGCACTGCTTTCTAGATCCGATAACGTTAATGGCAACAGACAATTTTCCGCTTACTTCAAGTAAGTGGTGACGAGCACGTACTACTTCTAATTTAATGTATGATGAGTTACAAACTAATGACCTTGGTCTATAAAAAGCTATCGTGAAAGTGGCTTAGTTAGCAACCTGATCAGATCCGTTGATTTTATTAAAGCAATTACTTTTATTTTTTATTTTATATGAGTATAGTTTTATATATAACGCACGTGACCTACACAGAACCTAGTGCAGTAGTTATATCCATAGTAAATCTGCAATTTGCGGGAACTACTTTAAAAGAAGGGGATTAGGTCGATGCCAGTTGCCGGCTGAGAACTTTGTAGATTTGTCTTCAGCCGGGATGAAGAGATGTCGCTAATGCGAATTACTTTATCCGGATTGGCGCAAACACAGTACATTTTAATGGAAGGAAATGTTAAACTTATTCTTTATGGATTCCGTTTGAGTGAGCATTGTTTTAATGGCCATTAATTTTTGTAACTTCATCTGGACGTCTTCTCTCCGGGCTATACGACATAATTCGTAACGTTAATATCCCTAGACGAATATAGTTTACCATGGACTCGAATATCAAGAAACGAGAATCATTTTTCGAAAATAGTAACCGCATCCAAAATAAAAAACAGGCAGCCAAAGGACTGCCGAAATAGATGAAACGACAGAAGTCAAACCAGGCTCGAAGATAGTTGAATTATAAATAATCAACAAAAAAACCGTTTCATCTTAACAATAAAATTCAAAATTGAATACAAGAAAAAAAATCGTCAAAACTTTTCCACATTCAAACAACTTCCGATCGCCTCGCCCGATCACACTTTTCGTAACAGCCTCAACGCGCATTCACCGGCTTACTCACTAAGTCACGCGTATGAAAAAGATTTAACTGAAAAAGAAATTCAGGAGAAAAATAGAGACGTAGTAAAGAAACTAGATATTAAGAGTACTACTACTACTTCTACTACTAGAGCCTTTCTGTGACTACAATAGGTAAAGGCATGTCATGGCGTTGCCTAGAAAGCTTGTTTCACTATATATTTAAAATATATCGCTGGGGACCCAATCCTTCTTCCAATGTTTGGATTAAAATGTCGCTGCATAAAAACTGTAAATAATTTTCTTTCACTTATCTAGCTTTATTTAGTCCTTTAATATAATAATATTAAGCATCGGATTTATATACATAGGAAACAGACAATGCTACTTATGTCTACCGGATCGAAAGCTCCCAGGGGATGACGTCATGCTGACCTAGATTGCCTCGGCCAATTCTATAATCAAATCACAAGCAAAACTTCAGTAGATATCTCATTTCTATTTAATTTCAGGTTATCGTATTATGATTCATTCGTTCTACTATTCTTATACTCGTAATAATAAATATCTTCCTGCTAACAAAATAACTAATCAATTGAACGTCATCATTAGCCGAAAGATGTTCCTAGGGCTTAGGCGTTACGTACAAGGGACCACCCTTGTACTTATCCACTGGAATCCAAAGTCCACATCGTCGGTTCATACTGTGGAATTTCTTTATACTATTAAGCAGGTATTTGTATTATTCAATAATAATAAATCAGCCTTTTTTAGAATATTCCCCACTGCAGGGACACAGGTCTCCTCTCCGGGAGTGGGAATGGGCCGTAATCCACCACGCTGGCCCAGTGTAGGTTGATGGATGTCACATGTCTTGGATCCACTTGCTCCTTTCCCTTCACCGTTTTTGGAGCAGTGGCAATGAAATAAATAACACAAAGTAAAGCGCCTGCCTGGGTTCGAACCCGCAACCTAAAGGACGTAAGTCGGGACCTAAACCGCTGAGCCACCACCGCTCCGTATTTTTATTATTTAGTTGTATATTATATAACAACGTCTCAACTATCTCTCCAATGCCTTCCAATTCTTTGAATAATGGAATCACAATATTTTATTAGGGTTCATTATGTACCCTCAGCCATTGTATTTGTCTACCCAATTGTAATTTGGCGACGTATAGATACGACGACGCTGTATGACCCATTTTCTCAGTCTTGAATATAAACGCAACGTTTTGACTAACATATTACATATCAAATACTGTGACCCGGAGTATTTAAATACAAAAGTCAAAATATTAGCCAAAACAAAAAATAAGTTAATACACCATTAATCGTAACCGTGGGTTTACACTACTGAAAAAATTGACACAAAACATATTGTCATCTCAGTTTTTTCCAGCGAGAATGATAGAGAAAAACCTTGTATTGCGACAAGTTTATACGTCAGTGAGCGTGAGCCCTACTCAACAGAGCGCCCGGTCAAGCGACTTAAGAGCCTTGACACCTCTCAATCCGGCAACTAACACGAATCAAGTTCGCGAGACAAATTCTCTTAGGTGTTTAGGCTAAGCGCCTTCTGCGCTTTCTACTTCAAGTGACATGTAATTTACAAAACATCTATAAATTATTGTATATATCAAATTTATTCATCAAAATACAAACTTAATAAACTCCAACTAATCGACTAGTTGCATACGCTCCATACGCTTCCAAAGCCATTCATCTATTTTAATTTAGCTTCCAGGATTCCAGGTCCTAAGTCCAGGTGTCTAGGAATCCATGTCCTAAATCTTCATGTACGGTAGTTTGTCAGAATAGTTTTGTAAAACAGAATTGTAAAGGCATTTATTTCGAATTTTAAAAGGCTGGCAATTTACCGTTTGCTTTTAAATAGCCTATAGGTAACATTGCAAATGGCAATCCGCCAAGGTGTAGCACGTTATGGGGTCACCATGATCAACTTTAATATGTGCAAAGTTGCAGGTTTGGAATTATTCCAAGTTTGATATGGCAAATACAACATATGTTTGTTGGCAAAAAGGAATAGTTCCCTGTAAGACGTGCATTTTTATATTGCATATAGCCTGTGCCTTTATCTGATGATCTACAATTATCTATTTCTTATGCTAGAAGATGGCAAATGACCGTAGCTTCATCATATGTTAATGACGTCATCACCATCAACATCTGCTAGAAGAGTTACAAAAACATTGCATAACTATTTGTAGGCAAAAGACAGGAAGTAAGGTTTAAGAAAATCCAGAATTCTACTCAACTGTCATTATATTACGTAAATTGGACAATAAATAGAATATATTCAGCAAGTTGTCAACAACAACGTAAGAAAACACTCCTCATTTAATTGTGCGTCTAACGAGTCAGCCGTACTTGCACAATACTCACGTAAATAAATCATCTACTAGCACAGTAACTGGGACACAGCTAAATGAAAGTCGAGATCAAATAACAAGAGACTTGTCAATAAAGTATGACATGGAATAAAAACCTCATAATTACATCAAAATATTCTAATCATGTCATTTATTAACAAGTCTTCGAATATGAAGATCTGACCTGCCATTTTATTTACATATTGTTCCCTTAGTCCCCGGAACGAAGACGGAATTAGTCAAGACAGATATTTGTGACAGAAAAAATCTCAAATATATCATGTCTGTTCATAAGAGATATGTAAAGAAAACGTAAAGACGTTGCACACTTGCTCACCTAAATATAGTTTAAAATACTTAAGCATGTATAATAAAGTACCGACCAGTAATAAACGTTGCATTGTATATATTCTTTTTTTTTAAATGTAAAGCATTTGCATGTGTTACAAGTGATTATTTATAATAATGGAGTAAAAATACAAGTGGGTTGAATAGAAGTTACATGCGATAGTTTTATGTTAATGGCGTTGCTTGAACTTTGATCGTTATCGCACGTCGCCATAACTTGAATAACGTTCATTACTATTAACTCATTTCAAAATGTATAATCTTGAAAAAAATTACCTACAAACAACCTTCTAGGAAACCCTTGCCACGAATCACGGATATATATCATGATGATCAGCTAGCATAGTCCGCTGGACTACTCCCTTCCCAATGCTTTTCACCAGATGCGGTCCTTGGCTTTGCGTATCCAACCTTTTCTCATCTTCTTCACGAATATCGATACTCTTACTTCACGAAATTCTTGAAACACATTTCTCTCTATTCTGCTCTCACTTCGCAAACACCTCATTCCTTTAAAACGAGAATCCTCCACGGTATGACCTACGGTATGGAGACTTGGAATATGACAATGACGCATAATTCGGAATATATACTTAAAACCCAAGAAGCTAATTTGGCACAATAAATAGATGTAGGATTTCCCTATTAGCTTAGAACCTAAACACCATAGTGAATGTTTTTCACTCTCTCTGGCGGGCTCTCTTTCTCAATTAAGTTACAAGAAGTAAACTTTTTGCCACGTCCGACCTACAACTGTTGGGTGTACAGCAGAGCAGAGGCGTAATTTCTGAACATTTTGATCGTCGCGTTAATTCTTGATACAAAAACTATTTACTATATATACATAAGTGTAAGTTACATAAATATTAATGTTCTAATTTTAGCGAAGCGTTTCAAGGCTCCGGTTTATTTATGATACAGCACGTAGGCGTACTAATTATGGTAGCAGTAGTAACTGTTTATGATGGTAGGAAACAACTTGGGCTACCATAAAATTTTTAGCTACTAACACAATATATTTATTTAACACTAGCTGAGTCATTCGACTTTGTTCGCGTACACTTCGAAAATTTTAAATCCTCATATTAGAATATTACATTTGTTTTAATAGTGCGCCGCGTAAAAAAATCTCACTATTGTGACTTTAAAACAATACTTAGTACATATTGTTTAGTGTAAAAGCAGTTTTACTACTTTAGATATATCATTAGCGAAAAATGTACTCGTAATGTGTAATTTAAAGCAATTGAAAGTGTCGAGTGAAAAGAGAGAGGTTGCGGCAGCAATGCAAATTTTTTGCGTATTGTCTGATGTGTGAGGTGACGGAGGCCAAACTGGACAATTAATTGACTTCGAAACCAAAGAAATATACTAGGCTACAGAATTTAGCTTAAGAATTTAGCTTAAGTGAGCTATTTGCTACCCGAAGTTCTCGAAATTCTCTTATAATGAAGCAAACTCGTACTCTCAGCCGTTCCGCCGCGCATTGTTAGAAACTTCTAGTACTTTTGTTTTGATATTGAAGGGCAACCTTTATTGTTCTTTCTAAATTACATTAAAATATTAACTGCATGACGATGGACGAATTTGGATCGTGGCATAATTGTCGTACTATCTGGTCCCTGATCTCATGGCTAATTTTATATGTTACCTGAGAAATAACTTAGAATTTAAGATAAGATACTTAAGAGAGCCCCCTATCACATACAGAGAACGTACATACATTGCCTGATATAGATAATGTGAACAATGTTGCATTTTTTACCATTATATATAATCTTATTTTCGTTTAAAATACAAACCTATTTCAAAATTACGTTTTATTTAAAAGCCTTTTAAAACGAACTCAATTTCTTTCTAACCCTTATGAATAATACAGCAGTAACCGATAGGGTTGGACAGATGATTTATAATGTATTTCGTGAGTACCGCTGGTAATAATTTGTGAGTTCGATGATTTATTACATATCACGATTAAAAGTAAGTTTCACCCGAAGTGGTTTAACGCTGAAATTACGTCCGAGTTTCCAGCAAGTTCTGCTCGTTTATAAGATAATGTCACGTCAATTGAGTTCAAATCTCAATGTTCACCGGTAGAATGGTACGGTTTTTTTAAACTTATTAATACTACTAGTGACCCGCCCCCGGCTTCGCTCGGGGTAATGTTGATCTAATCGCTACGAAAATTCACAGGATCACCCTCTAGGGCAATCTGACAATTTTCCGAATACTACATCGAAATCGGTCCACCCGTTTCGGAGTCTACATGGAACATACAAATATGGATTTCAGCGCCATATGGTGGGATTATTTGTGAATCTAAACCATCCTCGAATCCACTTGAACACATACACAAAAATTCATTCAAACCGTTTCAGCCGTTTAGGAGGAGTTCACTGTCAACACACGTACAGAAGAATTACATATATAAAAATATTACCTAGTATCGACTTTTGCAGGATTTTTCTTGATATAGTTCTTCGTTTTAAAAAAGAAGCAAGCGGCTCACCTGATTTTAAGTAACAAAGCCAACATCTGAAGCAGACTAAACTAAGAATAAAGAAATGTGGAGGTGATCAGAGGAAAGTGTGAGGAATCAAAGGCTTCTAAAAAAAATCGTCGGTTAGGGTCATAGCATCAAAATCGCTGTTATTTCAGGATTCAGGCTTAGGTACTATCATCATCATCATCTGAGGCTCTACAGCCGCGGGTGGGCCTGGGACTGGTCAAGTAAATGTTTCCATGTAGGCCTACTTTGAGCTTTATGTCTCCAGCTCTTGACGCCGATGTTTTTTAGATCTCGCTCGACGTAGTCCAGCCATCTTAGTTTCGGCCTACCCCGTGTTCTACGACCATCTGGCTGACCTTCCAACAAGTGCTTTGGAACTCTGTGATCCCCCATTCTCGCGACATGTCCAGCCCATCGTAGCCTAAAATCAAACAATTGTGAAAGGAAAAGTAAATAACAAAGATTAGGTACTATAATCTACTTTATTCCGTCGTCATATGGATGACATAAGTCGATGATAATGTAATACAAAAATTTCTTAATAACCACATAACCAAAGTACTAAAACATTTACTATTTGAACGAAAAAAAAAATATTAAACGTAGTACACTCGAGGCTTCATTATTTCTAAGCCTTAAATAATCTAGCGATTTTCCCCGGGCTGTGTATCAACAAAGGGATCAATGAATTTGGGCTCTTTTTATTTTGATGCCGGATTTACATCCCATTTTTGTAGCCCTCGCCTTTGTTGAGGTGGTAATGAATGTTTGTAATTAATTCCTTAACGTAGCTATGGGCTTTAAAGCTCCCGAATTGATTGGACCGATTATAAAAATTAAGATAAATTTAATGGTGAGATTGTAATGATAACACGTCATCTTGTCTCTTCGCTTTATTTTAATACAAAAATAACCATTTCCTTGTGATGTGGAATAAGGCAACTACAAAAAATAAGCAGCACCGTCTTCCTCTCCGAAAATTTGTGCTGTCATGTAAATGTGTTAGTGCCTACCAATGGATCCGTTTATAAGAATTCAAATACCATCAGCTGAACCTTTACGTTGTTTGTTTTCTTCTTTCATAAAAATATTAAAATAACACAGGTAAGTGTATCGAGTGCGGGTGTTGTTAAGGTTAATCCAGAAATTAATCAATCCCAATTGTTACAACCTTGAGAAATAACCTCAAAACGTGAATGCAAATTGCCCTTCATGTCCTAACCATTGCGAGAAATATGTAAGCAATTGGTGTAATGTACCGATCGTGGCCGAGTACAATATTTTTCTACCTTAATTTTTCGTCAACTCGACCATTAAGGCTTTCTGTCATACCCGATAAGGTTAAGCCGCATTGCGGTTTACGGCCGGTTCCAAACGATAATGACCTTTAAGAGACTGTTAATAAGAACGGGGTGGATACGATAATGTGATCCTTTTTCTTTGTAAGTTCTCAAAAACAAAAAAGGTCGAGTCACGCACGCTTCCGTGACTCGCGTCCGCGGCCGACGTAGAACCCTTACACACGATTTAAGTCTCGTAATGACGCTTTAGAAGAGAACCGAATGCTTTATTTATATTTATTTGCATAGTTTAAAAGAACTTAAATTAAAAATCTAACAATTTACTAAAGGATTTCAATTTAATTCCATAAACTTATCAGATATTAGGTGGGTCACCAAATGTTATATGATAGTAAAGAGGACGGAAGTGCTGGAAAGAATAGAGTGTGTGAACTAAAGACAGTTAGTCAAAGCGAGCAATTCTTGTTAATATACTCGGCTATCTCGGAATACGCGCTAACTAAAATAAAAAAAAATATGTATTTTAGGGCGCCATTTCTTGGTATCTTTCGAAAAATCACGATTGTACTACAACGTAGAGCGAAGTTCGGTCCTGTGGACTATGTCTACTAATGTCAATTTAATCTTACACACTCTTCTATTCCGAATACAAGTCGTGGAATGTATTGTTGTTCGCAGAGTAAAGTTTCGCGCGACACGTTTCATGTGTAACGACTAGACGAAGTCTATTTACATATATTTACATTGTTTACCGACAGATGGGGACGAAGAGCGCGGACGAGTGATTGGGGCATGTTTGCCCACTGCTTCGGGTACAATGAATTGTCTGATTCGACGAAAAGGCAAGGGAAAATAGGTCACGGAAAAAAGTTTTATTATTTACTTGAACTTTGAGAATGTTTAGGTCTATTATATTACATTATTATATTACAACACAAGCAATGCTTCAATAGGCATGATGATGAATCACGTAAGAGTGATTTCACATGTTTCAATATTAAGTGACAGTGTGCGTTGTAGACATCTTAAAATCTAGACTGGTGGCATTCTCAAGTAATGCTAAATTAACCTCAATAGACGTGCATATACTCGTAGATATATGGATGTGTGCAGAAGCGAGAGGGTTGTGCCAAGGCCATCCCAAACGGAAATCGGCAATTTCTCGAGAATACTGTAGTCTATTAAAAGCGCCTTGCCTTTAAAAATCAGTCGACAGGCAAGTACTGTTTTGTGTAGACTGAATTCTACGTCAGTTATAAACGAATCTACAAATATATGATATAAATTCAGCAACTGCTGAACCAAGCCAAACAAACAAACCGCAGCTCGGTACCTAGATAAATCTCATAACAGGGGATGAAATCCGATTGTGAACTCGTTCCTTATCGGATCAATCCCGCTAATGCACTTCACAAAGAGCTTTTCATAAACGCTCCCCTACAGCCTTACCCATAACTATTCTATAGATAACAGTAAATGAATCGAAAACAAATTGATAAAATTGTACGACGAAAATATTTTTGTAAAATGAAGAATTTATTTATTAAAAGTGCATTACAGTTTATTAGGTAACAAGTTTTAAAATAGGATTTCCATTTATTTATATAACCAATCATTTTATAATATTCGAATTTTTGTTTTAAAATGAAAATTTCCCAACATTTGCCAATTCGGTTGAGGAAGCCATCAGAAATATATGTAAAAAACTAATTTAATGGGTGGTATATTCTCCTTGCCCATCTGCCATTCGTTCAGTTCGCAATTTGCTAACAGTTTATAATATGCGTAGACCGTTATATACTGACCAAGTGTACAATTGTTCGGAACGTTAAAAACCTAGCAACAAAACATGCACCGCTTATGCTTATACATTCTAGTTATATCAAATAATAAGTAGAAGTAATAGATTTTTGATTTTTTAAGAAAATTCTTAATTATAAACTTATCTTACTTACTCTAGCAGCGTTGGTAGGGGACGTCTAAGGAGAACTTATATCGATCAGATTAGTAACATACTAAAGAAGGGCGAAATAAGGAGTACCAATTACCGAAGAGTAGATACATGGATGTAGAAGAAGCGACAGAAATGTGCCTGGATTGCGTCAAATGGTTTATGGGCGTGAGCGTATATTTATTCTATTACTCTAGCTAGCATTATGGTTTTCCATCTATTAAAAAAACTTATTAACTTAACACTATTAATTGAACCTTATTGACGTCTCAGAGTCGAGCAATTGTTGGTGATTAAGGTGAAGTTATAAGTTTTGACTTTCTAAAGACTTTAGATTAGTTTTTAGATTATGATATTTAATGAGGTTATGAGGCGCGATACGAAGCAGGTACCTTAATTACCATGCATGATACAACAATCTGAGGAACGCAAATGTTCATTACGCGTATTAAAAATTACGACAATATCGTGTACACGTTCTTACAGATTCTCTATATAACAAACATTCAAGTGCGCCATTAGAATATTTGTGTGTATTTGTATAACAAGCTTTAGTAAAAAATAGTGCGTACTTATCCTTAACCCTATAAAATTTATCGAACCATGGCGAAAAGGGTAAGACTAACAATTCAACAATAATAATGCTATCACCGAGTCTACAAATACGATTGAGAATAACGGTTGGCTTCTATAATGACAAGGATTTTGTCATCGAACTACTCCCAAACTCTTTATCCATTTTGGGGTAATCCTGAGGGAGTTTGGAATTCATTAGTTCGACATCAGCATCTTCGCCTTAAACTGAACCTGTTTACAAATGCATGGATACGAAATTGGTAGCCAATCGAATCGAACACTCATTTCATTCCGCGCATAGCCTATTTAACTTTGTCGCACGCATGGGAGCATCGATGGTCTATTTGTCCTTTTTGATTGTATAAGGCTCTGACTAATAAAGAATAAGTTTTCTTAAGGGCTTAGCAAGGTAAGGCCGCTAAAGTACTATAAAAAAACCTTGTGTGTTCATTCTACCTTCTCCTTTCGAGTGGTTAATTATACTTATACTTGTCTTATAATCTGTGACCCAAATAACAAGCTAGTTTACTTTAAAGGACCACGAACACCCGAAATAAATGTGGGCCAAAGAAAAGTAGCACTGCTCAGATGACGCAAGCCCATTACTTGTAACCGATTCTCTTGGACCGACACAACTATACAAGAGACTTTTCGGATACTTTCAAATGTATCCTTACACTTTATGCAATAAAATTGATTGACATTTTTCAAAGTAAATAAAAATATTAATAAACAGTTTTATCTTATTTTATTATTTAAACCGAGCAATTATTGTACGACACCGACAGTTTGGATGAATTATGTATTTGGATTCGGTTTTTATTTTTAAATTTATGTTTATAGATCACTAATAAGTAAAAGCAGGAATTCTTTAAAAAAAACGCTATATGATCCATTAATGGCTAGTCATTAATGGATGATGCTGGTGTTACTTTTAAAATGACTCTAGATGCCATTCATTATTCGAATGCTAAATATCTTCCGAAAAAAAAACACGATCTTACGATGACAAAAGACAACTCAAAGCCAAGCTAGGTCCACTGGAAATTATGCTGCTAAATACAATTTCCCTAAACTGAGTATTTTTACTCTATTCTCCTTTTGAATAATAAAAGCATTAAATTCAAAAATACATCGTTCATCTCGGATGCATTTATAGAGATTGTAAGCAGGATGTAATATGGATTTGGTAGCTAGCCAGGAAACAGGACGAGCTGTCACGTGGCGCAAGTTAACGGAGATACACTACAAGATTATTTATTTTTCTTTGATTAAATTATTAGGCCAAGATATAGCATTTCACTGTTCAGTTTGAATAATTTGTATCGTATTGTTTTCCTTTTAATTTCCATCTCATATATCTCCCAGAAAAAGTTTTGCTGGATCCAACAATAAACTAAGAATAGATAGGACAAGGAAGAAACGTATCCCCAAACTATTTGATACACACGAATCTCCAAACTATTTGATACACACGAATCTCCAAACTATTTGATACACACGAATCTCCAAACTATTAGATGCACACGAATCTCCAAACTATTAGATGCACACGAATCTACAAACTATTTGATACACACGAATCTCCAAACTATTTGATACACACGAATCTCCAAACTATTAGATGCACACGAATCTACAAACTATTTGATACACACGAATCTCCAAACTATTAGATGCACACGAATCTCCAAACTATTAGTTGCACACGAATCTACAAACTATTTGATACACACGAATCTACAAACTATTTGATACACACGAATCTCCAAACTATTTGATACACACGAATCTCCAAACTATTAGATGCACACGAATCTACAAACTATTTGATTCACACGAATCTCCAAACTATTTGATACACACGAATCTCCAAACTATTAGATGCACACGAATCTCCAAACTATTAGATGCACACGAATCTACAAACTATTTTATACACACGAATCTCCAAACTATTTGATACACACGAATCTCCAAACTATTAGATGCACACGAATCTACAAACTATTAGATGCACACGAATCTACAAACTATTTGATACACACGAATCTCCAAACTATTAGATGCACACGAATCTCCAAACTATTAGATGCACACGAATCTACAAACTATTTGATACACACGAATCTCCAAACTATTTGATACACACGAATCTCCAAACTATTTGATACACACGAATCTCCAAACTATTAGATGCACACGAATCTCCAAACTATTAGATGCACACGAATCTACAAACTATTTTATACACACGAATCTCCAAACTATTTGATACACACGAATCTCCAAACTATTAGATGCACACGAATCTACAAACTATTAGATGCACACGAATCTACAAACTATTTGATACACACGAATCTCCAAACTATTAGATGCACACGAATCTCCAAACTATTAGATGCACACGAATCTACAAACTATTTGATACACACGAATCTCCAAACTATTAGATGCACACGAATCTACAAACTATTTGATACACACGAATCTCCAAACTATTAGATGCACACGAATCTCCAAACTATTAGATGCACACGAATCTCCAAACTATTAGATGCACACGAATCTACAAACTATTTGATACACATGAATCTCCAAACTATTAGATGCACACGAATCTCCAAACTATTAGATGCACACGAATCTACAAACTACTTGATGCACACGCAGCTGATTAGCTGCTAGTGTGTCTCACCGAATAATAATATTAAAACATGTATATTTGCCATAGAGCATGAGGAGTCAGCTGAAGAATCTAGTTATTATAATTCAGGTTTCTTTTATGAATGATTCCATTATGCACCTGAAGGATTTGGAGATCGTATATTTTAAACTATAAAATTAGCACTTGTATTCCTATTGTTGGTGTCTTTTCATTTATAATGAAATTCATTCCTTCCTTGATCATTTTTATCAATAGTACCATTGTTTACTAGGGCGATTCTGAGATCGTTAGTAAGTCATTGAAATAAGCCAATCTGTGCGTATTATGGGATCTTTATATTTTAAAATATTTTTAGATTTATTGATTATTTTTATTAATTGATTTATTGTACACCAGAATGATTAATATTGTATAATTTGTATTGTATTGATTAATGTTGTATAGTAAAGGCCATAGGTCAACGCCATCTGGCGTTCCATTTGAAGGACATTTAACGCCATCTGGCATTCCGTTCGTTATTCAATTGAGTATAGCATCAACTGTTTCGGCCGCAAATAATCAAAGCGAGCGAAGCCGCGGGTAAAAATGTCGAGGATGGCCATCGAGAGGATTTTAGCCCAGAAGCGGGGTATCTTGTCTAAGATTTCCCCCGAAACAAAAAAAAGGTGAGATACAATGGCTATAAAATCGCGACCGCTTATAACTAAACCTCAAGCAAATTTCTATTCTCGATATAGAATGTGGCAACTATAAAATTCAACCAAATTTATCATTTTCGCTTTCCAGCTAAGTGAGCTGAATTTATGATGGCAACCGTTTGAAATACTTTAATAATAATATTAGACTTGGTCTTAATATTTTTATAAATAAGTTTCTACTTATCATACATGATGTACATATAATAGGTCTTCCTAGATGTGTATCAAACTATCAATTTAATTTAGACAATATTACAGCATACTGATAGCCGCCCACCAGTCTATCTGGGACTGTAGACAGTTTAAAAATCAGAACTTTTATATCAAGCCAATTAAGAACATACATTATTTAATAATAGGTAGAAAATGGAATAAGAATATCATCAATTTTGTGTGGAATAAGAATATCATGTCATGAACAATCGTTTAATATCGATTTCATTAAAAATTTAAACATAACCTAGAACTTGTCTATTTATGTATATGTTTTCCACATAATAAGGACTAACGATAAACAAATTATTTGATTTCAAATACCCGTTAATTATGTAAAGAAATTCCTAAGCATTATTCCTTTTATTTAAAACTAATTCCATTGAATCAATTTAAAGGTAAAAATACTTTAACGATAGACTTCTTCTTGAGTTCCGACAAAATCTTTTTATAGAATTAAACAATTAAACGTCTACTTATTATAAACTTGACTGAAACGACTAAGAGATTCTCGCTGTACCAATTATTCATCATACAAGACGTCCCTAGCAAAAAGGGCACGTAATGACTGAGTGAAAGGGACCCTAATATTTGTGAAGTAATGTGCGGGAAAGGGATCTGTCATTAGCACACAATTTCCACATCAGATGGCTTTCCTGCCAGCCCGGCCGCTTTGAGTCCCTTAAAATACCCACTCAAGTAATTGAGGAATTACATAGAGCGGCTAATGAGTCCATTAAAATACTTAACTAAAATTATTTTTACAGCTGCATTTTTTTATAAGTAAAAGATACCGCCTTTTGCACTACACATGATCATCGGGAATATTTAATTATCACACATCACAATGGGCACCATAAGAAAGTCCCTCAATTGAGATGACCAAACTCGGAGTTTCTCTGTGCCATTCATATCCAGTCACACTAGATTACAGTGACATTAAAATCAGTTTCCATACACATCCTTTTAAGAGAAAACAACACATTAAAACAAATGCGCTGCGTCTATCTGTCTAAACGCAATCACCTCAAAAAGAGATCGGATTCATAAGGTTTCATAAACAGATGGAGTGATATATAATGGTGTATGTATGTACTCTCTGCTACCTGTACTATGCTGAGGCGGCGTGCCTAGGTATAGAATAAATATCCGGCCTTAATACTGCTCTCTATGAGATGTACAGTCAACGCGATAAGTTTTCCGGACCTAAAAAATTTACTAAACTTTCGATTACTCATGTAAAATTAAAAATCATTGTCGGTACAGTTATGTGGAATTTATTAAAATGCATTTCAAATATTAGTAGTGACTCTGGTCTGATGCATTGTCTATTGCTTACTCATCAATTATAACTATGCTATCTTTGACTATAGTTGAACATAGAATTATGGTTGGATTATAGAAAATATAGAGTCTGAAACCCAATCATGAGAGTTTTGTTAATTTAAATAAATATCAAGTTTCCTTCTACGTATGAAGCAATAAGAAAATCTGTTATAGGCTTCATGTACATTTCAGCTATTTTACTAGTAAATAGTTCATATTAAATCTTTATTATTGAAATTAAAAAGTATTGCGTTGATCTCTTAATGTCCTTGACTGTACTCACCACTCCCGTAGGGTTGCTTCTAAAGGCTTTTGATTCACTTAAGTCAAACAAGGCTCCGATATGGACGATAATGAAACCGTAGCAAGGATTTTGCGTGCATAAATAATGAACTATGCCAAAATTCACAACATAGTTAAGGCATTGCCTTAACACAAAGACTTAATACATATATATTCTCTTGTGGAGCTAGCAGAGCGAAGGGTTGGGAAATCAGTGTTTATTTTTAATAAAAAAAATATAAAGTTTTAAGTACATCAACAATATTTAATAATTTAGATAAAATAGTTCATTAAATATACTGACCCGCATATACTGGCTTCACTTGGATCGTTAGAAAGACGAATAAAAAATATAGCCTTTGTTACTCGCTAGTAGAAAATCTGTCTCTTATTAAAAGTATTTTTAATATCAGTTTAGCAGTTATTGAGTTTATCCGGAATAGTCATTTTTTATTTAAATTATGAAGAAAAAAATGTTAAAGTATTATTTAAATCAATGAAAATGAGTGGTGAAAGCTAGCGGGACACTTTTATTTGGACGAAACGTGTTTATGAAACGTAATTCATCATTGGACGAAAATAAAAAAGTTGCTAAATAACTTAGTACTAATATACATTTAAAAAAACAATGAAGATTATAACTTTTTGAAACAAATCAAACTAATTAAATAAAAACTAGGACCATATTAATAATCCTTTACCTGACAACAGCGTTTCGTCTGATGAGTGAGGTGCCGAAGGCCTAATTTCAGTCCTCTTACCCTTCCTACCCTTTCCTCATAAGGATAGAATGGGAACTGGAAGAGGATTTGACGGGGAAGGGGGTTACGGGGAAAAGGAAATAATATTCCTGTCTATCCTCCCTGTCCATTAAAGGTAAGACACGCATCTTTAACACATTGGCTTGTTGCGGATGTCTATTGGTAGTGCTCAATTAACATCAGGTGGCTCCGCATGCTCGATTCCCACCTTCTTCCATAAAGAAAGAAAAATAATAGACGAATCCATCTCGATTTCCAACGATAAATTTAATCACTTGTTTGAAAAAAAACAACAATAATTACCTAGACAATCAATATAGGTCATAACAATATTTAAAAAGCTAGTTGTTTGTAAATTTTGTTTGCGCTTACAATCGCAATCAATTTCGCATTCATGTAATTGAATTTAACAATGAGCACCAAATATACGAACGAATAAACTGCGACTGTATCAATATGAAAATGTTTTCAGTTGTATTGAATGTTTACATTAAACTTTGTTTAACGATTTGTCATGTTAATTAAAAATGAGGACCTTAATTACATGACCAACCTTAGTACAAATGTGTAGCCTTGATTATTCTTACCGATAACAATAGTCCTAGAAATAGGAGAAATATCATAAACGAAAAGTTTGCCTCCAGGTTGTACCAGTCCCAACTCTACCAGATTATTACCTCGCCTAAACCTAAACCTAAACGCAATTAAATCATCAGTTATTTTTAATTCAACACTTCGATATTGTGCTGAAATTATAATTCGATACACTTTACTTGAGTACTGTAACTTGAATTGCTTTCACCGCACTACCCCATTAGTATGTTGTGGTCTTGGTATTATTTTATTACTAACTAGTGACCCCCTCTCCCCTCCGGCCTCACCCTGGTAGCTCTTATTGTATTCATCAGATCTCGAAACACACATATGTATACACATCGCCTTTTATTATATAGAATAGATTACTTGTTTTTCTATGTATAATTTAATTAAAACCTCCACCGAGGTTTATGTAACAAAACCTTTTCAAATGTACATATTCTAAATATTTCAAAATTTCTTGAACAGTTCGAACACAATTCAACGACGGCAAAAATGCATTTGTTTAAGATTGTTCATTCCAGTAGGTGTAGATCGCGGACTTGATACGGTCTGTTAGTATAGCAAGGAAATATTTAAGTGTAAGCTTAGACAATGAGGGAAATAGTTCATATACAAGCAGGGCAGTGCGGCAACCAGATTGGTGCAAAGGTAATAAATAAATAATTCTCATTATTTTCTCCAATATGCTGTGTCCCAAACGAAGTGTAAATGGTTAAGCCTAAGTATATATGGTAATATCAAACGGGAACGTTCATAAGTTAATAGTTGTACATAAAATTCTTATAAACTAATAAAACAAAAAGCAAATGAGGTTTGAATCGTAATTTTTCTTTGCTGTACCATATCTTCGCTGTTTTTTTTTTAAACAATAAAACATAAATATAACATTACTCGTGAAATTTGGTAATATCTATTTGCTAATATGGCGTAAATACAAATGACATTTACTGCTATAGGCTTAATAGAAGCAATAAAAATTGGCACTAACTGTAAGCTTAAACTACATCCCGTTACACTCCAAATAAAGCTGACTTACTACGTCGTAACATAAATCGTAAATTTCCAGTTCTGGGAGGTTATATCGGACGAGCATGGCATCGATCCAACTGGCACGTACCACGGCGATTCCGACCTTCAATTGGAGCGCATCAACGTTTACTACAATGAAGCCACCGGCGGGAAATATGTGCCGCGGGCCATATTGGTCGATTTGGAACCCGGTACTATGGATTCGGTGCGTTCGGGACCCTTTGGACAAATTTTCCGACCGGATAATTTTGTATTTGGACAATCCGGTGCTGGTAATAATTGGGCTAAGGGGCACTACACGGAGGGTGCAGAATTAGTAGACTCGGTCCTCGATGTTGTCAGAAAGGAAGCTGAGGGTTGTGATTGCCTTCAAGGATTCCAGTTGACGCATTCACTCGGTGGAGGTACTGGGGCAGGGTTAGGTACGCTTCTAATATCTAAAATTAGGGAAGAATATCCCGATCGTATTATGAACACGTTTAGTGTTGTGCCCTCACCGAAAGTATCCGACACGGTGGTCGAGCCCTATAACGCCACACTTTCCGTTCACCAACTGGTTGAAAACACCGATGAATCTTATTGCATTGATAATGAAGCTTTGTATGATATCTGTTTCCGTACTCTGAAGCTTACCACACCAACCTACGGGGATCTGAACCATTTAGTATCGGCTACGATGTCGGGTGTCACAACTTGCCTTAGATTTCCCGGTCAGCTGAACGCAGATTTGAGGAAACTGGCCGTAAACATGGTTCCATTTCCTCGTCTCCATTTTTTCATACCCGGATTCGCTCCATTAACGTCTAGAGGGAGTCAGCAGTATAGAGCTCTGACGGTGCCAGAGTTGACTCAGCAGATGTTCGACGCTAAAAATATGATGGCGGCATGCGACCCTCGTCACGGTAGATATTTGACGGTAGCGGCGGTGTTTAGAGGCCGAATGTCCATGAAGGAAGTCGATGAACAAATGATGAATATTCAGAACAAGAATTCGTCTTACTTCGTGGAATGGATTCCGAATAACGTGAAGACGGCCGTGTGTGACATACCGCCCCGGGGCTTGAAGATGTCTGCGACGTTTATTGGCAACTCCACAGCCATTCAAGAGCTATTTAAGCGTATTTCGGAGCAGTTTACAGCGATGTTCAGGCGCAAGGCTTTTTTGCATTGGTATACCGGCGAAGGTATGGACGAAATGGAGTTTACTGAAGCCGAAAGTAATATGAATGACTTGGTTTCTGAATACCAACAATACCAGGACGCCACCGCTGAAGAAGAGGGTGAGTTTGATGAAGAGGAGGAAGGCGGTGACGAAGGAGATTAGACTGAGCCAAGGCGGAATATTTTAATATTTTTATTTTAACGTGCTTTAATATATTTTGTATTTTTAAAAAGAAGTTTTATTCCGTTTTAAGTTCTACAGGTTTTGGACGCTACAACTGCGGTCATTTAAATATATGCTGGACCGAATTTAAGATGAAAAACGAACGTCTCCAAGCGTTCTTAAAGGTCTTGTAGACGTCAGTTTTTTTAGCTGGACTTGAGGTCATGTATCGTTTGTATTGAACGTGATACTTGCACAGGAGCCACCGCCTATTATAAAAAAAGTACGTCTACAAGCTCTTTCGGGTTGTTAGCAATTACAAATTTCAAGGATAAAACAATCTGCCCTATCAAGTTCTATTTGTTTTCAGTTCCAGTCCACCATTTTACCTCACTGTATAGGAGAAACAACGTACGTAAATTTAATGCATACTCAACACAGTATCAAAGAGGAAAGGTGTCCTTAATTATTCAAGTTCCATCTAAAGAGCAAAGGACAGTGACGCCGAAATAAAACCACTGACGAACTGGTAAGTTCAGGGGAAAGACACCAAATATTTGTAACAGAATTTTATATACGATTTGTCTCGTTTGTGTAAATGTGAATACAGCAACCAACTGCACATTACTGTTTACATTAAGACCTAAGAATTTATAAATATCAACATTTCAATGTCCCCAGTATTCCAATATTTCAATGTTCCAGTCCATTAACAATATGCCTGCATTCTAATGTGACAACATTGTAATATTACAATGTTGTCACATTAGAATATGCCAAATATCCAATGCTCTAATATGCCAATTAGTTTTTATAATGTATGGAAGTGAGAGCTGGGTTTGGCAAGATAAGCATGTTGGTACAGTTAATGCCGTTGAGATGTGATCCTTAAGAAGTATGTAAGACTCGACTTCGAATTATAGGATTAAAAATAGCGAACGTTTGACGTGCAGTTGAGTTATTCGCGTGTACAAGAGCCGTAATGCTCATGTAACGCAGTTTACGCAGAGCGTTTCGACTGATTTATCAGTCAAAGGGGTAGCTGAGCCAGCATGTTACAAAAATTGGTGAAATTCTTACTAGAATAAATATTACTTATTCTAGTATACGTTTTTTCACTACGCTTTATAAGTTTTCTATGCTAAAAATTCGATAAAAAGAAAACATAGTTGTAATACATCTAGGCGATGTGAGCAATACCAACAAGGCTATAATACAGACGTTGTACGTATTCCCTTAGTCGAGTTATTCGAAATAGAAAAGCCGTATTGGCTATTCAAACTGGCAATTTCGAGCGACCATTCAACCCAGACGGTACCCGGACATTGCAGCCCTCGACTTTGAGCAACATAAAAACTGAAAGAGCCAGTTCCAATAACTCTCATCCATCAATTTTACTCGTCATGTCTGCTGCGCTAGTTTTGTAAAGCGGCAACTGTTTTAAAAACTATGTATACAATTACATATTACATGTTGAAAGGAGAATGATTATAATAAGAATTATTATTATAACAATGCTATTTATAATTCATATATAGCAGCCATACCATTAACGGTTCAAAAGTGAAGACTCGAAAACGTCCCAATTAAGACGCGTTTTCTTTAGCTTGCTTCATGTGTTTAAATGTACGCCTAAGTAAACCACTCCCTGTCTTATTATTATTTTAACACGTTATCTTTTTTACATCATTTGACATACGTGAATGTTGCTGTCACTGATTTGGAACACTTGACCGGTGATTTTGTATTGGCATAACATATGTATAGTATTAAATAAGCAAGTTTATGTTGTCAAAGAGGCTGTGCATATCATACACGAACTTGGTAGACATAGACATGAAAAGTAAAGAAATTACCGAGTGGAGAAATTAAAGTATCAATAACATAGTAACCAAAATAAAAACACTAATTGAAAAAATGGTTTTATTCCACATTCATTTATTTGATGGATCAATGAAACTTTATTTAATTACATTACATATTTTGAGGCGGTAGCTAAAGAAAATAAAGGTATAATTTATAATGGCATCTGAAAAGTTCCATAAATTTAAATTGGTACAAATACAGAAAAGATCGTTTCGTATTCATGACGCGGACGCAGGGCGTCTTCATTTGTAAAGGAATGCTTTTCGGAGGAAGACGGAACTCAACGAGATCGCTAATGGATCGAAGAGATAAGAATGGAAGCCGGAACTAGATTTTTTTAATGTTTCTTAAATAAAATGGAACATTTACTAAATATTAAAGCACCATTATCTATCTAATATTAGACAGGCTATCCAAATTAGTTTAGAAAAAATGGTAGAATTGTCTTGCGAGGTGTTTAAAAAAGACAACTTTTACTAACGACTTGCCCCGGCCTCGTTCGGATAGATTCTTCATACAAACGCTTATCCCCAACTTAAGACCTATAAGGGATAAATTTATAAAAATCCGTTCTTAGTGCTCGCCTACGTAATAACAGAAATCTCTGTGCAAAATTAAAATTCTCTAGGACCAGTAGTTTGGACTGCGCGTTGATATATCAGTCACGTTCTTCTTTTATATATAAACTAGTGACCCGCCCCGGCTACGCATGGGTAGCACAAATTATGTTGATCCCATCACTACCAAACTTCACAGAATCATCGGGCCAAAGCTGTCCAGCAGTTTCGCAGTCTACAGGCAATGCACATATACTCCTTTTCATGAAAGATGTCCCGCGGTAATTTACGCGGACAAACAGAAAAAAGGATAATTCCATTCCCTGTCCATCCCCTCCTCATCCGTCAAATCCTCTTCCTCTTCCCATCCTTTCCTTATTAGAAAAGGGTAGGAGGGGGAAGAGGACTACAATTAGGCCTCCGGCACGTCACTCATCAGACGAAACGCAGAATACTTCTACTTCACGCCTGTCTTCTGTGACGTCGTGGTATTTCACCGGTCGAGCCGGCCCATTCGTGCAAAAGATGTTGTTATTGCGGGCTCTACCACTATTAAAACATAACAAAAATATAGTAAATATAAGGGTAAATAAAAAAGGTTATATGTCACGCGAGTACAGCGCTGCGTCTGGGGGACTTCTTTCATGAAAAGGACTATACATACATATCGCCTTTTATACAAATAGCTATGTTTATATAAGTGATGTTACAAATTAAATAAATCTGCTAACTAGGATATACATCAAGTTACGTCGTACAAATGTTGAAATGTAAATAGTACAATTAAGTTAGCTAGTGCATCTCTCATTAAGGCCGTGTCAGCGAGTAGTTGTGGATATTTGTTTTGTAGAAGTAAACATAGTTTGTGACGGATACATTACCTGTTTGATCACTGAAAACATTAATTAAATAGATACAGCCCACGTTTTCTAACAAATAAAATTGTTATACGAATACTCCAATCCTTTTCTTTATATCGGGGTAATCATTTAATAGACTACATGTCATCGTTAGGTTATTACATATAAACCTAAATAATGACGGTGCTTAATTCTACAGAACTACTTTGATGTAGAAAGAAAACTCTGTAACTGTAATTACTAAAACTAGTGCTTGATTCTACTCTATCATACTTTACTATTTGTATGTCGCGGACACATTGCTGCCTACCTGAAACGTCGACCATCGCCGTTTCAGAACGATTAGATTCATGGTTAGAGTTCCATTCAGACACATGTCAACGCATCGTGTTTAGGCCTCCCACAAGATTAACTGGTCAACTGGTAACGGTTGCGGGAGTTCACAAGATGAGGAAAATGATAAATGAATCTTTGCGTCGAATAGTGGGGGATGCTACGTCCAGCAGTGAAAGTGACTTAATATGCTCCGTTCACCAAGTCACTTTAAGTAACCTCAGTGATTATAGTAAATAATCATTCCTTTACATTATTCATATGCAATAAACAGCTGTGCATTTACATAGCGTTGAATTTACAGACAATCTTTAATTAAGAACGAGTCGCAAAGGAAATTTAACTATGTTACGTTATTAATCCGCTACTCAAATTAGTCGCTGCGCGAAATTGAATCAGTACCCGCGATGTAATAAAGGCGAAAAGCATGAAGCGGCTTTCTAATTTACTCTCCACAAAGCTGAAAATCCCCAAACATTCTTGCAAACGTGATTTCCAATTAAATCGGCTTACCACTGAAATTCAGTAAAGAATCTGCTTAGATGTACTCGTGTAGTCGCTCGGTGGCTAGGTTAGTCGGCAATAATTCCAATAATCTCTTGAGTTTAAGCTGTCTGGCATAGAAACTATACTTATCAAGGGCCACTTAAGATGGTGCGGACATCTTGTTCGTATAAGAGTCGCCAGGCTGCCTAAAGATGTTTTTTACTCACAGCTGAAGGGCGGAAAGCGCAAGCCAGGAGGTCAGATCCCGGGATTAATCAAATTAAATCCCAAGCCAAGTATACAACTGCATGACCTCAAGATACTATAAGCTCATTCTGCATCGAAATAATAACTGAAAATTAGAAGGTACTTCGCTATCCAACTATAACATTGGGACGTCAGACACCTCAGTGACGTACCCATGAAACTCAGAATTTATGTACGTAAGCTAAAATCTACCGTTGGTTATCACCGCAACATATAAATAAACAATTATACGGCCACCGACAACAACTGAACGATTCGAACAATAATCACTACTACAATTTGCGTGTATGCAAGAGATTCGTGCTTATTGGATAATATTCAAATTAATACGGCAACATTTTACCACATTTTAGTCATTAATAATTAATATTCTAGCATTATCAGCTTGTACGTCTCATCGTATCATTCAGCCTACTAAACATTTAATTATATTTGAAAAGCCAATCTATATGTATTCGTTAAGTTAACGAATTACGTGAATAAAAAACTTTAACAGTGGTGGAGACCGATCGACCGGTGAAATACCACGACCTCCTGGTTTCCTGTTCACACAATGCGGCAAGCATACTCTGACTAAAGAGACGAAAGCTTTTACCTGTGTTGGAAACCACGGCTCCCGATTGTGGGTACCGAAAGGGATATCGTGGGGTTGGTTTCTCTCTCGACGATGCCCATAATCGGGAACAAAGCATACCTGGTGATATGTACCGGAAATATGATTATTAATTAAGATGTTTTGAAATTTACAAAAGAATTTAATTCGTTTAAAAAAATATATAAATATAAATAAACCGAACTAATTTTCAGTTCAATACAATGTCAGCGCCCCCATTTTGAAATCATCGACATCGCAAGGCCGCAATTAATTAATTTCAAATAATTAAAATGTTTGACTCAAAAATATATCTGTCTGATGAATAGATGGCATATAAAAATGACCAAAGGTTTTGTAATCTGACCAGAATTTTGTCTTGACCACTGGGAAAGATTAGTTGGAATATACCTCCTTTTTTTTCGATATTTCATTAATCTCCACGTGTTACATAATGTCAGCCCTAATAATGTATTTGTCAATTGTACTTGAATGTCTATGACGATCGCTGTGACTATTGACCCTAGTAAACAAAAACTATGGCTGATTTCCTAAAACCATAATACATTTTTGTCCCGTATGGCGATCAAACCAAGAACCAAATAATATCCATAATATTACGGAGTTCCTCATTAAAATTACAGTTTTGATAAGTCCTGATGTCGACAAAGAATTTCACTTGGACCTAACCAGAAATCGCAATAAACGATTTGTAATTCAATAACACAGTTAACCGTAGACGAGGCAACGAAATCTTATAAGTTATTCAAAAAGCTACGGAACATTTAGGTTCTATTCTAATCTACATTTACTAGATTCCGTTTACAATCTAACTAGGTGCGGCCGAGTATCGCTCTGCGTTGTCAACTGTCTTCGTAAGATTTCTCTTTTAAGGGGATATTTTAGTATATATGAAATAATGACATCTAGCGTCATCTTACAGATATTTTATTGGTACCAGTAAGACTATGCACGGTTGTCAACCGATTTACTATCTAGGCATAGCGCCGGCTAAGAGATCGCGTTCTAAATATTTGTTTTATTTCTTTGTGAATATTCGCGTTTTTCTGAGAAAGACTCCACAATATAGTTATATTTTAAAATAAAAACCGTATCTAAACACAACATTTCATCCAAAGCGTGTAACAAGCTATAATCGAGTCAGTTCTTTGAAAATTAATTGATTTGCTAAACTATTTGACAGATTTTTGTAGGTGCTTATTTGTTGAACAATAAAAATATTGAATGAAAAATAGAAGTATCTGTCTATAATGTCTATTGAATTTTTAATACAAAATGTTTATGGTTTTTTAAAGAAAGGACAGTATAAACTTTTTTACACAAATATGTCGGGCAATAGTTTTAATAAAATATCGATATTGAACGATGTACATCACAAGGGGTCTCTCGAGTAATCGACACAAAAACTATTTAATGGACATTGCTGATTACAATCACGTTTCAAAGGAAACGTAACGTAATCACGTTACGCCCTGGGTCTGGAATAGGCCATCGCGTAGGGGCGGCGAATCGGAATAATAATCGAGGGTTCGATTATTCGAATAATTGGATTGAGAATAAGGCGCTATCGAATCGAGAACGCTTGTAAATCTCGGGATTACAATCCAATGCATTTTATTACTTTTTGTAAGAAATCTTTTTCTACAAGCGTCTTGTATAATTTATAGTTTAATAAATAAAAGTTGCCGAAATCTGAGCAAAAACTTAAAAGGTACCATAGCATATACATACAGTTATGAATATAGGTATTTTAAAATCGATTCAGTAATTTCAGAGTATACAATTTACAAAGAAATCTTTCCTTTAACATTATTAAAGATATGTAGAGTACATAGATCAATTTAGGATAGATTATTTACGATGACCTTAACATATGCACATACAGTCCCAGCTACAATATAATTATGAAACTTTGTATGTAAATAAGTTTAATGGCTTACAACTACTAATTTCCAAGTGAATTATAAAAAAGAGTAAGTTAAGTCCAGAGAGAACACAGATGTAAACCCAAAACAAGATTCGGTGGTTTTAATCAACATTTAATTTTCTATTATAAAAAAAATAAGCAAAATAAAAAGCACTACTAGCACCGCAAGATTGATTCATATTTTTGGATCTGGTTGCCGCACGATGTAAGGTGACACACTCAAACCCACTCAATTGGATCCACTTTTCACACACTTTGGGGAGGTCAATCGGACCTAGAGTTAAACGCGTGAGTAGACCTCCCGTAAAATCTTACGAGAGGTCTGCTCACGCCTTTTTGTGTACGCAGTCACGTCGATCGATAGAGCAATAGGTCTGGTTAGAGTTTTGGGAGGCCACTAGACGAGGCAAGGAACCGATCTTTATGGAGGTTTATCAGGGACTTAGGTTCACCACTGGACGACTGTTGGACGATGATGAAACTCGATGCAAAGCAGATAGCGATAGATTCCAGTAGGATTTAAAGGTTATTATAAGGTTATATTAATTGTACATGTTTTACATATATTGCATCATTTGTTACAGGGCCGGGTATAAAAGGCACGATGGCGATCCTGAACTGCCTGCTGGCCCGCCAGCTGTGCTTCGAAGACGCATCCTGCTCTGCCATCCTCGAAATCATACCCCGTGTCTGTGGATCCGAACTCGGTAAGTAATTTTATATATTTTACTTATCCATCTTATAACTTTGTGGTATTGGGAAGGAGGAACAGCTTAATACTAAATATTAGATACAATTAATCTTATACATATATCTAATTTTGTGAGGAGACATACACAACATGACAAACTCACCTGCCTACACATTTACGCCCTAATAACCACACCTTCCAGTGCGGATTGGTAATTGGTAATTAGTTTGCCTCTTCGGCGAAATTATATTTATTAACCCCGCATCGGGATTCTGGTAATTCTTTTACTATAATAAACAAGGATTCTATGATGATCCAGGCACAGAGCGAAGACATCAGGGCCTGACTGAACAATACAGATTTCAAACTGATAATGGACCTAGTTAAAAATATTGTTCACTTCAAAAACATGTAATGACGTATTTCATGAAAGTTTTTGTAAAGAAAGTACTTTAAAAACTTATGAAGGGGAGGTTCCGCTCCGATGGAGACGGTCGGGTTCACTTAAAGAGTTCTGTTTGTTTGCCGTCGAATTTTAATTAAAAAAAAGGTACAACTCTATTGTGGATAACTCGACGAAACTCTGCCCCTTATTTCTAACAATCGTGTTTGTTAAGGTACGTCAGGGGAAAGCGATTTTCTTTTGTTGAACGTAAACTATTATGCATGAGAAAACATGCGAGGGCTCAGGCCACAGCGTTCTTGAGTACAGACACCATTAGTATTACTTCATATTTGAATTTTCTTACAATTTCTAAAGTACCCAAAGGATTAGACGTAGACAAACGGTGATTTTTACCGATAAACACGATGGTCTAAAATTCAGCATAAAAATTTACACGTATCTTTCCTCATCTCTTATTTGATCGGGATCTAAAAAGAAACGTATATATTATGTTAAATAATATAAATTAAATAATATATATAAATGTATATACATTTATCAATCACGAGCCGAGAGAGCTAAATCTGGGGATAACACTATAAAATCTTAAAAATTTATAATTTTTAATTTTGTTTAAGGCATGGCTCTATGAATCTCGGCCTAGGTGTCAAGTTTATGTTGACGTATGTGTAACGGAATGTTCGACTCGATTTCGATTTGACGTCCTCATAAATTTGACACGTAGACCCCTAACAGCGATGTCCGCAAGGGTCAAACTATTGTGGTTATTAAGATTGTAGATTTGCGTACCAGGTGCAGCCTGGTCGATTTTCAACATAGCATGATGTTATTTAGTAATGGTGAAAGAATTATCAAAATCGGTTCAATACTTTCACAATTTACTTAAGTACAGAGGTAATTAATCGTTTTATCTTAAATAATGTTTAGAAAACTTTATACAGATTGAGCATTACAAAAATACAACAATAACTTGAAAAGTATTAACACAAGAATAGCAAAGCGGTTGGTTATTTGACAGAGAAAGATTGGTCTTTGTTTATCAATTGTTTGTCCCCAGGTGCCTCTTCGTACTGTCCTAGTGGGTCATCTAAAATCAATGTAGTATTTTGTATACTCTTTTCACTTTTAACGATGCTTTATGTCGCTATCCCAGATATTGTACTAGTTCTATTGTCCTGTTTGAGAAAGAGAAGAAAGAGACCTTTATTATAATATCCAACTATAACCTAATAATGCGGATGTTCTCGTAGAGATATTTTAATTATAACCAAAAGCCACAAACTCAAGTTACATAACAGTAGAGAACCTTCTCGAAGCCATCAATTATATTGTAGCTACGTGACGTCTGCATAAAGGAGTTGTCTCGTGTCTATCACGAACACATTTATCACCCATTCTGGTTATTTGATGTCGTCCTTTGAGGACCAAGATGATTTATTCTTTCTTTGCTTGACTTACCAATTGGAGGTCAAAAGAATTATACTTTTCCAATAATTTTTCATCTACTTACCATATTTCATGACTCAACAAAGTTTTTAAACCTTTAAAATAAATATAACATGCTTTTCTCGTCAACGTCACTGCGAGACTACCTTGTAAAGTTATGGTCTTCTTTCGCCATACTATGTATTTTAAATTCATTAAAGTCTGGAATAAAACTTCTGTTCTGTTTTTCTCATCGCTTTTTGAAATTAAAAAGCTCCAACCAATATTCTTTATAAAGGCGAGGATTTCTTGTAGTCATAATAAAACTTTTAACCCACTTTCGACGTGAGCGATATATCATAATATTAATAACCAAACTTGAACGGGAACAAAAGGCAGGCAACAATGGGCGGACGCCGACAGCGATCTCACAATGCCCTGAAGGAGGTCACCGCAATAGGATCTGAACGAATCAGCTATCGATTGAACATTTTGTGATGCCGTAAAATTGACCGATTTCTCGTTTAACTAACAAAATCGTCTGTGGTCTATTTGTTATACCAACGAAAATAATCCTTAAATCGTATATTTACAATACTAACTAATATTATTAATTCGAACGGGAGTTTATTCTTTATTTATTTATTTGGAATTTTACACCCACACATTGGTCAGGGGTAAAGAAAATGACATGGGGTACTTACCATGGTTAGGTTTCATGACTTGAGAATAACAAATTTTTGAAACTATCACGTATATTCGAAGTTTTTATACGAGGAATCATCCTATAAATAATTCCAGCGCAGAAAATGAGAAACGAATCCGTGCCGCGGCAACAGCTAGTTAAATATGACGATGTATGTTGAAAGAAAAGTAAGGTGTTTGATATTCAGATTCCTGTCATACACAAATTTCCTCGTTTTAATAAAAGCAAGAAGGATAACTTACTTAGCTTACGTACTCCCAAACATTTGTTCTGTATCGTTGTCACCAATCGATCTGTATCTTTCACAGATTACGCGTATCCCCCTCACCAGACAGAATCCTTTAACTTTGAACATTTCACAATCACAGCCCAGACTCCTTGACTGAAGAGCACCCTTTAGGAATGCACTTCTATTATAAGGCGTGTCAATTTACATGGGGAATATATTCTCGAGCTTCTTTGTGCTTGACAGTCAGACATAAAAGTAGTATAAATAATTAAATAACCACTTACTGCCATGATCCACAGGGATTGTTGATTTCCATTTGATACAGATCTGGCACACCTTTCTCGAATTTTCGATTCCCTACATCTACGTGGTTTTCAGTGAAGGGTTGTAGTCTGTCGAATTGTTAATCTTAATTTTATTACAAATCTGATATGAGAATCTTCTCTTTTCAACTATAAAAATGCTCGCTTCTTTAGAATATAGTCTTTAAATCTTGATTCAAAAAACTTTTATTAAAGCAATTAACATCGCGACACTTAGAAACTGTTACTGGTTGAAACATCGAATTCGTTTTGGAAACTTAATTATATAACTTTATATGGACCTTAAAAAGTAACAGCGAAGCTAATCGTTCAAATGACACAATCCTTCCTTTTTTATTGACCGAATTGTAAAAAGGTTCAGTAACTCATGCTTAATTTTCATTGGCCAAGATTAAGAACTTTATACTTTAGTTTAATTCATTGTTCTGGTTTGCGTCAATGAGTCGGGCCGTTCCTGCAACAGATGTTATTGTTCTCGGGCGAGTTCTATCACTGTTAAATGTGTCTTCATTGTAATATAATTTTATGTTGCTTACACTATACACTCCGACCCATTTGCACCTAACGAGTTTGCGCTATGTTAACGCTATTTACAACAAACAAATTGAATAATAGGATTGGAAATCGGTTTAAAGTGAATGCTGTGACTAGAATTGAGTAAGCTATGTATGCTTCGGTGCTTTGGCCATGTTGAAAGGATGAATGAAGAGAGAGTAAAGAAGCAAACGTTGGCAGAGGACTTCCATGGAGAAGTTATGTATATCGAATCAAATTAGTAACATACTAAAGAAGGACGAGCTTGTATGAACAGATGTATGGATGTAGAAGAAGCGAAAGCAGTGTGCTAGGATCGCTTCTAATGGAAATCCATAATCCTGCCCCTCTGAGTTACGAGCTTGAGCGCATATTTATTTGAATTGAGGTTCAATTGGGTGTCATTTGAAACATTTTTTAGCGTTTAAAGAATAGTATTAGAAAGTTATAATTTGTTGTCAAACCAACAAACGATTACAAGAACAGACGCTGAAAATGCGGACTGGCATGTAAATGTAAACAACAAATAAATAACAGCCAAGTTGCACGGCCAACATTCCAAGCGAATACCCAAACACACAAACATCAACAGCATTTACAAACGGATGGAAGTTGGCAACTTCATTAATGTTATTAAATAAGTTTTTGAAACGCAACGGACCGTGGAAGCGGAAAGTAATTACATAATACTCGCTTTACGGTGTTGCTCCTCCATTAAAGTTATCTTTGATCATTGTATATTTAATGTAGCTTTCGCCTTACAGGAGAGATGTATTTTATAGTAACTTTTATGACTAAAAAGGCAAACGACTCACGCCAGGTACCCTCAATATGTTCGGCACTGGCACACCTCTAATGATCCCCTCACATTTATTACGTATATGTACTACTGACGCTTTATAAGGGTAAAGAACAAGTCCGAGTCGGATTCGCGCACGAAGGGTTCCGTCCAACTTATGATATAATCATTTATAAGCTCCATTAACTTCTAACAGATGGCGGTGTAAGTTACTTGTTTGATATAGCACTTTTTGTCATTTAGGCTGTCGTCATAGGTGTTCAGTTTTAATACTAATATTTATTTTTAGTACTGACTACACAGGCACACACGTCAAAATGACATTGACGCACATGACACATAGACATACGGTGAGTTCTATTTTTATTATTTTTTTAATTATGTATTGTGCGGCTATTTAATACCCGGGGAAAAAGCCTAATTCGCTTTGTCTAGAATTCTGATGGTACACTAGTCCCAACAAAGTGCCCACATTTAAATTAAAAGAATAGGTCACACTAGTTTTCCTGTCTATAGACAATTAGTCTCGTCTCGCGTATAGATTATAAAAAGTAATAATAACGAGGCGTTATCGCGATCTTAATCCGCAATCTTGTACTCAAATAAAATTTGTAAGGGCCCGAGGATAACTTCCAGTGTTCCAAGCAACGCTCTCAATTCAAGTACACTCTAATTCCAAATTAAAAAAATAAGTAAGACATCATCAGTTGATCTTGATTTGCTATTAATTAAAGGTTTCCTTGTCATGGAAGGCAATATTGTGGTAAGGTTAATATTAAATTATTACCGGGCGGGCACCATGATCTTCATTACTAGTAATATACAAGAAGCAAAAGAGAGAATAGAAAGAAAGTTATTTTTTTAGATATTATCAGTTATGTTCCCATACTGCTTTGGCCTACGTCAGTTAAGTGTTTAGTTCGTGAAAACCCTACCATACATGCATACAGAAATTTTAAATTTTTAATAACAGAAAATTCTTCTATCAAAAAATATTAACCTCGATATTGACTAAAATCATATTTGCCGATCGCGCTCTGTCGCAATTTTATTTCTAAATAAGATCTGAGAGGACTCGGGGGAAAGTTCAAGTACGTTCCCAGCGCACACTTCAGCAGAGAGCTACAGCTCAGATTTACCCATTAAAGTAACTGTAGACGTTCTCTTTGTCGCTTTGAAAACCTTCGACCAATTATTTTAATTAATTACAATTAAAAATCATTCAAACATCACAACATATTTATGATGAAATCCACTTATAACTTTAAAAGTATACACCATCCTAACTAATAACTTAACTACGAATGTGATGTGTGTTACTTAATGTATTGTTGACTAATGCCAATGTGGTTTCGTTGCCTTCTTTTTTCCTATACATGAGGCCGTTTGAAAAGTACTGCCCGACTTCCCAAGTGTTTTGTGAATTATATAAGAGAAGAAAGCAAAGTTGAACGACAACCAATAACCAATAACGTCCGCACGCAGCGATTTTCAGTCGCTTTTCCAGAATTTCCGTAGGAAAGAGAAGTTAGATAAAAAACTAGGAGGGCAGACAATGAGAAATAAATTTAGCCTCTTGATCCACACGAACCAAGAAAGAATCAATCTATATTTTTAGCATTTTCATATTACAATGATTCCTTAAATACGACTTAAATAAAAAAGATAAAATATAGTTAATAGGCCTGTAAATATTAGTGTTCAAAAACTATTCTAAGACATTTTTAGGTCCATATTCAATTTAATATTCGTCCTAACAGTAAACTCTTATACTACTCTCAACTAATTCAAAAACCTTGTTTTGCGTTTTACGCTTAACAAGATCCTTTTTTCTTTACGTAACAATGCCATCTGACTTCTAACATCCATCTTAATTATGTTTTGAGCGGCGCCGCGACTCATCACTGTCGAGGTGTCGAGTAGACGGTGGAAGTAGGAAAAGAATTTACGAAGTCGTACATAACGGTCCATTTGAAAGTAATTATCGTTGTGTTATACATATATAAAGAAAAACAAATATGTGTCTCGGGTAGTTTTTTAATGGAACATGCATAAAGTAACAAAAATTGCAAGCAACCGTACACGGGAATTAAATAAATTCTTACAATAATATAGATTTTTTTATTCATAAGCTTTTCGTCCTTATTTCCTTAAAAAACTTCATTGAAATTTGACAACCCTATAACTTACATCTGACACAAGACCTACGGGGTCTTGGGTTCCATTTTCTTGTCGAGGATAACTTCCACCGATGTTTGGTTAGTATTGAATTGTGTGAAGTGTCTTAAGCTTAGCCAATGTATCTTTCCTAGTTTTACTAAATAAAAAAATCCTATAAATAAAATTTGACCTAATTAATATCTCAGTGAGCGTATACGGTGGTGTAATTGAAAGTTCCATAAACTGAGTTTGTTCTCTAAAGCAGATGAATTTTATTTTGAATAAAACCGCAACAGAGCAAGTTTAATTTAGTTTCACCGCACCGACTAATTTGTATCGCACCCAACAAACGCCAATTGTCACAAACATTTTATTGTCCTTTATGTTACTTTAGGCATATATGTATACTGCTGTAAGACTGTATAATTTGAAAACGTTGTATTTTTATTAGATTTCAGTTAAAAAGTGAACTTTTTCTTTCATGTTTTGCTGTATTTTCAATTTTTAGCCCCAAATGTATTCCCCTCTCATATTTTTATAGTATTCTCTCTGATGACAATATGCGAGCCTGGGTTTTATCTAAATTCCGAATAGGGCATTTAAGGTTGCAAACATCTTTATTTTTTCGTGTTATTTTTTAGTTTGCCTCGTTCTTCACATTTTTTCGGCGCTAACGTAAATCAGCTCCTAAAATCACCTCCTCAGTATGTAACGTTGGATCCGGTGTAGAAATGGCTTTAATGAGGGTAAAATTTTGCAAAGCACGATAACGAATGACTGATGACTTTCATTATTTCGCTTCGGCACAAAGGAGCGTGAGCCAAATTAGGCGGCGAATTTTTAAGCATTAGTAATCCGTAAGGAGGAATCCAAACCCTTGTCACAAACTGACATAATAGCGAGGCGAGTTTACTGACGCGGTTATGGTCTCGGGTTTTTAATTCAACCGTGAGCATTCTTATGAGTCATGAATACTTATGAGTATCTATCTAATATTTCTTTTACTTTGTTTTTATTTATTTGTATTTAAGCGTATTATTTAAAAATTTAAATAAACATTTTAAAGTAATCTTATTAGTTTAGGCATCTTAGAAAATGATAAAATTGGTGATAATTTAATTATTGTCAATCAATTTCTTTGTAAAATAAAGTTTTTTAGGTGCGTTAAACATTTTCAAATTTTGTGTTGAAAACCCGACGATAGAGACCAGAATGGGATGCAGTTAATCCGCGGAATAGATACTTAGAAAATACTTGTTACATACAATAGTCCCTTGAAGTAAAGGCGTAGAGCTCAAGTATCACACGCTTGAAGTATCATAACTGTCACGTTGCGAACATTATTATAACACGTCAGGTACAGTCAGCGTCAGAAAAATGTAAGCGTCTAAGAGAATATAATAATAAAAATGTTGAACGTTTGAAATGTTTTCCTCAACATTTTATAACTGTTCAATGTACAACTAGTTGCATTAAGTGAACAATCGATTTAACACGTCTAATATAACACGAGTTTAAAACTGTACGCAAATTTGTATATTCAATAGTTAACTTTCCTTAAGTGAATAATTTGGACCTATTCTTATTAAGTAAATAAATATTTGTAAACATTACAATAACAGGACAGTTTAGTCCCATACCGTCACAGCTTCAAGCTTGTATCGAATCATGAAGTCGTCGAATTCTATTCAAGAGCATTAAATGCAGCTGCCAATCTATAAACACCGTCCGAGGACCGAGCGATAACCGTGTTAGGTCGAATCCGAAACTCATTGAAATATCGTCTAAGGATTCTTACATCTTGGTAGACAAGTCTAAAGACTAAAGAGGTTTTACGTGCTGGGTCTTTTTAACAAATTTTCGCAATATATAATGAGTGAAACAGAGTATACGTATGATGAGCAGATTGAAGTTATCTGCGAATCAAAGTAGCTCTCCGCAATTACGCGAGTTAGGGATCAGAAAAAATCATTCCGCCTTTACTCGTAGTTGCCTTCTTAATCAACCCTTCGCAAAAAGTTATATTACTTCTCACAATATTAGCCTCTTTTGCGTACAACATAAGAATCGTTTTAGTGTTTCTGGATTAAATTTGGCTGTATCCATTACAATCACTTTTTC
Source organism: Papilio elwesi (assembly GCA_029849275.1). NCBI lineage: Eukaryota > Metazoa > Arthropoda > Insecta > Lepidoptera > Papilionidae > Papilio > Papilio elwesi. The sequence continues at coordinate 4,357,812 of CM056709.1, forward strand.
TAGTTAAGGGTTCTATTATACTCGTCTATAACGTATGTTATCCAATGTTAGAGAACAAGCTGAGCCCCGTGGCGTGACGATTCAGCCATAGCTGAATCCTATTTTATATGACCGATCACATAGATCACAGGTCAACGTACATTAGATTAAAGTTATTTCTTCATACAAACTTTTATCCCATGCTTTAGATCTTCAAGGGATAAATTTAGAAAAAATATTCTAAAATACTCGTCTACGTAATAACAAAAATCTCAGTGCAAAATTTGAAGTCTCTAGGCCCCGTAGTTTGGGCTGTGCGTCCATTAATCGGTTAGTCAGATTCTTCTTTTACGTATGCAGAAGATAGATATATAATAGCATATATAATAGCAAATTCATTCAAACAGAGTAGATATTTATATGTTCATAACAACCATGCAAGAAGTATTTCATCTAGTGAATTGATCGCCATTATTTTAGGAAGTACTTCTTGTTAGGTTTTTACGAAGTATAATTGTCATGTTTTTTCACCAGCCTGTATTTTAATTTTATTTACATAAAAGCCGAAGTGAGTTTCCAATTTAATATTGTTGTATCTATGCACCCGATAATAGAATAAAATAGTCATGATTATAATTGCCTTACATTTTGTTTCAGTGGCTTGCTCGACTGTGACGGTGACCAAGTGCCAGGCTGCCCTGAGAACTCTGCAAGCCTTCCCTTTCTTCAAACCGACCTGTCTCTGTCGAGAGCCGAACGTCGATCCTGAATGTAACTCCTTCCGCGACTTCCTCTTCGACCATCCCTGCGTTTTCGTCTTGAAGAAGGGTACATTAATTATATTCATAAACTAGTTATGACATTTTGTTAATTACTTCTTGGTCACTTCACTCTTGTCTGAAAGGTCGTTATTATTATTCGTTATATATATCGAGATTGAGGTCATCACGCTCTGGTAGATTGGGCAAAAGACAATGTTCGCCGCACGACCTCCCGCCACCTCTGCCTGCTGGCCGTTAAGGTGGCAAATGAGTAAGCAGGTCATCCGATATTAAATGAGCCCCACCAATGGGCATCTGCAACAGGCTAACGAGTTTCAGATGCGTTGCCTGCCTGTAATGGACAGAGGAGGAATATAAACATATATATTTTCTTATCCTATAGCCCCTTCCCCGTCAAATCATCTTCCAATCTTTCTCCTCGTTTACTGTGATACTAATCCTAGCAAAAAAAATTATACGAATACACTCTTACATTAAAGATTTTGTTTGCAGAGAAAGACCCATACCCCGTGGAGACTCTGCCGACCTGCACCTACGCCCTGAGCGTCTGCCACAGCGAAAAACCTTGCTCTATTCTCTTCGAAAGATTTAAGAACGCGTGCAAGGCCCGGGATGGCGAATGTCGCATGGAAGATAGGTAGGTTTCTATGGGAGCTAATTTTTTTAATCACTAAGCTAAGAAATCTAGTATTCTGCCATTTTTCAATAGTAAACTGCGAACTTTTAATGCGTTTAATTTAAAAATAGCTTCCACTCGTTACAACGTTTCGAAAAATATCTTAGTTTCTATCTATTCAGTGTAAAGTTTACATAATATTCATAGACATTTTTGATCGTCCCTCGTCGTCTCCGGCTATATGATGATGTCTCATCCAGGCAATCATTATTCTGTCATATATTACACGTATAATTTTAACGGACTTCAAAATTCCCGTCGGCTGCACAAAGTGGAGACCAATTTTGTTATTAGAAAGTAAGTTAGAAACACTATAACCTGTATAAGAAATACAATTCGAATTCGTGCAACAGTATCGACCGAGTCTACACAAGTTTATTTTAATCCAGCGAGTAGATTATTCACGATGATATTTCTAGATTCATTTGCAACCTAAATTGACGGAGTGCATCCGCGAAGCCCAGTTGCTAATATTACTTTCCTATTCAAATGTTTCACACCTGTCAGTTATAACTGACAGGAGTTAGCTCGTAGCTCCATTCAAATTTAAGTGATATGTACACTTAAATTTGAATGGAGCTACGAGCTAAATACAAGTTAGTGTTGACAGGCTTTTTTAATTCATATAAATCAACACCCTAGTGAAAAACTAACTGGTAACAAGCTAACAATATAAGCTCAGCTGAAAATACTCTATACTAAGGAACGTGTAATTTGTCATACTCACGGCAAACTACAATTACTAACCGCGGGTTTTCACTAAGACTAAGTACTCAGAGAGCGAATTTTACCCGCTCCAGCCGCGGTTGTGGTGCAATTCGGTGCGGTTCGCGGCCGCTGCTAACCTACCACGCCGACCGCGACCTGCGCGATTCTACTAGCTGCCTGCCGATTCGCCTGGAACTGCACACTTTGCGAGCGTAAAACGCGTCGCGAATAGTATACATTTTTTAATGCATTCCATACATATTCTACGGAACCATGGGCGCGCGTGAAAATCGCTCTGTGAGTTCTTAGCCTCTTATCTCTAACGTTACGCTGGTTTTCTGCTGGGACATAATTCTTCCTCGGTCAAGACTTATGCAGCAGTTGTTGTTTTAATTTAATAGTACACCTCTTCAGATCCATGGATTGCAGTTCTTATATATTTTTATTCACACAGAGAAGCGTGTCGTGAAGCTTGGTCTGGTCTTCGTCTTTCCCCACTCTTCGGCTGCATCTGCCCTAACACTCACATGAAAAAACGCTGCGACCGCATCTTCGCCGTCGTCAATCACAACCCATGCGTTGGTGAGTACACACATAACTCTTGGCTAAAGCTCACTGTACCGGCGGGTTTTGAGTAAGACGAATGAATTAAGAAAATATATTTTAATTTTGATAGCCTTTAAAAACTTCATTAATAGGTTAAAAATAAAATCATAAAAAATAAGCAATACATAATATTATTGTAGGTAAAAATGTAGTTTGCATATTATGTAAGAGAACTCCGATTTCGACCTATGAGTTAAAACTTAGCATGTCATTCATAATCAGTAAACGTTCTCTCGCATCGCAAACTTTAAACTAAATCTCCACATTAAAGCGCAAAAGCCGGATTATGTGTAGTAATCCCATTAACTAGGCAGCGACGTCAAATCCTAGCCGGCTCTGAATATAATACGCTTGCCAGATGTTCTATTTCCTTCAGGTCAGTAATCAATAGATCCTATTATATTGGGGCACTAGTTAATAATCAGGCTGAGTACTTAATACGACCCTTAGCCTCTTTCACCAACTAAAGAGATGCTAAAGCTATAGCTTCAGCTATAGCTGAGGAACGTTACTAAACAAGCCCATACGATTGACTAAAATCTACATTCTACATACAACCTATTGCTATTACTTGATATATACATATTCACAAAAACACGCACACAAGTCGGTTTCACAGTCAAACACTCTGGATACCTGGCAAACTGCTTTATCCTGTATAAAAAAGTCTTAACATAGTTTTATAGTGAAAACCACCGGTGAAAAAGGTGAGGTCGAGCCTCACAGAAGACAAGCGTGAAGTGCAAGTGTCCTGCATTTCATCAGATAAGTGACGTCCCGGAGACTTAATTTTAGTCCTCTTTCCCTTCCCATCCTTTTGTAATAAGAGAACGATGGAAAGGGGAAGAGGATTTCACGAATGAGAAGGGGATGGATAGGAAATGGAAATATCCTCTTTTTTGTTTGTCCTCTTCTGTGTCCATTAACGGTAGGCAACGCATCTGCAACTCATTAGCTTGGTGCAGTTGCCTATAGGTATCGGTCGCTTATTATCTGGTGCCGCTTGTTCGTTCGCCACTTTATTCTATATAAAAAACATGGTGTCTCAATATTATATTCCTATGTCACGTACATACGGTTGAAATAGAAGACGGCGTTCATCATTATCACATCATCATCTTGATGACCTTCTATGAGGAAGATTAAAACATCTTACTTCAATTTAACAAAACATACATATATTATAGCTATCGCTTGGTGTAGTGTACGAACAACCTTAGACCGACATAATATCTGAAACGTTAGAGCTCTCAACTACGTCGGTTTCAATATATGTGAGCGTTTGATTCATTTCTTGTAATCCCCGCAGAGTTCTTATTGTATAACTTGAAGGAAATTCTCGATAGGGTTGCACGCTACGAGTTTCCAGAAAAATAGATTTATTTACTTCTCATAAGGGATTAAGAATTACACACACAGGGTACCTGAAGCTTTTTTTTATATTGTCAAATTACTTATATACACAACCTATCGAACCTCAATAGTTCAGTTCCAACTTAACATGTAATGATCAAAGGTTCTCCGTAGCTATAGTTAGTAAGTTGCTCCTTATTTTGTTGTTAGTACTACTAAACTCTAACTAACTAACTCTAATTAACTCACTCATCAGGCCACCCGCTCTTTGTCTACTTGCTGTAGCCCCCCCCTCCCCCGAAACATTGACTAGGATTAAAAATTCAATAATTTATTTGAATTCACTGGCAATAGCATCCACTATCACTTTTTGGGCTTTTTATTATATTTTTGAATTTGTCCTCAATACTTTATTTCAATCTGATCGCGGCAACCCTATCGTTAATAATGCCGGGTGAGTTTTGCGCCACCTCGGCGTCGGATGATCTCAACCGATGCGTTAACTTTCAATCTTTCGTAAGCCCTTTAATTCTTTGAATTGTTCTTGCCTTTGTGTTTCGCTCCAATAACTTTTTCACACATCCCTTCTTATCTGTACTCATTATACTTTACTTCACAATTGTAATCCGTCGTATACTTTCACATCCCAAGGGATACATGTACTCGTATTATAAAAAAAAAGTTTGGTGCTATTTTTAAATATTTAAATTTGGCAAAAGGTAATATTTTAATAGAAATTGTTACTCTCAAGTTTTAGAACGCGACGGGGTAGGTAAAAATAAAATATGCTATCTTCAAGGTCTTGAAAACGATTATATAGATTTATTAATAATAACCTCATATTCCTATTAATCTTTAATTTAATTATAAAATAATAATAAAACAAATTTCTAGATCTAAAATTAAGAAATACCTATATATAATATAAAACCAATGTAACATGAGCTATGAAGCAGATTTATCCCAAAAAAGATTTTCATTTTATAATGTTTAATTAAATGCTTTAGAGTTCTCTCGTTAGATTTCTGCAAACGAAAATTTTCAGAAAAACATAATTTAAATATGATTCATCTTAGACTCGGCGCCTTCCGTAGCAAGACTCGGGTTCAAATTGAAAAATGAAACCGCGGATTAAGGATCAGTTGGATTTAACAAACAAACATAAATATAAACGGAGCTATTCAAAGCCGTCTTCTTACCTTAAGCCGCATAGAATGAAATAGATTTGTCTCTTATACATTCTAGCACTTTCGAAGTGTATTAGTTATAAGTTTTATAAGGACTGTCACTTTTCACCTATGGACCGGACTTACCTAGAGATCTATGATTCATTTCTTACTATCTCAACTCAAATGAAGTCGCAGGAAACACTTAAAGGGACTTAATATCGTATACAGAACAGCTGAATATTTATACGTTAATGTATAGATAATGGAGAACTGTCAAATGTAAATTAAGAATCTATTATTTCATTGTATTCCTTTCACTTATGTGAAAGGATTTACATTAGTTTCAAGATGTCTTTGAAGAAGTAATTACTTCAACGGCTCGTAAGATCTCTGTGAATATTAGAAACCAAATAAACTTCACTTGCCTCCGTATTCATAGCTCGAGGCTTGTGAAATTAATTAATTATTTAAGCTGGAGTTTCAACAAAATTTAATTAACAATTTTGAACTGGTATATAATTTGTATGTAATATCCGAAAGTTCTGTTAATTTCAATTATTGATAATATGTTGCGGTGCGTTGACGAATGAAAATTTTATTGAGTCTGTAATGCATCTTAGAAAAATGTTATTAGCAAAGAAATCGTCTCCAATACTGCTCCAATAACTGTGAGCCACAAAATAAAGTAGTTATCATATGGTTACTATATAATAACTCATTTTAATAAAGCTTACTCAGCCCGTACGTATGTCAGAATAAAATGAATGATAAAAAAAATATATCCTACATAATTTACCTTTTGAAAATGTATATTTTTGAATCATACGACGCAAAGCTCTTCAAAGTTGTATAAATTGCTAGGAAACAAACGAAGCCATTGTTTACGTTTCTAGTTCGACCCAATTCTTCTTTCTAACATTCTCAAATTACGAAATTCACTTCTAGGCAAAATTCCCATTGTCCGCCGTCCAGCCGGCTCGGACTTGACTCACATGAATTCTCAATGCTCTGTTTAAATTCATTTAAGTAATTTTGAATGAACCCGTTTTAATATGAAGAGCCGCGGGCATTATCCGGACAATGCGATTCCCGCGTCATGAGAGTTGTTCGCGGATTATTTCAATTTAAATTTGATGGATTTTTAATTTTAATTGTTTTATATTTTCATTTCTCGCAAACCGTTTAGTTTTAATTCAGCCAGTATTACGAATACAATATTATATCAAAAGTATTGAGACGTTTCGTCTGATAGTCATGATCTTGTAATTTCTACATATAATAATTCCAAGAAAAATGCAAAAGGTAAAGTGTAGACGAAAAATATTCGTGGCGCATTTCTACCGTTCGCGTATGATTTCTTAAGTACGTACTATGTTATTATTGTGCTAATTTCGCCTAAACAATGAAAATATTGTAAAGAAAATATTCGTGAAAAAAATTACAAATGACTACAAAAGAACAAAAACTTTTTTAGCATATAAACCACTTTCAGGCTTACTAGAAGGGTCGATATTTAAGAATGCAGCTGTACATGAATAATATGTCGCAAATGTTTAAAAATGTTTATCGCACTGATTGTGAACTTAACAATTAATAAAACCGGACTAGGCTTGTTATAAATGTAAGCAAATAGTGAACTGAACATTAATCATTCACAATTTGACGAGTAATTTCTGGACAGCTTGAAAATTGCCGAAGTCAAATTGTAAAGTGATATTTTGCTAGCGTTATTACGTTAAAGTTTAAGTTAAAATAGATGTATAATTTAAAATATATAAGTTAGTTTCGTTCGTTTGCACACGATAGTTATTTATAAAATCTTAAAAAAAGATGTTTATCAACGAAAAATTAGGTTATATGCGCGAGGAACATGATACATCAAATTTTCAATGATTAGTTCAGTTCACAATATACCTAGTCCTATTATAAATTGACTAAGACAACAGTCGGTTGGTGATATAAAATTACATGAACTGTTGTTTACCTTTTAAATGAGTTCACAAGTAGCGGCGCCGCGTACCGCAATCTCAATCCACATTAATTTGAAAGTCAAGAACGCATCAATACAATAAAGAAACAAAAGAACGGAAATCTATTCACTTCACGATCGCTTTGTATTTAGGGATACTTTGAGGTCGTTTTTTTATTTTTTGTGCAGAAGCAGAACCTTTTGAAGATTTCTTTTCTTCATCCCTTTTTCTTTGACACGGAATTTCCCAGCATTTCCTATTCACTTGTAACTAGGAATGAAGTAAGCGTCTGCCTTTCAAGTATTTTATAACTATGGTCTGTTTACTGATGAATTTTTTTGTATTACTTTACAACAATAGATCGTCGTAATTTATAAAGTTTTAATCGTAAAAAGCTTTCCGACATACTGCTTTTGGTATACTGTCTGTATTTTGTTTAAATATTCACACACAACAGAGGAAAGGCAGATGTAGCTTAGTACTTCTAATAGTCGTCGATTTTAGCTCTAGCTAAGGCGATCTATTCAAACCTAGATCTACTGTAACACACTGTTATAAATATTTGGGTTTTGGAATTACCTTAATATAGAAGGGGGCCAATCGAACAACGGGTCGCCTAGAGTTCAGTGATCACCTCAGCCTATGAACATGCACTATATCAAGGGAACTGTAGATGCGCTGCCGGCCTTTTAAAGAAGGTAACCAACGAGCAATCATTGCCCTCACTTATTGACTAATATCCTGTAAACATGTCCTTTTCCCCTTTTCTATTAAGGAAAGGATGGGAACAACAAGAGAATTTGACTGAGGCCTCTTAAGTAGGAGAAGGAAATATCCTTTGTCTTTATATCACGTCATCAGTCCATTAAAGGTAGGCAACGCCTTTGCAACTCGTCGGCTTGTTACGGATACCTATAGACTTGGTGTCGATTACTTAAAATCTGGTGCTACCTCGTTTGCCAGTTTCTTTCATAAAAACTGTGGCAACTCCGGATAAACTGCAAATGTAATGCAAATAATTCACATTTGCACACAAAAAAATTATAAAGGAAGGGATGGAGAAGGATCTCCGGCAATCTCATTCACCGAGGGTATCGCAGAAGTACTTATCAAAACTTCTACTTCACGCAATTAGTTTGTGAGGTCGTCGTTCCCCGCTCGGGTCAGCTCATTGTTACAACAAAAGCTGATGGCACGACGGCTGTTTACGATGCAGTTTTAGATCATACCCTTAATATATTAATCTTAAAACGGTACGCTTAGCTTCTTTCCGGTCGTTATTTAATTAATTTCGAAGAATTTTATTTAACATAACTATATAGTACGTTGTGTAATTAATAGAAGCTCGTTCTCAGAGTACGAGAATATACACAGCTGTGCCTCAACTCAAGGGTAAAAATATCTAGAAACTTGAAAACGCAAAAGTAAATTTGTAAGTTTTAGTCGTAACATAATGGTGAAGTTACAATTCACAGTTTTTGATCAACCTATATTTGACTTTTATTGTTATTTTCTTACTCCAAACCCGCAGAGCCTAGTATACTGATATGATATAGTATATATATACTGATATGATATAGTATATAGTAATAGCTTTAAATGTTTAAAATGGCCATCCACTTTAAACTTAAGAACACATGTACAATTATAATTCCATACATAAGGAACACATCGTGTCCAATTTTGTACCCTGTGCGACACCTTCACAAAACACCTACCCTAAATTATGTAATTATCATTTAAAATATCAGATAATAAACCAAATGTAAATTAAAAAATATATGATAGAATATAAATGTATGTATGTGCTATACGTTAACAAAAAAACAGTACACTACAGTATGAAACGCTTCTAAGGAGTACTAGACTCGATTACAATAGTCGTCAACGTGTTAAATTAGTTATTTTATTTGTGACTTTATTTTTATTTTATTTTCCTAATTTATTTTAACACCGATTAGATGCCTAGGCCTTAGGATTTACTTAGATCACTACCTTACCACACAAGGCTGTTTATTATGTTTCACCGGACACTAAGCTTCTTTTTAGTGTACTCCTGGCCTCACACACCGTACAAAATGCCCGCAGTTACCTCAACTCTTGGCTTCCGACACCTTCGGCCTTCGGTAATGATCCTGGACTGTTAGAGCATTGTCGATGGGGCGGCGAGCAGTGTTCTAACTTACTACCTAAATTCTTCGAGAGCCACTTTTAACCGATAATAATACGAGAGTTATAAGATTTCTGGATGCTTATCCGTTAAGGGTGGTTCTATTGCGCGGCTCGCTAGTTCGGGGGCTAGAGTTAACGTGGTTGGTGGGCAGCGGCGGCGTGGGGCGAATGCCCGGCGGCGGTGCGCGCTCTGTTCGAGGCCCCACAGCGGGCACCTATCCGGGCACCACCCCTGACGCGCTACGCCGCGCCTGACGGTACCATTTTGCTGCTCACCGAGAATGGCACCAGGCTGCTGACGCGGGCCGCCGCCGCCAGCCTCCTGCGCGCCGCCCTCCTCTCCCCGCGCCCCCCACCGCCCCGCCACGGTGAGCCGCCGCTCCCTCTCTTCTCTTTGTCTTCTCTCTTCTCTGTGTGTCTCTCGGATTCCGTCGCCTCTCGCACTGCACGCTTCGCAAACGCTTTGTAAGGTAGGAGCGTCTAGTGACACCTTATAACACTGAAATCATTAATTCATTATTTCGAACTTTAAGTCATCATAACATGCAGTGAAACAAATTCAGCTCAGATAAAGATGATAGGTTGATGTATAAATGTGAAACAAAACTATCAAGTTACAAACGGCTAAAGATTGTTATATGGTAATCAAAAATACAAACTACCATGTCAAGCAATAAGGTAAAACTTTATTTGAAAATAGTGTGGACAGATAATTTTGTATACATAAGATTAATTAATTTCTTAGAACATATAGTACTACAAATAAACTCGCTCCTACTTTATGCCCGCATGCTTATGTACTCTGCCATTTTCCAAAAAAGCTACCACATCTTTCAAGCATACATAGATGATATCTACTCCTATCATTGTGTGTTTGAAATGATTTCATCTCAATTTTTTGCATGCTTGCATGTTTTCTTTCTGCATCTTCTTCTACGATCTCTATGGTTACTGCGCGGCATAGACCTTGGCTTTTATATAGTACGAGCGGGACTGCCATCTAACGACGGCTTTGCTAATGTTATCCACCGGTCCGGTGTACAGTTTTCTTAAATCTAAAATTGTCGAATATTTTTCTTTTTTGCCAGATAAATGTCTTTGTTTTGCCGATTTATTGTTTAGATCGTCATAACTTTTTAAAATATATAACTAGGTTAAATTTAATTCAATTAAACCGATCCTGCGCGAACGTATCTCTGCCATTTTACCGGAGTCCCGTCGCGCTATGGCTCGGTCGCCGGCCTTGAGGTTAAGACGATACGATGGGTGCTATTGCAGTAAAGCTGATGTCTGACGGGTGGCACGCTAATCGGAACGCGACCCGCGTGACGTCATGGATCGGCGGTATGTCCATAACTCAAGACGGCAACCTTATAACACCGGATAAAATTATGACACACGTCCATCGATACGCGAGTCCGCACTACCACCCTCATGGACACCATAGCCACCGCTGGAATCACGAGCCTGGGGGGAGCGAAGACCCCCTCTATGCCACCAAGACTGTCTACGGGCCCGGATACATTGATGAGAACCGTACGTATTGGAAGTTTAATTACATCTAAACAATAATTGTCGTCGTGTCTTAATTAAGTTTAATGAATATTATTGAATAATTGAAGATATTTATTTAAGAATTTACTTGAGTCCTTAGGTACATTTTCATAAAAAAAACACTTATTTAAACAGACATTATAACTAACCATAGATATCGTAAACACTCATTTCAAGCTTTAAGTTTGTACAGTTCTAGATAGGTCCAATAAGGACATAATTTGAATTCAATTTCCATTTAGCACAAGGAACGTCTTACAACTTATTTCCATACCTTTTACCCCGGAATAACCACTACAGGTACCCTAATATATGCGAAGATAGTAAGTAGTTTTGTAACTGAATACGTTATAGTTAAAATTTACTACCAAAATATCACAAAAGTGAGGCTTTGCGTAGATAAACAAATGTTAGAAAGGATATTAGTGCTTTAGTATCCCCTTTAAAAACAGCATCCTTTGTCCTAATATCCATCGTAAGATTGTAGAAGATTTAGTTTTACAGAGGCGATTTAGTAAAGGAGCTTGAACACATAAATCTTCGCGAAGCTTTGCAATTCTCGCTAAAGGTACGGATTTCACACTTCATCAATTATTGGATAGCATTAATTTCAACAGGAATATAAAGAAATTGTTTAATGGAATAATTTGTTATACATACGGTAAGTCAGTTGTTAAGCTTATTTCTAGAAGATATAGGTTTTCCATTAAGTGATATCTACCCGCCTCAAGTTTCGATCTTCGTTGATTAACATATTAACGTTACCAACGAAATGATTTTTATATTCATCAGCATGAGCGAACTGACATGCTTGTTATTCAGATTCGTAAACATGTTTTATATTAATTAAAATCATCGAATCATCCCTGTATTTAATTATTACATAAATTATATCACAATATACCAGTTTTGTATCACACTTTGTAAATGATATTGTCTTGGCATGAGCGTTTCTTGTATTTTGAATTATAACACCCTTATAATATATCTTTTTTGTTCATTAATTTGGTATCTTTATTAAATATTTATGTTATTTTTATGTTTATTTTACATATATGGAATTTATTTATTGGTAATATATTGTTAAAGATGTTTAGTTGGGAAAAATTAATGGGAAAGCAATGTCTTGTATTTAAATCCATAATCCAATTCGTTTTAAATATTTTCATATTAAAATTAATATTGAAATGAGTAAAGTACAGAGCTGCTTCAAATAAAGCACACAGCTATAGTAATAAATATTGAAATAAAACGTTCAACATAAGCTAAGGAAAAAGGAATAACATACAGTATGTTCTGAAACATAAAAGAATCTAATACGGTACACATATCGGTATCAATTGGTGTTACTACTTCTTACTAAATCACACATTTACACTGCAACACACATGCATAACTAACACTAAACAACAACCAACAGAGAGGATTGGGAAAGAGAACGGTAAATCAGGTGATGAGAAGGTGGCTCTTCAGTCTACGTGTCACGTCGCTTTGGACACCTGCATCAAGGACAGTGAATGCGTGGCGTCGCTAACCCCGGTACTGCAGAAGTGTCACTCCACGGATTGCGACAGGGAGGGATGCATGACAGCTCTACGAGGCTTCTACCGAAAACCTGGCGTCGGCTGGAATACCGAGATCGCCTTCTGTCTTTGCAAGTTAGTTTACAAATTTATTAACATGTTTTACCGATTTCTTGTTTCATTACAACCTGCAGTAATGATATATTATAAAAGATATTTTATACTCATACAAAATCTCCTATATATGTATAGAAGACAGACTACAATAAAAATTCTGACATCAAGAGCTTCAGCGGTTTCGAGCGACCCAGCTGAGTCGCAGACGAGATAGGGAGGGTGGCGCACCGCAATACCAACAATCCTCTGCCACTCGCTCTCTGCCGCTGCTCGTCTCCAAAGCGGACTCAAACGAGTCCACCTCGAGCGGCCAACTAGGACATCTTTGGACCTTTCGATCTTCATTGGATCTAGGATGCAAATCTTAAACTAATATATACTTTGGGAATATTTAGATAATCCTGTGTTTACAATATAAGTTTTATATATATAAGCGAATTAAAAGTTAAAATATCACATCGTTATTATAAATATTTGCAGGAAAACTGACAACAGGGAGGACTCCTGCATGAATGCGCAGGAACGTCTGCACCCGTCTTGCGCTCAGCGGCCCCCCGTCGGATCCCCGCTGCCGGCCTGTCATACTCTGGCACACAACTGCAGAGAAGATCCGGAGTGCAGGTAATTAATAACTTTTGTAGTAAATTCCTATGATAATTTTAGTTTACTGCCGCATAGTATTAGGTGTAGCGGGAAATCTTCAAAAACAATATTTTTGTTAACTCACTAAAATTCCAATGCTTAGGAGGAATTTCTTACAGAAGGAACCGTTACGTCACTGCGCTTTTCATGTGTGTAATGCTTTCGCTTAAGAAACTTTAAACGATGTTCTTTCTGAACATGTCGGTAAAGACACGAGAAATCGCACACGCAAACAACGGACCCTCAAAAATGAAGTTGAGTCAAAACGTAATAACGGTCTAGTTTTCCAATTTCATACTGGAAATATGTCAACAGGAAGTGTCAGGTCACGGTCGATAGGTCTGTTTGTTCATCATTAGCAAAACCCGTATACAAAAGCAGAAAAGGCCGCTCTATAAAAATACAAACTGAATGTACCCACATTACATATTTATTTTTATGACAAAAGAAGCACAAAGTCGCTGTACCCCGCACAAAAGAACGCCACTTGACATTTCACGAAACAACAATATGTCGAATACTGTGAAACAGTTTATGTGAGGAAACTTTGAGGCATAACAAACTTGCTTTCAAATACGCATTTTTTAACTCTTTGACTCGTATTTGAGATTTAAAAAAAACGTCTTTCGTAGTTTCCATAACACTGACTATGCAGACGGAGAAAACTTCTAACAATAAAAAGTAATATATATATACACACTCGGTCGTAAAGGCGGACGTTATGATTGAGATATGTATGCTTTCGGGCATGTTGGAATGATCATTAAAAAAGGGGGGCAAACCGTTGGTTCAACCGTCCTTGAAAACTTATTCCGACGTGACTGGTGGCATACGAAATAAAGGGGATATAAAAAGTACCCGTACCAGGAGAGCATGTATGCCTATACGCATATATGCGTACATGTAAGATGAAGGATGGATGCACAAGATGCGGGAACAATCACTAAAGAAATCCATAATATCTGTCTACACCTCTAGGCAGTGTGGTAGTAAAAAAGGTGTGAGTACAGTACTGTACAGAATTACAGCTACAAATAATATAGTCGCTGAATGGTCAAGTTATGAACTAGGTTAAATGTTCTAAGTCAATTAGTTCTCAAGGTAAAATAGGTTACTGCATAAAAGCTGAAGCTATTTTACATTACGTTTAACCATGTTCACGGAAAACAATCATAAAAATTCTAGCTGCTAGCAATTTTCAGACGTTATTAATAATTAAATGCGTTAACCATTTCATCTAAAATGGCGGATTCGAATCCACAATCTTATGATTCACAATAGCTTAATTTGAAAGTTGTAAAGACTCAGTTGTCAAAATCGAATCCTATCTTTCAAATTTAATATCTTTAACAGTTTTATGTTTTATTTTCATGTTGACTATTAAACTACTATTAATACTGTTTGTACGGCGATACAAGGAGTACCATTGGCCAATCCATGATCTAAATTGGTTTTAGTTTAACAAAGTTTAAGAGGATTTCACTACATACACACGCACAGAAGACAAATGTATATAATGTATCCCAGTATTAAGTTTATTTTTGATTTCTAAATATCACTTAATTTCTAAGCTAAAAACAAAAAAATATTCAATATTTTTTACAATGTGCAGTTTTAAATCTTTTTGATTTGTTCACTTGTTCAACATTGAAACATCGAGGTTTGATAACGATTCGTAATTTGTGCTATTCTCATACAATTAACACAAAGTCCGGTGCAAGTAGGGCAAGTGAGGCTGGGGAAGGTTGAGCCCAATCAGTTTGCACGACAACTCAAACACGACGCCGGCAACGAATCTACGCTGCTAATTACCTCACTAACCCGCCCTGAACAAATTTCTCGTATTTACTACGCTTTACAAACATATTGTACTACTTCTTATTCTTGCTAGAAGAATTGAGAGACGTATGACAAATTCATACATCTTTTAATTCTTTTTTATGGAATACTAACTAATGAGTTACAGATATGTTGCCTAACTCTAATGGACAAAGGAGGGGGATAAACAAAAGGGTATTTCCTTTCCTATCCATTTCCCGTCAAATCGTCTTCTCTTTACCATCTCTCAATGCTGGGATAACCAGGAATAATATATATATATAAGTTCAATATAATTTTTGAACAAGCTTGATCTTAGTAAAATAAATATAAAATAGAAGAAGGAAATTTAGTTCAGTATAAGCCGTATTAACACTCATAACCCAAAGGGCTAGGCAGATTGGGGATTACCATATTCATGACTCTAAAAACAAAACCCTACAAAACTAACAACACTTGAAATACAGTACAGAAATATAAAAATATTGTAATATTACTGACGGTTAATACATGTAAAAATTTTTAAATCAAACAGACTTCTTAAAGACGATAAAAATTCACATACTTTTCGTTACATTGATATATCAAAAGATAGATACATACGAGCTAGTAAAAGCTTTAAAACAGGCCAATTAAGGATGTTGGTGTTAGTGCCAAAAAGCTTTGACACAGCAATAATTGAGTTTGGGTAATTAGTGCCGGTTTGTGTTTGTGGCTTGCGAACGGATCCGCCGGTACGCTCGTAAAGGTGTCCGGTTGAGCCGTCACATTGCACCATTGTGGTCAGGAACCAACGTATGTATAGGTCGGAAACTGACGAACTAATTGTGTCGTGTACTGTCTCACGTGTTACTTCAATTAGAATTGTAATCAACAAGAGTACGGCAAACAAATGTTCCAAGGAAAGATCTCGTAAGAACCAGAATAGTTTGCCAAGTTAAAAAAAGGTATTTAAAGAAATTGCCGGCAGTATTCAGCTGTTGATGCATCTATTCATTCGAAGGGTTTAAGGCTTTAGGGTAGAAAATCATTGAGGTATTTTGTATATTTATTACGTACTAGTACGACGAATATTGTAAAGGAAACGTAATATGGTGGTATAACATTATAACAATAATAAAAAAAATGTTAGAATATACGCTCTGTCACCCGAGCAAAGACAGGGCAAGCCGCTAGTAAATCGGCCGCTCAATTACAGCACTAATATTATAAGGAAGTATTCTTAAGAGTAAACTTTAAACTTGCTTAATCGTAACTTTAAAATGATTTTTATTTTTAATGTTCACGATAAAACAAATTTCTTCAATCATGCTTTAAATCGAAATTTGCCAACGCTAATTATATTTCCACGCTAATGATCCAAGTAACTTAGTCAAATATTTTGACAGCGGGAAACGACAATTTGGAGGGACCGCCGCCGGGCCCCTAATTAATTATTATAGCTCATCCCCCTTACACCCCAATTATAACTCCCCTAGGCGTCCGTACAAACTAGAATTCGTTAAAAACCTTCAGTAAAATTTCCCCTGTATGGCTTTTCTTTACTGGTATTAATTCTCTTAGTTCTGAATCACTTGCAAGGCTTACGTAAAATCATTTTCATGTTTATTTTACGTGCAAGTGATAATGACTAATTACAAAAACTAAAAAAAGAAACTAAGCCCCCATTACATATAATAGCCAGTGGTATTTAAATTTGTGCTTACATACATATACAAGTTAGTGAACATTATGTCGTAAGATGTCACATAAAGACATCCAGACCGAGCTAATAGAAGCGCGTTAAAATGTACACTATACATCGAAACAGTATCATTAATTGGGATTTTTATATTTTCTAAAAAATCACATTATTTTGTCAAATATAAAACGTTATTATATCAAGATTATTTTTTGATATAACTCCCGCAAATTGATAATGCGCCGAGCGTCCATTGCGGTGAAATAATATCGTGACATCAAATAATCAAATAAAAATATCAATACAATTATTACAAGATGTGTATTAACTAATAATTCCATAATAAATACATTCAAATCATATCAGAATTATTTTGTTGTTTGAGTTATTATGTAAATTTGACAAGGTCCCAGTGCATTACAACTCGCGGGGTTATATGAAATTTCATACATACAAAATAATTTGTTATATATATCTGTTATCGTGGCAGCAAACAAGTTTTCGGCCGAATGCTCTTCGCGATGGATTTTACATGACTCTAAAGTAGGTGGTCCATAATTTACAACATTATACAAAATAAAATATTAAACGCGATAAAACTAATTAAGTAAATATTTGAAATCATTATTACACAAATTACTACAATGTCGGTCTGTATCGTACTATTTTTTTATTGGTCATTGTATGTGTGACTCGGATACAAGAACAAACACTTCTGTCACACCATGTTGAAACAGCTACTGCTGCTTTATCGCCGTTAAACATTATACTATAAGCTATTCATTGATCTTTTGAGATAACTTCCCTTAAAAGTATCTCCTAAACTAACAGTCTAACCACAAAAATATTGTACACAAGCATCATTACTTTCATCGCTGCAGAAAATTGCGCCGATAACCTGTACTTTTGTTACAAAACACGAAGTAAAATAACATATCTATTTAAATTACAAAACAAAGTCTTTGTACCTCTCATGTGAATGGTTACATTAATAATTGTTGCAATTAGAATCAACTTAAAAGGTCCATAGCTCTGTTTGCACTGTAGTATTTCTCGATTATCTTATATTATAACCAAACAAGAACATTCGCGTAATAAGGTAATTCCTAACGTTAGAGAAAGGCGATTTAGTTATGATGTTCGCCGCGTCTCTTAATCGATCTATTTATCGCTTTTTTAAATTAAAGTGTCTCAAAAATATGTGTCTCGATAACTGTGTGGTATTACTAGTTATACGAGATATTTCCGACCCCGTCGTCATTTACGTAACTCCGTTCGGATCTCGGCTAAATGAACGCTGAATAATTCCAACCGAGATTTCGCGTACATTTTCGCCCCGTTTAATCGATACGCGGATAAATGTTGGAACGTCGGTATTTATATGCGCCCTCTCGTTCAAGATATGTTCACTGATGGATAATTTCCCTCATAGCATGTATAATAAGTCTCACGAATAAGCATTTAAATGTTTGCAAAGTTATTTAATGTTTCAATAGCTAACAACGTCTTGTTTTTTGGCCGGCTAGACCGGTGAAATACCACGACCTCACAGAAGTCAGGCGCAATAGACGTACCTCGCATTTGAATGAGTCGATTTGAAGCTCAATGATTACCTTTACTTAAAATCGCCACTTAATTTCACGCAGCGAAGAACTAGCTTATTACTTCCTACAACCAACTCTTGATGTTATTTTATATAATTTCTAGACCTTAAAGTAAAGATATCTTGTCGATTCCCAGGATCCGTTTGGAGAACTACGAGCAGTGGTGCGCCGTGGACGCGGTGACCCAAGGCTGCGCCGGCTCCCCGGGCGCGTGCCGTGCTGCGGTCGTTGCGGTGCTGGGAACGCAGCTGCGCGCCGCGTGCGCCTGCCGTGGCACCGACTTCGCCCAGCTGTACGACTGCCTCGGCTGGCAGAGGTTACTCTGGCTTAACCCGTGCGTTGGTAAGCGAGATAGTCCAGGGATAGTCCAGTCGGCGTGAATCTATCATTTGGTTGGCTTGAACCAATTTCTACCATAAGCTTAAACTTAAAATGGTTCAGAAGGTTAGTAAATGGTAAATAACCATATTTTAGAAGGAAACGTAAAATTTTAAACGTATGCCATGGCAATATTAAATGTGTGTGAATATTTAAGCCGAATAAAAATTTATGACATACCAAACAAGTTCACCATTGATCCGGGTCATAGGACCATGTCCTTTGCAAGAAATACTTTGTGGTGTTTTAATTTCGGATTTTTTCTCTTCTGGTATGCAGTTTGAAAGTACTATGAAAAAAATTTGCTTGCACCCTAAACATGTGAGAACAGTAATCACGACATCTACTAATAATATTTGGTGTCCAAAAAATCTTATATAGATTTATAAGCCTATGGGGACACATATGTTTATTTTAATTTAATTATATTCCCATATCAGTGGAATCTCAGCACGACTACCACGTAAAGACCTATGGCTCCCTCCTCACTACCACGCCTTTCGACAACGGCATCCGATACATCACCGTCCCGCCGGAGCCCGCCATCTACCATCGCACCACGACCCACCACCACCGCCACACCACGCAACATGGCAGCCAGCAACTCGAACGATCTCAGGTATACATTTATGCGATATACAAATATTTCTGTTTAAATAAATACGTGTCTTAGATACATTTTCTTGCTGCAAAACTGTAAATCTTGGCCAGCAATTACCCATGACATGATAATGATTTGTAATTAGTAACAAAGGTTGCTTACAATTGAGTTTTATTACAATAAAAAGAATGGACAGGACACTTTTGTACTCTTAGAATTATTATTATTTTTTATATAATTATTATAAATATTCCTAAATATTTCACAGGAAAACCGTGAAGTTCTCAGTCCCATAACAACAATGACTGAACAAACCGCCCTGCCGAACGAAGTCGGGCAGATATCCGAGCCTATTGTTGAAACGACGACTGAAACTACGACCGTGGCGACCACTACCACCACTACTACAACCACTACCTCAACGACCACCACGACCACTCCGAAACCCACGACCACTCTCGAACCGACTAAGTACTGCATCGTCAAAAAACCTGAGAGCGATGATCAAGCCCAGTACATCAAGATGGGAGAAACGAGGAGGGTAAGTTTACCATAAAGTAACTATACGCCATCCATCCGTCTCTCGTCAATAGTGCAGTATTGGTTATAGGCATCGGCTAACTACCTAAAAATGTAGAAACCTTTGATGCTTTTAATAAAAACTGCTATAAGCAACGACCACTCCTGCTACTTTGCGTCCCTTATTATTAATAAATGCAACATTGCTATTTAATTTTACTAGGCACAAAAATATACGTTAATAAGTTTAAACGGATACTAATGCGGATACCTTGGTATTATAAATGTTGATATTCGTCCTCCGTAGGACCAACAATCCCATTCACCATCACTAAGGAAACTTTTTTTAATAATGAATAAACAAGTGCTCGACCACACCCCGTGAAATTAAGTGGTGACGTAAATAAAGTTAAGCATTCAACTTGCTCACTCCTATCTGTAACTATCCATAATGCGAGAGAAAAACTGACGCAATGGCAATTTGTTCAAACCCTTTGCCGTTCGTTCGAATACTAGGTAGCCGTATGTACCATACCACGTTTCAAGGAGGCTCAATATTTTCTATATTCTTCCAGTTGTACAGATCAGCGGAATTAGCAGAATGTACAGACCTATGCGTGTGCGAGACATCGCTACAAGTATCGTGCAAGGTAGCCTGCGTGCCACGCGCGCCGTGCTCGTCGCGTCTGGCGCACTACTCGCACGCCGCGCCCGCGTACCAGGCGTATAGAGGGCGCTGCTACTGTTACTCTGGCTCGTTCATCTGCATGAGACCAAACCCTGGTATGTATGCACGGCTCAATCTACTACTACCGCAACAATTGATGCGGATAGTAGAAAAACAAGAGGATTATCAAAGCAATTCACACCTTCCTCAAAAGCCAGCAACGCACCTCCAGATCCTTTGGAAATTTGGATCTTCATGAAAGGCCATGATCACTTAACTTAATATTTAATAAAAAAGGCAATTATTTTTATGGTATGACGACCATAAAGTTGAAGTTACTGACAATATGCCTTACAACGAGATGAAAAAAGGTGGCGCTTGCTAAACCGGGGTTGTCAAGTAGTTTTAAGGAAGATTGAATTTTTTATCGAGGTCCATAACAAAACATAAGGAGTTTTCAAACATATGAAAATAGAGCTAGTTGTATGAAAATAATATTTAAATTAATACTTAGGTATTAATTTTTGGCGGCCCATTCGTCTTTCGGCCCACTACGAGTATTACCGACCTCAAAACTTATTTGTACTTCTACTTTACGTCGATGTTCTGTGACTTGACTTGACAACAGTGCAACAGGGCGCTGAAGCTTGTCAACACAAACATACTGAACATTCCGGTCTATCTTTCTTAATTCATTAAGAGCATTTCATTCAAATGTGTGCTTCAATAAACATTGCTAAGTTTGTCTTACTTCTTTTTAGGAGAATACAAGTTACCGGAAGGCGTGTACCTCCTGCTTGGCTTCAGCTCGGTGGACGAGGCGCTGTTGCGGCCGCACACCGGCCTCGGGGCAGAAGACGCAGTCAGGCTACTGCAGCATTACCTGCGCATCATCCACCCGGAGGATGTCCGTACCAAGATTTTTTTACTATCGGATTACCAGATAGTAAAAAAAACTACCCAATAAATTATTGATAACGCTGTGAAGTTCCCATTCATTGAAAAGGGCTACGTTGAATCATTGCTTAACAACCTTTGAGTTAATCTATGATGAATCATTAATTAGGTTAACTCTATCGAATTAACTTTTCACTTTAGCTTATTTGCCAAGGAAATGTGGTTACAAAATATCATATGCCTTAAATACATAATTTGTATTGCAGACCAACTGTACGCTGACTCTGTTCAACATCAGCAATGAAAACGTCATCATATCAGCGAGCGTGCCGCCGCGCCAGCAAGAGATCCTGAAGGAATCCGGACAAGATCTCCTAGACAAGGAAAAGGTACTAGCATAACTTTAAGTAACCGTACTTATTCCAACTAAGCTCAAAACTTGCACTAGGTCACTGTCCGCGTCAATAATCGTGATACAGCAAGGGCCAGCGATCTGACCTTAGTCATTTTATAAAACCTACCTATTCTTGCTACGTGATACCTTCCAAAGCTAACGTGATCATAACTTCATACTCGGGGATCGTTTCTGGTATTGGTATGTCACGGTGGTCTTTTTCGACTGATTCCAGGAAGCGTGTATCGATGTCCTGAAAATCGTCAAATCCCGAATCAATTCGCAGCACGAGGACATCTCCTCGCACCTTCTTCTTTCCATCTTCAAGATAGCAGAAGTCGACGTGGTCTATCCAACACCTCCTACATCTTCATCTATAACAATCCGACCTGAAACAAATATTTACCTGTTGATAACCTTCATTGCCTTAGCTCGACATTTTAAACAAATGTCTCTGTTCATCTCTGTAACATGTCTGAATATCATTAATTTGTTTTCGAATTCCTTCGACTTATCGAATAATTCGAAAAACTTAAGCGTCGTTCCTTACATTAGAAAGAGTTATATTTTAAAAGATTATGACTATGTATCTATTTTGGGGAAATACAATGAATTTATTGAAACTAGAAAACTAGATAATGTAAATTATATGCACAGCGCACTCGCTTTAGATTACGCACAAATTAATATGAACACTAAAGAAGATATGATTGGTGTAAAACATATATATGTAAATAAAGACACGAAACATATCAATAAAGCTGTGAGTATTACAATACGTACTAATTTTAATAAACTTGTTGTGGATGCAATTATACTTAAATATTTTTCTAGAAATGTGTATTATGAAAACGACTGTACTATTGATTCTAGGCGTTTTGGGGAATTTGATTTTAGAAATATCACGTCCTTGTCATATGGAGGTATAAAATCCGATAGTTTAGGACTGACTCTAGTAGTAGTGTGAAGACTGACGATTAACTAAAACATATCATAGATAAGAGTACTTCGTTGTGTTTATTTTTCGACTTAGAACTGGTGCTTGTAGGTCGATCTCAAAGGCTGGGTTTTGTAAATAAGTACTAAGCCTTTACACTGTTAGATATCTCTTCTCATTTGTTTAGTCTTTTCGAAATTGCTTTAGATATTTATTTATATTATTTCATCAGACTAAATTAATAAAAGTGCTTTCAGACAACTGATTTTTAATCGGCTGACTGACCGTCAATATTAGGTTCATTGTAAAGCAAATCCGACGGTCCGACGTCGGAAAACACGAAAGTCTACAAACGCTCTGATCTTTCTTAATAGACGCAATCTTAGATCGCTATACAATATGACAACTTAACAATTTTTTATAAAAATGTGACACGGGCGTTGCATCGACGCACAGCGACGGTTCCGACGGACAGTGTGCCACCCGAACAAAGCGGTGACACAACGCACAACTGTGCAGCGACGCAGCGTCGCTCAGTCGGTCTTTGAATGACGTTGAAGTTTGCTGCGATGAGTTCACACTGCCGAAAACATTTTTATTGTCATCTCAGTTTTTCAGAGAGAAAGAGAATTGTGATGTGAATGTTTTTGTCAGTGTGTACACAGTGCTACATACTGAGCTGCGGTGCGGTGTAGCGGAGTGTAGTGTAGCATCCCTACCCACTTCGCTGCTGAGACCCTCGGTATTTCCATACCTACCGCTACCGGTACCGCTGCGTCGTCGCACCGCTGACCTTCGGTCTTGTTATTGCTCATAGTTGGGTATTAACTTTTCGTTAAATTTTTCAAGTTTATTGCCGTGTTCTAATATTGTGTCTTATACCTTATAGGGTGCTTATATATTGATTTATATGTGGGGACTTTCTAATAAGCTCTATGAGGTCAATGTGTAGCAAATTACCATAGGACCTATAATGTAGTTCGCTGATAAGTAGAAGCTGTCCTAGAAGTCGCCTTTCTGTTAGGCTTAGATACATTTATGTGATTGCACTAGATTTATACGTGTAAGTAACATAGCAACTTTAGCTTTACAAGTTTATTCTTTGAAATAACATTAACAAATATTGATATCTATTTCATTTTGTTTATCAATTTGTAAAAATAATACTGAAGAATATATTTCTTAGGAGTTCCATTTTCTACATTTAAGATTATACACATAAATTCAAGTCGATTTTGAATCAACGGAGAAAAATTACACGTAATGTACACTGTGAGTTGTTAATAATTCATCAAAACGTAGAGGTATGGACAGTAGACAAGACAAAAGTAATTATGAAAGAAAACAGAATAAGATGATTGAAATTAAAGTCATTGTTAAGAAAGTTGAACGCGGGGATGCATTTTCATCCACGTTCACCAGATATGGTAGGCATTTTAAAGATTATTATATATTAAATTAGGAGCGTGTTAGGAGCCAGAAAGTGTCTTTATACGCTCCTACCCATAACGCTGTTTATAGGTTGTATGTATCTAGTAGCAATTACTAAAATTTTATACACCTTTGGAGTTAACTACCAACGGGTTCCAGGTTTAAAACAAATTGACATAAATAGGAAAAAAAGTTAGCTGAATCCGATAGTGACATTTCAACGTTCATGTAAAAGTCCATTGGATCTGCTAGTCAACTAACACTTCACACAAAACATAGGTATTGTAGTTTCAGAACATGTTTTTTGTATTTTTTTTGGTAGAACTCACGGTAAATATTCTTGTTGAGTTATAAAGTTGCTTTGTTACCTCCACGTGAGTAGTTTTACTTAGGTAAGTGAACACTTAGATGAACGGTTTGTTTTTTTGAAAGGTTACTCGTAAAAGGGTATGCATTGTATTGAAATGGTAAAGAAAGAAGCTTTAATTTGAAGTAGAATTCTTGTGTTCTAAAGAGTTTTAACGAACGTAGAGCCATGTTTAGGATATCTTAATGTAATTTAAATGTTTAGATTCGGTGTTTACGTATATTCTGGTTGATATTTTTGATATTTTTCGCTTTATGTTACTTTTTTCTACTTTAAAACTAACTAAATATTTCTTGTTATATATTTAATTGTAAGGTCGAGTACATATCAATCTTTTTTTAGAATGTAATTAGGTAATTGTTTTAGAACATTATTGTTATTGTCGCGGCATATAAATTTAGCGAATTTTGACTTAAAATAACTATGCAATGCTTATATCAGAAATAATGTTTTTTTTAAACATTAAAAAAATTACAAGATGTATTTATTCCAGAAAATTTACCTTCGTGTATTTGTGTATTGTGTTAATTTTACTTTTCAAACCATAGTACACACAAGATATTGTGTATGTACTTATTGGTTTTTATATTGATTATTATCGTAAAAAAATTTCTTTGCAAATATTTTACCTAATCCGTCTTTTATAAATTTGGTTAAACGTGTAAAATATCGAATTTGAGTATCAGTAAAAATGTCTTCTTTACAAACACATATATAATAGTACCATCTGTTGGAGAAATAGGAACATAAAAGATTGACATGCATAAATTTTTAAATTTCATAGTTACGCCAGCAGATGGCAGTAGTACCAAACTCGAACAATCGTGATTTAATTCCTACATATTATCAAAATAATTTAGGTTTTAGTGTGCCATTTAATTATATTATTGTAAATTAACGTATTATGGGTGTGGCTAATGTTAAATACTTCATTTTGTGCCCGTTTGATGTTATTTATAGTTTTTGAAATTTCTGTTGATAAATGCCTTGCACACTTCAACTGTCTGATATTTCTTCGTTACATAATTATTTTTATTTAAATAATAATATCACTAAGAGAATTTGCAAAATTGATTCTAACGATACATATCAATGAAGCTCAATTTTATACCTACTGTATTTCTAGCATTAGATGTTGCAAAGCAAGATGGCGTAAATTCTTACGTAGCTTAGAATATAGAGATTATAATTATATAGATATAATATTAATGAAATATAGGCGAGATGCTTAACGTAAATATAATATACACGTTGTAATTATATATATTTTACTGGAAAACATGAATAATTTCAATTCAATCACTTGAGATGTAAACAATAATAAATATGCACCGTTCCGTTTTAATATTTAATGCACATTTCGTTTTAAAACTATATTTTACTGATTGCTCTTTTATTAGTGCAATAAAAGCACAAAAACTAATTTGTTAATAATTTTAAATTTATTAACATCCTTGGCTATGTAACTTTTTTATAGAAAGATTTGATTGTGGTATTACTACTTGCGACGATCAAGTGAATTATTTGCACACGCCTCATGCCTTCCATGTAAATAAATAGAACTCTAATAAATATGTTATATACAATAATTGAAGTAGTATAAAATCAGAAAAATGCACCATTTTGAAATATTCTTACAGATTTTTATGTTTCCTTACTAAAATAATCATGTATTACAAAATAAACTAAACTCGTTAGCTCATTACACTACATACTCATGTAAATAATTAATATTTTGTAAACGTTTTTTTTTTCTATTTGGTATTTAAAATATTTCTAGGTATCCTATTTTAAATTGAATAATTAATTATGGAATATTTATTTAATATAGAACATTAATTTCCTTTACATTGTAACTTATTTTTACTTTGGCTATCTTTTAACGGAGCTGTGGTTATATTGTTGGTAGTCTGAGTGTTTAGTTTTAGTCGGATATAACAGTTGAAGTTAAAATGTACCTACACTCTATACATATACAACAAAGATGTTACATACTTCCAGATAGTGTTGTAATTAAAGCCACGCGGGATTTTAACGAAGTCACTATTAGTGACTGCATTAAACCGCCGTGACACATTTCCCGCGTTACAAAGTCAAAAGTCCCAGTGTTCTAAGAATTCGTTAAAGTTAGTCTCGAGGAAAGAAAAGTGCACGCACATCATCATTTCAAAATAAATAATGAACTATCGGAAATATGTTTGCACAACTAAAGAATACATTTTTGAATCATAAATATAATTTAATGCCCAACAAAACGGAACAATGAGTGGAACAATGTATCTGGAGGTATATAAATCTATGAGTACACATTAAAGTTTACAATAGGGTCAATTTAATATCGGTTTGGAAAGGAAAACTGATCTAAGTAGAGAGAAAAACCACAAGCAAGTCAAAGCAGTGAAAACACACGATGCTTTGTGCCACAACTAGTAACAGACTAAAAATTAGTAAAGTAAATTAGCACTTAAACTTATTCAGAAATATTCAATCAGGGTAAATTTAAGTCTTGTTTCAATGCATATCAAAATGTTTATTGTAATTTATAATATTTAATTAAAACACAATATAATTATTAAAACACAATATATGTAAATTCTTAACCTAAATTTTATGCACTATAAATTATTTTTAAAAAACGATATTTCTGAAAGCACATTTACTACATAAAATATTTTTTATCTGTGAAATGTCAAATATACAAACCATAGACATTTCCAAATCGATATTAAAATTAATTATTATAAATTAAAAATTGTGAATACATGGCACTGTAGTGATATGCGTAACTGAGCTTTTAAAGAGTAAAAAATTGTTTTATACACTGTGACATACGTATAAAATTATATAATATTATTTACCCACTATTCCTCGCGAGGTGATTCTGTCATCGTTTTGTTGTAGCTAAAATAAACGGATTCGTAAAAAAATATCGTTCGTTTTATTTGTTTTTTTGTCATTTACACAACTCCTACATTTAAAATAACTTTCTATTTGTATAGGAAGTTTAGTTAAAAGGAGTTTTACTTTTTAACTAAACTTTTTATTTCAATAACAAATTATTTGTATGGTTGTTAAGTAAAATAAATAATTTAATACAAGAGAAGTGAAAATATATCTATGCAGACTACGGTTTTACTGTTGCGACTCCAATATCGTGGGAAAAGGGCAGGGAGATAATGAGATGAAATAAGAAATTGGCTCTTATGATATTTGAAACTTTATTCATTTATTTTTGTAGTCGGCGTCAGCCAAGGTACCAGGGACATTGTTTAAATCAAACTGAAAACGGTACAGTCAATCGGGGTAACTTTCAACTGACAATCACGTCGCCCACTATTTTTTTATTTTTTACGTGACGACCTTCAGTGCAATAATATTGAACTTGTACAATTTGAGTACTTCGTAAATAAACTCTCTGAAAAATAAGAAGTTGTCAAACGAAGTTAATGTCAAAATAGTCTTAAAAGTGCCCGCGTGCAACTGTTTAATTTTTTCAGTGGTAATATTTTTAGAAAACTCGCTAATTTGTATGTAAATAATATAATACAACCTTATTATTAATTTAGGATGCATAAACCATTTTGTGGTTTTGGTATGGCAACTCTATCTTATTTAGTTATTTCGATTTGTAGCATTTTGAAGTTTAATGCCATAGTGTCAACTGTGAATACAGACAAAATCAAACCTTTTGGAGTTTATAATTTGGAAGATGACTTGCTCTTCATGGGATGGGGTGAACAGGTAAGCAGCATAAATATCTATAGTTTTTAAGTGATACATGATGATGAAAAAACCTCTATTCAAATCTATGTTCAAAAATATTCTAATGTTGATTCGAATTTGTGGTAACCAAAGGCTTTAAATAAAGATAGAACTTTATGGTTTTATTGACTTGTCTATGACTCCACTGCATCTGAAATTTGTTTGACACGTAAACTAATGTTACCCTGATGCTTTAAAATACTTTATGATTTCTATATCATCTGTGTCAAAGTTACCACTAGAGTGGTTAAGTTAAAGTTATAAACTTTGACACACAACAAAATTGCCAGTTTTTGACAGTTTGTTTTTTTAGACACTAAATAGTTTATAAAATCAAACCTGAGACCACAGATTGAACTCTTTGATGTCATAATTGTCATAGTAAATGATAGCTAATAATATATAGTGATGATCTGTCAAATATACTCGATCGACTTGACTGTAGGTCTCGGACATACCTCTTCTACACCTCATAACTTACAAAGATATATCCCTCCTAAATTTCTTTTATTTACTTTGATTTATTGCCATCAAATTGAAAATGTCTAGTTATAGTCTGCCACTATTAGAAGTTAGGGAAATAAAAGAGATTGAAAGCGGAGAAAAATTATAGTTTAATTATAAAACAAAAAACACAAATTCAGTCTTAAATGGCACTGCAGGTTCTTCAGAAGTTGCGAATTGAATGTGCAAGACAAATACGCTTAAAAGCTACATAAGAAATACTCTTAAATTATCTTAAGTAAAAGAAGAAAATTAAAGTTCTTCTTGGTGATCGCTCGTACCTTCGTTCTGATCTTTAATGTGCTTGCGTACTGGGCCCGTTGGTGTTATAGGAACTTTTCGTTCGCCCTTGATCGAATCTGGAATCGTCTTCGGCACGATTATAGTAAGCACACCATCTGACGACAGCTTCGACTCGACTGTTTCAGGAAGGCACCCTTCTGGTAATGCGTACCTTCTGGCAAACTGCCGCGACACAAAGCCATGTTCATCCTTCTTTTCCTCGTGTTTGCCTTCTACAATTATGTAGCCATCTGCTGTCTTCACGGATATTTCTTCAGGAGCAAAATGCTGTACATCCAAGTTGATTTGAACCTTTTCCGGGTCTGCTTTGATGCTTGAACCAATATCCCTTGCAGCCGCTGGTAGATGATGCCATGGTCTGTAGTATTGTCCGGAAAGTACCGGTGGCGCGGCCATTGGTAAAAGATCGTCGTGCGGCAATGCTATTAAATGCCGGTGCATGCGGCGCGGTTGTCCTAATCCCCAATTATCCAAGAAATATGGCAGAAGAGACATTTTTGTCGAAGTAAAACTCAGTGATCGCACTCGAAATTGACAATAGCTCGTATTCAATACAAATGACATTCCGGACCCGCGACAGCCCTTTATATATACGCTACAGCGCCATCTAGTACTGAGTAGATCATTCTAGAGCCAATATAAAACACCAGAGGTTCTAAATTAAGGAGTCGCATTTATATTTAGGTTACATTAAGACAGATACTATTATCTTTTCATGGAAGTCGAACCACTGGTATAAAAATAAGCACTAGATTTTGAAAAAGTAGTAGAATTAAAAAAAAACACGTAAGATTTCAAATATAAAATTACTATTAGGTCTTGAAGACGTAATGTAACGACGGTATATTTTTTATTATTTATTAACCACTATATAACAAATAATTTGATAAGCGTGAAAAATATGCGACTGACTACTTGGGCACATCTGTACTATGGCCCCAAGGTCAGGTTCGTTGTACTTTCGCGAATCGTCTGGAACAAGCAACAGCCGCAGTGCGGCAGCGAATACATTCTCGAAGCTTCGGGTAGGTCATGTCTGTAACATCACTTCACGCCCACAAAACTACGTCACAATTTTATTACGACGTTTTAACTGAAATACGTGATAATTTGACTTATTTTTTTTCTATTTTTAAAAGTATGACAAGTGTTACAACTTGTTAAAAAATGTCTTGTATAATTGTTTGTATGCTAAGCAATGCTAAGATATTTTTGTATTGCTTTTATTACATTACTAGTAGTAATTTACTACAATCCAAGTATAGTTAATTGCATTTTTTTTTGCATATTATGAAAAATCTATCACACCTGCCAACTAAAGATGCAGTACTAGAGATAAAATGGACACACCATTTCTATGGAGTTGGTTGATTATTAAATATCTACTAGGTAAATAAATTAAGTATTTCCATAACTAAAACACTCAACAGTCACGATAAGAAAGATTTATTTGTTTTTTTTTTAAAGATAATATGCGCGGTTTCTTTGATATTGCCACGTGTTTCGGTTTCGTATACTTTCCGATCGCGTTACAACCTACGTAATACGACAACCATGGGTTTTTTAAGCTTTTTTTGTCTATAAGTAAAATTTAGTAATTTCTAAACCGAATTAAAAGATTATTCTACTAGTAGAAATATCTAGAAACGACAAAGATAGTATTATTTACTATGATCGAGAAATAATGAAAATCACCCGTGAGATAAAAAAGTTACCTACTTGTACAAGAAATTAGTTTTATGACTTATATTTACGCACAACGTCAGCTTTTGTAGGGTTAGAAATTCAATAAATCGAGTTGGACGCGATAAGAGAACGACTACTAGGTCTTCATATATTAGAAATAACCAGCGATCCGCCCCGGCCAAGTAGATGGATAAACAAATAATAAATATCGCTGTATTGATAGTATTTTTATGTAAACATCGTGCTATTGTGACCACATTCTAGGATAAACAAACATAAATATACTTAGAATATTATTGCTACCATTGAATTCCTACAACAATAAAAAACTCCATTCCAAGCTTAAGCTTAGTACAGTTTAAAGGAATGTAAGAAAATTTATTACTAAGCAAAGAAGGTATCACATTTAAATTGCTTTTATATCTTCTCCATCTTGTTGACTAATATATATTCAGACGGGATTTATAAAAGATCGACTATAAGAACGAATAAGTATTTTGTTCAGTATTTACCATAGACATCAATAACACTTTTATCTTTTAAAAGTGCAGACAAATAAAAAACAATATTTGTTCTTTATTTGCTCTTATCTGGCCGTAAACAACGTAGACATGAAAGATAAAAATAAAACGTTGATTCATTGTGTTTATGATGCGACGCGACGAGTAGCGAGTTAATTGTAGTCGGAGTCTGGTGACGTCTAGAATATTCTACAAAAAGGTTCGACGAACGCATAATGAAGTACCGTACCTTTTTTAAAATACACATATTACGTAGAAACGTAAAATGCCTATAATTGTTGCTATTTTTTTGTAAAAACAATACAGGATTCTTTAAATTAATAAAGTAACCGCCACCTAACCATATGGTTTGCGTTATCACGCGTCATTCATAAGCGTGCTAAGAACGTAACTCTCGAAGACAGATTGATTGGCAAATAAACAATATACGAACAAAATATCAATACAATATGAAAAAATCGCCTACGTTACTTTAAGATAGTTTTCTAGTGGTGAAGAAATAAATAAAATCGTGACCCAATTTTATTTATTAGTTAGTCATTTATAATACTTTCAGATTTATATTACAAACAAATCTTTCCTCTACATCAGTATACAGAATGTCAACCTGACGATGCACAATAAAAAACATGCATGGTATGTGACCTTACGGGTCTGTACACAAACAATCAGCTTAATATGTTTAATAGTTTAACCAAACAGTCATTTTTTTTTAATTTTACATAATTTTAACCAATATCAAAAGGCCAACGACTTTAGTTGAAGATTTTACGCGTTGTAGTTCCATTAGATTATAAGTATATAATTAGAATTGAATGAGAAATAACCTCCTGCGTATTTTTAAGTGGGTACATAGCTAGCAATACTCTATAGCCAAGCACATTTTATAACGGATATGTCTCCCGGCCACGTCACGATAACAATCAGACCTGATAACGATTTGCATAGATTTGGTACGTTTAAAACCTCACAAAAGAGCTCTTAGATCTGAATTAAACTCAAAATCTATGACATCACAGCTACCTAATTTATGCACTAGTTCCAATGTTAACATGCATACATGCAAGCATAAATCTTATGCCAGTTGAAATTCTCCAATAAAAAATGTTAAGGGTATATTTGGTTTAATAAATTTATACCTAAGCTAAACAAAAATATTCTTATAAACGAAGCTGATAATCTGCAGGATGTTTTTTTTTATAAAATGCCTATAATTGTTGCTATTTTTTTGTTGTATCTGAACTCTGGACTATCAATACTTCTTGCTTTCGTTTTACGTTTGTTAATTTTTTTTAAATAATTTTACAAATGTGTCGCGAAGTGTCATCTATCTATGAAATGTTGTTATTAAAGAAAGTATGTGTTTAAAATGTACTAGCTCAAGTATTTCATTCTGTTTTCGTCTGAAATTGCAAAGGAAATGGCTCAAATATGTCTTTACCGCGCAATAACAGTCATATTGATTAAATTGTTTACATTTCGAATCCGCCGGCCGGCACATTCACGAAAATTCTACCCAGTTCGAGCGTTGCTAAGCAACGACCCATTTACGCTATCAATGTGTGCGTGAGCGGTAACGTTTCCACCAATAATATTACGTTTCGAGAAACTTCTACTCGCTACCAGATGGCAGCATCTGGCCGGTATATAAACTGCCGCGGCGCGCGCACTAGCACGAATTTTGAATCGATCAATTGAATTGCTAGGTACGAAGCGCAGCGAAGCGATCAATTCTACGAATTGTTTGTTAATTGAGCAAGAAGAAATACAAGAAGAATGTCTTTGCTACCATACGTATTGGGCTTAGAACGTCCAAGCCGCCTTTTGGATCAAGAATTCGGCTTAGCATTGACTCCCGACGACCTGCTCACTGCCGCTGTTAGTCCCATGCTATCCAGGGACTACTACAGGCCATGGAGGCAACTAGCGGCCGCGGTCCGGGACGTCGGTTCAAGCATCAAAGCCGACAAGGAGAAATTCCAAATCAATTTGGACGTGCAACATTTCTCGCCAGAGGAAATCACAGTAAAGACCGCCGATGGTTTCATCGTTGTAGAAGGAAAGCATCAGGAGAAGAAGGACGAACACGGTTTCATCTCTCGTCAGTTCGTGCGTAGGTACGCTCTACCGGAAGGCTGCAAACCTGAGACCGTCGAGTCTAGACTTTCCTCCGACGGTGTGCTAACTGTCGTCGCTCCTAGACAACAAGCCGCATTGAAAGACGAAAGAGCCGTACCCATACAACAAACGGGACCAGTGCGCAAAGAAATCAAGGACGCCACTCATGAGGAACCCAAAAAGTAATTCCATGTTTGATTACCTTCTTGAATATGTATGTAAGTTTAAGACTGATTTATTCACGTATTTTTCTCAAGTTTGTAAAATTTAAAAATAAAGTTTGTTTAAAATATATGTTCTTTTATTCCTGGCTATCCCTTCATTTTAAAATAATTTCGCTGCAAAAGTCTAAAATATTTAAACACTTTTTAAAAATTAAAGTTGAATAGGTATTTATAAGGTCAAAATAAATATACCTTTGTGGGTAGTCTTGCATTTAAAAAGTTACAAGAGTATATTGCTAATCGTGAAGAGGTGATGGATGTTTACAATTGTACCATACTAGTTTTGTACAAACCCTTTTAACTGTTGGTTCACACTGCCTTTACAAAGTTTAAATAATAACCAGTAAAGCTTTAACATATTTTTAAAGGGTCACCCTAAAACAAAACATATCGATCTGATTAGCGACATAGGTACTAAAGAAAGGTCATATAAGGTGTAAATATTTTAGACAGAGAATCTACAAAATTAGAAAAAAAATATGTGTTCTCATATTTGTTATCTGTGACCTTTCAATAACTCATGAAAGGCGAAGCTAAGTTACTACTACTACTAAAGAACTTTAACAGTGTAAATAGAGCAGGCCGTACCGAAAAATTACACTAAAAATTACATACTTCTTGAAATCATGACAGCATAGTTCAGTATCAAACAAAAGAGAGCTATGTTGCATAGAGAGAATAAAAAACGTGAAAGAACGGCGATTGAACAATGATATAAGACAACGCGGACAGCAGGTAGTTTATTCATATGGAAGGTAACATTTATTCCCGATAAGAATGGAGTCAGGCACGCATCCTGCCGTAAAGACTGTAGCCAAACTTACACAGTATGCACTATACTATACCTCAGATAACGTGGGAAAAGGACAGGGAGATGATTGTAGGTAACTCACTTGGCGACGGTTTGGCAACCTCGCCGAAAGGGAAGCGTGCCCACGATTACTCGTATAGCCGCAAAAAAATTGCATGGCATGGCATGGCTCACTTATTCGCCACATTCTTAATACTGACGCAAACGAGTGATACTACATCTGCTAGTGACCAATGGACGCCAGAGGTAGGCTTGGGTCGCGCTGTCTTCGTCGACATAGTCTTACGGCTGTTATCAATAACCTGTCGAAGATTAAGTATAGATTGCTATCAGTAACAGCTTATCTATCTTTAGTTTGCGTTTCATAATCAAGGATAAGTATCATCTGACTATAACCAACGATAAATTACTTTCCCTCTCACCTATCTAACCTTCTTCGAACGTTTCGATAAATTATTTGTATGTATAAACTGTGTATCAATACAAAAATATGTTTTTATTTCCTATGACTTAACGCAATTGTTATTTTACTATGATATCTATATTTTTACTTTTGAACAAAGTCTGTTGAACAGAAACGTTTTGTCTGTTGAATTTGAAGTTTTTTACTGTTTATATTTATGTACACGTAATGTAATTTTTTGTTCGGGCTTGCATTTTATAAGTGATATAAAATGAACCCCGTGTATAACAAGAAGTTCATTGTTGATAATTTATTATACATGGTAATTTATAGTAAGACATTGGAAATTATAGTGATTTTATTCTCAACACGCAACGTTACCGACCGATTTTGAGAGATAAGCGAACCACATCTCTCTCCATATGACAGATGGCTAGTTTCGATGGGAAGTGCCAACCGTCTATAGATTTAAATAAAAGTAAGGGCAAGACGATAGATTAGTCTATCTTTAGTTACTGAAACGACGGATAGATAGGTTCTTGAAAACGGCCGTTTGTGAGGCCGTCTACCAGGAGATCGAAACAATATTGAAACCTCCGTGGTAAATCAAAAATATATATTATTGTCAATGGTCGTCAGTGTCATTCATTCGTGGTATACTAGATTCCAAGATATAAAGATAGCTTCAGCCAAGAGCCGTTTTGAAATGTTACGATAAACTGACAGAAATGTGTAATCATTTTTTGTCACGCTATTAAAAAAATTGAGAAATGTTTTTAAGCACTCTAACAGGTTTGCGGCCCAAAATTAGTTCCTGGGTGAGATATACAAGAGGTATAAGACCTCAAATCAAAGTCGCGAAAGAAAAATTTGAAATCAGTCTAGATTTACATCAGTTTAAAAAAGAGGAGATACGCGTAAAAGCTATTCCGGATTACGTTGTCATTGAAGGTAAGCTGGAAAGGAAAACGAAACGAGGCGAAGTGATCAAGCAATTTGTCAGGAAATTCAGATTGCCAGATGGTTGTGATCCGAAAACCATAAAATCGGAGCTATCTTCTGACGGTATACTTACCATAACAGCACCCAGGAAGATATATGACGCTAATTCGCCCTCTGAAACTATCATTCCTATTACTCATTCCGGGCCTAGCAGAGATAATGACTCGATCATACCCGTTAAAGAATCCTCTCCAATTAAACATAAACCTGTTTGTGATGATAAAGCAAAGAAATAAACTGAATTATACGTATGCATTTTTTGATTTTAGTACTTTTAATTGTGTAAAAGTCTGTTGACCAACATTTCTAATTTTAAATAACATGAGTCACCGCATTAAAATACGCCTGAAACATCTCATGGCAACTTGTAAAGATATTTATAGCATCTTGCAAATTTATCGAGATCTAAATTTATAAATGATGACCCGTAATGGACCATAAGCCAAGAAATAATAGAATGGTTAATTTGTATTCTTTTAAGTATAATGTCTTCCGCGGATTCGCAGTAGCCCACCGATAACGTCCACGTACAAGGCGGACCGATGATCCGGTCAAGGTTGCGGGAGCCCACTCGATGAGGGTGGCAGGCGATCAATGGTGAGGCCTACGGGAACAGTGGATGCAGCAGCAGATGAAGATAATCATTTCTTTATTCGAAAAAAAAAAAGTTTCGTGACACAAACATCAGCTTTATAATAATTGGAATATCTTAAGAAAAATATGTTAAAAAGTAGTTTGGAGTGATTTTCCAATTTTCAGTGTATTTATTATAGATACTTGCGCCTTGTAACAATATCAAAATAAACAGTTACGTGGACTTTGTACACTAACGGGCTTCTAGAATATTCACTTCGCTTCACGTAGGATCCAAACACGCCTCGATACATTGCCAAATGATATATAAATGCAGCTGTCGCTCGCCACTTCAAACTGAATTCAAACGCAGTATTGTACACGACAGAGCAACTAAAGAAGCAATTATGTCGATTATTCCCTATTTCTTTGACTACGATTTGCCGAGAAGGCCGCGAAGAATTCTCGACCAGAACTTCGGACTGACTCTTAGCCCTCAGGATCTGTTGTCCGCGAAAATTAGTCCGTTGTTACTGCACTACGGACCGCAATGGTGGCCACAAAATACAGAATCCAGCATAAAGTTCGATGAAGACAAATGGCAGATCAACATCGATGTTCAACATTTCGCGCCCGATGAAATAACAGTCAAGATCGCCGATGGACACATCGTTGTTGATGGTAAACACGAAGAAAAGAAAGACGAGCATGGTTTTATATCGAGACAGTTTGTGAGGCGTTTCAAACTGCCAGATGATACAAATCCAGATGCTATCGAATCTAGATTGTCTTCCGATGGTGTGTTAACGGTCCTCGCGCCAACGAAACCCAGTTTGCTGAAAGGTGAAAGAGTAGTCCCCATTGCTCATACCGGACCCGTGAGGAAAGAGATTCAAGAAGATCTTTCCGTATCTGACAAAGAAGAAAAGAATGATTAGTTTGTTTGGTGTATCCTTAAAGTGTGTGTGTCTTATTGATTATTGACTGACTATTATTAAACTGATATATTTTTTTATTAAAATATTTTTATTTAATTTTTTTAATGAAACTTTGTGTTACTATGAGCCAAAATTATTAATGTTTCATAATTTTTGACGTTTTTCGTTTCGAAAGCATTTTAACCGATATTCAAATTTAGTGCCTGCTTTAATAAAGATTTACTAAATGTATTTTTACTACTTATTACATATTACAATAAATGTATTTAATAATTTTAGAGCAAAGATATGTTTATAATGGGTAAACTTTATCGATTTTAATAATTTCTTATGACTAGAAATCTATCCAGAACCAGAACCAAGAAATTCACGTTTACAAAGACTTATTTAGTGTAATTTAAGTTTATATACGGGGTGGGCTCACCTTCGAGCGCGCTGGAGGGCTGCGGGGCGCCCACTCCGTGGCTATGAGGAAAGGCGTGTGGTTTTAGTGGGTAGTAGGTGGGCACCTCGGTGGGAGAGCCCCACAGACCCCCCGTTGTTGTCGCATTTCCACACCTAAAAAAGAACTACGTATGTCTAAATGGCTTTTCAATTACAGTATTATATGATAACATTTTTTCAGAAGTTAACATTTGTAAGCGCTCCTTAAAATATAGATATGTGTCGTTGCGGAGTTATTTTTAAATATTTTTAACATGTACAATTCCGTAGTTTTTCTGATCTGGATCGATTAGCCAGCGTTTGTTTTTACTACGTCAAGAATATGTAACAAGCTTTGCTACAGTAATTTGGCCAAATTTAAAATGTGTTTAATATCATGTAAAACCAGTTTCATAGTGTCTGCAAGTTTTTTTTGTCCTAGGACTTATTCACACACGGCCATCTGATCCCAAACTAATCAGAGCTTGTGCTAAGGCAATCAGATAACTGGTATACTACACATACTACTTTTCTTTTGTAAACACATACTTAAATAGATAATTACACCCAAACTCAGGACACACAGACATGTTCATGCACACAAATGTCTGTCCTGGGTGGAAATCGAACCCACGACCTGCGGCGTGAAAAGCAAGTATGTTACAAACTACGCCAACGCCCGTCAATTTTATTCAATTGATTTGTCTTCAAAAACTTATTATGGACATTGTTTCAATTTTTTTTCGGATAACAAAAAAAGTAAATTAACACACTTATTTCATTTTTAACAAAAAACATATAATAAAATTATCTAATATTACATATAAAACCGAAATCACAGTGTACTTACGGATCTAAGTTTCGATCTTATTCAACTTTGTTATATATTTTTTACCTTGAAATACTTCAAAATGTATGCTAAAATATCCTACCACCGAACATCTTAGGTTCCAAATATGATAGGAGATGGCGATTTCATCACACAATGGAATCCGATCCAACCGATGCGTAGACATTGTACATACTAATTCTCTATGTTTATTAAATAATTACCTACTTACACTGGCTATTTCAGGCACTATACACATATACTCTTGTGTCCTATTTGCCTACAAAACACTTAAATGCCAATCAAATTTCATACAAAGTTTATAATTTCGAGACTACAACATTATTCTTTTTATAACCATTTTCTATATCTTGTAGGCTTCGTCCATGAGTCTCGGGCAGTAAAAAAAGCAGTACTAGTGCATTCAGAACAGTGACCGTAGCAAAAATGCAAAATAAAGCTAGCACACCAAGAGCCGAAGCAATTCCTGGTGTTATTTTAACTGAGACAAATAATAAAAAGTACGACACAGCCGAACTAACTCCCGATCCAACTCCTCTAAATTTAGAAGGATACAATTCAGCTACAAATGACCAGGATAAAGTTACTATTGCACTACTCAAGGTCATATAAGCAATCAATAAAACAAGAGACAGCCATTTCACATCACACGGATTTAAATACAAGAACAACAATAGACAGTATAATAATATACAACCTCCAAAGTTGCAAACGAAGAACGCGATTTTCCTTGGAATTCGTGTTCCGAATAAGAATATTGAACTTGCTGCTATAAACCTTATACAATCTGCCACAATCATAAGCACAAATGGGTCGTAGTCGTTCGGTATTATTTGTCCTAAGATGTCTTGAGCATAAAATGTTATAATGTTCGCACCACTAAACTGCATCGAGACCGACAGAAAGAAAGTAATCAATAGAGGTTTCATAAAGTCAGTTTTAAAATATTCTTTCACAGTTAACTCCACTTTCTTCTCACTTTGTTTTTCTAATATCAAATTCAACTCTTTTTCCGCTGCTTCGGTATCTCCACGAAACCATTTATAAACTTTTACTCCTTCGTCTATTTTTCCTTTAGCTATTAACCACAGTGGGCTTTCTTTTAAAACTAATAGCAGGACTATTGATATAATACTAGGCGCATTGCATATTAGAGCATTTGTTCTCCAGTCAACGAAACCTCCTAGAGCATGATTTAGTACAACACCCAAAGAGAGTGTCAGTGACGGGCTAAATAACATTAATCCTCTATATTTTGGATCGGCAATTTCTCCTAAATATACAAGAGTGATAGGTCTTATAGCCCCAGAACAAATTCCAGTAAAAAATCTTCCAAGTAGCATTATTGGGTTGTTGTTGGCGAATGCTTGCACAGTCCAACTGACGACAAAGGAAAATGCCAGAATGATATGGCCCATTTTTCTTCCGAGTCTGTCGATTATTGAGCCAGCGAATAAGCAGCCGAGGACCATTGAAAGTGGTGTAATAGCCGCTGAAATAATTTAATATATATATATACCCCTCTGGGTTACGGGCGTGAGCGCATATTATATTTTATTTTTATTTTTACTTAACTCTCTTCTGTGAGGTCGTGGTATTTCACCGGGCGAGCCGACCCATTCGTGCAACAGATGTTACTTTTGCGGGCTCTGCCACTGTTCAAGACTAGACCTACCAGGTTTTCGTGTTTAGTTTGTTGTTGTGTGAAGTTCAGGTTGTTCTTGTATGTTTTGAACAATTTGATCTGTCAGGCTAGCTTACAACTTCTCTATATATAGCTTTGTCCATAGCTTCATAGATAAATTTTAACAATCTTCTCTGTATGATCAAAATTTATACATAAATATTGACATTGGAAAGGTAAGCATCGTAATTGGGGAAAATAATTAAGGCAGCGGTGGAGTGAAATCATATCAGTACTACAATAAGGAACGTTATGTATTACATTCTAGTATCATTGTCATACTTAATTAAGGTAGTGAAACAGCTGGATCTTACCTATCCAAGAGACGTAGCTCTCGTCGTACGGGTAATTTTCATCGGCTTTCAATTGAGGTAAGAGTACTGCACTAAATCCAAATGTAAGACCTCCACATAACGACAGAAACCCGGAAACTGATGTAGCGACGATCTGGAATACGCAATTAAATATTTCATTTTGATTTTTTCAAACATTTCCAACGCCACAAGTTCGCTTTCGAGTCGCGCATTTCGACAGGGTTCCCAACTTAGGTGTCTTCTCCCCAAATTTAGGGGGTAAATGAACGCGATGGGGTTTATTAAGGGAGTTATATTATTAGTGATTTTTGTTGCGGCGACACCGGCCCCGGGATTGCGTGGCCAGTGCGCGCCGCGCGTCAGAGCCTTTTTAGTTTTTTTACTTTTTTATTTCAATATCATTTTCTTCTTCTTTGCTTCTTTTCACTTTTAAAATATATTTTTCATACAATGCAAGCACAGGACTTTTTCTTCGTTACATTTTTTACTTAAAAGCCATTTAGGACATATATAAAGCTATCGAAGAATTCATCGCACAACTAATTTTAAATTTTTGGTATGATGGTTTTTCGTGATTAAGAAAAATTAAGGAATAAGAAGGAATAAGAAGAATATAAGGCCTGAAGCACCGCTATCTAGCCAATATTAGCTTGATTAGTATGACAGCTGTCAAACTGATGTGTATCTAGATAACTAGCGCTGTTTGCTGATAAATCGGTTCACCGGATATTGGTAAGAAATTACAAAAAGCTTGCTGGTTTTTGTGACACCTCAATGCTTTCACCGTAATTTCAAAGATTTAAACCATTCATTCCCAAATTAGGGGTTTTTGACTAGAGGTTTAGGGGTAAATATTTTCGAGAGTTTGGTAACACTGTGTTTCGACTCACTGTACGATTCTTAATTACTAGTTGTACGTTGTACTCAGCATGAGTCTCAATCACAGGTAAAAATTGAAAAGTTTTTTTTTGAGGAATAGACTTAAACAATTTTAAGATTTTTTCACGGGCAGAAAGGTATTTGATAAGAGAGTAACGGAGGCTAAATTTTATGTTATTATTTGTCTATCTACTAGAACGAAGTCGGGGCGGGTTGCTGGTTATTTTGAGATTTTATTTTCTGGTTTTATTTTTTTTGATATTTTAAGGAGACTTGGTTAGTCACCAATTTAGCTGTCACATACTTCTTTGTTTTTAGAGTACGGTTAATTTCTTTTAATTACTTATGCCTTGAGGAAAGCGTAAAGCGTTTAGTTGGCTCATGATTTTATTTGAGCTAAATTTTGTATACAAATCGACGACCTACTGTTTTTGTTCTAAGAGTTGGGATTACAATGCTTCTTAATGTAACAGACTTTTACTTATTTCATCATTTTTATCACTGTTCGTTTTTTTAATAGTTCGGCATGCGAATAAGATAGGAAAAACACAAATACGTAATGCTAATTTATTCTTTTTTGGTCATATTGAGCCGATAAATGGATGTTTTCTCCTATAAGTGAATAATCACAATAACTTACTGGTAAAATGCGTAATTTGAAACACCATTAATACTGGTTTTCTAACTTTTATTAATGGTGTGTTGATGTTAAGTTAAAATAAATAGATTACCTGTTTGAATAAATAAACCTGGTTTGCGATCAACATTTTTTGTTTTAAAATAAAAAATAATTGTAAAGTTTTCATTAATCTTATATCATATGCATTATTATATCGTATAGCTTTACGTCAATCTTCCTTTTTCTGTATTATTAAGACCACTTCACTTTAGAATCTGTATGTACTTTTTTTATCGATGTTTTTGTATATTTTAAAATAAATTTTATTATAAAATGATGAACTCAATGCAAAAACGCCCGTAAAGTGGAACTCTTCTAATTTACTAAAAATATAAAACTCAACCGTCCCGTTTATAGTACTTAATATGCCTGTGTTGCTGTTATGTATAAAAATCGAACTTTTCGTAAAATATCTAATAGACCGTTCGAATTATTTTTCTTGAAGATGAATTAAATTTCTTAGAACAAACATGATTCTGAACAATTTATGATTCAAGAAATTATAATCGTAGTATTAAAATGTTAATTGTTAGAAACAACACGACGTATGCATTTTTCATTATCTCTTTCTTACAACTTTCATGAACGCGAGCAGTCGTTCGCTGAATCACTGATGGCCGCCTCCACATTTATCTAGTAGAATGCATCTGCACTGATCGATAGCATTGCATAAAAGGGAGGAGTATGGTGTCCGTCCGGTGGGACGAGGGACGAGGGCGCAGGGAGGCCCTTACTGTTTGTTACCTGTATTGATCCAACTCTGCCATGGACTTAGCGT
Organism: Papilio elwesi; assembly: GCA_029849275.1. Classification (NCBI taxonomy): domain Eukaryota; kingdom Metazoa; phylum Arthropoda; class Insecta; order Lepidoptera; family Papilionidae; genus Papilio; species Papilio elwesi. The sequence continues at coordinate 4,400,809 of CM056709.1, forward strand.
TATTAACTTTATTCATATTAATTAATCATATTAATTAAACTTTTATTAGACAGACGATAACTACTACACGGAATAGGAATAAGTTCCAAATGAGTAATACAGTCCCGCCATTGTAAAATTTGCGGCTAGTAGCATTAACACCTAAGAGCAGTGAAGTATATACTGTGCTAATACATTTATACACAATATATATAATTCAGTCCTCACTCCTCGATAATTTTTGGTAAAATACGGTTAGGGTTTCGCAATCCATTGAATCGAAAAATCGATGTAACAAGAACATATTCAGAGATGGCAATAGCGGCTGTTTATTAGTAATGAGTTACGCTGTTGTGCCTAAAAGGCCTTCAATTCTCATTAATGTACTTTTTATTTTATCTGTATACACAGCTTAAGCGTTTGCAAGTAATTATAACACCGTATTTGTAAAATTTCCGCAACTTGTTGTGTTATCTCATGCAAAACGGGAACCGGTTGTAACATGTTGTAGGATTATTCTAAACAATTTCAGCGGTATTTAATATTCGCGCGCGTTTAAACATTTAATTTCGTATTTGTGATTTTCATCCTCTTTAAATTTTGATGTGTGTATTTTCTTACCAATAAATTTCATACTCATATGCCGTGCAGAATACATTAAATATTGTGCGGTTCATTTAATATACGTCAATTCGACCTATCATCCCTATTTCAATCCTCACTCTCTTCTTAATCACGTCACAGAAAACAGGCGTGAAGTAGAAGTACTCCGCGTTTTGTCTGATGAATCAGGTGCCAGAAGCCTAATTACGATCCTCTTGTCCTTCCTTTCCTTTCCTTTCCTCAAAAGGATAGGATGGAAACGGGAAGGAAATATCCTTTTTCCTGTCTATCCATTAAAGGTAGGCAACGCACCTGAAAGACATTTGCTTCTTACTAGGCATCCCCTATGGGTAGCGCTCACTTAACATCAGGTGATCGTTTTATCTTTTATATATGTAGATATGCACCCGTAAAAAAACAAAACGTATCCCACGGGAACCGAACATTTATCCGGGATAAAAAATTGCCCATGTACTATTCCAGATTATAATCTATCCCTGTACCAAATTTCATTCAGATTCGTTCAGCGGGTTTTGAGTGGAATATTAACAAACATCCATACATCCACCAACAGGTTGATAATTTCTAAGTTGAGCGGCGTAAAGAACTCGACACAAAGCAAGATGAACTGAAGACTCGCCAACCTGTGACCATACACTACAATTATGTTGGTGGAACTTTGACTTATCCAAAGCTCGGGTACGCCAGCCATCAAAGAGCACATGAGAGGGCAGAAAACCTAAGCCATAACTGAATGAAGTCTTATAGTTAAAATGCTTGTCCAGTGACACAGTCGCCATGGCCGAAATCGGTCTGGATATCATCATATCATCACATCCATACATATAAAAATTGTCATTTATAATATTATGGTGTTGAAGAAGCTAGATTTTTTTTTTTTAACTAACATTTTTTCTTCTCGTAAAAAGTATCCTGTTACTTCTAATACCTCCAAAAATATGTGTACAAAGTTTCATGATGATCGGTTGAGAAGTTTTCGCGTAACAAACAAACTTACATTCACATTTATAACGTTAGTAGGGATGTAATGATGCGGTACATTATTAATTGAAAATTAATAATAATTTTCGAACATTTTAATAATAAGTCGAAATTTATCGGTTTTTACGATATATAGACCTCACGCCAAAAGCGACGTTATGTTTACTAAATATTTTTTTAATTTTCACAGGAACAGCGCGTTTCCTTTCATATAGGTGGTAAAGAAGCTTCGCTCGTTTCAGATTCTCTTCATCCTCCCCAGTATATAAAAGTTAGATCAACAAATCAAATTGTTGATCTGATTAATCTAATATTTGTACAACACCTTCAATTCTGTGAATACAATTTGATATGGTACTACTATTCAGTATCATTGTAAATACAAGATGGCCGCCAACACAAAGTGGCGAAAATTAAGGATAATCAGATAGTCATAGGTCTTCGCCGAGTGTGCAAAGTTTGATTCAAATCTGATCAAAGTTCACGTCACGTTAAATAATTCAGATCCATACAGGTAAACTAATGATCAGAGCGTGTTAGACTTTTATACGTCCATACTGGGGTGGGGGTATATAAACCTGATATAATCGATAGAGAATAAATGCCTTGGTGAAAGAAATAACAAATTACAACCAAAATCACAGTTTAATAGGAAAATAAAAACAATCAGTCTTAAATCAAACAGGAAGTAAGCCTTAAATGCGGTAGTACATAGTCGCATAAAAAGAAAATGCAATCTATTTCTCGGGCTGGTCGCCGTTGGCTTGATCTTTCACTTCCTTGCGGACCGGACCGGTTTGTGCGATCGGCACCTTGCGCTCACCCTGAACCGCTAGGGGAACCTTTCTCGGAGCGGTGACGGTAAGAACTCCGTCAGAAGATAGTCTGGACTCAACAGTGTCTGCAGTACATCCTTCGGGCATCGCATATCGGCGAGTAAACTGCCGAGAAATGTAACCGTGTTGATCCTTCTTTTCTTCGTGCTTTCCTTCCACGATGATGAATCCATCGGCGGTCTTCACAGAGATATCCTCAGGCGAGAAATGTTGGACGTCCAGGCTAAGTTGAAACTTGTCTTTATCAACCTTGATACTGGAGCCAAAGTCACGTGACGTCGCGGCTAGGTGTCTCCAGGGGCGATAGTAGTGTTCCCTGTTCATCATTAGTCCAGGTCCGGCGGCAGCGCTTAACAAATCTTCAGGTGTAAGCACTAACCCGAAGTGCTGATCCAGCAGGCGACGTGGTGGTTCTATTTCCAACATAAATGGTAGCAGTGACATTGTAGTTATATTTTGTTTAACTAAAGGCGTAGTAATCGCAGCGACAACTTCGGTAACAACGTTACTCTCACGAGAGCTGAATTCAAACTGACGAGCGGCGGCGAATCCCAGCGTATTTATTCGATGTGGAAATTCTCGAAGCTTGTAGAAACTTCTAGAACCCAGTGGCGCTTAAGCGGTGTGCCGCTACATTATTTAAATTAATACAAAAGTAATGACTAACGAAATATTGAATACTTTTTGTACCATTCAAAATATCTAGTATTGCAGTTATCCAACAGTTATCATTCATATTTTCGTATCGTATTCGTATATCGTATATCGTATTCGTATCGTTCGTATTTATAACTTTTATCAATGACTTTAAATAAATAATATTTATACACACATACATATTATTTCACAGTAAGATGGGTTTATGTAAACAACGGTTTTTCGTTAAAAATCCTAAATTACAAAATATTTCCGAAAACCTAACCTATAAAACTTTTTCTCACATTACATTTCCATTAGCTATCCATACTTTACTTTACTACAATTTGTCTTTACTTTATCTCACGATTTCTACGAAACCACAACATTGTCATTTAAAGTATAAAAAGTGTAGTGACCGCCAATGACGGTTATCGTTGTTATTTTGTAGATTTCTCTATAAGTGTTACGGTTATTATGGCAATACCAAGACAAATCATTAATTATATGACACGGATTTGAAAAAAGTTGGTATAAAATTCGACCTGTTTTATAATCATATGTACTTAAATTACAAATACGAAATCGATTAACAAATAAACCTATTAAATTTAATGTTTATATTATTTTATTAATTCATTAAAACCCACTGAATAAAACACGTGAATAGCTTAATATGTCGAAAGTAGAAAAAATTATTTTAATATAGTTTAACATTTTTAAACTTATTTTCGTTAATTTCTTTGTTTCTCGATGATAGAACAGCCCTGTGTTTTGTAACATCTGAACTATAGATAGTATAAAAATCAATACAAATTTCTAGCAATTTCTCGAATACTGGACATCTAGTGGCGAATAGCGTAAATATAGTAACCATGGTTTTGTTAGAAATATCAATCGGTCCAAGCTAGATGTCACTATTGCATTTCGCTTCATAAATATTTATTGCCATATGCATGTTTCACGCCATGTATGTTTCCGTTTCAATTCCGTGAACGGAGGAGCAACACGGAGCGTGCTGGTAACAAAAATGTCTTTGTCAACACAATGTGTTCAAAATTTGATAAGAAGATATAGTTTGATCGTTTTATGCAATTTACTTTAAATACTTACAAATTCTAACTTAACAATGTCACACACTTTTTGCCAGATTCATTTTTGGCCACCGGGTCACACATAATTGCGATACTACTATAGTAATACATGGGACAAAGAGATACTTAAAATGTAAATACAATAAATGAGGTGTTTTTTTTAGTTAGAAGATTTAATTAGTTATAATTTAAGTAAACATTAATTTTTTTATGAAAGCAGGTATTATTGTTTAACGGCACTTCTTTTTTTTAATACTAGAATGTAACCGCTACCCATCTACCCGTAGGCGTACTTTTCAGTTGATAGTAAACAAATTCTTGTTAATGATCGCAAAGATTTAGGTATTCTTGGCTAGTTGTAGCTTTTTATTCTTGACCATTTTGACACTGATAGTTGTTAATCTGACAGCCTTTTTTGGCCCACCTCATCTATGAAAGTTCCGACTCTTATTATATGCTAGTAAACTGCCCCAGCTACGCCAGGGTAGCCGTTATGGAATATATAGAGAACATCACCTTTTATATACTTAAATATGCACTTGTAAAAAACAAAATGTATCCCATGGGAACCGTACATTTTTCCGGGATAAAAAAAATCATCAAATTTCATCAAGAGTGGTTCAGTCGTTTTTGCTTGAAAGAGTAAAAAAACTTCTATACATCTATACATACAAACGCTCGCATTCATAATATTCTTTTTAATTTTGGTTGGGATCAAATTTGACATGATGGAACGGATTTCATTCATTTCATTAATCACTTAGTTACGTTAGACTTAGGTTCAATCAGCTTTAGAACTAACACATTCAACACGATCGAGTAATAAGTGGATAGAGATAATGTTCTACAAAAAATCGAGAAAATTATATTTCGCGTGATGTATCTATGTATGTGATTTTGGGTGAGTTTCTATTACTCTTTACTATTATGTATTACTGTTTTACTTTTTTTAAGATAATCCAGTACGTCAAAGTAATAAGATCTTTATCTTGTGGATGTAACCACAAAAACGTGTCAATGTACTTAATGCGATTTACTCGAAATCAATTATTTTCCCTTTTTGCGTAACCACTCACTTACATGCAATCATAAAGTTTTTAAGAGCCTCGATAGGTACTCCAGTTTTTATTGATATCGACAAACAAGCTACGTCGCTTTTTCGCTCGTTAGGTTGGTAGTATCGTTTCTCTCATGTGTCAGAAAATTTGACGTTAATTATTTCCATGTTGGTGTTAGAATTTATGCCAAATTTGACATAATTCTTTTGTTCGAAGTCCCCCACTCTTACACATAACACAGTTATTACTTATACTTACAAACTCTGCGAGTCGAGTTATCGTTAAGCCGCCGAAGCACTTTGCGCCGGTGTGTTGTGGGAATTCTTTTATGTATGTCATCTTACTTTACTGAAAAACCATTTGTGCTGTGATTTATGTTATAAAAAATTTGTACATATTAGTGTTAAGTTTAATAAACATTTAAACGCCGACAATAGTGAATGTGAATTTAATTTTTGTGGTAAAAACTTAACAAGTGACGATGGCAGACAATTCAAAATTGACTGATGAGGAGCTAGCTGAAATCCGGGAACAATTTGCTCAGGTAAGTTCAACTTATTGATGTCCAAAATATTGGACAGAAGTACCGGTCGGGAGCAAATCATATTTTTTGTAATTTGTCTACGCATGTGCCGTTAATTTCGCATTGTAGATCAATTTGAATTTGTTTATTTGAAACAACGTACAAATCCTTGTATCGGTCGCATACCAGAATTTAAGATGTCTTACTGTGAGGCCGCGTGTGGTCCTTCGCTCATAAGCTAACAACGCTCATTCGTAGAGGACTTATACTAAACAGCACTTCTAAATCGAATATACAAAATGTACATAAAACGCTTTAAACATAGATTTATATACCTCCTGATACCGCGTTTCATACAAATTCAACATTCAAAAGTGAAGCTTGATTTTTGCAGAGAATGTATGCCAGCAGATACACCAAAAGGTGGATGGTCAAGCGCTAGTTTATTCAATGTAAAAAAACAATGTTGAATATGCTTTACATATTAGAAAAAATACTTTCGTGTTCTTAAAAATAGTATTTATTTGTAGGACTACTTAATATTATACTTTTCATAAATAAAAAGAAATTTATGAGTAGTGTGAACTGCTTTTTTACTTATTTAAAATTCGAAGTCGGAAAATTTAGACATAAAATAATCTCAAAAATAAAAAAATTGCTAATCCATTTTAATACTTTCTATATTATATTAGGATATGCAATATAAACACTTTCCTATAAGAACTTTATCAACAATGCCCTTGGTATAAGTGATAAACCAATTTTTTTTATCTTCGTGCCTGAATAATTTCCTTACTCATATATGAAATGATAACATTATCATATAAGTACCTTTATTTGCATTTGTCTTCAGGTTCACCAAGTGGTCCAAAAATTCAATTCCATCCATAATTTATTAAGTTACTTTCTACAATAGAATAGTAGTCAGTTACTTTTTATTCTATTTAATATGTTTGTACCACATTCTATGTTTATACTTGATGATATTTCATTCTCCAATTTTCCTCCACCAAAACTTTAAATATGCCAAATCTCATATTACACATATTGTGTATTTAATATTATTTTTAAAAATATGGCTAATTGAATAGAAAAAATTGTGTTTTTTTTTAAAAGCAGAAGGTAGCAAATAAGCAAGCAGTTCACCTAATATTAACGCCGCTGTCTATACTCATCTGCAACAAGCAGAAGAGTTGCAGATGTGTTGCCTACTTTTAATAGACAAGGGAGATAAACAAGAAAAGGATATTTCCTCTATCTATCCTCTCTCCCGTCAAATCCTCTTCCCTTCTGATCTTTTCCATTATTTCAAATGATATACATTAAACATAATTTTTTATTTGTGAGAATTTGTTGTTTATACATATGTTGATTTATCTATATTATTATACAGGGAAATAAGTGCGTGATGTTTGGAATCAATTCAAAAAGTAGTGAACCAATTGTTCTTTTTGCAATAGATGACACTTTTATCATCTTTATTATATGTCTTGTTACCGATGCAAAGCCAGGCTGAGTGCTGGTGATATAAAAATAAATCTAAATGTCTGCTACCAGAAACAATCAATAAGTATGGTAAGAATACATCTGTTATTTTAATATGACTCTCAATACATTGTTATAATTATCATATCTCAAACTGCAGACATTGCATCCTAATTCGAAAGCCTGCTGTTTATGATTCAAGACTTCCAAAACTTGTTTAGTATACCTGACCATCGCCCGGTCTAATGAGAATCATACCTCAAGCTACATTTTTAGCCGGGCGGCTGCCTGACGCCAACTCTCCTCGGGAAGGTTAATAATATTTTTTCAATAAGATGTTACCATTAATTGTATTTTTTGATAATATGCTATTAATATCTGAATAATCAGAATGTACGAATTTTAACGTAAAAAGCTTTGTTTGCAAAAATCATATTTTACTGTGAAACAAAGTATTATAAGTATGTTTAAATAATAATAATAATAATAATAAATCGGCCTTTTCTAGAATGTTTCCCACTGCAGGGACACAGGCCTCCTCTCCGAGAGAGGGAATGAGCCGTAATCCACCACGCTGGCCCAGTGCGGGTTAGTGGATGTCACATGTCTTCGAATTTGACGGTTCTAAGAACATGCCGGTTTCCTCACGATGTTTTCCTTCACCGTTTTTGGAGCAGTGTTAATGTTTAAATATTATAAGCTAATATCCACGAAATAAAAATAAAACTATTAGCCTATATAAGCTATTAGATATAGACGCAATTTGTTACCTGCGAAACTCGAACGGAGCTTTTACTGTTGACTTAAAACTAAGAATATCTCACCAACTTTACCTCACGGCTGTGTGAAGTAACACAAACCAAACAGCACCTAGTCATACGACATTTGACGGTAACAAATATTCCTGTGATGCGTCATTTTCCATTGCTCAAGAGGTATTATTGTTGAACGCAATGTGTTTTAGTATTCGAAACTTGCCCGTATTTGTCGCCTTGACATGTGTTGGTAATACGCACCATGTCATCGAAACACTTTGTAAAGCCTTTAAATTCAGCTACAATTTTACTGTCAGAAATTTGTTCGTCTTTTCTTCATATCTTTTCATGAACACACATTCCTTTTCTCTATCTACATTTCTATGTGTAAGTAATGGGTGGTACATCAATACAAAGCTATATTTTAAAATATGTATTAAGTAATTGGCCATAATTTTTTTTATCGCCTTTGATCATCAGGGATAATGTAGGAATCTAATGGAGGAAGAACTTTCAAATAGGTCCATTAGTTTCGGAGCCTATTCAATGCAAACAAACAAACAATCAAATCTTTCCTCTTTATAATATTAGTATAGATGTATATTACAAAAAAATGTGTTACATACATCTTAATGTTACCATGGGTTTCCACTGGCGTAAAATGTTGCGTAAAACTGATGTTAAAATATGTTTTATGTGAATTGTTTTTGGCAGCATGAACTCACGGGTAGTGTGTGTACCACTGCCTCAAGTGTCCCGTTACCAACTGCGCGAAATTGTAGTCATAGTTTATGGTGTAACTTTTTTCGATAATTTAGTTGGTACCGATTGTGTTGGATATATACGATTAAGATTCAATAGGAGCGTTTCATTTATACCTAGTTTCGTTCAGCGCAGCTTCTGTGGAAACTGCTTAGCCGATGTATATATATATATACAACAGTTGCCGTTAGTTCTACTTCATTATATTGTCAATGGGTTAGGATCTAGACAGTATTATAAGTTATATCATAAATTATCAATGAAAAAACAAGAGACGTTTTCGATCCATACATTTCCATCGTCTCTCTCCCCCTTATTCATCTTATATACGTACATGAATGGTATATAGTATCTACCCTTACTGTCTACAAAGTAATTTACTAATTGTACTTGTTTGAGTACGGTTCTCGACCAGTCGCTCCTACCACTCTTTGAACCATTACAAAAGAAAGCGCAGCAGTCATTGTAGCTCGGAAATATTATTTCAACGAACCGACAGATGCAAATTGCAAGGATTGTGAGAGAGATATTCTCTATAGAAAATGTGCTCTTCACTTAATTAAATATTAGATTTTTCATTATGGAAACAAATTTATAAGATACATTTGGTTTTAATTTTCTTTGCATTCCATAATTCAAATAATAATAATAAAATGTTCTAAGATAAATCTTTTCCAGTGCAATAAACAATATGTTAAGTAAAATCGTTTCTACGTTTTGTCTGGAAAAAATATAAACTGAAAGAAAATAATAAGCAGAGTGCACCGGATAGATATCTACATATTACTTAAAATACATTCAATATTAAATAGTGCATTAATATTCTCTATAAATATTAAATGTAAAAACTGTATGTAATAAATAGTATCGAATGTCTTGAATGATACCTAGCCATACATCGGCCTTAAATTGGGAGAACCGTAATAGCCTTGTTATTTTTTTAATTTTATCTACATATAAAATTAAAAAAATGTATGTATTCAGGTGTGTATTCAGGATATGATGAATATGTAATGTTCGTATCTTTCTTTGAGAAATAGTATTTACACGATTTAATAGCACAAACCGTCATTATTTTTTTTAAGTTACAAACACGAAGATTTTGTAGTCATGTGGTGATAAACGCCTTCGTTTGACTGAGCTGGATTTTACGAAGCCGCCAATTAATGACTTAAGGTAGCTTCGCTTTTCTGTAAGGGGGCTCCATTTGGGGGTATGCAACGTCTTTGCGTTGAGGTTTCGAAATAACACTATTAGGTATATTTCGGTAGAAATTGGTACCACTACGAGGCCATCTCTCTCATAATGATGTAAATATGTATTAATTTAATCTGGTAACATTGGTAATTACATTAATTATCATTAATTTATCAAAACAAATATAATTATATTAAAACAAACAACGTAACAACTCAGCATATAAATTGACATTCACCTCTTGCAGAAAATGTCACGAAACCTTTTAAGTGTGAACAGTTAGGTTGGTTTCCTTACGACATATCGACATTTAAGGTGCAACTCTATTAACAACATTCCAATAAGTAAACATACTGTGTCAACGTACTATACAAGATTAATTAACATAAATACGTATAACAGAAACATATGCTCATTATGAAGTTGTTTACCGCACACATATCACTCCTTATAAAACAAACAACGCCATCAATATGAAAATATAATGGAATTAATAAGTTCTTGTTTAAATAACCTAACTGGGGTAGATTCTACCCCTCTACGTCTTACAACACATTTAAGTAAATTACTAGAAACGTTCCCCGGCTCAGCATACATAGCAGGAGCATAATCTATTATATATCCCTATTATACTATATATTTCACTTTTGAGAAAAAACTAAACATCGAAGAGCGATTGTGATTGCGGGAGGTTGTAGCCCCAGCAACCTCTTGTGGCACTATGGTGGTAGCACATAGTGGGGTGTAAAAGATATGCGGATTAAAAATGATAATATTTAACTATTAATTGTATTTTCCGATGTTGTCAATAACTGTATAATTATAAAAAAAGGAAGAAAACCCAGTAAAGCAGTTTTTGTACGTAATAAAAGCATAAAAAACGTGTATTTTACGGCTCACATATTCGCATTCGTCCTCTTTATTTATCCAATCCATTTATATATAGCGATTTATTTTCAATTCTGATAATAAAGCAAAGCTGTTCTATAACTCTTTTTTTAACTTCCTTATCTGCAACAAAGTTATAGTATCTGTGATGCATAAAAAACGATCACAAAAATTACGTGTATCAAAATGTATTCATACCTTAAATGTCGAAATCTGATCTTAAGTTGCCTTTTATGAGCCCTTTTAAGACGCTGACTCACTGCGGAAGTCAAACTTGACCTCTAGGGTCGATTCGAGGAGAATGGTCGCTTTACGGAAAAAAGTGCCAAAATATCACTTATACGGAAAATCACTTCAAAACAATTAAGTTTTAAGTTCGACGTGAAAATCTGATAATCATTAAGTGTATGATTATCAGATTTTTATATGTGGGTTTGGTTTATTAAAAAGTATAATATATCGTAAATCATAATTTCATGTTTAAAGGCGTTTAGTTAAGTAACCTTTTAAACTACATAAAACCAAATTGATTTATATAATTCCTAACTTTATAAGCTTCTCTTGTTAGTAAGAGCGAGAGTCTAGGTAGTAACAGCGGTAGAGCATCACTGGCGAATTCAGATACATTTGACAGTGGTAGAGTCCGCAACAGCAACATCTGTTGCACGAATAGGCCGGCTCGACCGGTGAAATACCACGACCTCACAGAAAACAGGCGTGAAGTAGAAGTACTCTGCGTTTCGTCCGACGTCTGAGGTGCCGGAGGCCTAATTTCAGTCGCTTCCCCTTCTCACCCGTTCCTCATAAGGGGGGTAGGATGGGAAAGGGAAGGGGATGGGGCGGGGAGGTTAACGGGGAAAAGGAAATATCCTTTTTCCTGTCTATGCCCTCCTCTGTCCATTAAAGATAGGCAACGCATCTGCAACACATTTGCGTTGTTGCGGATGTCTATGGATAGCGCTCACTTTACATAAGATGATCCGCTTGCTTATGCCACCATCTCTCATAAAAAAACCGTCTTAACGGGCGGGTTTGATTTCCAGCACTTTACATAATCCTAACTTATATTATAAATACAAATGTGAGCTTGTTATGTTACGCTTTAACTCCTTAAAGACTCGACCGGTCATTATGAAATTTAGCACACGTATCGTCAGGGGTATAGAAAATAACATACATTAAACCTTCATTTACTATACCGGTTTATAGTGATGTTTCATGTTTTGTGACATATGTTATCTATAATTACAGTACGGAAAATGAGAAATTAATACGTGTCAAGGCACAGGCAAACATATTACTTGATATTTTTCTGTTATATACGCCGTCCGGAGGTACATTTCCCTTAGTGCTCTTTTCATAACCTAGCCACCTTGGAGGTAAAGGTTAGCAGAGCAACTGCAATTTTTTGTTATGCCCTCTTTACATCAGATTATTTTTTGCTTGCAAACTCTTATTAAATAAAGAGATTGCATGCACTGCGGTCAGATTGAAGAGTTCCCATACGTATTATGTTCGGTCACGCTCGTGATTATGAATTGCAGAAAACGTTATAACCAAGGTAAGTAGATTGTGATACATATCTGGACAGTGCTAGGAAACGTGACCATAATAGCTTCCTTTGCCGTTAAAATATTACTGGTTTTGTCACACTCTTTAAGGTTCTTACTTAATTTAAGCAATTCAGTCGTCTTGTATTATAAATCTTATATAAATATACCAGCGGTTACGGATTCTTTTTGCCTTAACCAATGTTATTTATGTAATTGTGTCTAATACCGCTTTGTGGACAATATTGCGATTCACTTTCGCAACACAAATTTTCTTAGTTATTTAATTCACTGTTTCAACAAGTCAGAGCCATCGAACCATAACTTAGCCATATATTATATCCAGTTATAACCGCACTTTTGTGTTAAAAGTACTAGCAACACAGAGCGGTAATGTAAACACTCCCTAATGCAACGTGCTCGCCGCACCAACGCGGAGTTTGTTTACTCTCGCCTGCCGCATTTCTTCACGTTCAGCTTTATATCACCTACCTACAGATTATATTACTGTAACGCATCACATATTTAACATTAACACCTGAACAGATGTTATACACAGAAAAATATAGAATTGCTTCACTTAAACTTTGAGACGTATTTACTGACAATGCAACGTGTTCGTTACCGTAGGTTTCAAACGTAACCGTAAAACTCTGTCACGATACAGAATTTCTCTGTATGTTTCTGAAAAGAAGGTGGTAAACAAGCAAGCAGTTCACCCGATATGAAGTGACCGCTACCTTATAAGCACCCGCAACAAGAAAATGAGTTGCATCTCCAACACATCTGCATTGGAGACAGAGGAGGGGAACCAACAAACAAAAAATCCTTTTCCTTTCATCCACTCCGCCGTCGAGTCCTCCTCCCCTCCTCGCTCTTTCATTATTAAAAACGAATGGGAAGGGAAAGAGGAGTATAAAACTCACTTATCAGACAAAATGCAGAATACTTCTACATCACGTATGTCTTCTGTGAGGCATGACCGTATCTTGAAATTTTAATTTAATTGGTTCAAATTTCGACATTTTGAGCTCAAATTCTGTGCAAAACTTATATTTGAAACACAGTCTGATGAATGGTAATAATCGATGTTTTATTTGCACTAAGATAAATCGATTTTAATTGCTACAATCGATTATTATAACCTTTATTCGCTCGAGACGACGTCGCGACGATGCATCGACCTTGGTCCCAAGAATGTGGTCGCGGTGCGTTCTTTGTCCAACTTTGTGACGCAACACACCTACTATGATATATATCGCATCGCATATACAAAGGGTTAGCGACAGATATATAGAAAGTATGTTTCAACTTCTGTATATAGCATTCATCACATTGTATCTATTTGATTGATTATTTGCAACATTCGTCATTGCCATTAAGTTAAGCAAAGAAAATATTGCAGATTCATACAACCGGCCCCACGAAATCTTCATGGGTATTTAAATTATATTTTAGCCAAAGGATATTAAATTAGTTAAGTTCTACTCATACGAGTATAAAATTTCTTAGTCATTCGATTAGCAAGCACTTCTGTCTTCGATTGTGAACTTCGTCTGTAATAATCAGACCAGGTGTATTGTAAACTATCAGCAAATTGTAGACTAAACAATTGCTTGTCAGTTTAGAAACTGTCGGAAGTTAAATTGTGAATTGATGTTTTGCTAAAGCTTATGTTGGAATGACAGTTTATAATATGCTTAGTGCGATTATAAACTGACGAAGTTAACAATTGGTCGGTGACAGATCTTAATGCATAATTAATAATTTGCCACGGAGCTTGTCGGTATACTATTGTTATGTAGATGTAAATAAAACTTTATTATTAGGTACAATCCCTCGCTGACCCCTCGCCGGTTCTATTGAATATGAAAGTTTATTACTCGAGGGTCGCGACATCGGGGGATGGTTTCAGTAGACAATATTATGTTCAACACAACAGTTAGCTAGAAAGCTGGAGAAATATTGGTATTCCAATGTAAGTTGATCTCGGATCTATATAATCAAACATATTAAAAAGGGTTCAGTTTAGGGTCGGACAATATTCGTTTAAATTAACTTACACAGCTGATAAAAGCGTGGGGCGTATTAGTAGTAAAACAAAAGTGACTACTCCCATAGCATTTATTTTTAGTATATGTAACAACTAAGGTTGTAAGTTATATTTTTAACAGACTTGACTCTAGAAATTGATGAAAGAAATGATAAAAACATCATTTACTTATGTTTTCAATAATATATCAGTAGACAAAATTGCTTTGAATAAATCAATACAGGGACGAAAGTCCCCTCGCCCACAACACCTATCAGTAAAATTTTATATACGATCCTTGACGACCACCCGCCATGACCTCCTCCATCCGTCTAATATAAACGTGAAACGCATCCCCGGCGGCTCAATGTAGACTGGGCGTTGCAGCGGTGGCAATGACCGCGAATCGAGTGAAAGATCCTACATAACGTTACCTCACACAGACGGACATTCTGTTGTACTCGTTAGCAGTTCTGTATGCATGATTTGCAGTTTATTTACCTCTTTAGAGGTCACTTAGCCTAATCAGTACCACGTTCGTCGTATGTATTGAAAATAAATGTACTGTTAACTATGATAAAAAATGTTCGAGGGGTACAATCGATGACGAATTTTAAGCGTGATCTTAGATTGTTATGTTACTGGTCTGTCTCTCTGTTAATAATAATACTAAATTGGAATTATAACTCTTAATTAAAATGCTATTCTATAAACGTAAGGATTTCACACAACTCTTTTATTCTCACGTCTTCCTTATCTTCTTTAAGATAAGAATTTGCGCCAACAGTGATTTCTATGTGTTGTTACAAAGTGCACGTGTTAAAAACATTTCCTCGTAATTTATAATCGAATATTGAAACGACTAATGGTATTCCACTGGGAGATTTGCGGTCACGGTAGAAATGAATCACTCTATTACGTTTTTAAACAATTCCAGAGTCCGACCGCAACTACCTACCCAACATTTATAAGTAGTCGAGATAGTGAATCAGCGTGTTTGCTTTGTTGAATTATTAATTTTCCATTATATACTTGAAAATAATATATCCGAGTTGGCGCATTATATGACTTATAACATTTATAATTCATTATTTGCAACATTAAAAGGATATAAATATTTATCGATGTTTGTATGCAATGAAAATTGTTAATTTAATGTCGCCATAGAAGATATGTATGCAAATAGTGATGGCAATGGTAGACCTTTAGTAAAGATGCCTAAATTCAATTATATTGGTTGTTAACTCGTCAAATTCCTTAGCTTTCCATATCTTGAACAATTATTTTACCATTCAAAGTTGTAAATTTATTACAGTCCCATCATAAGGATGTTCGTTATAAATTTTATACAGACAATTTAATAATTATAATAATATGAGTAGACTAAGGCTTGACCTACATCGTTTTACAGTACTATTATGCAAATTAATAAAAAGATTGCATAAAAATTAAATACATTTAACATAATAGGAAAAGTGCATATTGAGTTTTATATGTTAATAGAATAAAGTTTAATAATATAATTTGCTACATCTGTCTACTATAGAAAGTTGACATGCAAATTGTGTGTGTATGTGTGTGAGCGCGTACTGGGTACAATGGCGACGACCGGTTTGTGGCCAGCTAAGTGTAATACATTCAGCGACTTATTTATGTATGCTGGATGCCTTACGATATGTCAATCTAATTCCGAATCTCTGCCACCTTGTACACAAGGAACTAATAACAATGTATTAATGTCCTTTTTTATACTAATAAATATGCCGCAAAGTTTTGTGTTTTCATAATTTCGCGTCACTCACTGTTTGTAACATATTCACGTAACCAGCATGAGAACGGGCAGATATTTAAATTAATTCCAACTGTTGCCAATGTGGACAAAGACTGAAATAAACTTTTTTTTAAATTTCTATAAATGAAAACATACATACCAGTGACTCAGAGGAATTACTGAATTCACTGATTTGATTTACTACCAATAGTAGTTGATGTATAGCAAATGCCATATTAGAACAATTTTTATAACATTTTAAATTGAACTTTATAGTTAGTATAACTTAACGATTAAAACAAAAAATAGTTACTTAAAAGGGTTTAACTTAGTCTACCAAGTATATTCCTATACTTATATATGCCAACTAATCAGAGAAGATAACACGGCAACAGCTAACAAACATATTTGTTAGTGTAGTCGATAATTGTAGTTTCTCAGTACTGTGACTCAGTCACTGCGCGCTGCTACCGACCGGTTCCCAAAACTGGACCCGTCGCCGGCTACGATAGTACGGGATAGGGTTGTCGCTTTGCACTATGCCGTTTGTACCTATTTCATGTGTTCGTGAAAATACAGTATGCAGGAAATATCAACAATGTTCTATCCACGCATTAGCTGATAATAAAGACTCTTGGAATTTGTACGTCGGGCATCAACGCGATTCTAAATTTGGCAAACAGTATTTATTACGCTTGCTTTTTCCCTCATGCACTATTTTAACTCGACTTATAGAGCCGCCATGATACCTTAGTTTCATGCAGTGAATTAATATGAGGAGAAATAATAAAATTAAAAGATAGATCTTTAGAAATAATTGGTTAACTGTCATATTAAAAATACAACAGTTATGAAAGACGCAGTAAATTTTGCTAGGGAATTGACTGGTGGGGTTAAGTCGACCGAGCAAATACTGCTAATAGCTGTCAATGTAGTGTAAATGATTGAGTGTAAATGAAAAAGTCAATTAACAGATTACGCAAAATGGATATACGTAGTTCTTTATTTTCATTACAAACGTGTGTGCTTTACTGTGCGTTTCATGTACCTAATAGTAAACGGTTATTTATTATCATTACATGAAACGGTTTAACCTACGATTATCTCATTGACCAGTGACATTCTGTAATTTGGATCCTTCATACAAAATAACTACTAGCTAAAACTTCTAAAGAGCGAAGCGTTGAACTCAGTCTAGAGGTCAAGACCTTTCCAACGAGTAATAACAGTCATATTGTTAAATGAAATTTCGTATCGGTAAGATTTATAATTCAAGTACCTCTAGAACTACAGTCGTCGTTATTTTATTTTAGAAAAAGTTTGATATTATTGAAGTGGCAACCATAAAAATACATTGGTCTAGGGCGACAGCTCTGCATAGAAGGGTTTAAAAATCAATATTATAATTTTCACCCTTCATAGGGTTCTGACCCCTTCATATTCAAATGAGCAACATGTGCTAAAATTTAACTATGATTCATAGGTTTCGCGCTTACGCTACTTTTAACTAGGATGTATTCAATTTGTGCATATATGTTTCGCTTTCTTATCGTATTTTTAACAATGATATTATAGTACAAAAAGTACCAGATATTCCATTAATGGTCGAAAAGTGAAGACTCACACTCACACTCACTCACACAATAGCACACTTTTCCTATAGCTTACGTCATGTATTTACATTAACGCTTAGGCGACAAACACTTTCCTTCACCTTTTTTCTTCATATTTTAATTACGTAATCCTTTTTACACCATTTGACATATGTGAATGTAACTGTCACTGCATTAGAAAACTTTTGCCCGGTGATTTTGTATGACGATAACATATATAGTATAATATATCAGTGATGTTTAAAGATAAAAAATAGAGCAATAATTAAGAGTTATTAATTCGTGGCAAGTCTTTGTAAAAGAGATTGGAATAGGAAAGGAATTGTGATTAAAAAAACGAATGCAATTTTTAACAAGAAAATAGTGTATTAAATAACCGATGTCCTTAATTGCTAATTAACTATGAGTATCCTTTTATAATATGTCAAGTGAATTTGTTTTTTAAAGCAACAAACTTCAATGATAATATAAATCTAGGCCGTTTAAAAAAGTTCCTCATACGTAAAACTTTTAATCTGTTTGCCGTCCAAGTACCAGGCGGGCATAGATTCAAAAGAGTCGTGTAGAAAGTACACAAACAAAGAGGCTTTGAGTAGACGCACACAAATATAGTCGAGGCTCAGTCGGCGGTTCAGGTCAACAGTCTGTGAGTCATTATTCTCTAAAGGTGAGGGGAGATGATGGGAGGTTCAAGAGGCGTGCGCGATTAGGACGTTGCTCACTTTACGTTGAAGTTTCAATGAAATCACCGTCACAATGGCGGGAAGCACACTTCGCTTAGTATGTTCTTTTAACAGAACGGATGCTGTTTTTTTGCGACACTCGAGATGAAGTGTTTTGTCAATATTTATTACAAAATTTCCTTGTTTATATATCCTTCATAGGCCTACCTATTTACTATATATTTGCCTTTAGGTGCATCTTCAGTGTTTTTTAATGTTCATTTGATAGCGTTCAATTAAAAGTGTCCTACTTGCCATTGCCGAACAAAGGTTTAAACGACAAGCACTGCTCTTGTCTACTGTGGCTCCAAAGAAGTCTAATATAAAACTTTATCTGGACTCTTCTATTATACTACCAATTTTTATTTTATTTTTAAAAATCGAAATTTAGTTAGTACAGAATAAAATGTGTGTAGTCTTTCCACATATTAGCGGTCTGAGGAAATCTTATTAAGTATTTTTGCCGATGCATCTGCACTGTCTTTACAGTTCATCAAATATAATTTGAGATCATCCTTTTATCTCATTCTTATGATGATCATTACCATTGTTAAATACTTGACTAATAGTTGTACCAGAACTGACTAATTTAGTCTTAAGAGCTGCACAAGAGATATATTCAACAAATTGTGTGTCTAGTGCAATTACAATATACAATTCTATAGAACTATAGGTTTCTATATAAGCCGCTAAGGCAAAACCTGTATGAAATTATGCATGCGAGCATCCTTTACTTAAAGCTATGCCGTCACTGCGGAAACTGCGCGCGTGCGCATTTCTTAGTTTGCTCCACAAATAGTGAGTTTAATGGCTCGATAGTCAGCTTGTTGCAGGGTTACCATGAGTTAAAAACAATTCTGGATTGTATGTGAATTTTTCACTCTCTCTTTTTATTCGTTGTCGTAAAATTAAACTATTTCTAGATAGTAAATAGTTGTTTTGTTAAAAAGCTTTTATGGTACATATAAAACGTATAAAGAATTTGATATAATTCTACAATTGACTTTACGATAACTGCTCTGATTAAAGCAGAGAAAAGAGGAGATTAAATCTTTTCATTTTACGTCCATGTTTTTGCAAATGGTATTGTAGTCATCTAAGTATTAAAGCTAACGTTCCTTGATGATTTATAACTTCAGCCAACAGTCCCAAGAAAATGTATATTTATGGTGACATAAGTTATAGTACGGCAAGCGGGTTTGTTTATCACGTTTCAAGTTTGGTATGTAACGGGATAATTGCATTTGGAGCCCGACGCCTTGGTACACACGTTGCGGTCGAATTGGTCACGCCTGTAACACTACACCGACAATGTATTTGTGAATGTACCGTCACGGAGCTCTGTTTGTTTTCCTTTAGAGGCACATTCTAGCAGTTTTCTTTATCATTGGAAACGTTTGAACGTAGGTATACAAACTTAAGTTAGCCTATATAACTTATGTGTTATATCTCTCATTCGAAGGAAAGAATGTCAATCTTCGTTTAATGTGCGCACAGAAAGAGATTGACAGACACACCTTGGATTTTGGTATGCATAAAAGTATGATAGACACAACAACACAACAGGCGAAACAACATCATGGGAAAAGCCAAAGCCCAGAGACTCACATTAGTGGGCTACCTGTTGAGGATGGAAGAGGGGAGTAGCCTCAAGGATGCGTATCTCGGAACCACGAATGTACGGCTTGTACGGAATGTAATGCTGTAAAACGTAACTCCAACACAAGCTCCAAGCCAAAGGCTGACAGGAAGCGGTAATAGACAGGCAGCGTTGGCGCCTTCTTGTGTCGGAGACCAAGACCCAATTTGAGTCGTCGAGTCAGCGGAGTCAGTATGTAAGGACGATGCACAAAGCATCTGTACATTGACGATAATGGGACGTATAAATTCATGAGCACATTTTTCGCTATATGAAGCCACTTTCTCCACCATGCCAATTGCCGCTTTTTCCGTCGGCAATATGAATCGAAGAATAATCAGTTTCGAATCAGTGACGTCTCGTTTAACATTACATACGTCTGTGCACACAGAGAATGGCATATAACATAAATAGCTCGTCTTATCTCGCGCCGTCCGCGTCGCTTTCCTTCCCATGTACTGGCCACGCTTATATTACAAGGGCATACAGACACGCATATAATTCAATATCTGAATGGGGTGGATCAAACGAGAAGAGAAAGGTATGCTTGTGCGGCCTAGTGTTGATTTCGCTTTGCGATGAAGTTTTAAAATTATGAATTAATATTTATTCATCTGTGGCTCTACAGCCGTGGATGGGCCTGGGCCTAGTCAAGTAATTTTTTTCATGTAGGTCTACTTTGGGCTTTTTGTTTCTAGCTCATGACGCCAATATTTTCTAGATCTCGTTCGACGTCAGACAACTTATCTTCGTGACATATCCAGCCCAGTTTAGTTCACGAATAAGGCTCCATAAATGCGACGAATTAAATTTATCTGAACATGTTCCGTTCTAATTATGTACACAGTCTAAATCATTATATGTCCCAATTACGTAATTCTAGTTACTTTATAGGTAATTCTATATCGGAAAACTTTAAGCAGTACTTCTAATACAATGAGAGTTAGGGTGCCAAAAAAGGGTCGTTCCTTTAAGACCGGCTGGTGATAACATTAGAGAACCCGTTGCTTGTGTGGATTTCCAATTGGCACGGTCCCTGCTCATCCGGTCGCCTCCTTTCCTCCATCCAATGGATACACTATTGTGTTACATGCCATTAAAATAATTTATCATTCTTGTTAACCTATTTTGCAATGAAATGGATTCCAAATATAACGTGTATGTAAAACAAATTGATAACGTTCAATTATATGTTAATCGTAAAATATTGTCTTTCCAAATCGATAAAGTCGAATTATTTAAGGGCGAAAGAGAAATGTTGAAAGTGAACGTAAGGTTTACCGACCTCACATCATAAATTACCTTTCACAAGATCTTTCCTTTGACATTGTTGCATGATAAAGTTGCTCGTAATAAAATGACTTATTTCAATAGATTATTGTAGTAAATTTATTCATCTGTGAAAGTAAAATTTTATAAATAGCTTTTGATAATGGGTGGTATAGTTTTGTTAAAATTATCAAGCCGGCAAGTCAATGATTCTGGCAGACCTCACTCGCTTCTTCTACTTACTCGCCCTTTTTTTAGATAGATGAGTCTGATAGTTTATATATATACTTTTCTACTGATTAAAGTTACTTGTGTAGTTAATTACGGTTCAACATGTTCAAAAAATACATATATATGTGTTATATATGAGTGTACATCCAGTAGTGTTATCGTCCGCCGCGTCACGTATTCGCCGCCACTGGACAATAAACGCTTTAATTGTTTGAACACCGCGATAATGACTAATGTAAAGACCGACTGCTGGTATTTACGTACCTAAATTGTCACACAAATATGCAGACATTCCATAAATATTCGCCGCTTAAGCTACTGCATACTACCTACTTATTCTCTAAAAAAATAAGATCGACCGTAGTTTTAGTACTGTACAAAAACTTGCGTGTAACAATTACTGAATAGAAATCCTGTCCATTAAGTGAGAATAGGCTATTTTTTATCTATACGTTTTGACTGTTTGTTTGTTCCGGATTAACTCAAAAAGTACTGAACCAATAAAAATACTTTTGTCAATAGAAATCTATTCTATGAGCGAATAACCCACGCTATAGGTTTTATTTATCTATTTTACCTGAGCGATGTGGGGGCGGAATGCTAGTAGGATATAAATGAGACATCTCCTGCGTTACAATATCGACTATTTTATATTCGTCTTGATAAATTACCTAACTAAAGGCACAAACCCCTTTAACCGTTCTAGGGTTGATAATAGTCCTTACTGGGTAGCGTCTTTAAAATTCAAGTATTCCCAAGGGATCTCCAGTGGCAATTGCAATGCGCCAGGGAGGACCACTACAAAAAAGAGTCCTTGGCGACGATTAAATTGGGGTTGTTTTTGGTAAATCGATGAATGACAAATTTATATTTGATATTCTAATTTAGTTCATTTTCCTACTTTTTCCTAACTTTTTTTATTTAATAAAGAAGTTTATCGTTCAACTTCAAAGTTTTGATTTCTGAGTTGAGTCACATAATTAGTTTTTATGAAAACAAAATAATTTTTAAATAAGTAAAATAGTACTTATTGGAATAGTTTGTTTTGTCTGTTTGACATAATATTTGTAAAATTGTAGAAGTCGTTGGTTTCTTTAATACAGGTAAACCTAGTAAAGAAGTCAAGGCAAGCTATGTGGAGAGTGAACAATAAATATTTATTTATAAGCTTGTCTCAAAGTTAGACATCTGCACGTTTAAAAATAAACTAGAAATAATTGAGTAAAATAATACACGCCATCATTAGCTAAACCTGTTATATCGGATGCTTATTTAAATCAAGCAGTGGTTACTAAAGACAAGAAAGGCGATCTTGCTGCAATTTCAGTTTATTGAGTATTTTGATCTATATGCACTGGTAGGTGATTCGTTTCGCAACGCAGGCCGGCCGTTCCGTTCGCATTGTTACACGGTCCTCGGCCTTTCTGTTGAGCAACCGCTGGATCTTTTAGAAGGGGCTTAAGACTGTCACATGATAAGCCCCTGTTGACGTTATACATCTGATAATCTTAAGTAACAAACTGGAATAGAATTCGTTTTTGTGTTTGATTAATGTGTAATATTATATCATTCAGCGATATAAATTGATATTGGACCACAGTAGTTTCACAATGTTTAATTTACTATGAATATATGTTCCCGCGGCTTCGCTTGCGTTTGTTTCTTATTTCCTGCCTGGGATTTTTTTTAATTACATTCTATAGTCGATATCGTATAATAACTTCGAATTATAGATAACATGTGTCAAGAACTTGCTAATGTCAAAACATTTGCTAGCTTAATATAATATTACCATGGTGACCGGTATTGTAGATGAAGTTTTTTCCTATCCCGGGAACAGCTTATTTCGGGATAAGAGGAATACATAAGCCTCTTATTCCCTAGTCATGTCCATCTATATATGTTTACAGACATCAATACATATTAATCTAATAATAGTGGAATTTACTCAAATACTGAGAATAATTTTCTAAATACTTATTGAAACAATTCAAATTAGTATTATGAATCATCAGCATGCTTCTTGATTAAGTAACACATGCAAAAATATAATTGCGCCTTGTTTTGTCCCTTTATGAAGGGAAGGGATAGTAATTATGCGTGTGCTTTTTGCCCCTGTAGTGTTATGTATTAGGCGAGGCGTGTGTTGTTCTCTCGCTCGCACTATGTGCTAACATAGCCTTTACGAGTATCAAAGTCCTCACATTATCACACAAAACGCAATCAGATAATTAGACAAAACAACAATAGATTATGTTGCTATTTTAATACGATTTACCGGTATTATTATTATTAGAAAAACATAAAAATAAAGCCAGTGCTTAGTATTGTTGTATTGAAAAATAAATTAAAGATTGGATGGTAAATAAGTGTCGTGTTATAACAAAATAGGAAATACAGTATTTGTTTCAATGTAAATCGGCATTTCACGCCGGCGCCGAAATATCAAGGTCGACAAGTAGCGTTGACCCCCGCCGAAATACAAATGGACGCAATGAAACTAGGTTAAACGTTTTGTTGAAGAAGGCTAGCTGGATTAGAAAAGGCTCTATTTACATATAAGAGAAGGTGACGGCCGAATTATTAAAGAATTGTTGTTATATGACCTCAAAGCCTTTCCTTTCGAAGAATCATGCTGGTAAAATGAAGCTATATCACGGTTTAAGTTACTGACGACCATGGATATGTACTGCTACCCTACTATCATGGCTTGCTTTGAGGCATAAGGAGAATTTCTTTGACCTTACTAAAAAAGAGAAGATGGCGTATAACAGTAGACTTTAGATTATCTTTCCTTTGTCTCATTTTCAAACGATAGGCGTCCTTTCCATTTTTGCCGTATGTATGTATTACCCGTACCGTGTTGTCCTTTAGCCTATACTGCTTGACGGAAGTTCGAGAGTGAGGTATAATATTCGGGGAAGATCCCAGAGTGTCATACGGGACATGTCACAGTCAGTCAGGTTTATTTGTTTTTTTTTAATTAACGATTGTTTGTTACCTGCCTTTATATAAAATATGAAGCCTTACATATAAGTTTAACTTTATTGGTCACGTGCTCACGAAGAAACCGTTGTTTATACTTTAAACGTGTTGGCGGCGTGCCAGACGCTATCACCCTAGCCAATGTTCTACATTGCGAATCTCAATGTAAAATGATAAATGTTTTACCAAAGAAATTACATACAATCAAAAAATATCAAATACTTCTATTGTTTCATTCCATTTATCGTCCATTCTGACGTTGGAATTCCTACATTTATAGACTTGATTGGTTATTTGTAGTTTTGATGTGACTTAATGAGTAAGTTAAAGTATGCCTTTTGCTAAGGCGCGATTAAACACCAATGAAGTTAATAGGAACGCCAGGGTAAGTGCAGTAGTATTCCGCCAGGGTAATTAATAGTGTAAGGTGTGAAAGAACTAACTAAAGAGTTGCACTAGAATCGGCTATTTAGTAAATCTTTCGACCTAATAAGCCCTACTTACTCCGCAATACACAATAAATTTATAAAATTATCATATTGGCCTTCATAAAATGTCTCGGGTTAACGGATAATTCATTTGAATAGTATGTGAACTTTCCAGGCGGCTGGCACCGTGGCATTCGCCGCTGGCTTCCCATGCTCCGTTTCTCATCGGACCTCTTTGTTTGCTAATCAACGTCACTTGACCTTATACTTGCGACAGATCGAGATGCGCGATTCTAAACAATAATTTCAAACTGAGGTAGTAACTATCATTACCTGTTTAAACATTTACAAAGTTTGTTCACAATTTCATTCGAATTTCCAGTCCAATTCTGACAGCAAACGGTCTAGTATTAGACAGTTAATTAATACTAGATAATGCGGTAATTATAAGTTACTTCTTATATAATCACTACAGAAAATACACACATGAAAACGCTACTGGTTTTTTTTTACAAAGTAATCTCAACCAAGTGCATACTGCGTGTTAAACGCAGTCTGAGTCCTAGGCTCATAACATCTAATGCAAAGATAGCATAGACTCTACAGAATTTAATCTGTAATCATCGATAGCTGTTTATCTGTACTGAATATGTATTTCTTACGCAAAGAATACATGCTACATTATTCTCACTTATTGTGTATGTGTACACGCC
Source organism: Papilio elwesi (assembly GCA_029849275.1). Lineage (NCBI taxonomy): Eukaryota > Metazoa > Arthropoda > Insecta > Lepidoptera > Papilionidae > Papilio > Papilio elwesi. Next base: position 4,426,580 of record CM056709.1, read on the forward strand.
GTAAGATTAACATTCAGGGGACTCTCAATTGTGGCGGCGTATAAAACAAATAAATCTTCATTAAGAGCTATTACAGCTGTGATTTTCTTCAGGGCCAAGATGTCAGCGGCGAGTTTTATTAGGAGGATGTAATGGACGTGGAAGCTGGCGGTTCTATCGCTTCACTTACGTGCGTCCGGTGTCAACCGGACTGTAGTAACGTTGTTTTAACAATTCTATATCTTGTCACATTGAGTTAAAGCTGAATTTTGATGTAATGCAGTGAGTTTATTGCCTGGGACACGTATAGTTTACACGTTCTAGTGGATTATGTTAAGGTCGGCTACCGAGTCGGGTTTGTCTCTCCCGTGGGATTCTCTGTGTTCGAGCTCTTGGGTCCTCAATATGAGGTTAGACGAGTTGTAGACATAAAAAGGCAAGAGTTTTATTTTTAACTACTTAGTTCTTATGTCTGTTGTTTACTAATGCTTTTTTATTTCATAAGATATTTTTTATGTTCAATTCAATTAAAATACTAAATTTTTAATTGAACAAGTTACTTTAAAGGTTAGGTGAGAAAGATACGATAGGGGAGGCTTATCTCCTCAAAAGTGGACGACTTTCGGCTGAAAAGAGAGAAAGTGAGAAGAACCCATCTTTTCTTTTATTGAGATATATTCGCCTTTCTCTACGTTTGTGATTTTAGAAAATATAACACAACAATAAACAGAAATAAGCACGAGCACACGTGTAAAGGCGCATTATTAAGGCACCTTAAATATTATGGGGTACTTCCGTTAGTTCGGTATTCAGCGAAGAGAAAGTATACGATCATCTATAAAACGTTTTATTGGAAAGGGCGATGGCGAAATATATAGTATATTTTTAAAAATGTAAACATTCTTTTTAAAATTTACATAAAAGAAAGTGGACTGGAATATACAAATACGTAACAGTATTTGTATATTATTAAGATATTTGATGACAGTTATTAGTGTACGAAGCCAAAACTGATTTCTGTGCCCTCAACAACTTGTTTTTTCGCGCGACGCGTTCTTTTTATCTTTCTCCGTAAAATAGCCAGGTATTTTTTTTTGGCCTAACTATTTAAAAATATTTCTTAAGTCCTCATAGTTTATTTCACACTCAATCTTTATACATTATAGACACTAATTGCTCTCATTGTATTCACGGTAATTGCTTGGAGGAAAACTGAAAAATACAACAATCATAGCTTCGTCGTATCGAAGTAATGTAATTTTTTGTCATCATTATTTTTACATCACTTATTCTTATGAAAATACATGTAAATGAAGTAAACTTCATGTAGTTTTATTGTTTCTTTTTTACTGACCACTTTAGTTGATGACATAAGTTGTGTCAGATGTAAATTATCTCAACAATATAAAATGTTGTTAATATTTCATGTTATAATTATTAAAGCTTAGAATTGTGAAATAGAATCATTAATGTTGTTTCTCTTTTCAGGTTGGTTATTTTATTTGTTAGTTTTATAAATCTTTATTAAACGTGTTTGTAAATAGTAAATAATAAAAGATTCTCTTTTCAGAGCAACACTTGGTTTTTATTTCGCCATTTCCACACAAATATCTAATGTGTGTGAAATACATATTATAAAACAACATTTTGATCTATTTAAACAAAGATGGAAAGATTAAGATTTGAGTTTGTGGTAAAAGCTAATAATGAAGATTCGAAAACCAATCTGATTTGCATGACATCAATTACGGATGTGGACAAAAATGTCTTTGTAATTCCCGAACGATATCAACCAATTAAAATGCATGAGGTAATAATGAAAACTCAAGCTTATCAAATGATAAATAATACACTGCAAAGAAGACATGACGTAAGGAAAGTATGGATCTCGGTGACATCAGATATACGTAAGAGCTACATGGATGATGATGGAAATATGCAGTTCAGGGGATATTTTTTGGAAGAAGTTTCGCCTAAGATTCAAGAACAGAACCCGGTGGCTGGAATTTCCGAAGAAGCATTAACGAGAATCTTGGAAAACTTTGCTGAGAAGAAGGGTGGTACATCGTCAACACAGAGCTTGACAAGTTTACAGGATAAATTGGTGATTGAGAAATTCTCCAAGAGAATTTCGAATGTATCACAATGGATTATGACTTTTGAAGCCGAGTGTATTCGTTTAGGGATAGAAGAAGATACGAAAAGGATTGAAGCTCTTAGGTTATTTTTGGAGGAACCATGTATGGACTGGTATAATGCCATGCTCATAAAGCACACAGTGGATTCTGAATGGTCTCTGTGGAGGAAAAATTTTTGTTGCACGTATATGGATAAAAGTTGGTCACCAATCAGGTACGCAATATTATATAAGTACAGGCAGGGCTCTTTGTTGGAGTTTGCTTTAAAAAAAGAAAGGCTTTTGTTAGAAATGAATAAAAATATGGACAAACCTACTTTAGTAGATCTCATAGCTACTGGATTGCCAAACTTTGTCGCGGATAAAATCGACAGAAATGTGTTGAAGGGAACTGAGGATTTATTTAGTAATATTAGGGGTTTAGAATACTTGGTCGAAAGAAAGGTAGGTTTTGGAAACAGAATTAAATACAAAAATGTGAGGGAACAGTCGTGTACGATTTGTGAGAAAGAAAAGAAAGGAAAACGGTATCATCCAGAGTCCCAATGTTGGTTTAAAGGTAGGAATACTGATAGACTTAAGCAAGATCAAATAAAGAGTGTTAATCATTCTGAGTTGGAGACAGAGTTAAATGAAAGGGATCCAAAAAACGTGTAGTTCCGCCATTGATCAAAATTAAATTGCTATTAAATGATACTTTAGAAGTTTTAGGAGTCTATGATTCAGGATCTAATGTGTCTTTGATAAACTCTAGGCTACTCTCCTTGAAAAGTAATTCTAATAGGAAGGGTTTCAACAAAGCAGGCTTGAAAACGATCAATGGCGTTAAACAATCAGTAGGAGTAGTAGATTTAAAGATTAAAATTTTTGACATAGAAAAAGATATGAGTGTTTTTGTAATAGATAAGGAAAATTTTGATCACGATTTTTTAATTGGATTAGATTGTATCGAGAAGTTTCGCTTGGTTCAGAATGAAAAGTTACAAATATCACAAAATATTGTCATCGCACACAAAAATGATGATAAAAAGATCGTAGATAAGGAGATTGCGAAAAAAATTCCTGGCTTCACAGGTAGCAAGCTTAGAAGAAAAGAAAATGAGGATTTGAATATTTCGGATGTCATACAACGTGAATATGATATTAATTTTAATGAACACTTAGAAGTTGAAAACTTCAATATTTCAATAAATAACCTGGACCGACGCCAACAGTCGCGCATAAGTGAACTGATTGATAGATATACGTCACTGTTTGCTAGAGATAAATATGATATAGGCACTGTGAAAGACTATGAGGCTCATGTTGATTTGATGGTAGATAGGTATTGTAGCAAAAGGCCATATAGGTGTACTGTAGACGATAGAAAAGAAATAGAGCAACAGATATCAATATTGTTAAAAAAAGGACTTATCGAAGAATCTTATAGTCCTTTTGCTGCCCCCGTTACATTGGCTTACAAAAAAGAAGAAGGGAGAAGGTCTAGACTTTGTGTAGATTTTCGAGATTTAAATAAAATTGTGGTCCCTCAATCACAGCCCTTTCCACTGATTGAGGATTTAATGATAAAAACTAGAAATTGTAGATTTTTCTCCACACTTGATGTAAACTCAGCATTCTGGTCAATTCCCCTAAAAATTGCAGATAGGAAGAAAGTAGCGTTCGTTACGCAGGAGGGACACTTTCAGTGGACATGTTTACCGTTTGGTTTAAAAACCTCTCCGGCAATATTTCAGAGAATATTAAGTAGCATTATAAGAAAACATGGACTTTCAGAGTTTACTGTAAATTATATAGATGATATTTTAGTATTTTCGAAAACATTCGCAGATCATATGCAACATTTATCATTATTATTGGAAGCGATTATGAAAGAAGGGCTTAGACTGAAGTTTTCGAAATGCAGCTTTGCTCAGGACTCTGTCAAATATTTAGGTCATATAATTAGAAATAATACCGTTTCCCCATTAAAAGATAATTTAATTGCCATAAAAGATTTTCCCGTACCTAAGACACAGAAAAACGTTCGCCAATTTCTAGGTAAAATCAATTTTTATGGAAAATATATACCAAATATTTCAATAATATTAGATCCTTTGCACAACTTGCTACGAAAAGGACAAACATTTAATTGGTCAGGTAAATGCCAGGAATCATTTGAGACGATTAAAAAGCTGCTATGTCAAAAGCCTATTTTAGCGATCTATGACCCAAGCCTACCGATACACATTTATACAGACGCGAGCTTACAAGGTATAGGCGCGATATTAAAACAACCGCAAGGTAATGGTGAAGAGAAACCTTGTGCATTCTTTTCCAGAAAATTAAATGAAGCCCAAAAAAAGAAAAAAGCCATATATCTTGAGTGTTTGGCCATAAAAGAGGCTGTAAGATTCTGGCAACATTGGCTCATAGGGAAAAAATTTACTGTTTTTTCTGATCACAAACCTCTGGAGAAAATGAATGTGAAGGTTAGGACAGATGAGGAATTAGGAGACCTCACGTACTACTTATCCCAATATAATTTCGATGTCGTATATTCCCCAGGAAAGTATAATCTGGAGGCGGATTGCTTGAGTAGGAATCCTGTATTGGAACCGAGTGATAATCAGGAGGAAATTTTAAAATGTGTAAATATGATTAGACTAGAAGATATTCAAAATGACCAGAGATCCAATGACCAGGTAAAACAAAATAGAAATAAACTAATACTAAAAGATACTATATACTATAAAAAATCAGGAAAAAAGGAAAAAAGAGTGATATCTGAGATATTCAGTATAAAGATTATAAAATACATACACGACATTTATTGTCATTTAGGACCTCAACAAGTAGAAAGAAAAATTAAACCATTTTATACCGCTAAAAATTTATTAAGCAATATTAAAATGATCTGTGATAATTGTGATATCTGCATTAAAAATAAATCCAGAGGGAAATATAGATTTGGCCTCATGTCACATTTAGGTCCAGCAACGTACCCATTTGAAATTATGTCTATAGATACTGTTGGGGGATTCGGCGGGTCTCGATCCACGAAAACCTATTTACATTTACTTGTAGATCATTTTACTAGATATGTATATATTTTGACTTCTAAGACCCAGAGTTCTGGGGACTTTATAAAGCTTATAAAAAAGGTGAGTCAGGCAAATAAAATTGGCATGATTTTATCAGACCAATATCCGGGTATAAATTCGAGGGAATTCAAAACCTTTTTGGAAAATGAAGACATACCAATTATATTCACTGCAGTTAATTCACCATTTTCGAATGGTTTAAATGAAAGATTAAACCAAACTTTGATTAACAAAATAAGATGCAAGATAAATGAAAGGAAAGGTAAATTGGCCTGGACTACTATTGCTCACGAATGTGCTCAAAGGTATAATGAGACTGAGCACACTGTGACAGGGTTTTCTCCGATATACTTGTTAGAAGGAAAATCAGTTGATATTTTACCAAATGAATTGAAGAAAGACAGAACATGTGATGAGTTGTTATTGAATAGAAATATCGCGCTCGAAAACACAATAAAATCGCATAATAATAATAAAAAGCGATTCGATAAAAATAGGACACCACTCGAACTACAAGTAGGAGACTCAGTGTATGTGGAAAATGGAAATAAATTAAATAGAAAGAAATTACAGGAGTTAAAAATTGGTCCATATAAAGTCTTGGAAAAGATATCGAACTCGATATATAAAATAGACACAGGTCATAAGAAAGTGGAATCTAACCTTTTCCATGTTACCAAACTTGTCCCTTTACTGTAATTAGTATTACTTTTTAATTAAAATATGTATATTTTAACAGTTTGGAGGGGGAGATGTAAATGAAGTAAACTTCATGTAGTTTTATTGTTTCTTTTTTACTGACCACTTTAGTTGATGACATAAGTTGTGTCAGATGTAAATTATCTCAACAATATAAAATGTTGTTAATATTTCATGTTATAATTATTAAAGCTTAGAATTGTGAAATAGAATCATTAATGTTGTTTCTCTTTTCAGGTTGGTTATTTTATTTGTTAGTTTTATAAATCTTTATTAAACGTGTTTGTAAATAGTAAATAATAAAAGATTCTCTTTTCAGAGCAACACTTGGTTTTTATTTCGCCATTTCCACACAAATATCTAATGTGTGTGAAATACATATTATATACATACAAAGTAATATGCTATATTTTATAATGCAAAACAAGAAAAAGTAAAATTGCAAACAGATAACTAAATCTTACTTAAATGTCGCAAATTACAATATTAGGTATACAATTTATAATAATAATTGTTATGTAGTCATCTTACGTCGTTGCAGTGGCCTTATTATTTTGGACACCACAGAAAACGCTGCGTAGACACTATTTTAATTGTTTCTTTGATTTTTTTTTGTAGTATATCAGAATTTACTTTAATCTATTATACTTAATTAATTAATTAACGGGTCATCTTTGCAATTGTTATTTTGGTGAAACCAAAAGTCTTGGTGTGTAATATAATTTTATCACTCTTTTATTCGCTTCTCCTGTATCTTCGTATCGTATGTTATGGTAGTGTCAGACGAGTCATAACTAAACCGTAGTAATTTAGCTCAACTGAAATTAATTTACGTCAATTCCTAATAAATCTGGCGTGAGTAACATGTAGTGTTTACAGACGGATATCGACGTAACAACGCTCGCCACGACCGCAGATAGCATTAATACGAACCCGGGACTTCGTAGTGCTTCCCCACTCCACCATCGCCCAGGCATTTTTCAACCGCTCGGGGATTTATATTTCATTAGTGACTCATACCTGTGATTTATAGGATTCCGTACCCAAAAGATCGGGACCCGATTAAGAGAGAAACTAAGACACCGCTGTCCGTCCGTCTGTCACCAGGCTGTATTTCATGATCCGTAATACTTGAAATTTTCATTTTGATGATGTATTTCTGTTGCCGCTATAACAACAAATGCTTAAAACATTAAAATAAGTATTGATGGGGGCTCCCCTACAACAAACGCGATTTTTTTATAGATAATGTTACGGAACCTTTCGTGCGTGAATTCGACCCCCACTTGGCCGGTTTTATTATTGATAATAAGCCGATTTATGTTTTATTTTGGTTCTTCTCTGTTTGAAGAAATAAAATATTAATAGGACCATATAACGATAGTCAGAAATATGGACAAGTATTTGCACGTAATTTTATAAAGAAGATACATCTGTCTATCCGGCGTTAAGTTTAAAAGACTTTTCTTAAATTTTCCATTCCAATATATGTAGAAATTTCGCTAATTTAAGATTCGATCCCTTTATGTGTTGTTTTATATTTGATTCTTTTTTCTTCTAATTTTATGCTTCTCATAGATTAATAAAAAATAAAATGATATTGACTTTCCATTAATTTCCTTCAGCACCAACTGGATTGATTATCCTGCTATTTTTATAATCTATCAGCTGTGCGGTAATATTAAGATTGCCTCAAGTGTTCTTAGAAATTGCCACTTGTCGTCATTGTGGGTCGATATATAATCAATATTACGTGACGGACAGACGATGATAACGACACCGGCATCGCCTTTATTCGATATGTACAGTGTGAAATTTATATTGAACACTTTGGCGATAGAACAGCCGTACAGTTGAGTGGATGAGTGATTACGTGGTTCATTCATTTTATATGCGGCTTTAAGTATAATACAATACAATACGATTCTTGTTATCTTCAAAGATGTTGATGAACAGTTTCTTTTTAATAATTACCGAAAGTATATTGTTACCTATGCTCTTTTCGCGATTCAACTGCTTAAACTTTTTCTGTCTTTCATTTTGAATGTTCATTCGAGTCTAGTGAGCCAATTTGTTGCGGCTATATTGTCTTATCAAGTTAACCTACGTACTTAACTATACAAAACCTAGGTACACATAACTTAATTGAAGATGCTTTTTGAAAAATACTTTTAAATAAGTACATTTTTAGTTTGAAAGCAAATATTGTGGGCTACATTTTAAATATTAAATAATTTGTCTTTGTACCTTATTTTAACGGATATTTCAATATAAATGGATAACAATATAGTGACATCATCGCTATATGTACAGACTACTTGTGGGCTTATGTGGGCTACACAGTTTGCACAGCCGCTAAGAGACACACGTTGGAGGTATAATGCGACGTTTGTGCCGCTGTCAGAGCTGACTAGAATCGTTAACTACATTCAGTTACACTTGCAGATAACTATATTGTTTAAGATAGCGCCATCTATGGATAATTTCAATTAATTACCTTTATGCGATGTTTGTTACTTTCTTTTACAATTTCTTAAATGTCCCGTATTTAGTGTACATACACTTTATTTTTAGTTTTCCGTAACAGTAATGAAGAATCCACCGTGGTAATATTTTTTATGAAGATGTTTTAATAAAGACAGGATTAATAAATATAGGTAGATAAATCGTTTTAACTTCAAAGTTTAACCTTAATATTAATAGGAATACTTATGTGGGATTATAAACATTTACTCATTGTTTCAAACTTATGTTCTCACAAAAAAATAACGGAATAAAAAATTATGGCGAAACAACTCATGTCTCGATGTTTGATTTACGACCCACGTGACGTGGATTTAAATATCAATTATATGTTACAATGGATTCCATTTATATAAGGAAAAACAAACTAGCAACATGACGACTGCTCAGATTTTGTTTAATCTAATAAGTTGATGAACAGTGATTGCTATCCCTGTTTACCCTTAGGGTTAGTTCAAACCAGACGTACTGTCAGCCGCCGACTGTGAGCGAACACACAAAGTCTATCTTCAAACCTCACCTACCACCTTGATATATCATTGTAAAACCTACCTATATTACAGTCGAGGTGTAAACGATCTCCTAATCGTAATATAGTATAAGAAACAGCACAAGAAATTTATACCTTCATCTGATATTTCATACGGACCTAGGTTATGTGAGATAATATTGATACACCACATTTGGGTTGCCGAGCTAAATCTAGGTCAACGCTGTTAAATCATAAAAAAGCAAATTAAGTTGAACCCTTGAGTTGGCCGTTGGCAATTCAAGGGGTCAAGTTTATGTTGGCATACAACGGAATGTTGGATTCGATTTGGTGTCCTCATAATGTTCTCACGATGTACTTTACATAAGTAGTTTGGTTTATGTGTGGTATAAATTTCTTATGCCGTATCTTAGACCATAAAGCAATCGGTTCGTAGTTCCTCGACCCCAGTCTTACTGCAATGCAGTGTACCTGGACGCCTTATACGGACACTCCATTGGAATTCTAAGAATGTACACTTGTATTGCCAATGAACAATGTCACCGTGAGTACTGTAAATGTTAGTGTGCGTAGAAATATATTTTGATTATCGCGTGGATTAGTCCGTATAAATCTTATATGTTTAAATGCGACGCGAAAATAAAATTAGTAAACCAATAGACTTGATTTTGATTGACTTGAAACTTTCAGGAGTTTTCAATTCAAATTTACATTAGGAATATCCTGTTGAATTTAAATGATGTCGCGGTTGACGCACTCTCATTAAAGCCTATCCGGTACAGATATTACGTTAGGGGGTTTTTAATTACAGTTTTTTTACCTTATAAATCCAAACGTGCATCACTTGTACGTCGCCGAATACGAGTAAAAATGGAGTATGGAGTACATCAGAAACCTCTACTTCAAAATTTAGTATTTCCACATTCGATCAAATTGTTCGATCGAAGACTTCACCATTATGGTACAAAAGCGTACATACAATTGCAATAAAATGAAATTACAAATGGATTCCTAAAATAAAAAAAAGTATGTATCCAACGAAATGGAGCTCATTTCGAGCAACTAAATTTACTCATTCCACCTTAAATAAGTTTAGAGTTGATACTTTTCCGTTTATATGATTTACCATATCTGTCGCATATTTTATCATGGACACTATCGATTGATTACATAAAAGTACAGGATGTTATTTTGACGGATTTTAGTCAGTGCCTTTCTCAAGTCACGTAAGGGTTTTAGATCGGTCTGCTGTTGGCATGTATATTTCAAATCCTCCAAATAACATCATCATCTCCGAGATAAAAAGATAATTCGCCCGAGTGCGGTTAAAAAGTCCAAACTGTATACAATTTCAATAAACAATATTTACCACCACATACACATAATATTCTCGTGTTGTCATAAAATATTGTCATTTCAGACACCTAGTTATTACAATAAATTATTATTAAGCATTTAATCATAGTCGTGGGCTTGTGGGTGTTAGACGAGGCGACTGTTATGATGACCTTCTATAAATGCAAAAGACTGCGGACTAGATTTATTATCGAATACGCTATTACGACTTTATTGCAACAGCGGGGTGGTCAGATAACCATACTTAGTCTTCAGGACTATATTTTTTGAGTACTAATTAATTTAGGCCTTCCAAAATTCAATTCGAGTTTAAGCCGTCGTGATTAGACGGATTGTTAGATGACTCGTTCGCTAAATGTTACTAAATGTTCGTAGCCGGGTATTTCAATATTGGACGTTAAAAATAAATGTAGCTTTGCAGCGATGAAAGAATTACTAAAATCGGTTAGCAATTTCTGATATTATTAATTAAAACAAGTATTTCCTCTTTGTGATATTAGTATAAGAGATTAATTATTATAGATTCAATAGTTGTAAAATATATCATGATTTCGGCATCTGCGTTATTTTCTTCGATGTAAGGCATTAGGTACACAGTATATGCGACACGTATAGACAGATTACTATCGGTTGATAAGAGAATGGCGTTTATAGCGGTGATAAAATGCGCAATTACAATTTTATCGTCTAGAAGCTATTAAAAATATATGTACATGTTTTAATGACGGTATTGTGACATGATTGGTGTTATTTGAACGAAAATAAGCAGTACTTTATTCAAAATTAATTAACATAAAATATTTTTTTAAAGTATTTACACTTTCATCTGCCCTTTCGTCTTTAGAAGTACGCAGATTAAGATTACGCAGAGGCATATTCATAGAGTAAAATAAATTGGTCGGTCGGAAAAAGTCTTAGTTTATAGACAAACAATTATTTTCTATTTATTATATTAGTACATATATAAATTAAAGTTCCCGGGTTCAAAGTTAGTTTTAAATTTAATACGGAATGTATAATTTCTCCAGTGTGACTCGTGATTCTTGGATATATGGCATAGCCGTTCAAACTATGATATGATATCCTGTAACCACAATACACAATGAATAATATTTTAAGTTTTCAACTTAGTACCGAAACCATTACATTGCTTTGACCTAAGATACGGCAAACATTCAGAAGTATTTGTTTTATCTCAATACATGACGCAAAAAGATAAATACACTTAGCGGGTCATTAAACTTTACTTCGCAAAAACTGCCTGGCCACTCATAATTTTGATATTGTAATGTAGACTGAATTAGTCGTGCAAAACTAAACCGTCAACATTAAATAAAAACCAGAAAAGAAAAGTAAAAATTCAACTAACACCAATTATGTAAATTTATAAAGCTAGTTCAGGTACTTTTGTAGATATTGAAGTATTTAATTGACCCTTTTTTACTTGCAATACAGTGTACATAAGTTTAAATGCATCAATCAACGAATAACATTTATTGCCTGAATGACAGGATATTTTTCGTGGGTATAAATGTCATTTCCGTTGTGACCTCCTGTGGCCTAAGCCGCTTGACCGATTTTGAAAAGTGAGGTTTCATGAGATTAGTATTCTTCTCCGGAGGGTCAGTCAGATTTATTATTTTTTTGGCAGTATCCAGTTTTTGTTTTATTTAATTGTTAGAGACTTTCACATTCAGTACTCAGGTATCTCAGCAAGGTTTAACGAGGTTTTCTTAAAGTGTTTTCTGACAATGACGTGGTAAATGTTTGTGCTAATATTTAGTATATTTACATATTTTGTGTTACTTTTGATAATCATTTTGTTCATATAGAAAGAGTATTATTATTTGTTTACTAATATTGTAAATAGATGATCAGATTATTTATTATGAGAAACATTTGTTGCTTTATTAATGTTTCACCATTGCCAAGCTACGTTCTGTAGAAGTATCGTTAGATAAAATGCTGTCTACCCTGTTAATGTTGTTAGAATATCACCAAAAAGAATTTGGTTTGGTTTGGAATTTGTCTCAAATCATTCATATCACGTACGTGAAAGTACTGTATAATATTTTGGTTTTTATAAAGGTTTTATATTTATAACTTCACAGTTTCTTATTAAATGTTATAATAATGCATAAAAGTGATATTGATTTGGCTACAAATATACTTATTTTGACAAAATAAACGTAGACAATACGTCGATAGTTCCCAAACAATTCATAGCGAGACGCAATGACACGATGTTATGTAAACATCGCGGGCCGCGTATGAATCAGGGCTCTGACTCATTGTACACCTAACACGAATACCAACTGGACTTGACAAATACAGACAGTAGAGGAAAAGTATTGTGCATGTATACATATTATATGTATTCTAATTTAGTATTCTGTAATTACAACTTTATTTATGGACTGGTGGAAAATATAATGATATATAAAATATATTTCGTTTGTTGGCCTTAATGTAAACAGTTTAACACGCTTTTATTAGTTTGGTGTGTATATATGTCTATGGTATGTTTGTTTGTATGTATGTAACGGAATCTTTGAAAGTGATTTTCGAACACCTTCAAAACGCCGGATAAATTTGACACTGCACATTTATCAAGGACATAATTAGTTTGTCCCATTATCGATTTTTTTTATAGATTGAGAAATGCACCATCTGAGAATTTTTAATCGAGAGAGAGAGAGAGAGAATTTAATTAATAATAGAATTCTGCGCGTTTTTTACTCTTTAATACTATTAATTATTTATGATGTTTCAGGAATTAATTAAAATATATGTGTAGTTATATTCATAGCAGGCGAACATAGGCTTGAATCTAAATACTCACAATCGAAGTAGTAATTGAAAGTCAACAAAATACATATGGTGTTGCTATAAAAATATTTCAATAACAATATGTACATAAATATGTTTATAAAATTGTAGTCTAGTAACAGATCTAACATAATGAAGCAGTCACGTTGCCTTATTTCACAGCCTCCTACACTTTTATTAGTACTTTCTCATTCCAAAAATTCGTTAAAGGCGAAAAACAAGACATTGTAAATAACTGCAGTAACCATCACAGCAGTAGATGTCTGGAATTTATAACTAGTTGGCTTCGTTTGACAATTAACTGTTTAGGGCGGAATTGTTATTTATAATATGGGAATATTATCAAGATGCGTATTTTTCAAAGTTTTTAATTTGTCAATATCGCGGGTTATCCTGTCAGAAATCGACTGTCACCATTATAATGTGCAACAGCTGCATGACCCACTAAAACATACTAATTGACTGATTCACGCTCTGACACGTACAATAGTTTCCGGTTCCAAATGTACTAAATATTTCTTAGCCTTGACATTATATCGGTAACTTTCGTTATGATAATTTGCATTGTCTATCGATATCTATATACGTAATAGAAGCTGACTAACTGATAAACTACTAACTGATAAACTACTGGGCCTAGAGACTTGAAATTTTGCACAGAGTCGTCTGTGATTACGTAGGCGAACTTTAAGAAAGGATTTTTATAAATTCATCCCATCATATTTAGTTAATAATGATGTGGTAACCATATATACCAAACCAGCTGACCCGGCAAACTTCCTTCCTTAGAATTAATTTATGTTGTGTTACCTTATTAATTTGTATGAACTGGTTATGTTGCACTCGGGTAGATTCTCTTCATCGAAGCACTTCATTGAGATTTACATTTTTGTTGTCTAAGGACAACAAATTGAGAAATGTAAAAACTTATCATATTTTTTTCCCGTTGAAAGGGCCCTGCTGACACCGCTGTTAATATTAATGCAGCAACCTTGAGCATCTCTTTTATTGTTGTTGTATCATATAAGTCAGGATGTATGTGTACTCTTTGTAGCTTCTATCATCTTATTAAGGATAAAGTCACATACAAAAAATGTATGCAAAAACGCATTTTATTATAAAATGTTCATATTTTAATTATTTACATATTTTACTATCTAGGCTTTGACAAATCCAAAAACTCAAAGAGCAAAGAAAATCTGTGCAGCCGTTCTTCAGTTATAAATGGTGTACCTAACTCGACTTTGTTTTATATATAGATGGATCGCTTGTTCAACTGTTCATATCAGTTGTGGGTTATCGCGTGACTCGCTCACTTAATTAGCTTATATTTCATTACTTTTCTTAAGTCGATCGTTTCATTATTTTTAATAACCATGTAATTTTATACACTTACGTTATCAAGGCAATAATTATATCACAATTCCAGTTAAGGGATCGTGCCCCTCCTTGGGCCGGTCTTCTAAATACCACTCTTGGCCAAGCGGAAGACATCGACGTGACGAAAACCTGAAGCTTACGTCACGTCGATATCTTCTAAAGAAATCTCTAGCTAAATTTAGGTTTTTTAATTCTTGATTTGCCAGTGTCTATAACATGTGAACACCTGGCGCTTTTGTTAACTGTTCACACTGCGTTACGTAACCAGATCTTTTCGGCCTGTTTCATGCCCATTTACTGTTCGCAATGAGCGTTTATAGAAAAATGTGTGGTGCCACTATAAGCGGAGCGGAGTTATGTAGTAAAAGACAGGAATTGACATACGAATTATTTTGTATTCATACCTGGTACAACCTTTTCTTCAGTGATAACCTATTCCAAAATTTGCATTTGAATTTACTAATTGAGTAATTAATACATATATAAAAACATAATCTTATATGTACATAAGATATCGATACGATGATGGTCCGGGATTAGCCCCGAAACTACTTAACCGATCGGTTGATGAAAGTTGGTCAGTCATAATCAGTGAGGACACGCCCTTACTCTGCAGATAATGGCGCAAACAAAAACTGCATTATGTTGCTTCGTCTGTAAATCCAACTAGGGTCGAGTTGAATTCTGCAATGTTATGAAATATGATTTGAGCTATTCATAGATACAACAGCAATGCGCACAGCTTTTGATACTGTTTCATTAAACACGCCACTAATAATTTGTTATTTACTAAAAAGTTCACCGAAAACAACTATCCGACTGTTTTAGATCACAATAAGTTATGTTATTCTTATGAGCAAACTAACGTTATTATTTTCAACCCTTCCTTTCTTCAACTGACAGAATGACTTATCCAGTCGGTTCTAACCTATTCATAGCTTGGTCCTCTCTCACCGTAGTATATCACTGTATTTTTACGAATATCTCCAACTTGTGTTGCAACGCAAATATTTCTTTTTATTATGATCTAATCGATTTACATGTAACTTGCTGCTTTCGTATGAATTTATTAAATGTGTTCACTCGTTAGAATGAAGGCGGAGCCGATATTCTCTAATCTAGTCTTGACCCATTCAATGAAGATTTGTCTTGTTACAAGTTTTTTTTTCATTCGATTTTATAATAAATCAATACCGTTTGTCATTTACCCCAAACTTCCTTGTATAAGAAACTATCAAGGTTTTTAAAAGTTAATTATCCGACCGACAGTGAAACGACGTTGCATTTCCGATACGACGGATCTGTCGCAACCCTAAATAACAACAACCGGAGAGTCCGTCCGTCTGTACGACTCACAAAAAAGGCGAACCCAAGGCTCGAGGTTCCGCGTCCGATCACGTTTCGCTGTATATCACAGAGTCGAGTCACCTTGCTGGAGTGAACGTATTTTTACTGCACGAATTACTTTTTCTTTGTTTCACAGATTTATTCAGCAAACAGTCAGCCTTTAAAGAGCGGAAAAGGTTGAATCCCTAGCCGTAGGTTTCTACTGGCGTAGAAACTTGTAGCGATACAAGGTTTCTCTCTGTCTTTCTCGCTGAAATAACTGAGATGGCAATATGTTTTGTGTAAATTGTTTTCGGCAGTGTATAATTAGTTTATGGTTAAATTATAGTTGGACTTATAACCTTATATAAGAATATTTTGTCTACCAATATTTGTATTTTGGACTCTATTAAAAACTATAGTTATAGGTTAATTTTGTTACAGGAATATTAACAAGAATAACGTTATAAATACGATTAGAGTCTGCGGTATTGTAAAAAGATCTCGTGAAATTTTGTCTGTAATAAATAAATAAATGTACCCTAAATTTGGAAACGTTTTAAAAAATTGGGGTCAAGGTCAGACCGGTGTTTTGTCTGAAATTGAAAGCATCGTTACATACACTACTCGTAATTAGCAAAGTACCGCTCACTTGGCCTCATCTTCAGATGCTGAAAAGATACAAAAAAGCTTACACACCGTTAACATAATATCTAAGTCTGCGGAACGGGTAAACAATCTCTCACTACACCTTACTCTCGTTTTTATCTTATTAAGCAACTACCTACTCACTTGGACGCAATATGAATACATGAATATGGTAAGTATTCATTTCGCATTTTGCATGTGATTTAAGAAAAAAAAATAACTATGTACGTAATAGATATATCTTTGTCAACGACCGATAGTGAACTCGTGAGTTTATAATCGGACAGACAGGCATATCACAAACTGTTAGCAAATTGTAAATTCACAATTGATCGTATTTCTCGACAAGTCCCACGACAAATTGACAAATAGTGAGGTATTATTTTGCTTGCCTCTTGCGTTAAAATTTAAGTTAGAATGAAAGGGAATTATAGGTTAGCTTCGTTAGGTTAAATATGATTTTTTTTATTATCGTAAAATATATTTATCAAAGAAAAATAAAAAGGTTTGTCAATGTTTCATTCAGTGTACAATATGTTGAAAGTTTATACGCCCAGTCCGATTATAAACTGACGAATTTCACAATGGTGACATGTCTACCGGGTACGTCCGTGACATGACGCGGTTGTACCGGTGTAATTGACCAATGGATAGTAATTGTATATTGAATCATCGGGTAGACCTTCGCATTACCATCACAAACTAGCATTAAGAAGTGGAGGTGTCGAGTATTATCCACTTAATCGTTAGATTATTCGATGACTGTGAGTCATGATTAAATTAATGTGATAATGTGTACCGCATTCTTTGATTAAAACAATTTGCGTGTGGGGCATTGATCATTGGATTATGACTAGGTAACTGGCGTAGTATTTTAATTAATTGATTTGCTTTCTGTTATCTTATACCAGTGACCCGCCCACGCTTCGACCGGGTAGCTCTAACGATGTTGATCAGTTCGCTACCTAACTTCACATTATTGTTGATGATTGCTTGACGAATCTGAAGTTTTCATGAAAATTTCATCGACGTCGGCCCCACCTTTTCGAAGTCTATGGGGAATAAAAATAATACACACATACACGGCGTATACGTACACATATACGTGCACAATGTTGTTTGATTCATGATAATTCGTTTGTTGCAGTTGGACAAGAGCGAGAATGGATACATCGACCTCAAGGAGCTAAAGGATGCACTGGACGGCGTTGGCTACAAGATACCACAATGGAAGGTATGTTCCTTACAACACAACTATCCATAATCCTTATTAATACTACAATTGCGAATGTAATGTAATTACATTTTCAGGAGTACACGAAATGACATAGAACTGTACATTAACGCAAGTAAAGCCAGGGGTAAAAATTAGTTCTGAATATAATTAATGCTAAGTTAAGTTTTTAACAAAAAAAAAACTATGATTCTGAAATAGAATCACTGATTTACACGTAATTTATTTAGTTTGGTTTTCTGATTTATTCAATCATAAAAACACTCAATGCAGTCAGTTGTAGGTATTTATGAGATAACTCACTATTATTATTATCTATATGTTAACATATGTCCGTACTTATCCCAGTATTTATTTTTATATACTACTAGTGACCCGCCCCGGCTTCATCCGGATACCATTAATTATGTTGATCCTGTAAATTTCATCGAAATCGGTCCAGCCGTTTCAGTCTATAGGTCTATAGGGAACATACGTACTTCGCATTTTCTATACTATTTTCTTTCATAAAAAGTATCCTATGTTACTTCTAATACCTCTAACAATACGTGTACAAAGTTTCATGATGATCGGTTGAGTAGTTTTCGCGTGAAAGCGTAACAAACAAACTTTCTTTATTTTAAGTACTATTAGTTTGAGTAATAGCAGAATCTACGAGCTAGTGTGTTTTATTTGCCATTAAGGTTAAGAATCCTGGGTAAATGTTTTATTGTATACACATTTTGTATAAAGATTGATATACAAGTCCCTAGTATATTAGACTCTATTAACTCGGGAGTTATTTCAAGTATTCCTTGCATGTACTGAAAATGACACTGAAGTGATATAAATATACCTTAAGTTTTCGACTCACCTATCACGCCCTATGTTAAGAAGGATCCGTACTCCAGCTTAAACAGACTTCCCTTACGTCACCAATAAATATCTAAACGCATCTAAACGGTGAGTTCAGATTCGGGAAATGATGTTTCGCTTCCAAAACAAATATTATTAAAGAATGTAGGTGCTTGTTTCTTTATCTATGCACAACAAAATACAATTTATAGGGTTACAGATAAGATTGTACGTAATATTTAACAAACATGAAAAATCCAACATAAATGTTAGTCAACACATCCTGTTTGTGTTAACTTACTACTACGCAAACAGTTTACTATGCAAACAGACTGATAGCTATTGATACGCATGACACGGTAAACTTTGTGTACAAAATAAAAAACAGCCTACTGAATAGCTATTTCTTTATTTGTTTTAATGCATTTTTATACTGTGCGCATGCTCGCTTATGCATTGAACTGGCTATTGAACAATACTGAAAGCATAATCGTGTTTTCCAGGTGCGGTGTATGATCGAGGAGTACTATCACAACGGCTCGAAGCAGGGCCGGGGCGTCAACGGCAGCGTCAACGGCGATGCGCACAGGAACGGCATGTCGCTCGCGGAATTCGAAGACCTTTGCGGTAACCTAAAAGCACAACAGGTAACTTACGACTTCTAAATTTGTACAAAACCATTAAGTCGACTACTAACTTTTTATTTGGTTAAGAAACTGATGCGATAAAATTATTTATAAAACTATATATTGTCTGTTTTGCCCACCTCAATAGGATAATACGATAGCGCGAACTTATTTTCTATTACTTTTTAATTCAAATATCTCAGAGTTCTACAAGTATTGCAATTTAATATGCATAGAAGATGACACACAAACAAATTGCTATTAGCCTTCATTGTCTGGTTCGATGAAACACAGATGAAATTATTGTTAACTGCCAGCGTGACGCATTGAATAGAATCAAGGAGTCAACAGATTTGAACCCGTTGCAATTGACGTACTCGCTGGCTTAACACGTCGCATTACACGTTGTCACGTCAATACACTATGTACGATGTCAATAAAGCTCCTAATCATGTTCATAGCAATAAATCAATTTTAATTGGCTTGAGAATAACATACAAATGGGTAAATGGGTCAGAGTTGACTGTATATTGTTTATTTGAAAACGGAAAATGAGCCACCACATGTAATGCTAGCGTCAGCATTCCACTGCCATCCATCAACATTCACGAACATCGTGAGAGTTACGGATGATTACCAGGCTAATTGTAGAAAAAAGATTTTTTCCTTTCTTTCCGCTATATGGGCTTATGCTAACGTCTTGCGCATAAATGACAATCTGGGAAAGACTCCTAATCTAAGAACTCCTCACTCTTCAAAACCAGTGAAGCCGCTTAGTAATCAGAAGAAGAACAATCATACAAACCCGCGAAAAACATTACCTACTTTCTGGGTCAGTCAAAATAACAAAAGCAGAGGACGGGGCCTGTCTGTCAGAAACACAAAAAATATTTTTCTTTGCATCGTTTTCCAAAGCCTAAACTAATTTCTATGCTCGTTTTTATTCGTTTAATATCTTGTCATTTACAATTAACATTAAGGTTTCATCGAGAGTCATAAGTTATTCTTAGGCTGCGTTCACACGGAGTTGCCCTGCACGTTCGATATAAAGATTAGCTCGTGTCGTGTACGTTTTTGCGGTATTAACCTCGTGTGAACGGTTCTATGTACAATGTATATGCCACTATTTATTAGTTAAAACGTATACTGAAACAAAAACTTGCAGGACAATGCCGTGTGAACCACGTCTTAATATCCACTCGAGCACTTGGGGACGCATTTCAATCTGGTCAAGTTAGTTAAACATTATACCAAACATCGGCAATTATTTTATAGAGGGTAAACTAGAAACCTTTTATTTAATACTATGAACAAATGTATGTAATTTTATAAATTTTAGGTGTCGAGTACATTCAAACAAGCGGTCAGTAAGAAGGAGAATCTGGAGCACTTGGGCGGCATGAGCGAGGCTTCTAGCGATGGTGAGATATGCCCCAAAATCATATATAAAAGTAACGTGTTTATTACCATACCATGAGCAGTGGTTTAGGGCCCGACTTTCGTACCGTAGGTTGCGGGCTCGAACCCAGGCAGGAAATTAAAGCTACATTGTGTTTTGTCTATAATTTATTTCATCGCCGCTGTTGCAAAAACGATGAAGAAAAACGTCGTGAGGAAACCGGCATGTCTAAGAACCACCAAATTCGAACACATGTGACATCCACCAACGCGCACTGGGCCAGCGTGGTGGATTATGGAGAGAAGGCCTCTGTCTCTGTAGTGGGAAACATACTAAAAAGGCTGATTTATTATTATTATTATTTATTACCTTTGCCTACCCCAAAAATATTTAAACGTTTAGTCTAGTACGTTTGCCCGCCGTGACTTATTGACCTTATCATAAACACAGTCATAAGAGAAGAGACGTAGAACTGTAATATTCCACTCAACTAATATACTTAAGTAATGCTATTTACATACAATCAAATTAGAGGCACAATCTTATTACACGGCTTTACTTTGTGTTATCCAACACGAACGCAGAAAAGCAATGTCTTACGTAGTTCTCTTTTCTATTATTTTTAACATTTATGACTTGTACAAAGTTTTAATAAATATTTGACGCTCATAAACTTTGTTTCTAACGATGTACGACTCGTGAGTAAACGCGATTTTATTCAAAACCTAAGGTTGCCAAATCATAGATGTTAGTCCCTTAGGTTTTGTTAAAAAATCCATTATAAGATACTGCTAAATATTCGTCCAAAGATTGTCTTCTATTTGTAATACAATCTGATATTCGTAATAAAGTATACGAGTATAGACATGTTTAGAAAGCCAAATTTAGCTCCTCTTTTAATTTTACAGGCACAACACACTCGGTCAGACTGGAGGAACAGATGGCCTTCTCCGGTTGGATCAATAGCAACTTGGAGAACGATCCGGACTTGAAACACCTTCTACCCATCGATGCTGAAGGAAAACAGCTTTATGAGAAACTCAAAGATGGTCTCATATTGTGGTGAGTTGTTTACAATTTCATGATATTTATACCAAGTAAAAAAAAACTTGCAACAATGAGAATACATAATTATTTTCACGGAATTCCATCTGAACACTGTTGAAACTTTGTTTTATTACTCGGTTTATTTAATGTTTGGCTTCAACTTTACGCTTGTAATCTTTGAAGTCTCTTTGGAAAACTCTTGTTTGAATAATCTCAATTCTATTGATACTGTATGACTAACTCATATACATGTTTTCTTAATTTATTCCAGCAAAGTGATTAACCACTCGTGTCCGGACACGATCGACGAGCGCGCCATCAACAAGAAGAATCTGACTCTGTACACCAAGCACGAGAACCTGACCCTCGCTCTGGTCTCGTCTCAGGCTATAGGATGCAACATCGTCAACATCGATGCACATGATTTAGCCAAAGGTAATAACCCCTATAAGCTTGTAACTCATTTCTTCATTTTGATGGTCGGGTATAGTATATAAAAAGCATCAAAAATTTAACTGTAAAAAGGACTCGGATACAACAGCGGTAGCATTACCTTCATGTGATATAAACTTTATCAAATGTTGTCCTTTTACGTTTTTACTTAGCTTAAACCTACCATCAGGAGGGCCAAGCCCAAAATCGCAATCCTGGATCCGCTATAACAGCGCTAGAGTAATTAGCATGCTCCAGGGAATACGACAAAATACCAGTGTGCACTTTTTTATACTTTTGCCATTCTGATAATAGTAACAATATTCAGGACCAATCTCAACCAATTGTCTTACTAAATCCGCACCATTTTCGACTTAAAACCTTGTAGCGTTCCTGGAGCTCCTGATATTTTTGGTGAACATTTAACATCAGACGTACAATATTTTAGCTACAGGATAATGTTTGATTATTTTTGTTGCATTATTATTATTTATTCGTTGTGCATAAATAATTAACCAACACTCTTGTCAATATAACAACGAGGATAACTCTAACTTAGGCTCCATTGCGTAGTTACCTACATAATATGCAAATTATAGATAAAAATAAATGCAATACAAATTCTATGCAATATTTTCTATACATCAGTTTCTACTGAGTACGTGCATGAGTCATTGACCCCCGGTACATAGTTCGAATTTCAAGAATATTATCAGAATCTATTGTATACATTGCGCTTGCTTGGTGCTTATATTTCTGTATGTGTCAGCAAGTGCGAGATATAAATGTATAATATTAATTTAATCTTTGTATATATCTATTTATATATAAAATATCTATACATTAAATTACAAAAGGGTAAGTTACGGCTCCATTCCACGGAATGAATGAAATATGAAAAATGTTTGTTTTGTTTTATTTACTTCATATAGCTTTAAGTACATGTATGTAGTACAATATAGTGGTAAAAATAAAGTATTTTCTTTAATTTTATTTGTTAACAATGCGCAGGCAAGCCGCACTTGGTGCTCGGTCTTCTCTGGCAGATCATCCGCATCGGTCTCTTCAACCAGATCACCCTCGAGCACTGCCCCGGTCTCACAGAGCTGCTCAATGACCAGGTACATTGCCTAGACCTAAAACATTATTATGTCTACTGGTCAAAGTATCAATCTTTCTGTAATGGACATCAAATCGAACTCGAGTCTAGCATTCTCTTGTACGTCAACATGAATCTAACCCCTAAAAGAGTTACGCGTTACGAGTTAGGGGATTCAATCTAATAAGATTTTTATGATTTATTTAGTCCCAGACTCAGCTCGGCAACCCACTTGTGATTTATCAATGTACATATTATCTAAAATTAATCTAGGTCCTGATGAAATTGTATTTTATATTAGAAATTTCTTTTGTCGCATCTTATATAATAGAGAAGAAAAAATAATTTTAGTATATTGTATAGCGCATTTATTATTAATTTTTTGATGCTTAACTTTCAATAAGGTATTGTACGTATAAATGTTATCTAGGAACGTATCGAAGACCTGCTCGCCTTATCCCCCGAAGCGATCCTGTTGCGCTGGGTGAACCACCAGTTGCAGAGCGCTGGCGTGACGCGGCGCTGCACCAACTTCCAGCAGGACGTTGCCGACTCGGAGATTTACTCTTACCTGCTCAAGCAGATCGCGCCGGACGATGCTGGTGTCACTCTAGACGCGCTCAGGGTTTGTTTTATTTTCTCCTTTTTATCTAGAACAATAAAAAGCGCTCTGAGCTTATATTACTTATTATTAACCGAATTAATCAAAAACAAAAGATTGCTGTGGTCGTGTCTTAAGAGTGTAGAAAATCATCTGCAGCTCTGTCAGTGTTTGGAGCAGACTCACTAATGTTCGAAAACGAAACACTGCATTAATAATATATGTGAACTTTTAACTATGTTATATTTTTTATATCAGGAAACAGACTTGCTGCGTCGTGCGGAGGTGATGCTGCAGCAAGCGGCGCGCCTGCGATGCCGTGCCTTCGTGACGCCTGCGGACGTGGTGGGCGGCGTCTACAAGCTCAATCTGGCCTTCGTCGCCAACTTGTTCAACCAGCACCCCGGCCTCAACCGCACCGCAGACACGCAGGAGTACCACCAGCTGGATGAGACCAGGGAAGAGAAGAGTGAGTTGTTATATGTGTTGTCAAGACATAATAGTGTTATTATACATTGATTAACTAAAACTAACACCCTCACGGTACTCATACTGATTCATATTCACTGCACATTATATTTAAAATTAACGTTCAAAGAATTTTGTTCTCATAAAGACATACGTCACCTACATGGGAAAATCACTAATTACAATTGTAAGTCCAAAACTGTCCTCATAAATACGTTGGTGTCCGCAAAATGTATTCCTGTCATTTTAAATCTTTCAATATATATAGACAACTTTAGTTTGAATGTATTAAATGAGCTCACATTTCTCAAATCAGATTTTGATCGAAAATGAAATAATTTTAGAGTATTTAGTTTACTTTGATTTCATTAAGTTCTCTATACAAACTCTTCATATTTATAATGAGTAGCAAAAACAAAACAATTCCTGCCTTACAAGCTTGACCGCGTGCGAGAGAGACGGACATACTTTTCTTGATGCGCTTGCAGGGCGACTTCACGCTACGCGCTCATGCACAGACACTACACAAAAGCAATTTTTGAATATGTGAAGGTGCCAGATTTAATTACTATCTAGACGCACAACATAATCATTGTCATTAGATCGTGCAAATGATGTCTGTCTAAGAAGTAACATAATATTGAATGTTTTCAGCGTACCGCAACTGGATGAACTCGATGGGCGTGGCGCCGCACGTCAATTGGCTGTACTCCGATCTCACCGACGGCCTGGTCATCTTCCAGCTCTACGACATCATCAAGCCCGGCATCGTCAATTGGAAGAAGGTATATTATACAGTTTGTTTCCAGAGCAAGATATAATTTTTGTAAACAAACTTTCATCGGAAATGTAATTTTGTAAAAATTGTGAGATAAAGTGAGAAAATATTCTGAAATTTACGAATTTTAAAATGAAAGATAATCTTTGTTAAAAAAACCCATCTTGATTTGAAACAAAGTGTAAATATATGGAATGCAAGCAAAACAAACATACATCAGATTTAAGAGGCTTACTTTATATTCATTGATTACTCTAGCGTTTGTCCGCAAACCGGCAACGGCAAGGCGATGTGATACCACACACTAGCTTCTTATTAGCCTGTTCGTCTTTTTAAGGAACTTATATCAATAATCATAAGAAAACACTGATGACGACATTTTGTTTCTTTTGGCTGCGGTAACGATTGTAAACAGATTCAAATGTGAAATGAATCTACAACAAAAGGGTGTCTCTCCTCTTCCTCCCCTTTATAAGGGCTAGAAATGTCAACTTTTCTGGTTATTGCGGTAAACATAAAAATACTTACTCGTTCGATAAGAAAAGCTCTATGAACTTCAAGTTACATAGGCAAATTTAAAATATTTAAGTTGATTTACAACAGAAAATTTAAGTTGTTTAATTTAATTTTATAAACATACAGGTGCACTGTAATCTCTGCCTACCCTTCTGTTTCTGAGCGCGAGTGCTTAATAATAATTGTTTTATTTGCAGGTTCACCGGCAGTTCTCCAAGCTACGCAAGTTCATGGAGCGCCTGGAGAACTGCAACTACGCCGTGGAACTGGGACGGCAGCTCGGCTTCTCTCTGGTCGGCATCGCCGGCGCCGATATTAACGAGGGCAACGCCACGCTCACACTAGGTCACTTTCCAAATCATTTATTTTATAGGGATCGCCTGTTAATTGAAATTCGACCATAATTTATTATAATATTACGAAAGAATTCAAATTTAACCTTTTACCGCATGGGATTGAATCGAAAAAATCGTATACTTTATTGCTATATTGGTTTATATAATAAACTAGTGATCCACCCGGCTTCGCACGGGTAGCACGAGCTCTTAATCGGATCGCTAACAAACTTCACAGGATGATGCTAGGCCAACCTGAACATTCCCTCCGGAATTTCATCGAAATCGGTTCAGCTGTTTCAGAGTCTGTAAAAAAAATTAAGTAAAATTATTACTACTTTTTTAATATTTTTTATTCTATAAGAACCTTCTGACAATAACCAACACAAGAAAAAAAGAATTAGCGAAATCGGTGCTGCCGTTTACGCGCGATGACGTGACCATGGGAAGTGAGGATTCATTTTTAAATTTATTATAGATTATAAAACAATACAAACCTAAATATTTATTCTCCTCTTATTAATATTCATATCGAAATAGAATGTTTGTATTTAAATTGGAGAGACAGGCTCCGAATAGATTGACTGTTTATCCTCGAGCTAGGATTGTTTGTGAAAGGGACTGATATGATTGCAGCTCTGATCTGGCAGTTAATGCGCGCGTACACTCTGTCGGTGCTGACGCGGCTCGCCAACACCGGCAGCCCTATAATTGAGAAGGAGATTGTGCAGTGGGTCAACAACAAACTGCAATCCGCCGGCAAGACCTCGTCTATCAAGAGCTTCCAGGTCTGTATACACAACTTATATCGTTTTTAATTGCTATATTAATGCTATTCCCGTTAAATTTTAGCTGTTAGTCTTCCATGCAAAAAAAGTACATGAGGCACAATATGGTCGTCCACTACTCCGGTAGAGCCCCGAAACTTTGATCAGGTTGTCGGTCCATCATGAAATTCCTAACTACACTGCGTCGGCGTGTACGTGGCCGCCATTCTAGAACTTATGATAGAACGCCCTAGCGAAATAATTATTGAATGAATGCGTCAGGACAGAACTGTGATAGATTAAATCATAGAATCTCGTAGAATGAGTCGCGGTCGTCTCATTTAAAGAAAAAAATTGGGACAAGGTCATTGGTAGGGTTAGTAATCAGGTTACTTCTCATTTTTTTGTAATAATAACGAATATACTTAACTAATAATAATTAATTTAATTACTTAATATATTTTTGTCGTTCATCCGTTTGTTATAAATAATTGCAGGACGAAGTGTTGGCGGACGGCAAGGTGGTGATCGACCTGCTCGACGCGATCAAACCCGGCTCCATCAACTACGACCTCGTGCTACCCGGAGGAAATGAAGAGGTAACATTTACACTGTTACACTGCATTTAAATGTACCAACGATACACATTTATAAATTTATGCAGATAGAAATTAAATTTTAATTCGATTTTTTTAAACACATACCATTTTAGGAAAGCAATCAATCTATCTGCATTGCGATTGAGGGCTCATCCATTTGTTAAGTTTTTCTATTCTGATTTAATTTGGAGATGAAAGAAATGAGAGCTTCTATTTACACTCTCCAGGAGAACCTCGCCAACGCCAAATACGCGATATCCATGGCGCGTCGTTACGGTGCGCGCGTGTACGCTCTGCCCGAGGACATCACCGAGCGCAAGCCCAAGATGATCATGACGGTGTTCGCCTGCCTCATGGCGCTCGACTACATACCCACCATGGACGCGCCCGTCGCTAAGTAAGTCTCCACACGACATTGATTGAATTTTTAACATATACCCAAACGTATGACGTACTCTCAATATTACTAGCTTGTACTCTATGAAATGATTTGAATTGACAGCTGCCATTGTCAAAGTCAACGCTAGTTGAACTCAATGGTATAATCTATACTACAATTATAGTCTATAACTATAATGTTTGTATACCATAAATTTAGTTTATGATTTTATAACTTGTATGTACACTAAAACTATTTTTTAATTTGTACTCTTTTATTAAAAAAAATACATACATCGAAGTACAACATGGTAAAATACCATTATCTAGCCATAAACTAAGACACATAGTTAATAAATCATTTTATATTTAGTTATATTTTATTATCATTTTTTATAATCTTAAAAATTCAATCAAATTGTGTTTTGGTGAAGAAAATTATATGTGTACATGTATGATGGGTACAAACAGCTTGGGAATAATGTATTTGGGATTTAATTGTGGCCTAAGGAAATGTGTGTATTTAAAATTATTTTTAGTGGCTTACATGCGGTTGTCTCTGCCTAATTAAAAAAATAACCGAGTTAGTTTAAATATCCTCCTAAGCCACTAGAAGTAAACAATTAATTATAACCCCACCCACCGGTACAAGGAAATCGATTTAAAAACTTCCATACAAGGAAATACGATGTACCTAATTTAAATGTTGCATATACGAGCACCTTTCCTATATAAATATATTCTCGTTAAATATAAGCAGGTGATGGGCGCAGTGTAAACAGAACGGCTAGGGATGTAATTATTTCAACGATTATCGGTAAAATCGACGTTTTCAATATCGATTTCTTATATCTTTGATTTTATCGATATATCGATGTTTTCTATCAAAATGTAAATTAACGACACACTTTCATACAACAGCACAATTTTCTTTTATGAAACAGCTTCTCAATACTATATTTCGCCAATACTTTATTTTTACTTTTATTTTCCTCGTACTTCGCTTCGTTAAATTACATATTTTTTAAATGCAATTGTTAAAATACCAAGGAATTGTAAGTTAATGAGTACATTCCTAATTCGTAACGTCCTATCTTAGATATGAAGCTTGTAAGTTAAATTAAACGAATCTTACAAAATTACATAATAATCCAAAACCTTTAAAATAATAAGAAAGAAGCGATAGTGAATTAGTTAATACAATCAGGCTTTAAGGTGTTTAGCGAGAATGACGTCCATATTGTCATGTTCTGAATTTTAGTAATAAATTAGATTTTTGGTTGGTCCTGTGTACACTGAGGTCCGGTCAAGGAATTTGTCTTGTGATGTCCCAAGTGTTTGTGGCAATGGCGGTAGTATTTTAAGATTTGTAATAACTGTAACGTGTAGAGATAAGGGTAACTTATTTTGCGGGACTAGGCTTCAAGAGATCTCTGGTCCCGTCCGATAATCGAAGTTGACGCATCTAGTACTTATCGTCATTTAGTATTATTGAACATGTCAATGAATTTTATACATTTTTTACGAGTCTTAGCTTTTTGCAAAATTATTTAAGGAAATTGAACCTTATAGTTTATAAACCAATTTAGATAATATATTCTTGAAAGTAATCAATCAAATTTGCTTAAAAAGACAGTTATTTTACAGTTAACTTAGTGTCTCAGCCGTTTGACTATCAATTACAAATATATTACGTAACTTATCTGTAGAATGAAATGTATAATGGTGTATCTTCTGTGGATATTATGTATAGTCAGCGTTGAATCACACGAAATTAACCTGAACCGAGTAAAACACTTTCTAGTACCCTTCTACCATTTATTATCATCAAAAGGTATATTTTTTTAATATAGCTTTATACTATATATGCATATGGATAAATTCTATGACTTCAAATAGACAAATGAGTGTATGCAAATTTGTCAATAAACCTTACTATACTACGACTTTAGTAGCCGACACAATTCTAATAGAAATCACAGAAGCCCAAGGACTGTATTATACTGAAATGAGTTTTAACACTGTGATACAGCGTTCAAATCAATCATGTAATATGTCTTAGTAGACGGTAAGGAAGGATTTTTTTCAATATTTTTTTACAATGCAATATAAGTACAATAAATAATTATCTTACTATTGCGGCCATAGAGAACTAGCGCTGACTGTATGTGATATCTGTCTTAATACAAATAACATTCACGTTTAACTTACGTAGTGTTTTCAATGTTTCAAAAAGGAATCATGACCAAGTTGATAAGAAAATACAAGTTCTGAACATTCCTCACATTCTGTTGTGTTTGCAGCATTCCCTGGTCGGCATTTCAATACTTATGTTAAGTTTAAACAACACATTCTTTATTCTTATACATGAGAATGTATATTCCCTGTGTTATTTAAGTTAATGTGAAATATTTTTATAACTTTTTATTGTTTACGACATTCCTGCGGGAAACAACGATTTATTTTACACCATATTGTTTTAATTGTAAATTTTTTTAGACATTTTAAGTTTTTTACAGAATTATTTTCTTATGATTTAGTTTGATACTTTAAACGGAGGAACAATTTATAATTATAGCTAAACATTTAAAATAGTTTGACATTAAAGAACAATTATTGTCTAGCTATATAAAATATATAATTTACGCTGTCATTTATGATTTAAATCATTTGTAAGCCTATCAATAAATCGGAATTGAAAAAATTTTTTTTTAATTTATTTCAATGACCTTATGGAGCATGAAAACGGTTCCATTTCACCTGGCTACAGATTTAGTAATCAACAATTGAGTTCACACCAATACGCTCCATTTATTCTGACATATATTTTCTTTTCAAGGTTCTGGTGCTTCTTTCGCATTTTGTGGACTGTGTTTGTCTGTTTGTATATATTTTATTAGCAATCTCTACATGTCTCGAACTGGAAACAAAAGGTACATTTGGTTTTTCTACTTATATCAGCGGCACTTTCATTGTTTGTCCTTAATAACTTTATGAAGTTGTTTGGTGATGGGTGTTTTTATTTTCATAATAGTGTGTGTGTGTGTTTTAAACGTTTTGTGAAATTATACCACTTTCATTCGTAAATTACTATTCTGGTTGTTCCGGGTAAACGTTTGCACTTAACATCAGGTGAACCACTATTAGCCATATCCCCTAAAATATACACCAAGGCGTCTATTTCTCCTACACGCCTAACCTCGAAGAGCCACGATGATCAACAAATTTATCAAAAAGTACAGAGGAATTTGGACTTATGAATTGTATTCTGTGTATATCTAATATAGGAATTAATTTTACTTGCGTTGAATTGAAAAATAATGACTCAATCGCGCGCAAGATTCAAATCTTAAGCTACCTTTATTTAAAACTTATTAAATTGATCAATGCGCTGGCAATTTCATTTTTCAACATAACGTTTTTGGACATTTTACAGATAAAAAAGGAGTACGTGTTTACTTCGAATACATTGTTTTAAGTACGTATTGCCAACAGACTTAAAAGTGCATCATAAATTGTACGTATTTATAGGGTTGAGAGCACAGAATCAACGGGCTTCTCGGATAACACAACGGAACCAGATGAGATCGGTGAACAACATTCGGAGGTGAGTCCCGAACATCTGCATAAAACAGATCTCGCATCGCCGGTTATAGAAAAGCCAGCTCTGCCGCCCAAACCTGATAATTTGTCATCTTTGCCGAGAACCCTGTCAGTACAATCCTCAGACGAAACGAAAGAATAATGGTAATAATATAATATTTTTTACTTTTGTACATATCTATTTCATGGCTGCCAGTGTTTCGAGCAAGGATTGTAACATTATTAGACCTACGAAGGTACATAATTTTATCCTGTCATTCAGGAATCAGTTTATATAAGCGAATAGTTACGTAAGCAAAACGTTTTTATGCAAATATTTTATATAGATTTGTTATTTTTCTATGTTTTTTTTATTATAATTTGTTGTAGTATTTATACATTGGAATATTACATAGAATATACAATTGTTAAATGCAGTTTATTTTTTATAAAATTATTTACATGCATGCAGTGAATTTAAATGCATTGTTTAGCGGCGTACTTTACTAATTTGCCAGTACATCCCATTTTAAACCAATTATATTTTATTGATATAAATTTCTTACTTTTATAACAATGAAATAAAATAAAGAATTAATTTTATGTATCCTTTGTTGCATTATTTAATAACCTCAAATACCGTATTCTCTGTCACATTAAAATTACAGCGCTAAACAAAAAAACAAGACTTCGGACTCTACAAACAGAATGTACTAGAATTCTTTCGATAATTAATTTATATTGATAAATAAATAAATATCCGCTCACGCCCGTAACCCAGAGGGGTAGGCAGAGATCATGGATTTCCATTTGGCGCGATCCTGGCACACCTCTCTCGCTTCTTCCACATTCATACATCTACGCATGCATGCTCGTCGGTTATGGGTGCTCCTTATATCGCCCTTTTTTAGTAAGTCATTAATCTGATCGATATAAGTTCTCCTAGGGCGTCCCCTACCAACACTGCCACTCACTTTTGCAACATAAATTTGTTTTGTTATTCTCTCTTCATTCATCCTTTGAACATGCCCGAACCACCGAAGCATACCTTTCTCAATTCTAGTCACAACATCCACTTTTAAGCCACACTTTTCCCTTATAACGCTATTTTTAACCCTATCATTCAAAGTCACGCCTAACATACTTCTTAAGGATCGCATCTCAACGGCATTAACTCTACTAGCATGCTTTTCCTGCCAAACCCAGCTCTCACTTCCATACATTAAAGTGGGGACTAGTACAGCATTGTGTATTGCCAGACGAGCCTTCATAGACACATTCTGACTCCTCACTACTGTACCTATAGCCCCATTCATTTTATTTCCCGCACTCACTCGTCGTTCAAAATCTTTAACATGCCTATTATCTCTACTAAACATACACCCCAAATACACGAACTCTTCCACCTGTTCCACTACATTTCCGTTAACCTTTATTTCAATTACTGTCTTACTTTGTTCTCTTTCAAACACCATTACTTTCGTCTTATCCACATTCATCTTCATACCTTTACCATCTAGTGAATCATTCACTACATTCAGCATAAGTTGTAAGTCCTCCGCTGATGACGCAAATACAACCTGGTCATCAGCGTACAAGAGACATTTTACAACTAACTCACCCATTCTTAATCCACAATCTTCGTCTTTCAAAGATTTCAAACAATCATCCATAAAGAGATTAAACAGCCACGGGGATGCTACACAGCCCTGTCTTACACCTTTATTGATGCTAAACCAGTCTGAGTAGGCCCCGTTTATCCTAACGCAAGCAGTAGAATCTTTATAAAGAGACTTTATCGCTTGTATTAGATCACTGTTCAATCCAAACTCAACCAAGGTTGACCACAGATCATCTCTTTTAACTTTATCATAGGCCTTTTCTAGATCTACGAAGGCGCAGAAAACTTTTTGGTTTAGAGCCAAAAACTTTTCTATGATCATACGTAAAGAAAAGATCTGATCCATGCAACCCATTCCTTTCCTAAAGCCAGCTTGCACATCCCACATTCTTTCTTCTGTTTCTTTCATGACTCTTTCAATCAGTATTATTAGTATTATATTGATAAATAAATGACAAGACATGTACATGTCATGTCCGTCATCTGTAATTTAGGAGAAATTAAAACAAACATTCAATAAAATTGTGATGATTTATTTAAATCCACAGCCGGCAACAAAATAGAAATATAGAAAGTCATGCATTTGCATCGTAAGTGTATTACGAAATAATACGAAATCGATGGGACGTGTTTTGCATTAATATAAATTACATATCAGCATATAATCGAGAATATTCTTATTCATTCAAATAATAAGTAATAAAAAGTATTAAAAAATGTATGCAACATTGGACTGACATTGACTTTATAATTGCATCGACAGTAACGCCTTGTGGGTTTAAAAAATTAAAATTATGTATATGATAAGGTAAGTCATACATGCTGTCAGTCAAATGTGCACAGAAGTAATTCAAACTTTCACACATGAGCATAAAAATAAAAATAATTTGACGAAAAAATAATTAAAGCATATCATAATTGACAGACCCTAGGAACAGACTCCCTTTCTAAATTAACAAAATATTTAAATTTCCGATATATCCTTAAAAGAATTGGGCAAAGACAATTTATCTAGGAGTTAACAATAAATTATTTATATAGTGTCGTGACAGTTTTAAAATATAATTTATGGCTCATACAGTTCCTGGAACTAAATTTTTTAGCTCAAGGTACCGTAGTCAACTAGGTATCATTTAACTCAACATTTTTCATCAAAACAAATAATTTTCTTTGCATCGTGGAAAACATCTAATTCTAATAGATTAATCTAAAGTTCAGTTTTCATGTGATGAGGCTTTGAAAAATTGTATGCTATAAAATAAATTTTATAGTATACAATTTTTCGTTAAATGTTACGTTATTATCACATGTAATTCTTAGAAATATTTATGAATTATTCAATGTCCTTATTACTTTTGAGAGAATTTATTAATGTATTCAAATATTTAATATACAAAGAAAACACAATGATTTTATAAATTTTGTAGATACAGCATTATGAATGGTATGTCAATCAAAAATATATTCGTGTAATCGAATGTTTGAGACGCACCTGATAATAAACTACACTATAGGCAATTCGACATAAGTTTCTACCTCGGGACTTTTGTGTAATTTTAAGTAAAAGAGTTTTTCAATTATATCAAAACCATATTTTCTTTAAGATTCAACGCACAGCAGTAATGTTGATTGTGCTTGCACTTCCCCGCTCCTAACAATCTAGAATATTCTTGATATATTCATCATTATCTAAAAAGTAAGCAAAATTTGGAATGTCTTTCTAGTGATAATCATAAAATTGTCTATCTTTAGTAGAGAATAGAATAGTTTTGTTACGGAAAATTGAATTAAATATTTGAAATTTACTAGCATACAAAATTCATAAGAGTTTTGAAGTGTAACAAAGTAAATAAATCTTTATTGTAAACTTTACACATATCCGGTTAATTACAAAAGACGCCAACGAATGATGAACTAATAAAGTTACTTTTGTTAACAAAACCATTCGCTCTTTACAGAATCAAGTTTAAAATTGAAATAACACACTATCTTTCGAATATCAAATAAAATACAAATTACCTATAAATAAAATTAATATTTTGTCAAATAAAAATCAAATATCCGTCAAGTATATTCAACAAATTACTATAAACGTTTGCATGGTTTTGATCAAGCCGGGGGATAGGATTCACTAGCCGCTTTTCAACGACTCAGTGCAGATAAAGTCTGACGCTGTGTCATGCGTGTATATTTCAAGATGGCGGTTGCGTCGATCGATGACGTAACATCTCACTAAATTAGGAAATTTTACAACATAAAA
Organism: Papilio elwesi; assembly: GCA_029849275.1. Taxonomy (NCBI): domain Eukaryota; kingdom Metazoa; phylum Arthropoda; class Insecta; order Lepidoptera; family Papilionidae; genus Papilio; species Papilio elwesi. The sequence continues at coordinate 4,461,606 of CM056709.1, forward strand.
AGAAACATACCATACATGCTCGTTCCAGAAAAAATATTTCACAAAGCCAACACTATTCGTTTCTACAACATTTATATAACAACATGTTCAATATATTATAGTTATAACATTCGTAATTAAAAACCAACTCGAGTCAACAATTACGACGCTAAAGCAATTCGAGATGCAAATTTTAATTTAAAAAGTAAACCAAGGAAAGTCATCTATAGCGGATCGTGCGAAATAGACGATGTCAACAACGTAAACCTATACATACCACGCCCCGTATGCCCTAAACCTATTGAACAAGCGACCGTTTAGCCATTGAAATAATAAAACCGTTATACTATCGATTTCATAACCTTCGGCTATCTCCGCCCAACCCACAATTACTTTAAAATTATGAGAGCATCGTTGCCGTCATTTCAAAACAAATGGACCCACTCACAGATCACAATTAAATATTTACACTAACTTTTAAAACTTAATAATATTATTGCCATACATAGAAACAGCTTTGCGACCATTCCGCCGCTAAATTAATGATCCCATTTAACAATTTTTTTACTTAAATCTTTGTTCAAATTAAATTGTAATTTATAGTTATAAGAAAATGCTACACAATATTGTACTTTGATAAACAAAATTTATTGATATGTCTCCAATAATTCTTATCACAATTTAGGAGAAGTATGGAAAGAAATTGGTAGGTCTACTTTTTAAAATAATTTAAAAGAGCTGTAGTAGTGACGTGTACAAATGACAAACGCGCTTGTTACATCTATGTTGTCTATGAATATGTCACCGACCAATTGTAAGGGCCGGTAATTTATAATCGGGCTGGCACATTACAAAGAGGCGACGTAAGGCAGGCGCATATTTATCCAATAGACATGAATGTCTACAAAACGAACTTTGAGCGCTGATGGTCGCTAAACGTAAAATGTGATTTTATTTTCAATTATTTTCGTAGCATTAATAACTAAAATATACACAACTATATGTTGTTGCAAAACTAAAGTTACACCAGCTATTTATTTTCCAACGGACAGTGAAAAATAACCAAAATAATTTTAACCTTTATCAATTGGATATATAGACGTCACAAACAACACTCCATAGGTTTTTAAACATTTAAAATTATTTATACAAAAAAACATATCTTTGAATGCACCAATAATTATTTTTCACTGTCTACGATTCCCACTCTTGTTAAAATATATACAGGTTTAATATTAGTTTAGTATATAAATGTAATTTTTAATTTTAGGTACTAATGGTACGTAAATAATTAAAAATAATAGTACAAGAACATTTTGTTTCTTTACGTTTAACAACAGCTTGCCGGCAAAAGAATAAAAGTGGCGTAGGATACGAGTTTCAACCAATGAGCGCGGACGTTTAGTTTTGTCGAACGAGATTTCTATCATATTCACAATATATACTGGACTGGAAATGAAACATCATATTGTCAATGATTCGTTCAACTGAGAATATACCGACTATTTAGACTTTGCCTAGACCAATTATAAAGTGTCTGCTCTGATAATCGGTCGGTGACATATATATATATGTCACATATATATACAACAGCGCATATATATATATATATATATATATATATATATGCGCTGTTGTATCTTACACACATGTGATCTCATCAGTTCACGTTTGGACGCACACAAGCGAGTCTGTTTGTGTGAATCACAACTACAAATGTAGCACGCCCGCTTGGGGTTAAACAATTTTATTTAATTTAAATAAAAGTATTCGTATAAAAGTTAAGCATACAAAATTTTAAAAAAATGAATGACTAAAAGAATTTCGTGTTCACTAATTTATATACAAAGATGAACTTTCTTGTAATTACAGATGAATTCAAGCTACATACATACCCCAATGTTTGCTTAATTAATTTAAAAGCTATACAGAGTTGTAATGGCAAGATATAAACGTAACTCGGCACAGCCTTCGTTAACAAAGTGCTTAGGTTAAGAGTTAAAAAAATCATAAAATCTTTTTTTACTTTATTTTTGTCACCAATTTCTCTATATGTATGTCTCTACTATAATTTTGACTCTAGATTGACGCTAATAGATTAGTCCAAAGGTATCTCGAGTTCTTACTTCATCCCACGTATTACTTATCAACAATCGAGCAATATTTCACCATGTCTCGGTCAGGGTCAGTTGATTTGAAATGAAAATCGTTCAAGTAATAGAAAAGATTTTAAACAAGTGGAAGCCAATAGATCCATCTCGAAACTTCCACACCCTGATGGGTGATCCCAGAGAGACAGAGATTGACTTTCTGTATGCTTGTCAATACATCTACCACATCATTATTTGTCTGTTTTAAATATTCCAGGCGTTTTTTTTGTATAGGCTCAAACTATTTAAGAGAGAAAGACAATAAGCTCCAGAAAAGCTTCCTAGTCACTAAATTCGAAAACTGATGTTTGACACATTGCACATTTCAGAAAAATAGATGGCCACGCCTGCTCTTACAAAATCTTATTCACTTTGTAAAACTCACATTCGAATAAAAAGTAATGTACGATAATCATTACTAGGCGTTCATAAAAATCATTCACGTATCTCTAAACAACATACATTGGTTTTCACATACATATTTTATTCAACAGTGCTACCAAAAATATTTTTGAAAGACTGCACCAAAGTTAAGTTTACACTCGCCCTTACCAATCGATGCAGTCGTCGACCAACGAGAAATTAGCTTTTGAAATTTTTCCGAATAATTTTCGTCCATCGTTTTAAATTTCATCAAAATTTTAAAAAGACCAAAATTTCGATATATCACGAACATTTTCACTACAAACCTTTGCATAGTTTCAACCACACAACGATTTGCATTCATACCTGAAGCGGAAAATAAAACAAAAACAGAAATTAAAAAAGGAACCCTGATATTTTAACTCTAAGAAATAAAATAGCAACACAAATTAAAATCTTTATAAAACATAAAGCAAAATTGTGTAGCGCTAGCGAGCAAAGGTTAATCATAGTTTAGGGCTTGCCAGCTTAATCTGGTTTTAGCCCGGATGAATCTTGGCTTGGATACTATAATTAAAATTGTTAGCCAATCGTATTTAGAGCATTCAGTTTTAGAGAAAAATTAAATGTTACAATAAACAAAAAAAAACAAGAAAAAATATGTGAATCGATTATCAGACTCAGCCTGTATTAAATATATTTTTATTAATTTATTATTTAACAGATATCCATTTTCAAGGCAGTGTGTGATAATTAAAGCTAACAACACAAATTGGAAGCCGAAAAACTAATGCTTGTAAATTTTGTCCTCATAAATTAATATTTGTTCTTCGTGTGCTTCGCCCGGTAATCGAGGACGAAGTCGTCCTTTGATTTTGGCAATTATTTTGTCAAATATTAACATATTTACTAAACGAACGTACATATAGTGTGTTATCAATGAATCGTATAAAGCGGACATAACAAAATCGTACGAGACATGGTTTTAGTAACAGATGTTACAAATGGTGATTAATATTGTGACATAACATTAACACAAGAAGCGCGTCGCAATATACTAATTGTCAGCTAAAGTGGAATTTTTAAAATTGACTATGACCAAATTTTGTCCGGCCAAAAGAGTTTGCTTTCAAATATTCTTTAAAGTATATGTAACACCAAAACAAACTTTTACATTTAGGACGTGGTGGAGTTACGAGGTCTGCCACTTTAGCCTACGATATATGATTTTATTAGTTTTAAATAATGTACAGGAGCCAGGCACCATTTTATATGATATTAAAGGCATCTTAAAATTCTAGGTTTTTCACAAAATTTTACAAAATCTAATCGAAATAGGGCGGTGAGTATCAAAAACTTCAAACATATCTAAAGAAACATCTAGAATACATTTAAAATTCTAACTAAATATCGATACAGAATTGTCCTAAGAATGTTCGCTAAAATAGTTTCGACTAACAGATTGGAAAATGCACTAATCTGGACATACCCACTTTAGTATTAGTCCTAACTGGATGAAAGTGACAGTTACAATTAATTTTGACAGATGACCGATAAAACTGTTTGATTTGTTCAATAAATTAAATAACAACGTTGTGTACGTACATTATGTACACAATAATGTATCAGTAAATAAATACTTCGTCATCGATCGCATTATACCGACATCGATACGAACGTTGTACAACACAAGTACAAAAATTAATTAAATATTGCAATAAAAATTACACAGTTTATACGAACGATTTCGAGGGGCATCGCTTGGTATCTATCACGAGTTGCAATAACCGATTATATTCAATCATTGAACATCCCTAATCCCGTTTTATCTAAAATAATTGATGTGAATACATCGGCAAACCATGTTAATTATTTACCATTCGGTAAAAGCAATAAACAAATTAATGTTAAAAAAATGTGTTTATTAAAAGGACATATGTTATTAGAATTTAGAATTATAATTAAATGCAACAATCAAACATCTGACATAATTTATATATATTATACCTACTATGTATAATTTTAATTAGTAACGTTTGTTAGTCATTTATACAAAAGCAAGTTAGTGGAATAGAGTTAAAATATAGAACCCGCAATCTTACTTGAACGGAATGACGTTGGCTTCACCGTCACTCTGGTATTGTTTTTAGATATCTATTTTCTTAGTGACTCTACATGAACACTAAAAGTTTTTATGCGTTAATAAGTAATCAACCGTTTGGAGTAAACTTTAACCCGGGTGAGTAAGATTGCGAGAGCTGTACGCAGACGTAGAGTATCACCCCTCCACAACCAAAGCGGGTTAGGGGCCCGCGTGGGGCATTACCTGTCGTGGTGTTTGTCTAGCAGGTACTCCTTGAGGCGCGCCACGAGGTGGTCGGATAGCTGGGTTACTTCGGGCCACTGTTTCAGTACCATCACGCCGACCATTAGCGCTACACTTGTTGTTAGTACCCGCACCCTGGAATAAGTTGACATATTTAAAGATTTTTGGAATAAGAAACTCTTTTAAATCTAAGTCTAAATAAGTTACTTAATGATAATTTTAGGATTTAAGTCGAAATTCACGCATACGTTTGTATCAGTTAAAATATATTCGGAACATACGCACGCATAACAAGTGTACATACAAGGTAAATATGTGGGCTGTCTTTGTAAAGCATGTATCGCAAGGGGGTTATATACCTGGTTCTTAGGAAGGGCATGGTTACTCCGGCGACGGTTGCGACTAGAAGCAGAACGAGCTGCAGCAGCGTGAGGGCCACGTTGAGCAGCTTGACGAGCAGCAGCCGCGGCGGGAGTGCTGCCGCGCCGCCCGCGTCCCCCGAGCCGCCGCCCCCGCCCGCACCGCCCCCGCCGCCCGCCGCCCACTGCTCCAGCTTGCCGATCTGCAATTAGCTCGTTTTAGTTGTCTTCTATGACATTCATTCTATGATGTTCAATGTTCCACACAATTTTTTGTGTCGTAATAATTGTGGAGAGAAGACATAGGGCTCCCATATAACATTACCGATAACATTATTGTTTTTTTTCTCTTGTTCTCCTAATTGTATGATGCATGTTGTTTTTACGACAAAAACGAGTATGTTTTATTATCGATAACCTTTAAATGGCTAAATGCAATTGTTTTTTACTGAAAGTTTTTTTTGTTGACTTTACAGCTGTTTTTTCCAAAACTTATAAAATAAATAATTTTAATAAAGAAATTACTCCCCTACGCCTACGTCTACACAATAATGAGAATAGCAACAGAGGAAGAGAGGCCAGGTCCACTGTCTAAAAATAATATTTATTAGTATCAATATTTTTTGAATTTATAAAAAAAAACAAAACGTAACTTCAAGAGCCATAGAATATATATTAACAAGACACATTTACTTATGAAATTCATATGTAATTAAAAATGTTACTCACTTTAGTTTGACAGAGGTCGAGGGCCTCGTGTATGTCTCGTATTCTCTCCTCGCTCTGGTACTGCACCTTCTCTTCCACGTCTGTCAGCGCCTGCTTCAGATTCTCCACCTGAAACAGTCGAACATATGTTACAGATGTGTAAAATAGGAAGGAATGAAGAACGATAGTAGCATGTAACCATGAAGCATAGGTGATGATGATGCTTAAATTAAAATGCTACGAAGATGCCATCATCAGCGTGTGTAATCAATCCATTGTTGTAATTTGGCTTTACACAATAATTTGGCTACTTTTACGATTCGTACATCTGGAAGGAGGACACCAAGACTCTCCCCTCCTCCATCTGTCATCCCTAATTCGAGATGTATGTCACCCTGTATATCAAAATGTTAGGATTACACGTACCTCGTTCTGATGCAGTTCTGTGAGATCATTGATTTGCTCCTCGAGTCGTTCCGTTTTGAACCGCTCCTCTTGTAGCGCAGCCGAGAGAAACGATACCTCTTGCGATAGGTTCTACAAATAAAGCCAACCATCATCCACACAAATCATCTCAGGATATGAGAATAAATCTCTTCATGAGACTTTTCATATTTCTCCACATGTTTAAACTTAGATATTTTAAGTAACAATAAATAGTGACACTGTTATCCCAGGGAAAGTTTTGTTGATTCTATTTTAATGTTTATATTACCAACCAGTAAAAACCAACCAGATGGTCTCTTTCTACCCAGAAAGTAGTACATTTAGTAAAGATGTACAGACCGGCAGATGATTTAATTGATACCAGTAATTTACTCCGAGTAGCTTAATAATATTTAAAAGTATGAAAGGCCACCTTTAGTGCCTCCATCTTCTCGGCAAGACGCTCGTAGTCCTCCCTGCGCTCACGCAGCTCGTTCAGTATCGGCTTGATAGAGAACGTCGCTTCCGACATGTTATTCGTGCCCGCTTGAGTTTGGTACCTGGAAAATTCGTCATATGTCAAGGCGTAAAAGATGATGAAATTGCACGGGGAAAAAGGATTGAAGAATACATGTTTCTGCTTTAAGAAACTAGATGATAATTGAAAGGTTTTTCCTTTGTATGTATAGTCTAGTAGTACATATTCATCTATCTACATATATATATATATATATATATATATATATATATAAGAAGAAACCGACTGACTGATATATCAACGCATACCCCAAACTCCTGAGCCCGGAGACTTGAAATTTTACACAGATATTTCTGTTATTACGTAGACAAGCACTAAGAAAGGATTTTATCTACATTCATCCTCTAAAGGTCTAAAGTACTAAACTACCCGTACGAAGCCAAGGTGAGTCGCTAGTAAAAGGCTTTCCAACAAGTCATAATTCGAATAAAAAAGGATCTTCGTCCTTTTTCGCACAAAATTGTTTATTTGAAATATGTTGAAATACATGTATGTACTGATTATGTGTCAGGCAGTGGCGAAGGCATGTGCTAGGCAGTGTACTGATACATTCTATTGATGAAGCTTAATATGACGAACAGATTAAGAGACAGAGTTTGTACTTACGGCGCGCCTTCACTGGTGACAGAGGAGCTGGGCGAGGCGTCGGGAGAGAACTTGGGCGCGGGCGACGTGGCCGCCCGGGGCAATGTGGAGCCTCGCGGCGCAGCTTCCCCCACCTCCGACGCGCGCGATCCTTCCGACGACGCGTTCGCTGCCACGTTGTAGCAACACTCAATACACGCAATACATTCAACGCTTTATAAGCTTAAGACGTTATGCATTAATACGAGTCACTTAATTTAACACAAGTTAAACTTTTTAATATATCTTAAAGGACTAGCCCCCCCTCCTTTTCTTTATCTACATCCCCCTGCTTCTCTTCATGAATGCGACGCAATTGACTGCAATTCATCTGACTGTTGCAGATGTCCATTAGTGTCCATGGCTGTGAGCAGTTGCCATTTAACGTTACGTGAACAGATTGCTCCTTCGCGCCCTTGTCCCTGCGTACAAAGGACTCTCCCCTCCCCCCAGCTAGTAACAGTAGCTGTAGCGTTAGTAACAAGATGTATTATAATTCAATCGACATTTGTTAAAACAATAGCAACACCACCGCTTCGCTTTGAAAGCACTTGTATATTACAAGCTATTTGAATCATTTAAACACGTTTTAACGTAAACAATATCGTTCTATATTAATTTAATGATTGACATATCCAAACGTTAATAAAGTGATTAACCTGCACAGGTTAAAGCGGATAGAGTTTGCTAATGGTAACCTCGTCGCTTATTAGAACTATGATGGGTGGTTAGAGTATGATGATGCCATGTTGTAGTCAATGTAGTCAACACGAATACACCTACCTACACTACCGCGGCGAGACAGTCGAGATAATGTATTGAAACACAGCTTTAAAACCATTATGTTCAATGCTATCGTGTGAATACACAAAAGATCTCCGAGTCTCTGCATATATTCCCGATAAAATGATTGATACATACTTTCTACGCATTATAACACTTCTACTACGCATTTTATAATGCCTTTAGTATCGACCTTACAACAATGTATAAATGAAACACATATAGAGAAACAGTGCGTATGTTTTTTTTTATTTGAGATTAATTCCGATGGTATTTCTTAACTTATTGATGTTTGCCGTTAAATAGGGATGTAACAATATCGACCTTATGTTCAAAAAAAGTAGATATTATTTCGTGGCGCGCTAACAATCTCAATAATTAAATAAAAGGCTATCTTTACTAGTACCTTCTTCATATTTAAAACATTCAATAAGAACTTATGCATAACTAACTTTTATGTAAATAAGATTTCTACGTTTTATGCAAATATATGCGATCGATTTTGGAGTCAAAAAAGTTCTGAGAGAGTACGTTGCGCGCTGACGGCGAGTTGAACGGGATTAGAACGTCTAGCGTATGCAAGACCGTCGACGCTTTGTGACTTATGTACACAAACCTCGAGATTTATATCGCTACGCGCAGAGGACGCGCTCATCAAAAACACGCGTCGCCAGCGCGCACAAAAAACCCTTTGCAAAGGCCCTAAAAGTGCTAACTCAACGGACATACATGCGGAGTATTTATCATAAAATATATTTATAAAGAATGATGTAATGGTTTTAACCAAAGCAACGTAGTAGTAGTACTAGTAACTAAACTATTATCGCAACATTACCAACCGTGCCGCTGCTATTAAATTGTTATGACAACGAGAGGGATCGAGATAAATGGGCTTTGAGAATGAATTACGAACTAGTCGATTACTTCAGCACCGATGTGAAGGGTAATCCCGATCCTCAACATGCATTAATGTTACAGAAAGGAAATAATTAATTATTTAAATAAAAGCAGGCAACATTATGTAAAGTTACGAGCACTAGTTGTTCTACACTGTATTAAAACTATGAACATACTAATATTATAAAGAAAAAAGATTTGATTGTTTGTTCCGGGTAAACTCAAACGACTGAACCGATTTCTCAAATTCTTACAAAAATAAAAATCTCGTATAAGAACTAGTAATCTAGACTATACATTAGTTTTTATTGGTCAATTTATCTCTGCAAGCGAAGCCGGGTGATAGTATTAAAATAAATCAGCTTCTTTCCTCACACATTTCATCATTACATGAGTTTATTTTAGTATTTTATTAGTTAAATAATCAGTTTTCATTTGTTTCATCTCATTGAGTTGAGAAGGGAACCGATATATCGGGAACTAATTATAATAATTATCAGCCCTTTTTAGTAAGTTTCCCCACTGCTGGGATACAGGCCTATCCGAGAAAGGGAGGGGCCGTATTCCGAGTATTCGGAGTTTTTGGAGCAGTGGTGATGAAAGAACATACACAGAGTAAAGCGGGTGTTGGTTTCGAACCCACGACCTACAGTACAGGTCGGGGCCTACACCATTGGGCCACCACTGTTCTCTCATTATAAACATCGGCGATATTTCAACACGACTATAATACAAGCGCTAGGCCCCGCAAGGTCCTCCCGTGCTCAATTAATGCGTGTAATTAAAACGTAAAGCAACAAAGCGAGAATATTATTACTACGTATTTGTTTACTATTACGTGATAGTTGGCGTATATTTACCTCTCAGTTCCGCGTGTTGTGGGGCTGGCGTGCAAAAATGAGACATCATGATAAGCAACAATTACACAATATATATTTAAAAATAAGCAATGGATGGAAATATTATTAGATAAATATAAGACGTTCTGAACTTGTGCGACATAAAGCTGGACCAAAAAAAGTGACACTCTTAGGATAGTGGGGTTTCAAAGTATAATTTTGCTATGTTAACTATATGTTTGAAGTGATGATGATATAACTAACATCCGAACAAAGATAACATGAAAAAAGTGTATATAAAAAATAAAGGTACTAGCTAGAAAGACAGACAAGACGTTTTAAAAAATAAGTCATTTAATGATACGATTATAATACGATAATGATAAGGAAATCGTTAAAATATAAAGACTAAGAAAATAAGAAATAACAAAATGCGACAATCCTATGGCTACCCCAGTCACATGTAAACGTCTGTACGTCTGTTTAAACACGATATTGCATTATAAATAATTAGAAAAGACTAACAGTGCTTTAGACCCGAGAAGCGTCATTCATACACCGTGAACTTAGATTTGGAATTTTAAATTCATAACACGTATACAAAACAATATGCAAACTGTAATTACATTTCTTCCGGCATTTCTTACACTTGCGAAAAAACATCGTCAAACAGATCGCATTATTAAATCACTATATAAACACGCGTGCCGTCTGTCCGTAGCGCGCGACCGCCGCCTGCATTGGCATTGACTGGGCCAGTTTATCTCTCCGGTTATGTTTATCAATGTTATGTAAATGTTGAACAGTTATGACTGTGCTAGTGACGTATCATTACTTCGCGCCGTCAAGATTACAACTTGTCAAAATGTTTGGCTATTTAACTTGAGTTTTGAATCAGTTAAGCAACTCTGAGTAATTTACTTATTATTGTTAGAATGTATATGTATGTTTTGATGTGTACAAGAAAAAATTGGAAACTCGAAACTATTTTCAAGTTTACTTTTTTATAAAACGGACCGATTATATTGCGTTGGATATTTAAAGAAGAAAATCGATATATTTTCTTCTTTGCATCATGAGATAGAGCAACGAGAGAAATGCCTATTAATACGTCTTTGAAAAATGTCAAAGGAAAACTGTCATATTCTGTTATATATTATTTACTTTCTTGAATCATTAGAATCGGAGAAAGTGTAAAAACGAACCTATTATCATTTCTTTGACCTTTTTTTTTCGTACTCATACACAGCGCGCCACGAAAGTGAATGTTTTAATCAATCTTTATTTATGTATGTGACTTGAGTCATCATTTTTTTGATATTATTTAAGAACACGTTAGTCGTATGACAATAGTAAAGCTTTGCTTGGTAAAAACAGGTAAAATCTGTGACACAACAGCACTACGCGTGTGATTATGCTATATGCTACATTTGACGCTTAAACATCTAGCTAGTTTTTAACGTAATAACGTAATAAAATATATTATAGGTATTATTTACAATAGCAGTTTTAACAGGGTTATAACGTGCGATATATTGAGAACGAATTTTAATAACTACTGCATATGTTGAAATAGAAAACAATAAACTATTTTTGTGAACCCTGAAATGTTCCATTAAACATATTAAGGCTTTTATGATTATTAAAAATCTATTGCCAATTAATAAAGTATTACTAAACTATTAGACAGGTATGATTAACTACGACAATGGGAATTATTAATACAATATGTGTGTTGCGACGTTATAACGAAATGGACGTGATAAGTGATGAATGATTTTCTACCACACGCCATATACTTACAAGTACCCGTGTTCTCTGCGAGACAAAATATATAATTTAAAATACGTACACAGCCAATTGTAATAGTACATCATTATTATTTTACTATTTCTAAGTATACCATAATAAACATAATAATAAGAAATATTATTAAAATTTCAAAGTATCATATTATCATTGCGATATGAGGGTAGTCATTTTGAGAGCGGGACTCGCGGGAAAGATTAGAAATTAAATGGACGCAGTGGTGACGGAATCAAAAAAAAACTTGCCCCGGGAAAGATTGGGAATTAGTGACATGAAATTTCATTGTTATTTCGAATGTAATGGTGATGTAAAGTCCACACTCCTGATGATTTGGTTAAGTAGAGGGGAAAAGAAAGAAATACTAGGTTCGTTGGCGAGGGTTTTAGGTTTTTTGACGTGGAAATCTCGCGATTTTTCGAGCTGTGTTCAAAACTGGTGGGTAACGTATAACTTTTTTTAAACTCTCACCGTTTATATTTCTGTAACTTTCTACTTGCAAAAAGTGATTTGATATCAGATTTCGATAACCACCATAATTATTGTATCGGGGGTCGAATTCCAGTGCTCCCCACTTAATAAAGGAAGAATGGGAAGGGGAAGAGGACTTCATTCACCGTAATTGAACATTAATTAACATGATTGTGATAACTTGACTGTTTTAATAATATCTTCCGGTACTAAACTGTAATTTATTCTTCATATGTGTAACACATTTATTGGAAACTCTCATCTCTTGAGAACCTTTTGGGATTATTTAATTCTACAATTTCTACAGAAAACAAATATTTATGATTTTCTGTATAACATCGAAAACCGGGTGTATGTCTGTAGGTCAAAGTAGTACCTGCATTGTTTCCATCTAAGTATATTAATATTTCAATTGTTCATGCGCAGTCTTATCACAATATTTGATCATTTTGTTTGAGTCAATTATTTTCAGTTTACAAGTTGACAAGTGAAATTAAGGGCCTTTGGACACGTCGTTTTTTGTGCCCACGGACGACGCGTTCCTCTGCGCATTATCAACGCGTTTGTGGCGACACACACGCGTCGACGGTCTTACATTCACTAGGCATCCTAATCAAGTTCAACGCGCGGCCTGCCTATAGACTGAAAAATCTCATATGAAACATAAAATGAGCCAACTTACACCCGATACGAATTCAATGGAAAATCGTTCGTACAAATTGGCGGAGATTTTAACCTCAGACTGTAAGAGTTTAGTTGCATAGCAACTAGTATAATACATTGTTTCATTGCAAGATAAAATTTTTGTAAACAAACAATGAGTCATTCGCCACGGCGGCTATTACACTTTTTGTACTTTCATCTGAAATGTTGTAATTTTGAGGAAATCGTGAGATACAGTAAAGTGAAATTGTGTAATATGGAATAGTTAATGTCATAAGGTACGTTTTTCGAAAACACTTAGGAATTTATGAATTTTGAAACAAAAACCTTTGTTTACATTAATTCCATCTTCTGTGAAACAGTGCTACTATTGCTAGTAGAATGATTAATATCGTAGTGATACAGACCGGCAAGCTGGGCGATGTTATCCGCAGATCCGAATCTGTTAGATCGCGAGAAGAGATGCGCGAACTCCCGCGGCGCCGCCATCACGCTGCCGCCTAGCCCTGTGATGCCGTCCCGTATGTTGCCACCAACGTTCCTACAATGATTACTCATTGTAAAACATACAGACAGAATGACAGAATAGGCAGGTTAGTTACTACTTAAGAGTGAATCTAACCTAGGTTCTCCCTTTAAAAGTTAATATCGTCCAATTATAAGCAAAGATTTTTAAAATCTATTTAATTTTAACATTTTTAATAAATATATTTTAATCGGCTCACTTCAATCCTTGCCCCATATCCCGCAGTACTTCGCGCGGTTGCCTGTGCGCTTGCCCGCTTGTGCCGTATTGCTGGAATAATAAAGAGGTATTAATTTTACAACAGTAGCATTCTTAAGTTCTTCATTAGACAGATATAAACTAGTTTTCCGCCCCGCCTTGGCCCGGGTTGCACTAATTATGTTGAAATGAGCTCATTCACAGGATCATCCGTTAGGCCAATCTGAACATTCCCTTCAAATTTTCATCGAAATCGATTGAGCTGTTTCGGAGTCTAAAGCGAACATATAACTATCTTAATTTTTTTATTTCATAACAACCTTCTCTAATTTAACGAATTAGCGAAATCGGTCCAGCCGTTTATGCGTGATCCCTAAGGGAAACAGGGATTCAATTTTATATATTTACTAGTGACCCGCTCCGGCTTCGCCCGGGTACCACTAATTATGTTGATCCGATCGCTACCAAACACAGGAACACCCGCTGTGCCAATCTGGTAAATTTCATCGAAATCGGTCCAGCCGTTTCGGAGTCTATAGGTCTATAGGGAACATACATACTTCGCATTTTATATACTATTTTCTTTTCTCATAAAAAGTTACTTCTACTGTTACTTCTTATACCTCTAAAAATATGTGTACAAAGTTTCATGATGATTGGTTGAGTAGCTTTCGTGTGAAAGCGTAACAAACAAACTGACATTCACATTTATAATATTAGTAGGGATAAATTAATAAGCCAACAGCACAATATACAAGTGGAGCACAAGACAGTTCTGATCTGTGAATTAAAATTATTCATATTTTCTAATTAATTTATGAAAATCAACGAGTTTAATACGTTTTTGAGTGTTACTGTTGATTTATGTCATGTCTATATTACCTCCCAATTCTTGATCCTCTTGTTGTAGCCCTCGAGTTTCTTCTGTAGCTGCGCGATGCAGAGCGCACTCTTTTGGTTCTTCTTCTCGAACACCGCTTTAATGCGCTGAAGCTGCTGTTTGTCAGCATTCGCAGCCAACTTCAGGTATTCATTCACGTTTTCTGTAACACGTTAGAAGTTAATTTTGTTGACATGGTAACTGGTACTGGGCCGGCGCACACTTTACGTTTTATTAGTTTTCTTTCGCAATAAAGACAATTGTATATGAAAATTGGATGCTCATGAAGCTATTTCCGACTGCGACAAGCTAGTTAATGTGTTAGCTAGACATTCTGCACATACATTTTTTGAAAATAAAGTCGTTTTTAAGTTATAACTAATAAAAAAAACATACATTCACGCCCGCAAGCCACAGGGGTGAGACAGGGCAGAGAGTTTAGGCAAAACGGAGTTCCACCTGGCGCGATCCAGCCTTTGTTTTGTTACTTTCTCTCCGTTCATCCTCTCAACGTGCACGAACTACCAAAGTACACCGTTCTGAATTATAGTCACAACGTCTTTCAAACTACATTTTTCTCTCAGAACGCTATTTCCAATCCTATCTTAAGAGTCACGCCTAGCATACTTCCCAAGGATCACACATCTCTCACACACTCAACATTAATACTAATAACATATTTTTCCTGCCAAACCAAGCCCTCGTTTCCATACGTTAAAGTGGGGACTAGTACAGCATTGCATATTTTTAAGTTTATAATGTGTAAAAATCATTTACAGTGAAAAAAAAACACTTTATTAGTAAACCATTATAAGAAAATATGTATGAATTGTATATATATAATTCTTTCTTGAATTTAACTGAGGTAAAGTCTTATCTCACCATCTCTGTTGGTCTGCTCCAATCGGATCAGGTCTTTCGTGCGTTCAATCTTGCTGTTGAGGTGTGCAATGGCGGCCAATGCCTTGGCTGATGTTGCGTTGGCGCTGCCGTCAAATTCATCTGCAAAGAAGTGCCGTGGCTATTAATGTGTAAGTAAGGTACAATTCAGAAAATAGAACATGGTACTTTTCCAAAAAAAAAACACAAATGAGTAAGGAGTTTTAATTTTTTTGATAAACATTGATAGTGTCACAGGTCGGCATCAGAAGGCACGCCACTAAATACCATCTCATTGTTTCCTCGAAATACTATGAAATCGTAAACGTAATAACTATGGCTTGACCACAATCCTACCCGGTGTTATTTGGTGATGTGGTCGAAAGATACAAAGTCACTAGTTTAGTAGCAGCCTATTCACTCTCCTCTTGGATATACCCATTTCATAATTGGATTGAAATGCAGACCAGGTCCAGTCCTTTGCCATACGCACAAGAACGGAGATTCGAATCGGTTCGTTCTCATGCGCGATATATCTACGACAAACAGGTGCAGATCCGCATGTATCCACGATTCATTAAATATGATGTTCACACATGTTGTGTGAAATCTTAATGGCAATACTGAATAAACCAAATTAGATAAGTGGGTAACAATTTAATTTCTGGTTGGACATTAAATCAATATTACAAAGGGTATGAAGCCCTAACAGTGTTCAAAAATATTGATTTGGCGATAAAGCCAAAATATATCTTACCTTGATTAGAATAATCGCCATCTTGGGCTGCAATTATAAAAATAAATGGATTAATTTAATATTTGATAATATTTTATTGATATAAGATAACCGAAGCAGCCAAATAAGACAAATACGGTTGTCTTGTACAGAAGAACATACGACCTTAGCTCACGCTATTCCAAATAAGACGTGATTAGCTTATAACTACCTTCAACCGCTACATACGTGGTTGAGACTACTGCTTAGAAAATTCACATGTCATAACTTTGAAAAATAAATATATAAAATACTAGTTTTACTCTAAAGTTAAAGGAGTCAGTGTCTGTGCAGATGTGTAGGCATTACACATGCACAGTCACACACACACACACACACACAGTCTGTGTAGGTATGTATAATGCAGGAATAATGTGAAATCGTTGATAATTGTTCGCTTAATTGATAATGGTCGTTTGCTTACTTCATGTTATGATGTCTATTCCGTACTCCGACACCATCTTAACCAGCCCACAGCATAAAATTTTGAAACGGTATCAATGCTAGGTTATGGGAGATGTTACCTCTGTATGCCGGCGAGCCATATTCGTCGGCTGATGACATGGCATAAGACACGTTGGGACTGTACACGGGGCACGTGTAGTCCACGGCCGGTAGAAGGTTTGATACGTTTTTCTTTTGCGGCGAGTCTTCCAAACTGAAAAGTTTAAGAGTCTCATAAGAGCCCATACTTTCATCAAGTACGTTGGCCTGGACTATTGTCAGTCACAATGCGATCGATAAGATGCAGTAATAATGTTCTTGATATGCATAATTTAAATACCTAGCAAGCAATGTATAAATACATTGAAGAGATAGTTTGTTGGTTCGCTCGTACGTTCGTAAAGTGAATAATGTGGAGTGGCGGCAATTTTAATTACAAAAATAACACGGATAGTAAATAAAAAAGAAATTTACGTTGTAATACGTGCTATTGGTCGATTTAAGTATTGTTACAGGTTTTAAAATATATGTGGAGTAGAGGTTTTTAGCTCGAATTATACTATTTTTTTAAACAAATAAACTAGAGCTGTATTCAACACTTGGTGTTAAATGGCCATGTTGTCTAAAGATAGTACGTAGTAAAGCATTAGCCTATTCACTGTTCTCTTGAAAGTACCCACGTCATAATTGGACGGGCAAGCTGACACTGGCAGCTTGTTTGAATCGTCTCCCGTACGCACAATGAACGGGGAATTAAATCGCTTGAACTATAGGTATATATCGACTACTTAGTTCATATTACTGACTCTCGGGAAGTATTAGTAGAACCGGCGACCATCGAATTGTTCCCCAGGTCTCTGGAGTGCGACTTGACGTGGTGGGCGCCTCGCTCGCTGTGCCGTGATGATGAATTCGATGACGGCTCCTAGAATTGACAAAAAAAAATCATAACACACAGTAGTACGCAGACAGTAATGATCTTGGTAAGGTGAGAAAATTGTTCGTTAAATCTGTTATAGTAAAGATATAAAACAAAAATTTACTGTAGAACAGCTTTCATTCGCTATAAGTCGTGAATTCTTTGTTTTTCCACTGATTTTTAGGTTTGCTGAACATTGGCAACAGTTAGCCACAATAAACTACAGAAAAATTTTCTCTTTGGTTGGTTTGGTTGTTAATTGTTGTTAAAATAGGTGATTAGTATTACAATAACACAGTTAAATTTAACTATTAAAGATTTTAAACTTACTACTAAAACTTATTCTTCAAATCGCTTTTGCAACAAATTTTAAAATCAGTAACACTACTTTGTATGTGCATTATAGTAATCTAACAACACTGTACAACTGACTATTATAAGTTTGTACTACAAGCTGATGTGACTTACATGCGGGGTTATCGCTGTCAAAACAACAAAACTAACTTTAACTAATAGTCCTCGTACTAATAACTATCACGAATAAATGAATCAAAACAAACTATTCAATCGTCTACTAAATAATCGTATATACTATAACACTGTGTACAATAAACTAAATAATCGTTTGGTTTTTAGGAGTTTTAAATAAAATGTAGTAGACATAATGAACGATGTATACGCTAAGTTTAAAGACGTATGAAAGAGTTAGTTCCTGCTTACTTTTAAACTAATTTTCAATTATTTATTAGTGTTGTTTATATTACCACGTAAAAGGAAATTCGAAATTTAATATCTTCATCCCACTATTTCACGAACGTGATACTGCGAATATAGCTATGTTAATAATAATAAATCAGAAAAATGTACAGCGAACAAACAACCTGACATATTAAGTAAATACCTAGACGTACAAAGGCGTGTTTTGATAAAGTATTTCTATTACTCGACCCTTTACAGAATACGGCGCCGGTTTGAGCGACGTCTAGACATTCTGCATAACGATTACAATCCAGCTGCTACGTACGTGGCGTATAGAGTTTGATGAAATAATTTTGTAACGCTCATAAATCATGCAGATGTTGTTCTGCTATCTAATATGCAAATAGCTTATCTTGAATTAAAATTTTCAATTTGCTTGTAGTATTTTTTTGCGATACGGTGGTATGGTAGAAACTGTAGATAAAACCTATATATGCTATATAGGCATAGGCACTGTTGACCACGGTCATACTGAGGCAACCCCACGTAAGTGTGAAAAGGGCAGAGATGACGAAGATAGTGCCCTCAAAACAGTAAAACTAAAATTAAAATTAAATTACGGCTTTTAGTAGTCTACTAAAACGGAACACTAAGATTTTACTAGAAATATTGTCAGTTAGGTATGTAACGAATAGACGTAGCCGTTAGTGCAATAGTCATGAAAGTTTACAGTAAATTATATCCATTATAAATTATGCTTAATTGTAGCTCCCTCTGAGAATAGTTCAAAGTTCAAATCCGTTAGGGAAGCATTCAATGAAACTTACACTGACAACATGGTGCGCGGTGGACGGTGACTGAACTCTGGAGCGGATGACGTCATCGGTGACGACAGACGGGTCCCTGGCTAGCTCCGCGGTGGACGGCGACTGGCTCCTGCTCGACCCCTTGCTGTGCCCGTGAACATGCAGCGTATCCATCGCTAGGGAACTCCAATGATCACAATCCCATAAGATGAATCACACACATATCAGATGATACTGGGATCTTGTAATGTCTTTGTGCTAGTTCATAATACGATGGAATTTACTAGTAATGCTTGATGATTTCCCCATTCCTGGAACAATTCTGGAACAGATGAACGATTAACAAATTAAGAACAGTAATTGTTTCCTCTGAGGGATATGGCTGTGAGTGCTTTTGAATTTTTTACGTACAATATATAAAACTAATACATCTATCAATATTAAAGCTGAAATCACTTACAGAGAATACTCAGCGTATAATGTAATTTACAACTATAAGTGGCGCTCACTTCTGTGTACTTTAATTGACAAGACTAAATACATTATATATTTAAAAATGCTAAGCATTAGCCTGTGTTATTGTCTTGCTGTTTCAAATTTTGTTGGCAGTGAAACGGCACGTTACGTCGAAATTCGCACGCGTTGCCAAACTGTCATAAGGCATAGTAATTCACGACCAGTGGAAAATTAGGGTTATTTTAAACTGATAGAGATACAACTAGAAATAGTAATAAAGTTGCATATAAAGATTCAATAAAGACGTCCACGTGTGTGTTTGATTCTCATCACATTGGCTGAGTAGTGGATGGTTTTTGTGGGACTGTATGTCTCAAATCTAGAGATACCGAACTGAATATTTATTGTCTTGACTACTAAGATTGCGATTGGCTCATTTAATTAGCTCCAAGTGCACCTTAAGACTATAAATTGTCTCTAGTTCTCCAATATACCACGCCGTATATTTTCCACTTTTAAATCAATGAAAGTACCACACAAAAATGTTGTTTACTTTTTATATAAATATTTGTTAAATTCTGTGATAAAATTGAAGACGGCTAACACCTAATGTATCCACGATACGGTGAATTGATATTTTTTTTAAACGACACTCACTCAGGTCTAACTGCCTTGTTATGTTGTTAAACAATTAATAGGTTCACACAACGTATCATTACAAAAAAACTAGTCAGTAATTTTAAGTACACATTTGCCTTGTCCTTGTGTAATTGTACAATTAAATAAGAATACTTTTTGTTGTCTCACAAGTGGAGTAAAAAGTTAAACTAAGCTCTTTTTTAAATCGAAATAGACGCCACTCTCTTGCAAAATTACCGTTGCCAGCGGTATTTCAACCGACCGAAATGACGTGGGGTCCCTAAACTAATCCGCCGTAAGGTCCTTTGAAATAGAACGTTCTGGTTCCCTTAAGTTTCTAAAGTTTTCGATCGGTTCATAAGCGATGGAAATCGACTAACCTAAAACGTGAACCTCTTTTTTACCATCCAAAAAGGCGAAAAGGCAATTTAAAAAAAAGGAGAAAATTTAGGAATTCCTTTAGGCCATGTATAATACAGAATAATATATATACTTCATTACATGAAACTGTGGGACTTTAGATAAAAATAAAAAGTACACTCTATACAACGATGACAAGTTAAAATAAATAATTAATCTTAAATTCAGCTTTTAACTGAGGTCATGGGAACGAGTTATCTCCGCATTGAAGTAACATGAAGCGTGAAACAATAAAAATGGATAAAGGATGTTTGCTTTTGTTTGTTTCTGAGACGTTGTATATGAGCAGCCTGTATGCATAATCTTTGGTCTCATTGTTCAAATTAATCCCTAACTGTAGTTAAGGATTAATTCGATTAATGACGAAGCCAATCCTTAGTTAATTTAGACCTCGTTAAGGGCGACTGCCTTTAAGTTTCATGATAATCTAGCAATTTAAAACCGTCACTAGTTAGTTTATGCAATTTTAATTTGTAAATTAAATTTTCTTGCAAATGCTCGCTGGAAGTATGAAATGAAGAAGCCTGGTTGTAAAAGTTTTTTATGAACGTGTAAAATACTATGTACAAATTAATTGTGGACCAATTACAATAGAAACAAAATACTTAATTGAGCTTTATTAAGAATCAACAACTATGCACTTATATCTAGATTTCATTAATAATTTCGATAAGAGATTTAGATAGATTACCTTTAGTTGTGTATAACTTTAATATTAATCAAGACACACAAAGTGGAACAACAATATCCTAACCAAACAAACAAAAGCTGAACAAGAACTTTTTGAAAATCTTATAATGCTAATAATATTTTAAGAAATGATTATATGAAACATTTTCTTAGTAGTAAAGGTAATGTAATTAGCACGGTTGTTACACGTAGATTCCTCCTATTAACAAGAATCATAACGTTGCTAATGTCTGTAATTATACCTTCATTTATAGGCAGGCGCAAACGACCCAAGAGTTCATTATCACTGAAATATAAGTTCTTCCTTTGCATTACATTAAGCGAGTGACAAATAGTACGTTCACCTGATGGTACGTGGTAGGCAAACCTTTATAACGATACAAAACAAATTATAAAACAAAACCCCGTAACCCCGGTTTTCATACAAATGTAGAGTAATTATTACTATGTACTAGGTACGCAGCATGTACTAAGACGTACGATGTGTAATACGAATGTCATGTTAGCATTATACCATGTTCGCACTGCCGAAAACATTCACATAAAACATGTCGTTATCTCTAGAGATGACAATATGTCTTAAGTGAATGTTTTCGGCAGTGTGAACTCACGTTTAGGTTTTAAGTAGCTAGGGAGAGTGTTTTGTACTATTTTTTGTAATTGTTTTAGAGTGGCGCATACGCCATGTTGCTAATTCTTTAATCTCTTGCATCCCTCCTTTGTCCGGCACGAAGGAAAATTACTTAATTAAAATTAATTACTTAATATCTGGTTAACTTGTCCATCTATCATGTAATTTTGTCCATCTATCATGTAATCTTGTCCATTTGCCTATCAAGTTATGAAAGAAGGTAAAAAAAAGTAGAAACTGACTTAATGTGCCACAAATATCCTCAATCACAATTCTGCTTGCTGTTAAATATGGAAGAAAAAACAATAAGCAGAAATAACGTAAGACAGATTTTTTTGCCAAATGCCAAATTTACCATTAAAGTAAAACCTTTTCTAAAATGTATCTGCTTTAATCGCGACAATTGCAATCACTACACTTATTCTCTTGTTTCTCTTGCATATTAAATCAAAATCTATGTAATAAAAGACAAACAATCGCAAGAACACGAGCGGATATAGAGTACGT
Organism: Papilio elwesi; assembly: GCA_029849275.1. Lineage (NCBI taxonomy): Eukaryota > Metazoa > Arthropoda > Insecta > Lepidoptera > Papilionidae > Papilio > Papilio elwesi. The sequence continues at coordinate 4,484,007 of CM056709.1, forward strand.
GATGGACATGTGTATGTATCGAAACGTTTCTTTTAGACTCCGAATTTATAGGTAATTTCAATGGTTTAAAAAAAGTAGTGACTTCAGATGTTGCTTCATTAAAGCAGTTGCTGTGTGTAATTTCGTTAAGATTTATAATCACACACATAAGGACCTGTACACACGACGTTCTTTGGACAAGCTGCCAACGCGCGTTGAACGCGATTAGATCGCATAGCGGACGCAAGACGGACGACGCATTGTGACCTTTGTAGTTTGTACACGAATCTCGCGGTTTTATATCGCTACAAACGCGCAGATAATGGCCCTAAGGTGGCAACAAAAGATTTCTGTACTGTATTTCAGGGTATAACAACGTACACAGAATGAATTTTTCAAGTCGGCGTGCCTGGCATACCTAATACTTGATGACCACCGTTGAGGACTTAGTACAAGATACAATACATTCGCGATCGTTAGCATGAGGCGTAAATTTTTATTACTATTAACGTAAACATCAATTTGGCTTAATTCACTCGCATTACCTAATATTATATCCTATATTATTTGTTACCGTCATAATGGACGGTCAGCATTTATAAAAGAAAACTTCAAATGCGAGACATGTTGAACGAGCGAGTCTAATTAGTAAACGCTAAACAAATGAACGTTAGCGAAAGGACATTCCTATTATTCCCCTGTCATTTTGTTCTTTGTATTTGTGTACGCGTTTATTATATTTCTTAAGTAATGAGAGATTGATGTTTAGAAGCCTGTCTTTATATATTTGTAAAGCAAATTGAGATTTAATCGATGGTTCCGTTCATTTGGATGTGTTATGATGCCGCCAGACCTTTTATGACGTCATCGTCTAAGAGGACAATGCCCTAATATTTAATTGTACACTAGATGTTCGTGCTTAGCACCTCCCAAATTAATTTCAATAATACGACAACAATAAAAATTATCGACTGTCTTTTTGACAATGTACTTTATAAATGTTTAAGAATATGATAAAAATTGGTTCCGTAGTTCTAAAGTTTAACTGCACATTACAAATCTTAATTCTTCATAATATTAGTACATATTAGAATATTTAATTTTTTAAATTTAATATTAATAATTGTACCGCAAATATAAAATACGTAGGTCAGTCTCCTCTCGATCTAAATAGAAAATCCACTTACACAACATCCATTTGATTTAAAACCATGACAAAAAAAGAAAGTTTCAAGTTAATTAATTGAAATCCGTATTTAATATTCATAGTAGAGCTTCTAATTACATACATCACAGTTATTGAACTTTTTGCTTTCATGTCCACGCCTGGTATGTTGTTTATCATTTAAATTTATGTATTAATGATTTTTATACATTAAGAGCAATCTTTTTTAGTCAAAATTATAGAAATACAATAAGAGATCCTCAGAAATAGAAAAAAATTACATCATTACTTTTAAAAGATTACATTAAACAAGAAGCATTTCAATGTTTGGTATCCATGCCACTGGAAACGAACACATTGAAATTGTTGGATTCTGGACTTTTTGGATCAAATAAGTTATACCTAGTGTATGCTGATACCCTACTTACGATACGGATGCGGACAGCGCACCAATAGCTTTTATTGTAATTCATATTCTTGTCGTTACCCCATAGAAAAGGGATGGGAAGGGAAAGAGTCCAGAAAGAGAGAGGGGATGGGTAGGAAAAAACTTTTACATTAAAGGTGGGCAACGCGTCTGCAAATCATTAGCTTGTTTGTCACTTAATATCGGATGATCCGCTTGCTCGTTTGCCCTTTTTTTCTGTTAAAAAATATATCATACTAATATTATAAATGCGAAAGTTTGTAACTATGGATGTTTATTATTCTTTCACACAAAAACTACTGAATGGATTTTAATGAAACTTTATAATATTATGCATTATGCACCATAATACCATATAGGCTGTAAATTATAAAGATATTGTGTGAATTGACCAAAATATAACGATAAGTGTCAAATAAGGAGGAAAAAATTCTGCCATATGCGAGCTATATAGTGCGCCACAAAAACCGTCAGAGTTACACATATAATGTATAATAAAACTGTTTTCGTTAAATAGTCCTACAAAAAAGTCAGCAACCGCATATAGATAGCCATTATCGCCAAAATAGTGAACCATCTATTAATTATAGGGCGGCGCAAAATTAGCCGTGTCAGCTAGCGAGCTATAAGCCGGTTTTTTTTAACGGCTGTTAACTTGAAGAAGCGTAATTTGGTTGCATTGAGCTTTAAATATATTCTAAATTCTTGATATGATGCTACGGAAGCCGATGATTATTTTTAGTATCGAAAAATTCTGACGCAAAAACTCACGCAATCAAATGAACGTCACTTGGCGCCGATTGCACATATAATAAATGAAGTGTTTAGAAAACTGTTACGAGTGTGAAGATGGATTTGTTTAATGTTATCGATCAGGCATAAACAATAACGAAAGTCATAAAATGCAAGGGTTTAACGTTATTCAACAAGCTGTAGAGCCAGTTGGTGGATGAGCCAGGCCACATCGACCTGAGGAAAACTCAGCTATGCTCCTGTTACGAGATCACAAGCTCAATTAAAGGATTTAGATATAAGTTTGTTCTTTTTTTAGAGATCGGAGACTTGTGGTATTCTTATGGAGAGCGTACGTTCAGCAGCGAACAACTTTAGCTGGAACAAAACACGGACTAAAAAATTATTTCCTATTTTTTTTTGTTACGGAATAAAGTATATAAATTGAATTTAGGTGTGTTTGTCTAAGGTTTCTGTAGAATGCAGATATGTAGGTAAAAATTGAATCCATTTCACAACGTATTTTACGCTCGCAACGTGTGCGATTGCTTTTTTTTAATGTTTTGATTTTTTTCGGCTCCCGTCTGTTCTTGGCTCCACAGCTCTGTGAGTTCTTAGCCTAAAGATGTTTATATGAAGCAAACCGATGTTATTATGCGTTTTCCTTAATTGAATTTAATTTTAAGCAGCACTACGCTGATTGTGGTTTGGTTACGTTTTGTTTTGACATTGTTATTGTTTACATTAAGTTTTGTCGTAATATTGTGTTGGTCTCCAATAGGTCTCTTTGCGAAATTTTAAAAGTTTTTTTAATGAGGAAGCAAAAAAGATTTTTGAGAGGAATACCAATAAGAATGTTTAATAAATGTATACACCAAATAATTACACTAAGAATTCTTAAACATTACACTACACGACTGCGTATTTCGAGCCGGTCGTTTATTGTTGTTCTATATCCTTTTATTTTCCCCTGAAAACATAACTTTAAATCTATGAAGAAAAGATTAGCTTCAGTATACGATACTAACATTATTTCTGTTACAACGCAAATCGATACGACCGGCGGAAGGTCAAGCGACACGGCGGACGTTAGCACGAAAACAACGCAACACATGACAAGTAATAGATTTAAAAAAATCCGACTGACTCTATGATTATTAAAATTTATTAATTTAATTAATTAATAAATGATTTATACCCAAATAAATCGGTTTTATGCTGATGTTGATGCACTATGACATTCCGGGGAAGAAGACGTTTCCACTGACACCTGACTCTTCAAAATCGGTCAAGCCGTTTATGCTACAAGCCACAATAGAACGGATTTACATACATACCCGCTAAAACATTCCCCCAGCAAGTATAGAAAGGGTAGGAGTAATTAAGATACCAGACATCTAAAGAGATCAGAAACTCTAACCATTAACAACAACTGCATGATTATTACCAAAGTAATGTAATGCTACATTTATACTTGAGAGTGTTATTTCATTATAAATATGCCATAGATATAGACCATAAAAATTATGGGAATTTAAATTTTCATCACTGAAAAATTAAATGAACCCGGCGGCTTTCACATACATCAAATTTTGATGAATTTCATTATGTTGAAACAGGTCACACAAATTAGTTACGGTCATTACTTCATAAGACCGGTGATAGCACTGCCGGATAAAACATATTATAATGCTATTATTACCTTATGGCAAAACAAATATGTAAAAGTTGATGTCCATTGTATCATTAATAACAGATTCTAGACGTTCGATGACTGGCTCATCACTAAATGCGTTAATCTCAATGGGGTATGAAGGAATCATTAACATTAAGCGGCGATCTTAAAAACAAGCCCTGAATCGTAAGGTCAATATGCCAGCTAGGGCAATTTAGCTTTTATCGCTGCAGTGATATTTGTAGGCTATAGTATAAAGTCATGTATGCAATAAAATTCCTCTCAAATTGGTGCCTGGGGCAATGCAATCGTTACCACGCCGTTGCCCGTGAGATATACCGCTATAGCAGCTTTGACCCACTTCACGGACACCCTAATAGAGTACACAAGGGACTATACATAAATACACAAAGGCTACTGAGTAACATTACTATTTTAAATGTATTTATACGTAAATTATGCGCGCTGGTAAGCGATATTGCTCGAGGAAGTCTTAAATCTATTTAGTTTTTTTGTACAAAGGTTTTATCACGAAAAAACTCCAATAAATCAACGAATTCTGGTGGTCTTTAAATGAACATACGATTTGTTTTTTTTTTAAATGGTTTTAGGAGTTTCTAGTTTCATGTACAAATAAATATCGGAAAATCCAGCAATTTTTTATGGCATATGGGGGCAAACCAGCAAATGGGTCGCCTAAGGCTTAGTGATCACCACCGCCCATGAACATCCGCAACACAAGAGGAACTGCAGATGCGTTGCCGGCCTTTAAGGTTAGTTTCCCGTTGTCGTCGAGTGCGAGGTAAATCAGCGCTGCATTAGCTGTGTTAAGCAGCGGCCAGTTTGTTTAATTAGTATAGAATTAAAGAATATCATCTCGCATGCCTCTTAAAACAATTCGCCTAATAGGAAAATTATCAACTTCCGACACTTTATAGTGTCAATAGCGTAAATATTTTAAAATGACTTATGGAAAAATGATTAAATAATAATACTAATCGTAGTATGATTGTGTATTGAATAGGACTGAAGATAACGATAGAGGACGAAGTGATTAGAACAACATAAAACTGAATATCAAATTGATAACGAATTCAGTAATTTAAAGACATACTATTAAGTAAACCAAATACACTATTTATTACACGCTTTTATTATATTCATGTATATGTGTTTGTAATGAACTCTTTTAAGTTTGCCTGACGTCCGTAGGAGTTGAAAATTGGCAGGAATGTCAAAGACCCTTGACAATATATTTTTCATTACATAGTTCTGAGCAGGATCATCATGATACGTGATCATCTAGTTTTACGTGTTCTTTAGTTTTTAAACAACTTAACTGTTAACTGACAAACTAATGTAAAACAAATGTTAAGTGGTAATTGCATCCTATCAACAGGCGAAATCAATCAAAATAAGAAGTCCGGAAGAACACGTTGACCATATTTTTAGCAAAAGTGGAAAGAGTTCAGTAAAATTTATGCTCTCTCAGTTATGATGAAATTTATCTCACGCAAAAAACATAAAACTGGGGAACAAGCTCAAGGAGAGAGAAATAAAGTGCAAAATTAAAAGGAAACCAGAACTAATGGATGCTCCTTAATGCTAAGCCACTTTAACTATTCCGTCTACTCTACAAAGGATTTATAAAGAAGGAAATGTTAAATGATCATAAAAGATAAAGATAGATCTGAAATCGTTATGTGCATATCGAAATCTAGACCTATGCATACGTTAAACAATTTCTCATCGAGATTTTTGTACAACGGGTCGACGTGATACTCTTTTACCAGTAAATCAACCATGTGAACTCTGAGCAACGTGGACGTGTATTTTTTGTTGACCCGCACGTGTACATGTACACGTATCCCTACTAATATTATAAAGGTATATGTAAGTTTGTCGCTTTTACGCGAACTGTACTCAACCGATCATCATGAAACGTTGTACACATATTCATACACATTATTGTGTGTGTGTGGTTATGTATGCTCATTTAGACAACGTCTGTAAGACAATGCTCTTGTGATGTTTATTTTAATGCAATTTAATACGGCTTGACTTGGAGTACCACTATCATCCAAAGACAAGCCAGTAAAAGTTAGTTATGTTTACGTTTCGCGTGATGAGTGAGGTGCCCATTCTATTTTGTCCTATTCTCAATGTCTCTGTTCAAAGTCGCCAAACATTCGTAACTCACTCGGTTGTGGCGCATGTCTATGGGGTTGTATCCTTCTATCATAATATATTACTTTATGAGTCTCAGAACAGCGTACCATACAAAACAAGTTTCCACAGTGTCAGTGCACAACAGAACTAATACTATATGTAAGCCAGTTCTATAAAAACATCGGAAAGAAATTTGTACGAGTAAAAATAAACTAGTTTTAATGCCAAGTGGCGCTGCATCAGTTTAATGGATGTTTTTTTTTAAAACATATTTAACAAATACTAAAATGTCTCAGATATTCATCATCATATAGATAATATATATCAGTCTTACATACACTGTTGCCGATAGAATAACAATGACTGGGTGGTAGGTATGAGTTAAATATCACGTTCTCACGCTTAGCGTTCATTGTATCCGGAAAACGAAATGCTTCTGCTTTAAATTGGTTGTATATAATTGTTATAAGAATGAATGAAGGAATGCATTCCGTAGCATGTGTCTCACATCTGACGCGGTATGTGAATGTTTTTTTTCTTACTAAAAAGTCGAAAACTTTACAGACACTCATAAAGTAGCTTTTGTATAGTTTTTAGTGTCCACATTGTGCGCAGTGTGGTAAAGGAATTTATTTAAACACTGGGCGACTCTAAGAACATGCCAAGATAAACACTGTTATTATTATGCCGACTCTTATATTCTTACTTCATAATATGTAGACAATAATATAATATTATATATTTTTTATGTTGACAAGCTGTGCTGTACGTGTTATAGCATGTTGTAATCGCCGTTGCACTACTGTTGGCTCGTTGACACATTTCAAACATTTTACTTTTTGAAATATGTCAATGTGTTTATAGCTAATATGTAAATGGACCTTTACATTACAATTTTGGATATTTTTAAGAAATTAAAATCGGACCATTATAAATAAATGTTGTCTATAATATTAATATAAATAACATTTTAAAAATTTATGAACCATAAATATGGCGACGGATTACTGTCGTATGGTGGACCCTGATAATTCAAATATTCAAAGGAGCGATTGCAGTCTCTGTCTATCCCAAAAAGGATGTAATATCGTACTTTAAATGTAATTATAATTCTCCTGGTCTTGGTCTGCATGCTCTTAGTTGCATATTATATTACATGCATGATTTTTAATACTTACAATAATGTTACTTACAAAAATTTAGAAAAAAACGATGTTCCCTTGTGTTAAACGTAGTACGGTATTTATGGACAATAGCACATCAGCATTCGACGCAGTCGGCGAGAGAAAGTACGTGCGCTTTGCGAATCGCTACATCACGTTTTTTTTATTTCCGGGATGAGCGCTAAACAATTGCCTTAAGGTCACGCGACACAAAACATAAAAGTCGACCAAATACATACCACGCAATCTAGCTTCAATATATATATATTAAATAAAGCAACCCTTTATTGCTGATTAATAATCTACATTTTTTTTTAAATAAAAAACATATTTCAACATAGAAATTACTACATAGAACCTACTTACTCCTTTTCCTTAATTTCTTGGAGACATAGTACATATAAAATTTAGCGTTTCTAAATGGGCCTTTTTTTAACGTGGGGAAATGCCTTACGCATACTTAATCTTTCTAGGGGTAAAGACAAGTTATGTCGGGGTTGCACCGACTAAAACCCTACGGTGGTCGCCCATATCGTTGACGAGGGATCACGGGATCTTTCTAAATAGATTATATGATAATTCGAAATAGGCCTAGTAAATTCAGAATCACTCGCCGCGAGAAATAAAGTTATAAATTATACATATACAATACAAATTTGACATTATTGTTACGCACATGAAGATAATACATAATATATATATATAATACATCTCAAAAGTATAAATTAGCGCCTTATACGCTGTTACTCAAGTATTGTAAAGAGATTACAGGAACAAAACCAAAATTCAAACGGGAAAATTTACCAATACAACGGGTTAAACTTGTTTACACGTACCCGTATACTTAGAGACAAACCCTTCTGGTCTGTTATCGATTAAGATTTACCAGTAAGTACATCGATGTATAAGTCAGTAGTATTTCGCTTATATAAATTTCAAACCTAATATTAGCGGCCGGAGGTCCTTTATAAACAAGTTACGCGAGTCACAACATTCCGTTATTGCAAATAATATTACAATTATGTTTGTTAATTTCGTAACTTGATTAATAGCTTATTTGTGGGTCGCAGCTGCGCGTCCAGTCATATCATAAAACGATTGAAGCCGGAACTATTTAGTTAGCGATGGAAAAGCGTTTAATTACATTTTTCGACGCACTTGATGGCATAGTACCAGCTGTCAGCAAGTTAACCATATACAGGAGTAGTAGAGTTTTAATGATTCGATATTACCAAAACGTGGTATGGGCATGTTATGCGGAGGGATAAAAGACATATAAAGCGAAAAGTTTCGATGGATTGTAAGAAAAATGACATGTGTAAGAAGGGTTTGAATTCAGATATGAAGGCTGATAGGGGGATATGGAAGAGAAGTACATACCATGACCACATAGGTGGGTCTATAGCAGGGATGATGATGTTTTTTTTAAACAAGTAAGAAAAATATTTTCGTTGGATTATAGATATTAAAGAGATGAATTAAGAAAAATGGTAGAAGGATATTAGGACTTCAATATGTACTAAGACATACATATACTTCTATATGATAATTCAATGGACCGCGCTATTACATTCTGGCTTAGCATTTTTTCTGCTCGGCTCCTAAGGGTCGTAGCATTATGTTGCAATGGCTTATAACCTTCCTCAGTAATTGAGTTTTCAAATGCAAATAGAGGTTTTCAAATCTAATTGGAAGTTCCTGAGATAAGCATGTTCAAGCAAACTCTTCAGCTTATAATAAAGTATATAGACGGGAGCTTCGACAGCTATAAAATGTCGGCGCTATTGACAATGAATAGAACCCGGTAGTATATTAGATTATGGCAAGTCACTGTCTTCATTGTGACGTCGAAAAAATCAAGAATATGTGTCGTAGTGATTTTTCTTAGGTTAGGATTTTTACCCTAGTTCTTTATGCTTGTACAATATTTGAAAAATGGTTTTAGCATTTTGTAGTGAATTTGATCCTCAACTTTTCAAATTTTTCAATGTTAGTGATATTTGCAGTACACAAATTGAAAAATTATATCTCAAGACTTTAAAATAATTATTTTATAGTAGTTTATTAATTGAATAGTTACTTCATAGTAAAGAAACGACTATAAAATATTTTTTGATTAATTGAGATATCATCAAAGCCTGATGATGCTAAAAATTCAAAGATTCATGAGATATGAATACAAAAGGGTCTATCAATAAGCTCAGTGTTGATCTGAAGGAATTCTTGAAAGCTTTCTGCATAACAAAAGCTTTCTAATGAATACTTAATTCAAATAGAGGCCTTTCTTGTGCATTAGCATGTCTTTAATTCTCTTTATTTATTTTTAATAAGAGCTATGTGTTAATAACATTATCGTAACATATATCCAGTACAATAATACAAGCTGATTTACATAACTTGTACCGATATTTTCAATCATTGCAATACTTAGCTATAGACAGAAAGCGCAAAGTAACTATTTGTTTTTTACATGGATATGTTGGATATTTTCCTGTAACTGTTATGTCCAATAAATATACTAATATAAAAATTAAATACGAATAAAATTCTTTGCTATTGGAAAATGAATATGTACATTGAGTACTTCTGTTGTCAAATAAAATGAGCAACACAACAATTTAAGTCACAAGCAAGATTACATTTTCAGAAATTATTTTCTTACTCATCTCATTTAAAAAAAAAATCTGTAGACCTGTAAAAGATATCTTTAAAAAAAATACAGGTAGGCTTTACTATCTCCCATTTCCCTATTTAAACTACAGTAGTCATTTATAATGAATTTTCAGTCTTAGCCACTTAAAACTTAAGTCCCTTGAATTTAAAGTATACTTTCAATGCAAAAAAAATCCCCTATACCGACATAACATTATGTCATTAACTTCATAACATTTAGATATAACAACAAATTCTGATAAAGTGACAGATTTTATTGAAATTCTGTGCCAAGTTTCTAGAAATCCCTTGCAAATTAAATAAATCAAAACACAGAGTTTCTTTTAAGAACCATTATACTTTCTTGTCTTTTTACATCCACACTTCTAATTTTATAAATGGAAGGTATGTTAAACTTAAATTTAAAAATCTTACTTTACTTCCCTTTTTGTACCTATGGATACAATGATTTCCCGTTATAGTGATGTAATTTAATGGTCCCTTAATCATCATCATTTTATCCAGATACTGTTCTGTACTGAATATTGCCTTTTAATCTTAATATTACTGTTTTAAAATGCATGCATGAGAGCATGAGCCCAGGGTCCATTTGCATAACAGATGTTGCCAGGCTGTGCTCTGAGCGGGCTCAACCGGTGAAATACCACAACCTCACAGTATACAGGTATAAAGTACTCTGTGTTTCTTCTGATGAGTGAGGTGACGGAGACCCAATTTTAGTCCTCTTCCTTTTCCCATTCTTTCCTAATAAGGATAGGATGGAAATGGGAAGACGATTTGGCCGGGAGGAGATGAATGGGAAAGAGGGAAATATCTTATCTATTGCTTCCTCTCTTCATTAGAAGTAGGCAGAGCATCTGCAACTCATTTGCTTGTTGTGGATGTCTATGGGTAGCAGTCATTTAACATAGGGTAAACTGCTTCCTCATTTACAACCTTCTTCCAAAAACAATATTCAATCTAGTTATTTTATATGTAAGCCTAAAATTGACACCACTTAATGTTAACATATATGTGAAGATAGGTGTGTCTTAAAACTACAGGAAAGGATCCAAAATTTATCAACAGAGAATTCATATGCCTGTTTTTATTATAACACAAAATATTTATACCTAAGCTGCCAGTCTTGTAATACAATTTAATTATGGAAATGTGATTCCTGATACAAAATAAATTAATCTAAATTTTCAATCATTTAATAGTGGGAAACAATAATACAGAAAATAAAATTATGCTCTTTTTATTAGATCACTGAAATTAACTTCTCTGAGATTATATATCTCCCACAAGTTAAAGTAAGGATGTTAATTTATTTTAGGCTATACTCTTTCTTATTTATAACTACCTTTTTATAGTGATTATATTTTTAATTCCTTGTTTTTATTGTGTATGTACTTATAACTAAAATTATGATTATTAGTCTCTGAATAATCATTGAATGCATAATGCCTTATTTGTGTGTCATTATCTTTTGTATTTTACTTATTTGCAATCCGTAAAAATAATAATATATAAACATTAACAATAAAATAATTCAGATAAATAAAAAATTATATACATTAAATACAATGGTAATATGAAGCTAAAGGAAACAAATCGTATGGATATAGGAAATAAACCTGAGAAAAATTATCATTTTAAATGACCTGTTGGCCTCTATAGTGCTGGGCACTTAAGTGACTCATGTCAATTTTATTTAAGATTACACTCCCTACTTGCATGACTCATACAGAGGAAAAAAGAAACAAAGCGAAAACATTTGTTATTAATTTTATAATGAATTCAGTAAGCGTTCCTGTACTGGCATTACTCCAAATATGCAGTATCGTATTAGCGGAGCCTGTGTGTAGTATTTGTAAGGAAGTACTCACACCAATAAATCACTATGCCATATGAGAGCCCTACATTACCTTGAAAGGTTTGCATACTCATTGTTACATCGTCACTGTTGCAATGGATGCTATCACGTATTCATTAACAGCTAAATAGAAACAATGGCATATTCTTCGTAAATTATAGGTGGATTTTCGGTCTACACAAAATAATAATTGATTGCACCTTTAAATGGAATATTTGAAGGAACGACACTAATTCCTGGAATCGCATTAAACGTTAGATATTAAAAATAAAAGGCCGTTGCAAAATTATGACAAAAAGAAGTCATTACAAGCAATTGTCGGCTTATACAGAATTGACTTACATTCTGATAACGCCACAATCCTTCTGACTTGTCAACACATTACTGTCGGCACTTTATTACACAATAGTCTCTGTACCATGTTTTCCACGAAAATAAATATAATTACCACATAGTTACGTTTGTATAAAATGACAGAAAACAGCGGACTGAAAAAGACGTCTAGATCGGATGGATGATGCACAAATTATTGAGAGTGAATATACGATAGATGTCGCTGTCGCTCTAGGTATGTTACAGCCATAGACAATTTTGACGAGAGACCTAAACAATAACGTGCAGTTAATAAATTTATTTCGCTATCTTTTACTGTCTGTATTCTTAATATTTATGGCTTATAAAATAAATATTAAAATTGGTAAAATAAATATTCAAAACCAGGTATTTAATTATCTTACTCTTATTTTAATTCGAATACCCCGAATTTTATAGTCTTAGTTTAACAAAGTAATTGTGCAATTACTTCGAGACTTGATCGGGATCTATATATAATATTACCTATACAAACAAAAATGAACAAATTATATTTTTTACTGGAAACCTACTTTCAGATGCTTTATTACAGATTATAAAATTTAGGTCTCTAACATAAGCTACAAGCTGCCAGGGCGCCCCATAGACAGTCAGTTGCATGTGCTTTCTCACTCGCACTCGTACGCTCCGCGCGTTCAAATGGTTCAATGACTTTGGCGACCAGTTTCTATTTTCTCTCTGGTTCTGTCGTCGGGCCGGACCGCTAGGAAGGGGGCCTTTGTTTGCGTTTCACGTTCGCGTCGCACGGTATCATCTGCGTCGGGCGCTCAATCGTGTCGCATCCGAGACGGAATGTGCCAACATAAGTGGAAGCGTGGTTATCGCTCCTCTCGGTCGATGTGAAATGTCGTGTAGTGCCCCAGAGTGGCGCCGTCTAGTGCAAGTGCAGTGAGGTGCAGTGGTGTGTGCGAGCGAGCGTGGGTCGGTGCCACGGCGAGCGAAGTGCGAGGAGGTGGCGGCGGCCGCTCGGCCATGACCGGCGATATGCCTCTGGGGAGCGCGCACGCGTTCGGGCGGGCGCTGCTCCGGGACGGCGCCCTGCCGCCGCTGGAGCCCGGGCCGCCAGCGGCAGCGCCGCCGGCCCCACCGGCCGCCGCCGCCAGCCCCGAGCAAGTCATGAAGCTCTACATGAACAAACTCACACCTTATGAGCATCGCGAGATATTTGATTACCCCCAAGTGTATTTCATAGGCGCGAACGCAAAGAAACGACCCGGCCTCGTCGGCTTCCCGAACAATTGCGAATACGACAATGAGCAGGGTTCATACATCCACATACCGCACGATCATATAGCTTATCGGTACGAGGTGCTCAAAGTTATAGGTAAAGGCAGCTTCGGACAAGTGGTCAAAGCGTACGATCACAAGAAGCGGGAAAACGTCGCACTCAAAATGGTGCGAAACGAAAAGAGGTTCCATAGGCAGGCGCAGGAGGAGATTCGCATCCTAGAGCACCTGCGAGAGCAGGACAAAGACAACACGATGAATGTTATACACATGTTTGATTCGTTCACATTCAGAAATCACACCTGCATCACTTTTGAATTGCTCTCAATAAATCTTTACGAGTTGATAAAGAAGAATAAGTTCCAAGGCTTCTCGCTGCAGCTCGTTCGGAAGTTCTCGCATAGTCTGCTGCAGTGTCTGCACGCCCTGAACAAGAACCGCATCATCCACTGCGACATGAAGCCGGAGAACGTACTGTTGAAGCAACAGGGACGCTCTGGAATTAAGGTCAGTAAAACAAACGTCTCACACGAACTGAAATAACAAATCAAGTGGTATTCGAGTTGAACGACACCTGTTGTGATCGTTTTGAGAGTTTAAAATCAATAATTTCCGTTCTTGTCGTAAATATCTGCAGCATTGTGTGCGAGACGATCAGCTGACCACACCCGCGTGCCCCTAGCCTACATCAACACTCTTGCCTCCGGCCATCACGTACAATTGCGTCCTTGTACACAAGTTTGACTTATTGTGATATGCCCTTGTAGGTTTATAAAACGCAATTTCCACGATACAAACTTTATCTGTGAGATTCGAGTCGCTCACCCGAAGCGTACGCACGCAATCTATTTTAAAACTTCCCTATGGAAACATCGAGTCTCCGCCGTGTGATATAAAAATCTCATATTTACGTCAATACGCATCTGCGTAGCGATTCAAAACAAAATTTTAGACAGAACATAACATTTTATAAGAGCAAGGGAATGGTTATCTGTGTTTACTTATTTAGTTTTCAGTCATGAATTTGTGTTTTTAAATTTAACTGCGAAAAAATAAAATTCGCTTGAAAATAAATCCGTCCTTAAATTTCGGATTTTCGAACTTATACAAAACGTTAGTTGTCTACCGGACAGGTAACAAAAAGTTTGACCTATGGGAATTACCTGTCTGGCAATCAGGTTAACTGACCTTGCTAGGATCAAAAGGATATAAAAACCATAATAGACTGGCATCTGTTCAGTTTTTCTATTTGAAAATTACTTTTATGCCGAAATGACCTACTTTTAAAAATATAATTTGGTTACAATCAAGTCTAACAATCCGGTAGTTCCATTTTATTTGAATTTTCCAAAAGCCACTTTTCATCCGACGTCTTGCTTATATAGATTAGTTAAAAACATATCAAGTTTACAAGTTCAAGGTCGTAGTGGTTTGATTCAGGCGCGATTTTTTGTACAAAATCGGAATATAATCGGAAAATATTTCTAATAATTGTGTAATGTTAATATATATTTTGACACATTCAAAAAATTAAAAAAAGACTGTTACTATGTTTAGTTCGTTCGGCTTTACCTACTATTCCTAAGTTGAGATAATTATAACAAGCTTGAATAGAGATTTGATCATTCGTGTAAATACTTTATTGTTCTTCGTTAGTATTTTTTTCATTTCTTGAACGTTACTCCCGGTTTTTGTCTCTTCTTAATTCATTTCAGTACTATATTTATGACATGTGGGCGTTTTTCTGTATATTTGGTGAGTTGGAACAAGGTCATGTTTACACGATACTACTATACGCTAGTGTTATCTATTTATTGAAAATAATTCTCATTCTGTAATTTTATATTTATGCTAATGTACTTATTACTATTAATGATTTGATCTGTTGGCTATATTAGATCTGTTGTAGATATATTTGTTGTAAAAGAACTATGTTTTGAAATCAGCGTCTCCGAAACTACTTAGTATGTAAATAAAAATCAATCCATTGACTTTGAATCAATCATGTACTTTTCTATGCGAATGTACTCGGAAATTAAAATTTATAGCCCAATTATTACTGTTGAAGCGACCGCCGCTAGAGAATAGCTAATATGCTTTTATGCCACTAATCTGCATCTGCTTATTTTTTTAGATGTTTTGATCGATGTTTTCGTCAGTTTTAATAGGATAGGGCTTATAAACTGTCTACTAATTGTAAACAGAACGAATCATTTAATTTTATGAACTGTCTAAACCAAATCGTCAAAAAGTAGTTAGTTTATGTACTGTTGTTTACCAAAACGTGGTTTGATACCAATCCCACCTGGACCAGCTACAGATAGGCAGCGACCGAGACAATACTAATAATAAATAATGATATATTACGTATTATTATAAGAGACTTGAAGTGCCTGTGTTGTAATACGTATTAAAACAAAATTTTAGACTAGGTGACACAATTGTGAGTATTTAAACAATTTAAAAATACGATTGGATTTTGTTTACACCGACTAACTAAACTTGAAAAGGTAACTTACGAGAACGAACGTACGAATCTTGAGTCTCGCCTGCTGTACAATACGCTATTTCATTTTATAAAAAGAGATAAGATAATATAATAAAAAGATCACTCTCGGGCATACGTCCTCTGAATAGCTTTTTCGGCGTATTCTTAGCGGTAATGTCTCCTCAACCGGTTCGGCTTTTAGGGTACGTTAAGTTTTTGCTTTGTATTCATATCTGGTGCTCGGCTGTGCCTGATGTTAAGTGAGATACATTGTTTTCTTTCCTCGCTTACATTAAAGTATTTAGTAAATCGGGCATATTTTTTACTTATATGGCTGACTACTTGACTTGATACCATGTCCTAACGGTTGGTTTTACAGTTATTTGTTGAATATCCACATATAATGTAAAAAATAAAATGTCAAAAGGCTCTTGATATGTTTATTTGTTATAATAAATAAAAAAAAATAACCTTTTTATTGCCATCAAAAAGTACAGAATTGTACAACACAGCTTTACATTTAGTAACAGTGATGGCAAAAGGGGGTGGCTCAGCTTAGGCAACACCGATCGAAATCCAGTGTCGATAGGATAATATTATATATTTTATTGAAGAAGGTGGTAAACGAGCGAGCGGATCAGCTGAGGTAAAGTGAGCGCTACTCAGACATCCGCAACAAGCACATGTGTTGCAGGTCCGTTGCCTATGCCCTCCTCTCTCCATTAAAGGTAGGAGGACCGGGGATGAGGATCCGTGGGACCTTAACCCAATCCCCGTCCAATCCTCTTCCCGTTCCCATCCTATCCTTATGAAGAAAGGTTGAAAAGGAAAGAGGACTAAAATATGCCTCTGGCACCTTACTCATTAGACGAAACGCAGAGTACTTCTACTTCATACTTGTTTTTGTGTGATTGTGGTATTTCACCGGTCGGGCCGGCCCATTCGTGCAACAGATGTTGGTGTTGTGGGCTCTACCACTGTGCACAAAAATATAGGGGTAAGACTTGTGTAGGCAAGGTTATCCTGTAACTATATAAACCGATTCAGAAAGCTTCGTTATCCAAAAGTAACATCTATGCTTTTTAGTATTTTATATCGTACAATGTTAATCTACTCCTCGGTGAATCCGAGCAAAGTAAATAAGAATACAAAAGATCGATAGGAAAATATTATGGTTGTCGAAATACTTTACAAATAACTGTCGAATTAGCAGTTAAATATTTAGTTAAATGTGTATGCAGTTATGTGTGTTCAAATTGATTGAGCCAAATTTAATTTATTTATTTTCTGTTTTTCTCTATATTAGACGTATAATTGTGTAAGTAAATACTTTAAAAATCAAGTTTAATTTTGCATAATTTTTTGTTTATATATATTTTTTGATATACAAATTTAAATTAATGATGTAAGCAGAGAAGATAATATTTTTTTTCTTTTACCTTTGCCTTTTGTATACTGCTAATGAGATGGAGCTTTGTGAAAATTGAGTGTCGGATAATTTTGCGCGCAGTACTCGAAAAGTTGCCCAAACAAAAGGTGAAGTTGCGCAAACTTGCCGTAGGGTGTCTGAGGTACAATCAGGTCGTTTTAAAAAATTCCTTACCAGTCTGTCTGCACGTCTGTGCCAGTTTTTTTGTCCGATCAATCGTGATGCTGTTTTTGTGTCTTCTTTCACAAATTTCGTGGTCTTGAGTTGTTATCAACTATATTTTTTCTGACTATATAATCCGTGGACAAGTCTTTAATTGGATTGTATTTTATAGTATCTCAATATGCACACAATAAAAATGATACAAGATGAAGTATCCGGTTATCATCGGTTTCTTTGGGAGCTTCTGACACCGTATGGCAAGGATGATGGATGTATCATGTTTTCGTTATTGTTAGCATACATTTAAAACCTAAATATGTCTTCTGGATACTTCATAAATACGTGTGAATCATAAGAATTATTTTATTTATTACTGTATACAAATCATCACGACATCGCCACACAGCGACACCTGACAATAGATAAAATAAAGATAACCTAGTTATTATGTAGACTGTTTACTTGTCTACCAGCAGCTGTGTGTGAACTTGAGTAGAATTTACCTGCTTTTTGAAAACTCAAACAAAGGGACCCAGTAACACAGAAATATTAAACAAATAAGTTCAATGTTGGCGACGTGACCTAGTGATGTGACTGTTAATGTATTAAAAATACGTTAAAAATTCTACTGTCTTTTTGCAGTCTTGAATGTATTATAAAAAGAAACTGTGAACTTTCGTATCGTAAGTAGATAATAATTTGAAGGTTTATTAGGACCGATTAATGTTAATTTGGCGCGATGGCTTACGAATTTATGTTAAGGTAAATCCATGCGGATCTTTCCATTTAAAACGAAAGCAGTTTAGTAAATTGGGATAAAAAAATATAAAAATGTTATAAAATATTTACAGAAAAGTTTATTTTTGAAAATAGTTTGGATTTTAGGAATTTTACGTAAAAACCTTTGTTTACAAAAATTCCATCTTGCTGTGAAACGGGGTATAGACTAAATTTACTGTGCATTTTCCTTTATTTCGGTCATATGTACACATGCCCGTTTCATGAGTAGCAGCAGTATACAGACGCCCAGTTTTCTTTCTAACCGACATTTACTTTCTTTCACTTGTTTCTAACCGACGTTTACTATTTACTAAGTAATTTGTTAACTGGCAAATTACTTAATAAGATTCGCATTTTTCCATGGTACGATGGTGACATATTTATATAGGATGCTTGTTGAGGCCTGTTTTTCGCATCATAAATTATATAGGGCACCGTCTCGGCCAGTCCCAAAGGACTTTTATAGTACAGGTTGTGCATTGGTCGCCAAGTTGAGCAGCTGCTTATTTTTATTTAAAGGGACGAACTATTTTTTAAATACAAATAAAATAAAATCAAGTTTCAATATTTCAACACTTCTAAAACACAGAAAATAATAATTGCGCTTCATAGACAAAATGCTTAATAAGTTCTGATAAAATCTTAAATCTGTACAATAATACGTGATTTTTATATTTTAAACATTTAAAGATATGATTCGATGATTTTTTTTTAATTCCTGCTCTCTTTTAGTTTAGTTGTACGCGAATAAATTGAGTAGATTTATTCGTGTCCAACTAAACTAAAACGTTAATTTTACTGTCCACGTTTTTACACAGTAAAATGTGGGCATAGGTTTTGACGTATAGAATATTACTTTCATAGCTTTGCATTGTGTAGGCGGTAAGCGAATGTAATAGGGATTTAAATGATACGATACTACGAAATAACCACTGCCACTTGTCTTGTAATTTAGTAGCTGTACGATACCAAATACGTTAACTATTCAGTAGCAAAACGTTTAATTTTAAGTAATTTTACATAATTTGAATAATAAACTAATTAGAAAATTAGGTACTTCATATTTGTGTATTATTAACGTAAATATAATACATATGCGTCATACCAAACATGTAACTACATCACATAGCATAGTTTCAGACAAAGTAACACATTAATGTATTAATTTACCTCTTATATTTTACCCTGATAACCGGTGAACACTGTACGCGTCACAATGTGTTCATTAGGTCGTTAATGTGATAGGCCTTGAAACTATAGTCTAAGGAACGGAAAATAAATATAAAAATATTAAATTAATGAAATGTTTGCTTAAGAATAAGCCTTAACTAGTAAAAGTTAATAACCGGCTGTATGATTCATTTGTCATTAATTGCAAAATCATATTACCAGCTTACATTTTTATTTACATTTACGCTCCGGGAAATAATACTATCTAGTCTCATCAAAATCAGCCAATCCGTTTAGGCTGCGGGAGCTTACAACGGAACGTAATGTTTTGTAAACGTACAAGCTGGATTGAAATCAAACATCTGATCAGATTGTATAGCTTCTGCTGTCATTGGGAAAACTAAATGTTTGCTCGACTATGTTATAAACAAGCTGTTTCACACGCCGTACAATCAAATTTAACCGATGATTGTCCAGCCTAAGCAGAACCATATTTAATATGATTGTCACATAGATCTGAAGTCAACTTACATTGGATTATTTCTCCACACAAACTATCAGACCCTAATTTAGACCTTTAGACGATGAATTTAATCAAATCATTTCTTAGTGCTCGTCTACATCATATCAGAAATAGCTGTGCAACATTTGTAGTCTTTAGGCCCAGTAGTTTAGGCTGTGCGTTGCTGTATCAGTCAGTGAGTTTGTTCTTTACCAAGATAGCAATTAAACTTGTATTTTAACGTCATATTTTGCAAAAGTAGTCTTCGAATATTTACTAAACTGTTATGAGCTCGGGCAGAGCCTTCGCTCACAACTCTTATCACGGAAATGTTATTGTTGAACGTTGGATTTAACCGTCTTATATATGATACATTAGCCATACCTTCTCCTAATCCAACAATACAATAACAAAAACTAATCCCTAACACTATATAGATAGAACATTTATTTGATCAGATCCTATAGAAAACCTCGACAATCAATTAACAATACGGAAGCACTGGGCAGTTAAAATCACGCCCAACTAATAAATGTTAAATGTGCGGGTGTAGGGTAACCAGTTTTAAGTGAATTAATTTAATGTTGTATTCACTTTATCCAATGTAAATGCAGCTATTCGACGAATACAAAAATGTGAACTGACGGAGTGTAGACTTGTTGAAAGCTTGTAAAATCAACAAAATCTTAGTGTATGCCTTTGTTATGTCTCTTAAGAGGAAAGGGGACCAACAAGTACGTAATCGTCAGTTATCATCGCCGCCAATAAGCCAGATAGTTTATGGAACAGCCTGCCTAGTAGTTTAGTGTAGTGTAGTTTCTACTGTTCCATGGATATATAGTAGATAAAAATTGGCGATTTGTCATGAAGAGTACACACAGACACATAAGACTACGCAGTACCTATGTACGCATATCCATTTGTGTTAATATGGTGACCCTATTTCCTATACCAATATGATAGTGATCTACACCATGTTGTTCTAACAGTAATCGACTTTTGTAAATATTACCAAGGGGCTTCTTGCTTTATCAATGTTTAATTTTCTCCAGCGCTCGCGCTTTGTTTGTTCTTAAGGTCTGTCAATAGCAATTATTTAAGTAGCTTCATGGATCTCATGTTAATTTTTCTGCAGTTGCGCACCGTGAATATACCCAGTATGATGATCACTCCCTATAGTGTGGTCAAGTTATCTGTTTCAAGGTGGTCTAACTGATTAATTACAACGTCTGACTGAGATGAAAACGCGTTTTGATCTAACTCTTATAATCTATTTATCACCTCGGGGAATAAAGTCGTGTAGAGTTGTACTGTTTTACAAATTAATAAGTTAGACCTTCATTATATTGCTCATTTTTATTAAAAACTTCTTACTTTGATACTAGACTTACATACATATGCAATTAGCTTAGACATGCAATAAAAAGATGGCGTTTCCTTAATAAAAATATTTGTAATGTCTGAGTAAAGGAAATATTACATGATTTTATTATTTTTATTGATATACATTAGTGTAAACAATAATAATGTTTATTAATACACTAATAACAATTATGCATACTGTCTTTAAATTGATTACGTCTTAGTTACTGATAATACAAAGAAAATTTTATGTTGTTCTGGTACAATTAATACTAAATAAGGCAAACGTATAATTTAGTGCTTACAATAGACAAAGTACTTAATGAAAAAATAAATTATTTTTTGTAAAAGATCAGTTAAAACAAACCTTACTTGTTATAATAAATAGAAAAAATAATAAACTAATACACTATTTATGTTATAATTATGCAAATGGATAAATACTAAACCAATTTTGATACGGTTCAGAGGACAGCTGACTTGTTCTATTACAGCTATTTGCAAACCGGTTTTCTAAATTATGCTGGATGTCACTATTTGAAATCTATATCATATTACGATTGATAGGGGTATACAACTGACAGGCGACAGCGTCAAACTACGATTTATTACCGATTCTTTAGTCATGTACATCAGTATACTAGACAAGGCTTATGACAAAAAGTTATTGTTTTTCTGTAGAAAAGGTACGTTACCAATTTTCTGTAAAATTGTAATATTATGTCGGAAGCATTACTGATTCAGACAATGTAAGTGTTAAGCTGAGTTGTTCAATAGCTTATGTATTCAAGAATATGAAATGTCTTTATAAAAAAGTCACAAAAATTATTTATTAAATTCCTTCCTCCTCCAAATGTGCCATTTTTTTTGATAAAAGTATTTAACGTTCGTCACAGTTTTCAAGTACCGAAGAAGTACCGAGTAATTGTTTCTAAGGCAACATTAACGGACGATACAACAATTTATATTTATTATAAGTTGGACCAAATGTAAATAAAGAATAATAGTATTAAGACGGAATTATTCATGGAGCCTTTGCGTTCATTCGAAAATGGACTATGTTAATTCGTAACCCAGATTCTTGGAAACTTCTTTGTTCCATTCTGTGATGCGAATCATATTAAATGTATAATCATTTTCAAATTGTACGCTTGAAGTGTATGTATTATTGTACATAAGGATTTTTATTATATTAATTGTAGTTTTTGCAGTTAAGAATCCTTACGAGGAAAAATCATGTTCATTTGTATAGGACTTAGGTTTTTTTAAAATACAATTTGGCCTTTTTCACAAAGAACTGTATAATATTAATGAACTTTGTAAATGGCGTATTAAATGAAGGAGAAATAATAAAATTATCACGATTTTTATTTTTTTAAGTCGAAGTTGTAGTTTAATTTCTTGTTATCAGTCATTCCTGCAAATATTGGTGTTATGTATGAAAGTATACCAGCAAGGATGAAAAAATATTGGCTATCTCCATTCGACGTCATCTTAGCATTTTAATTTTGTCGTAAAATTTTATGAAGCGCTTCCATGAGGAGGAATTGTATTTGAGTGTCGCACGTAGTCAAGTTTTATTCATGTCTGAAACCTGCAGAATATTATTGTATTCATGTTTTCATGCTGTGTTTCGAGGAATTTTGTCTTCATGATTTAATATAACGAACACAATAAATTGTGTGTGTTTTTTTAATTCTCACTATAATTCTGCTTCATTCTTTATGTTTATTTATATTGCTACTAACTATTTCCCGAGGCTTCGGTTCGCATGCACTTGTTTCTTATGTTACTCGCTGCAACTTTATCGTATAATAATTTCGAATAATAGGTAAAATATATCAAAAAGTTTTTCAAAACATAATACGTAGTAGGCATAGCAACCATATATCATGGCCGATATCGTAAGCGACGGTGAGATTTTTTTAACCCGACAATATTTTCTTTCATATTAACCTTGGTCTGACAATTACAAACACGAAAAAAGGAATTACAGTACAGCCATTCTGAAGTTTGCGCGGATACATAAATTCAGCAATTGTTTTTTATTTATTTGAAGATCGTGTAACACTGAAATTCGCAGTCAAATGTTTGAACTCTGCGTTGCTAGATGGAATTGATAGCAATAACAAAAAGGCAACATGAAAGCATTACGGTCACCACCTGTCACATTTAGTACCCACCTATGAAGCTCGATGTAAAGTTAAGGCGTTGTGAGCTATGTCTAACTACCTCAATAGTATAAACAATGTAAATATTTAATAATATATTTTCACACTACTGACTTTCTCATCGGATTCAGCAAATTATTATTAAAGCCTCCATAAGAACGGCCAACAGCCAAAAATATTCATAAAACTTGTAGCAATAAAAGGTGTATTGTGAAAGAGAAATAATATCGGCATAACGGTTTAAAAATGCGACTTAACAAGGTTTTTTCGTATTCGGTATGTTGGTCAATTAACGTGCGATTAATTTAATTGACCTGTCATTGGAATCGACACAATGTACCGAGATTGGTGGGTCGTTGGGCGCGGGGCGAGTCCTTGCGTCTCGACTTGCGGACAAATTAGGTCATACGGTCGCGACGGCTGTTATCGATTTTTGCCATCTTACGCAAATCATTCGTATGTAAGGTCCAAGTGTTGGGATGTAGCGTGAAAGCAAACATTGCTTCGTTAAATAATATGTTATTTTAGTTGGACTTGCAAGCTATTAGAAGATAATTATATTGAAACCTTTTCCTTGGAAAGATTTGATAGAAAAATATTTTACGACCTGGTACGTACTATTAGTTGTGTTGCTTTTATGAGTTTAATATTTGTCACACATTTACGAAATTATAATGTCGACACTATAATAAACAACTTTTGCACCAAAAAGATATTGTACAGAAAAGATGCAATAATAGAGGAATTTTAAAGCAATTGCTTACTTCTTGAAGAGAATAAAAATAAACTCCTAGTAAAACCTTATATCTTTACGTTTTATATAATTACAAGAAAGGATGTCAGTCCGCTTATATTATCCGCCTTAGCGTATTGCTTTGTGCCCGTAATTTACGCTACACTGTCTCTATAGAAACCGTAAACCACTTTCAAAAGCACACTTGGGTAATGCGAAATATAATAGTAGTCTTTGTTTTACTTTGAAGTAAGAGGCGACTTCTTATCTTCGAAAATGTTTTCGCGTCATTCTCTTTCACCACTTTGATTGGCAACTTGAAGCGAACGCCGAGTTAACTGTACAATTAAGCTTTTACCTATTGCAATTGTATACTAAAAAGGTCTTGTTTCGTAAGCCATTTGAGTTGCTATTCGAGCCACGGCTTTGTAGTAGAGTAGATGCGAACGCAGATGAAGTTCCCGTTTTTAGGAAATTTAGTAGGTAGTTTATTGTAAACCACTTACTAAAATACATATCTGTTCACTATAAAACGTTATATTTGAGACCTAATAACAAATGGAAAAATAATCTTTAGAGAGAGCGGTGTGCCAGGGCCGTGCTAAATAGAAAGCTGTTACTCTGCAACTATTGTGAGTATTTATTATAATATTAATAGAGTTTATTACCAAATTATGAGCTTGTATAAAAAATAATAATTCATATAAAATCCTGCATTGACACATTGCAATGCACTTCGGAAGCCATTTGTCACGCGTTAATTCTAAATTCGTATGAGTTAGTTCGGCAGCGGCGAGAATTTCACGTAATTAGGTCGCGCTAGAACTGGTCAGCGTGGCCCCACCAATGGCACTTGGCAATTGACTAATTGTACTGGCAATTTGGTGTGGAAAATAAAAAAAATATTATTACATAGTTTTAATGAAATGTACAAGACAATAACAGACGGTCGGCACACCCTGGTAAGCATGTGCTAAAGAATTGGACATCCTAATAATTTTAATGTACCTACTGAAATGTATATAAAATTTGTGTCCCAGTTATGGCAACTGCCTCGCCTCTTGTTGTTTTGGTACCGTTTCATAAACATATAGTAAAGAGAGCTTTCTACCCCAAGGAGTAATATATTAATTATTTTTGAATGTATTGAAGTTCGTTGTTACAAGTTGGACTAAAAGGTTTTAATTTTTATGGCTGGCATACACAGTCCTAAAAACCATTTGAATCTGAAGAAGTAAGGTGTAAAGGTTCTTAGCTCTGCTCTGGTTCTCTCTATAAATTCTGCGTAATAAATGTCAACGACATTTACCAATACATTTTCTATAGTAGTTTTATGGTTTTTTGCACTTTTATATGACTCCTGGACTTTTTCTTGAACGTCAAACGATTTGCTTAAAAATATGTGTTGAAATTAATTATAAATTTACTTAATCGTTTCGTAACATTAAATAAGATTCTTATCATATATCATTGTGTAAAATTCATTCAAGGAAAACGGCATCATCGTCTAGACTATCACTAAATATTCGGAGCCAACGTTCTCTGCAAGGTCGTTGATAACAGCTCGTACTTCTTCTATGTGCTATTCTTATATTTGACCACTATGCCTATAGTCAAGTTAATACGAGCAACTTTTAGTTTCTTGTCCGATTGATGAAATATTGCATCGTGGCCAATGATATTTTTATACAACAGATATGTTATACGCAAACAAAATCATCGGTCAACAGTGTTCCAAAGCAGTGATATTTGGAATTTTTTCGTGCGCTTGGCACGTTTTTGAGTCTTCACTTTTCGCCCGATAATGACATACCTGCTACATCATTGATCGTGGCGTAAGGTTTCTATCTACTACTGCTTCCTAGCACGCCAGTTAATAATAACTAACAAACTGGACATTGGACAAGGAATGGAATGGAATGAGATGATCTATGGATACCATAGCCATTTATATGGAATCTAATCCTTGTATCGGTTGTTCGAGTTGTACTAATAAAAACGGAAAGTTTATCGACGAGGAGAGATTGAAAATATTTTTTGTAAAATAAAGTTCTGAATGTTAAATAAAATAAAATTAGAAATAAAGGAAACACATTTGATGTTGTGACGCTCTTATTTACCGGTATTCTTAATATTTCAAACAATGTAATAATAAATCACAAGTGTAGCAACTTTCAACAGGCCGAACTATGCCTTAAGTTGTATTGAGAGCAGCTATTCAATGAACGATAAATCTAATTCAGATTTATAGTAGGTAGGCACTGACGAATTTTGTTATTAAATGTATAAATAACTAAAGTGCTTACGACCTCATAACCTGTTGTAACTAAATAATAACGATATTTTGTATTCTAAATTCTTGGTTTGGAAAATTAACTGTTTTGAGAATAGAATTCCACGATTATTGCCTTCTTCTCGGGGCGATGGTAAGATTACTACTAGTATGATAAATAATATAATTGTACTATGCTATCCCTCGCACAACACAACGAGCCTGTTTCACAGCTACGAAGACAAATATATCTGTGATACTAACTTTTTTACATTGTAATATAAATTATAAAATTTATTTAAGTTACGAAACTTCAAATTGATTTTACGTGATCACCGAGTGACGGGTTTTTTTTATTTTTTTATTAATTGTCTCCCTCTGGATTGTTCGTATGGTGTGAAATTAAAAATATACTTTTGTTTATTTCCCAATATTATTATCACGTGTTGGTGAATTGGCTTATTTTCGAAGTGGAACGTCAAAGAGATAGGGCATTGCGTAAAGGCTACATCGCCGCCTGCGTGTCGTCGCAGAGTGCGTGCGGCGGGAGCGTTGCGTGGATCTGGGTCACCCGGCACCAAGGGACCGCCCAGTTCCTGTACATTCCTACAAATCAAATAGAACAATGTAATCCTTAATTGTTTAAAGAGTTTGGTCCCTTCATTGTGTTGTACCTATTATCTTGTTTGATCGTCGATAACTTATTAACTCTTAGGATCCTGGATAAGTAAGTATTTTAATCTATCTTTGAGTTAGTAAGATTCTCCTGTTTTTTAATGGGATGTGGACAAAACTCGAGATATTTAATGCACAATATCAAATGATGTATAAAAAGCAAACAGTTTTATTGCTGTTATAAACTACTTGCATATATTGAATGATGCAATAAGACATAACTCACCTCGGCAGTGCAAATTGTCAAGAAACTGGAACGCATCTGTTTATTCAGTCGCTAAGTACACCTAAAACAGTTGTTATCACGGCAAACTGAATTATTATCATTGCTACAAATTGATAACCTATTTCTCCGGCTCGCGTTGTTACTGGCGCTGTTCAAGCACTTGCGCCGAATGCTTGAGCATTGGGCCCAATCGTGTTGAGTGCTCGTATCAGGTATCGGAGCTCGGAGTTCAGGCGAGATTAGTTATAGGTGTTTCTTACTTGCCGTGTAATCAAATGTTACTGGGGCAAGACATAAACTGTCCGAGTTAATCAGCTACAATATGTTTGGATTAAATAATGCACCGTAGAAATGAACTAATGAAATACTCATACATAACACAATACACTTACTAATACATTACTTATAAAGTTTTATTAATGTATGTTGATTTTCAAACAATAACTGGTAGATACATAGACGTATAGTCTATTATATCAAGGAGCCTATAGGAGCCTATTATAAAATTTCACATATTACTTAATAACATTAGCTATCCACATTATACTATTTAACTTCACTTTATCTCACGATTGCCACAAAATCACAACCAAAAAAGTGTAATGGCCGCCATATATGGTGAATGGCATTTATTTGATTACAAAAATTCTATCTTGCTGTGAAACAAGTTTAAAGCTTTGTTGTTTAAGGCATTTAATAAAAAGTATGAATTAATATTACAGAGGGACACTAATTTTTTCAATTAAATCCGATAAAGTTCATATACCAAATCGGTGACGTTTAGGAAGTGTAAAATTTAGTATAATTATGTAGATACATGGGAGAGAGATGTCAGGAGCTTGATAAAACATATCTTATTCTGCTTCCGTTTAATTAAGGTTTTATTTATTTGTATTAAAACAAAGTAAGGGTTGTAGTTCGTAGCCACAAATCATTGTGCTATAATAAACATTACAAATAGTTGGCAACAGATAAAATAAACATTTCGGTGCTTTGAATGCAACTGGAAACTTCTCAGAATCTCATCTCGGAAGGCGCACGAGTGAGCGCACAAATTTGACTTCAGTACATCACTATATTAAGCTCTGTTGTTGTAATTTCGTAACTACTGCTACGTGATATGTCCATTTGACTTAAGGTTTTCAGGGTAGACGATGTTGTATGTTATCTACGGCCTATAAAAATATAAATCAAATTTATTATTTTTTTCGTTTTTCCGCTTTCTTTTATATTTTGGACTGCACAGATGCTTGGAACTCCGCCAAATAGACCACTCCAGTTGCACGTAGTATTTTATCAAACTATCACTGTTTTAAATTCAACCACAGTCCTTAATCCCTTGAAGATTCAGAATTTTCTTAAATGTTTATTTATTTCGCGGGGTGTATTTTTAATATTTTACAATGTCTAAGAAAAATCTGATATCATCAGCACCGATCAAATCGCACATTTATTGACAGAGACTGGACGTTGCTACCAACGAGAAAACAGTTCGAAAGTTGATGTACATGTTATATTTAATGTTTACCGCATGCTGCCTTTACACCCTGAATTCGATTGTTTCGAAACCAACAAGAGTAAGAAGAGATACGGGCGCAATTCTATGAAGACTGAAGAGGGCGCTGGTTCTATAGAAATGGACATTACCGCCCGACCAATAACATCCTCGCGTTGGCGTCAACGTCGCAGCGTCAACAGGCAGGCGCCTGGATTATATTACATTATAAGGTTTGAAAACGAACTGTACTAAACGAAATACTGGTCGTATTTCTAACTATATAAATAAATAAATATGCGCTGACGCCCGTGATCCAGAGGGGTAGGCAGAGATCATGGATTTGGCGCGATCGTGGCACGCCTGTTTCGCTTATCAGCGCTTTTTGCAACATAAATTCGTTTCATTACTCCTTCCTACATGCCCGAACCGTTTACATTTATGTACACACGTGATTCACTGATTGATTGACCTGTACGGATAACCTAGTCACCAGAGACGTAATATTGAATAAATAAATTACGTTTATTTTGCGTAATAGAGTTAAAAATGGATTAGTAGCCGTATCACGTGCGGTGTTCGGTGCCTAAGCTAATTACATGTAAACAAGAATTGCACGTGCGATTCACTGATCATTCAATAATTTCACATATTCATGCATATCAAGTCGGACATATTGCTGATGAGCCATTTTGATTGGCCTACTTGTTGTCACCTTGAATTGTAAGGATCGTGAAGTAGGGCTTGAATGTGCGAAATTCTCGACGGGAAATGTTGCGAATCTATTGTCGATAATTTTACCCAACCTGTCATGGTTGGGTAAAATTATCGTTTATTTTTAGTATTAGTTTAGGAAAAGAAATACCGTGTTTATCAGACCGTGTATGGTCACTATTAATAAAACATATTTTGTAAGAATAGTTAGTAAAGTAATCCTGAGGGCAGGTTCTTTTGGCCTTTGGAGTAAAGCTAAATAATCTAAAGCGTGTACAACCATCACAATTAATTTTATTTGAACTTTTTGTAAGTATTATACCACAGTAATACATATAGTGTACTTCACATACTACATATTATTTATTTAACAAGCTCAAACGATTTTTCTAATAAAACTTATGAAGGAAGAAAACAGGTGTTAATCATTTGGGTATTTATATATTAAGTGGCTTGTGATTAAAAGTAGTAGTCCAAGTTAAGGAATTTTTTTTTGGCTATATTGTACTACATTCAACTTCTATACTAAAAGTTTTAACGATTATCAGAAATCATGAGTGAAGTTACAAATTACATATCACTTGTTTCGTTGGATATGTTAATACTATTATTGTTTGTGTTATATTTGGAATTTTATTACGAAATCTAATACCGTGCTAATGTATCGAGAATTAGTCACCGCCGGCGCGGTACGGGATCACCAGACGTCCAATGTCGCGCTTTGCTAGGGCTGTTCCATGCAGAACTGTTTAATATCGATATTTACATAATATAGGAGCCTACAGCAAGATTGGGATTTTATTAGTATTTACAAAAATTTAGTTATTGAACCTTCTTGTATTTTACTTTAATAACGTATATGATTTTTATAGCGTATAGATAGGTTACTGTAAGACAAATTTGAGTAGAATTATTAGATTACTGAATTTGGATGCAGAGTACCTTCCTACAAAGTAGGCCTACCACAGAGTAGATTACAATCAGTTCTAGATATTGTGTTTCTATCGTGCGAATAAATTGCACTTTAAGTTAAGTAATCTGAAAATGTGTGTTTTTGTGTAAGTAGAAACGTATTTGATTATCGGTACCTGTAATTCTATACTTTATACTCGTTTTTCTTCAAACGATTATCCATCCATTGGCCTTTTGGAGTGAACTTGTGTTGTGGAAGTAGGTTTCCTTGTAGGACATGTATGTAATATATTGGAGGGACAGCCTAGAGTCTAATAGCGATATTTTTCAATCTATCAAAAAACAGGAGGAGTATAAATTAACAAAAGTGAAATCAGAAATAAGTTGTTGGCACTGGCACAAAATACAGAACTTAATACGTAAACAATCATCAAATACTAGCACTAGATCTCTCGAAACAAATCATGTTACAACATTAAAGGCAAGTCCTAAATAGCCAGTGAAGTATGAAGGCGACTTCTCACGTCTCCACTACGTGATCTGTCAACCCTGCGCGGCGATTGTTCTCAAATGTTGCGGTAACGGTTGCGTAGTGCGTACTGCAGCGGCTTGTTTGTTGGTGGTTTTCTGTTACTTTTTAAAAATGGAACGCCCTCCCACGGGCTCGGCAAGTGGGTTAATGCCAAGCCCACACTCGTATGATACTAACATTTGTTTTTTTTTAATTGTTTACTGCCAGTTGTCTTTGGCAAACGTGTACCAAGTACGGTTTTTCAGCGTTGTTACTGGCATATCGAAGGAACTGATAACTTGATTGTCATTTATATTTTTGTCTGTATTGTACAAAATTTAAATATTTAATTTCAATTATTCAAACTCTTTAATTACTGTTAGAATAATTTAAACATTTTTTTAGGATCGCAAGTACCACTAAAAGACATTTTCAAGTTAAAATACATGAGTTATTAACGTAATTATCAAAGACAAAAATAACCCACTATTATGCTTTTATATTCCTCACCGAAAAAATATTATACTGCTCAAATAGTTGTCTTTTTTATGTTATAGATAATAAATTAATTTCTTGACTCATTCACAGCTTATATATCAGTTAATGTTTTAGCATTTCAATATCCTTGGCTATCGACATCCATTAGGCTAGTGTCGGGTCTTGGAATTCTAGAACATAACGTGTTGACGGAGGAAACGGGGCCAATGACGAGTCGCTAGGCGCGGTTCCGCCGTCACTTATCATTAGACGTAACGACAGCTTGTCAACTTGTCATATATCGAGAGCTTATTTTAATGCTTCAATATTGCGAGGCTCGGTCTAATTTCCTTTAAGGCCACGTTGCAAGATAAATACTAGGACAGTATGGGGCAAAGGAGTAACGAGTCGCCTTCTGTTAAGTGACCACCGTCTCCCAGAATATCCACATTATCAGAGGAACTGCAGACTTCCTGCTGGCCGGTATGGAATGAATACCCTTTTCTGCGAATATATATATATATATATATATATATATATATATTTATATTGCACATAATTAATCCCTGATATAATAAAAATCTCACTCTCAAAACATCTCATGTTGATTGGATATGCAGATGCATGCATTCTCTTGTAGCGTGTAAAGGCCAAGGACCAAGGTTATTTTAAGTATTGAATCAATAAAGTCTGAGTGATGAGACTATTGTAAACTTTACTACAATACCATTTTTTTGTTATATGTAGCTCGCATTAGATTGTTTTATTTTGGTTTAGTTTTCTTATATCGACAGCAGTAGATTGAGGGAAGTTACAGGATATGGTGTTCCTTTCTGGTTAAGACGTGGGAGGATTAAATAAAAGACGAAATAAAGTATAATACTTAGGGTATTTAAAAGATAAGTGGGATAGTTGCCCTTCGCTTATATATTAGCGGCTTAATATTTGGTTTGACAGGACCGTCTACAGGTTATTTATAACTTAATTTTTCGTTAAGTGTCATTTTAAGATCCAATGAAACAAATAATAAATTATATTATAAATTGTTATCTATATATTTTTGCAATATCTGGAATAATGATGAAGCGATCTTAATGTCAATGCTGCTATAAAACAATACAATGCTACTGAAGCATTTGAATTTGCTGACGTGCATATAAAATATTATTTTTGCGGACGGTTCACGGTCATTTTTTTATACTTATTGTCATTTGATGTCGTATTATACGGTGTAAATAATTAATATCGTAATAAACAGCCATAAATTTGATATGAAACATACTATCATCAGAATGTACTGTATATTTTGGTATGGTAGTATGTTTGTGATAATGTCATTTTGCTATGTTATAAACAGTACATTTTTGCTTGTAATAAGTAATAAGTATACTACTGAACAGATTTTGATCATTGTTCAGTAGTATAAGTATACTACTGAACGGATTTTGATCATTGTTTAACATAAGGAATTTTACTTTCTCATTTTTGTTTTAGAAGTAACATGTGTTATATATTTTCTATTACCTTGCGATAATGAAATTCAACCGGCCAGCAGCAGTCCGACCGACAACAGTCCACCAAAAGGCACACTCTAGGAGCTTTCGCCACATCGATTCATGTGTCTGGCCTATTGCCACTTAAGGCTTGCAATTTTTCGGGCCATGTCGGTTACCTTGGTTCTACTGTGGATTACATCAGGAAGCTTAAAAAATATAATTATTCTATTCTTAAAAATATAATACGAAAATACGTTACGGTAATCTAAAAAAAATCGTTCCAAAGTGTTGTCCCAACGAACTTACATAAAGATTTTCCCCCAAGTAAATACAGAAATCGTCGAGCGTCCGCTTCAAGAGATAATCCAATAGAGACGTCCAAGAAGTCGTCGGGATAAGCTCCACGCTAGAGAGGTCTCCAGTCGAAATATCTTATTAGAATTTAATAGCATTCTCCAAGAGTCCGAGAGAAAGTTTCATGAAAATTTCTAGTGCTCTTTTAATATGGCCACTTGAATTTCGTTTTCGAAGCTTTAAACATTTAAACTGACTCAAGTTTTGCTTTAAAAGCAATAAAATTAAATGTAACATTTATTGTACTGTTATTGGTTATTCGTGGCGATTTTAATTAGGGAATATTTGTGTTAGAGTTTGCATGCATGATATGGAACGGGAAAATGATTTTTGGTAACTTGTTACGTTTGTTTGCCGTGGTTAGAATGAAGAGCAAAAATGTTTAATTAGTGAATACAGATTAAACATTTTTGTTATTTTTTCTCTCGTGTGATAACCATCATAAATCTTGGGATATGTTTTAGTTAGGGATTAAACGTAAATGAGGATTTAAAAATTAGATTCTGATGGGTTAAGATGTTATCTGGAAATTTTATCTTAAACGATTTAAAGTTGAAATATTTCAACTGACACATTGCTTGGTACTTCATGTGTCAGATAACAGTTACTCATGTTGACGTTAATAATAACAAAAAAGTGCACCGTTAGAGCAATCAACAGGCGGAATTAGGCGAGTGAAATTACTCAATACGTTTTCGTCTCGCGGGTGTCGCGTGGGTGCGAGTGTTTCGATGTCTAATTACGAACACACCGACGGACAAACCTCACGCAATAACAGTACGTGCGCTAAAGAGAGCCGTTAATTGCCCCGGTCTCGTTCTTTGTGACATACTGCTGAAGGCAGTCGAAAATATTCGATTTTTTGTAGCGGCTAACAGGACTGACTATCCATATATTTAATAGTTACTTCCAGTGACGTCAGCGTTTGAAATCCTCTCGTCCAAATCGTTTTGCTTTTATTGTAATACACGTAAACAGAATATTGACTTGAATTATTACTCGTGCTTTATTCCCATGGGCTTAAAACACAAAACGCTTACTCTGCTGATGCACGGCTGACTGCCATATTAACAGAGACATAGAGAAGCTATTCGAAACCACAAGCTATCTGACCAGTTTATTTATAACCAGTTTATATATAAGTCTTTCAGTGTCTTTCCACTACTGGAGATTGGCCGTCAGCTCAGCTAACTTATTCCTATCATTTGCCAAGCGAAAAAGTTCTTCCACGGTGGCAATACTAGTCCACTCTGGCACAATTGGCTACTGGACAAAACTTTACCCATTCTCTTCAAGGTGATTTGGGCAATTTCATTCCGGGTACTTATGCCGTGGTCGCTATCCCATTCTTCATTAACACAGCTTATAAGCACACTGTATTCTTTAGTGTAAATCGTGGGCAGATTAAAAAAATACGATAATGGCTATTTCATTAGCTCAGTGCTATGCGACTTAGCGAATGTAAGATTTTTCTACTATG
This sequence comes from Papilio elwesi, assembly GCA_029849275.1. Lineage (NCBI taxonomy): Eukaryota > Metazoa > Arthropoda > Insecta > Lepidoptera > Papilionidae > Papilio > Papilio elwesi. The sequence continues at coordinate 4,518,856 of CM056709.1, forward strand.
ATGCATGTACTAATATCGCAATAAAAAAATAAACTAAAGACGCTTGTTCAACTGGATACTGCAAATACAGAATATGTTTTATCCATTCATGCACGATCCATTCGGAATGCAAGGCAAGGCCATAACGAAATTGTTAACTAGAATCGTAATTACGTGTTTGTTGCAAAAAATCCCTCCGTGTCTAACTTGGGATGTAATTTTACAGCATGCGATAATAACACGTCTACGTAATATTATTACATTCCGTATAAGAAATTTACAAGGTTTATTCATAGATAGATAGCCGTAGCAGCTCATAGCTCGCATTCGAATTATCTTTATGGTATAACTGGCCATCTTGAATTCTCAGACCAGAACCAATAGTGTATCTCTGTGAATCAACTGTCGCTTGTTTTCAAACAATCTGTCGGCAGCGGAATTTTTAAACCAATACTCCTTTAAGAATGCATCCGTAGTTCCTCCGGTGTTGCGATGTCATCGGCGTCTGTGATTATAGCAGGCGAGACACTGCTCATTTGCCTCCTTATCCTAAAAAAATATTATCGTGGTAAATATATACAAATCGCTACTCATTGTATAATTTGAGTGTGTTATTATTGTTTATGATTGAAATTGTAATTTAGGCGTTAAACGTTCTTTCGTAAAACGGGGTAATATCGCTTAATTAGAAATAAATGAAGTTTTAAAGCTCGTGAGGTCACTTATCACATTACTAGCTTTTTGTGCTCGCCGGCCTGTCGCTTGGATAATATCCAATATTAAACCATAGTAATTCATGATATTATTTATGTATATTGTAGCTTCCTAATAGTAAAAATAATCAGTTCAGTAGTTTTATAATTTAACCATAACAAATATTTCGATTAGGGCACTTCTAAATTTATTTCAATGATAAAGAATAGGTCAGATGTGTATATTTAAGGTACACATTGTACATTTAGGCTACTGTTTATTAACAATAGTTGAAATTAATAGTATTAAACTAACGTTATTAATAAATCAGCTCGGCCACGTCTATGTTTTTAAATAGAATAGATAAGAATTTGCAGATTATGATTACAAATATTACGATTGCGTGCTTGAAGCAGTTCCCGATAATATCGCAGTTAACCATTAGAATCTATATGTATAAATCTAGTTTTATTTAACAATTGAAAAGAAATCACAATAATAACTAATTAAAACGGGTGTGCGAAGTATTTTATAGGCTCGGTGGGTAATGCTTTCACGTAGGGTCGGCCATGATTGACTCAATCAATTCTCAGCATTCCTCACGTATACGTGCACAACGTGCTTCACTCTGTACACGTTTTATGTCCTATGCACTGCCCCGGCACAATAGCTTCGTTCACGTCTCAATTGACGGCCTTTGTCATAGAATCAGAGAATTATTCAAAACGAATCTCCCGTTTTGAATTTATGTCCCAGCCAGGTGAAATTCAATCTTATATCTGAGTAATCAAATATAGTTTTTATTTGAGAAACTGTTAAGTAGTTTTCGTGATTGTGACACCCTTTGACAGTTGAGTCACGACCTCTGTTGAGACGAAAGACGTTTGGATGGTAAACCGTTAGTTGCGAAAATCGATATTACTATCGATTTTTATTGATTACCCATTTGATTACTCAAATGGGTTATTATGTTTACTCAAATCGACGCTTAAGCTGTATACATGTTCTATCATTTTAATAGGAAATATCAGTTTTAGGTATCGAACATAATCTTGTTAGCAATAAATCTTGTTAGCATTTTGCAACGTCAATCTGGACTGTTTATTACGCGCTTGATAGAAAGTAAGAGGGAGTCGCAGAAAAAGGGTTTTAGGTCGTGGAAAATTGTTTGGAAGTTTGAAATTCATTTAGAAATAATGAAATTAATTTAAAAAAAATCTATCGGAAGTTGATATTACAGCTCTTTTGTAATTCAAAAGAAACAATGCAAAGAATTTTTTTGATTGGTGTTTGATGATCTTTAACCGTAAAGCAAAAGATATTTGTTGTAGAATTTTTTTAAACATTTATATTTACAAATTATAATTTTTATAAAATCATTTCTATTGCGTCTTACACTATAATAACTTTTATTTAGAAGAAAAACAGAACTTGTAGAAAACAATTCAAGACACCTGTGAGAATAACTCAAGATTGACCACCATATTTTATATTTATATTTCTTAATTGAAAATACAAGTAGCCAAAGAAAACCGTCATTAAAATGTTGTACTAATCAAGATTGTAGGTTGGCTGTACAGATATTCAAACAGTGTTGAAGGGCAAGTTATATCTAGGGTAGGGGCGGTATTATGGCACTGTGTCATTCAAGCGTTGTCTTTGTTCTTTCACTTTCCATTTTGGAAACTAAGAGCTTTTTTTTCTTGATCTTAAACATATTGGTACCTTTCTGCGTAAGGCCTTTGAAGTTTAGACTGCATTTTTTTTATTGAAATAATTCAAGTTGTAGGTTAGAACGACATTTCTTAACACTTTTTATTTGTATTTATCAATAAGCAGATATTATAGACTTAAAGAACTATGTAGTTTGGCCAGTCATTGAGATAATACATTGTAAACTCACGCCAGTTTGCATAACTGGGTGATGATCCCGACTGTGATGCATTCAGGAATTATGTTCAGCATATTGATAACTTTCATTGTTTTCTTAAACGACGCAACAATACCAATTTTACTGTGTTTATCTTTTCTATACAATCTTTTTTTTAATAAGCGTATGGTGGAGGTCGGTGAACATTATTATATAAAAGTAAATATATAGTAGGAGTAAAAAGCGCTTTCGTAGTTCACAACAAATGCTTTTTCCGGCCATTTTAACCCTGGCCGGTTGTGACAGAACAATGGCCGGAATCCATGAATCGATTATGCATAGACATAATGGCCCTTTATTTTATATGTTCCCTTCGTAAACTTATCTATATTTAGTCTGTGTTTAGAATCATTTGCCTTTATTTTTATATATCTTTCGACCGTAATCCGTCATTGTTCTACATACATAATTCGTATTTTGTTTTCTGTAATGTGTAATTTTTAATTTCACTGTGGTAATTTCTGTAGATGTCTATGTTTTGTTTCCCCATCGAGAATATTGAACGTAAAAATAATATTTATTCAATTCATCGACAAAAATAAATGTACTTCTAGTTAGCCGTATTAAATAACGATTATGTAGTTACAAAAATAAAATTTTTGGTATCCAATATGTTTTATTTAATTATATGTTTTATACAACCCAGGAAGAGCGGTGGTTTTCCTATTTTCAAAACATGAAGTCGTGTAAGCACAGAGAGGCAAAGAGTCATCAAAAAGAGAGAGTAAAGAGTCAGTATTTCCGTCCGATTACGACGTGGGTACCTTCAAGAGAAGAGTGAATAAACTAGTGCGTACCATCTTTAGACCATATCACCACTTAACACTAGGTGGGATTGTTGTCAAGCGCTAGTTGACCAAGGTTTAATTAAAACAATAGATTTTTACTCGAAAAATGTTTTGTTAATAAGTGTATGTTTTAAACTATTACTTTTAAAGCAAACACACAACGTTCAATGATCAACTTCGCAATTAACAACGTTTCCGCAATTCTTATTTAGACTTCCACTCGACACAAGTGAAAAAAAAGCTTCCTTCGCCGTCAAACGACTTTCGTATTATTTGACAGCAGAGGTCGCCGCATGTCAGTAATGTCACGGGTGGTCGGAAACGGATATAGTTACAACTATTTCCTTCGCTCGACGATGGCCAAATGTGCACTCGCGCTTATAAAAATTTATTGCATATTGAAGCTTATCACAAGAATATAAGGTTAATTTTGTGTTAAAAGTAAAATGCTAGTAGTAAATTGAAATGGTAAGTCAATTATTTTTGGAAGACCGGCGGGAAAGGTTCATTAGTAGATGGAAAAAATAAAAAGATAAAATATATTTTCTTTTTGATTAGTTCAAAAAGTGCCAATATAATTTAATAAATTATTATAAACCTTTATAAAAGTAATAAAAGAAAACGCCAGGTAAAAAAAATAAATATGAGAGAAAAATAAATAAAAAACATTTGCTTACCATCTTTGTATCGCATCGCCACTTAACAACAGTGGGATAGTAGCCAATGGTTAATTTATTGGTTACATTAAAACAGAAACAGATATAGGATAACTAGTGACCCGCCCCGGCTCCGCCCAGGTACCACTAACTATGTTGATCCGATCTCTACCAAACACAGGAATGTGCCAATCTGGACAATCCCTGTTAATTTAATCGAAATCGCTTCAGCCGTTTCGGAGTTTATATGTCTATAGGGCCCATGCATACTTCGCTTTTTATATACTATTCGATGAAATCGTTTAAAAATGTATAGTCCTCAGTCCTTTATATGACTGCAAACTGTTGTTTTCAGTGAGAGCAGTAAGAAGTATGTTTACGGCGAAGCGTTGTTAAGGCAATGTTATCGAAGTAGAAGTGGATCAAACGTTCCGCTCCACGTAAAGCCAGAGTGAGCATGTAACTGTAGCTATTTAAGGCCGAGGGCTGGAATCAACCTTCGATTCACATAAAAATGGAGCCGTGAGTTCATCGTTTATATATATATATATATAACACCAACGTAGTTGTTTACTGACCTTCGATACATTATTAAAACCGGACTTTGTTTAACGGGTAAATGTAGCAAGTTCGGAGATGTTACGCAGCTTTGGACGTTCTACTTTTTTACAGAATTGTTCAAAATCTTTTATAGGCCCGGTGAGGTCAATCCTCGATACTTTTAAATACTTTATGCAAAATATAATTTTCGACCCGGCTACTTTAAGTATGCGCCTGGCCAATGACGTCACGTTGATGTTTTGCTCTACCGCGTGCAAAATAGTCAACTCCTAAGTGTGTCATTTTTCATATTTGTTTCTATTTCAATAATGCATATATTTTAACAACTGTTAACAACATTTTGATCTTGTTTCAGGTAATACTTTTCAACGGCCGATATACGAGTTATATTAAATATACGTAAGTGTTTATGTTCTATTAAATTAAAATGAGACCGTAACATTTTAATTAAAATAAACGAAAAATCTCAACTAACAATAATTGAGTTGACATCCAAATTAAAACGTTTTTCTTTAAATATTAATGTATTGCGCTGATTGGTTTCCGTAATGAAAAACAAGACTAAAGCAACAGTTTGTTGCTATCGTAGATAAGGAAACCAGTACAAAACTGTTTGCCAAAATACTACTTTGGATACTATCTGGTTTATGATATCTGGAATACGAAAACGAAACGAAAAACTTTTTCTGTAGTAGATAACCCCGATGATAGCGATGACGAGTGACAAATTGATTAGTTCGGAACGTTCGATGATTTTATTTAGCCTTACCTACATATTAAATGATTTATTATTATTATTATTTATTATTATTATTATATTGCAACCTAGGTGACATACTGTTATCTCGTAACACGGTCCGCTCTGGCTCGCTTTTATCTGGTTAGATCAGTTTGCGCCTCCTTTGTACGTGACCTGTCTCCTCGTGTTACCTACGCCGCTGTGAGTGACATTTTTATCTCATAATTGAACTGAATTCGTTTATTTCGTCTGGTATTTGAATTACTGGCAAAGGATACGTATCATCCACGGGGTGAAGAGTGCATGAGAAGAGAAACATCTCTGGGCTCACTTTGTTTCATAATTCTATTTCAAATATTTTTTTCCAAAAGTAGATATGTTCAATGTAAAAAATAGCATGGTCATTTAGTATTTACAATAATGCAGTAAATGGAAATAAGGCAATCGTTTCTTGATCGTAAAAACTTATGATTATGCATTTCGAAAATTGCCTGATTTAATTTGACAGTTACGCCTGAACCTACACTACTTAGATTTTTTTTGAATGCTGCATTAGTGACGAAAATGGTGTAGTTAAACTCCTAATTTTGATGCCCAGCGACCATAACTCATACATACATATAATATTACATAGAACCTAATTGCCAATGGGGACGAAAGGTCCTATAATGGCGTATAGTACGGTTTGACGCAGTGTAGGTAGGCTTCCCACAAGATGGACCGATGATCCGCTGAAGGTTGCGGAAGCCCACTGGATGAGGGCGGCTAGGGGCCGATGCTTATAGCCGATTAATATGGGAGACCTACATCCAGCAGTACGTTAACCTAAAAAGATATTGAATTAAACCAAGTACACTTTTTCGAACAGGGTAACCCTAGCGACTAACAAACTTAAAAGAAATTAAACAAATTCATATCATTGCACGAATACTGGACCAAACAATTAGGTCTCCAGGTGTGAATTATCGCTTCAATTTAATGGTCGGTTGGTATTTTTAGAGCATCGCTGGCGGGTTAGCGTTTGCGTAAGTGTTGCGTGACATTTTGACGGACAGAAATACCGGCACGGCCTATTTTATGTGCGGTCTACCAGGCCCCAACTATCACTTTGCTTGGCTGGACGAAATATTAGCGACAGTGAGTTATATATCGTACTTCATCAATAAGCAACAATGTAAAGGATATTATACCGTTACTGGTTTATTGTTTGAAATTTAACCGGTCGCAAGAATTTCACCTTTATGAATATTTTCGTAGCAATAATAGCTTATAACGTTGGTATTTAATGAGATTCTGGGATTGATTTCGATTTTCTACGATAGCCAAAATTAATTATGATATTATTTAGGTAATTACATATTTTTATAATGGTTTGTTTAAAACAATTGTCCATATCAAAGCTAAAGTATATTATGGAGGGTAGTAGACCGCAGACCACTAGCTCGCCTCCAAGATGGACTCAAGCGAGTCCATCCCACGCGGCCGGCCACCTCTGGCCTGCCCTACACCACGGACTGGCCCTGGGTTCCTCTAGGTTTAACGTTGCGTTTGCCTACAATTGCAAAATGTCTCATATAGGATCAAGGGATGAATAATATATTAATACGTTAATTTAATATATTTATAAAGTAATGGATGAAACAATACAAGCTACAGCTTCAATCATGGAACGAACAACATGTTAAGCTATGATGCGTTTAGAGAAACTCAAACTAGATAGAGTAATATAATTGTCTGAAGCTGGCTTAATTCGCCTGGAGAAGCGATGCGTACGATCCTCCTCGTGCGCCGGCAGCATCGCTAATGAAGCTTATCTGATTTTAATTATTTATAGCCGTCCATAAGCGTTGACATTTAGCGGTAGATGGCGCGACCTCTGCGAGTGGACAGCGCTGATCCGTTACTACGGTAGTTTGTCTTTATATACCATTTGAGGTGGAGTCCCTTTCGTTAACCTTCATGTCTGTGAATCCATGAAACCATTCTATTAGATGTGCATGAAGCTTAGAACTTTTTCAAGATATATAAAGGTTTATACGTAAAATAAACTCTCCGAGTCCTTGGGAGGACAAAGAGTGCCATCAGCACATTATTTTGAATATAGCTTTCACACAAAATCTATTAAAGCGCACTTTTATTCTATGTAGCATATCATTTATCTTTTACCTTTTACTGAGTTTAAGCATACGTCGTTCTCTTGCGTTCTCGCTCTAACCTTCGTTACATCTTCTCTCTCAAGCAATAGAAAGTGCCACGTGGCACGTCCTTGAATGACACAAATATATTAAATCTAAGATATACTTAAAAATTATATTTCTGTTCTTAATTTTTCTTATTTAATTGTAAATCGTATTACTTTCCTTAGCAATGTTTATGCTTTAAGTAAATTTAAGGAAAAAAGATTTAAATTAATACAAATTTAAATAAACTTTCAAATCTACTGGCTACTTGCTATTGTACAATTTTAGCGTATCTAAGACGCGTATGGTAAATTAATAAATCATGTCAACAGATATGGAAGGAAACTAGTTGCTAAACGGACGGATAATCAATAATCATATATGTATATTTAATGGACAATCATGAGTAACGTTGTGCACGGTCAATGACAAGGTTTTTTCGAAAGAATTCAATCAAAGAAATCAATCAAAAAAAGAAAAATCAAAAAATCAAAGTCTGGACAGAAATGTATTGGTTATTACAATCATCTTTTCTTAGCACATATGATTTTTAAAAGATACTATTATTAGCAGTTGCTATTCTTATAACAGACGAAATGAATCGAGAACTTCTTATAATATTTTAGTTATATTTGAATTGCTTAGACAGATATAAAGTCAATAATAATATAATAAATTGTCGCTTGTTGTATAATATACAACAAAGTAACGCATTTCTAACGTTCATGAAACATTATTTATGTATGTATGGGTAGGAAATGTAGTATTAACTTTGTAACCTTTACTGGAAGCCATGTTTATATGCAAAGTTTTGTTAGGGCCAACTCAGCTCGTGTAATCCGTGTACTACAAGCCTTATCGTAGGCATAAAGTTTTAATGTCATACTACAATATGTTGTTACATTTTCAATACTATATCTTTGAATTGATTCTTATGTACTGACTAATTCTATATGTCACAACTGGAGGATATATACGATAAGTTTGTATTAAACTAGCGGTTCGCCCTGGCTTCGGAAGTGTAACAGTAAAAAAAGAAAACAAGACCTTGTCTAACATAATTTCAAGACATAAATTCTAAACCCTGGTTAACTACACAAATAGCCGTAATATTTTTTCACCTTGAATCGATCGTGGTATCTATAAAGCAGTTGAATACTAGGCCATCCAGTTGTGAACCGTCTATATAAGAGATAGAAAAAGTTCAAACCGAGAAGCGTTTTCCATATGCGTAGAAACTTTCTCATACGACCGCGACGGACCGCAAGGTTGCTGTATTACTTGGTGTTCCTTGTCAAACATTGATCACAATAGTCCTATTGTTCAGACCTATGTCCTACTATGTACCACCATAATGTTGATATATTTCAAGGTGTGAGAGTCTTTGTTCCCTTTAATATGAATTAAACGAAATTCTTTTTGAAAATGTTCCTTATTAACGAATATCTATAATATTGTCTATAATTATGGTATATCATTATTTTAGAAGTAAATTAAATTAAATACAGATACGTAAAATGTTTCCTTGTTCTCAAACAGTGTATGTTGAAGTATGAAGATTCGATGAATGTCAGTACCCCATTGACATTTAAATTAAAAGGTGGGATGATCATTTGACGCGCTCATCAAAAGACCACGACGTCTTAGCTTCGTGACCCACTAATACTTCAGCTATTGTATGTATATAGTCATTAGTTACATCATTATATATTTACTGAGAATGATGCAGAGTTGAGATTATATATTATACAATTGTCTTTAATTTTGGGCGAATGTTTAACTAACCAAAACCAAAACCCAAAACTAACATAAGCCGACAGTCTTATGTATACCGAAAACATTTCATGTAAAATTGGTTGCCATGACTTGCAAGTTCTTAACGCTTTTACTGATAAAAAGTTATGACAGGCCCAAGCCCCTAGTTTAGTTCTGACTTGTGCTGAAAAGTATGGATTGGCCGCTTCTTAATCTTCGCATAGTCTATTCCTTTAGATTTAAATGTTATTTAACGTTCCAGTAACATAAACGGCCAAGCCTTTCTAGTATGAGAGACTTTTAAGATTTAAAGATTTACCTGTAACTGATAACCATGTGTCGGCGGATATATGAATTCGGAACAAATGAGAGAAGTGTACAAACCGTGTCAAACATAAATCTACAATCATTGCTTCCCTCTCATGGTCACAGTCGTGATTTATACTTAAAATCGAAGCGTAAAATCCATACCTCTAAGATACGTAGCTGTTCAAGATAATTTCACAAAATATCTATTCAACTAAGGATTATTTAATAATTGAATTGCAAAAAGCCTTGACCACATAGTATTTTTTGCGATCAGTGTAGTGAACTGTCGGTTGATGTGACGTCATAATGACCAGAGGCTTGGAAGCTACAATTACATGGAACAAGCCCCGCCATAGTCGTGTACTTGCTGCCAACAAGATTTCTATCTTAAATTAGTTTTTATTAAGCTATGTTGAGTTTCTTATGGAACATATTAGGCATTGTAATATCCTATTGCAGAACTATTTTATACATGAATGTACAAAACTTCAACACAGTTTACTCTATTGGTGGATCGCATACTAATATATTAGACCCGGCCGATATGATCTAAGTTATAAATTCCAAGATTATTTGCTGGTACCCATACATCTCTCTTGTTATTACAGAAATATATACGTAAACAGACTCGGTAGTTACCAAATTAGAAACCTCAGTGAAAAGCTATAATTTGCTAGATAAAGTTAAATACACAGTATTATTTTTTCTTGTAGACCAACATTACTTGTTTATTCGAGCGTCCCGACTTTCAAGTTTGCGGCTTCCGATAGGGGTCTAGACATTTGAATATCGTTGGAGGAAGTGTTCTTAAGAAGCGCGATACGGTCGCAAGGTTAGGGAACACTTGCACAGCCGATACAAGTTTATATTAACGTGTACACAACGTATGTTTAATTAATTTAGCATGTTGGTTTGCTTAACAATTTTGTTTATTGAAACTTCGTTCATTAAGAGTATCAAGTTTGTTGAACAACTTTTCGTATACTTTAATGTGATTAAAGTGAATAAAACTTAAATATAAACAAAGTAAATTGGAAACTTATGCGCTTGCAGAGAAAGGTGAAAGTAGTGTCTTAGATTTAAGGATACACATAATTTTTCATTCGCAACGTAACGGACGAAAAGGGACGTAATTAAAAAAAATTAAACAAAAACGAGGAGAAACCCTTTGAGCTGCTAAATATTTGTAAGTTAAAAGTCGGATTCATTACTTAAAAGGTTACCTTGCAATACTTTCGTGGTTCTAGTTGACGGCGGGCGAAAGTGTCGGCGACGCGCGGCCGCGCAGAGATTTCGCTTTTCTGACCTCAAAACACATCTGCCGAGCTCACCGTCGGCGCCGGAAGGTCACACGGCTTCCATCGATAACATCTATATTTTGTAGGCCTATACAACCATTTTGTGTTGACCGTTTCTAACCCTATTTACTATGAAGTTTAGTCTAAACCGAGGACAATAGTATATTGGATAATATTTACTTTAACTGACATTGTTTTCTTATAATAACCTGGTTACAGTGAATTATTAGACAAAGAGTAACTACTTAAAGTTGTTTGATATAGTATGTAGTTTGATTTACTCAGTTCTTTTGTAGTTCTTAGTAAAATTAATTGATATTAGTATTTTAACACTAACGTGTCCCTTCTTATGGATATTATAAAGTCAATGCAAACTCCCCAAGTAATATTGGTTTAAGCTAACCTTATATATCCTGTAATGTATCCTGTGTAGCGTTCTTGGAAAGGCTAACGTTTTTAGAAGTAAGTTTTAGTACCATATATTGTGTTGTTCCAAGTTTATTAAAGTAGTAACAACTTGCATTCGCCCCGAGGGGAAATTTCGTAAACCGGATGAATATATGCAAGAGTTGAAAGTTTGCCGCGTCCCTCGGAGTTTATCCGCCTACAAGTTTCTACATTATCTGCCTTAAAGTTTTGAGTGCTACGTTCTACTGCTCCGTTCCAGATGGAAAAGGTATCTTGTAAAGATATGCACTCGTGCGACTCATAAAAGCCGATTCTGGGGCGAAGAAACAAACTATATAGCAAAGTTATGACGTGGTCGCGCATCTTATTAATCTGCGAGTTGTATCGGAGCTGTGATGTAGTTGTTATTTCATAAAAAAGATACAATGTAACGTAACAATACATATATGTATAGGAACATCAGTAGAATATGGTAATGTGAGGTCGACTTTATGTTCTATGACTAATAAAGAAGCTTCGCTTCAATTTGCATATTTATGCGTTTATAAAGCTACGTACACACAGTTAGATCCTATTAGTATTGTAGTGTAAAATAAATGGTATGTTTATAGGTAAACAAATAGTAAAAAAATGTAATATTAGGTAGTTTGTAAGAATGTGCAATAATGTATTAAATAATAAATCAGTCTGTCCGCTAACGCCATCTTTCATTCAAGTGTCCCCCGCAGTTCCTACAAGTATGTACTAGGTAACCGATGAGCTTGTATTCATTGATGTTTGAGTAGAAGAAGCAAGAGGAATGATTTAGCTGTGGCCCTCGGTTTCACCCGACGGGCCGTTTTACTTGCTACTTTTTTATGGAACAAGGCGCCAAACGAGCAAGCGGGTGTTATGATATTAAGAGACCGCTAACCACTGGCAATGAAATCCGCAATAAGCAAATGAGTGCAGGTGCGGCATATACCTTTTATTATACAAAGGAGGAAAGGGGATAGATAGGGAAAATTATATTTCTTTTTTTCTATCTATCACCTCCCTGTACAATCGTCTTCACCTTCCCTTACCCTTTTGAAGAACGGCCAGCCTCTGGAAGAGGAAGAGGACTGAAATAATGCCTTCTTATCTAAAGCACATAAAACGTTAGCTTCAAAAAACGTTTTGAAAAAGAACAATTTTAATTGTATTAAACACTTTAAAAACAGTTAAAATAGCTCTTGCTTAAAAATTGTATTGAAAGGTTACATTGACTGCAATCACATAAAAATAATATAAACACAAGACTATAAATCAATATTATGCAGCCCTTGGGTCCATATAAACAGTCGGCACACTTAGCGACACTCCTGTTATGTTAATCAGCGATGTTATTATGCTAATGCAACAATGCACAGAACAAAGCATGCAAACTACCCGCCACACTGCAACGCAATAATTGCACCTGCTTAGCTCACTGCTAGTAATAGTATGACCGATAAATTATTACCTCTATGTTCATATACAAAATACAATACTTTTGATTTTATATTTCAAGTGATCCTTTCACGTTCAAATAAACGAATCTTTAAAAATCCCTGCATGTATTTCAAATTCTTTTTCAAATTAAAATGAAGTGTCTTAAGTAAAACTTCCTATCTACGATTTTTATTGTACTTCGTCTAGATGTGGCATGACCGTAGGACACCCGGTATATTGTTATTACATATAATAAACATTTTAATTTACTAAAAGAAAGCTAACTTTTATCTGTTATATCTTGTAATAGAGTGCATTAGTACGCCTTTTCTAAATGTTTATTATTTCTATAAATACTACTACTGATAAATATAAATCTCCTTTCTGTCTTTTTTGCTTTATATACAAACTATGTACAAAGAGTTATTTTCTACAATCATTTGATCGATCCACTTAAAAGCCCCTATCTGAGTAACTCAGATTAAAAAGTGTGGTGCAAAGTAATTAGTGAATTTTATTATAATTACATTTAGCTATCATAAACCGTCAAACGCTAAGTGTGCACACAGCCTTACAGCGTGGCAACTGCGTGCGTGCGCCGCTTTTCGTAATTATTCCCTCGCTAAGTACGTCCTGCGCTGTACGAAGGAAGTCTTAATTGTTGCCAGTGAACCAGTTCGTTCGGAACGAGCTCTTTGTTGTCGGGGGAGAAAAAAACGTCGAGGTTCTTTTTTCACTTGTCCGATACCACTTCAATAGCATTACTTCCTATATGTGAAGCTTATAATCGTTACTTTACATTATTTTATAACTTGTTGTTTTATACGTTGAAGAATATAATAATGCAATATTTTTGAATTAAATTCAAGATCTATTACATTTTTTTTGTAGATTTTGCAAAATTAACAATTTCATCAGTTACAAAGAGGCGAAAAAAAAATGAACGAGTTTATCGAAGGTCTTTACATCTATGTCTTTATCAGACTTGCTATTTTAACTGAATACTGTAGTGGATTTCTTAACAATGAAGGTTTGCGTCAGGCGTAAAAACTGTAGCCAAATCCTATACAGTAAATACCATTTCTGTATAGAATTTGTTATCACAAAGGCTTCAATAAGTTCGTTATAACAAGCGAGCGAAGCGAATTGCAACCGATTATTTCTTTCGCCGATCAGCAATTACTTAATTAGAAAAAAAGCAATCACATTAGATCGCTAAGTCTAGATTGGTTAAGTTTTTGCATCAATCTGTACAACCGTTATAATTGAAGAACGGGACTGAACGTTTAAAAAAATAATTAAAGAATTTCGTTTGATGTCCTTTTCGCATTACATTTAGCTTAAGTTTCCTTTAGGCCGTGTTCACACTGTCGAAAATATTCACATAAAATATGTTGTTATCTCTTCAAAGAGATAGCACAATGTTTTTACCACGTAATACCTAATTTCACTCTTGTAGAATTATTCTCTCTCTTTCCCTTGCCCTCTCTTCGACGTCATAAAAAGCTGTTATAGGAAGATCCGGAGTGTTAGCTAGTTATCTCGACTAAAATAAGTTAAGGTAAGAAGAAGGGATCCTTGACATAGAGTTTACTGGTAGAGATAATAATACAAATAATATTGTCCGTTTATTTTTATTCTTATTCACTCTCGTCTGTATGTTTCTACACTTTCATTCAAGAACCATACATTACCAATACAATGCCTTTTGAACGTGTCTAAAATGTCAGTTACCTCTGAACGCCATTTAGGTACACGTCATTATCATTGATTTGGAACGATAAACTGAAAATCGGCTTCAGGGTTACTAATCGATTGCCTGTCATAACTATGGCCTGACCATGAAGGTTAACGTGCGTGAAATTGCGGACTATCGCTTCGATGCTTACTTACAATAGAATCGATGATAGACCTGGCTGGATGTAGAAGTTCGTGCTCTAAAACCAGTTTTTATACATTTTTTAAGGTTCCTATTAAGTTTATTTTAGCGGTCAACCAGGCCACGAAAATGATTTCAGTTGATAGGCTATTTCACTAGTTAATAAATAAGAAAGGTATCGATAACATTTATCAAAATCTTTGATGTGCGCATTGTGATGAACTAAGCTAATTCTTCTTAAAAAATATCATATTTCGACTTGAGTATGTAACATATAAAAAAATAATTTGAGATGTTTTAAAATCTTTAAAGCTACTATAAAAACTTTACTAAATAAGTCATTTTGTCTTTCCGGTAGCAAGCTTGGTGTTAATGATTCGCCTATGGAAGTCATTCAATATCTACGACGTGATAAGACTTGCTTGCTTGAATTGCAGGCTAGAACAAAAGCGGTTACTATTCCTTCGTATGCCGTTTTTCTAGTGCTTTATTCAATATAAATGAGTCATTTTCTGAACGCAACTTCTATAAGGCGACCGCTTGCGACCGTAAACTTTTTAAACCAACTTAATCTTCGACGAAGCCAATAAAGTGAGAAGGGTGCTTTCGCAATGTACCGAAGCAAAATTTAAAGGGATATTTTTAGAAGTCTTTTCGTCTTGGGTAAATTTATTTTGTTTTCGATTGAGTTTGCTAAGAGGCCTTTTCACACGTTTAATGTAACTCTATATTCCCTTACGTACCCCAACATCGCCCGTGTAAATTTCATATAATAATTAGTAAAAAAACATAGTTCTATCTATGCATATAAAAACCTACAATACTGCTTTCACTTTTCTCTGTTTTTAAAGCTAAAGCTAATCAATAAAAATAGATATAGTGCGAATTCCCCCTTCAATAGTACCCCTCAACATTTTCTTATACAGTTTATATATTCTTTTACTCATACCAGATAAGGGAACGCAATAACATGGAGATTTGAACTGAGTATCGCCATAAATACAAGCTGACTGCTCGTATATTCTAGATCCAGAAGATAAAATAGCTGGCAGGCGTGCAACGGAACGTCTAGACGTGAGTTTTTTAACTCCGTCGCCTTTAAACCTACCCATCTTGCGTCTAGGCAATTTTAAATCCTATTCTCTCGTGTTTGAGACGGTTTTGGTGGAAAAATAATGTGCTAGTTGTCGGTGCTGATTGCTTTTCACGCTGTGCGGAATACGATTTCATCTAAGTGCGGGGAAAGCAGTGCACTCAGTGCGTCCGTAAGGCTTACCGTAATTCGGTGGTGTTAAACCTGAAAGTCGAAGTTAAGCGTTCTTTTTTTATTATACTTTTATATTTCACATATCGTAGGATATGTTAAAAGTATTATGTTATAGTAATGATATATAACTTTTATCATAGTCAGTAACATTACATACAAAATAATATCATTGTGCTTAATGTTTAGTTGATAAATAATTCGAAAAACTCAACTCCAGGCTTTCGAACCCGTATTTGTTTCGAGACCTCAAAGGTTTGCTTTCTCTTCGTCTAGGATATTTTTTTTATTAAGCGCCGACTCGCATTACATGAAACGATTGACATATGTATGAGTGCAAAAATATACAAAGGGCTTGTATTATTTTGCATCTGTTAGAAGACCTGACTGACAACTCTAAGTTGAACTATAAGCTACGTATCATTAGTGAACTTTGCGTGCCGCCCTACTTTTTGCAGTGAGAGCTTTAATTCAATGCAGGTCTCATTAATCTAGGTGCTATAGGTGGGACACAAAAAGTTCCCGGGCCACGCCTTTGTCCCGCCGCGTTCTGCAAAAGCTTTTATGCTGTCTCACGCCTTGCTAAAACAGCTTGCATGCGAAGCTTCTTGTGTTGTTTTATTGCATACGATTGTTGTAATTTCTGCAATTGTAAGCTTTGAAGACGCTGTTGCCACGTGCAGCTATTCTTCTCTTCTCTAGAAATCTTTTAAATTAGGATGGCCGTATTGTTCGTACTCGTATTTAGTTTAGTAGCTGGTTATAAATTTTGAAAGATTTAAAACTTATTACACTATCTACGTCAAGCTATGTTGCGTTTCATGGCTTAGGAATATCGTTTCCTAACATTTGAATATATTTCCTACACTGCACAGATACTACAATACCGGCGCAATGAAGGAGTTTATGTTTCCACGTTTGCTTGCGTTTCGTCTTAATAGGAAGTTCCGATGGCTCAATCTCTTTTCCGTCTCCTGCACCTCTCTTTTCCATTATCCACTCAATGCTTTTTGTAGATACTCGATGACGGCACGACCGTTTATCATTAGGTATGCTTGTTTATCCGCTTTTATCTTAAAATTGTTCATGCTTGTCGTTTAATTAAATAACGTGTTTACATTGTGTTGACCATATTATACAATACTTTATGCTGTGATCGTAATCGTTATGATAATAAAAGGATCAATAAACAATGAGAAGATCATAAAGTGCGAGTGTTAGTGTCGCAACCAACATAATTAAACAGATTGTACCGCCAGTATCTTATCTCCAGACACGTCGTCCTCGATCACAGAGATCGTACTGCGTACATACATACATATCTCGCGATAAACTTGATGTGAAGCAAACTGGATTACAGTCTCACTCATAATAATATTTATCTTACTTAAAAAGAAATAGAATACACACCACGGAACGCGTCCATTAAAATCTATGTAGTAAAAATGATTACCAGATAATAGCTAGGTGCCTATGTCTTCTGTGCTATCAATGTTAGTTAGGGAAAACTAAAAATATATCTACCAAAGAAGAAACTGACTGATATATCAACGCACAGCCCAAACTACTGGGCCTAGAGATTTAAAATTTTGCTCAGAGATTTCTGTTATTACGTAGGCGAGCATAAGAAAATATTTTTGTTTAAATAAAATAAACTCTGCTTTAGTAGGGAATGCAATATTGTATGGAGTAATAATTTTCATCCAATATCAGTTGATCTCAGATCATATTAAACAGGGTTCAACTTAGTCTGGGACATTCGTTGGCAAAATTAAACCACGGGGCTCCGCTTGTAATGTATAAGAGCAGCGGCTGAATTTTAATGTCGTTGTGTATACATAATATCTACATATGTTGTTTATGTTCGATTTATGTATATTTGTATTCTAATGCAAGTGAAGCAGTGTTGGCTCAGCGGTGTAGGCCCCGACTTAGGTACTATAGGGTGCGGGTTCGAACCCAGGCAGGCGCTTTACTTTGTGTAATTTATTTCATCACCATTGCTCTAAAAACGGTGAAGGAAAACATCTTGAGGAAACCGGCATGTTCTTAGAACCACCAAATTCGAACATGTGACATCCACCAACCCGCACTGGGCCAGCGTATTGGATTACGGCTCATTCCCTCTCTCGGAGAGGAAGCCTTTGTCCCTGCAGTGGGAAACATTCTTCAAAAGGCTGATTTACTACTTACTAATAATGTAAGTGAGTGTATTCGTAAAGTAATTAGTAAACGTGAGTAAAGTAAGTAAACTCATGATTAACTGGTTAACATTGAATGTAAAATGTAAAAAAAATACTTGATAAAGCATTCCTTTTTATGTTTTTTTAAGTGTTTAATGTAGTTTGTAAGAGTATTACGAATTTGTACTCTTTGTTCCTTTAAAAACTAAAGACCCTTCAGTCTGCAATTAACTGAGTGTGTTTCTTTAAAGGTAATTTTCTCAAAATTAACCAAATAGATTGAAGATTTGCTTCAAAGGCACTATGAATAAACCCACTTACAATAAGCGTGTAGTATAAATGAATGGCTTTATATAAAGCGTAAGAGTAGTCAAGGAAGCGATATGTCTAACGGTGATAGAGCCAGCAACAATAACATATTTTCTTGTTGCAACAAATAGTCCGGCACGTGCCGCCTCGAGCCCGATGTGGATGTAGATGCCTCTTCTAGGAAAACAGTGACATTTCATTGATAAAAAAGAATGTAGTGTCATATCGCGTCTAATAATGTATCATCATAGATATTCAGTTCATTAATTTGATCCTATTGTTTCCCTACTCCATAGGAGATTATAAACATATCTTTTTATTAATAACATCTATTAATAATGCATCAACTTAGACAAATTGTGCTTTATAAATAGGCATAGCTTGACCATAATGCTTATAAATGTCAATCACTGCTACTATAAAACATTTTACATTACTTGTTATATAGGTACTCCGTTATAAACCTTTGCCCTTAAACTATTAGTGTTATTAAGAAGATATACTGTTAGAAGTATGACGCGACGCACACGTGATACTTGTATTTGAAATAGATAAATCATGTGCCAGGTAAATCAAACGTGGCGGTGCACGAAGATTCAAGAATTGCAATGGTTCATCACGTTTTGTCATGATTCACGAGAAATCACTCGCTTCGAGGAATTGTTTGATAACGTATGATGCAGTTCCGTTAGTGGTCAAGTATATTTTTCCAGTAATCGATGATCTTTATTAGTGAGTCTGTTCTCGGACACGATTTCACTTTTTGTCACCTCTTTGTTAGCTGATTGTTTTCTTAGTGTGAGTGTTTACAAACGGATACTAATGTTTCATTTTGTTGTGATTTTTTTCAGAAGTTGGATATAACAAGTCGGTAATAACCATACATCTACGAATTCCTCCTCGAGTACGCATATACTAGTCACTGTCTTTTTACATTATTATCAATCATTGTTACTCAATTTTCATATCTAGAACTGGTTATCGTAATCCGATAAGTCCTTAACGATAACTGGTATGACGTTATTTCATCGGCACTTGTATTGTCCTTTTCTGAACAGGAGCCTTAGCATTTCATTCTCTCTTTTTTAAGTCTTTTTTATTCATTTTTGACGTTGAGCACTGCTAGGAAACCACAAGGTTTTCGTGCAACAAAAGATATTTCCAAACCAAAGAAAAGTGTACTTCTTTGTTAAAGGCGTAATGTATTTAATACGTCTTGTAGCCAGATGATTTCGATAGTCTATTGATAAAAGTCAATGATGATGAAGATGAGAATATTCGAATACTATCAGACAGCATGACTACTGCAAGCATTAAATAATAATATAATAACTTTAGACCTTATCTACGAATGCCACCATCGTCTAAATGAAATAGGGATGGGGGCAAAAATAAAATTATCCTTCAATGGATGAAAGGATACAGTGGATCAAAATGAAACGAAGCGGCAGGAGAATTAGCTTGCAAAGGTTGTACCCATCCCGCTACCACCTAGGTACTGGTCGTCGAAGGTAATGGAAAGAAATCACACCCTTCACTGCGACCTATAGAACAACATGAATGAGTGTAGACAAACCTACCTAGAGACCTACCGTTACTACTTTTATATATCATGTCTGTAGCAACTACTACTACTACTAGCCCGTAGAGGGAAGCAATGCAGAATGTGCATTTTACGGATCTACCTATCGGTCCAGGTACGCCAAGATTTTGTTTATAGATAAAATTCCATCCATATATAATACTTCAAGCAATTCCCTCATAAGAAAAGACCACCGTTACTCCATTCAAGTAATCATCAATTACTTATAAATTTGACGACTGAACATTTAAATGAGCTCTCAACAACAGGAAAGTAATTAAAAATACAATCAGTTACCGGATAAAGGTATTACAGGTGGTGCGGAAAGAGTCATTGTTTTAAAACTACCGTTGTCCGATGACCGGCGACGAATGACGCGCGTGAGTCAACGATCGCCCGCACTAGCTTCACTCATTGCTGCTGTACGTTGGAATAATTACGCCTCAATAAAGGGATTCACATTACGTAGACACGTATATGTTTGTTTTCGCTTATTATACATGTTTCTATTTTCTATATAATCCATAAGCTAGTGCTTGACCACCTGATATTAAGTGCCGAAACATGATACGCTATTGTTTAGCATTGGCCTATTCACTCTTGTTTTGAAGGAACTATCCACCTCATAAACTGATGGACAAAGGGACGTTAGTAACTTGTGTCTGCAATGTTTGGTCAAAGGGATGGAAACGGATTAAAACCCTATTTATAAAATAGCAAGTAGGACTTTTGGAGTGATATCGTAATAATACGACCATGTCACTCTATTGTGGACATCACCTACTGTTTGTGTATCTATGTGTATCTATTCGAATTAAAATATCACTACCATAATTACAGATACGTAGTTAGGTGAAATCGTCTAAATTATAACGTATGTGGTTATGTATGGTATAACAAGTTTTGTGTATATATTTTTTAAACTGCTATTATTCTTTTACTTATATTTGTAAATTACATGGAGAACAGTGTGACCTGTTTTCTAGACCTTCACACAATTCCTAGAATACCGAATTCAATATAACGGCAATATGCAAGTTTGTTACGTACGTATTGTATGACGCATAGCGACTTCAATATATAATAACATGCATCGAATAAATAAAAGGTTCCTTAATAATTCTCTACTTTGTATTACTGTTTATTATTTTATTATTCTTTGGATTCGATTACAAAATCTATGTTTCATTCATCAATCTTTATAAAAATGCAATGTCACATTTGAGAATTGTTTATTTGACCGGGTTCCTATTTTCGTTTATGCATGTAGGTTTTGTAATTTGTGTAAATGAAAATATAGGATACATTTAATTTCTGGCACGCTGTCACCCGTTTCGTTATCGATGATATCAAGATAACCGCCTTCGATAACATTTTATTAGTTTCCGTGACACGATTCCCAAACGCATGCGATCGATAACTTCTGTTAGCGTAATGAAGCGCGTTTAAACGTTTTGTTATATAGTGCGTAAGAAATGAATTTTTAATTTAATGGGTTATAGTGCGAGTAGATATCTTACAGGATTCTGAACCATCTGTATGCATTGAAACTCAGACTATATACTACACATATTACATCAATTTGTTAATACTATATATATGTACCAAAACAATCTAGAAATCTAGGCTAGGTGCTGGCAACATAATTTGTAGGAACAATCACTGCTAATAATTTAAGTGGCGAGCATTATTAAATTTTTATATATCTTGATACTATATTTTAGTAGTATTTAAAAATAATATTGTACGTTTTGAAAGCAAACTCAGAACATGAGTGTTAATCGAAGTGGAACACGCCATTGACCTCAAGAACGTTTTACTTAGTTCACGAAAACGTTTTAATTGTTACACTTCAACGGAACTTAATCTCGAATCCCATTTAATCTTGGTCAATGAGTAATTGCACATGTCGTCTCCGAAACTGGGCCAAAACAACGGTCCTTTTCATCGTTTGATCCGTCCTCTGAATCATTATACACCGCCCACGTCATGGGCAAATCGTTGGCCCAGTTTGTCAAATGTTGGCACAATCAATTTGTCATAACAATAGCAATGTAAAGCGACACCCACACACGCTGTCGCCGAATTTGGTGTGAAAAAAACAATGAACACCGTAACGGTCCGCACTCTATCAACTGGCGGGAAACTGAATATGTGTCAGAGGCTTCGTTTCGTACAATGTCATCTTGTTTAACATATAGAACGGTTGGTATAACAGTAAACTAATACAAAGGTTTAGTGTCGAGAGCTTGAAAGTCTATTCACCCCCGCTGAGTGATGGTCGCTTGTGTTTACGTGACTCGTATCTCAATTATATCCAACAATATTTAGCTTTTAAGTAATTCTAAATACCTCTTATTAAGGAGTTTTTTTTGGATTGGAAATAAGATTAAATTCGTTTTTTTAGGTTAGTAGTTATTAAGGGATGAGACAGAAGGCAATCCATCCCTTCGCAGGTCCAAATGCAACAGTATTTACGTATCATAGGAGGACATATCCTTTTTTCTGCTTATCCCCTTCTGTGCCCATTAAAGGTAGGCAGCGCAATTGCAACTAATGACTTTGTTGCAGTTGGTTATGGCGGTCACTTTATGTTAGGTGAACGGTTTGCTCGTTTGTCACCTTCTATAAAAAATGTTGATAAAATCACAGAAGTTTTCATCGGTTAGGATTTGAAACTTAGGATTCATCATCATTAGGATCATTTATGAAGGACTTATATTTTAAGTACTCACTTATTGTAATTGCTCGATATTGGTTTTCCGGATATTGGATTTCAGCGATACTTCACAACAAAAATGTTTGCTTTTATGTTATAAAGTAGAAGTAGACATTTGGATAAGCGTTGTACGTTATGAACTATTGATACAACTTTAATAAATGAGTGTTTGAATCTTGAAGTCTTATCAAAGAGGTGTTCCGTAAATTCTTAGATTTTATTTACGTACCATATCAACCCTACAACATTTTAATGAATTAGTTGTCATGTTACCAGTAAACAAGCTTTAAACATGAGTCGTAAAAGTCTTCAGAATGAAATGGCGACCTGAACGTCCTTAATGTAAGATATTTAAATACCGCTGCAATTGTACCTTCACACCAGCGTTTGTATTCTTAACTCAATATGGTAGCATATCGTAGTATTCATTGACGTATAAAACTAAAATGATGAAGGTATTCGTTGTTTGCGAATGCCACAAAACGAATAAAGACATTTTAAGTAGAGGAGACTTTGTAGAAATTGATACCGAAAATATTATGTTGTTGCGTTTATTGAAAAATAGATTCATTATGTCCCTTTGCCTTTATAAACCTATCTCTCTGTTATTATTATTTCGAACGTATTCCTGGTTATCGTATTGATAATGTACTTTGTAACAAATCGCATGGTCGGTGTGAACGGACGTTAAATCGGGAGAAGCAATTCGATATTCAGGATAGCGACACTTATTGTAGCTCCGAATGCATTTTCATATAAAATGAACACGAACAAATGGTAGGCGTTTTAATTTTCTCGTCTATATTCTTGCGACGTTATCTTGCAATAGTAATTTTATTTAAATGCTTACTAAAAGAGTTGGCTTGAAAATATCGTAATCGTATTTACCGTTTAAAATCTACTACCAAATAATCTTTCAACATTCCAACGAAATGGAATACAAGTAAACTAGGTGAAGTTTTTCGGTTAAACGGAATACACTTGAAGTGAGTTAGTTATACTTCCGAATCAGCTTTTTAATTGGCGAAACAAGTTCGAGTAACGGAACACTTCCAGTTATGACTTGGTGGAATCCTTTCAATTTTTGCGAGCATAAATTTATGATCGCCTATATTTTTTTAATTAATGCATACATATTTCAAAAATTGGACAATTTTAATCGACGATCGATTAAACGAATTACTTTAACAATGGAGATGGCGCATCAATTCTGCCATTTCGTTGGTCCCAACTATTGAGAAATCGTAATGATTGTTTTAACTAGCCTTGTGCCTTACCCGACCCCCACTTCATATTATTTATTAAAGAAAAGCTTTTGAGGTCTCTTGTTAATGTATATCGCAATTCAGCAGCAGGAAATGTGCAAACAGTTCTTCGGAACACTCATTATGGTATCTTCATCTGTTTAAAGATAACGTTTGCTTGATCTAGGGCAATTATACTAATAAGATTAACACAATTGACTACAATAACACAGTACTAGGACAGGCCAGAGTTCTCGTTATGTGGTGTAGTTTCGCCGCAAATTATAGCTGGCTTTGGACGAAATTGCAATGCATAGATAATGCTATCCCAGCGGCCTGAGGCTCTGTACTGCGTATAATTTTACGACATGTGGCATTGTATGCCCTGCTACAGAGTCAGAACTAGAAGATTTAAACATTCAGATGAATTTATACAGTGATATTATAATTTGAAGACATTGTGTCCAGAAAGCAAATAAATGAAATGCAATACTTCGTACACGAGATAACATATTAGTATATGTTAGATTCTAAAGTGCAGAACAAAAGAGCAACGACTTCGTAACGTCCTTTAATCGTATCAGTGCATGAAAACAGTTGGAAGATCCGTTATTAAGACTTAAAATACAAGTACACATTGTAATACTCAGCCAGTATGCCTAACGGTAAAGCCGTCCGCTGTCCGCCGGCAAATGTAAAATTGATACTTTCCGTGCACAGACAATTTATATTGGGTTTTTATACGCCTTCTGCTTTCGGAGAGAACTTGTAAATATTTATTTTACGACCACACTGCGGCGGTTGCATTTTTTGCACGTATTCTCTTGAGAACGTGCGAATTATTTGATTTGAAACGTTAATTATGTATAAATTTCCAAAACAAATCGCGAAATTATCATCTTCCTACCCACTCATGTGGGGTCGGCACAGTAGATACTTCCATATCCCTCTATCAGCCGTTATATTTGAATTCACACCCTAACACATGTCAACTTTCCATCCACACAATCCATCCACACTTTCTTCGGTCTTGCTCTACTCTTGTCACATTCATTATCTTTACTTCCTTCGTTACTTGTCCCAAAAAGAAACTAAACATTTCGCTTGCGTGCGTGAATCGCAAGTAACAGGAAGCCACAGACTAAGAACAATAGTCTATAAAAGTGTTATATTCACAAGCTACTAATAAAGCAATAAGCTATAAATGTGTTTTAGATTGTTTAATAACGATAATAAAATGCTATAATCTTATGCTAAATGTCCGCTGACAGATTTCCCTTTCGCGACAATTCACATTACGTTAACTCTAGTGTTCTGACTCATAGTTTCAAATGAGCCGGATTATTGTCGTCTAGCGTGTTCGCGTGTTTGCAGTCTTGTCTTGACCTTTGTCGGTGGAGTTCAGAACATTTGTGCTAATCAATGACCGGTACATGTCCACTGAGATTTTAAAATTTGCTAAGTTATTTCTGTTTCGCTAACTATTTTGATTTTATTCGAATATCGTATTCTAAATACTCAACAAAGGTTTTTTTAACAAACCTTCTTACTTATTCCGTTGACAAAATACTATGATATTTTTATTAGGAAATATTTTAAACTATAACAAAGCTCAAGAAAATTACCAATCTCAGCCTTAAATTTAGTGGAAAGTTTAGCTGTGTAACACATATTCGAAATGAAATGCGTTTAATTTAAAATATCAACTCCCCTTTTTTACTGTCAAACCTTAAAACCACTGAATCGATTTCAATAATTCATCACTAGATACTGTAGAGAAATAAGATTTGCTATTTTCGTCTTCGCAATAAAAAATCACTGACGACGCCTGGCACTAGATGCTAGTAAACGTAACCGAGTCCATACGGCTTAGTTGTCGAAAATAGATCGGATTTTTGATAAAAATCCACATGTTAGCAATACAATCGGTTCATGTCTAATGAATTATCATATCTGTATCGCGTGATTGATCATAATATATGTTTAAAGATTTCGGATCGGCGCCAAGTGGAGGTGAGAGCTACATTGGCGGCGTTTTAGGCGTCCAGTGCATTGACCTGTCGGTTGCGCAACTGTCGCTCATCCACCCCGTTTTATGGTCAATGTCAATGGATGTATCTTGGAATATTTGTTTCTTTTAATTCTTTTTTATAATACATTAAAGGGAAGGAATAAAGGTCTTGCTCTCACTTTCAAC
The DNA here is from genome assembly GCA_029849275.1 of Papilio elwesi. Taxonomy (NCBI): domain Eukaryota; kingdom Metazoa; phylum Arthropoda; class Insecta; order Lepidoptera; family Papilionidae; genus Papilio; species Papilio elwesi. Next base: position 4,544,981 of record CM056709.1, read on the forward strand.
GTACTTATTATATTTTCATTCATCGTCGGCCAACTTCAATCTACAGATTTTCTTTTCTTGCAAAAATTATGCTTATTTTCAGACACAAATATTCAATACAAAAAACATTAATATTCTTAAGGTTTTCCAATAGGAAACTATAATATATTTCTTAATTCGTTTATCATTAAATTGAATATGGCATAATAAGAGAATAAAATTAGCTTCATAATATTGGTAAAGAATGGACTGCACTACATCGATGCAGTCATTTATTTATAAATATCAGCCGTCCGGGAGGGTTCGCACCATTTGTTACGCTGCGTCGGAAGCATAAGGGAACAATGAAATTATTTAATGCAATACTAAGATATATACTCCTAAATATTTGTTTAATTAATTGCTTATGTGATAAGATTCTCTTACATTCTCTACTAAAATATGTAAAAATTGAAGAACTGGTGGGGGTAGAGCCGAATATCATTGGAGCCGAGATGAAAGCCCACGTATTCCGTTAGCGCGGCCACCTGGAAGAAATAATGGGTGACGAAGGGAACGTGAAGCGTGCGTACTTGGGACGGACGAGTAGCCGACCCCCAGTCGGCCGGCCCAGGTATCGATGGAAAGATTAGGCTGCAAAGGACCTGCGTAAGCTTCAGGTTCCAGGCTGGCGAGATATGGCACAGGATCGAGGATAGCTCTTAAAAGATGAGGCTATTATTTTCGAAGGCCAAGGCCCATTTTGGGTCACTGCGCCACTCTATTTAGTTAGACAACATTGCCATCGTTCCTTATAAGTAACTTCTTCATTAAAATTGTGTCACAACTATCCTAACTTTTCTTAACTTTTTATGTGTTGTTTATTTATTACCACCATGTACGTGGAAATACAAACTACCTATGTTTATTGTTTAATTACAGGTAAAGGAGTAGAGGCCGCTTTCAGTACTCTCTGATGTAAGGTCATTTCAACTAATGCTGTTCTAGAACATCAAACAAGTTTGTATATGTTTGCATGTTAGCGTATTATCTAAGTCCTTTAAAATTTAATCGAGTAGAATTTATGTATTTTATTGCTTTTATAATTAAGTGGTCATGCACCATTTCCCCGTTCTATCATGCAGTATCAATATTGTGTTTTAATTCAGATCTCGATCTCAAATCTCATGACGAGTTGGTTAAGGTTTAATGATGAATAAATCTTGCCCCACCTTCCCCTACAATTACTTTAAATGTAATCAGTTGAAGCGAAGATGAAAGAAAATCTATGTATATATAAAATGTAATAATAAAATCAGGAAGTACTTACAACTATTTTGTAATATTTACCCTTGGCATGGTCATAAGTTTTTATGCATCTTAAGATAGTGTGTAAAATAAACAGTTCTATCATGTATCAATATAACGCTACTACACCAAGACTCATTACTTCCGTCCGTGCATAACTGCAACGAGCTATTAGCTGCGACGCTAATAGGTGCTCGTTAGACTTAACGTGGTATTTTAACTATCCCTAGTGAATGAAGAGAACCCGCTTTGAAAGGTTCACATCATTTCATCAAAACATTAAGTAAATAAATTTTAATGCATTAATATTGAACTTTTCGCACATATATCATCATATTTTTAGAGAAATAAATGTATTAAAAGTTACCCGTTTCATTGACTGCATAAGTTAAAATGACTGTCAGTTATAACTTTAGTCGATTTATTATGTTCATTATAGTTCCATATAAAAGTTCTACTGTCAACTACAGACATAGAATGGTAGATTAAATATGTATTTACTACGCCTCGGCCATGATAGACGATGGCCGCTTGTGCTTTGATAGTAATTACAACAGCAGATATTCGTGACTTGTTACTTCAGTGTGTGATCGATGAGTTAATGCGATTATTTGTTTGCTTCGTACTTTAGTTCTTTCCATAAATGTTTAAAAATCATATAAATTCTATTGACCCTATATCGGGATGGTATGATAACGATGTATGTTTAAGTTGTCTTTCGCGCTTATCAAAGGCAAGTTGTGTCTATTGATATGATATTATATGACTAAGGTCCAGCCTAAGGTGAACCCTATTTAATATGATTTACTATATAGATATCAGGTCAACTTACATGAGATATAATTATTTGACTTTTATAGGATGAAAAATGTTCTTAGTACTCGCCTACGTAAAAACATAAATCTCTGAGCAACATTTAAAGTCTCTAGGGCCAGTAACTTAGGCTGTGCGTTGATATATCAGTCAGTCAGTTTTTTGTTTTATAACTACGAGTGTAGCGGACTCCCCTAATTGTTAAGCCCATAATTTTGGCGAACAAAACATAGAAGTTTTCGTTTTTTTATATTTTAATTGTGAAAAAACGTCATCTAAGCACTTAGTGAATTCATTAAAAAGTATATATCCTGATCTGCAGTCAATTCAGAAGTATAGAGCAGAAATTCTTCATTAAGTCCAGGATATCGTAATAGCGGGTTGTCGCCGCTGTAATTCTCTACTATTAATAACCGCATGAGCTTGAGTGCAGTAATGGTGCGGGCGTCTTGCACCGGAAGCCGCGCGATTGATCACTGATGACTGACACTGACTTTCCATTCCATTTAAGCACCTGTAGTCTTCACGTCTCTTAATTTATAAGATAATACTGTTAAAACAATAACGGTTGAGTTAAAGCTTGCGGCACACGGAAAGAACGCCCCTACTCCCTTCTGTTCAACGGACTCTTACTTCTTACTATACGCCAGCACAAACTACTGGGCCTAGGACTTAAGTTTATGCGTAAACGAGCACTAAGAAGGGATTTTCCTAAATCCATCCCCTAAAGGTCTAGTAAAGTAGGGATGAGGGAGAAATAATTTAAATCCAAAGTAAGTAGATATTCAGATATATAAGAACAATGAAATGATGATGATGATGGATTCAGCTTAGGCTGAAAAGTTGTCAGGTATATTGGACAGCGAATGAAACTTAAGATTAAATGAAAGGCGGATTAAGTATAATATAATGTTTTTACAGATCAGCTGCTTTATAGCTGGTTATAATCTGGGTTCTCAACTTAAAGTAAAACGCGACTTTAAAAACGAGCCCCGAATCAAACGGACACTCCGCTCATTACTATGCAATCGTACTCGTAAAAAATATTTTAAACTTTATTTATTGCTAAATTGATACTAAAATTAAATTACTTGTCATCTGGTGACGGTAATCTTAACATTGAAATTTTAATTAAATGCAGAGCTTTCTCTTTAAAAACTCAATTTTATGAAAGCTTAATGCGAATTCACTTTTTACTTTTCATACAAAGTAATTGAGTATAATAAGTTTCGTATAAGTAAGAAAAGTATTGAGAAGATTGATAGATGCGCCATTGGATGACTAATGATATGTAACAAGTTAATAGGAACCTTCCAAATGTGACAGGAGTGAGCCTGTCAATATATATGGGCCCGAACCGACGTCGCACAACACAACAAAGTCGATTTGTTTAAAATACAAAAAATGTTTTACTGTTATTGAGAAAAGAACCCAAGAAGTCCCAGTCTAAGCAGTCTCGGGTGTATATTTTCAATTTGTTAATACTATATATATATATATATATATATATATATATATATATATATATATTATACACCATTGTACTTGTCAATAAGAACATAAAGTTTCACAAATGTATTAGTTCTAAGAATTTCAATTATAGGCGAATTTTGAAGAACTATTTATAAAAAAATATAAAAGCAGTTTTTGCTCCACAAATATACTCGCGGTCGTAGACACGGTTAAGGCCACACGTTGTACAGGAAGAAGTTACTAATTCGTGTATTGAATTAAATTTTAACTGTCGCGCATTTGACCGGGGGAACGTACTTTTGTACAAGGTAATCCACTGTAAGTATTATACTAGAAGTGTTGTAATCGTTGCGCGGGAGACAATGTCTTTGTTAGACACGAACGACACGTTGCATTACTTGATTATTTTACATTCGAAATTGAATGTTTATAGGTGATATAACTTAGTTAATATAATGTAGTCAATCTGAACGTAATTCCTTTCTGTGTTGACAGAAATGTCTTTGGGAAAAAGTCATTTAAATCAGAAATCAGCTAGGCCTGACATTTTGACTCCAACAGCTCGGCTCAGTATTAGTTAAAAAAATAACAAAATAAATGAATACAATATGCTTTTAAACTTTATTGTCAAATTCTAACCAGACAAATTAAGCTTAATCGTGAACTAGGAGATAATTGATATCGCCTAGTTCACAATTAAACTATGGTTTATTCCGAATGGTGAATAAGAACTGAATCCAATAATGTTACCGCATACTGTAGGTTACCTAAACTCGCTATTGAGCATATAATGCACTTGTTCCATTTATTTAAGAACCTGAGTGAGAGATACTGCTCTATTTACAGATTATTCGGCCGTTGCATAATATATCTACTTTTGTGGCTAGTAGGAGCTCTAAACGGATAATCCTATTACGAATACAGGACTCCGTTGAACCACTGCGCTTTAACAAGATTGCGGGCCGCGCGCCTACTTTAGTGAAATATTATACCTACACTTACTCGGAATCGTACAATCTATGCGCTTATGTAAAATAGCTATTTGTGTCCGGCGTTTAAGAGTGAATTTTAATTTTGCACATCAAATAAAAAATTTCCTTTATGCTGTTGATAACGTAGCTTCTTAATTTTGAAATATTAATAAAAATCGGTTTATTAATTGCAACGTTTACCCATTACAAATAATATTTTTCCTTAATCCTTTGTCCTAAAGGCGTCTCAGTTTGTGATAAGTTATCTTCATACCTTAATTACTGGATATTATTACTGGAAATTAAACCTTTACATCTATGTGTTATGCTTGCTATGGAAGAAGGTGGCACACGAGCAAGCGGGTCACCTGATATAAAGCAACCACTATTCATAGGCATCTGAAAGCCATCTGTGACCCTAACAGGTGAAGTGCTCATCGCCTAGTACACCTGAGAACCAGCAAGTTCGATCGAAAAGAGAATAACGATTACTGCTTCTATCTACTCAATTAAGTTAAATGACTTGTAAAATTTACTTGGTTATTCCCACTTGTAGCTAATGAGTTGCGAATTTAGATAATGTATTAATTTCAAAGATTGATTTACTGTATGAAATTATCTTCATTATGTATACAAAATGGAATTAAACAGTGAACATTTCCGTGTCTTACCGTAGACGCTGATATTATTTTGGGCACTTGCAAACCGCCCTTTTATTTCTTCCCGACTAAAGTTAGATTATCTGTCTTTTTTCTTTTTTTTTATATTATAAAGTGGCAAACGAGCAAGCGGCCCCTGGAAATAAGTACCGCTACCCATAGGCATCCGCAACAAGCTAATGAGTTGCAGATGCGTTGCCAACCTTCATGGACGAAGGAGGGGACAAACAGAAAAAAGGATAATTCCATTCCCTGTCCATCCCCTCCTCATCCGTCAAATCCTCTTCCTCCTCCCATCCTTTCCTTATTAAAAAAGGGTAGGAGGGGAAAGAGGACTACAATTAGGCCTCGGGCACGTCACTCATCAGACGAAACGCAGAATACTTCTACTTCACGCCTGTCTTCTGTGACGTCGTGGCATTTCACCGGTCGAGCCGGCCCATTCGTGCAAAAGATGTTGTTATTGCGGGCTCTACCACTGTTCAAGCTATTGTTGTGTGAGTCAGACAACAAACACCATACATGCGACGCGACGTCCTTGCTTATTTGGTGGTGTGTACCCCCAATGGAAAGACCGTTTCAAAAGTATATGCGTACAACATAGATGATATAAGCACAAGATTAGCGTACAAATTAGTAATAATTAATACTAAAATGCTGAAAGTTACTACAAAATATATTGCGTGCTTAGGCACACGTGCGTACGGACTCACGAATTCAAACGGGCTCTGTCTCCCGCATCCCTGCGCGTCCGACTGACCCCTGGGGTTACAAGTCCGAGAGTGAGCGTTGCTAAATGTGCTGACCATATGTGCATTCTAAACCTCCTTACCTATACTTGAGTTTAAGTGGTATTAGTGGTAGGACAATAAATTAAGATTTTTGTAACAATTTTCCGGCATTGTCAATAAGTCTTGCTGTGATCTAACCCTTAAAGGAAGAAACCGCTGATCCATTATAAGAATATTTTGAAATAGTGCCGAAATTCCAAACTTTTAGGTTCCGAATCTGAAGTTACCGAATTTTCGAAGGACTGCGTTGCTTTGGTGGAGAGTGAAAGCATACGTCAGGATTTTACGAGCGTAAATATTTTGAGCGGCGCATCAATCTGTGAAGGCCGCTTCGGGGATTGAAGCTACGCTTCGGTACGTAACAGTCCCATTGTCAGGACATTCTTTTGTCCTTTTACGAGCCGTATACAGCGTCTGAGATAAATCTTGCGTGTTTTTATTCAACGGACCTTTAAAACAAGGACCACGTTCATGTAACACGATGTCTAATATAAAAGTGTACAACATTAAATCTATGCACACAATAGCAACAAGGCAAATAATGAACACCACAGTTAATTGACATATTCAAAGAAAAGTCTGTCAGTTTGACCGTCGAAGTTCTCGTAATATCATGGAAATCGGATTAAGCTGTACTATTAAAAAAACGACAAGTAGCTTAGAAAATAAGGCAGACATTAAACTATATTTTGTTATTTAGTCCAGGTTATTAGTTCAAAGCAAAACACCACGCAAGAGAGTTATACAAGTTATTTATTCTAGCTGCTGTAGTTCAAATTGCCCTCTAGTAAGTAAGCTGTATGCTTAGCTAATAAGCTATAGCTGTTAATTCAATGATCTGCTCAGAGCGATCAATGGCCGCATATAATTGTATAAAGCGTCAAAGTTTCTTGAACAATATTTTTTTCGTGTTAGCATGTGTTCTTGGAGTCGTACCAAATATTTCACTATTTTCGCAATATTACTGCACTTATCTCGCTAGGCTCCGTGTATCTGGCTCAAGTCCAAACGCATTGTCTCTTTTTTTAATTAACTCTCATGCTATTGACCCTATTTACGTGTCTGGGCGTCGTAGTGTTTTATTGGTCTGTGTACATATTATTTTCGCTTTTCCTCACAAGCATTTTATAAAATTTCCATGAACTTCACCAATGTGGTGACATTATATTGAAAAGGAAATCCCATCTGACTTACAACAGACAGAGTATGAAAGTAGTAATTATATATTTATTTTCAGTACTTGATAGTTATGAAGGAATCCTTGTTTTGTAAGGAGGCGACAGACAGTCGCTTAGCTTAAAATATAAATCAACTTGTGCTTAAAGTAACCGTATAAAACATCTGCATTAACCTGAGCGGTTACTAGATTATTAACGTTGTGTTATGGAGACCGATCTTTGTGGCGACCAAAGGGAGAGGCCTACGGCCCGCAGTGGTGAATCAGCTGAAACGACGACCACGATTGTAATGTCGATGTCATGTGGTGTAGCACACTACAATCTTTTATTCAAACATTTGGCTTATATTAATTTTGCATGTCTTATGCTTATTCTGCCTACTCTGAGAGCGAAAAAGCTTTACCCACAAGACAATCAACTAAAATACTAAAATAGTTTATGTTAACAATTAGAGAATGTAACAACAAAGAGTAATGTAACAAAGAGTTGTGTTATTCAATAAATGTGCGTAAAACCGTGACATTGAAATTGTATTGTTCGTATAAGATAAATGTATGCTCGTACGTCTTAAGTTTCCGTGAATCATTGATGTGAAGACGTGAGATCTGGACACGTGTTAAATGTTATATTAGGTGCATAATTATTGCTGGTGATGATGTGTAATTTGAAATAAATGTAAGTTCTTATGAGCACATTTGTATTCCGTTAGCTATGTAGGAAATGTACAGCGGAGAAATATATAAATGTATACATAAGGTTGCGTTGCTATAGATATATCGTTTAGACTAGACTACCTCCTAGACCAGTGGTTTGTGAAGTGAATTCACGGAACCTTTAATAGTTCAAAAGTAACTAGGTTCTGCACGTATCATTTCATTGTGGTACTTTAAAATTCTGTGAGATGGCGCTTTATGAAGTTGTTTGAATTCGAAATATCTTATATTCCAGCGAAGCTCGGTCGCCCAGAGGTTCTTCTATATTAATAGAGCTAACAATAATGAATAAATTATTTAAGTAAAACACTCCGTGTATCGTGCATTTTATGTTTTATATTCTGTTTTTATTCAAAGCAAACTTGCGATTGCTATCAGTCCTCATACAAGACGAGAATGATTTTTATAGCAATACTGCTAGACAAGGTACGTTGACATTAAATATTTGTTTATATCAGCGATGTAATGTATCGATAAAAGTCTGAGCACTTAATTTATCTGAGTTCAGTAACCCGAACACTTAATTTAAAGAAATTAAAGTAAAACAAATGATTGTAGTTGAACTAACCAGAATTAATATGTAATCTATTGTTGTTTTCGAATATTAATGTCTTTGCTATGTAATTGTTACTTTTTGCTTATGTGTAATATACGTATGCTATTACTAATTACTATGGTTTGTCAACCAATTACCACTTTTATTGATTATTAACTTATTCACCTGCCATCTGATTAATTATATTACTGAGAAAGTTTATGCCACAGCCGAGAAAACAGTCAGTCTCTTAGCCACATTTTACCTAAAACAAATAAGCTCTTAATCATATTTAGAGATGTAAATAGAGTTTTAATATATTTTAAAGCTAAAACTATCGGCATTACCTCCGTTTGGAGATGCTGAAAATATTACTGGGAATATCAAGGAATATGACGTCACAAAAACTTTGAATTTTATATGATTAGGCGCCAAAGCTAAGAAGGGCCTAATTCATAATTTTAAAAAGTGATATTAGGACACAACAACAACATCTGGTGTCCTCAAAGAAGACAGGCGTGAAGGAAGTATTTCTGCGTTTCGTCTGATGAGTGAGATGCCGATGGCTTAAGTCGAGTCCTTTTCCTCTTTCAATCCTTTATGATAAGGAAAGGATAAGATAAGAAGGGGAAGATGATTTGACGGGTACGGAATAAGAAGGAAACATCCTTTAACTGCTTGTCTCCTGTCCATGGACAGGTCGAGTACGAAGAGGTACCACGGTATCGCAGAAGCAAGCACACGCTTAAAGCAGAGAGTGCAGAGGTTGCGTTATGTATGATGAGTGAGGTTCTATTTGACACCCAAAGTCAAAGCATCTCACCTCTATACTAACTCTCCTGACTGTAGCGGACGATGATAGCTTACTCGAGTCTTCATCTACCACCAATATGCATGAGTGCATTGTACCTTCAGTGCGTGAAGCAACTACGTATATCCTTTGTTGTTGATCACCTATAATCAAAGTTCTCCGGTCCGCTACTTCGCTACAGGTTGTGTGCGTGACTCAACGGAAGTACCGCCATCATTGACTCGTAGACTCACTGGAGCGTTATCCTTTGACACAGCTCTGTAGTTAGTTTCAAACTGGACAGCATGGAATTTTATTTGAATCCGTAACTAGATATATATGTTTTTCTGTTTACTTCATTTACAACAGTTCACTGTTTAATCTTTGAGTGTTGCCGATGGAATAACAATGATGGAATTTGCAATTCTTTGATACGATCTGAAGGTAATAATGGTGGGAACTAGCAGTGGTGTAAAGTTAGTTAAGTTTGAAATTCAATCCGCACTGGCTGTACGAATAGATATATTTACACTTTGTATTAGAAATGTTTTCTATAGCCTTGAGAACTAACTACGTGCTCAGTTCATTGTATACCTTTTTCTTTTATTTATTTCGAAACTTTTTGTTTGTCTTATAAATTATGAATTACAAAAGAAAAACAAACGAAAACTTTCCGCGGAATTGACGAAATGAGTCCACAACACACATAACCGAACATAGAACTGGGCGGCAATTAGTGATACCAGACCGTGGTCATTAACTCCTGCGCACGAGGGGTCGTTGACCACTTGTACCACACGACTGACCCGCTTCTTCACATCGCCCACGCGCCTTCTCTGCTAACTGTTCGCGTTATACACTAATTGTTGTCAACAATTGTCACTTCATGTTTGTATTGGGGTGATTGAATTGGTGACGTCACGGAAGACTTATTATTTTTCACTTGATTTGCTTCATCGCAGTGGACTATCATCAATTAGGAGTGCTCGTAATCGATGCACATGAACATGTAGAGACCTCAATATAGAAGCGAGAGAGGCGTGCATGGACCGTGCCAAATGAAAATTTGTAACCTCTAGATACGCCTTTGGGTTTAGGGTGTTAGTTATTTATTTCAATGTATATTAAATTCTTATTTATGCTATGTTTATGTTATACTTTGGTGTTTTGGTTATTACGGATAACGTGCAGTAGCGATTTTTAATCCAGATTGTATTTAAAGTGCAATATTAAAAGGTGGCAAGAATTTTAAACGTTTACCTATCTTTTTAAAGTAAAGGTTTAAATTAAAAATATTGAAATCATGACTGTTTCAAAAAGGGTGAAACTTGCAGGGTTGCATCCTATTAGCAAATTGCACTCGTATTTGATGGGTTTCTTTAAGAAAGCGAAAAGGGTCCGTCTTTACTTTTATGTAATTCGTTTAACAAAATTTTAATTTAATGGTATTTGGAAAATATTTAAAAATGATATTGTTGTGCAATAATCTACAGTAAATACTTCATTGTACACCTCGTTTCCTTTAATGTCATGTGTGACCATTTAATGCAGATTTAAGAGTTGATCAATCTCCCGTGCTGAGGCCGTCTGAATGGGACAATAACAACAAGGTCATCAAGATTTGCCAAATGTGAAAGTACTGACTCTAAAACTACTATTATTTTTTAAGGTGACGAATACGATAATACTGTTATCACTGTATGATGGGTGGAAAGTATCACTTTCACACTTTATAAAATGAAAACGACCGTTTTCAATTCTCGAGACGCGTGCAAGCACGTCCGTCAATGTATTTAAGCAATTGACTTTGTTGACAATTGAATTTAAATAATTTTAAATTCAATGTTTTTTGTGTGCTATTAAATGGTTCAAATATTTGTCTCTTAAATTAGTTGTTAATAAATAAAGGTTGTATTAATATTATATGGTTATATTTGTTCCGGTGGTGCGAACGACATTGAGCAGAGTTTTGTCGGTCTTTGAACTCTCATTAGTACTGCGCTCGTAAAAATGGAGAAATGTAATTATGAAACACTTGGTCATTAATGAAGTAGTTTATTACGATTTTATAAACTAAATCGTTTAAATTTTCTTAACGCTAACCTATTTTATCAGTACATTCCAAGGTATATAAACTTTTTAGTTCAAAATGTTCAGTTCTGAACGTGTGAACATCTGAATGGGCCAGCTTGAACTGGCCAGCTACTTTTCCGTTTCCTTTGCTGTTTGAGGTACTGCAGGGCTCATCCTAGTACGATTTTTTGCTTGCTTGCTCTCTTGACGGGCGTCCGTTCTCTAGAGAATCCCTACAGGTGCTCCCTTCCCTTCAGGGGTCGTTGGGTGACATTCGCCCGTTGTTGAAGAGGCTGTCATTGTGACGGGCTTACCGAAGCCTCTCCTGGTTCGTCTAAAGTAACCTCTTTGATGACGTTAAGTCCCCATGATCCCTTGAAGTAATAATTACCATGCGCTAAACCTCGAGTTGGAGAACCTCGTGAGGAAATAAACTTTTAAGCTCTAACCTGCACTACTTCGTAACGCAAGTATAGTTGTGGACGACTCCGTAAGTATCTTTATCTCCGTAAGTTCGTACGAACGCCTTAGCCTTCGATAATAAGAAAGAACGAATATCTTAAAGCTTTTCCTATATTGCAATTGGCACTCGTATATTTTTTATTAATTACTAGCTGTGCCTTGCGGTCTCATCCGCCATGTAATTTAATGAATTAATGGTTGAAACCGAAGATTTTCTAGCCTAAGCTGAAGCCTCTTATGATTGAACTGAATAGCACACGGCTGAATTTATTTTACACTCATCGTTATAATTTGGACAATTCACACATCTTTATAAATTATAGGCTATATAATTCCGATGTATAAGTTATATTATTGTAGTATTTGCGTGAAAGAGTAACAAACATCCATACACCCACACATCCATACATACAAACTTTCTCATTTATATTGGTAGGATATACTATTCATGTTGGCCTAGCTACTTTGTATAGTTTGATGTTCAGGACTAAATTAAACTTTGACACATTTGGCGATAAAACTTTGTCACGAGAATGGTTTACATGTTTTGTTGTAAAATAATGGACAGGTGATAAGATATGCAAATAAAATCTTATCTTGTTTATTATTTTGTACGTTATCTAACGTATATTGTACGAATTTCCATTTTCGTACATATTTAATCAATGACTATACCGAGTTCAATGTAATCGAAATCTGTATAGTGTATCACACTATTCAGAGAAAAATATGAAATATGTAGTTTGTAATTCGATACGGATATCGATATATAATGCTTTACATGGCTAAGTTCTCAAGCCAGCATAACATAAGATAACATGGTAAGAGCATTCGTGAAGTATAAAGTGGATAGTTGCAGACGGTACGGGGTCGTTGTACAGCGGATGGCTGCAACAATGCAGCGGTCTAGACCCGAGGACGGACGATAGCTGGAAACAGTTATTGCTCATCTGGTTTATTCCGCAGAGATAGAACAGGTTTGTTACCATCAAAACATGACGAGGGCGAAGGGTTTTCGGAGAATTGGCATGCGGTATTAAATTATACAAAAACAGCATATTTTTGAGTTTATAGTTTATATTTCACTAATAGATATCCAAACATTGCGTTGTGTTTTGGTTTTGTTAGTGAAGCTCATAGTTAGTATTTTACTGATATTGATTATTTAACAGTTGTAGAGCCCAATAGTGGGATAGGATGGAAAAGGAAAGAGGATTGGACGGAGCGGGGAAAGGGTTAACGGGGAAAAGGAAATATCCTTTTTCCTGTCTATGCCCTCCCTCCTCTGTCCATTAAAGGTAGGCAACGCGTCTATAAAAAAATTGCTTGTTTCAAATGTCTATGGGTAGAGCTCATTTAACATCAGGTGATCCGCTTAGTACTGTCTATGAGAATTCTCTACAATAAACTATTTGTCCTTATCAGTCTTATTACATAAGACAAAAAAAATATATTGAAATGTTCAATCGGCTTTTTTACCGCCTAATTTATAATGTACACCAGGCAACATAGATTCCGTGTACACCACAAAGCAATATACCAATAGATAAGTAACAGATTCGCTTTAACATATTGTAGTTTTTTGCGGTCGTACTTATTTAATGTTTTTTTTTATCTTTTTGTTACAGGTAATTGAACTTCGCTGAGGTTTCGGTGATTGTGTTGTAAGTAACGTGTATTGTAATTTATAATTGTTATCGGGATAGTATTATTAACGTTAGGGTTCTCTTACGTAATTTTGTAAGATGTCATATTTATTTGCTATTTTATTGACTTGTTATTAAATCAATATAATTATGAACTTAAACAAATTTGCGTAATCTTACCGAAAATTTACTGGGGCTATGGCGTAAAATGTATTCAGTCTTAGGTAAAATGTTAGCTAGTACACTTTGCCGTCGTTTCATCGTCACAAAGATCGTTCCCCTGCCGGCTTCGCCCAGTGGGCTCCCGCAACTGACCAGATCATCGGTCTATCTTGTGGGAGATCTAACGACGATCTTTCGGCCTCATCGCCTATCCGTTCTGCGAGCGATGTTTCCAGCCCTTTGCCACTTAAGGTGTGCAAAACTTAAGTACACTTTGTAGTAACGTACATTTAATACTTCTTGTTTTTTTCGGTAATTCTTACCTTGAGAGTTTATTACCGACGAAAGTGTTACAAAATATCGCTAAATATGCTTTTCATTCACTCCCTAACGGGGAAAATATTACGAAAATTACTTCTGTTATAAAACAGAAGTAGCTTTCGTAATATGTAGCCTGCGTTTGAGGAAATTATTTTTTTTATTATATCTTAAGTAAATCGGTTCCCTAAATTCATCTTCAAGACTAAATCCCTTAATTCAGGGGTCGGCAAGTGAGGTCCAGATACAGTTGAAAAGTTTTGTCCAAATCCAGAAAATAAACACAAGGACCATTTAAACGTTTTATATACAAATATTATTTAAATTAATATATCTATTGGAAGCGAATAGATCATTTTATTCTTCGTAAAAGTATTAGCTCGTGTGATTAGCAATTTGTTTTTTTTTGAAGCGCCAATACTGGTTTAGGTTAGAGTGAGAAGGGTGACGCCATCAGTGTAAGGGGACAATGCTACGGTTAAAAAGCTACCTATAGATATTCAACCTTGGTTCTTTGTTTTCGGTTATTAGTCAATTAACAAGATCCTTAAAAAATAAAGCAAGTAAAATTACAATTGCGAAATATTCAATGTCGGTACATGGTAATGTTGATTGGAAAACTCGCAAATTGTCGACTGGATTCCTTGCCGAGCGCTACGGACGCCGTCCATTAGCGTAATTACCCATCACACTTCAGAGCCCTGGTAATTAAAACTGCATCAATTAGATGCAATGGTTTATTCAGTGTGTTGTTTGAGATTTACTGTACACATATTGGAATCTCACATGGCTTAGTTCTTCAAACGGTTACTCATGTATAGGTAATAAAATAATTCGTTTATGATATTTTATTTAGCCGATGTACATGTTTGAAGAATTAAAAATAATTCAATTGATCTACTAAGTTAAAAAACCGTCGGAAAAGAAAGTGTGCAATTGAAACAAATTCATTTACATATTGATCAATTTTGAATGAACCCAGCTCGAACTGGCGATAATTAAATATTAGCAGTTAATAATATTATTACATCAAATATGTTTTTTTTGTTATTCAAAGTGTATATGCCACAGTTAAAACAGCATGAGGAAAAGTGAGTTATAATTGAATACACAGGCACACGAGTAAACAATTTTTTTTCTTGTATTAATGGTCCAGTGATTCATTTCTATCAATAAATTATTTCCTGTTTGTCTTGACGAGACGGTTTCCATTGCTAATGGACATTTAAGCTCTCGCATATATGCATTTTAACTGCTCGGCGTTCTTGTAACTGGAACTCAGTACGCCGTTTACTTTTAACATATACTAATGTATAATAAACACATTGCTGTAATAATTTGGCAGATGTTGAAGTTAGTGTACAAATAACTTTTATTACTATTACAAGAAACGTTAAGGATATGTTAAAATGCCTTAAGCAAAGCTAACTTTTTACAATCGGGCCAAAAAGACGTTTCGGAAACATGGCGTGGGATGAACTCCCTTCCCCTAACTAATAACACAGTGCGCTTCGCTCGTCTTAACGAATCGAAGAAGTTTATGCGAGTAGAGCGGTACCTGAGGCGTAGCATGGCTATGCCAAAAGAAGGATCGTGTCGAACATAAAAAAGATTACAGCTCGCAGAGATATGAACTTCTTCAACTCAGCGTAATATCAGAGAGTGGACCGGAATTGCGAGTGCCGCCAACTGTTCCGCCTCGTAAAAACATAGTAAATGAACTGACTGCCAACCTCCGTCAGAGAGGCACCTTAAGAAGAATATTTTTCTTCTTAAGCAGTAAAATAACCGTTTTTTTATACAACTTGTTGTATTTTCCAACTTTTAAAATTACAAAAAGTAATATTATACCTATAACAAAGTTATGCATCTAAAAATATATGTCTTAAAATCAATTGTCTGTAAAGTTATATTGGAGCTGGATTTCTATTTTGTCGCCATAGCCCATTTTCTCCCAAGAGACTAACCACATCCGACAAACCTGAACGTCGGAACTCCGGCCTTGTGTCTCGAGTAAGATGTCAACTGCGACTCGACCGGACCGCTCTTGCGTCTGCGGACAGTGCGGGGTGACCCATCGAGTCTACAAGATACAAGCGTTGAGCGTTTTATTGCTCAATGTTATCGATCACTATCACTAATCATTTCGTATGCTTAAAATGATACAAGAAATCAAATTACTAGTGTACCAAGTTCTAGTCCAAAATTAGGTTTTGAAGTGAAAATTTCTTTAGCCGCGTTATACGATATTTGGTAGAGGCAAATTTTATATCTCTAATTATTCTTGTATTCAATTTTGAATTTTATTGCTAAGTAACAGGGGTTTATTTTTGTTGATTATCGTCGCGCCTTCCCACCTGTTTTGAGTTTTCACTTCTATCGGCACTCCTTTGACTGTTTTTTTATTGCGGTGCCGACAAATTAATAAATGTCTTAAAACTCCGTAGTAACGTAAATCGTAAAGAGGTGATTTAAAATGTGGGAATAAAACTTGTATTCCAGGACCATGTAGCATGATGCACTTATGGTGACATGAATGTTTTCAATTATTCTTAATTTCTTTTATGCCCTAATAACGCCATATAATATCTACGGCAAATTATGAGAACATTTTGCCGTTGTAAGTGTTTCCGTCAAATTATGACGTACCATAAAGAGTACAGTGAATCGACGAATTATACATACTAACTATTAAAAATATTGTACTTCATAAGTAATATTAAAACTAATCTGTATCTATTTTAAAAGCTTTTGATAAGAACGCCCAGCTTATGACTTTAGGCCTACTCTAAAAAGCAACCGCGACTACGATCGATAAACCGTGCTTATCGGCAGCAGGACCCGGGAATAGCTATGGCTACCTCACGCCAACGCCCTGACGACTCGACACTTCCTGTCTGCGATACGGGCTTGCCTGATACCTTCCATCGTTTGCTTAGTTTCTATGGTTACTTGTGACAAAGCAATTAAGGATTCAGTTATCATAATTACCCTTATAGAACAGACATCCACTGCTGTCTGGCAACAAACTTCCTAGGTGAGCAAAGGAATACGACGCCACGTAGGCCACAAATATATACAACGACTATTTGATGTGTTCGCGTCGCTTCGCACTACCACATTTGTGACTTACCTAAGACAGCTGGATGGAATAACTTTCCCTAATAATCGCGATGGAGATTTAGGATAGGAGATTGTCTTAATAGACGTCATATGTATGTACATTTTACGATAGTTGCACTCTACATATTCTGTTTATTACCACTTAAACGGTTGCATGAATACGTCATACAAAGCGACTTTGCACATTACATTTTAATAACTGTCCTTCACAGCCAATATTTCGCAAGACCAATTGACATTTGATCAAACATAACGGCAGCCTTGTTCTCTTTAGTGTAATAGACTTCAATGTACCCTGCGTCTTGCTCGTAAAGATTGCACTTCGATCTCAGTTACTTATATATGTGGTAGATTTGCATTTTAAACATGCATACGGCTGCCTTCAAAACTATCATAAATAACAGCACGCCTAGTGCGTCACCGACAGAGGAGTTGTGGTGACACTAATGGGCTCCTGAGCACCAATGCCTGCAGATGGAGCTCACTCTCCTGGCGGGCACTGCGTAGGTCTGCTTGTTCTTTTTTAACATTTATTTTACATGTATGTAATGTATGTTTTTTATGTATGGACTTGTGATCTCATAAACCGATTAATTATTATTATTAATATTTGACCCATATATCATCCCCTTGATGTATTGAAAGGGATGTAGTAGAGCTAAAGGCAGTACGAGCTATTGGACAAATAGGCGGTGCGGCCTACGACTGGGCTGGGGAAGTGTTACTAACGAGTAAAGTATAGTATATCTAATAGAATTTAAAGTTCTGTGTTTCATCCTTTCTATTGCTTTTATATTCTTTTCATTTTATCCATTCTCTCCGTTTCTGCGTCTACTCCTCACCTCTTTTCTGGTCTTTTAATAGCTGATGTGTGGATGTTTAAAGCAGCTTCACTTCAATTTTCGTTCAGTGATACCTATAAAATGTTACTAGCTGGTTTGCGGATCGTTATTTGTCAAAAAATCTAGGATCTGATGGCAGCGTCACCTGCCAGGCTCAAAATCAAATTTCTCAAAATATCAAAATCGGGCCAGTCGCGTGGTATTCTATTTCTATTCCTCCTACACGACAGTCACACACGCAAATGTATGTGTAAAGATAAGCCACGTGCTTAATGTTTATGTAAAAAATGTTCAAAGAACCAAAGAGTATTTTAAACTTCATGGCGTTTTACAACATGCAAAACAATCTTTTTCCCGCTAAACGCTCCCTCGTCCTCGGTAAGTTTCGCTGGCGCACTTTTATGCAATCGTTCCTTTGACGCAAAGTAAGTGCTAAATAAGCATCCTTTTTCTATTCTTTTGTAAAGGAATTCTTATGTAAACTACAAAGTTAGGGTGAAGAAGGAAAATGATAAAGATAAAACATCTAGTCTCATGTTCGTAACTGATATAATTTCAGCTTAATAATCCTGGTTAGCACGATAGAAATAAATAAGCATCACGCCCGTAATCCAAAGGGGCTTGCAGAAATACGGATTTCCATTTGGTGCGATCCGGGCTTACCTCTCGCTTCTACATCCATACATCTAGACGTACACGCTCGGCGGTTACGAGTACTCCTCATTATAGCCTTTCGTATTTAGACATTGGACTATACGATAAGTATTTTAATTAAATCTTTGTTTATTGGGCATACACAAAAGATTTAAACAAGTGGCCAACGTCATCGTTTCCATTCAAACATGACGTGGGTACCTTCGACAGAAAAGTGAAGGCTAGTAAACTTATGTGGTACGCCCACGTCGTTGAGATTGTTCAAGAATTGTGATATGTTTGTGTTGATATATTTAGAATGCGTAATTATTTATAATATAAATGTTAGAAAAATTCTGCAAGTTAAGACCGTCCGGACTAGTAATAAATTTGGAGTTACGTCAACGCTTCTTTTGAATGCTGATAAATAATTTGTAATTATTTTTTCAATACATCGACCTCCTAGAGCGATTAGAATATAAAGTTGTCACGCCACAGGTCCTTTGTTCGAATCCCAGTGAATGAATAAGATTTGTGAGGTGTTACTTTTAAATCACAGATATTTGTTCTCGAATCTGTAACCATGTTTCCAGTAAACGAAGATAGTTTCATACTCCAGCGGATAGCGTTTACTATCTCGGTTTTGAACGAAACGATTGAAAACCGTGATAATTTATTTCTTAAATTTTCAATAATTTCTTAAAGTTTGAATGTAAAATACAATGTTTTACGTTAATACTTTTACATAAAATATACAAGCTAAGCGAACTTAAACTTTTCAAGCATTTAGTCTTTGTTCTCGTTTCTGATAATATATAATAGTGTATCAGGTCATGCTAAAACAATTTTTCTACAATAATAAGCGTATAGGTTTTGTTTTGATTGACTTCATACATACTTTCTAGTAGACATTGGTTCAATATTTTGTTCCTCATGAAAGTTTGCAATCTCCTATACTGTATTCATAGTAAGTAAATTTCCGTAATGTAGCTGATCAAATCTATAATTGAATTTGTGTTGCTAATAAAGAAGATTTATTAGCGGCGAGCGTAGTATAGACGTTTACATTGAAAACCAGAAATATTCTAGAAACGATAAATACAGAATCATTTAGGAAAAGTCTATTTTGATTCAGTTTGGTGGGGTTACATATTCAGTGCTAATGTAAGGAGTCCACTCATTTATCTCTTTAGTTTTTAACAGAACACACTAATATGTTTAAATCGATCACGAGCAGTCAAGCGGCCAGCCCAGCCAGACAAGGTCGTAGATTCGATACGAAATTTACGTCCGCTGCAAGGAGTTACGAAGAATTTATTGCTTGCAATGTTCAGATAGGGGGAACGCGAAATGCACAAGGACAAAGTATGATACGTTTGCTGATTCAGTTTATGTCTTTATTTTAATGCTTTGAACTATTTCGGTGGATTTTCTTATGTGTTTACCTCGTATACCACATTTGCGTTTAAATATTTGTAGCCCACTAGCTTTTGGCCCCGTCTTTGCACGCTTTAGTTTCTTATGTTCCTCGCTAGAAATATACTTGAATTATTGTAAAATTTAAGTAACTTGAAATTAGGAATAGGTAAATGTCAATAAGTTGCTTGTTCTTGTGATATGTCATTTTCACGATGCATTACAATGGTAACCTATAGACAACTGAAAGAAATAGAGGAACAGTCGAAGGCCAAGAACATATGCTATGAAGGTCCAATGCTGGATGTCTGCGACAGCTGACAGCAGCAAAAACCTTCTGAAATTGGTGATGATGATGCATTTTTACAACTTACATCTCTATTTGTGACTCTACGTGATGCCCTGGTGCTATCGTAGAATAGTCACTCTAGCTAAGTGGTGTATGTTGGGTTTGATAGAAGACATCAAGAACAGTCTGGTACGAATCTTCTTGGTCTTGGGCTTGGTCCTGATTCAGTAAATTTTTCCATGTGTCGGTCTACTCTGTGCTTTTTGTGTCCAGCCCTTGATGTCGATATTTTCTTAATGAATATCTTGCGTTTATGCGAACATCCATTGCGTATTTAATCTGGTTTTTATGTTATTACTTTTTGCTTCTATATCGTTTACTCCATAAAATATGCTTAGTGAAGTAACGCTTCAAAACACCAATTCATTGCTCACGATGCTACCAGTTAAACGATTGTGTGCATAACGCGCTATGTATATATCGGTGGGTGAAAATACAATACTCACGATCCATAATGATGATGGGTGAGCCTTATCGAAAATGTGTGTAACCTAGGGATGTTACTGCCCTGAAAAAGAAACTTATTTTGATATTATTAACATTTAGTACTCAATATAATAAAAAATCTCTCATTATTTGGTCAAAGTAAATTTTACAGAGTAGTGCTAGCCCTCGCTAAGTGACGCAAAGAAGTGGCACATCTTTTTCCCAAAGTATTACGTCGAACCATCAATTCCATTCAAATGATCATAGCATTGGTTTGGATGATGCTAGAATGTTTTTATTTAGTAAAATCGGAGCTTAACTGACCTAGTTCCTGAAAATATTATCTCTTTTACCAATAAAAGCATAACGGAGTTATGGGTCTCTTGGCAATCAGTTTAACATGAAATGTTTTTGGTGGGATATCTTCTTTCTCGATGCCATTTGTATTAATAGAAGCCCAGCCACAAGTTTGTAATGCTCATACTCGACCTTATTTACTAACTTTACAAACTTAGATATTGAATTGATTTTTACTTATCGATATGGAGTCAAGCACATCCTTATTAGCGCGGTCATATGATTTCGGGCGATCTCACGCCCTGCTGCGTCCGCGGTTACAGCTTATTAATAGAGCGCGTAGAAATCGCGCGTTGCGATTACGTTGCGATACACTGGCCCAGTCAAACGCCTGCCTTCTGAAAGGGATCACGTATTTATATCATCTACTAATAAAATTACAAATCAGTATTTGTATAAGACAAGAAGTAAAATACTCTTAATTTGTCCCGTACTGTATTAAAAGATGACTGGATTCAGTAACGATGGTAAAGCCAGACATTGAACTTGTCATTTTATTAATAATTTGACTTGACCGAAGTAGCAGCAGCACCAGAGATAAAACTATTCAGTACGACAATTAGGCTTTGTTTTTAATTATAATTTGAACATCATTTTCCTATATATTTAACTAACTAGCCCGCCCCGGCTTCGACTGGATATGCATTTAATAATCTATAGGGAACATACATACATACACACAACACATTTTATATACGTAGATATGCATCTGTAAAAAAACAAAAAAAATATCCCACGGGAACCCTACATTATTTTTCCGGGATAAAAAGTAGCATATGTACTATTGCAGACTATATAATATATAATCTATCTCTGTGCCAAATGTCATCCAGATCCGTTCAGCTCTTTTTGCGTGAAAGCATAACAAACATCCATACATACTTTCACATTTATAATATTATATAGTATACATTGGTTTCAATAGTTAACGTAAAACTAAAGCTGGTTGGGTAGTCTAGTGAAAACACTATTATTATGTACACGTAAGAGCTTCAAACATAAATATACTTAAAAAACCGTTCCTAATTGTATTAAAAAAAATTGAAACGTTTGTTGTCGGGTTCATCCCCCAGTGTTTGTACGCTCTGTCACGTTTATAATCAAATAGTCCAGATAAAAACTAATTGCTTAACTGCAGCTATCTAAAAAATATAAACATCCCCGACATCCTCGCCCTCTCCCGCGAGCTCCGCGCTGCTAAGTCAGGAGAAGAACGCCTAGACGTTATTCTCCAGCACATAGACACCGTCAATGCTCTATGGACCAATAACTTGGTCAACTAAAACACTAAACTAACATGGCTAGCACACACAAGGGTCGTATCAAGCCACGCGCATTGACCGTCGCGTACTTCAACGCCGACGGTCTCCTTAAGCAAAAGGAAGAAATAGGCTTCCATCTTAGACAACACAACATCGACGTAATGCTAGTGCAAGAAACCTTTTTGAAACCCTGCAATCGCGATCCCAAAATCGCCAATTACAACATCATTAGGAAAGATAGGCTTACCTCCCGAAAAGGAGGTACGCTTATCTACTACAAAAGGAACTTGCACTGTATTCCGATAGACACACCCACACTCACCAACATTGAAGCGTCAGTGTGCAAGATCGCCCTCACAGGTCACTCACCTATCACACTAGCCTCGGTATACCTACCACCGAAAAAACAAATGCTAGACACAGATCTCAGATCCCTGCTTAACTTGGACACTTCAGTTATACTAGCAGGCGATCTAAACAGCAAACACGACAGTTGGCACTCACGAACAACCAACACAAACGGCAAGGAGCTATATCGTCTATCGGGCCTACGGAACATAGATGTCATAGCTCCCACCTCGCCCACACACTACCACAAAAACAACAGACTTAGACCCGACGTCCTAGATGTCGCGGTTCTAAAGAACATAACACTCGACGTGACCTCTCTAGAAGCGCATGACGAGCTTAACTCGGACCACCGCCCAGTTATCTTGAAATTGGGTAGAACCTTACACAGAACTCCCGCGTCTAAACCCATAGTAGATTGGCACTCAGTCGGGGTCAAACTCGAATCTACTGAGTCCGATCATCTAAAGGATATCCCAGACCATATAGAATCCCCCGACACGGCCGTCAGGGCGATAAAGTCACTTACATCCCACCTCCAATCAGTCGTCGAAAACTCCACAAGGATGGTCGCCGATACTAATAAGTGTTTCGACGATCTTCCCGCGGATATTCGACGGCTGATAAGAACCAAGAACGCCGCTCTCAGGCGTTACGATAAGATCCGTACGGAAACGAACAGATCAATTTTGCGCAATCTCCAAAGAGAGGTCAAGGCACAAATCACACAATTCAAAAACGACAAATGGGATAACCTGCTCTCAGATCTCGAGCCTTCGAAAACAGCCTACTGGAGGCTGGCTCGAGCACTAAAAGCAGAACCTAGGGCATCAATGCCACCCCTGACCAACCCCGTCGACAACTCAGTCGCATTCGATGATCTAGAAAAAGCCGAGTGTCTGGCCGGCTGTCTAGAGAGTCAATGCACACCCTCCACTTCACTCACAGACACAACATTCATACAAAACATCGACCAGGAAGTGGAACGTAGGGCATCCCTCCTTCCCGAGGGCGACCCTCTCGAACCAATCACCATCGAAGAAATCGCGCTCATTATTAAAAAGGTTAAGCCTAAATCATCACCCGGTCCCGACGGTATTAGCAACCGCCTCCTAAAGGCCCTCCCCGCCCATCTTATGATGCTACTAGCCAGCATCTTTAATGTTCTCCTTACGAACTGCTCATTCCCAGACGTTTGGAAAGAAGCCACAGTCATTGGCATCCTTAAACCCAAAAAGCCACCTAACACGCCATCCAGCTATCGCCCTATCAGCCTACTGTCCACCCTAGGCAAAATTTACGAGAACATTATACTCAGTCGACTCAAAACTTTCACCTGTAAACTCAACCTCCTTCCCGATGAACAATTCGGCTTTCGACCGCATCACTCGTGCGTCCAGCAAGTCCACAGACTCACTGAATACGTCCACTCAGGCCTCAGTGAGAAAAAACCAATAGGCACATGCGCCCTATTCTTCGACGTCGCAAAGGCCTTTGACAAAGTCTGGCATAACGGGCTTATCTACAAGCTTTACGTACTCAAAGTGCCAGATAGGCTTGTACACATCATACACGCTTTCTTGTCAAATCGCTCTTTCCGATATCGGGTTGAGGGCACATTATCGTCCGCTCATCCCATAAAAGCCGGAGTCCCGCAAGGCTCTGTCCTATCCCCGCTGCTATTTTCACTTTTCACAAGTGACATTCCGAAAGACCCGCAAGTCAATCTAGCACTTTTTGCAGATGACACAGCCCTCTACTACTCCAATCGACACCTAGGTAGAGTCACTATTCGTCTCCAGGCCGCAGCCACCCGGCTAGCCGAGTGGTTTGCCAAATGGAGAATAGAAATTAATCCCGAAAAAAGTGTAGCTATACACTTTAGCCGGCGCTGCCCCAACGGACGCATTACGACTGCGGGCAGACTGAAATTAGGTCAAATCTCCCTGTTCGGGCAACCTATTCCGTGGCAAAAAACCGCGAAGTACCTAGGAGTCACACTAGACAGAAAATTAAATTTTTCCGCCCACCTCAAAGAAATCCGACGTAAAGCTTGCTTAGTAAACGCGAAACTCCACCCACTCACATGCTCTTCCAGCAAACTGCCCCTCCGTTACAAACTGCTGCTTTACAAGTCATGCATTCGGCCCATAATATCTTACGCGAGCGTAGTTTTCGCTCATGTACAATCTTCCAAGATAAAAACACTCCAAACCATACAAAATCGCTTCCTTCGTAAAGCCACTGGGGCTCAATGGTACCAGCGCAACGAAGACATTCACAACGATCTCAAAATAGACACAATCCAGGAACATTTCCTTGAAATCTCCAAGCGCTACTTTGAAAGCGCACCTACACACCCCAACCCCCTCATAGTACAGGCCGCCGACTACGTTCCAAATCCTGATGCTACAGCCGCAAAACGCAGACCCAAACACGTCCTCACGATCAAACACGATCGCAAAGACGCACGAACACAAGCTCCGAAAAGACAACCCACGTCAACCTCTCACCGTCCTCGCCTTCGAGTACGACGACAAAGGATACGCATCGCGGACACTAATCACACCCGCGGTAAAGGGCGGTTCTCACCGCCCCCAGCTACTCGATAATCACACAGTTGGCGATCGTCGGGGGATAGGTACGCTCCTCCCCTCGACGATCAAGTAGACAACATCCAGTCCAGTCATTATTATCTTCGACGATAAACGAATCGACCGAAGAAAACATAAAAGTCAACAACAAAGGTCTCACTAGGGGACCTAAAAATTTTTTAATTTTTCCAGCTCACGATCACCCGGATCGTGAGCCCTGTATCAGATGAAGCTGTAAGAACCGTCAATAAGGTTAGCAGCAACGACATCTTCGAAAACATACTACTACTAATTGCTTAACTGTTGTCTCGGTTTATCCTAGTAGAGTCAAAAGTTGTAATAGATTACACTTTGTCACAAATTATGGAATAAAGCGAAGTGTTCCTACAACATTATACGGGTTGTAATTAAAAATCGATATCGATTTGACGTCCCGTAGACACAACGTCCGTCCCCATCCAGCCATAACCCTATTTAGGGTGTTCGTTCGTTCCTAAAGAGGGGTGTGACCAGTGCTTTAGGGTTCTTATACGAGGGGCTGTAGGGGAATTCTATTGATCCGCGGATGCACTTGAAACTTGAACTCATGTTACTGGTATTTACAAAATGGATAATTTATAAAAATAACTTTAGCACACAATGTTAGTCAATAAGAATTGTTAAAGGTTTTGTTTTAACATGCTTTCTAAAGAAAAACAAAGCATAGTTTTATGTAGATTTGTTTTGTTTATGTTATAATTTAGGAGTCAGGACTCATGACATTCAAGGGTCTTGCAGTTGGGGCCATGGTTACCTCATTCTACTTGCAGAACTCAAATATATAACTGTACCGTGCTATACGCTGTACGCGTGTGTGTACGTATTTATAAGCTATTATTAAATTTTCTGCTGATCTGATAAAAACGCATTTGCCCAAAACTTTTAACCCTTTTTATTTTGAACCTTTTATTATTAATTATACATATTTAAATTTCATATATTTTTATATATATTAAGTATTATCATATAGAAGTGTTTCTTATAGTAAATCAAAATCCTTTGAAGCAGAAATGGATGCAATGAAGCAGACATTTTTGCTACAAAAGATTTTATCTCAACCATAAGGGATTGTGATGTCACAAACCGAATTGACATTAGTATGGGCATTACAGAGGCGACTGAACTAAACGTCTCAACTATCATACTATATGTGAATATTTTCTTAATATAAGTTATACCTACTGAAATACCAGCGTGTATTTAACTAAAAAAGGAATAGAGCTCTTTTTTAGAAGCTCTCTTACAAAAGATCTTAATTTTTTCTGTGTACTCGGTAACAACCTTATCGTTCCCGCCATCTTCAGGGTCATCTTTCTCCTTTTAACTGGTTAGAAATACAAATTCACATCTCTCCCCAATCCAATTTCCCGGCTTCGCGAGCACCGTCGAAATCGATTTGTCTCGCCTTCACTCGTTGAGATTCCATCGGGCAAGATGTATTATTGTCTCGTTCTATCAGATAGGCTCCTTGTATACGGTGAAAATTATATAAATGTCAGAAATTAATATTTACAGTAGAGTAGAATTAACTGTGTTACATAGTGGTCTTAACTTCAAATTCTGACTTTTGCAAATTAAATTCCGCCTTTTGTTCAGATCAAATCCGGATTTTGAATTATAATAAGAACTTTTGTTAATTAATTAAAAACATTACCATACTGTCAGTCGTACAAAAAATGATTTTCCTATTTTCGGTCGTATGTCGGTACCTTTAAACCTGTTCTACGTTCCAGGATTTAATTCGCTTTTTTATTTGTAGCAGAGCAATGTGGTTTCGTCTGTTTTATAGGGCCGGTTTTAGAACCTTCTCAAATATTTCATAGGAAGGAAGCGGGAGAATGCGCCGTGGAAGAAACATGTTCGATGCGATTTAAGTACAACGGTATAGCCACGTAGCAATTTTACATATATCCATGCTGTATTATTTAAGTAACTGAATACATCAATGTATATAGAGCAATTTTAATGTGAATATTTGATATTGACTATTCTAATATTATATTAAATGTAAATGTGAGTTGGTTTATTACGCTTTATCTCGCTTAAGACTCAACCGATCATGAAATTTTTCATTCACCTTCCTGAATTGAAAAAAACTGATCCCAAGGGATAGGAAGATACATAAAAACTTCATTTGCAATATCTTTTGCCATGGCAATGTTTCATGTTTTGACAATAACAAGTTTTTGACTTGTCACCTCCAATTCGAAGTTATTTTACGCGAGATCATTTACGTAAATTTCTAGGAGGGAAAATAAGAAAATACTACTAGAAAATAGTAGTAAAATATACAAATTTTTCCAAAATGTTCTACGAATTGTCCTTCTTGCTTGAATTGCTAAAACGTTCTACATAAAATATATATTTAATAATAATGAAAAAGTCACGTGTCACAATAAAAATCTCGTTTGTTACCAGATTATAAAAACGTTAAAAATGAAAGTGGCGTCTTTTATAACAATTATAATTTCAGTTTAAGTGTACGTACGCTCAACAAATTCAACGGGTGAAAGCTACTTTCGCGTTGGAGCTAACATAAAAGACTTTTTTAACTTAAAAAATTAACGACTTTAAAATATATATGTATTTAGAAAGTAACAATCAGTTCCGGTCAAAGTACGTACGATCCTAATTAAAAACATTCCAAAGTTTCCATGTAGTTGAACACTGAGGTCTTCAAATTCTATAAACATAATTTTTATATAAAAATTATGTAGGCTTTGTACGCAAAATTTTGCTCCGAACCCCTTTTGTAAATTGGGTTCCTTTAAAGTACCTACTCCTTTAAAGTTGGCAACCCACCTGAAGCTCCTCTGGTCATCTGGATCTTCAAGAGCGGCAGTGATCACTCAATATTAAATATTGTCATAGTTGCGGCATCTTTAAATTGGAAAACATCAAATCTTGTTAAAGTTATCATTTTGTTTTTTATGTAGTTTGATCCAACTTAATAGATGGGATAGTTTTTGCCTCGATTAAATTATATAGACGGCGGTGTAAGTTAGTTTCTTGACACAGCACTTCAACATCTTGCGTCATCTAGGCACC
This sequence comes from Papilio elwesi, assembly GCA_029849275.1. Classification (NCBI taxonomy): domain Eukaryota; kingdom Metazoa; phylum Arthropoda; class Insecta; order Lepidoptera; family Papilionidae; genus Papilio; species Papilio elwesi. The sequence goes on from CM056709.1 coordinate 4,573,268, forward strand.
TCTGCGTAGCCGGTGCAGGTCGCTAGTATTTCTTAAGATATATATCTTATTTCCAAAACTTGTTTAGATTTAACATATAAAAATGTTTCTCGAGACTATCTCATGCGTTTTACTTCTTTCTCATTACGCGACGAAACGTCCAATAAACAGCTGTTGAGTGGGGTCAACGTTCTCTGAATGTCGATGACATTTTATTAATGGATCGTCCAAATCGATTCTCTATATGGAGGATAATAACGAATCGATGGTGAATCGATGTTTCTGAATTCGGATAAAAACGATTAACGACACTGCGAATGACAGATTAAAACTTTACTCGAATAGAACCCACTCAATATCGGCTGGCTTAATGAATGGAGGCGTGTTTGTTCAATTTTTCCACGGCCGCCTAATAGGATATACTAAATCAGACGATTTCGGCTTTTCTCACTCGCAATCAATATGGAAATGTTAATGAACTCAGATGTTTTATTTGTGCTTTTAACGTGCCTATTTCGTAATTCTATTAGTATATATCATCATATCGGCCTGTACCGATACACTGCTGGACATAGGCATCTTCCCTGTCCCACCACTTTTTCCAGTTTTCCAATGGAAGCGACGTCCTGCCCAGCAAACGTCATCGATCCATCTGGCTGGTGGTCTGCCGACTGGTCTCCGGAGTAACCACACCATCATCATGTCATCGGTCCGTCTAGCCAAGTGTTCTAGCGATTTCTACTTGAGCTCCGTAATGCGTCGTCTTACATCGAACACACGTGTTCTTTTTCCAATTTCCACATTAGGAACTCTATCGACGCGAGAACTGCCCTAGCACGATACCTTGGTTGAAAACTCGTGTTTGAGGTTTTTTAATAGTATTTAATATAATTTTACCAAAATATGTTTTTTCTCATTGAATTATAAATAATATATAAAGACATATTTTAATTTTTATAATAAACATGTTATAAAATTACCCCACAATATAAATTTGGCTTACCCAGCCAAAAATGTATTCACAATGTGATAACTTCTCATTTTTTAAATACCCAAGCTCTTGTCATCTTACGTTGTAACCATCTCAATAGGTTAGACAGAATAAAAATGTTTTTTACTGTATTATACGAACTTATGTTCTTATTTTTGTCATATCTATCGTCGGAACAACACACACCAATGAGTTTCGATAGCCCAGCAGTTCGACAGTACCTCCATTTGCATTTGCATATTTTTGTTAACCGCATCGATTCGCAAACCGTTCTTGCCAATGGTTCACTTAAAAATTATGTACTAAAAAATAATATATTGGATGGAACACTGACTAGATGTCACCGTTTCAAGTACATTCAAATAAACTCTAAAGAAAAGATGTGTTAAGAATTAAGTTGCTTCATTTTGACTACCCCTTTTATATAGACAGTTACTTGATGTATAATGTATGTGTTAACACGGAACGCCACTATCTAGATAACATACACGACTGCCGTGTGCCATCATAACGTACGAGATGTTGTGCATTAAACCGTGGCATTAGCCCACATTACACACCTACTGACCCGGCCCCAAGTAAATGTACACTACATGTACATGTATGGCCACTCGTTCATATATACTCGGTCGCGTCTTACATTTTTCTTTCTTTCGAAAGCTTTTTTTTAGAAGAAATTCAACACATGTTTAACTGGCATCCTTTGAGAGTAAGCCTCAAGCAAGAGTGCAGCCAGATCTTGTATTACCAAGGATATCATTAGCCGTAAAACTACCTGTTAATTCAAGAAAAACCTTCTCCAACTTATTTACCGTATGTTTTTCTATTATTTACTTCCTTAGGCATCATATCCCACGACGTTTTTATATAATTAAATAAAAAGAAAACCCTTAATTTCTATCTTTGTATATTTCTTCTTTGCGTAAATTCTATGCCAAATAAAACCGTTAGCTGAAAACCCGCTAATACAAGGAAAGACAACGTTCATTCAAGATAACGTTTGCTGGACCCACTAATTTATTTATAAATTAAATAAAATAAGCGTTAATGCATTGATTTATATTTAAATTATTTCTGTACTGTAATTTTTCTTTTCTTTACTATTTAACAGTTTTGTATGACGCTTTTACAACATCATGTCCAGCTGCAAATGGATTTTTCAATTTCATTTTGAAATATGTACTGTTAAATTAAATAGAGTTGCTTCACCTATAAAATAAAATATATGTATATTTCACATGGGTTATTTTTGTTAAATTATTTATTTATTTTTGAACTATTGTCGCGCCTTCCCTGTTTTGAGTTTTCACTTCTGTCTGCAGTTCCTATGACTGCTTGTGTTTTTTATAATATATTAAGTAGTTGTAAACTTCATAGATAGTTACTTTTTGGTTAATGAATAACATTAACTAATATGAAAAGAAAGCTCAGCGTTTTATTAACAAAAAACCCATTTATTATTCTTTAGTGTAAAACGGAAAGTTACCGATTATAATAGGAGTTATGCCTTTAAAAACGAAATAACCCCTGTTGTAGTTCTTGGAAACCTGTTTCCTTTGTTCTTCGGAAGACAGTCTGGAGACCTCAATTAGTTTCTTCCTCATTGTTCAATAACTGAATTATGGTCGTGTTTAAGCTCATTATGTCTTGGAAGACGAATTTAAGTGACTCGAAATTATATTGGAATTTAATTTTTGGGGAAGTATGTTTAAATTCCAATTCACTTAAACGTTTCTGATGATGTTTTTTCCGAGGAAAAGCCAAATTAATTTAATTTTACCTTCATTTGACATGAAAACGTCATCATTACTAAAAGTGTTTTTGTCTCTTTCTAGCTTATACACATGTTCTGAATTTTCGATGGTTCCATTCCTTTCATAATTTGTGATAGCAAGAGTATAATTTATTAATAACTTAATGAAACCGGAATGCGTTGCAATGCCATGAAAAGTAAAAACGTGTTCATTAAAGTTTTTTCAATTTATAAAAATAATAACAACGCATTGCGCTAAGAGTTTCATTAAAAGCGATAACGATAAAGAGATTTTTTTATTGACGTCTTTTCAAATATGTCAAACCTTTGAGCTAAATGTTTCATTAAAATCGAAAAACACTTTTTTACTTATATCGAATTATTGGATCTTAAACCTTTGTGGGAATACCCTATCAAAAGTTTTATCACAATCCGATCAATAGTTTAGGAACGCATACAGACAAACAAATAAACATACAAATATATGCATGTTAACTTCCAAAAAAATCCATCTCTAGAGCTGGAACGCCGTGGGTATATAAAGAGGGTGTGTAGGAGGCATGAAGCCTGCGACATCTCAACGTCAAAGTATAGTTTATTTGTTTGTTGGTATTTATGGCCCAGATATGCAAAAACTGTATTTCTCGGACTCTCTGGATTACTGGCATACTTTTTTAATTTTTTACTGAACTGTATCCCGTTGAGTTCTCTGTTCATGTCGTTGTTGTTGAAGATTCGTAGGCCATTATAATACGATTTGCTTTGAATTAAGAGTTGTATAGTAGATTAGAAGTGTAAATTTGTTAAGTCCTTACTCGCTTGTAACTTGCGCTTTAACAAAGAGTTTTTGTACAGGATGTTCTTTTTAAATGGCGACCATTGCTTTCGCTCTTGAATTCAATTTGCAATTTCACTGACTGGTATTGTCTTTGTCTTGTGCTTTGTGGTTCCAATTAAATTAAGTCAAGTGTTTCATAATGAATATATGCGTTCCGGTTAAGTGAAATATGGTGACCTACGTCAGTGCTCTATTGAACTTGAAATTAAATGATCCTTTTTTAAACGTGAGCGGAGGCGCTTTAGTGGTATTGTAATGAAGATTCACGTTCGCAAATCAACACTAAATTGTTTGGTCATACACCAATACATTCCCTATAAAATGTGTTCAATAGATCGTGGAAATAATTTATACAGCATGTGTCATTACAATCGTCCTAGAACTATGCATGCATGGTCTAGCAGTCTTCGTATTACGTACTAGTTTTAAAATTACGGAATTGATTTGTGACTATCTGTGCAACATATTTACACGCATCGTACAATTATTTCTTGAGTAAATTTTACCAGGATAAAAGCTCTGATTGCTTTCGTATGCCCACAATAATTTATGCCTTTATGTAAATCCAGGCAATTCAAGATTCCCCGCAATTCACTCATCATTATATAACGTCTATACCATTGCGACTTGGGGTCTTTCAAGAGAGTGTACTTTATTTTAAAGTTTAACAACGCACCTGCGACGCAGCTTCTCTGGTGTTGTGGATGCATGGACGGCGGTGATAACTAGACATCAGACCAGCGACCGCTCCTTTGCCCGTTATCTTACAAAATAATACAGTCTTATATTTTTTATATCTTATTATCGGTCCGCTCGTATAGTTAGGGCTTGTAGAAAGAAAATCTAAAAGAAAATCCACTAAAGGCTTTTCTTTTCTTTGCCGTCCCACCGTGTAATGTAACCACAAAATGCTTCTCTCCTCGCTAAAGCGGGCACCGCACCCCCTTCCCGCCGCACCCCTGTTGTTTGCTTTCACGTACGTTTCATTGTTTGGTTTAGTGAATTGGAATCAATTTACAAAGGGATCAGCGTTTTGTTGATTTTACATATCCTCGATTTTGAAATAAAGCTGTCCGTCATAGTCATATGAACTACGAATACATTTATAGAATAAATAACAAAACCGTCGTTTATAAATTCTCTTATTGTTCTTCAGGAGTCACTGGTAAAGAAATTACTCCTATACATATTTAGTACTAGTAATTGCCCCGGTTTCGCCCGGGTTGCACTATTCATCGCTACCAAACACAGGGTCACCCACTGGGTGAAAATCCTGAAAATTTCGTCGAAATCGGTCCAGCCGTTTCGGAGTCTATAAGTCTAGGGAATATACGTAAATACATACACACATCAGCCTTTTATAATATAAAGATATTTTATATATAAACTATCTCGGAACAGCGAGAAGTTCATCTTTACACTTGAGACATTAGTATCGCGTACCTAAACTTTTTAAGAAAGGAGCTAACGGGTAAGCAAAATATTGACATCTCAGATATAGATTTCAGTACTAGGTATAGTTTTTTGTTTTGACGTTTATTAACGGAATAACAACATATTTCCTTATTAGTAAGAAACTACAGTACTAATTAAGTATGTTTCAATTAGAACGTGTATTAAATGTTAATAATTGTGCATTAACCACAGAAGTGACAAAGGAAGACAGCTAAACAATTATCGTGCTATTTGTCGGCTTAAAATACTCGGTGCGATCCATTATTTACATGGAAATTGTAGGTTTTGCTTGGGTTTATAATAATGGATTATGCATTTAAAGTACAAAAAGGTTACTTAAAATCGTAAAGTACAGTAGGGAAAAAATAAGATAAGGCAAAAAGCCTTACACACAAGTCGGACGGAGCTCTAATATCGTCTTTTGTTCTGAATAGAGAATGAGACGAGACTATTAATTCATTAACGAGTGAGCAGTTTGAATCGTCATTCCTGGGTTAATGGCCAATGTTCTGTCAGTGGCAGACCAATCTGAATCAATAAAAGATATTTAAAATGATGCCTTACGACTGGTTGGTTCATAAATGGAGTCATACTACGAAAGCGATTAGAGCGAATTTTCAGCTTTTCTCTTGGTGCTGATAATATTTAACTTTAACGATTGATATCGTATGTCAAGATTTTGAATTACAACGCTTATGCTTAAAAAGTGTTTCATTATATTAAAAAAAGTTTTGAAATATGAAAAAATGCAAGTCCCTCTTTTGTCCTAAATTATTCTCCAATTAACTTGGGACAAATTTAAATATAGCCTTAATTTTTAAGTGTTTATGCATGGTACTTATGACGTTAATGCAATTTTATTAGTACCGTCACGTGGTATTGTGTGTGTTTTTAACATATTTTTTTATTTCTTCTAATGATATTTACAATTGTAGCGTTGTATTTCATTAGAACGCGTTTGATACTATGTTGGATATTATTATTAGCATATTGTTTACTTCCTTGCTTTGTGTTTGATGTGAGTTGTCAATGAAATCATTGTATTTCCTCTGTAAATACTGTAATCTATAGCTACAATAAACACGCCATACAAACAATAGTTATGTATATATGATACAACTTGAAGAGATAATAGATATTACGCATGAACAGTGGCAGAGTCCGCAACAACATATGTTGCACGAATTGGCCGGTTCGATCGGTGAAATACCACGACCTCACAGAAAACATGCGTGAAGTAGAAGTACTCTGCGTTTCGTCCGATGAGTGAAGGCCTAATTTCAGTCCTCTTCCCCGTCCCACCCGTTCCTCATAAGGGGGATAAGATGGGAAAGGGAAGAGGATTGGACCCCTCCTGCCCCTGACTTCCTCTGTCCATTAAAGGTAGGCAACGTATCTGCAACACATTTGCTTGTTGCGGATGTCTATGGGTAGCGCTCTCCTTACATCAGGTGATCCGCTTGCTCATTTGCCACCTTCTCACATAAAAAAAAGATCATTGGTTTTATATTAACAGGCGAGTAATGTGATACGTTCTTCAGCCATTCCAAGTTCTCTATCATTAGAGGCCCAATTTCAAAATGAAATGTAGTTCATGCTATGGTTCCTGGAACTAAAAGGACTCCGTAGTTGATCAAAATCATTCTTGTTTACATAAACAAATTTACCTAATTTCAAATGCTGTTTATCTATTATTTTATAGTTAGACCACACTTTGATAGATAGTATTGTGTTGTTTATATTCTTATATCTTTTTATAGGCACTTTGGGTGAAATTCAATATTGCATAGAAACGAAAGTCCGAACAGTTTTAGTAGTCGGGTTATTATCAACATTTTTTGGAACACCTTTCATAAGTCCTTACCTCTGTCGAGAACTTCCCCTTTCTTATTACTGCTCCATAGCAGTCGACAGTCCATACTGTCGAGGTTAAACAATATGGCCTCAAATCACGAGGTGCTAGCTGGAGATATCATCTTCGAGGTCCATCATCTTTATTGCTTTAAACCAAACAACTTTGGCCTTAAGAGTTAAAACGACTACACGGGCTGGGTATCATTTGAAGTACATAATAAATAGTAAATAGAACTCCTCTATATACCCTTTTAAGGGGTATACCCTTTTTAAGGATGTATTCTGGCTCTAATATTTTTATTAACCCAATTTTCATTAATTTTGGATTTTAAATTAATACACACGTCCTTTTGGAAACATTTTCCACTCCCGTCAATCGAGTGGAACAGAGGTCATTGTTCTTATTGCCGTAGTAAACGAGGTTGTAGTACAGTAATGTAGAATAGTGTGGGTCCTGTGAGTTCATATTACGTAGATGTACAATTTATAAACATTTCTTTGTTTAGAGCAGTAGTTTACACGTGCAACTCACTCGGTTAACATTTCTTTCAAGTGGTGACTCATTATTACCAGTGTCCGTTATATGATACAAACTGTAGTTTCATTCCCGTGCAATTTAATTTAACTGACAAAAGTCCAGCATAAGTTGAACCCTATTTAATATGATTAATTATATATATCTCAGATCCATTTATATACATGAGATTTTCCATATATATATTAATAAAATATGTACATGCGTACGCAGTACGTCGCAATACTACAGTATATGCTACTAATTTGTCAACGGTGTAGGATGAGACTAGTATTATTTTGACCTATGATGGCAACAAGTCAAAGAGAAGTACATGCTGTTATAAATGTCCTAATAAGTAACTTGTATTCTGTTCGTATTGGGTTTGATAAGGATAATTTATATTGCGAAAGTGTGTGACAGTCTTGGTACGGGGACGTCCTACACGAACCACTAGCAATGTGTATGTGCGTAGATATATGTATGTTGAACCAAGAGAAATGCCCCAGGATCGCGAAAAATAGAAGTTGTTAATCTCTGCCTACTTTGGATTGTGTAAGTGACTATTTATTTATATATACAGAAGCAGTACCAGAACAGATCTCAGCGTACAAATTTCTGATTCAGTAAGGTATTAAATAAAATCCCGTTTGAATAATAAAAGAACCATTTTCATCGAAGATACGCTACTTATCTGTCATACTTGAGAGGTACTTTGACCCCACAGCACGCACTTGGCTTTTATACAGATGATCTTGAACCATTTGTGTGGTGGAGTGCGTAGAACAGTATAATCTTCAAAGGTTATAGCATTGGAGTGGTCACGGTAGAATAGTGCTGCGAGTGCATATCATTTAACATATAGTCTTTAATGATTTAATAGTTGCAGAGAGAATTGCATGATTTAATCCGCAGCCATCTCTCGTATTCGCGTTACATCATCATTTTTAATGTGTACATTGAAGAGGTGGAATAATTTTCTTACGTCAGTCTTTCCCTTTAATTTCTGATATTGTTCGTGACATTATTGTAAAGTGTATTGTGCATGTTTTACCTTCCTTTACAGAACGACAAGCACACGATAAATAAAATAACAATCGTCGTTTTGTGGCTTTAGTGGTGGGTTGTATCGAGGCATCTACAACTACTTTTATTTTAGTTAGTTTACAAAAACGCTAAATCAGCTGACTGCACCCTTATGGACGCTCAGGGGATGAATATTAATCTAATGACACCAATTTCAAAATCGGTCATTGTGACATGTGTCAATGTATGTATGCATGGATATCGGAACGGAATACAGACATACATTAACACATATGTCCACGAATACATATAGTATAGTCTACATATCCGCCAAGGACATCAGTAAGGCAAAAATAGAAAGATACGATAGAATTTGCTATATTAAAATTAGTACTACGTTTGTTTTTCGTTTACTGCTTAAACCTTTACTATCTTATTAATTCATTTTCAAGCCCTTTACTGATATGTATCTTATATTTGATTTCCTTCTTATTTGATAGAATAAAAACAATTACACCGGCTGGGCAATTTGCAGCCGTTTTAAGGGACATAGAATTTTTATTTTAATTATGTGACACATAAACAAAAATATAACAGCTGGCGTGTTTTTGTTTACCCCTCATTAGCGGAACGTATCTATTGTAGCACTAAATGCGTCGCATAACGAGCATAAAAGTGAATTTATGGCGAGCTGGCCCCTCGTATCGCCCCCATAAACGTAATTGAACGGGGAGAGCTACGAACGCCAATAACGTGTGACGTAGATATATGAACGAACTTTCCTCGAAAACCAACACGTTCCCACGGGAGCCGATACATGTGTTTTGTTAGTTCGGTTAGGATTTGAAGAAGATCGTTAGGCAATTCTGCGATCCTGGTAGAAGTGGCTGTTGAAAAAAATTAAACTTATTTTACAATAAATGTAGTGGTGTTGGTAGCGGCCGCCCTAGGCAAACGCGTATCGACCTGGTAATCATGACAAAAAATATATATCAGTGATTTAGTAAAGTTCTTTACATAGAAACTCGACATTGCAAAGCACATATAGATAAAATTAATGCGTTAAGTTCATATGTCTTCCAACGAATGATATGATAATATCAGCATGAAATTTGGTCGATTGAAGGCGACGTGGAGAGAGCTAATGTGTTTGATAAGAGATACACAGTTTTCTAAGTGTATCGAGCAGGAAATATAAATGTCGAATGTCGAAGTTGTATATTTGTGTTAAGTGTTTCTATTGGTCGCGTTAAGGGTTTGAAATCGAAGTAGTTATTATAATTTGCTGAGAATTTGAATTTAATAAAACCTAGTCACGGTAATTTCTGCGAAACGGTTGGAGATAACTCAATATTTTCTGTTCTTGAATGTGGAAAAATGTATATCAGATTATTACGATATGCTCATCTCTTGTGTTATACCTTTACACGTTTATATTTGATTACTCCACTAGTACGTATCTTCAGGTAACGAAGTTTGCGCGGTCAACTAGTAATACATCAAAAATGTTGGAAAATTTAAAGCACTTAGTCATCCTGATCCTGACACGTTGTAAGGCCTAAAATACAGTATGTAAAAAGTTTTACTCTATGAATTAGTAATGGAACACTCCACTGAAAGCAGGCCTTTTTGCCGCCGACTAAGTTTTTGTGATAATAAATTTTGCATGTGCTACAGCACCATGTTACGCCCTATACGTGTAATGTACAATACATTATTTTTGGACAAAATCATCTTTGAAACACTTTATATAATCCTTAAAACGTCAATTATTGACTTTCGTTTTCGGTTTATTAAACCATTATTATTAAGTATTTAATAACATTAAAGTCTTATTTCCAAACAATAAAATACCTCATTATGTGCATCGATATGTTATCTACGATACAGACTATATATAATATGTATTGTTTGGAAAAACCAAGTATAAAGACTAGACGCTATATATAAAATGTATTATTGTAACGTATCGAGGGACGATAAATCATAATTTTAAGTGCTTAAAACTTTTTGAACAGTAATAAATCCATAGGTCGACGTATCTTCATGTAGGTGCACTTGGCATACATCCAGAGGTCTTTACACGGCGCCTTTGTCCGTCCCCTTGTCTGCCCCTTTGTCTGCCCCACGCTGCCATATAAACCTTTGTCTTTGTGTTTGATGAGGGCCTCCATACAAATGAGGGATTATTTTTGTATATAATTGTAGACGATCAGTCACCGGCTTTGTCTCGCCGGGCGACCGCACAAGTCGAGACGTTGCGAATTACGTGCTTTTAATACATTCGTATTATTAGGACAGTAAATAGAACTAATTAATTACATTATAATGCCATAATTACTTGTTAATTTGATTGTGTGGATTTTACAAATTAAAAGATTATTTTAATCTTATTTTATGTAGAGAAATCCTGCCTTTTTAACATCCATTTATTATAATAAAACTAACTCGCGCCCGCGACTCGGTCCGCGTAACATTGGGCAGCATTTTTTTTTAAGCCGACCCTTTTTTCGCGTTGAAAAGTAGTCAATGTCCTTCCTCGGTGTCTAAACTATGTCTGTACTAAATTTAATTTAAATCGGCTTAGTAGTTTAGGTGTCAAAGCGTAACAGACACAGTTACTTTCGCATTTATAATATTGCATATAACAAGCTTATTTCAAATCAAAAATTTAGGTTAGCCCTTGATGATTCCGTTTCAATTTTAAGTTATATTTCATGTTTTATATGACAAAATATTATTTTAGTGTGTGAAACAATAAACAAATGAGAGGAACGCGAAGTTCAACTGGAGTCACATACACTATGTGACCTAGCGAAGGGGTTTTATTATTAAAGAGTTGTACCTAGGACCGAAGTCGTTCTCATTTTTCACCTTTCACGTGTTACTGTGTGAAGACATAATATGGTGCATTGGTATTACCACGTCAATTTCATAAAAGTATTTCATAATTATTGTTAAGAACGGTTTGTCATGGTCGAGTGTTTTTAAAACTAAACTAAAACAACTTATCAATTTCATAACTCGTTCAATAAATATTTAAATTACGTGTCCGTAAGAGATGTTGAAACAACTTTACTAATAGCAATGAATGAACTTACGTAATTATACATAATGTATGACTTGAAGTGAACACTTTTATAGCAGCGGAAGGTTTGTATATGTAATGATTTTACCTACCTTTAATGAATTCGAGACACCGAAATTCCAATGTTCGCTGTAATATTTATTTTTATGGTAATGAATAGCGCTAGTAGTCTTAATCTATTTTTAATTCGAACAGATTTTTTTAAAAGTATAACTTCTACTTTTAATGTCATTAAATTACTATAATCATCGCGATAAAAATAGATTAACTTTCAGATTGATAAAACGCCATCTAGTTAAAACTGGAGGCATTTCAGTTTATTTTACTAGATCTTTGCGTGTCTTTTACTTTTCAAACTGCGTATAAACAATTATTATATTATAATAGAAATATTTTTATCTGGTAATTGACTAGAACTCGTGATGTAATAACTAAAAATATTCTTACCACTCTAGCATGCTATTTCGGCTAAGTAGGCTTTCACTTACCGGAGGCCTAATTATAGTTCCCCTTCCCTTCCTCTGCTAATAAGGAAAGGGATGACGACTTGACGGGGGAGGGGTGATGATGAATGGGAAAAGGAAATAACCATTTTCTGTTTATCTCCTCCTCTGTCTATAAAAGGTAGGCAACGCATCTGAAATGAATTGTGCGTAATAATATTGCCAAACTCGATATGCGCCTTGGTTTTTTCCCGCGCTTCATAAAAAAATCAATGCTAAAGCACTCTGTTTAATGGTATCTGTTGGGGTAAACGCACCCTTCGGCTGTGGGGTCCCAAACAATCCACTTTGCGACGCCAGTGTGAATTAGGCCGTGAGTAAATAACACGGGTCCGTCATTGTTTTTGGGTATACTGGACCTTAGTTAATCTTTCATTGTCATGGCCAGTTGTCTTTCACTTAATGACAGTGTACATTTTTTTGTGCTTGCAACATTGTATTATGAATGTTTTTAGATGTAAGAATAGAATTTATGTAAGAATAGAATTTGTGTAAGATCCAAACTCTATTTATTCCTTTTTGAATTGTCCTTTATTTATTGCTCACTCGTACACACATACACCAAAATATCTTGACCCCTAAACACTTTAATTAACCTTTGAACATAACAGCTCAATTTTATTTCCTAGTTTTCTATCATATGATAATTTAGAAAATTTTATATTACAATCTTAAATCTCATACCCTTAATTATGTAGGAGAATTGTAAAGTAACAGATTCCGTATTTTAAGGTATTATAGTTGAATTTTATATTGACCTTGTGCAATATCAATTATGGCCTTTGAGCTAATAAATCCCTTTTAAACTGTAATAAAGGTCGACAGAGGTGTAGCTGTGCGACGACGCCTTTGTCATGTTAATGGACTCGATTAAATTTTAATCTGACACCTGTTGACGTATCGCACTTGAGTTACTTTCAGTCTTGCTCCTAATTCTCTTTGGTAACTTGATTTATGTAGTAAGCTGTAAGTACGTTTATAAATTGTATTATACTAGACAAGATGAACGAAGAAATGGAAGAATTTTTATGGTAGAAGTTTTATTATACAGGAGTCGGTGAGAGAGATCGACAGAGGGCTTTCTAGATCTCGAATATATTAAGTAATCAAATGCTTAAAACCCTTGAATGATGACAGAGATGTCTTAAGATTATAAGAAATCTGTATGTATACTCTATCTAAGTGCGTATATGTTTTATGACTTTTCCGACTCTTCGTTTCCTTGTTCCTTTTTCAATCCAAAAACATCCGCTTACTCATCAGTACTTTATCCTTAAATATTAGTAGGTTATTGAAATTATTGACTAATATTTTCTTTAACCATTCCAAATGAGCTTAAAATGTTGTGCCGACATGTGGTTGACGGTATTCGTATAGCGGATTTAAACCCACGACCAGGTCGGCCGCCCGTACCATCAACCAAAATGCATATTCATAATACATTTTGATAGATATTTGAAAGTTCGTAACCTAAATTACTTATTATTGATACTCAAATTACAAAATTTCAAGCTTACTTTCGGTTGTGGATACGTCACTTAATACTCCGGCCTTCTGCAAGTTATTCAACCAATCAGGTATTTTTAAAAAGGTGTCGATAATCAAAATAAGTCCCGCAACCCCTAACGGAACAATATCGATCGTGTTCAAAGTACGAGCCAGTTGGGCATAGTTCAGTCTCCCGAACTGTCCGTGTCCGCTGCCAGACAAATTTACTAGTCTAGACTTTACGGCTTAGACACGAACGAGTTGGACGGATAAAACTTTGCCCACCTCCACGAACTGCGTTGCCTTTGTAATTAGAAAAAAGTCTCGCTAAGTTAAACTGGTATGTAATATAATCACCGCAGTTATTATTTTATAAAAAGTTACTAATCCTTTATTATTAGCAAAAGTTTAATGATATTTTATAACACTTTTAAGTAAAGAATAATTTTGGGGTCGACTACGTGGAAAGAATGGATGTACAAAGGAAGTGAAGTGTTCGTAATTAAGTATTGTTTGAAAGATGAGGCTGCTAACCTGCTCGAGCTTAAGTTCAAGAATGGCGAGAGATGGCGCAGAATCAAGGAAAGTGGAGGTTGTTATTGTCGCAGGCCAAGGTCCACTTTAGGTCACTGCGCAACTCTAGTTAGTTAGTTTAAGTAAATAATAAAGAAGGATGCAATAAATATTTACAGTACAAGTATACATATGTTTACTCGTCTTACCTACTTTGGCGAGCTATGTAAGAGTAGAGAGCTTTTTATATTGAATGAGTGCTCAACCATACAACCCATCTGAAGTAAAGTAACAATGTTACACGAAGATGGTTAAACATTATCTGTAGGCTACTCAACCTTTTTATCAATCGGGCCAATCAGACGATTCAGAAATGTTTGGCGGGTCGCAGACGGGTGGTCCATTTTTTTTTATTACTTTGAGACCGGTGCCATAAAAGATATTATTAAATTATGAAAAACCAGTAATACTCAACCCCACGTTAGGCAGTCTTGCATTAGTTTCTTCATTTTTATCTTGAAGGTTTAATCATAATTGTACGGAAACACAATGTTGGAAACTTATTCACATCTCAACATTAAAGCTAAGTTTCCACTGTACTAGATTTCAGCTCTCAGATCTATTTGAAAGAATATTAATAAAAAATATATACGAATAGAGACAAGTAAGGAAATGACATGATCAACCGCAAATGTCACATGTAGTAACACTTGGTGTGTTACCGGGTATCGATTTCAAAACACCATTATGCACTCGCTCTTATAATGTTTATACAATAATAATAATATAATATGTTAACTAACCTGGCCACATAAAAAGTCTTGTTTTTTACTTGCATCAGTTTAAAATGATAAAAATAATAAATCAGCAAAAAGCACAGACAACGGCAACCCTCATAACATGTATAAAACAAAGTAAACTCTGTGTGTTAGACTTGTAACGACTTTTTTTTGAATTATTTTCAACAATTTCCTATGCAAATAGCGTTTTAGGCAAGCATTTCAACATAGTACCTAAAAATAAATTATCGGTACAACATAATAATCAAAATCATCTTTTCCCACTCACGTGGAAGTGGGCACGTACTATGATTGTAGTCCATACTGTATAGGTTTTGGCTACAGTTTTTACGGCCGGCTGCCTGCCTGACGCTAACCCTCTCGGGAATATAATAACCAAAATAAGTGATATTTCACAAAGATTGTAGCCTAATATTCTCACTACATATTGTACTGTACACACTATATACGCATACTTATAATAATTAGTCAAGGCTCGGGCCTCCAGAGGTATTGTCACGACCGTTGTCAAGAGTACAAACTGAGTCTCCTTCCTTTGACAAGTGCTCATAAAGACTCTTGCTGTCTAAAGTCAGCTACGCAACTTTACGTTTCAGTACCGTACTCATACATTTCCGGCAAACCAGAAATGTGAGCAACAACATAAGTAACATGTTTTAATAAGTTTTAACTTATTTTGAATATTTAAATTGAACCTTTTGCGCTACCGTGTCTATTGTGCATTCTATGCGGTTTCAATGTACAAGGAACGAAATTTTTGCAAGCATATCAATATTGTACATTTCTACGCCGTGTCGTCAAGGTCGACTTGAGACACACGCGATATTGGTTACCCGTTCCTATCTTGATACTCTTTCCCGTATCGATTCCTGCCTTTCCATGTTTCATATCTTAGGGCGTTCGCGTGCTCGATTTTTATAAATCATTTGTAGTTTTACGAAGAACAATGCGACAAGGTGATATTTGATAGTCTTTTACTGTAGTATAGGGATGTAATATAATAAACTACCTTTGTATTTCTCATTTCATTGATATTTTATTTTTATTCACTACGACAGTAATTTATTAATGTGCAATTATTTCTCACAAGTCCCATTGTTACAAATATTATTTACATACCTCATCTAAAAGACCAATATATTGTATAATCTCTCCAAAAATGTAATGACGCGTATAAAATTTTGTAAATCTCACTAATATTTTAATGTTTTCGTCAGATGCAGATATTTATGTATTACGTCAACATTGTTACTTGGCGTTGGCGTTTAACGAGTCAGGTTGTGGGGCCGAATTGCGAAATATTGTTTTGTAAATGAGTTTAGCACTGTAGCCTAGACTGAATGAAAATGAAGTGTTTACTAAGTGCAATGCTTGAATTATATATCCCAGTGGTTGGTATCCCTACACTGAGCAAGGCTGTATAATGATTATACCGCAAGTAAAATATTTATTTTCGGAAAAGTGAAAGCATGTGAGATCAAATATAGTCCACATGAAAGAACGGTATTAGTGACCTGTAGCCCTCGAGCGTAGTTATGTATGAATTGTAGAAGAAGCGAGAGAGGTGTGCCAAATGGAAGTCAGTAATCTCTGTCTAATCCTTTTAACATAATAAATAATCTGTGACAAAAATCCTAGACAAGTAAATGTTGGTATTGTATGTACGGCATTGGTCCGAGTGTGTCCTGTACGATTTGATTTCTTATAACCTTTTCTAATGCCTTACGTATTAATTAACTTTATTTCTTTGTTCCCAGGTAATTTGCGCGGCTTCAGTCAATTAAAAGAGGTGAAGGCTTATTGCATGATTGGTAATTAATATTACGTATCGTCTCGCGTGTTATAAACGTTAAAATGATAACCGTATATTGTCCTATAGCTCACACGTACTTCGCAGTCAGGAGTAGAGAACAAAGTTATCTGTTACTAGGTATTTACTGCAAAGTGACCCATTACGAGTTCTAGATGTATTTGTACGTTTATCTTCATTTATAAATTAGTCGATAGTGATTAATTTGTATTAAATTATAGGTCCAAGTAATATATTTTAGATTGAATTGCTAGCGAGTGACTTGCATCGTTTCAAACTTTGAATGGGACGTGTCATCGTTACAGGCGAAATGGTTACTAGTCGCTACACGTCCATGTATATTCTAATCGCATTTTGAAGTCATGAAGATTATTTTTTTACTTTTCGTAAATTACCCATATTATAATTACCCGGCGCGAGCGCATCAAACTTTAACAATCCATGTTATTACTGTTAAAAATGTGACTGCAAAATCTATAAATAACGCTGTATAGCGGCCTATGAGTTTGTTTATCCGGTAATAATTACACCTGTTCAGTATTTCTGTTTGATAAGGTTGGTAGAATAAAGTGTAGATTAAGACATAACAACAATCATATACAATTATTAGTTTCTCTGGTGGGCGCAGTGGGTAATGACAAAAGAGAGAGCTGCCTTGGCTCCTTCGCTAATGGACTGCTATTGAAGGTGAAACCCGTCGATTCAGCTGTGTCATTGTTGGCGGCTCTGACGGACTGCCTTCAATTTACAGTTTAGACATTACCGTTTTATTTGCTATTGTATAACAGCTGAGTTTTGCATTCACAATTAATGGGCTCATTTTATGAAACGAACAAGTGTAACGATTATTGTTGTATTGAAATACTTTGTACCTTTACTCAAGTGCTTCAATTAATCTCTCTCTCTCTGTCTGCTGCCTGTTAACTACCTTCATACAATATTCATCTCATACATTCTTTAAAAAATTATTTCGAATAGAAAGATTCACTTTTACCGCGTGTGAACTCACACTTGTTTTTCTTTTACAAACTGAAACCGATTTTACATGATATATAACTTGATAATAGTTTTAGTTGAATAAAAGCCTTTCAGAAACCTGTTCAATATTAACGTTCGGAGCTCATGAAGACCGAATTGCCACCTTACTTACTTTACATTATTCTGTGATGACTCGTACCCGCACGGCAACATTTCCTTTAAAGTTATACGGAAAACCTTATTATAATTTATTAAGAATTTAACACGTGTGGACACTGGGTAGTACCTTAAATAGGTGCCTCGCTGTTTATTACTTTCTATAGAACATGCGTCGGCGGAATTAAGTCGAATGAAAGATGGATTTAATAGTCTCCCATAAATTTAAAACTTTACCTTCAAAAATGTCCGCTGTTGTCTTTTTTTAATAAATTGCTACCATTTATTAGTTTCCGATTAATTGATTAGTATTATTATAATTTCAAACTTTAGTATATTACTGATTAAAAGCGGGTACGTTAACAACGTGCGGCTGTAATGCTCGCGCCACACTAGGCGGGACTGAGCGACCGCTTAAATGGAAAACGTTTAATTTTACGGCCCGTATAAATGCAGTGTTCGCGGCCGGTTTCGTAATGCATTCTATTTGTCTTGTTTCCGTTTTTATTTCCATTAGAGTGATACAACATCACTTCTTCTTATACTCACATCTTTTAAACTCGTTGTTTTTTAAAGGTTAAGGATATGTTTTGAATTTTTACCTATTAATATTTGTATTTCTTTTTGAAAGCATTGCTGGGGTGTCTGGAGTCAAAGAATATATTTCTAGCTAGCATTTCTCTGTTGTAGCTTTATTTTTTTGTTTTATACCGACTTGCAATATTCGACATTGTGACTTAAGAGACATTGTAGATAGCTGTTATCTAGAGGTCATTTGGTTGTAAAGGATTTCTATATGGGTTTTAACTTAACATTAAAAATCCCATAGTTAAAATATGATACACGCAAACGCAAATTGAGGTTTGTAATAAGGCATCCATATTTCGGGTATTTTCATGTAAATTGTGTAGTTTTCTTTTTAAAATGTAATGCCGGCTTTATAAAAAACGTTTACTGCTTTGTTAATAGCTTAGTCTATTATTTCCGTATCTACGGTGAACGTCTCGGTAACTGCATCACAAATCCAAGCCAAGGTGTTGAGTTTTGTGTAACTGTGTCAATTTAAACAGCGAGGTCGGGCTGTGACCTTTACCTATTGTTGTGGAGATTAGGCGACTAATTAAAATGAACAAAATACTCTCAATGCTATGTTGTGTAACGTGTAATCTTAACGTTAGCAACGATTTAAACACTAGCGGCTTGTGTTTTAATCGCGCTGAAACTTACGTAAGTGTGGATATATCTTTATAATCTTTTGTATACTGCTATGGAGTGCTCATATGAGTAATACATAAATCTTTATATTTTCATTTTAAAATTCATTATTATTTTAAAAATGAAATGTTTCGTTGCAAATGTATTTTTAGGTTATTTGTTCATTTAATTTATATCGATTATGTTGATATTTTTTCGGACTGGCAACACTGTTAGAAGGAGAACGCTGGGGCGGGTCTATTCGTGGTATTTCTATAGTAACGGAGCTAGAAACAACATCGTCTGTGAACTAGAAAAGTAGTAAGGGAACATTTGTATTGAAGTTGACGGAAAGTATCGTGTTAAAGTATTAAATCAAGTTATATCGAAGCTACGTGGTTTTCTTACACTATACATTTTTATAATAGAATTGTACAGTCGTGATTTCAAGCTTTTTAAAATCTTTACAGAATACCATCGAAACGGAACACTCCCGATTGCAATATAATGACATATTATCCGAAACTCGAAAGCGACACCGACTGATGGCCGGTGCATAACGTACGTACGTAACTCTGTTGCACTGTCGTCCGACATTACGTACCCGATATCTCAGCGCGGCATCAGATAAGCCTCGGTTAAGATATGCATCGAGCAAACAAATGCAGTTGATTTATGCGTTTGTCCACTGGTGTGAATGTACCTTATGTATTTTGTAATGTATCTTGTTTCGTAATTAAATTAATTTATACTTATCATGTTTACAACTTTCAAAATTTGTCTAAAGTTAAAAACTTTATTTTAAAAAGTTGCGAGATAAGCGACATCGGTGGTGAAGGCATATGCCCCGAATTGGTGGCATGCTAAATAAGATCGATATTAAGTGTACGTGTACCCAATAAATATATATGTATTTGCGTAGATAGTTGGAGATCCCGAAGCCCCTTCCGTCGACGTTGGCCACCAAGTGTTTTAGTGAGGCTGTTTATAGTCACACAACTCGCTCTCCTCGTTATCTTGAAACAAATATTAATTTATAAGAAGAGAGGGAGGAGTGTGTTAGTGCATAGTTCTATCATACTAAGCCTAGAATAATATCTTTCGGCCGGTCTATCCATCTCTATGTACAATATCAATGTATAGCGCTTATCGTTGGAGCAGTGCTGTCTCATTCTAAATATGTGTAGTTTTCGTACTATGACGGCGGACACCACTTTTCATCTCCTCTGTATGTTTCTCATCAAATCTATCTGCTTCTACTCCAGACGATTCTGTCTTATTGCACCGAATTATGGTTTATTTTCGCAGCATGCGTAACTTGATGCATATAAGAGAGGAAGCGATGTTAAAAATAGCTTGAATCTGTAACGATTTACAACGGATCCCTCTAGTAGCGGATGTTGGAAATTTGGCAAGTTTTCATTGATTTCAGAGAAAATAGTTCGCTTATCTTTCACGAGATGGCGCTACTGGTGTGATTTCTATATCTAATTAACTTTACATATTTTTAATACGATACTACCCAAGTATAATTGAGGCTATTTCCAGTAATAAATTCAAACCAAATGATCGTCGACCTGTCGACAGTCGTACATGCCTTATTCCTGTAAATAAACATACAAGTCTAGGTATCTAGAATAGTGGACCTTTCTTAAACAATACTGTATTTATTGATTCTTCGGCAAAACCCTATTCTCTGAATGTATTATTAGTACACACACATATTGGGCTTTATGGTAGCGGTGCCCATTGAACTTACATCCCTTTTCAGTATCTTTTAGCATTTGGTAAATTATCACAAAAATTGACGACTCACGTGTATTTGTGAAAATTGAATCAATGCATGTGTCGTGAATTCAAACGTAAAGTGTGAAGCATACCCAGATCTGTTATCATGGATATAAATAATTAAGTATATAGTTTTAATGATCTAATATACATTCGTATGTTTGTATGTATAACTAGGCCGCTTCAAATGTATTACAGTGTTAATAGTTTCAGCTGCAAATCATTTTTACGATTGTGTAATAACTTTAACAGTGTATTATTTTTTAAAAGTAATACAATTTCCTTTTGTACAATTGACTTGTATTCTTTTTTGGAATTTTACATATCTCGGACTTCTAGATTCCCGCAACATCTAAGGGAAGGGAAAACCAGCGCAACACAGGATCTTTATTCCGTGTGGGCAAAGCTGAGTCACCCCCTATTACCGTTATATGTATAAGAATAAAGTAAATCTGCTCTTTTTATGTAAATCTGTGTTCGATGGCAATAAATCATTTATTATTATTAAGTGTCACCTCTTTTCCATCCATCCATCAGTAATGGAGACCGCCTTCGTCAAATCAGTTAGTCAGTACCAAATAGTGTGCATTAATTCTTAATTATCAAGGTCACGCTTCCTAATCATAAAGCTAATTTATTATTAGCATTGTTTGTTATGTAATTCAGTGTGTTCAAACCCATAAAGGACGTAACCTTTAAAAATTTAAATTTGAATTTTAGCCGAGCACCTGAATCGATAACAATTTAGCCCTTTGTAGAGTTGGGCGGCGGGGGTGTGTAATCGTATATCAGACGCAAAATTAAGCGGTCACGTAATTCGGTTTGGTAAGGGGTGCTCGACAGCTAAAATTTGCTACCCTTTCCCCCTTGACTCGATGTCGCTCCCACGGTTCGCCCGCGCCAGGTACCGACCGCAAAATGTGCACTACGCTTACGTAATGAACAAATACATTTAAAATTCTATATTACACGCTTGAATCATGATAATGTGGAAATTGCATTTGCTTGTTTTTATGTTAACTGACTTCAAATATCAAGATTACGTTATATATTTTTTTTAACTGACTGACTGTATCTACTAGATTGGTAAATAATCTGCCTCGAATTTTTTATTCGTACCTTTTTAACCTAAAATTTTATATTATCACCATCACAATACCATTTTTAAAAAAATGCCACATTCGATTCCATGGTTTGCATTCAAAAAAATGTTTAAACAAATAATAATGATATTTTAATGCTCCCGAAAATAACAAACATAAACCTTTGGACGGAAATAAATTACTTTGTAAATAAACGTATATGATGTTAACTTTAGCTTCTACAACTTCCTTATTAAAACTACTTCCTTTTATCTTATTTATATTTAGCTAACGAGATGGAGATGATGTAAATGTATATGTTGTCTATCAGATTACTACAACAAACTTTGAAGCTAAACATTTATCATCTCTCAAAATTGAATACAAGTGCTTTGCGCATCGCATAAACTAAGGCATCATTTGCATAGTTGTGTTGATAATATTATCCAATAAAGACTCTGGTAAATTCCATGCGGCGACAGCAATGCATGAGTGAGCTGGTTTGACCTGGAAAGTACCAAGTCACATATCACCGCCTAGAAACTTAGTACGCTTCTTCGCCCGAAGAATGAAATGCCGAATCTCTACCGTTTCTGCACGAGTACCTTTCCTTTTCTTTGCCAACTGTCTAACATAACGGTTAGCAAGTCGCCTTGTTGTTGCCGATATAATACGGGTGCTCAATTGACATCCGGAGGAACGTTTGTTCCTTTCTATACCTTATAAAGTAATCGTCGGTTATCGAATGTATTACTGGTACTATGTTCACTTCTCACCTAAGGCGAATTATAAACATCTGTTTTGTGCCTGGACTGTTCTACTACTGCACTGTGCTGTTGTACTGCCTTAGGATCGCCCATGTCCATAGAGCAAGCTCTTTAAAAAGACGATTATTGCTATCTCCGTCCATTCAAGTTGTTTATTGTTTTAAAAATTAACCTTTTTCAGTGCGTTTCCCCACTGCAGGGACACATGCCTCCTCTCCGAGAACGGGAATTTTGATTTGTTGTTTATTATATACAAAAGTATCGCTTTCTTGAAATCTACAAGATAGTCATTTCTTTTGAACTACGATATTATATATTTAAAAATTTGTTATGATGGTACTTTCTCTAAAGTACATAAATGTCTCGCTGTTGTCGATCATTTTGTTTGAGGAGAAAATCACGTTCGATGCCTCGGAGACGTAAAGTGGGCTGCGTTATTTGCAACTTATTTCAAACTAGTCAATTTCACCGTACAATATAAGATTTCCCTCGAGGAATGACCTTCCCCTGTGCGGGTTATGAAGTCGTGGGATAATCGACACTCAAATCAACTCAAGGTTCGGCTTTTAAATAATAAGTTTGAACAATTGATTTTACAAATCTTTGGCTCAATTTATATACTTTAGTAATTTACTCATAAACCAATATTAATATTATATAACTCTAAACGAGATCGTGTTTCTTACCATATACGTATAGTTACTTATATAGTAAGAAACGATACGTATACAGCAACCCGTCCCAACTTTGCTCGGATAGATTGATAGGTAGGCAAATAAAATAATGAAATATAGCGAAAGTTACTCACAGTTAAGAGATTTCTATCGACGAAAGAATTTTTAAAATCAGTTGACTAGTTTTGAGTTTTTCGAAAAAAATAAACATTCAAATGTTTTCTGCTTATAATATTTGTCTAGGTATTGGTTTAGAGTACATGTTTTATTTTATTTTTACCAGCTAATTTAATTCACATTCATAACATTTTCGTCTATAAAATGTACTTGTATCATTTTAATAGGAACTAAGATTTATTTATTATGTCTTATTGTATGCAAAAAAATCTGTCACTTAGTATTTAACAACGTGATTGTTGTTTTTAAATTTACGTAGTGAAACCTAATAATTAAAACCCCAACAAAATTAGTTATACTTGATGAATTATCTGTCACATTTAAGACCTAAAAATCTAGGTGAAAGGGATAGCAAATGCTAACTCAGCTTAGTCCCGTTCAATTGAACGAAGTAAGTTGTATTACTATAATAGGTTTGGTTAACTGGTTGGTTGGTTTGGTATTATTCTAAAAGAAATACAATAAATATTATATGATTTATTTATTACTTCCTGTACAAGATCTTACATCTAACACAACACTATAGATATAAAATAAATTCTATATCATATATGTAATACTCATACAAATAACTTACAAATTATAAATCTTACACATTAGGAATGAATCTGACATTTGTAGTTGCAATTGTTAATTCATTTATATTTCACTTATTTAAGAAACATAAAGAATTACTCCAACTTTATATCAATTTGACAAGTCATAAAATATAACTGTAGATAGAGCACGCACATATATATCTTGTTATAGTTTTTTGTGTATATTTAATAATCTAGGTAAGATTCAATGTTCCACATCAGCACAAAACTGGTACCGTATCGTTTTATTTTTCTCCCTCTATCTCACTCTATTAATTTGGTTAGAATTTTGAAAAAGCATAATAATTGTCAATAGAACCTCTCATGTGGTAATATTAGCTTACGACATCGAAGCACAATAAAATAATATCACAAAATAACCAAAGTCTAAATACTAAATCGTCAATCTTTGGTTGAGTAGAAATTTAAGATTAAATTTTAATTATACTTACAAATAATATTGGAAGCTCTAACTTATTAATTAATTGACAGTTATAAGAAATCTTGCAAGAAAGTGTGATAATGTAAATATTAATTACTCCGAACTTGATAATAACATAAAATTATATGAATTAAATACTAAATGATACATCCCAAATCCTAAGGCTAGGATCAATTCAATATTTTTGTTTCGTATTTCAAACGATCCTCGCCCCTATGTTTGTCTAAAATTTTCACAAGTCGCACATGATAGCGCACACGTGTTTCGTGTTTTGCTAACGGTACAACTGCTTCGGTACAACAAACAGTTGCACGAATGATCTGTTTATAGAACAATTCTGTATGCAATGTCTATATATTCAAAGATGAGGTTGTTTGTGATAAGCCTGGAATAAGGTCGTTCCACAGCGTAGCATTCACGATTAGTACTCAATTTTCTGTATTATGGATGTTGATACAGAATAATCTTACTAATATTGTTCGCGTAATGAATTGTCCAGTATGTTCCTAAGACTATATTTGAATACGTTTTAATACTTTTGGCTTTTTATCACTAAAGACGTAGTTATACGTCTCTAATACACCAATGAGCATTACCTACAGTTAAAGAAATGCAATTAATTGAGCAACTTACACCATAACTTAACAACTATTGTTTAACTCTTTGACGAGAATATGTTGAGGAATTTAGTCTTTATATTCAACAGTGTGGTGAAAGATCTCTTTACTTTCTTCTTCGGCATCCTTTCCGGCCTGAGGAATGGCTCCGAATATGATTTCTGCAGGCTTGAGTAAATTGGTGTATCAGACTCCTTGGGAATTTGATATTTGTACTCCTTGATAACTTTTTCTTCGGTTGGGTCATATCTGTAAAGGACTGAGAAGGTCCGCTTAACCTTTCTGTTCATGCGGGGAACGTTAGCGGTCCTATCGCTCTTGCAACGTTTAACCTTGTTCCTGCCGTAATAGTCTTCATAATTGTCAGCGTCGATATAAATGATCCGCTTGCCAAGAGCTTGCTCCCTCTCTTTCTTCAAGCTCTTCCAAGAAGCGATGACTGATTCGCGACGGAACGTCTTGTTCGGATTGTGACGGCTGATGCAGTAAGAGCTTTCCTCTTGAATATTGGACGTGTCTTTTAATGGAGACCCTCTTGGGCTCGGGCTGTAGTCGATTTCGTAGTCATCTCTCGACACCTGCAATTAATAAAATCTTGATTAGCTAATTAAGGCTACACGTACAGATGTACATAGTCAGAAATCCTTGTCTATTGCGTCTATTCCGACATTTGATAGATTGTCGAGATTACAAGTGCTAATAACGTTATCTATCAGCGTGACCTTGACGTATATAAGTTGTGCATGGTCTCTTTCTTTCATCATGCTATAATTATCTGTCTCGCTTTGGTACGTCATTGGAGCCCTTCAAGCGGTGCCCACATGTCTGACACCACCTGTCGGCTAAAACATATGTCTTACGTCGCTGGAACTTTTGGCATATGTACTTAAGCTCGATGTTTAATTAATATTGTATTCAACGGTGAACTGTCAGGGATGTTTATAAAATGAAACTAATGGTTATACTACATACTATCCTAGTTCTTTTTTAAAGTTACATTTGAGTAATAAAAATTGACTAAGTTTTCTGATCTTAAATTTTGGTCGAAAAAAGTAAGTCTTCTGTCAATTCTAAGAGTTATGTCTTCATTTATTATGGCATAACACTTTTTATAGTTTCACGTAATTCAATTGTGTTATTGAGACGGCCGCTAATCGTAGAATAGGTCACGTGAAAATAAACACTCTATAGTTACGAATTCCTGAGAACATTTACTCAACGGTGATAATAAAGAAATGCCATTTGTTCTCGTTAAATTTTCATGTGCAGACTTATTGCTTTCCATTTGTTTAGTGTTACAGTAATTGGAACGCAAGAAAAAGATACGGATTGTGATAGAAAACCGAAATTTAGGCGTCCTCGCTTTTTGACATTACAATACTGTTTCAACGTGTGTTGTGACAGGCTACAGTTTTGTACCATTATTTTTAATGATATATATAAAAAAAACAGCGGGTGCAAGTTTGTGAATTTGGGTCGTAGCGTGTAAAATGGGTCAGGTCGAAATAGTTTTTCTTACAGCGGATCTAGTCAACACGGTCCAATTACATTGTAACGCAAAATTTCGTTTAGAAATTACACATTACCTGTTGTTTTGCATTACTAACCTTGTGTTTTTCTTTCAAGGTAATGTATCGAGTTGAAGTTAAATTGAATGTCTTATCCACATTCATCTTTCGTCTTGGTATCGCCCTAATTCATGTAAAAAAGTACGTATGCTTGTAATATTCGTAGACGCGTGCATATTTCTGTTTATTTGTGGACGTTATTATAGAACTGAAGGTGATGGTGCTAAAAGGTTCGGGTTATATTTGTCGCAGGCTATTTTGAACAATAGCCGCGTTGTTCAATGCAACGTCTAATAATAATAAAATACGTGATATATTTTTAGTTTAACCTTCATTTAATGTTTGGATACACATTTAAACACGACACGGAGTGTACTAAGGGCTTTAATATAATATGTATAACAAATTGACTGCAGATTACAAAATAAACAGTGACTTACTTACTATTACCTAAAATATGTCTAAATATACTAGTTAATTATTATTGAGGTCAATTATTTTGTGCCACAGATATAACACAGATAATCATATAAAAACTACCATAGCTAGAATTAAAATTTTAACGGTCTTATTATGGTTGTTTGAAGATTCTTGCACAACTATCTTTACTACTATGATAGTATTTTATTATGTTCAAATAATTATCGCCTGTTTACAGTGTTCGTTTTCATAGCGTATAAAATAATCCAGTTGTTTTTTTTACCTTAGTGTACTGTTAAACCGTATAGCAAAAAAACAGTAAGTGGGAAGATGTACGGTTTTTTCTGATGAGTCGAAGTACGTTTTTTTATTCGTTTATCGTATGTGTCATATGGTTGTTTTCAATAGTAACTGTAAACTAAACGGTACAAATAATTTTATGCAGTTGTAATTTAAAACAAATTAAACATCTAGATTTGGTGTATTGCAAAAAAAACTTTGTTTATTTGCCTTGACTCAAACAGATAGACAATGATTATGGATATCTATTTTGTGTTATTTATTCCTCGAAACTGGCGTATCTCACCATTTCCTCTACTTTCATATAACTCTTCGCATACATGATCGTCAGGCTGGTAACTGTTATGTATGACATAAACTATAACAGTCAATCTTATCTGAAGACGTCGGATCTGGAAGACCGAAGGAGTTCAATATGTTTAAAGATTGCTAATTAGGAAAAAAAAGTGTAGCTATTTGTCTATGATTCCCGAACATAGTTTGTATATAGCGATTTGTAAATATTATTTCAATTTCATTAATACCAAATGAATTCACAAACAATTTAACATCCGCGATTAATTCGTCAATGTCTAGTCGGTACCTCGCACACTTTATCCGCGTTGGAAATGAAAACAAAATATTCGCGCCCTGATTCCGCTAAGTGAAACTTCGCTTTGAACGTGTTTTGACAAAACGACTATCATTTGAACACGCAACTTTTATTACTTTCGTTTAAAATGTGATAACTTTTTTGGGAACACAATAATGCGTTATACATTTTAGTTTTTTTTTGCTTTTATCATTTTACTTTCATTAAATAACTAGGTCTTTGTATTTTAATAGTACCAATATTTATTTTGAATAGTTATACATATATATACATAACCAGACCCAATAACGTTTATGTAATGGGTAATTCTTCACTTTTTTAGAAAATTAAATTATAATTAATTAAATGAAAGAAAATATTTAGCAAATAACGCTGAATCTATCCTATCTATCTATCTATCTGTAATGTTTACAGCGAACTATTTTCGCTCGTCGCAATTCGTTTCTATGTTTATAAGTCGCATTCGAAACCTAGGCCAATAGCGTATAATAAATAGAGCAAAATCTAGACTTAGGAGTGTACTATTTCAATTGGTTCAAGTACGAATGTTCTATTCCTAGAGTCGTATTAACGCTGCATTTAGCCCCTGATTACGGGTTAATAACCTAAGTTTTGGGTGACATTTTTAAATAATTGTATGAGAAATATGTTATGACTCGTCGACACCCACGGATTTTTTCTTAAATATATTTTACTATGACTAATGACTTGTTCATCGGTTTGATTCTATTGCGCCATTATTGATTACTCTGAGATGGTACATTTCTCCGGCACAGGGTCGATGTACTGATGGTACAGTTTCAGCTGTTAATATAATTTGAAATAAAAATTTATTCCTCCAATTGAAGTCGTCTGACAAATGTTTTAACGAGTGTTCTTTATGTTTTATTGCGTGCTTTTATCACTTTGAACATATCGTAGTAGATTATAGAAAGAAAACACTTTAATATACTGCAAATTACTACGATTATTTAAAGACCAATTTATTTTCTACAGTTTAAAGTGACTAGTGTTGGTTTTATCGAAGTAGTATAGAAGGAATACGAATTCCCATTGTTTTTATGTAAGAAGGCTAACGAGCAATCGGGTCACCTAATAGTAAGTTAACAGTACCCTATCGCAATGCCTATATTTAATGGACAGAGGAGTAGTTAAAAAAACCCTCCGTATATTGTAACCTAAATTTACTATTTAATGGTAAATATGTTTTTGTTCCATGCGGGTATCGAAGTTTTTGAACTTATATATTTATAACTTTAGTTACTTAAACATCCGCATCTACGTTTAACCGGTTTAAAAAAAGAAATCATAGTGTCCACGCTCATCGCCTCACGGCCATGTCTTCCTGCCATCAATCTTTATCAGGCTTGAACGTTGTTAACTTTCGAAATCATAAACCGGAATAACTAGAGTCGGAGGCTGCGATTAGAGAATGTTACAAAAGATTGTCGTCTCCTGTAGTGTTAGATGCGGTGAAAGTGGGCGAAATTCAGCGTAACAACCGGTCCGCGAATTTCGTACATAAAGAGCGTCTGCGTCTGTGACAATGTTCCGCACAACAAAAACACCCTGTAACACTCGTTTAGTTCGCTTTCTAATTTCGTGATGATGTGTTTGAAATTTGATCACTCGATTATGAAAGCTGATCGGCGGATGTTTAAGAGTCATTCAATACAATATACTTTCTTCTTTGAGTACGTTTGTTCAAATGGTACTTAACTGTTGTAGACTCTTGTTTTTTTTATATAAAATTTTTACCTATGCGAAATATTAATTATTTTTGTATAGTAGTATAATGATAACATTTTCTATTGGTTTAAAAATATATTATCTAGTAAATTTACATATAAATATTTCTATATAAATTTCCTAGAAAGTTAAGTATTCGAAGAAACTGAATGTCTACTAAACTGATTAAAATAATTTGTTTTATAAGATTGACAGAAAATGTT
Source organism: Papilio elwesi (assembly GCA_029849275.1). Classification (NCBI taxonomy): domain Eukaryota; kingdom Metazoa; phylum Arthropoda; class Insecta; order Lepidoptera; family Papilionidae; genus Papilio; species Papilio elwesi. Next base: position 4,603,165 of record CM056709.1, read on the forward strand.
GAATACATATTCCAACAATATTTTTTCTTTGTTGTTGGTTTAACGATTCATCTATTTCAGTTTTACAACGACGGTGATGTTTCGGAAATGAACGAGTGTTACCATTAAGATTTACGAAGCGTTTAACTTCGCAACTGGCAAGGTTGTAGGGTTTTAGTTATGAGGAAGCAATGTTTTTGATTGATATGAAACGGTACAGACTGATCTTAAACTGAGGCGTGTTTCAAGGGTGCTTTGAGAACTGTAAATAAAGATAACGAGGTTTACTCGCTTCCTTTGTTAATAAGTATTGAATATAATACTATTACCAAGATTAATATGACCTATACTTTATTTATGCCTATAAATGAAACGGCTAAGTGTTATTTCTCTGATTTGGTTTGTTAGATACACTTTTTTGCGTAAACTACCTAGAAAAATGGCAAAAAATATAAGCGCTCACGTCACCCCTCTGGGTTACGGGCGTGAGAAAAATAAGTTTCAGAAAAACAGAACCTACTAAAATTGTCATAGTGAGTAGTATATGACAATAACAAATTGTGTTTTTGTCATGCAAATAGTATTTGACGCGGAATGAAGTTACATATCCAACGAGGACAATAAGAAAGTAATACGTCGTACCCTTACATCATCACCTTCATTAAAAGAAGACGCATTTAGTTAATAATTATTTTATTTGTAACCATTTTAATAATATCGCTTGGTTTACTATTGATATCGATCATGTTAACGTGTAATACATCAAGGGTTTTTTTTATTCTACTTTGTTATAATTACAAAACATCCGACTGATTTAGTGCTTCGTCTCTAAATCTATGGACACCGGTCCTAACATTTTAATCTAAATAGACTCTTGGGTAACTGGCTACAACGGTCTGAATACTCTTGCTCGATATATGAAAGTAATCTATTGAAGTAATAGTACTGGTCATTATTATGATTATTGGCCAAGACAATTAGTGGTGAGAAAAATAAAAAAAGACATTCATGTTACTCTCATTTAGTTAGAATTTATTTATTTTTATCCACTTCTTATATTCATACTGTAAATTAATATTTATCTGAACCATCACAAGCACACACTTAGATTGGTGTTTAATGTCTCGTTTTGTGTTGTAACCGTGAAAGATGTGGCAATGTCAAGAGCTCCCAACACAAAAAGAACTTGCCCATAACCCAGAGGCGGCCGGCTCTCGGTTCAATGGCAGCGGCCTCCGAGTCGACTGCCTTTTAAGTACTGCCGGCTACGCGCTTTGCGTAATAGATGTTCGCTTAAATGCCGTAATGGGAAATCTTGGACACGTTCTTTTTTTAATCGAACGTTTGGAATTTTTTTTGAATTTAGAACATTTACTTTTTTATTATTTGTTATGCATATAATGTAAAACTCTACTAAAGTTAATATAGTTAGAGTTGATAGGGATGGCCCTAAAACTTATTGTGGGAACTTGTCAGACCAGAAAACAAATATATTTGATTTTGTTTCGGACAAATTAACTCGACTGAGATTCGAACCCGAAAGCCTAAACTTTATGGAAAAGTAACTTAACCGCTCGTTTGAGATATGTAACTTAATTTAATTTAACTTTGCAATTTCTTTTGAGATTGTTGATCACACATATTTTAACTTTGATGTTTCTTACTTACCACGCTCTCCCAACTTCCACCAAAAATCGACTTGTCCAACATATTGTAGCACAAAATAGTTTGTCACCAACAACAAACGTTGCACTACTGTCTCAGGCGCGCTAGGTTCGCGAGATTGTTAAATCGGTAGCGTTTGTCAACACAGAACGCAGTGCGGACGTCGTGCGAGGCACGTTCACACACGGGATAGTTTTCTGGATTTCGCACGGTGTTTTCACTCCGAGCTCTCCTGAACGACTGTAGCGGACACGTTACAGCGTCATATTTATAGGACGGGCGGTCGGGAGAGGGCGGGTTTCAGGAAGACGACCCGGTCGCATCTTCCACTTAGCACGTAGTCACGTCACCGTATTTCGGGTGCGTGTAACATAGTTCGGGGAAGCCCGTCTAAATGCGTCTATCGCTCGCCGAGGTACATTGTGCTTGGCTGGATTTTTTAATGTAATTTTTCGATGCGTCTGCCAATGTTCAAAGATCGTGATGACAGTATATAATTTTACATTTTTACATTGTTAAACATGACTATTTACGTACGTAAGTATTTTGAAATAAAGTTAAAATGCGACAAGGTAATGGGACAACGGATGCGTTGACTACTTTTAATGGACATAGGAGGGATATAAAGACAAAAGGATATTTTCTTTTTCTCCCCATTCCCATCCTTTTTAATAAGTTTTATAATTCCATTGAATTGCCGCCAGCAAATTATCTCTGGGTAGTTTTTTACTTCTTACGTGTTTAACCTATTTGTAATAAGAAGGCGATACTTTTTTGCTTGACGTGGTGTTATGTATTAACGGGTATTTGTTTTCGTAAATGATCTTTTAACTAATGAAACAAAAATTTAAGTGTTTATGTTTGTAAATGTTTACAATCCAATGGGATTCAAATCTACGATCGTTGCCATTCGAGTTGTAGTGAGTTATAGCAGCGCAGTTTCTTGATTTCAATACGAACGTAGGTAACTCTCTTTAAGCGGCGCTTAGACTCAATTAGGTGAGTTCTATGAAATCAGCTGTTTCTTGCAACAGCTGCCGGAAGATCTCCTAATTACCCATCTCCCTCACTAATGGCTCCCGGCACGAATACTTTATGAGTACGCAATTATTAATAGCTTTATTGTAATGTTTCAGCTCATGCTTGTTTGCTAATATTGCGTAATTACGAGCCGAGTACACCGTTGTACAGTGCCGATTACACTTTGGATTAGTGTATTGAGGACACTAATTATTTTTACTTTATAGACATTTTTCATGTAAAACATTTAATCCCGGTTTGAAGTAGATTAAAGTAAAAGTGTTAATTGACAATTGCCCTAAGTGACAGTTTAGCTAACTTCATCGTTTATTAAACTATTATAACTTCAACGGATACCTTTCTTCATTAGAGTGTTCTACACTAGATAAAATTGTTAGTTAATATTTATCTTTCATGCAGAAAACTTTAATACCTCACGTACCCGCGAGCCATGACTACCTCTTTTACCTAACTATTATCGACATATTTCCGGATGGTTGCTTCCCAATACCTATTTATAATATAGCACTTCGAGGTGCATCTCGATATAGCACGGAACTTGTTTATTTTGATGATACCATATTCGAACGATCGATCACCTCGGCCTGTCGGAGTTCACGCGAGGTTTCACTCGGAAACAGTATATCTTTCACTATATTTATTAAAGTTCAATTGAATGTTTATTAATAGTATTTGTTTATATCGATAACTCTGCTTCATTACCTCATACTTGCTAATAATATAAATTATTAATACATACCCTGAATATATTAGGCAATTTGTATGAAATGTTAACGATAGATGCAAGAGACAGCTCGCCATGAAATAAATGTCGATGGGGACTTGAAATTTGAGTTGTTAGTGGTATCTAGAAGATTAACAGTTTTAACAGTGAGCCAGCTCGACCGGTGATATACCACCTTACAAAAGACAGGCGCTTAGGAAAACGTCTCTGCGTTTCGTGTTTTTGTTTTATAAACAAGGTGAGGTGGCAAGCGAGCAAGCGGGTCACCTGGTGTTATGACCACACCATCGCTTGAGTCGCAGATGCGTTGCCTACTAATGGACAGAGGGAGAGATTGGACAGGAAAAGGGATGTTTCCATGTCCTATCCATCCCCTCGGCGTCCAACCCTCTTCCCCTTCTCATCCTATCGTAATTAGGAAAGGGTAACAAAGGAAGGAGGACTGAAGTTGGGCCTCCGGTACTCACTCATCAGACGAAACACTAACACATACTTCTACTTCACGCCTATCTTCTGCGAGGTCATGGTATATCACTGGTAGAGCCGGCCCATTCGTGCAACACATGTTGTTATTGTCGGCTCTACTACTGTTAAAAATGTTTGAATGAGGTGGCGGAGAAAGCTATGACTACGACTTGACATTTTAATACGACACCAAACTTCTAATTACATCGTAGTTGCCACTTTAAAAACAAATCCAATGTACGATTCCTGTTTTATAGGGCAATTAAATCATTCAATGCAACCAAGCGGTCGTAACCGAGTCGGCGACCGGGTCTACGGACAGCGGATTGCAGCAGATGACGTCAATGCGATGCACTCGAGCGCATTCGATGCCCCGGCCGGGAGTGCACTCAGGAACTGTCCGATACAGTTCCCACATACAGTTGTAAAACTAAAATGGTCCGCGCAGATTTAGAAACTTTCACGCAACGCTCATAAATGTGCTGTAAACCGGGCAAGGAACGCAACGACGATAGACACCCGGGGTTGGTAGAAACTTGAAGACGATGACCGAATAACTGTAAAATAGTTGTTCTTAAGACGGACCCTTAAATAACATTGTCTTCAGCAGCAAGACGATAAGACCTTTCATTGCCTATATATCTTGTCTATCCCGTTGAGAGACCTTATTTATCAAGATTAAGTCCTATTTTTTATTAAAAGCAAAGCAGAACAAGAGCACAATTTATTATTACAAAGTCAAATTAGTCTCAAATCCATTATTACTAAAACAAAATAAATAACACGAATACCCTCACCAACCTATCCATTTACCGTAATCATCATCAAAGGCCTCTCAATTAGTGACAACGAATTCGCTCTTTAGCTTTAATATATGTACTTTTTACTAGTTTCGGAGTTAAAAGGGATATAACTTATGGATATTTGATCCATTGTCAAATATCCATGCGTTCAATTATTGCGCAACTCTCGCCCGTCCCGATCGTTTCAATGTTTAATTGCTTGCAGCTGAATTGAATCCGTGACGGTCTTTTCAATTTTTCGATCTCACGCTTTGTTTGTTGCATTTAGAAGTTAACAATAAACACTGACTTAAAATAAGAAAGGTTATCAAATAGTTTGCGATCCTATAAAATTGCCAAAAACATCAGACCATATTTAGAATAGTATTTCTACTTGATGCCTGCCTTCTGTCCGGTCCATTCTTACAATGTATGTTGCTGGTGCAGGCTCTACCGCTGTGAGGCTCTCCTTTATTATATTGATCAATGACCCTCATGTGGAAAGCGACGCAAATCAATTAATATGCTAGGAAATTTATATAAGTTTGAAGGCATATGTACACTTAACAAGAAAGGAACGATACGTCGAAGGTTGCAAGGTCAAGGCCGTACTAGCAGTGTCCCGTGCCGCCCGCGTCGATTTCATTACATTTTTATACTACTTTTTGATAGGTATTAGGTTAGACCTTCTCCGAAACTCATATTTTATTTACGTAGTCAAAGATTTCAGACTTTAATATAGTTTGTGAATATTGGATATTTTATATATTTTAATTTTGTTCTTATATGCTGGCTTTATCTTTCTCCTCGGGGTTTTACAAACACATACAAGCCTATACATATACACATACACATACACATACACATATACACATAAAATAGATTCACGATAAATAAATCAAGATATATTGAAATAGTAATTTCTATAAACAATTTATTATTATATATTTTATGGAAACTGCACTTCACTTCTTATTTATGTTGTGTGAGGCAGTTTTGGAGCAACGTCTACTTATATCGATCAGATTGGTGAAATACTAAAGAAGGTTATAATCAATATAAAAAATCTACTTAGCTTATTCATTGATCACGCAAGAAGTTGAATTGGCAATTAGTTAACCGTTCATGTTTTTTTTTAGTATAAAAACAATAAAACAGTATAACGATCCTTCGCTCGAAGTTGTTACAAAAGTAAGCTAATAAGAACGTGTATAGACCACAATCGTTAAGATGAAACTGGACAAAAAAAATTGCGATGTTTTGATGTGGTTAATAAAATTACGCAATTATAATTTATTGACTGGATACGTTCCAACTGAACCGCGGTCCGCACAAACAGTCAAAGTTTCACACAATCGTAAATCTTTGCACGAATGTAAAACACTCTCGACAAAGATCATTTTTAAAGCAAACTTTTGCCAATATGTATAACGAGGATTCGTATACGAAAGCATGCCTAAAAATTAGTTTTAAAGGTAATATTTCAAGTATAATGTTAGGAGATAGTTCACACAATGTTCCAACTAGGAGATAGATTCGAGTCACTTTTTCGCCAAAACTACACATCACAGAGTGATTGTTGACCACAGTCAGTGGGTGGTTGTAGCATAAACGTTCTCGTGTGTCACTATGTTGGTGCGACCACTATGGTTGCATGCTTATAAAGGTGTAAAATGTACAGAAGTTAAAAATGTGTTTTTCGATAATAGGTAACAATAATAGTAGTGCAGCTAGTTGTGTATATTGCTTCAAAAGTATGATCACAACCTGAGGTTTGAAACAGCCTGCGGCTACCCAATTTTCTTTTATAACACGTAACACGCCTTGTCCGTGACTGTGTAGGTTGAAATTTATTATCGCCGAAATATATTTCATTACACCGTTAAGGGAAAGCTTCTTTGGTTAACTTCTTTGCACATGTCTAAATCAAGATAAATTGACTAAATGAGGTCAGAGTTTTGAATGTTCGTGTCACAAATTTATTTATTGGCTCAACTCGTGAAATACTGCGGTATGTGTGTTTTACTTCGTGTTTGTTATTTCGAAACGCATCGGTAATTTCAATGTAAATAAAATAAATATTGTATGATTTGTTACATAGAGTCAATTTACTAACAAATATGAGAATTACTCTAATTTTTATGAATGACATTGTTTATAGTATAACGTTACAGACATGCATGTTACTTTCTTCCCCTGCACTACTTATTGTTTTCATCAGAGTGAAAATAACTTTAGTCTCATGGTCTGATGTCCCCAAGTCATACATAATAGCAACCAACACATGTAAAAATTCAAATTTGTGCACATGCACGTTATAGAGAAGTGTACATTGCACGCGAGCCCTGTCGCACATTAATAAACAAAATATCAATGTGTTGTCACCCTTATCGACTGAGGTAATTCATTAGTAGCAATTGAAATAGAAAGTAAAGGAAACCGCGCCCGACAATCATCTAAACGGTCGAAAGCAAACGTAATGGCTAACTTTTCAACGTTCTCTCATCTCACCTATGCTTAGTCATTCCTTTAAATGACTAACCCCACCGATTTGACTGTTGACGCAAAACTTCCAGCGTGTGCTGAGATTTTTGCTACCGAGAAGTGTTTTAAAATTATTTGCCGGAGTTGTAGATTTTAAATAAAATCTAAAGAGACATATGCATAAATCGTGTACGTTCAAAGAAAACGTAATTTTTCGTTCCTAATCATTAGATGTGACACAATAAAGTCCGCTACCACCTTACTAGGATTCTTTTCACACATGGGCGAAAGTTGAAATCCCAACTGGCTTAGTTTTTTTTATAGCATAAGGACCAAACGAGTAGTGGATTGCCTAATATAAAAAAAAACTGAATTTGTTATAAGTGATCAAGAAGCTTCTAAAGGCACTGTGCGTGTGCGCATATTCAAATCGCTCATTTATTGGCGATGACTACCGCATGCTGCCTTCTCACGTTGAATTCGATTGTTTCGAAATCAACACGGACATATTACGACACAGAAAAGATACTGGCGGAATGAAATACCATGAAGACGGAAGAGGGCGCTGGTTCGGCAGAAATGAAAAGTACCGTGGAATTATTATCACAGAAGAGATAAATGCCGATCAGCTAATGACGAATCTATCGAAAAGGGATGCGCCCGACCAATAACAGTCCTCGTGACATTTGACTATCTCAGCAACGGAATTATTTTAATCACACTGACAAGAGACGACTTTAGTACAACCAATTATTCCCAAGGAGGGTTGGCGTCAGGCAGGCGACCGGCCGTAAAAACAGTAGACAGACAAATCTTATACAGTATGGAATATAATCATACTGGGCCGACCCCACATGAGTGAGAAAAGGGCAAGATGATGATTACGCTTAGGATAGGGTACGACGCAGTCTTTCCCGTTTTTGATCCAAGGCACTGATAGGTAGCATATAGCTCTGTCACCTGATAGTCTGTTAGTAACAGAGGCGCTCAACGGACCTCGTCTCAATCCGTTACGTCGCAGCGTCGTACGGGTGATGACGTGCGAACTATAAATAATGTTTTGACCTACTTGTCGACCGTCCGATCATCTCCGAGTTACATCTGCACGTACTCTGAGGAGACACACCGATGTCATCTCTTCATACTTTATGAAGTTATTTCGATTGTATTTCATTCGATTAAATTTCATGTTAATTCCACTCTTTATGTTTCGTTTGTTTACCTTATTTCATTTTTGTGTCACTGTTGTGCAAGAGTTGTAAGTAAACAAGGAAATAAATCCAACCCGGTTTTTGTAGAATTTCATTTTCAAGATTTTTTTAGGATTAAAATAGCGCCGTTGTAAGGCTAAAGTGTGGCTTAAAAGTAGATGTGACTAGAATTAATAAGGTATGGTTCGAGCATATTGAAAGCATTAATGAAGAGAGAGTAATAACTTAGGGTCCTTCAAGAAGCGAGCTTATCTATTCCTCAAAGGCCGGCAACGCATCTGCAGTTCCTCTGGTGTTGCGGGTGTCCATGGGCGTCATTGATCACCTCGGTGCTCATGCCGCTTGCTTGCCTTCTCTTATAAAAAAACAAGACAAATTTATGTTGTTAAAGTAAGCGGCTGTGGCAGAGGACGCCTTAGGAGAACTTTTACTGATTAGATTAGTGACATACTAAAGAAGGACGTTTATAAGGAGTACCCGTAACCTCGTCGGTTTCTTCGGCATTTATGCGTAGATGTATGGATGTAGAAGAAGCGAGAGAGGTGTGCCAGGATCGCGCTAAATGGAAATCCGTAATGTCTGCTGCTGGATTGCCAGGGCTCTGAGTAACGGGTAGATATTCGATTTTCTTGTGACGATTGTTTGTTTGAAACTTGAACTAACTCGCTATGAGTTTGTTGCTGTACTGTAATCATGATAAATGGAACACCATTAGAAACATTTGGTTTTCGTAAAAAAATACAACACTTTAATCTCGTAATAATTTTCAAACAATATTGACGCATTAAGCCATCCGTTTTTTGCGCATCGATCAGAACTGGGTCGTGTTTGAAAAACTGAAGTAAGCAAATCTAAACAGCCCTAATTACAAGATCAACGCCCGAGTTGACTTCGATCTTTGATAAACTGTAACGATATTGTATTAACCATTTCTTTTACGTGTTGATATTTACACTTCGGATAGATTCAGATAAAGACTCCTCTTAAATGTTTTTCCTTACATCTTAAATGTATCTTTATACATCTTTCTTATTCGCGGTAACAAAGGTGATGTTCAGGAATTAATCCACTGAAGATATATTCGGTATGTGAAGATATATTCACTGAAGATATATTCGGTATGTCATCTGCTATAAGAAACAAGTTGTAGCTGCATCCTACAACTTGTCAAGAAGACCGAGAAAAAGCACAAAGATCTATCCCGTGTCGGCGTTATACAGTTGACTCCCGCAACCTTGATCAGAGCATTAGTCCATCTTGTGGAAGCTCGACCAACGCTGCGCCCTCCTGTATGTGACCATTATTCAAAAATCTTTTGGCTCCATCTGCTATCCAATCTACAAGCAATGAGCCCCTCTGCCTAAAAGGCAATTCAATTATGTTTACAATGACAAATCAATACTAAATTTTGATCGGCGAATTTTCGTTTTATGTACAATAATTTAAAAAGCTTTTACTGACTAATCATATGAAGGCGGTACCATCTTTTGTGTTCGTATTATCCGAATTATTACTACAATAATTTCGGTGAGACATACAAATTACATTTCGTGGCGAGGGTTCTACAAGTACTGACTTCTACAAGTTCTATAGACGTTGTCACGCTCTCTTTACAACAGTGACCAATTAGCTTGGTTAATGGATACCTCAGCCACGCGCTGCTCGCGTACCATTACACTTTCTAAACACCAGGGTTTCATGGCTTGATATTAATGATTGCATCTACGCACATTGTTCGTGCGTAAATTGATGTGGTATAGATAAGGGAGTATTATCATTGTCTCTTTCTTACATAAAAGACAACTATGAAAAATATTTTAATAAAAATGCTTTTACTGTAATAATGTATTGCCACGTTATTGCTTATTTCGCTTCGACTGTACTGAATAATAAATGAGTTAACCCAAATTGTATCTGTACAGGCCTCTCGTGGGTACAAGCGGCCAAAAATGTTACACTCATATCAACATTTACTGGTATTAATTTCCATTGTTGTTGGTATAATTTGTGGGTATAAACAATTTGCATGGCTGTACTTTAATAATTTCATTCTAAATAATTGTAAAACGCTTAATTCATGGTTCACGATGGCCGAAGAAACAAAAATAAAAGTAGCCGCAAGTAGGAGGTCGACGCTAAAAGGGTAAATACTCTTATAGTATGCGAAACGTAAGGTCCTTGATTCAAATGCAACATTGAACATTAGTTTCATAAATTATCAAGAACAAGATTTAGTAAGAACTAGTTGTCCCCGCGGTGTTACCCGCGATTAAAAATTATGTCCCCTTGTATTCAAAATCCCAGTCCATTATTAGTATTTTCTTCGTTCAGGGCATGTTACGCGGAAGGATGAAGGACATCCCTCCGCGTATCATACCCATACCTCTTGCTCCTCAGTCACGGGCGCAACTTCCAGACTTCCTCTAATATACTCATTCTTACATTTATCCATCCTCGTCACACCACACATCCATCTTAACATTCACATCTTGGCCATACGTAATCTCCTTTCTTTCGAGTTAACTTAAAATATCATAAAAAATTGAATTAATAAGCGGATGAATTCACAGGCAATAGCCTAGCGATAAACACGAATTTATAGTAATTTATGTTTCAATCGACCGATGACATCAGTAGAAACGTTGCCAATAAAACTAGAATTGTTCTAGGAAAGTGCAAAGAATATATAAGTACATCAATTATTTGGCGTAATCAAACAACGCCTATGTTCGTATTTGTATGTACGAAAATACATAAAATAATAACAAATCTAAATCTTTATCTGAAAGGGAGCGGACGGTAACAATGTTCTGGGAAAGTCAGAAAAAACGACGGGTCATTATTTAAAATTGGCAGCCGCTTGGTGTTCTATTACTTTGAAATGTTGAGGAAAATCACATTCGGCGAATTGTGTTCCATCTTCTTTAATTGACCTGTTCACCTTTTCACAGAAATCTTTTTATAATTTTTTCTTGATAATATTTTAAAAGGATCGGTTAGGTAATTAACATTCACTAAAGATTCAATAAAGATATACTATTGTTGTTATCACAAAATAAACATGGCGATAAAGTATTTCAGGGTAGACAATAAAGAACGGATAATTATTATATATGGTTGTCTGGGGCTTAAGTTTCTTGGGTTGTGTGTGTGTTCAAGTAACATTGTAACTTATTGGCTTATTACAATTTTATCTGCTTTTGGACTTTGCTTAATGACTTAGTCTATTAAGAATCTATTTACTCCAGTTTTATGGCTTATTTTAACTTGCAAAGCTATTTGGATAGATACAAACTTGAACTTGGACTTTAAAACATGAATGTTTGATTGTAAATAAGGATAATTATAATAATTACAGTAAAAAGAGACTATGCTACATATTAGATTACCTCATTCATCTTGTCATCATTTAGTTCCTTTTTTTTCACCGGATGTCGGACCGTTTTATGCCGGATTTACGGTGCTTATATTTTATAATGAATATATGTGGATGTAATGTACCTCCGTCTATTAATGGCGGTCCTTCCTATCCGATGATAAGAACAAACGTCTACAAGTATTCTTGGTGTTTGAAAACATGTTGCCATAGAAGAAAAGGTTGCCAATCGTTTACTTTGTGTAAATTTAAAACAAAAACTACCTATCTATTGCCTTTGATCATATATTTATCAATTTCCAATTCGTAACATGTTTCATCTCACGCACTCAAAAAATTTATTGAGCCATCGAAAGTCGTTGTATATCATACATACATAAACATTAAGCCGCAAGTCGAGCGCGAAATTACTGGTCGGGCTGTGGAAGACTCTAGCTGAAGGAGGAAACGCCCTTAATATTAATAATTCAAAGAGTCATGTTAGAAAGTCAAAGTAGATTTATAAAGCGCTCGTATAAATTAAGTTAACTACGCACTGAGTTAAGTATCTTGGAAAATTAAAACAATTTATTCCTTTAGTCTATATTATTTGTTATTGGATAATATTTTGATGGAAAAGATTTATTTTAAGTGTACTATCAAATTAATAACAGTTTTTTATTTATTTCCAGGTATTTCTTCCTTTTTACAAAGGGTATGTGTTACGATCGAAAATACAGTCCGCAAGTTATACAAAACAGGTATCCCGTTTTATTTCAACAAAATATGTTTTTTTTATATTAACCATCGAATGGACGGTGTTATATAATATTAACTAAGAATAAAAAACGTATTTGGAGAGTGATTGACTTAGGCATTTATTACATAAATATGAATCTGTCTAACCAATTGGATTTAAAATACTTGAATGTTTTATTTCCTTAGTACTTAAATCTATGTGTGCACGCAACCTAAGTTTCGACTTACGAGGGACGGGTGATTTTATCGTGTAATGGCTCAATTTATCACGATTATTTGTAGTGCATCTTACATGATTCTATATCTTGTACAATATTAATCCAGTATTTTTTTTCATAATCACATTTCAATTTAAAACAGTCTAAATACGTTAAAGATTACATTAGGGCGACGTGGATCGTGTATTACCATTGTTTTGGTTTGTTAAATCTCGAAAAATTATTGAAAAAAAACTGGGAATAGTGAATAAATCGTTTACAATTAACATTCTATTCAGGACTCCAAATTTGACTAAAATATACCGTGCTTCGAGACCCAAACAAATATTCCAAGCCATATGTTTTTTATCGGAACGAAAGCAAGCAAAAGTTGCCATATGTTGACAAGGGCCCATTTACATTCATAAAACCACAGTTATTAGTGATAGTTACAATAGAGATAAAAGGAAGGCAGGTGAAGAAGGGTGACACTGGGATTTTGATTGAAATTAGGACTAACTGCTAGATATATTTTTCTTAATCTCTAAGACACGATATCGACAAGACCTTTCCAGGTATTTCACAAAATTACACACCACCAAGAGATATAATACCGTTAGTTATTACTTCTCTTGAGGTGGTGGAATTAAATTTCATTGGAATCGGTCTATTATTAATTAAAATAATTAATAAACTTATTGTTTAGGTATTTTAAATATCGGTTTAATGAATAGCGAAATATCCGTTAGTTTCTAGCAATAAAATTAATTTTAGGCATCTATCGACATGAAATAGTTTCATTGTTGTCGATCGCCCAACGTGTCACACAAAGGCTGGCCGAGATATTTATGCTATTAAGCTACGTCGCATAGCTCTAACTTTATCAGTATTTAATATCGTTTAACTCTGCGACAGAGCCTTGGGATAGCCGCGCGTGTGGCGTCAGTTTCTCGCGTGCCCGATTGGTTTGCGACCGTCTGTAATGCTACTATGATGATTTAAATCTGTGGCTTGGAAATGTTTTAAAATAGAAATTTCACTAAGTCATATATACAACTACAATTAGGTCATATCAAGTCAAGAGAGTACCTACTTCTATGATACGGCTGCGTATGAAATACGGTAGCATTTATAGTTTTGTTTTACAAAATGATAACAGCGCGTTCCGGCACGAGATGTTTTTGGGTTTAGCACAGTTAGGTTTTACGTTATCAGATTGTTTGTATGTACGTTATAACGTCATGGTATAGTTTCCTATAGACTTCGAAACAGCTGGATCGATTAGATTATGAAATTTTCAGGAAATCTTCAAACCCGCCTAGCGGGTGATCCTGTGAAGTTTGGTAGCGATCGCCTCAACATGATAACTGTTAGACGAGCAAAACGGAAGCGAATTACTAGTGCTTTATACATTTACATATCACACAGTTCATATTGTTGATTATCGTCAATATGTCTTTGCATAAAATCAGCACACAAATAAACATGAATATAAAATTTGCTTTATTAATATTATCTCTATTTTAACTAAACCGTAGACTTTTGTGGCTATTGTATTATTCGTACTCAAAAGCGGTACACCTTTGTGTCCTTGAAAATAAAACAAAGCAATTCAATGGCTACGCTTTGTCCCACAAAGCGCTGCAAGTCCACGTGCATTCGCTAAGTAAACAACACAGCGCCGCAAATTACAAACAACCCTACGCTGTGTCAACATGTATATAGGTATAACAATATTCAGTGACCTATAATGTGTAGAGACGTTCCAGACTATCGATAAAACATTTTCTTGCATTCTTTCTTGTTCGTTCTATCATATGTAAATGAAAAAAAAATATGTAGCAAAATTGAGTGGCAGTGTTGATGATAATGATGATCTTATATCGATCATATTAGTAGCTTACTAAAAAAGGGCAATATAAGGAGTACCCATAACCGACGAGGGATGTAAACGTAGATGTATGAATGTAAAAGAAGCGAGAGAGATGTGCTAGGATCGCGCCAAATGGAAATCCATGACCTCTGCCTACCCTTCTGGGCTATGGTCGTGAATATAAGTTCTATGTTACTGGTAGTTTAAGCAAGCAGAACATAACTTGCTTCGTTGATAGATATAAATTGAATATGTTTGCTTCTGTAGGGACATCCCTAGTAGCTTTATTCACGGAAGGGTTCCCGCGGTAATTAGACGTTGCTCCCGTCTGTCCGACAAAGCAGGAATTACGTATAGTTTATGTACTTAGCACGCCACATCCCGAAATATATGCACCAGAATCCAACCTTTATTATAAGTACGTTAAGATTGAATTAGCGAAATATGTATGTGTGGAAATATGTAGTTTGCCGCTCCGCTCACTATACAATTGTCAGTTGTACAATGTTCTAAAATAATCCTTATGTATATTAAGTTAAGATTGCTAAAGTTTCTTTTGAATACCGCGAGTGAACTAGACTGCAGAATTTTCCTACGTAGATTTTACCACGATAATTTAATAAAGGAATTGGAGCTGCAATTACTGCCACGGGATGAATAATTACAAATGGTTGCCAGCAATGCTTTAAAAAAAAGAAACTCTACTCACGATTCATTTATTTTCTTGGAAATGAATTTCAAAAGATTTTAAGAACATATTCGCTACGCTGAACGTTGTGCTGCTTATGCTTGATATAATTCATTTTGATCTATAATTCTAAATTATAAGAAGTTCAGAAGAAAAGAAGAATTCCAGCAACCTATGTGAAGAAAAGAGTTGATCATCATTTGGGAAAAATAGACACAAAAATACTAAATATACTAAATACATAGTTATTAATTGTGGTTACACTAACAACATGCATGAGCCTCTGAGCGACAATACGAAAATGAATGTACAGAGGTTTACTAGATTCATATACACCAAGGTAGTAACGACAGTTTGCCGTAAATAGTACTGCATCCAAACTTTAATCGTTTATTTTTTTTTATTTGACCAGACTATAAAAGTATTAGTATAACTAATTTAGATTGTTTTTTAATTTATTATTAGAGTTTTTAAACCTACTTATTTAAATGTAAAAAACGTCCCAAACCTTTTGTTACTTAAAAAAACACAGTACAATAATAAAATCACATTTGAGAAAAGTTTAAATGTAATAATAGTTGTAGGACCCGCGACAACATCTATTGCACGAATGGGCCGGCTCGACTGGTAAAGCACCGACCGCAGGGAATACAGGCGTGAAATAGAAGTCATCTTCATTTGCTTAGATGAGTGAGGTGTCGTATGCCAAATTCTACGCCTCTTCCCTTTTCTAGCCTTTATAATAAGGAAAAGATGAAGGGGAAGAGGATTTGACATCGCAGGGCACTCCCTCTCCACTAAGAAGAAAAAGAAATAACCTATTTTCTGTCTATACCTTCTGTCTATTAAAGGTATGTAACTCATTATCTTGATGCCTATGGGTAGATGTCACTTGATATAAAAAAGTTTTTGTTAATCTTGGAACACGAAAAGGTTTACGTTACGTTCACGTTTACGAGACAATTGGCGTTCAGCTGCCACGAGATCTCGTATCGATGTACATACGATGCGAGATTAGTCTATTTTAAAATGAACTCCCTGCGAAGTCGCCGTAAGATAACAGACCTCGTGCTGTTGTTTAAGATCCTACGTAGCGTAGTTAACTGTCGTGACCTCCTTAACCAAATTTCCACATCTGCCCCGCGGACAAGCCCCAGATATCCAATCAAAAATATTTTTCACATTAAGTTTGCCAGAACTAATCTTGGTCGCAATAGCCCTCTAACCCGCATATGTAACGAGTATAACGTCATCAACAACGCTGACGTCGATATATTTAGTGACACATTGGACGTATTCAGAAAAAGATTTCAAAGTTGTTACATTAGCCGGATGCATTATTGAATAAGTTAAGCTCTAAGTTAAAAAACTATAAAAATTTAGTTAAACCACATGCTTTAAGAATCATCATTATAATGTAATTTGCACTTGCCTTTTATTGGCGTACATATTAGAACAATTACTGTATATATTCTTTTTTTATATTGTGTATTTAAATATGTATGCTGTTGGCTTGTCTTAAATAAATAAATAAATAAAAAAAGGTGATTCAATCCGGAACGAGCAAGCACATCATTGTGTCCTCATTTAAAGACATTACAATTAAGACGTTCATTATACCGAAAATACCTCTAACAACATATTTTCTCGTTACTTTATTGAGTTGTAACAGTTTTAAAAGGAAAAAAATAAGTCCTAAAAGACAGTATTGAAAGAATTATGCCCTTAATTCCTCCATACAAACTTTCGTCACACTCAGACCTATATATAAACATTACAAAAATGTTAAGTCTCTAGGCCTAGTAGCTTGGGCTCTGCGTGTTGATATATTAGTCAGTTTCTTCTTTTATGTATAGATTTCCCCGACATGAGAATGAAATCAACAACATGTGGAGAGTAAGCTCGCTGGTTACTTTGCCATTTATCTGCATTCCTATATCAGCTCTTCAATTTTACAAATTAATGTTTTTCTTGTGTGTGCTTTACAAATAACTTGAGATATAAATGAACCAATCGATGTGTTATCAAGGTATGGTTTCGCGAGTAAAAACGTCATGCCATACCCTCACTACACATGTTTTCAGATTTGAATGTGCGAGCCATGTTATTATTCTTTGCCTACTCACCTACCGCATCCAACTTCCTTTCAGATTACAACATGACTTTAAATTACTGAAATGATTATTACCATATCTTTACTACTTTTACATCAGAGTAAAAAAACATAAAGATAAAATTGGAAAAGATATTCGCCGATTTTGAATCGGATATGGTAAGGATGTTTGACCTTTTCGGACACAGGCCGTTGTGAAATTTGCAATGTTTATCACGATTTTGATTGTTTGTCGCACCATAATTGGAGTGAAATGAACTTAATTGATATTTCTGGGTGTTACTGTAACATATGTACTCACAGGTATCTCTACGAAGTCGCGTCGATTTTATTTTAATTAAAATTAATTTGATACTTTGTTTTTTTCCTTTAATTACTCTCATATATTCATTACATAACTCGAACTTATTATCATTAAGTGTTTCATATTAACTCTATTTATAAAATGAACGTTTCGAGATCTGCAAATGAAACCGTAGTAACTCTTTTATTTTCCAATGTATATTATTTAAAGAAAAATAATTGTTTCCGCGAAGGGCTTAGATGGCGTTTCCTTAACATTTTAAGTTGGTCGGGGCACGTCCCAACTTTAGTAATTTACGACTGGGGTTATTTTTCAATTTGGCGCCTTGACATTTTTATGTTCAATTAGAGTTTCGTGTAATTGGTGTATTTATCTGTATCTTATTTGTACTTACTACTGCTACTTAAATGTTACTTCTCTTATATGGTGACTGTAACACGGTTATCGAAAAATGTTTACTGGCCAGTTTGGAAACGATAATCGATCGGCAGAACCGTTGACGTAATGTTTTTTTTGTTTATCGATTTTAACACGCAAACACTGACATAACCGAGGATGCGGTCGCGGTTCTCGGAACTCTGTTTATTGGTAAAAATCGAGGTTTAAGCGCAGTCTGGCGTCCGAAGGGCATTAAAACGTTCGCCCGCATTTGTTTACACTTCGCTGTGCCTGTTTATCTTTTGAATTATCGATGATAATTTTGCGGCTCATGTTGTTTTTTTCAGTGTTCTGTTAGCTTTGGTTTGGTATTAAAGGATTATGTAAAGAGCACGTCCGCACTGCAAACTTCTATGTTTATATAGAAAACGTTCGAAATAATATTCGTCTTTCCAACATCTTCAAATTTTGTCTCATTTCCTGTCACCTAGCTAGGCGTCCTACAACTTGCCTCAAATGTTAGCAGACCGTTATTCCGGTCTAGTTATCTTATCAATGGTTTCTTCATGTACTCAGCTAAAATCTAGTGGTCGGTTTCAGCTTGGTGGCTTTCTACACACACAACAGTTTCCTTTCATTACAGGCATATTCAAATATAACTGTGTTAACTAAATCTGGCAAGATGTTGCGCTTAGCTATTTCAAACTGCATCTACATTTATTACAGTATGCTGTAGTTTTTAGATTTGAATAAAAACAATGTTCACACTACAATGGATAGTTTGCTTTATTAATGCTGTCCGCGTGGCTCTATTAGTTGCTCACACCGGTGTTGTTATTATTTTCCCTTTTAATTCCGTGTTAATTAACGTGAAGAGGAATACATTTAGATTACGAAGCTTTTGAATGTTTGATTCATATCCAACTATTGATAGTCTGTGCGTAAACGCGACTAGCGTCGGTTACGTAAAGCGCACGTGCGCGTTATCGCGGCGTATCGCGAGACCTGACTGTTTACACTATTTCACTACTTGTTTACCTTCCTCCGCTAATTAGAATGAAATCCGTTGATCACGTCTGTTTATGGCGCAGATTAATTTCCCTGAAATCGAGTTAACCTGGTTGTATGATGTTTGTTTTAGTAAATGTATACAAGGGTAGTAGATTTATCAATGTACCCGATACACTATAATGTTTAAACGTTTTATCTTTTGACGTGGTTTTAACTTTATTTCAAATCGAGATATCATGTGTCAGGTGTAGTGAGTAGTGAAAGGAAATCCTTTCACTACTCACTACTTTTTCAGTATCTATCGGGTTTTCATCTTCTACAGAGAGGTTGACAAAGGATTGTGCGTACTAAATCATACATCTGGCCATATAACACTTGATTGTCAGTTCCGGCTTCTGTTAATACAGGCGTTCTTCAGAAACTTCACAAATCTAGTCGAAGTATTTCTGCAAATAGCGCTCTTACCTATTTGTCTACAATGTTGTCTTACTTATTCTTTGAAACTAAAATTGTAATGCGGCCAAAGCTAATGTTTCTTTGTGTGTTTCTGAATCATTTGGGCCTCTATTGAATTATAAAGAATCAAATTATTTTATGATTTCAAATAAAAAATTCGCAAGATAATAATTAATGTACAAAAGATGTTGCTAATGTGTTGACGCGTGTCATATCAAATATAAAAAAGAAATTACCGACTTTTTCGACAGTCTACAAATATTAAATACTTGGAATACTACATTTTTAGTCATCAAAGAAAATTAAGTTTCACGCGAAATTAGGTGTAACGGCCGAGAATGCTTGCAACAAGAATAATTTAGACATAGGCGATGAAAAGTCTAATTCAGAACGTGTTATAGATAAATTTATAAGTTCTCACTTTTTTAACCTAATTAGGGTAGACAGACAGAGAGAACTATCTATGAATATATCTGATGAAATGACATCAATCAATCAACAAAGAGTATTTAATCATACATCCTGATTTATACAACAAAACGAAAAATGACGTTTCTTTTAGAGGTACTTCAATCAAGGAAATCGAACCGAGTGCAACCTATCCTTGCTGGATTTGATACAAAAATAACACAGCGAACAACGCAACATAAATAAATTATAAAATGCAGTAAAGTTTACCGAGCTAGTTTAGTAATAACATAAAGTTCATGTAAAGTTGTACTATAAATATTAATATTGTGTGGCTTTTTGTAGCCATTCTGAAAGCAACTCATGGCTCGATTCATTATAAAAAAAAACAGTATACGAAGAAGCGTCCTCACCTTTGCATTTTATTTCCTCGCTGATACTTTAAGACTTTTGTCTCGTTTCTCTTTTAAAGTTTATTTGTTCAAAGAAACTGTTATTAAGGTCGTTTTCCGTGCAACGAACTCACAACAACCAATGTTTATACTATTCTAAACGTATTTATAAATTTAAAAGTAACTTAACTGCAATAATTCAAGTTAAATACTCTAATGCATCTATAAATGAACCTATTATTTTAATTTTCATCAGCAAAAGGACGTATACTGGCTTCTCCAAACATTTAATATGAGAGAGTTTGTCATAATGGTCACGCTTAACAAAACTGTGAACAGCAGAGGTCCCCTGTGTTTCACGTGTTAAGGTACGCTGTTGTCCATCCTATCGTTGTAGTTAAAATCTCTGCCTAGATCAGAGGTAAAACATGGAATGTTCTTATTTAAAACGAAAAACTTTTGAAATCCAGGACTTATGTATGCGGTATTGTATTCTTACTTTACTTTGATGTGATGATAGAAAATCGATATAGCATCGGATATGGACGTGATTATCTCCGATTATCAGCATCCGTTGATGAGGTTTCAACGAGTGGTTTTGCAAAACAACCTGTAGGTGGCGTGTTGAGCTAAAGTTGGAAAGAGGTATAAATATTTTATCTATGTCGGAATTCTGCCTGAACTGCTTCCTTTTAGTATCCACCGAATTCGACTATATTAACAGTGGAAGAATGGATTCAAGAAAGTTTAATATTAACCACAGCAGTATGACTAACCTAGTACAAGCGAGGCCTGCCCTTAACAACTTGCTCGAGATTTTCAGTACGTGGAAAACATAAATTGAGTTTCAGAAGAACATGGCACAATTTGGGCTCACTTCCAATATTCGCACCACTGGGTCACTCGACACACCCCAATTTTCGAAAAACTCCGCGCTGCTTTCGCTTTCGCCGAACGTTTCCCACGAAATTAATTATTAAAAAGCATCGAGTTTTTCGCGTGAAAACGTTACTTTTTGCCTCTAGTGACACGGATCGACGACTCCCGGGAAGCGTCTTAATTACGTGGCGAATGGTTACTATATATTGGGGTCGCACATCTGTTCGGTAATTATCTTTGCAATGTTGTGCTCATATTTCGTAACACCATGTAACCTATTGCCGCCTTTATTTTCATATGTACTAGGGAGAGAACGGTGTGACACAAAACACATGTCTGTTTGAAAGCGATCGTTTTTCGCACAGGTCTCTCGGTGAAGGTTATTCCAACTACTTTTCCAACGCCGTTTTGATTTTCTTGACCTGGTTTGCTTTGTTAAAATAAACTATTGCAATGGATGAATTAGCGGCGCCCGGTATTCATGGTATACTAAGAAAAACAACCGGATGCGGTCGATATATTTACAACTTCATTGTCGAACAGTTGTTACGACTTTGATTGATTAGTATTCCGCCGAGTTTTATTATTGTTTACCGGATTACGTCCTTGTGAAAATTCCATGGGGATAATTTAAGAGCGCTTTTACCATGACCCTGGCCAGATTTAAAAATGAAAATAGTCCCGTAATGTGGATTTATTACTACCAATTTGCTATTTTAATTTTAACAACCTTTTTTGTGGTACGATATTAGTCAATATCTATTCAAACACATACGTTCATAAGTAAACAAAAAATAACTAGACTAATAATTTCAAGGCGTGAAGTAGAAGTATGCTTCTGCGTTTTGTCTGATAAGTGAGGTGTCCGAGGCCTAATTTCAGTCTTCTTCACCTTCCCATCCTTGCCATGCAAGGATAGGATGGGAAGGGAATTGGACGTCCTCAGTTATAAATAGGAAAAGGCAATATCCTTTTTCCTGTCCCTCTTCTGTCCATTAAAGATAAGCAACGCATCTGTGACACATTTGTTTGTTGCGAATGCCTATGAGGAGCCATCATTTAGCATCAGGTGATCCACTACTCGTTTGCCTCTTGCTTCCATAAAAAACGTACTTGTAATGTCACGACTGCAGTTTATCTGTTTGAACTTTAATTTTAGATTTATAGATATTAAATGAAAGGTCAACGATAACGTAATTTCCTCACATCTAGACGTTTTATTAGCTTATCCAAATGAGCTATTATTAATATCCGGTGCGGTAGAGTCACTCAGTTTGATTGTTAACAACTTCCTTTATCCTCGTCTTATTTTTGTACGACTTTCGACATCAAGGGACGTGCAAGTAACCGAAACAACGGTATTTTTGGACGCAGGAAATAGAATCGGATTAGACGGTTCTTGTTTGTTATTTTATTACAATAAACTAGATAGGCCAATTTATTTTAATTATATATTGAATAGTAGCTATTCCTGCCTACCACTGATTGCATGAATTGTAATATTGCACATTAATATTACATGTTACTCCTGGATAACACGGACGTAACTAAATACAAAATAATATATGACTTGTTGGAGCCGTTTCCGAGATAGTCGAAATATATTCATAAACAAGTTCTTTTTTATGTCTGTTACGCATTATTTTTTTTTGTTTATAAAATGTCTTGTGTGTAAGCAACATGTTCGTAATACAAGCACACGATTACAGTTGTAAAATATCATTATTGATATCACATGGCGTAGAAATAAATATTTTAATAATGAAGAAAATCTCTCTAAATCTCTCTCTCTCACTTTCCAGCCAATCATCATTTCCATTAAACTTATGACTAACTATTTCTCCTGAAATATCTTGCGTTGATCACAAGAGTTACCTGATGGAATCGTGGAAAAGGTTAACATCATGACTTGACATGAAGAAAGGTCAACGATATAAAGAATAGACCTCTTACATTAGAGTATTCTGTATACATATGGATCCTCTAAGTCAATGTTATTGTAGCACAACAAGATTTCATTTATAATATGACTCATGCAACTTTTAAAACTATAGGACTGGCTATATG
Source organism: Papilio elwesi (assembly GCA_029849275.1). Lineage (NCBI taxonomy): Eukaryota > Metazoa > Arthropoda > Insecta > Lepidoptera > Papilionidae > Papilio > Papilio elwesi. Next base: position 4,626,396 of record CM056709.1, read on the forward strand.
TTGAGGATCTTAGACAGTGAGAGAGCGTTTTATGATAAAACGGGCGATGTGATATCGCTCTTTTTAATATGGCTTACGACCTCATTCTGTCATAGAACATTAATTCTCTAGTCGATGGGAGATAAAAGTTTTATTTCTCGGATGCGGCGGCGTATCGAGCAGGTACGGGGGAGATATAAATAGTCTGAAGCGACTGCACTTTACATATTATTACCATAGATAGTTCATTTATATGCACCGACTTCTTTTCTCATGGTATCGTTTGCATAATAAATTACTAGTTTCCATTCTCTATGTATTTAATTAGAATTACTGTCTTAAATAATCAAATGAACATAGTAATGCCGTTGTTTTGCGGAAATTGACTTTATCATTACCAACGTGTCTAATTCATAAAGTCATCATTGTTTATAAACACGTGATAAACAAACGATGGCTTTGTCTCCTAGTACAGTACATAGTTTTTACGTTGCGAATCCAGTAAAGATGGAAAGGTGAAGAGTATTTGAATAAGGAGGGATAGGAAGAGGAAACATCAGTTTATTCTTTGTCTGTGCATTAAAGGCAGACAACGCATCTGCAACTCATTAGCTTGTCCCAGATGCCCTATGGGTAGAGGTCACTTGATAGCAGGTGTACCGCTTGCTCGTTTGCCACCTTCTATAAAAAATCCAGAGTTCAATTTTTACTCAAGGATTTCAAAAATCAAAATGGTCTCGACTTGCGTTACATAAGTGTGTTATAACGTGTTCACCACGCATGTATTGTGGACATACATACAATATTCAAATAATCATCCTTCCATGTAGAACATTAGTTCCAAAACACAAGTACTGATTTAACATGACGTAAATCAAACATTGTAATACAAAGAAACCATCCGATCCGGTACGATATCAAAGATAGATATTCCGAAATAGAATTTCGGAATATTCTGTCTTGGATACTACTAACAATCCCTTAATTCTTTATGTATACGTAAGATATTATATTTCACAGAAGTCTAGGGCTAACAGAAACTTTGTAGATCCATATAAGATCAATTAATATGTAGGTACTCGAAATGACGAAAGTAAGTAGAGAAAGAGAGGTCAATGAACGTCCAGCGCGATTACATCGAAATTATCGATTCACTCAAATAAACGAGCCAACTCTTTTAGTAGCCCACAGGGAAATGGTGAGTCGTGGACAATGTTTTAATGAACATGGACAATAAATACTCAATGACAATCCTAACGTAACTTAAAAGGGTTTTTCTTGGATGGGTCTTGAATCTTTACGTAACAAATTTAGTATCAGTATTAGCAAGAACTTATAACACAATAAGCCGTTAAATATGATTATACGGGACGGTATAATGGCAAGAATCAAGCTGTAAGCAATTCTTTTTTTAATGGTATACGCATACCAACAATTTTTTTTTGTGATTCTTCTGACAAAATTTGCCTGGAGAAGACATCTACAGCTACATCGGACTTTAGGTGGGAGGACCCAGAAGGCACCTAGTCTAAACCTCTTTAAGAGTTACTAAGCTCGAGGGCTCCCTCGGGGGCCTCTCTCAGCTCAGGCAGTTACTTTATTATTATTACCGCATTGCATATATTCCCATAATAACCTTTCAATTTTGCCTTCGTTTATAGCTCAAGTTACTTTATCGTACACTACCATGTTGCTACAAATCTATTACCTAAAAGGCTATTTATATATGTGTGTTGGCGCCGATACGGCTGAATCGATTTTGATGAATCTTTAGGAAGACCTAGCGGGTGATCCTGTTAAGTTTAGTAGCGATCAGCTCAATTTAATAAGCGGGCGGATCATAAAATTAATATTTCACCTAATTAAAAAGTGCAGAACTTTGTAACGGAAGTGTGCGATAGTTAACCTGCAAAAATCCTTCATACAATCAACGCCTACGCACGCATCTGCGTTAACTTTACGAGGAATAACGTACGTGACCCACTCAATGCGAAGATATATTGCATAACATTGCAATATAGGCCGTACTAATTTAAGATTATTACTTTACGTAATAATACGGTTTTAGTATATATGCGTGGGCGCCGAACACTCAAATAACTCGGTGCCTAGGACACGATTCTTGGTAATGCTATTAATATTTGAGTACTGTTAATTGTTATTGAAAGGAAATTACGAAACTTGTTCGAAAGACCTATTGATGCTATGAATCTTCTTAATATTAAATTAACTTTACTCGATACACTTACAGGAGCTTGAAGTTTAGAAGTAAATTGGATTTGAAGAAAGATAAAAAATATTTTTGCGAGGACAAATAAATAAAATTTATGATTACAAAATAAAATGGAGATGATATTTTCTTTATCATAAATAATATAAATTATGCAATGTTGATATTTTTTAATTTATTTTTAAATTTAAAAAAAATGTGTAATAAATAGATTGTCACCTTTACATCGGTGTCGCTTCGCTTTCTATGTGGCCTTGATATTAAGTCAACAGTTCGTCAAGGAAAACGTAAGACTTTTCACTTTTATAAGAATTCTATACATATTCTTGTTTTCCTTGAAAATTATATGAAAGTTCGTTTGCTGGAAAGTTATTATAGTAATTATCCCTGTTTTGTTATCCTGCTAGTTCAGAGATTTTACATTTAATTATTTGGCATCTAAAGTAGGTAAGAAAACTTTTTTTATAACGAGTCTGGGAACAATTACCAACATACAGGTGTCCTATAATCAATTTCAAGCTGAAAATGAGTTTTGGGATAAGTAGTGACTGTTTACAGAAAATAAAATAAAACAAACTATGTCACGTGAGTAAATGATTTTTGCAAAATTGATATTTTTACTTTCAAAATTAGGTAACATAGGCCTGACTTACTTACTGTAGCTCGCGGGTTCGAACCCAGGCAAGCGCTTTACCTTGTGTAATTTATTTCATCACCACAGCTCCAAAAACGGTGAAGGAAAACATCGTGAGCAAACCGGCATGCCTTAGAACCCCAAAATTCGAAGACATGTGACATCCATAAATCCGCACTGGACCAGCATGGTGGATTACGGCCCCTTTTCTCTCTCAGAGGGGAGGCCTGTGCCCCTGCAGTGGGGAAACATACTACACACTAAACAAAGGCTGTTTATGGTTATTATATTATATTTTGAATTTATATTATTTTTATTATGACTGGCCATTACAGGAGGGTTACTTACAATAACACAAAAGTAATGATTTGTAGACATATCAATAGAAACTCTATCACACGGTTTTCATTTTACTAACCTATCTTGAATGTATGATTTACACTCGCAACAATCAGGGCTCGACTAATATCCGCACGATAATAATTTGTTCTAAACATTACATAAATCAGAACGGAACGTTGCCAACAAATTTTCGTTTGCCAAGCGATCACAAATGATCCGATCATAATACGATCCATCACATGCCGCTGAACGTGAGTGAGGCCATCGCGAGTCAATATTTACTTCAATATAAAGTTATTGTGGCAACGTTCAATGCTTGCACACATGCGGTTGGTGGGGAACATCAGCTTAACATCAGTGCAGTCTTGGGCACGAGTGAAAACTGGTTATTTTCGAGTTGTAGATACATGTTTACTTTTAAAACTCTTCTTAAACTCTAAAACTTTAGAAACTCTTGTTTATTGGAGATTAAACTGACGTTCCGTCCTTTTGATAGATTAATGCTGCAACACCGAACTATTTAGTCCTTAAGTTTTTATTTGTCAATATTTACCCAGTGTGCACATAAATCTCGAACGCACACGTCAGACGTCCCTAAGTGTTATGACGTGTATCACACGAAGTTCGCGACTATTTTCGACATTCTGCGACTGATTTCGGTAGCCGAAGTCAAAATATTGTTGATTTATGGCGTTCACTATAAAGCCGGACTGAGGAGGAGCTTATAGGTATGACTCAAAGCGCAATAGTGTTTTTTTATGGAATAATGTGGCAAACGGGCAAGCGGATCACCTGATTTAAAGTGAACGCTGCCCATAGATATCCATCAAGGTTGTAGATGCAATGTTGCAGATGCGTTGGCTACCTTAAATGGACAGAGGAGGGCATAGATGAAAAACGATATATCTTTTTCCCGTTAACACCCTCCCCGTCCAACCCTCTCACCGTTCCCACCCTATCCTTAGGAAAGGGTGGGAAGGGGAAGAGGATTCAAATTAGGCCTCCGGTACCTCACTCATCAGATGAAACGCACAGTACTTCTACTACACGCCTGTTTTCTGTGATGTCGTGGTATTTGTTATTACAAATTATTGAATGGAACAATGCACTCTGTCCGCAATTATAATAAAAACATCTGTCAAGGCATTTATCACAGTACTGCTTTCAGATATACTGAAGCTCATTTTAGTCGACAAGAAAATATAGAATATGTTAATATATTTGTAACAAAACTTACGTCTTACTAACTAAGCATCGTAATATCAGATCATCTTACAGCGAATTAGATATCAAATGTGACAATAGATTGTTGCACACGCATTACTGCCGAATGAAAGTAATGATTTAATCAACGGTATGGTTCACAATAAAATAAAACTATATCGACTAGATCGTTTAAGAAAAACCAACGTTAACAAATTAATTGCGTATTACGAATGTTATATTGACGAGTGACGCGAGGAAGGTGTCTCAGTTTCCGCGTGTTGGAGAGCCTACAGTAGATATGTCAAACAAAATGTACAAAATGTAGATAAAGGTCAATAATGACGTAGGCATGATTCCCTGATAGTTTGAGGTTTAATTCATTTTATTTGTATTGGGGTTGCCGTTTTCTGAGTTTTGAAATTAATACGGTTTTGTATCATCAAACATCCAACCTATCATAATGTTGCCCGTTTGTTTATTAAAATTACATGGAGTCCACTGCACGTTCGCTGAGCTTCTTGTCTGTTCTGGTGTCTCATGCGAGGAGTCACTCTTGGAGCTGAGCCAACGTCGCCGGCGCTTCAGAGAAACATCTGATTTAGGACAATATATCTCCCACTTATTGCTGTCACAACTTTCTCAGGAATACATCTGTACAACGCGCTTCCTGCTCGTGACAATACATATGTGGACCATTGACACACATCAATATATTTGGAACTTAACCGAATTCTTTTGGAACGTTTTGAAGTGTTGTTGAATGTATGGCAGCCGAATTCCGATCAAAAAGTATCATTACACTTAAATATAAAAAAATATATCCTGTTGCAATTTATTAAAAACATATCAGAGAACCAAAAACTGTATTAACGTTTGGTCTAAAATTATTTTAGATAAACATAGCGAAGCTTACTATTACTTATAGACTATTTTTACTTAACACATATTTTATCTTGGCTGTGAGTCCTGAAAGGCCCTTAAATATATGTTACTGTGTTTTTATATTACATTTTACGTAAGAGATAAAAGTAACAATGGCGAAGTATGTTTTATATTGTTGCGATCGTGCGTACGCGCGTCGATGCATACGTACGTAATAAAAATAAGACGATACAGGAAACCTTTGTTATAAGAACTGTGGCTTTTATCTGAACACAAAACAAATACTTAATTTTATTTCAATCCCCTAAGATCAAAGGAACTGCTACTGCTTTAGATATTCTACCAATGATGTAAGTAACCGTATAAAATTTATGTTTATTCGATAAATTCGAAATACGTAGGATAATCTTGGGGTCTAGTGGTTGAAGTTATTCACTTTGATCCGCGAGACCAGGGTTCGATTCCAAGACGAGATTACATTTGAGTTTCAATTAAAATTCGTTTAGCTTCCGTTGTGTGACTATAAACTCATTTTTGCTTCTGTCACATTTGCGAAGGATTTATAATAGATGATGGTACGTATGTGCAATCTTTAGAACGATATTATGCGTAGATTCGTCTGGTTGGTTGGTGTTTAACTCAGATGTTTGGTTTTTAATACAATTTTATTTGCCTGGTGTGTATGTTTGTTCGTTTGTATGTAACGGAATCTACAAACATGATTTTGAACCACTTTAAAAATTGTTATTTATAATTTGAACTGCGTACTTGTATCGATAGACTGCCGAATATACATCGAATGGAAACTATGAAGATAAATGTAGTCGTTGAAAGAAGTAAACTATGACGCTTGCTCCACTATGCTAAACTTTAGATTATGGTAACCGCCTATCAATACAGTTGGTAAATCATCTTAGTGCCTATCAGTGAATGTTTCAAACGAGCTTTAGTGACAAACACTAACATACACACTAAAAAAATACAACCTATAATAGGTTATGTTTGTGTTTTAATTGAAAATATGTTACGTGTGTCCGTATTATAAATTGGATCCGAACTGGAATTGTCTTTAGTTGCTATTACCGACCGTCCGCTCAGGACCATAGCTATAAACACCAACATTTGTTTCCCAGTCTTCCTGCCGTACCCGCCAATGACATCTTCAACACCAGTCTTTATATTGTAGTTAATTTATACAAACCTTACATATCCAAAGTTTTTTTTCATAAATCACCCAAGCTTTAGTGAAAATCGTATGACAATACGTTAAATAGTTATCGCGTTCAGACAGATGCGGCTTGGGTGTTTTGTCATATGTTATGATATAACTAAAATCATTGTCATTTTTAAGTTTTAAAAACCGGCAGGATTTGTTGAAAACACTATGAAAATACTTACTCATAATTACTGTTCGCGTTTAATGATAAAACGGAACTGTAACAACAAAAAATGTAAGCGGCGTGCGTGCGTCCAGGGTTCTAGTTAATGCGGTAATTTGCGCTGACCATATACAGCACTCGGACGGACAATAGGCCATTGAGACGCTGCCATTGTAGTCGCGTGCGTCAATTAATGCGTGTGCAAACACGCACGTCTGATACGATCCCATCGACGATCGCTAGTCGGAATGTTCCGATTTTTAATCGATTTGCACTATCGATTACAATCGATGCGATGTGATCGACAGCTGACAGTCAAATGGGTGTTCCAATTTATAATTGATAACAATGCATTACGTCGATGTTAATAGTCGACATCGTGTGCGAATTTGATACTATTCAAGACCCTTCAAGAGTGAGAGTAAGCATACAAACTATGTTTAGTATGTATTGATTGAAATGCAATTTTTGGTTGAGCTTCTGTGCTTCCATACGTTTCTTGTGTACAGTAGTTGCGTGCGTCATTAATTGCGTGTTCGTCTGACGAGCTGCAGTCCGTAGTTGGTTACGCGTGCCGATTTCAATAATTCATCGATTTCTTAAAGCAACCATTAACTTGATTTCTTACTAAGCAACTAATTAATTAAGTATTTTGAAAGATAGATTTACTGAAACTTTTTATACATACAAATTATATTTAGGGGTAATGATATGGCTATCATCCAATCACAAAGAGATGTTGTGGCAATGAGAATGAACAAGCAATACCTAGTTAATTTAAAATAAGCCCACGACTGTATGGCACTGCGAGGAAGAATACGAACCTAACGACACCGTTCGTTCTGAGCCAGTCTCACTTCAATGCACTTTAGTCACTTCTATGAACTGAAGTTTCTTTAATATCAATTAGCCTTGAGACGCATACGAATGAAATCAGTGACGCCTATGCACTGAATTATATTTTTAAATTTGTCAACATAAATCTGATTAAATCGTGACATCTCTGTGACCTCAACGCCGGTGTCCGACCTTGTCACACGTTATTTAATCTCGTCACATCAAATTGTATAACATGTTATGTCGCGTATTCTTACGGGATGTCGCGATGTGAGAACGTATTCGTAATCTATTTAGATGAGTTATGGGGCCGTGAAAATATCACGCTCGAATAAACGTAAAACTAAAATGTTATAATAATTAGGGTATAAATATTATTTCAAGGCATAAATGTATGTCATATTTTTATTTATATAATTACGAAACAACGATATCCTACACACTACATATTCCTAGACAATGGGGGAGGATTTGACGGGAGCGGAGATGGATAGGACAAGCAAATATCCTTTATCCTTGACCCTTACTCTCGTCATTAAAGTTAGCCACGGCGTCTGCAACTCAGCTTGTTAAAGATGACTATGGGTAGCAGTCACGTAATATCTGAACTAATCTTGAACCGCTTGTTAGTTTGCCACCTTCTTCTATAAAAAATGCTGATTCTGAATTAATTTGAAATTTCCAATTTAAAAATTTAGGTTTTCGAATTAAGTTTCTTTCCTTTTCTTTTGTTTATGTCTACTTTCCTACGATTTTAAAGTAGTCGTAGTAGTAGTAGGCTCTTCTTTATCTAAACAGCTACATAGATACCACACTAGTTGGTCTAACCAGTTAAGAAACTATAACCAATGTTTCCGTGTTAGAAGGCACGAATAAACGATTCCCTTGTTGTTAAGTGACCACAGATAAGCAGTTATCAGAATAGTTCCAGATCCAGATTGTGCATGAAAAAGAGTAGATACGGAAAAGAAATGAAGGAGGGAGAGGAAAGATAAGGCACATTTTTTTAGTTGTTCACCTGATGTTATGTGAACGCTACCCTTAGGCATCTGCAATAGGCAAATGATTTGAAGATGCGATGCCTACCAATGGACAGAGGATGGATAAGGGATAGACAGGAACGGATTCTGCAAGGTGGTATTTCACCGGTCGATCTGGACTTATCGGACTAAACGTGAAACTATAAATAACTCTTATTCACATGAAATAGGCGTCGTATTCGTAGTCGCATCAGGAAGTCAAGTGGACGCAATGCAGAGAAGATTGTAGATTGCTTCACCGACAAGAGTCGAAGATGTCTTAAATTAATAATGATTCACAACTGTACTTTGTGAGATCTCGGTACTTATTTTTGTATTATACGTAACAACTATGTTGTATGTACGAACATACACTTTCCGTCTTTATAAAAAGGTAGTCTTTGAAGTGGGGAATAAATATATTCGATATTAAAACACGTCTGAATAAACATTATTTCATCGATGGTTTACTCCCGAGCTGATGACTTAATGGATGAGAGGGCGGTTGAAATATTAATGTGTTTCATATCACATCAGTTATCGCAATTACATAATTCACCTTTTCGGCTACCCACGTAGTAGACAATTTATGAATAAAAATGAGAGAAATCCGTCCCAGGTTTTTTAAATATTAATGCAACTCTTATTAAGTTTGGATAGGGACGAAATTTATACAATTATATAAACGTACACACACGAAAAAACTACTAACTAGGAGTCTGTCCACATACACATAAATACTATTGCTAACATATGTAAATAATATTTCTTAACTAAGTTTTATTTTTATTTGCAGGTGATAGATTTCGGCAGTTCGTGCTACGAGCACCAGCGCGTCTACACCTACATCCAGTCGAGGTTCTACCGGGCGCCCGAGGTGATGATGGGAGCGCGGTATGGCATGCCCATTGACATGTGGTCCCTGGGTTGCATACTGGCGGAGCTGCTCACAGGTCTGTATCATTTGATTCCATTTAGTGACATGTTTTCGTGTATTCTTTTTCTAATATTTGACCTTAGGGTCAAACCCCTACTATATTTTAGTCGCAATAACATACGGTGTAAGTAACAACAAACTTATTCTGATATAAATAAAATAAGAAATTGATTGATATATTACCGCAAAGTTGAAATTCTGGGCATGTAGACTTGAAATTTTGTTTTTGTGATTACGTAGGCGAGCACTAAGAAAGTATTTGTCTAAATTCATCCCCTTGCGCCAAATGGAAATCCATAATATCTGCTTATCCCTCTGGGTTACGGGTGTGAACGCATCTTTATTTTTTATTTCATCCCCTAAAGGTTTAAAGTAGGTTTTGTATGCGGTAATATTTGTAATTCAATGTAAGTTGATCCCAGATCTAAATGATAAATCTTATTATTTAGGTTCAGCTTAGTCTGGCCAGTCGTCAGTTTAATTAACATTTATCAGATAACACATCAGATTAGATCAGATTATTTATTTTCATTATAACAAACATATTTTGCTTCCGCTAGAATCCGGTCCAGGAATAGCGGTCATCCAATAACTAGATATTGTATAAAAGACTGGCTCTAGATTACTATGTTGTAGACAGATTTATCAAAGTAAATGCATTAAAGCCGTCAGCAAGTTACGATTGAAATCCATAGAAGCCGTACTACGCGCTCTTCATCTGCTACAATGTTGACACAAACAGACTAAACCGTTGCAGTGCTGACAGAGTGCTTTACATAACTACCACGTTAGTTATACTAAAATTAAGTCTGCGCTATTTTTTTACCTGTGACTTCGTTACCACGGTGTTCGTTTGCTTTCTTATCCTATAACAACATACAACGTTTAAATTGCGTCTTATGTGCATAAAAATAACTTTTTAACTAACTTTTACCTTATAACATAAACAGCGTATGCATTCCAGGGTTCCCCTTACTGCCCGGCGAGGACGAAGCGGACCAGATGGCGTGCATCATCGAACTGCTAGGCATGCCGCCTCAGAAGCTGATAGAGCAGGGCAAGAGATCCAAGAATTTCATCAGCAGCAAAGGTCTACCGCGATACTGCACCGCGACCACGCTACCTGATGGCACAACGGTACTCAGTGGAGGTACATATTATATTGAATTTGAAAACATAAGTTTTATCTTTTTTAGTTACTGTATTTTGATAAGCACTTAACATTTTGGCCGATATAATACTTCTATGATGACATTTCTCAATTCATCCAGTGTAATCAGTTTGTAAGTCAGACGCAAATTTCATGTTCTTATTTAATCTCCAATAATATGTGTAGGAATGCTTACGCGGCAGGCACAATAATCATGATACGGATTTTCTTCTTGGAAGAAAGTAAACGAAGAGACGAATATTTTGTATAGACTTATCGCCTAATTATAAAATTAATAACTTATTACAGTTATACACTTAATACCTTTATTATATGGTGGTAGTCTTTTAAAGAGGAAAATGTGTGGATAAGTTTTTTTGAAAGATACTACGATACAGAGCGGTTTTAAAAGTAATTAATAATAATTATAACTTGAAACCTATATTATTTTAATGTATCTTTGAAACCATGTAACAGTATTTAAAGATTTGTTGTTTGCTGATGTCATAACACACACGGTGTATATAGCTTTATCGATTTCAATACTGTTCACCGAGTTGCATTTCATCATATCTATTTATATCGATATGTCACAGTGTTTACAAAAAAATAACTCGTCCACTCGCATCGTTCCTATACAGCTACGTCACAGCCGCTGCAGTGTACCCTCTGAATCACGAATTCCAAACCCACTGTAACATTTTTTGGCAGGCATCTAACGAAGTTATCATCATCATAGTAAATTTGAATACTGGTTAAACGTGTGATTCAGAATATCATATTAAAATTTAAGGTACAATTCTTTCGGCATAGGTTATTCATTTTCGAGGATAAAGAAGCATTTATCGGTACCTAATGTGGTGACATATGACCTTCATCAGTGCAGGGTAGCCCTACACCCGCTTTATATGGGGTTGGCATCATTTCCACATCGATCTATCATCCGTAATATCAGTCGTCACTCCCTTCTTGATCAACGAATATCTTAATTAATCTTATCAGAATCTGTTCTATGCTTTACCTTCTCTCCATTTGTACCAAGCAAAAAGCTTATACTATAAAACTAGTAAGGTTTTTCTAATACATCTTCCTAAACAACTTGACATTGATGAATGCATGATTCATTCAATCAGTTAATCAATGTCAGTAGTAAGAAGTAAATAGAACTCAGATATGTAAAAACATGTAGGCCCCAGTGGCATGGCATACATTGCAAAATTGTTACGCAAATATTTTGTTGACAATCTGAAACAGTTCAATTAAGACAAATCTTACTGTCGACCTAGATCCTATTACAAGGTTCGGCGAATTACTAGCAAAGAGTTTTCTTATGTTTTTATTTGACATTCACTTTTTTAATTAAACTACAGCAAATCTTACGTTAGCAACCTGGAATGACCGTTGTAGTCTTATATTATCGCCTCCATAAAAACTAAGAGTAATTAGACAAATGATGGTTTGTTTATAATTACGACGTGAAATAATTTTATAATAAATACACTAGTGCTTGATGACAATCCCAGCTCATATAAAGCCACAAGGAAATGGTAAGATGGTACGCGCATGTTTACCAATATCGTACTCACAATAGACAAAATCTTATTCTTCTTCGTTCTTCTTTAAAGGCGAGTTATATGACCAACAAAAGAATGGATACTACCCGAATAAACTACCTAGATATACTAAACATCAAATGGTTGAATGAAGGGGAATTAAATCGTGTAATTTTCATATGTAATAAAGAGTGATTCTATCGGCATGGTCACCAATCCAAAAACAAAGAAAATAATTTAGAAGAAAACATAATATGAGCTTTTAAATATAACAAAGCACTATTCTTAGTCAACTGTAATTATAAGTTCGTCCTGTTTTCATCAAATCGTTGATCTGCTTAAATGTTTGTTGTATTACACAAAGGCAGTATAATTATAACGAGACAACGAGACATTCAAACAATAAAGTGTAACATTTAATAAACTATAAAAGCTCGCTGATGTAACGTTATACCGAATTAATCGCAGCGTTCATACGAGTGATTACACATAGAGGTGCTTACTCACTGGTGTGATGCACAGAAATTGTGCAGAATTTTATATATGTGTACTTAAAAACTATATAAATCATGTTATCCTGTTATAGACCACATCTGATTTTATTAGGTTATTTACCTAATTTCAAATTTATTATATTTAGTTTAAAAACTGACTTCAGTAACCTTTTGATAAATGAGCTGAAACCAAGTGTCGCTTATGTAATAATCTTACAATGGCGAGTCAAAGTTAAAATATAAGACAGCCTTGACAGAGGCCAACAATGTGGCCTCTGCCAATGCGTGGATGATTTGATGGCTGGATCGATCTCAGACGGCTGTCGGAAACGTTAAATGGGTCGTCGAGTTTACCAATGCGCCATTTTGTTTCAATATTTTCTATACATATGAATCTCATTAATTTGATAAATATCATTAAGTGATTTGAATAGAAGCGATTTATTGCTCTATTTCCTAACATTCTAATCACCTTAGTGTATAACCGCCAGTATACTTGGCAAACTACCAAAAGAAATGCAAAGCGAGAGCTTTATGAACGATCACGCAGACAACGTCGCGACGCTTGTTTACGAGACGACTGCCGACGGCTGTTCAATTGTTACGTCTCGGGAGACAATAAACAGTGATTTAACAAAGCAGTATAATAACCCGACGAGTAGAAACGGACTGCCCCGAATCAACACAACATGACTGTATAATGTGGGCCGCGTCATTATAATTTGGATTACATACTGGCCATTTTCTCTGAAAAGTTTTTGTGTCAAAAAAAATCGTTTGGTGGGGACTTTTCAGTTATTTATCATGTAACTTTGTCTCACAATTATGTAGTTAATATGCCATATTGTTACTATAATTATAATATAGATTGGCTGTAATTTCAAGACTAAAACGATGATTTGAATTGAATATCTAGGATTCATAGGTAGTAAAAGTATGGTTAACGGTCGATAGCGAACATCAACATACATTACATGAACTATTAGTGACAGCAACGAAATAACAAACGTGTATGAATGATAGTAGCTGTGACCTACCATCTGAATCCCATAACAACTTCAAAGTCGAAGTTACCGAGAGGAATTATTTGGCCATATCATAATTCCAGATTATGAACCCTCTATCTGTTTTACTGATCGTAATTTACGTAATAATTGCTTAGTATAAATCATTATAACTAACAGCGAAGATAATAACTATTGGTATCTTAAATATTGACTGTTTTATTGTTTCCCGAAGTTGGCACTTATTATATTTCTGTTGGCAACGCAACACAGGAAGACAAGTTTCTTCTTTCAAGACAAAAACTATTCTTCAACGTATCGATACTCTTTCTTATTTCATATTTTAACGATCGACATGGACACGGTCATTGGCATAAACATATGTAAACAAATATGCGTACATGACAATTAGTTTATTGTGTGCTTTTTACAATTTTGAATGTGATTGTACAATATAGCAAAGTTTTTTCGTCGATAGGTTGGATTCTCTTAGTATTGCTTTTCTAATCATTGTTCTAAAGCATTATAAAGGCAACTTATCACTTAAATGCTTCTTCAATCTCTTGAAACGAGTATGGCTTCATGAGCAAATCATGGGCACCATCTTTGAGGTCACCATCACACATGCAGTATAACGCACTATGTTCAGTTGCTAAATAAGTATAAGCTGTATAATAAAAAATAAAATAACGATTATAATATAAACGAACGACGAACTATTTAACTTCAAATGATCTCTTTATTGTTGGCCGACATAAAGCGAATACAATCAAAGAATTTTTAATACGATAATGGACAGGTAAAGTTAAGCAGTTACTTGTGTGGCCAATGTGAAAATCTGAGGAACTATGCTAGACAGCTGTCTATTTCTCTTTATAATTATAAAATATCAAACCAGACTGAAAACCAGCACACTAAGTGAGTAAAACAGCACTCTACCTTTTCGTACGTTCATTAACCTTTTGGTTCTTTTTCGTGGTAACATTTTCCAATGTGACTTTGTACTATAAAATGCTGTTCAGTCGGTCAACACAAAAGAATCATAAATTCCTGTGAAAAGTTAATTCGAACTTAACTTGTTTATTGAATAAATACAGCGAATAAAGTCTTGATGGTTTTTATATTTGTGCCTAAAGATGGAAACGTTTTTCGTTCTAGGAATGTCGAGAAGAGGTAAATCGCGGGGTCCCCCCGGGTCCAAGAGTTTCGTCACAGCGCTCAAAGGCTGCCAGGATAAGTTCTTCATTGACTTCATCAGACGGTGAGTTTGAGATTCTTCTTACTGACTGTTTACCGAGTACGCTAAATAACTAAACATATAAAGTTATATGCGGAATAAAATGCAGTGCTTTGTACAAGATGGTAAATCAAAGTAAATGTACTGAAAACACCATAAAAACTAAAATAACAGCTTCACGAAAACTGGCAACGAGACTACCGGGTAACCTTCATCCCTCGCGAAATAATGCATCATAAAGAGTGTACATGCGACATTCGTGTTACTGTATAAACGCCTAGTAACACGTCCTAGCCGTAATGTAGGAAAGAAGAATTAATTAGATAAGAAATGAGGCAATTAGATATGTATATAAATCAGCTTCTCTTCAATGATCTCTTATATATTATTATTACTATATATAACTAGGATGTTGCCGGACAACCCGCTAGATCGAAGTCAGCATTCGAGAAACTTTTTATTACGATTAACGGCTTATCTCTTACGATTACAGATGCTTAGAATGGGAGCCGGAGAAGCGGTTAACGCCCGCGCAGGCGCTGCGGCACGCGTGGCTGCGTCGTCGCCTGCCCCGGCCGCCGCACGACGATGAGCCCCACGCCCACGCGCAGCCGCAGTCCCACACGCATGCGCAGTCCCACACCCAGTCGCAGTCCCATGTCCATGCGCAGCCGCAGGCGCTGCCCGCAAACCACGTTAGTATAGCGCACCACGTCAAACGACTCGCCCAGCCCAAGTGCACCGACAAATAGGTTCGTTTAGGTTATGCTTTTTATTTTTATTTTATAATTGGGGCAACTTTCACTTAGACATCTCATTATTATACCTTTTACATAAATAAAAAAGCATTTATTATTGTTAAATTAATTAATAAGAAAATAATTAATTAGAAAACAATAAAACATTGATCAGAATTAAATATTATGCATTTTATATACTTCAAAAATGATTTCCTGAAGCGTTTCAATTATATTTTTTTGGCTTTTTTTTAATAATTTCAAATTAAAAAGAAAAGAATAAACGTAAGTTACATACTCGTTCGTACATTCATACAAAATGTTTGTCTGTGAGGTTTTGATAGCTGCCGTATCATGTTTGGAATCTAACAAGGTCCGGGCAAGTAAAATTATTACCTTCCTTTGTACTGGGAGGTTAAAAGTGCATATATTTTTTTTTAAAAAAAATGTTAAAATACGTTTACAAGTGATGTTGCCTCAATTACTTTTAAGTTTTATTTACCTATAAGTTGCTATTATACATATATATTATTATTTCGTTGGATAAAGACATCTGTCTGTTATTATTTTACTGAAAATAAAATATTTTTTTATTGATATATTTATTTCTTAAATCAAAATATTTTGTTGATTTATCATTTTATTACCGCATAGCGATATTTTTGTTGGAAGCAAACGGGCGTATTACCTAGATTATTATTATAGTAATAGAAGTAAGGTAAAAATAGATTATGCAATAAACCCTTAAATGTTTTAACCGTAAGCGTAACTAAATAGACAGCACAGACAACTTAGTCCCTTGTAGTTATTATGTGGCTATCCGGACCGTGGTCAGCCGTTCAGTCAGCTGCAGTCAAAACATGCATGAAAAAGCCACAGCCAGCCGCACAGTTGCTATAAGCACTACGCGAATTGTGCTAGTTTGCGGTTATCTGCTATTGACACCTCGTCGTTGCGGTTAGCTATAATGGCAACCGCAACCTGCGGCCAGCTGGACAGCTGGCTATGATCCGCCTAGCCACACAGTGCGTACGAAACTTTAGATACCCGAAAGTGGCAATTGGTTTCTAGTTCTACCAGCATTTTTTGTAGTTATACGGGACATATTACCTATTTAATATGACTGTAGTCTAATTGTCGGGCGTCTACTTAATATCATTCAAGGGAAAAGAGTAATGAGATATTAAAAAATCTGCTGTATACTCAACTCTTTCTAATCTATTATTATTAACTAGCCAACAAATGTCGACAAAATGAGCTTCGCTCTGCAATGTCTTATGTAAATGGTCATTTATCGGAAAACATATTTAGTATCTATGCCACAGAATCTTAATGTATCAGTCGGTCATCATTCGTTGATAACAATACAATATAAAAAAGGTAATTATTTTAAAATTTCTGTAGATTCGCGTTTATTCGGCTAAGACAATATAATATGGCGTTTAAAAATAATAATCGTATCAATATACAACATTTGATCAAGATGGTTAGTGAATGTATATATACGCATAATATTTAGATTCTAAAAGTCCTGTGTTAATATTATTAGAACATGTTTCAATGTAATTATTTAGTTATTGTGTATAGATATGGTTGTTCTGTTGCCGGCAGTCGGGGGGCGCGGCGGGGGCGGGGACCGGGGCGGCTTCGGGGGCGGCAGGGGGAATCGGCGGAAGGGGGGGCTCGCTGCGCACACCGCTCGCGCGCACCCCTGTCACCTTCAACACGTCTCAAGTCGCAAGTAAGTATACGAAACTGGAAGCCAGTTAGGAGGCGAGTGACTAACTGAAGATAAACAGCTGAAAATTTTTGTGGCACTCCCGAGCTTGGAACCGATCCAAGCCGTGGTGCCGTGGTTGGACCCAATGAATAGGCTAGCATTTGTGTTCTAGCTTGTAGTCATTATGTTTGGTGGAACTAACCCCCTTGAGTTATTAAAACAATATATGCCATTAATCATAAATACTTTTTCACTTATTTAACTACGTATTGAATATTGTTGGTAATACAACATGCGATTGGGTTTCCAGAAGCAAAGCTGCAAGCGACGCTGTCGGAGGAGAGCGGGGCGGGGCGATACTGGGCTGCCAAGCTGCCGCACCTCCCCGCGCCCTCCTAGCGCCCGCCATCCGCCCGCCGCCTCGCCAAGGTACTCAAACAAATGTCCAGAGCTATTTTTTGTCTGAGACACGGATCAATTAACCAAACAATGACAAACAAAAAATTGACAGATGAAAAATTATTGTATTCCGTCTTATCATTAAAAGAGAATCCAAAGCGATCCATTTAATATGTCGTGTGTTAGACGACAGATTTCCATACTTCCATGAGACTACATAAAGAGACTAATACTAAATAATTTTGACTTATGACTAAGCTAGGCTATCGTCGTCTACAGGTGTCATCTCTTGAAGCGCCGCGGCGAGCGCACGCAGCGGGCCCCGCGCGCCTCGAGCTTGAACGGCGTAGTCTCGATCTCGAGCGTGAACTACGCGCCGACCGCGACTCGGACGCCTCGCTCGACGACCGTGATCACCTCGTCTGATGCCGCCCCGCCACCGGCACTCCTACAGCCGCCCCCCGCCCCTACCCTCGCTCCGCCGTCAGCGCCCCTCGCTGCGCTCGTCGACGCCCCCTGGCCTCACTCGCCCCGGTGTGGACCCGTGTGGTCTCAGCACACAGCTCTAGTGGACGAACATTGACACCTCTTTATTGCTTGTGAGTTGGATGAGGAAGCCACGTTACTTTTAATCGAATTTTAGATTGACTTAAAAGTTACAACGCCATCTGTTGATCAAATAATAAGTAATGGTATGCAGATATGATAGAAGTACACACTCAAGTACAATAGTTCACAAAAGGTAGCAAGTCTACAGCGGTGTTAGTGTTCGGCAGCATTGGTGCTACAAGTGACGTGTGCGCGGCAACCCCTCCCCCCCACTGCCTTGTAATAACTCTATGGTATATCGGGTATGTTTGCAAAATAAAATGCATGGGATTATATGTACAAATAGTTTTTGACTGGCCTTCCATGAAACAGTGCCGTTTATTTTTACCTATGTCAAATGTAAAGACAACTAGTTAAATTTTTTAATCTAATATACGAGGTGATGAAAATGTTAAGATTCTTTTGAGTCGGTGCTAATTTTTGCAACTACCCTACGTCAGTGTGTCGACTCAAAGGGGTCAGAGTTTCAGTAATTGTATTGTAGTGTATGCGATGCACAATTATTTGTTATGTTCCTACGTAGGTTAATGTATGAGTGGCAAGGCGTGGCAAGGCAGTGGCGGAGGAGCAAGGGCGACTCTAGTGCGTAGCGGCGTTTTTGATCTCAATAAATAAAGACTACATAATGTAATGCGGACATCTAGTGGAATTGTGCGAGTACCGTGACGTGTTTTACTGTTTTCTATGTTCGTATACGTATTAAATTAAGATTACGTGCGTTCGAAGTGGAATGTGTCGTTGTTAGTGCCTGCTAAGTCCGGTTTTAGTGTATAGGAAATCTCGACCACTGTTTAAGGAAGCTCTTTGAACAATTTTGACGACTTGTTAGATTTCGAGAGTTGATTTTTTTGGGACGCCCCTCGCTCGGCTTTTAGTTGCGTTATATATTAAAATTCGTAGAATCTTGCAGCCACCGACCACAAGATTTTGACTGAATTTATATTTTTATGCGCCAGCGCCCTCTAACGATGACTATAGTGATCGGCGGCGTAGACTAACTGTTGTTTTCTTCCTTGTAATAAAAAATTCTCTCTCGAAAGTAACATAGATATAAGCGAACTGAATGTGTGTAATTGAAAGATTTTTGTACAAAAATCAAATCGTCACGTTTTTTTAAAATTATATTCGTAATTCGTTTTAAGTAATACTTCATGGTATTTAGTTAATTCCTCTCAAGTGATATAATGATGTTGTAATGCGACGAAATGGTGACCTTATAATCGGAATTCTTAAAGGACTTAAGGGTAGATAGTTACAAGGCCTTTAAAGCTATTTTAGGAGCTAAGCTATGCTAATTTTTTGTAATGAAATATAGCATAGTGGATGTTGTGATCGGTCGAAAGGATTTTACAGTGGGTTTAGACAATGTAGTGTCATTCTATCTACATATATGTATGTCCATTTTATGTGGAGAGATACAACTCATAGCATAGCTTTATAAGTACATATTTTTTGCGTAATCCCAGCTACGTTTTAATTTTACTACTTAACTACAAATGGTTCCTCGTACGGTAATTAAAGTTCAAACATATCCGTATCTTACCAACGATTATTGTCTGAATATTCTAGAAATGATTGTTAGTGGTGTCGTTTTATTCCGAAATTTAAGCTAAGTTTCCATAAAAAGTGCTTCAGTGATTGGACTAGACACATTTTAAACTTAATAATCGAGGGATTGCATAATATTAGGATAACAAGTTAGTGTCATAGAGTAAACAATCAGAATTCTTCCATTAAAATGTAGACAAAAAATATGTCGCATAGCACCGCTAATGTGTCTGGTCCTTTATGGTTTTTTTTAAATAATATAGTGCAATATGTTTGACTTTGATTTATAAAAAATATATTATTTCGTCTTCCCGATAATTATGACATTTATAACAAGGCCTATTTCTTGTGTAAACGAAATAAATGCATTTTTATTTTTCAAATAGTTTATAGGTTTTTTTTCTATATGTTTATAACATTACATAGGAAATACAAATGTACGATAATTTACAAATGTAATAAAATATTATTGTAATTTTATTTTGCATCGTAAAGGGTTGATGTTGCTTCACTTCTGGCGGAGTCAGAATTTTACAATGCGTGACAATTACACCTGCAATCGACATTTTGTCGTGATCAATTGTAATTATTTTTACTGTATGCAATTAAATTTCTAATATTTTTTGGTTATTCGATTTATTTTAAGTTTTTTTGAAAGATACTATTGAATTATTACCAAAGGGTAATTTATGCATTGCGTTAAAAGTCTAAGTTTATTAGCCCCTTGAAGTATTTTATTCTTTGACAGTATCTCACTATACTCAAATTAAGCATTTTTTATCAATAATTTAATTAAGACGACGCCTTTCGTGTAATGTTATGCTCAATAGTTTAATGAAATCCTGTCGTCTAGGTATTTGACGTCGGTTTATAATTTTTTTTATACCCTTGTAGTGGTTTAAGGTATTTAGTCAATTATTATATAGTTTTCTTTTATTGATTGGAGACTATGAGGGCTGAGAGTCGATTCGCATTTCGGCCGACGATTTTCTCATCGTTTGAAATTGTGATATTTCGTCTCGCTTTGTTTCGTCTCGTCTCATTGTCTCTCTCCCTCTCGAGCTATCGACTTGGCATCGATCAGTATTACGTTATTTTTTTTCATTAAATCATCAAATATCGCGTGCTAACTGCCAAGTAATATTAATCCATAAGTCTCATTTCGCTATATGTCACAGTTTTACATACATTATATGTAGCAGTTGTAGTTATTAGTTACGTTTCGCTTTCGTTCGACCGCTGCATTTCTCTATACCTAGTTATTTTGTGAAGCGTTGTGTTCTCATTTTGTAATGTACAGCTGGTGTTTCACGTCTTGAAACTCGTAGCGAACATGTGAATACTATACAATTTAAATAAATGAATTATATAAATAGATATTTTGTTTCCTTTTTATTACTCCTTTTCCGTCCTTCCTTCCCTTGCGATCTTCGTTCAAGTCACATAAATCTGTGTAAGGTGGAGTTCAATAGAAATGGAAACAAATGTAAAAAAATATGGCTGACTACCAATTACATGTATAGTTTATTATTATGAAATAGAGAACAGAGAGAGATGAAATAGAGGAACATTTAATATATACCATAGACAAAGGCAAGCCAAAACTAATATAAGCTACGACAAAGGACAACATAATGTACCTACATACCTAGCTGTATACCAATCTTTGCTCTGCGTTGTCTTGTATACGACAATATGATCATGTTTTTTTTAATATAGCGCCATCTAACAAAAGTATGAGATATCAGTTAGCTCTTAAAAACTCTCCTACATTAGATAATACAACCTATCAATATTAATTGTACATAATATTTTTTGACGTTTTTATTTGCAAAACACCTATATAGATAAATTTAAAGAGCCGAATCTAAACAAAAAATTTCATGATTATCGTTGGAGCCGTTTTCGAGATTCCGATTACATATAGAAGAATTGCTCGTTCAAAGGTATTAATAGATAGTAGTAGTAGTAGCAGAGTTTACCCATAAACAAACAAATACTTTTTCTGTTAATAATAATATAGATAAAAAATACAACTAGTTTACAGAGAATAAAATACGACGACGGCAGGCCAAAGTATCCGCATTATAACATTTTAGAAAAATTACACGGCGTTTAAACCACGGCCAAAGTTTGTTTGCGTACTTAAGAAAAGGCGCGCTCGACATAATTAGTTAAAAATAAATTCGTACATATTTTCGAATCCCATTTACTTTAATAATACACTTCCTGCTGATTGAGGTAATCATAATTATCTTTAAACCAGTGTGTAGTTTTTGCTCTGTCCAGTTAGTACGGTACGGGTTGTGTAGGTCGATGCTCCACCTAGCCGAGTGGCTTCACCTGACGGGGGCTCCCCGGGGCAGTAGCGCGGTCACCGCTCGAAGACTGGTTGCTACAGCGTTGATAAGTCCTTTCAAATTGATAATAATTATTTTTCCTTGTAACCAATATAATATCAATAACATTTTATTGTTTCTTAATTGTTTTGTAAACTGTTGCAGTGGCGTAAATATTTTCAAGAATTTCTCATACTTTTATCAGCCCTTTACAAGTTTTATCCATCCATAGGTTTATGAGAATGGTCACCTTAAAGAGTAAGTACGAATAGGCGATATCAATACTTCATTCCCTAGAGTTGTGCAATACTTGACCGAAAACTGAAGGCTTAGGTACATCGTAAAACTTTGACTAGAACAGTAGTTGAGTCAGCATCAAGAGCAGCTGTTATACAAATAAACTGATTCGAGTATTAATTAAAAACATTGCAACTTTAAATATCAAATATCTATAAATAATATTATAATATAAATAAGAAATAATTTACTAATTTTGAGGAAATTGAATGAATAAAAGCTATTTTGCGTCTGATGAGTGTGATGCCGGAGGCCTAATTCTGACCCTCTTCCCATGCCTTCCTTTTTCATCCCTTTCTTCGCTCAAAGTAGGCAACGCATCTGTAAATAATTAGCTTATTGCAGGTGCCTATGTGTAGCAGTCACTTAATATTCGATGATGTAACACTTGCTCGGTTACCGCCATCTTTAAAAGAAAGGTTATTAAACGACTTGATTTTGTTTAACTCCTTAATAAAGTTACCACGATGTCATTGAATGTCGAAATGTAATGAATGAAGGAATGAAGCCGACGATGTTAAATTTGTACATCCTCGAGCGTCATGATAAAAAGATAAAAAAATATTAAATTTTTACTTTTAGCGGTGGGGAAAGGATCTGCATTATTCGTTTACGATTATTGTTGTATACTTGAACAATTTCCTTGAATAAAAATCAATTACCCGCGCTCGAGGATCTACAGGTCACGATTTTGTTTACCAAGTTTGTAATCCGCGCAGTCATTTGTCTGGCGCTCAAATCGTCAGATTATTAGCATGTAAACAACTTTCCCTACTTTAATCTGACGTTTCAAGTATATCCGATGAACGATGTTTTTTTTACAAACTTAATGGGCTACCCTAAGCGCGCAGCTCTACATAAACGACTGATTTGATTAGGCAAGGTTCAAGATACCACCGATATGTAAATCAGACGAGCTCGAGGATGAACAGAAATCCCAATTTTGTCTCCCGCACCATAAAGAGTATACTGCAAATCAGAGGTGGCAATTATTTGAATGAACGATAGAACTGTAATTCTGGCTGCACCATCGAGCACCGACATTCGACGCGGACGCCGCCGCAGTCAGTTGCCCGTCGTCCACGGTTGCGCGCGCTTTGCTCAACTGTCAAAGTGCGGTAAAAAACGCGCGTGTTTTGTTTTCGTTGTTGTGTTAATGTTTTTGTGTGTATTGAAAGGATCATTTTAAACGAAAAAGGTAACATAACATTTTATATTGTATATATTTTAAGCTGGTACATTGAACTGTTGAAGATAAATAATTTCAGAGCTAACACCCGTTCCGATTTAATCAAGGGCATCGATAGAAATGTAATAGTTCCACTCATGGTTTAACAACAATGTCTTCTGATGACTAAATGAAGAAGCGATCAGTTTTACAGAAAAATCAATTAGGTTAGGTTAGGATCTCGAATGTTGAACCCCGATGATTTACAATTACATTTTGCACGATCCTGACACGCTTATTCGCTTCTTTTACATTCATACACTAACTTATTTTCGGTCACAGATAATAAATAACACTAAAAGTATATGAACATCGCAGCTTTGAGAAAGTTACGTTCGTTCCTTTAGTTCATAAACTGCCGACATTTCTTGTTTTTCTTAACCACCTTAACATACTCAATTTACAGTTTTTAAAGTTTAAACCATGCTTATATCTCAGCGTAATGTTCACAATATATTTTACTATTCTAAGGATTTGAAATCCATATCATCACAGAAGAGATGAATGCAGATCACCTAGTCGTTAGAATAAACTGACGAGAAGGGATGCGCCTGTCCCACAACAGTCCGCGCGACGAAGTCTATTACTAAATATTTTGGAAAAAAAGTATCGTTTATTTTGTCATTACAATTATTATCAATGTTATTCATTCGTAGATTATTCATTGTTGGTTATACAATTAGTAAGTTACATTTTAAAAGTGAGGTGCCTTCGAGGTATAAACCGCGATGTTAACTCCAAAACGGCTGAACCGATTATGGCGGGACTTTTACTGGCCGACGGCATTTATATCGCTTTCGCTTATAGCATATCATAAGGGAACCTTTGGGCTAATTTAACTTCAGCAAAAGTTTCGCGCAAAAATTAGAACCCCTTGAAATTGTTGAATTCCACACGGATGAAGTCGTGGGTAACAAATAGTCACAAATGAAATAAGTTGAAATAGCTTCTTTGTGGTTTAGAATTCATTAGTTTCATAACTATGCATGTATTCTAAACATTATTTAAGTACGTTCTTATGCCAGGTCGCTATGCTGTTCATAGTTTACCGCGTGATAAAAAATATTACGACTAAATGATTACCTATTTTGGATATAGGCAGCGATAATAAGACAATTGAATAACAAAACAAATTACTTTACAAATGAAATATCTGGCGCAAGGAACTTGTGTGTTTAAGTATTCATGTTACCGTGGGTTCACACTGCCGAAAACAATCGCATAAAACGTATTGTCATCCCAGTCCCAGAGAGAAACATTGTATCACGAAATGATTTTAAACCAGTGGAAACCCACTGTTATGGAATGGATTATGGGAAATGTTTTTGTACATTTTTATTAGCTGCTTTGGCTGTTGATTTTTATACAAATAGTTCTATTGTTTGTTATACTCTCATACTCTTTTATACAAAAATATAATAAATCTATGACGACCATAATACAACATTATGGTTATACAATATTTGTTTAAGGGTCATTCTATGATGAGGCTTGAGTTAATAGAGGATACCAAGAGGAGAGACGTTTCATATTACGACTTTAATCAGAATGGGTTGCGCCAGGGTACATACATAGTGAAAACGGTACCAAAATCAATTGAAATTAAACTAATACTTTTGTATATTTCCATTATTAAATATGAGTTTTGGAATAAACCGGCTTCGGGTCCCTTGATTAGTGAAATTAAATCCCTAACCAAGCATACAACTGCAAGATCTAAAGATACAGTGAGCTCATTTTGCAGATATCGGAGTAGAAATAATTAATTGACTAAGAGGGTACTTCGCCAGGAACCTTTAACATTGGTGTCTCAGTCCCCCGTCACCATGAACACTGTAATGTACTCGAAACGCGGGAACCGGAAAACGTAAAATAAACTTGATAAAATTCGTAAAATTAGTTTTATACCAATGTGTAGTATTCGCGTAAATAAAAAAATGATTTAATTTCAGTTTGTTTAACAAAAAATTGTCAAGAGGACAGGTCAGGGTAGAGATCATTTCAGACTTGGATATGTTTTTTCAGGAATATGTGCCTTATTTGGACATTTAATCATAATGCTTTTAATAAAATACTTTACGATCCTAAGATTTTTTGTATAAAATGAAGACAAAATAATTTTCTAATGCTTGGCGTGCACACGACCTCTTATCGTAGAATCACCGTTCAATATCTTTAAATAGATTTCTTTTTGTACACTAAGTTTTATCTTGAGTAGTGGTAGAGTCAGTTTCTTTCCTAATAGTGTATTACACTGTATGATCTATCTGTAGTTATAAATTTAATTGTTGTAACGTTGTACGTTATTTCCTGTTACAAAAAGACAAAGTGAAAGTGCACGACGACTTCTATGTGTTGAAGCTACGAGATGCACCGAGTCTACTTGACAGTCAGTCATTGGTTTTAGTTATATCAGTAACGCCAAAGAATTGTTTACGATGTGATGTCACTTTTTAATTTAAAATTAATAATTTTGCAAATTAAACAGACAGTAATAGAACTCGCGACAACATTGGTAGAGCGGGCAACGACAACGACATGCACGAATCACCAGTGAAATATCACGCCCTCACAGAATACAGGCCTGAAACATTACGTCCGGTGAGAGACACGCCGGAGGCCTTGGCCTAGGTCTCTTGTCTTTCCCATTCTTTTCTAACGAGGAAGGGATCGGAAGGAGAAGAAGATCGGAAGGATTTGAGGGGAATTAATGGATAGGAAAAGGAAATCCTCCGCAGGTAAAGCATGTCCACCTTGTTGCAGATTTTTAAAATATAATATCCTTACCTTATATTAAGTGATTGCTACACATAGATGCCTAGGGGTACCTCTATCCAGGTAACACTGAGATGGTAATGAAAATAAAAATGCTATTGTGACGAAATAGATTTATTTTTGATTTTTAATTGGATGTCAGAAAAAGTCAATATAGGTTGTCCAACTACTGATTTCTTACATAAAGGACTTATTTTATGGTCTAAAGGTCTAATATTTTTTTATATAAATTATATAAAATAATATATTTTTATCTGTATACCTTGTGTCAAACTTATAAGATACGGCGCTATTGCAGAAAGCTATTTACTTATATAATTTACAGTTTCTACTATCGACCACGTGTGGGCCGGCTTGCTCCACTATTCATTTGAACATGACTGTGTTATCGTGTTTTAAACATTAGTAAAACTAAGGCTAAATCCGTGCGTGATAACCTCATGTTCTTTGAATATGTGTACCTTCAGTATCGCCTTCTACAATATCTTACGTGTCTGGTCAATAAAAATACACTGCTCCTCCCTTTCACTACTCAATAACTTTCTCTTCACTAATTCAACTTTTTGATATACCCAGATATTCAATCATAACTTTTCAATTTCCCTCACGGCATCCTCTTACAAGCCACGTTTAACATGACTCAGGTGATATATCAATATAATGTTTGTTATAATAATTTAGATTTGTAAATAATGTTGTCACAAAGATAATACGAGTATGTGATTACTAACAATTTCCACGCATCTCATAATTAAGTAGCAAAACGTTTTATTTATTTTATATATGTATTTATTTTATAGGTATGTTGTATACTAACAAATTTTCAACTAAACGAATCATACAATTTGACGCGTCAAGCGCATCGAACCTCCTTTTTTTAAATTGCCAATTTACCTTCGACAGTTTATAAACTATCTAGTAATTATATGCTTAGTGCGACTATAAACTGGAAAAGTTGACAATCAGTCTTTCGGCAATTGATCTCAGTGGCGGCGTAAAGGGTGAGAGCGTTGAGGGTAGGCCCCGGGTGTCAAGGCGCCGCCGACATTGACAGATATCTTGTATTTTATATGTCTTCTGAATTCACTTTTCACTGTTAGTATGCACTTGGATAATGGCGAGGTCGTCGTCATGGTTAAGCCAAATAAAATGTCAGACAAGTCATTGAACACTTAACCATCAAAGAACTCATCCTCGTTTAGTACCAGAACAAATGTTTGTGCAACATATTAGAATGCTGAATTGGTATAGTTTTCGGAATGGTCACATTAGTGATTGTATGAAACGTTTAAGTTAAAAAATGAAGGTAATGAGCTAACGACTAAACTTATTACTTCGTCATGATACGTGACGCATTCACGTTTGTTATCTGCACCTATATTGAAATATAAATTATGTTCATCTATACAAATATTATAAAGAGGAAAGGTTTGATTGTTTGTTTGCATTGAATACGCAACGAAACTACTGAACCGATTTGAGAAATTCCTTCACTATCGGAAAGCTACACTATCCCCGGGTTACATAGGCTATATTATTATATATTAATGTAACCCTAGGTGTAAAAAATTACCTAAAATATTCTTTACTTTAAAATTTAGTCACCATATGTAATTCCGTCCAAATTAAAAGATACGATAGTTTTTTAGTGCCACCCGTGCGAAGCCGGAGCGGATCGGTAGTTATAAAGGTGTCTTCATCTTAAAATCTAAGCACTCTTGGTGTATATATCTTTGTAGGTTATATCATCCTCATTCTAAATGTTTATAAACAATGAAAATTTTATTTCAAGAAATGACATATACAAGTGTGTTCGTTAATTGTGAGTTATGTTATTTGTGGGTTCGTTGTTGCGTTAAAGGCGTGTGAGAGAATTTGGCCTAGTACACGGCCACTGATTGTTTTCCTTACTTAGTAGCGATGTATTACGTAATTTTATTCTGATATGGTGTTCAATACAACTTCGGATACTAGCGTACATATTGATTGAGTCGAAGTTTCGAGTCTTATTTTAACATACTAAGCAATGGTACAAAAATACATTACTTAGAATGATTTTGGAAGTGCAAACTTTTTTGCTGCGTTAGACGATATTTGGTAACTTAAAATCTTAAACGTTCACGTTAATTTGCGCAATATGCAACATGTACGAACTATTTTTTTTCTTGTATTTAATTTTGGATTTTATTGTTACGATAAATTATTTTCATTGATTATTTATTGTCACCTGTTTTGTGTTTTCACCTACATTTGAAGTCCTTGTACTGCCTGTATTTTTTAATTATTTTTTAACATGACACAAT
The DNA here is from genome assembly GCA_029849275.1 of Papilio elwesi. Lineage (NCBI taxonomy): Eukaryota > Metazoa > Arthropoda > Insecta > Lepidoptera > Papilionidae > Papilio > Papilio elwesi. Next base: position 4,655,234 of record CM056709.1, read on the forward strand.
TAAATAAATTAAGATGACACGACACCTAGCTTGAACAAAGATAAACTAAAGAAAAAACAACTTTATTGTGCCAGATGGACATGGCAAATATTATCCGATTCCACCAACTTTATTAGCTCTTAATGTCACATAATCCTATCGGCGTATACCGATCAAACAAGAACTATTTTGGATATGTAATTTTTAAGACCAAGTCAACTTTTCTTTGGTTAGAATTGCCTCGTAGTAATAGCGTAGCAAATCGTAAAAACTATAAAATTCATAACGATATTTTTCTCATGTACATTTTCTAAGATAAATATACAACCCAAAGAAAACGTTAGTAGTTAAACGTTAGTGTTGTTATATTTCTGTTTCAATTCGACCGTCGATATCATATTGAGATACGGTGTGTGATTGTTATGCAAACATGGCGACGATAACATTTTTCCTTGCGCTAATTGTTGAATGTTTTAACTTGAACAATTTCAACATACCAACTATCTAAAGGTTCGGGCACAGCGTTAGGATGACCATGTTACAAAAACAATCTTTTTTGATACATTTTATATTCGACCCATATTAAAAATTATTCATTATTATATTAACTATAAATAATATTATTATTTAATAAATTTCATTGAATAATCCAGTGTCGTGGTCGGATTCACTTTTATTGAATAAATACCTACATAAATCACTACATTTATCTTTATTTCTCGCAAATACTGAAATTAACTTATTCTAGACGTACAAAGGAATCTTTAGCAAGCAACATATAGTATAAGACATGGCATAAGAAATTTATACACTCATCTGATATATAATCATCACATATCTGATATGACTAATCAATATTTTGCTTATAATAAAAAAAATGAAATTAAACACCTATAACGCCGTGGCCGTGGACGAAGACGAAAAGAAACCCAAGTACACGTATTAATTTATTCAACAGGTGATACAATAGATATTTGTGCTCAATACTGGGCATGTCCCAACGTGGGGTGGAATCAAACGTAACGTAACGTATATATATATATATAAAAGGTGATGTATATTCCCTACAGGCCAAAATGGCTCGACCGATTTAGATACATTTTTCTGACATCTTAGCGTCAATCTAATTAGATGTTTATTGCTGGTTACGTTTGATTCCACCCCACGTTGGGACATGCCCAGTATTGAGCACAAATATCTATTGTATCACCTGTTGAATAAATTAATATTACAATTCTTGTATATATATATATTACATATATGTTATATATATATATATATATATATATATATATATATATATATATACAAGAATTGGTTACTACCGAGATATCTCGGCAAATGTTTACTTACAACATGTCTAACTATTATATGGGGATTCAATAGAATGATTCAGAGATAATATGAAACAACTAAATTATACATGATTTCCTTTTTATTGACGGCACAGACATGTGACGATTGTAAATGACCTTCGAAACTGTGCTATTTGTTTGGAAGTGCCTTGTTACTTCTGCATAAATATATTTGTTTTATTTTGAACAAAAGAACAAACAGAATTGGCCTGTTCAAAAGATAAACAATTTCTTTCTCTCTCTCTCTCTCTCTCACACACACTGGATGCTGACTGGTTTCATACGTTTGTATTAGCCATTCTAAAAATATTTGACGTAAGGTTATAATATTTTTCTAAACAGGTATGTTATTACGTATCAAGCCGAGCGCTTATAAAAAAAATAGTTATAATTACGTAGCGTCGGTGGAAACCAGCTAAGTAAATATACTGCGGATTTTTTTTTAATCGAGGATTCGAATCCTCGCAGGCGCTTCACTTTGTGTAAGTTATTTCATCACCACTGCTCCAAAAACGGTGAAGGAAAACATTGTGAGGAAACCGGCATGTCTTATAACCAACAAAATCGAAGACATGTGACATCCACCAACCCGCATCGCGCGTGTTGGGATTGGCTCAATTGGCTGATGGGAACCATGGTGGTGGATTACGGCCTCTTCCCTCTCTCGGAGAGAAGCCCCGTGTCCCTGTCGTCGAAAAGCACACTAAAAAAGGATGATTTATTATTATTATAAAAAAATTGTCACCTCTTAAAAAAAAAGAAATAGTCTTAAATTCAAAGTACGGAAGGGGGAGAGTCCCCGTTTTCCCCAACACCATAAAATAAAACTAAATAAATTTATTCTATTTTTTTATTTATCCTTAACACGCCTCGCTTCTGGCACTCGACACCTTGGCTCGTGCGTGTGGTCTCTGTAGACCAGCTGTACACCTATCAAGCAAGTAGCTCACTGTTTTGTCATGATATATCGGCGTGAGTATATTTCAATAACATTAAGAATACTCCTTAATACAATGTTACAGTTGGTATCACCAGAGGTGATCCTACTCGTGTTGCTTTACGACACGCTGCGCGCAAGAGCTTCAGACCTAACATTCTGACGCAACCACAATCTAATAAAAAATTTAATCGGTTCAAAATGATATTTTATTACCTACACACATTTACGATACAAATCCTATCGTTTATATATGCCTATAACAAATGCCTTCGAAATTAACATAGAAAATCTAAAAAAAACACATCGTCTGCATATACTGATCTGGTTTCTGAATTGAATCGGTTAGTTCGATCAGGTTTTGCTATTATATGTAGAGTTTTCACAGCCGTTTATTTTTGACCGCCGGTGGCGGCCATCTTAGATTGTCTTTTGGTGCGAATTTTCGTCAGATTTGTCATTAAATGTCATTTTAAAGATACAGGTGAACAGCGCGTAAAAATGATGAAAATAAGAAAATCGCAGAAAATTATCTTGAGTGATGAAGTTCTTTTTTGGCACAGCGGCTTCGTGGACAAACAAAATTTCTGAATTGGGGCAAACGAATCTCATGAGATTCAAGAACGACTGTTGCATTCTGAAAGAATGACTGTTTGGTGCGCATATTGGGCTGGAGGCATTTGGTCCTTATTTTGTTGAGAACGAGGTCGGTGTTGCCATAACTATAAATGGTGACCGTTACACGCACATAATGAACTAAAAAGAAATGTATATGACAGACATTTGGTTTAAACAAGATGGCGCCAGAGAAACAATCAACAGGCTACTTATTTCAAGATTTAGGGACCAGACATGGCGTCTTAGAACATATGATTTAACGCCTCTTGAATTATTTTGTGGGGATTTGTCAAACCACAGTGTATAACAACAATCCAAGAAGTGTCAAAGACCTAAAGAGTAACATGACACTGGTGAGATATTACATCCATAATGCCAAAGAGTAAGCCTTCAAAAATAAGTAATATAATATAGTTATAAACAAGCAATGTATTTTTATTTAAATTCAAATATACCCGGGTCATATTGTACAACCCTGTCTGTATATAATTGTTTTAAAAATCCTGGTTATGTTTCAAGCTCAGAACCCACTTTGAATTGTAAGCTAGGTATACTCAACACAGCTTCGGATTCAACTGTATCGTTTGGTGTCGGTGTTGCAATTTGTGTCCTACGTAAATCCATTATGCCTACGTCATGAGCAAGAAAGAGTTTGACTGCGCTGCGACTCTTTACGAACGTAAAATTAAACCCTAAAACTTGACAGACTAAACTCAATTTTGAACAATGTTTTCGTTTCGAAAGGCATGTGTGGTGCTACCTACACAAGTTTTAATGAATCTTTTTATTATTCTTTTGTAAATCAACACACCAGTATAATTTTATTACTACAAATACGTCTATGCGTAAGTTTATCTGACCTTAATAGTCCAATTGTCGGTAAGCCTTAAGCCATATTTGGATATACTGGCGTAATTCCGGAATAGCGGCTACGTACAGGTTGTCGTAGCGTAGGTCGCTTACACGGTGGCTTGGTCGCCTGGGCCCGGACACAGGAGTCTATTGGAAGGCCGGCAAGGAACCGATTTTTGTATACCTTGCTTTAATGCAAGATATGATTGTTGTAAACAAACAAATGTCATTTACCATACATGTCGGCCATTACACTTTTTAATATTTTCATCGGATTAGTAATCTTTTGGAAATCGTGAGATATAATGAAGTGAAATTGTGTAATATGGATAGGTTGTATTATAAGGTGAATATGATATGAAGGTGAAAATGAGAAAAACTTGTTTTTCGAAAATATTTAGTAATTTACGAATTTCTACGTTTACAAAAATAACAATTAATTGTTTTAGTAATTATTCTGTAATGAAGATTTTAAATTATTTTATATTTCATTGTTGTTAACATATTATTAAATGTTTATTGCACCAAAAATCCATGACGTTCAACTCGTGATATATCTTAATTCTTAGTAACTTGTATTGTAAGTTTTACGTAATGTTACCATATACAATTTGGAGAAGATACCAACTTTCACTTTATATTTATTTTATTCGTCTTAAATTGTTGCTTGCGACATATAACTGTTAACTGGCTTATACGATTAACGTATAATTATAGACATTCATATAAATTTTTTAAATAACGGTATTATAACCTTATGTGCCTGTTACTTGTTAATCATCTATAATACTTAATATTAAATGTGAAAGTTTGTATGTATGGATGTTTTAACAAACATCCACGCAATTCATTCACGCAAAAACGGCCTAAGGGATCTGGATGAAATTTGACACAGAGATGGAATAGCATTTAGGCTTCTTTTTACCCCGGAAAATGTACGGTTCATTTAATAATGTTAAGTGATTTAACATTAACATCCTCAGCAATCAGAATAAACATAGATTTGTTGCAAGCTTTATTGTGGAGAGGAGAAGAGAATTAGAGAAGGGAAAACATAGGGATTCGGGATGGGATTGGTTGAACCAGAGTCATAAGACATCATCATCTTCCTGCCCTTTTCCCACATACAGTCGCTAGAGTAGGTAACTTCTCTTCCATATCCCGGTATCCGCCGTCATATCTGAATTCACACACACTCTTACACATGTCAACTTTCATACCAGACTTATAAGCCAATAAGCATAAATATATTCACGCCTCGCCTGTATTCAGTGAGGTCGCAGTGATAACTAAAACCTGCTGTTTTTAATTTATGGTAGAGATTAACTTATTTTACTATATTTGCGTTTAGGTATGGCGTAAAGTAAATTAAATTATATAGAACATTTAATTGTATGTACCAAGTTTGATCGTATTGCATATGGATATGTGTCACGGTGAGCTTAATTGAAAATCCCGTCCCAAATCGTCACACGCCAGCCGACGGGGACAAGGGGACGCCCCGGGGACCTTGACTCCCCCCAACATCGACGGTTTCGGCTGTCGCTGATTTATTGCAAATTTATTGTCACTACCTGTCTGTTACTAAGTCCTCGTAGATTATGAACCAGTGGATTTTTTTATAGAATATTGAGTCGCATATTGGTTTTGGCTACATGGTGCTATTAGTGACTGCCTTGGCACTGCAAACAAAGATAATCCTAATATACTAACAACTTTACTTTATGAGCACTAAATAAGCTGGACGTATGTATGTATTACTTATTTAAGTATGTATTTACGAAAGAAAAGCAGTATATTTTATCAGTTATCTGGTTTCCATAGTACGAGCTTGGCTTAGTTTGATACCAAACTGTGCCGTGTGTGAATAATGTCCCAGGATATTATTATTAGGTGCCGGTAAAAGTCTACAAACATTTAGCATAATATAGTAATACCGAAAGGTCCTAGAGTGGCGGCCACGTACAGGTCGACGCAGCGTAGGTAGGCCTCCCACACGATGGACCGATGATCTGGTCAAGGTTGCGGGAGCCCACTGGATGAGGGTGGCAGAGGACCGATCTTTGTAGCGATCATAGGGGGAGGCCTATGTTCAGCAGTGGACAGATATCGGCTGAAATGACGACGACAACGAGTAATACCTCTCTACGTAAGATTTAATTTGTTCTAATATTATTTCCTGTATTTGCATAGTGAATATATTTTAGGGATTTCTTGATAAAAATACAAAATCTTATGATGTTAATATCAATTTAAATTGAAAAAGCTATACTTTTAAACCTTTTATACATTTTTTATCGATAGCGTGAAATAAATAAATACTATAAATAATTAATTTTGACGACCATCAATTGAGAGTTACCTTTGCTACAGAAAACACGTTAGAGAAATAATAATTGTGATTATTAACTTGCACGTATTGGAACAATACGGCTATATTTATGTTCACATAAAAGAGTATGTAAATCGTTTCTCATGTTTACCTCATCGCAAAATGTGATGTTGACAAACATCACCGGTAATTCACAAAATTACACTCTAAAACCGAATGAATATTATTCGAAACTCGACGGTAGCATCAAATTTTCGACGTTCATTCCGATGATTCATTCACTGACCTCGTGGTCAGTTTTTTTTGCGACTTTTTGAATTAATAATTTTACCATGACAATAGTCTTGAATCTTGGCGAAGTATTAAGAATCATTTCAACTGTGTTCCTTAATTGCTGGGTTCAATTTTATAATACTGTTTTTATATTCCGGCTTTATACATTTTTCTTACAAGACTATTTTTTTGCCTTTGTTTCGTCTAACATTTCCCGTGACTTATTATGTTGTGTGACAAGAACTTATCGTCATATGGCGAGATCAACAAGATTTAAATAAACAACTAGAAAGTAAGAGGTTTGACACTTCGAACTCCTCGAATTAAAAAAAAAGTATTATTTTTGCGAATCAATCCGCAAAGATCAATCTCAAAATCGATTTTTAGTTCAATGTTGTACGAAGAACAGAAAGTACATGGTTTAGCTATGAGCTTCGCTGCTTTGAGTTTAGTCACGAGTAATCTATGAATGCCTCATATGCATGCAATGTAGATGGTAGGTATCCAAATCACTATAGTTGTGAAAAAGTAATAAACGTTACGGCCGTGATTTCAATCGGCCCATACAATATCTGCCAACCTTCCAACTTTGTGCCTTTACCATTGACGTAACACAATACGTTTTGTTGACACAAACATTTGCACAGTTGTTCATATAAAGCCCCAGTATTTAGGCCAACGATCCGTGAACGAACTTCGCACGGTCGCCAATTCTTTTGACATCAATGAAACAGATTCTGAAACATCTCTGGATTTTATACTTATATGTTGAATAATTGGCTACGGAATGTTTTAATATTACGTTTTTCTTTAACATATCACGGTAATGTAAAAGAAAATAAATCACGAATTTCCAAATATAACTTATTGTACTGCAAAGACGTAAAACAAACCTGTCCCAGTGTTTGATGAACCAAATATCACCAAGACCATAAAAATTGGACAGCTAAGAAGGACACGTGAAAATGAACGATTGTACAGTTCTTAAAAGTTTGATGGTTTAAATCAGACAGACGTTCGTAGAAGTTGTGTAAGGTCGTGGTTAAGATGGCAGCATGGCGCCAAATATCAGCGCAAGAGTAGACTAGAGCCTTAGATAATTGTGATTATTTATTAATGTTATGGCTTTGCAAGAGTAAAAGAATTATTAAAACTGGTCTTGCAGTAACAGCTTGAACCACAAAAAATTAATTGTCTTTAAATTATTGCTGAACATTTCGTCTTCTGACATATAGAAATATGTTTGTATAACCGTCAAAAAGAAATATGCAATATTAATATAATTTCCATTTCATTTAGAGATTTGCGTTCTAGTCTTGAAGTGTGTCAATACGAGTTAAGGGTTCAAAGACCGCAACTCGGCGACTGGTTAGCAAAATGCATTTCACAAAACCAGTTGTATGTCGTTTGCAAACGTATTACTTATGTGTCTTTTGTCGTGTTCCTCGTTCGTTATATTAGGAAGAATTGAAGAAATTAGTTTTTAGATAAGGAAAGAATGGAAAAGGGAAGAGGATTTGACGAGGAAGGGAATGGCGAGGAGAAGGATACATTCGGTTTTCTGTTTATCCCCTCATCTCCGCGTGTGCAACTCATTAGCTTATTGCAGATGCCTAATTGCTGGTTTGCCCCTTCGTTCTTCAACTTTACACCCACCTCTATTTATAACAACCCTTATTCCTAACATATGTAAAAAATAGACATATTCTTCTTTCTATTTTTGAGGGCTCTTAATAAGTAGCTCAGAGTAAACTGGTCGTTAAAACTAGCAGTTAGCAGCTAAAATATTGTAAATACCACCAAGATTAACATTAACCGCGGACGTATGTACCATAGTTAATGACAGCGGCGTTATATTTAATCATAGCACTTTGAGGCTGAATGAACGAGCAGTTAAGAGTACTACATTTTACAAAGATTACGATATTTATGTGTAATCAACAATCTACAACAGATAAGCACCATGAGTTATACACTTTGCTACGTTTAAATATTTTTTCTTCTATGTCTTCTCTCTCAGTCTATTCCATTTAAATTTTCCAAATACGCCAACTTCAGTAACTTATTTGTCATAATTAACCAAGAATCACATTAAAATAACAAGAATACTTTAAATAAATTTCATTATTTTGTATTACATCATTTTAAAATTAATAATAACGCCACCTAGGTGAAAATTAAAAGAACTTTAGGTTACTCATTTAAAGCCTTGCGTTTTTTATATTATAATTATTAAAGATTATATTTAAATCCTCTACGGAGGTTAAATACCATTGTATAAAGTTTCCTCTACCTCACTAACCAGTATTATAACGGTTACAAGGGCAACTCTGGCGACCTCCTTTTATGTAAATCTCCAATAAAAATAAAATAAACGAGCCCGTAAAAACTATATTTGTAACAAAGCTATAAAATATTTCGCAATAAAATTAAGATTGTGTTTCAAATATCACAAGCTCTATAAAACACGGATAGACACAATAAAGCTGGATGAAATAGTTCAATACACTAACAAAATTCTCTTGTATAAGTACTGTTCAATTAACTTACGTGAATTATTCATAAAAAGAGATACGCAACGTCCTTACCTGAGTGTACTTGTCACTATCTGCAGTGTGTCATTAACACTTGATAAAATAAACAGAAATAAGTGTGGAATTATCAAATGCGGTAATTACCGCAAAATATTAGAATAGCTATATAGCTGAATATCTCACACTAACAACTTACTCCGCCTTCGCTCAGATATTTTCGAGTATAAGCCGATATGTTTTTGTCGTAATATTGTACTAGTTTAATTTTACTCCGTTTTTTTCCCGATATTCTTCACTCAGTTGCCCCGCAACCTTATAAATTATTAACTGTTAAAATCCGTTCAATAACTTTCAAGTTTATGTTTTGGCAGACGATGCGAGCGAACATGAGATAAGCCAAAATCTCAAATTCAGTTACGTTTTTTTTAGAGCCGTTCATTGATGTTAAATAAAATTTATCACCTTTGCAATTCTTACAGATGGCCTACGTTTAGCAGAGGATAATCAATGCCAGCTAGTAGAAAAGAGCTGGGGTAGATGGTTAAAGGAAAAGGAGATTTCTGTTTCTGGACCGGCTCGACCGGTGAAATACCACGACCTTACAGAAGACAAGGGTGAAGTAGAAGTATTTCTGCGTTTCGTCTGATCAGTGAGGTGCCGGAGGTTAACCCATTTCCCCTTTGTATCCTTTTTAATCAGGAAAGGATGGGAAGGGGATGGATAGAAAAAAGTAATAAAAAATCCGTTTATCGTCTGTCCAAGGTAGCAATGCGTCTGTCACTTATTATCCGTTGAACCTTATCCAGTCTTAAAAGTCTTAAAAATATTAAAAGTTAAATGCTGGTACAAGAAGTCTGACGGCTGTATATATAAATGTAATAAAACATTTGAGTCAAGGCATACAGGTTATCTTTATTGCAATGCGTACATCGTAATCTTTCTCTGCTGTATTTGAAGAAACACAAAGATGATTTAAATAAATCTCTTCATATTAATCTCATGGTGAATATTTTATACTACGCATATGTCACCGATAAATTGTGAATATCTTCAGTTATAATGTCACCTGGCATATTATAAACCGACCGAACGAATCATTCACAATTTGACAAGTTTATTAGGAAAATTTAAGAAGTCATTTTTAAAGTAATATTTAGCACAAATAGAAGGTCAGCTAGCCACTAATAACATCTCATAACATTTTAACAGTTAACAGTAAAAGCTTTATGAGATTGTCAGTGTTGGCAACCAATTTGACGAGTAATGTTTTGGTGTATTTAATAATAAATAATTTAACATTTCTATAAATTATCAAAATAGATTTATGAATTGTTGAAAAATATCTTGTAATTTTTAATACATTTTTTGCACCTTTAAAATGAGTTATAAATGTAATATTCCCCTCCCTTAAATGTCTATAACGGTAAAACTACTTATGTTTTAAAAGTGCATGCATTCTATTAGGATAAATAAAATTCATGGTGAGAATACATCATGAGGTCATTTAAGACATTCACAAGAACAGAAAGACTGTCGTGGACCGAAAATAAGTTATTCGTAGAGACCAGATTTATTTTTACACTTATAACTAATTTCTTCATATCCTTTAATTTCAACGTTATAGTATTGAAGTAACAAAAATATAGTTCTACTTATGTTCTATTTTAAGTAGATATTCCACCTTGCATAGCAAGATGGAATTTTTGGTAACAAAGGTTTTTACGGTAAAAATCGTGCATTCCAAAATATTTTCGGAAAACATATATAATGTACAGTCAAAGTTTCGCCAACATTTAGCACAATCGTGAATTTTCACTTGTTTAATCCTTTTAATTTTATTGTACTTAAGACAAAGACCTTAATGCTACAGAGATTTTATTTTTCCAAAGGTGCATAATTTAACAATTTCTCAATTAAATCAACGTGTCCCAACAGCATTCTACGGCAGCAGTATCTCTTCAAGCCAAGAGCGTCAAGTGCATCACTGGAAAAAAAACCCCAATTGTTAACACAACAATTTAAAGATTTTTGGTTGATATTTTACAAACTGGTTGAGTGTCCAAAGAATTCATTTAATAATTATTTTTGTTTTTTTATTTTAAGCTAGCTATTAAGAGTGGCTAGATTGTTTCGAAACAATGCCACTAATAAAACATACATTAAATACAAAATTAATACTTCCATTTCGCTACAAAATTACCTTCTTACATGTTAACAACTTTTACTATGGTATTTTAACAAACCATAACTAGTGTGAAGGCATGGAAATACAATCATTATTGTAAAATTACTCATTATAATTACTTATGTACAATTTGAAATCTTTGTTACATGCCTTATCTAGACAAGACACAGTACAACATTTTATTTTAAAATGTTAGTACTATTAACTCTATAGATATATCTTCATTTACAACATTGCAAAACAAATATGTTTTCTTAAACCACATAATAAATATTTCCAAGTTTAAGATAAGGGATATACAATTTTACAACTGTTTTCAGTTGATGCCATAGAATTATTTTGGTCTTAGGTATAAATTAAATTGTGTTTATTCTTTAATTACTTGCTCACACAACAAAATCAAGATCCTCTTATTTTAGCTGTTGTGACGTGGGTCCTTTGTTGAATTCTCCAATAAAAAGGGGCAGAAGGTGGTGGGTAAAGAGCATACTACTTTCTCGAAAGCCGGCATTGCGGACGGATGCTCATGGATGTTAGCAATCACTTATATAAGGTGAGCTGCTGCTTGTTGCCATAGCAATTCCCCACAGGCACACAGGCCACCTCTCCGAGAGTGGGAAATGGCTGTATGCCACCATGCTTGCACAGTGTGGGTTGGCAGATGTCACATGTCTTTAAATTTAGTGGTTCTAAGACATGCCGGTTTCCTCACAAAGTTTTCCTATACCAATTTTGCAGCAGTGGTGATGAAACAAATTACACATAGTAAACAACCTGCTTTGGTTTGAACCGGCAAACTACAGTTTGTAAGTGGGCCCAAAACTTTTTACATATTAAAAATACTGGTGAAAAAGATAAAAGAATACTGGTGTATTTCCCTGGTCAAGTTTGTGTATTTATACAACAGCTCATAGTTGACTTTTCTTTGTAAGAATATTATACATACATATATATAGTATTAGTTATGAGTTTATTCATGAAAATTTTTATCAGGATAATTCATTACTATGGCCACATGGTTACAGTTTTGCGATAGCAATGCACAAAGGTTTTAAAAATTAGAACTTGCATGTGCAAAAGTTATTTTATGCTTAATTTTGTGTAATGAATAATATACTGAAAGCTTAATCCTTTCCTCTTGCCTTTATCTGTATCAATATCGATTTATTTCATTGTTGCAGATGTCTATGGGTGAAGCGGTGTCACTTAACACTGTATAAACTACTTGCTTGTTTGCCTTCTACCAGAAAAAACGAAGTAAATTGGAGTTTAGCTGTACTTTAAGCATTGAGTTTGAAACTCTCAACTCAATATGTTATCATATTGAGTAAAATTAAATAGGAGAAAAATATTTACCCTTCTGTGTATTCAGCTTGTAGTAACCCAAGGTATGCTTCCCATTTATTACCGATTACCTTCCCACACGTGAAACATCGAACCGGGATAATCATTTTCACTAAAATAGAGATTTACATATGTGAAAATAAGAACCTTAATTTAAATATTTTGGAGCATAACATTCAAGTTTTCAAGTTCAAGATTCGTTACTGCGAGTCTGCTTATTTTAGGAAATTGTGTGCAAAATAATAAGCTAATAGGTGTGCCTCATTGTAATTCAAGAAAATAAAAATTACAAATATTGAGGTTATGTCTTATAGGCAGTATATCGAAAGCAGTGGTGGCTGTTTTACTTATCATACCTGAAAGTAATACTTCAAAAACTTAGAAAACACAATGGTTTTTCCTTCAAATTGTATTTTTTAGTCTAAAATTCAATCACAACAAGCTTCAATGTTTACTATACGGAATCAGAAAATATTTGATATATGGCAGAATGATGACATTGACATAGAGTAGAAAATCGCTGCGGGACGGTAGGCCAGGGTTGTTCAGCTATGAAATATGACAGTTGACATTATTCTATAGAATGCCAACGGTCTCTGTAGTGCGTTTAGTGGCAGATCGAGTCATCGCCGTCCATCATTACACTTGTCGGCCAATACTGACCAAAAAGAATAGAATACTACCAATTACCACTTAAAAAGAATTGACATTAAGTAATCAATTCCTATAGTTTAAATCGGTCAAATAGTGTTATTATTGTATTCTTTTAAATTCATATTACAAATATCTTCTGTACATCTCGTAAAATATATATCAGCAAATGGTATAAAACTTGCGAAATATGTTTTTAAAGCGAATCCAGAAAGGTGCCGCAAAAGTTGTTCTTGAACAAATTTCCTTTAGATGAGGCCCGGTAAGCATTTATTTAGAATATATTAGCAATGAAATGTAGTATTTAGCAATAATATGATATTTGCGCAGTTATTTTAAATAATTTAATTTTTTTTAATTCATCCTTTATTTTCTCAACACACTAGTGATGTGACCACAATAGTGAAATGAGTTATAGGCCTTTCAAACTAGCTAGTATTTTGTAATAGTCACAGATGCAAGGAATGTTGGACTTGTAAGTATGAAGGATTTAGTGTATGTTCTGATTGAAAAGTTGCATGAATTGATAATTACGATAAATAGCATTTTAATAAGAATGATTTTAATTAAATCACTGTAATGTCAACCAAATTGCATCCTTTGAATGTGATAGTGTTTTTAATAGGGTTTACCGACGAAATTATGGGGCTCAGCTCGTTCTTACTTAATTACGTTTATGATTTTATTCACATTTGGCCACATTTAAGATTTGTCGTTAAATAAAATAACCACTAATAAATCATACAACAGTGAGCTTGAATGTATAGTTTTTCAAATATGGAATTTAACATTTTTATAGGAGCCTCGATAACAAACTTAAATTTTAACGATAATCAAGCGTACTTCACTAAGTAGCCCGTTAGGTTGGTAGAATATATATTTTCTTGTATGTCAGAAAATACTATGTAAGATATTGCTTATTGTTCTAGATGTTATGCCAATGCCATATCTCTTTTGTTCGAAGCCAACCTTACTAGCGTAGTATTATATTCTCTTTGGGACTGTCTTTGACATATAATCACAGATAAAGAATATTTTATTAACATGAAGTATATACCGATTATATTCAAATATTTCAAGGCTATTCCGTGAACAGAAGTTTGCTTTATAATGAGACAAATCTTTATAAAATGATTTTTCTTATTGTGAGCGGCATGTAACTTGGCAAGGTTTGGCATAGTGGTGGTAAGTTCGTGCATGTACGTTTTCATACAAAAACTTAAAAACGAATTCAACTCATCTAAGGATACTTGCCAAGTTACCTATTGCTTAGAATACATCCGTTAATCAGTAATGATTTTTTTTCTCTTTCAGATCTACTGGATTGATATTTAAGAAGATATAATGACACTGAACGTTGAACAACACATGACCGTAGACGACAACCATGTGGTAATTTTCTTTCTATGAATTTAAAATAAAACCTAATAGGTAAATAAAGATCTTGGATCTAAATAGCGTTTATAAGCACATACTAATAAAACTTTATATTTCATTCACCAATATTTACCCAAAAATATTGGCCTGTACTTTTGGATACTTAAATACTCTTTGTAAATCTGTCTACAGTCTTTCCGAATTTTTAATTTTATCGATTGACAGTGACAGAGTTAGTATAGTACATTACTTGATAACTTGACATAGTTAGAGTTACATTTCCAATGGCAATAGTCAATACTAGTCCATACATAAACAGTATAATAAGAATGTTTTTGTTCTTTGGTCAGCTCAGATCACATCATACTTTCCTGCATTACATTGACTAAACGTATACCTCAAAAATAGATGAGGAATTGCAATAAAAATAGTGTTAGTTACATTTAGCTCTACATTGTGTACATTGTTTACTTCCCCTAAACTTGGAATTCTATTGTGAACTAAGCTTTAATGTAATCAATATGTGTGTTGATTAACAAAGTAGTCATTATTATTGCATTTTCAATACCAAAGCTCATTGTGACATATTTTGTGATAGTGATATAAAAATAATATAATGCTAGATTCAGAAGACGATATTCAACCCCTCATACAATATGAACAGGGGAATACAGTTAGACTAAGAGGGTCTCCAAATACATTATTGGAATTTTCAGAACAGTTTTTAAACACTGAGCCAGAATTTGAGCAGGTAACAAATTTATATTTATGTTATAATTGTATAATGCATAAACATCTTAAATGGTCAATAATAAGGCTAATGGATGACATTCTTGTCAACCAATATTGAGGGCTACTTAACTGTTTATATCTAATAATCACTGCCTGCTTTGAGACACCCTCTACACTACCTTATGGTGCCTCGAAATGTAGCATCTGTGCCATTCCAGAAAAGAGCACATACTTTTTTTAAGGGCAAAAATGATCATGGCAATTCTTCATTATTTGCAATGATCACTTGAAATTTCAAGTGAATTATATGGGATGTATTTTGTTGTTTCCACTTACTGATATAAATTGTAATACCCTCTTGGATTAGTGATCTGCATATAAATTTAGAGATTTAAGTTATTTCTCTATTTCATAGAAAAATCAAATCAAATCAATTAAAAAGGAACAGAAATCTAATGGGGTAAAGATTTATCAACAACATACTCCTGAGGTAAATGAGGCAATCAAAAATCTAATAGGATTTGTTAGTGCAATGAATAAGGTGGCATTTTTGATTGTTGTATGAAGGCTAATAAGCCAAGGATTATTGCAATACATATTTTTGATGGATGGAAATTATTTTGGTATTACTTTCCCTGCCAAGTTAAGCTTTTCATGCAGCTACATCTCTGACAGCGTACCTAATGATAATGAAAAATAATAAATCCTTATTGTACACTATATCTGGTCTTGTATCTGTAGACTAGCCTTAGTGCCCTAACTAGGCTTACCTGTATTAAAGAAGCCAACAACTTCCCTTACATGTTCTACAAATTTTATGTGAAACATACAAAATTAAATGATTTATGGAATTACTTAAAGTGAAAAAGAATGTTGTGGACTACCCTAAAATTTATTACTAACATTATTGTGCTTGCTTGAGTATTTGTGTATGAGTTATACATGTTTGTTTTGTGTCAGTGAGTGCCTGCACTCATGTGTGTATATTAGTCTGGAGGAATAGTATATATAACCCTTAGCACTAGTGAGAAGCTTTTAGGAGAAGAATGTAACAGTATTTTTATGATGTTTTATCACATCAATGAACATGTTTGAATGCTTGTCACATGATAAATTATTAATATGTTCTTATCCATCGCTTCCTGTCAATTCACTGAATTACCAATCTCTTATCTCTCTAGTGTATAATGAAATATTGTTAAAACATTGACCAATTGATATTAATATTTCATGCTTATCAATATTTCATGATTATTTAATATCACTCTATGCAACCATATTAGAATGTAACTTTAATGTTATTTCATCTAAAATTAGAACTAAGTATAGTTTGCTTCATATCAAGATGGAATTCTTTTAAACTAACCTTTTATAAATAAATTCCAAAATAACATTCCACATTGTACAATTTTACTTTACTTTGTCACAATGTTATTTGTTTTATTAAATATTTTTACTTTTTTCATATGCACCTTCTACTTTTGTTATAGGTAGTGCATGGCTACAGAAAAAGCAGATGGCGGACGTTTGTAGTGTATTTATTCTCAGTATTAACATGTGGTATACCCGCTCTGGTCTTCCACTGGTACCCTAGGTGGTTTCTGTATGCCACATCAGAGAGATGCTGCTTCCAAATGGCTGATCAAGTTATAGTAGTGGTATGAATTGCTTTTTTACAACTTTTTTGTATGTATGTACATCTAAAATTCATACATTTCAAACTGTAACAATTTAGATGTAGCTGTCAAGAAGAAACCTGAGAATTTTTGTAATATTTTTGTATATATATTTCTTATATGCATAGTGATCTCCTAAATGCTGGACCAATTTGGTTCAAATCCCAGTATGGGTTAGATTCACAATTGGATCTGGTAGGTTGCCCTGCCTTCAGGTTCCAGGAGATATTTTTATCTTTGATGGTAATAGCAAAGGAACTTCTATGCTAAATGATCTTCTGGGCCACTAGGTTATTAGAAATGATTATTTATTTTGTGTTAATATAATAAGTATTAAGGGATTTAAATTTTTTTAATGAAAGTGGGTGTTAACATTGATTTTAAAAAAATTACCCCAAAGGTTACAAATACTATTTTTTATGGATTATCATCCATTATTGAAATTAACCCTGGCAATGTTACTCACCAATATACAAGATGATGATTTTTGGTACCAAGATTTTTGGTACATAATTCAACTTAACTTCATCTATTAATTTTAATATAAATAATTAATTATGTGAATATTAATAATATACCTTACACATGGTATTATTATTTTTAATTTTATGATTTTTACAGGAAACCTATCAGAAGAAGTGCAAAAGTTACTATATACATAAAATCCTGATTAAGATAATTGCAGATGCAAGGTAAAATATTTTGTTTGTGTTACTTAATTACACTCATAAAAAGGGCAAACTTGTAAAAATATATGCTGCTAACATGCTGATATAAATGTTCACCACAAGGTTGTGGTGAACATAGAAACAAGACGCTATTATTTCTGTCTAAAATGGTTGAATAAAAGGGTGTGACAATTAAATCTATGTAAGAATGTTGTTTGTTACAGCGGTTTAATAAACGAGGGATTTCAAGGGGAGATTGGTGGTGAGAAGGGAACTTTAGATAGTGCCGATGACTTTTACACGCCAATACATTTGGACGATGGAACAACTTTGAGTAAGTTTTATTGTTCACTAAATATATCTTGCGTTTAGCCTAAGGGTCGGCAATAGTTGTCCGCGGTACAGGTATTCCTGGACCGCGGAAAGTTGAAACTAGAACCGCTGAATATTGATAAATATATCTACATATTAATTTAAATCTTATTTTCATAATAATAGCCCTATTATATGTTTTTTTTTCTGGATCTCGCTATATTTATTCCAACAATATCAGGACCCTGAAAATTTTTCCAACTGTACCCTGACCTTTAGCCTTTGAAAGTCAAGGAAATAACCCTCACCAAACTAACCTTACTCACTAATGCTGTTAGTAATAGCGCTAGGAAGATATTGCTGATCACAAACATGCATGAAGACGGACACACATAGGGTTTTCTTTTATTCGCACCCTTACATTACAGGGAATTAGATTTTTAGGGCAGAAAATTACCTCAATAGTTAACTATGTTGTCAATTTACCTAAATTTTTTGTTGCATGATGTTACCAATGCAGTACAATCTTTTGTTTTTATATGTCTGTCAATATTTACTTTTTGTATAGGAATAAAGATGAAAACATTTATGTCACCCAAAATATGTAAATTTCATGCACATTAAACATCCAAATGTTTGATTACTAAATTAATGATTACCGATTACAGATGTTCAGAGCTATCGTTATTTCCGTCACAAGAAACAGACGTTGGTATGGGAGACGTCGCGCGCGGCTTGGGTGCGGCTGGCGGGGCTCGAGAGCGGCGCCACTTGCTCGCAGTTACATGCAATGGCGACACGAGCGCCCAGCGCGGACCGACGACTGCGCATGTGAGTACCAACCTCATATTTGCACGTATATTGTCTCAAGTACACGTACGCAAGTGCGTATGCGTGTATGTCTTCTTCTTCATGTATATACAATATATTACAAAAATTGATGTTAAAATAGGAGTGTCTAACGCAAAAATCCTAAATTAATATAAATTCAAACCCCTTATCAGTATATAACTACCAAAAAGACGACGAACGACGAATTATTTAGGATGGAAGAGATTTAGCGTTAGATGTACATAAAGATGTCTGTCATTATCATGGCTATCTTCCCTCTGAGGAGGAAGGAATAGGAATGAACGGCTCCCTATAAAAAAAGAGATGCTTTACCACATGTATACCATTTCTTACTACACAAAATTACTATTCATCTACAAGAGCTTTGGGTGCAGTAGAAGTTTATGGGCAGCTGAGGCCACTTAACGTGGACTGCTTGTTCGTTTGTCTAACATAAAAAAGCGCATAAACACCTGTGATTTTTTTATCATAACTTTGATATACTTATATTTTTCAGGCTTAATATTTATGGTCTGAATGAGATTAAGGTGCCGGTACAGTCAATCATGACTCTGGTTCTCCTTGAAGTCTTCAATCCTTTCTACGTGTTCCAACTGTTTACGATAGCTGTGTGGCTAGCGGAGCCCTACTACTATTACTGTATTGCTGTTGTACTGATGTCTACTTTTGGTGTTACCACATCTGTTATACAGACTAACAAGGTTAGTGTTGCTATTTATTTATAATTTACACACGAAATTAATATAAACCATCGAAAGCCTAGGTCGTTCTTATAAACCACATATACACACATAAAATTCATCTAAATTGGTTCAGCCATTAAAAAGTTCATTCACACACAGATTGGACACAGAAGGAATATATCAAGATCATTATTGGTATGTTTGTGCTTGACAGACAAAATATCAAGATAGAATATTGGCCTGAAACTACACGAGTTACCTATACTTATACCGAACCAATGGGTAACTTACTTATTGGTTAGTAAGATATAATCTTTCCGATTCTTTGCTGTTTTGTCTATTTCTCCCTGGATTAGAAAACCATGTGTTTTAGGAACGCACACTGAAGCTTTGGATATTTTAAAGTAATGTACTTATGTATATTTAGCCCTGATAGAAAACAAAAAGACCTATAATACTGGTTAGCACCATTGCTTTAATCTAGATTATATTTTTTATTAGAATCAAAAAACTCTCCGAGCTACAGTGGAAGCTAATGATACTGTGCAGTTGTGGGCCGACCGGTCAGTGGACAGTCGGTCCCTGAGTCCTGGGGATGTACTGGTACTACCACCTAATGGTTGCACCATGCATTGTGATGCTGTTCTACTGACTGGCTCCGCTATACTCAATGAGAGCATGCTTACGGGTGAGTTCGATCAAGAAAGACCTTGTTGTCTTTAGGGAAATCTAGGACTAAAAATAATATTTGAAGCGTGTTTGAGCCTGGGATTCGATCAGTTCACAACTTGCCGTCACTTTATGATTTTCCTAGTGCGATTAAAAACTGATGAAGTTTATAATCTGATGGTGATATCTATAGCCATTTTTTTCTTGCAGGAGAATCAGTACCGGTGACAAAGACAGCACTACAACGCATCGACAGGTTATTCGATCCTAAGGAGCATGCTTCTAGTGTAATATTCTGTGGGACTAAAGTCATACAAACACGTTACTACAACAACGAACCTGTCAGGTTAGTCTATGATTTGTTTATTACGCTTTAACTCCTTAACAACTCAATTGATCGTCATGACATTTTGCACACACGTTGTCAGGGGTACAGAAAATTACATACTTTTGACTTATTCTGAAAATAAAACAGTTCTAAAACAATTGAAAAATACATGGAACCTTATCCGATCCGAAAAATATATTGATAAAATTAGAATGTAAGTGAACACGACAAGAAAAAATTTAGAAGATTTTACGCTATCAGTGTCACTAACAAGCTCTGTAGAAAATAGTATACAGGCGGCTATATAATGTTATTAGAACAAAACATAGAGTCCAGTAGAGCGTCGATTATCCGAACTGTTTGGTAAGTCATCATTATATGTAGGGAATGAGTGACTTTATTATCATAAATTACAGGGCGTTGGTGCTGCGAACTGGTTACAACACAAGCAAGGGACAGCTGGTGCGCAGCATCCTGTATCCGGTGCCTGCCGATTTTAAATTCGACCGCGACTCATACAAGTTCATCTTCATATTGGCCTGCATCTCAATAGTCGGCCTCTGTTACACCGTCGCCCTCAAGGTATGTCATAAGACATATTAGTACAACATTATCCAATTTTAATTTATGGTAAACGAGCAAGCGGTTGTTTGTAAGTGACCACTATCTATAGACATTTGAAATAATAAGCTAATGAGTTTCAGGTGCATATCCTACTTACTTATACTTATATACAGAGGAAGGGATAAACAGAAAAAGAGGATATTGAACCGTTTGCTCGTTTGCCACGTTATATTGTAAAGAAATAAAGTGCTGTTTTTTTTTCTAGTCTACTCCACTGGGTATTGTTAACGCAACTTATATCCATTATTTTTCAGGCTTTTCGTTCGTTAACAGTAAAGGATATAGTAATAAAGGCTCTGGATATAATAACGATAGTGGTGCCGCCCGCGCTACCGGCCGCCATGACGGTGGGCCGACTGTACGCGGTGGCGCGGCTGCGGCGCGCGCGCATCGCCTGCCTCAACACGCGCGCCGTCAACGTCAGCGGCTCGCTGGACTGCATGTGCTTTGACAAGGTATTCACTTCAATGTGCTTTATGGTTCTGCTAAGTAAGCGCTCACTCACGCCTATAATCCAGACGGATAAGCGGAGATCTCGGACTTCCATTTGACGCGATCATGGCTCATACTCATTGGCTTCTTCTACATCCATACATCTACGCATACATGCTCGTCGGTTACGGCTACTCCTTATATCGCACTTCTTTAGTATGTCACTAATCTAATCATTATAAGTTCTCCTTAGACGTCCTCATTTTTAATTTGTTCATACATAAAATAAATGTCGACTTAATACGTAAGTCGTGCTGCCATTATTTTTTATGAAGTAATGAGAAGATATAGGGAAAGAAATGCAGAGGAGGTGGTAAGACTGAGATTCTCCTAAAACATCATTCATCAGATAAAATGCACTATTAAAACTTCCGTTATAGAGCTGCATTGTTTGAGTATGGCCACGTGTTAATGTCTTATGGTCTAGTCAGGTTTTCGATTAATATTATAATATACTTGCTAAGATTCTTTGTGTTTGTAGACTGGGACATTAACAGAAGATGGCTTAGACATGTGGGGCGTGGTGGCGGTGAGCGCGGCCACGCAGCCGCCGCGGCTGGGCAGGCCGCAGAGAGACCCTAGACACTTGAACGACCTCCACGACCTCAAGATCGGCATGGCCACTTGCCACAGTCTTACTTTACTCAACGGCGAACTAGCCGGCGACCCGTTGGACCTTAAAGTAAGCATTTATTTAGATCCTAAGTCATAATTATCGTAGCAGTTAAAAAAAACGTGATTTTATTTCTTTATTAATAAAGGACTGACAAATATTAAATTCAACGACTTACGTTCACATACTTCGGTGCAGAGGTACCGACAAGTTTGGGACCTGTCGGACTTCTCTCTTCAGGGTGAGTGCTCGACCTCGACGCCGATGCGTCGTAATGTACTGACAATGTCAACCATATAATCCTCAGTATTATAGTCGCCGTGAACATCCCTTATCTCTAAAGTAGGACGAAGGCCGATGGGGACTATTAGGGGATGAATTAAGAACGATTCTTGTTTAGCGCTCGCCTACGAAATAACAGAAATCTCCGTGAAGTCAGTCAGTCAGTTTCTTCTTTAATTTATATATATATATATATATATATATATAGATTATAAACCCAATTATTTCCAGATGTTTGAATCAACCGGATGGACGCTCGAAGAACCCGATGTCCCCGAACTGTCCAACTACGAAATCCTGACGCCCACGATTGTCAGACCGAAGAAAACTGCCAACATCAATGTCGATGATATACATGTAAGTGCACCTTTATACTTTTTATTACTTTAAACACTTCGATAAAAAATTGAGTTCAAATATCAACGAAGCTCCCAATGTATGAATTATTTGTTCAACCATGTTATAAGTTCTAGACTTAGAATTATATAAACGGTTTATGGACTCTTTTAAATAATTCAACAACCATCGCTTGTTGTTTCAAATTAAGACGTGTGGAGTAATATAATGGATAAGATACACAATTACTTTATTAGGGGAAGCCTGAAAGTATAACCAACAAATTAAGGAGCATAAGGTAAGGCATGTGACGAGATATGAATATGTGTTCGAGGGAGTGAATGGATATGTCGGTAGCAAAATAATCTGAATGATAATTGAACAATTAATAAGTCTACAATATAAGAGAAAACATAAAATACATTGTGCTCAGATGCCGTTGGAGGTGGGCATAGTGCAGCAGTACCAATTCGTATCGTCGCTGCAGCGGTCTTCGGTGGCGGTGCGGCTGCTGGGAGAAGACGTGCTGCGCGTCTACTGCAAGGGTGCGCCCGAGATGCTGCGAACGCTCTGCCGCCCAGAGACAGGTCTGTCTGTCTTCAATGTCGTAAAATTTATGATGATAAAAATGTATATTATGTATTCAGGATGTGTGAATGTTGTTTATTTATAATAAACTACTTTGTTATAGTAGTAAATAAATAAATTCTATAGATAAGTAACAAATTTATTTTAGTGCCTGAAAATCTGAACGAAATCCTAAGTTCATACGCCGAAAAAGGATACCGCGTCATCGCCATGTCAACTAAGATGATGGAGGTCACCTTCCAGCAGCTGCAGAAGATGACCAGGGATGAGGTAAGGTATAAGATGATAATGTACTGTTTACTGCATAAAATCCCCCGGAATTAAAAGTAATTATAGATTAGTATATTTTAGATGATTACATGTTTAGCGTCGACCTAAATATGGTGCTATTAATCCACTGTTGAGTTGGTTTTTGCATTATTTGACTTGTGACAGATCGAGTGCGAGCTGGAGTATCTTGGGCTAGTCATCATGGAGAACCGTCTGAAGGCGGCCACCACCGGCATCATACGGGAGCTCAAGGAGGCAAACATACACGTCGTCATGATCACCGGTGAGTTGAAAGCTGTGGATGTGGAAAAAGCGAGAGAGGTGTGCCAGGATCCCGCCAACTGGACATCCGTAATCTGTGCCTACCCCTCTGGGTTACGGGCGTGAGCGTATCTAAATCCCTCTACCATAACCATCAGTGACAAATATAGCTAACTCGAGGCCCGTAGCATATACCAAGCCTTGTATTACAATATAGGATGGAAAGGACGCGAGCGAATATTGAGTTGGCCCCAATGCCAGCGGACAGATGGGCAGGACGGTCCCTGATTCACGGCCCGTCGGCAGTGTTGAAGTGAGAACAGTCTTGTTTGTGGCTACATTCACCCATTTTTCTAACAAACATGAGGTGCGTCCGAAGATTGCAAATTTTTATTCAATGGGTCGGAGTCGTTAAATTTTTGTTCTATGACCCGTACTTTTAAAGGGAAGTGTGTTTCAGGTGACAACGTGCACACGGCGGTGAGCGTCGCCAAGGAATGCGGCATCCTGCTGAGCGGGGAGCGGGTGGTGCACCTGGTGCCGCATAGTGACGCGCATGGCACCAGGCTACAGTGTGAGAGCACCTTGCACGGGGTGAGTTGCGTTGCTTGTATCTCTTTTGCATGAGGGTACAAAATTTATTACGTTGTTATCGCCGAAAAGTGGGGCAATTTCAATTCAATAACAAGAAATTTTGTTATGGACCATTGTAAATTAAGTTAGAATTTGAACAAGTGCGTTATAACATCTCCCTAGGTGCCAGTGGGCCGCAAGACATCCCTAGAGCAGGTGTGTTCGTGGCGCAGCGTAGATAGCGGCCACGGATCCTGGCGCGGCTCGGGCTCTACCGGGGACTCCGCCCCAGATGTCGAAGCCCCTCTGATGCTTCCCAACTATAGGGTTGTTATGACTGGAGATGCTTGGAAGGTGAATCTAAAAGTTATTATTCTTATCACTTATGGGTATTCTATGTGCAACCATAATCGATTAAACTTTAAGATTTTTTAGGTTTCTCTTTGCCATTTGTATTCTGAAATGATAAATTTAATGTCACTTCAAGTATTTTCTTTATTTCTGTCTTTATAAATATAATACTTCTTGAGTTGTACCTTATACAGAATTAATCGTGTTTTTTTTAACTTTTATATTGACATGTTCAACTTATTTACGGTGTGACCAGTTAAAAAGTTAAAATAGACTATTGTGTACGTGTTAGATCCTGCGCGAGCAGTACGCGTCGCTAGTGCCGCGCGTCGTCGCCAGGGGCGCTGTGTTCGCGCGCATGACGGCCGACCAGAAGCAACAGCTGATCGTAGAGTACCAAGCGCTCGGATATTATGTTGGTTAGTATTTAAAATTAACTTATATCACGATCTAGTAAACAAATGTATGACGCCAGTCGAATTAGACTCATGGTTCATTGAGTTCAGTCGTCATCTTAAACTTGGTAAAATTTAGATTCTGAATACGTAGAAAAAGTGAAGACAGTAAACAGAAAAAGTGAGAGGTGTTTCTAGTTTAATAAGGTCCTCGTTCGAACGAATGAATTTTCGAATAATCGAAAATTTTTTGTTACATTATTTTTAAAATGTATTCTCAAACCAATTATGCGCGCTCCACCGTTAGGAAAATAGAGATATGACTAATAATTCAAAATTATTATAGTAGTATGTTTTACTAGCTGTTACCCGCGGCTTCGCCCGAGTAGTTAAAGGTAATACAATGAGTTGTTTATCATACATAACCCATTCCTGGGCAAAGATAAATAAGTTAGTTAATTAATTAATAAGTTAGGAGACAGAACAGATAACTTTTTATATGCGCTACTATACACGATATAAAGTAGCTTAGCCTTCTAATTATCTCCTTACACAAAAGTCATATAATATCGTACCTTTCGCGATAAGGATAAACATACTACCGCATTATAATACTAGTTTGGATTATTTGTCAGGTATGTGCGGTGACGGCGCTAACGACTGTGGGGCGCTGCGGGCCGCGCACACCGGCATCTCGCTGTCGGAGCTGGAGAGCAGCGTGGCGGCGCCCTTCACCTCCGCGCAGCCCGACGTCACCTGCGTCACGCACGTGCTGCGCGAGGGCCGCGCCGCGCTCAGCACCAGCTTCGGAGTCTTCAAGTTCATGATAGCTTACTCCCTCACAGAGTTCCTATCCGTCGCATTCCTTTATTATTTCGACTCCAACCTCACCGATTTCGAATATCTCTTCATAGATGTCGCACTAATCGTCAATTTCGCATTTTTCTTCGGCATGACCGAAGCCCACACCGGGAGACTCTGCAAGATCCCCCCACTTACTTCCTTACTAGGTTTTGCCCCGCTGGTATCATTGATCGGTCAAATGGTGTTGATTGCGGTCATTCAGTACTTGAGTTACCTCGCTATAACTCAGTTCCCCTGGTACGTCCGTCACACGTACGAAGGTGACGATGCTAACGAGTGCTGGGAGAATTACGCGATTTATACCGTCTCAATGTTCCAGTACATTATATTGGCGATTGTCTTCAGTCACGGCGCCCCCTACCGTCGCTCCGTGATCACTAACAAACACCTTATGGTTAGTGTAATTATAATGACAGGTGTTTGTGCATATTTGACTCTGTCGCCGGCGCAATGGCTGTCTGAATTATTCCAACTGAAAATGCCTAAAGACAACCTAATGGGGTACATAGTGTTGGCTCTCGCTTCCTTTAATTTTGTACTCGCTTTGTTCTTCGAGCGAGTGATTGTTCAGTTCTTTATGGAGAGTAAAGAGGCGATACCGAAATGTTTGAAGGAAAAGAGAGTTATGAAGACTCCTCATTTATTGATTAAGCGTCAGCTAACTGATAGTGACTATTTGGACTGTGATAGCGTCGTCGCAGCTAAGACGGGCAGCTGAGAGCTAAGCGACAACTTTGTCCTGAGTTGACTTTTTTCCATTAACTAAATTTAATTTTGACGAATTTATATTTATGTATAAAAAATATAGCATTTAATGCATTTTATACGGAATTATTTTCTGGTGATTTAAGATTAAACTGATTAGTTACGGGAGAAAAAAATCCAGTTAAATATGCTCGTTTTATTGGAAACAAGTTTTAAAATATGACATGTTTCCAATAAAAATGTCTGTTTACAAAGGAAATCGGATCTAACTAGATTTGTTATGACTCTACATGCCATTTAGTACGTTATTATTTGAATCTTGATATTTTAGAACAGTATTTTGAAACCTTTGTATTAAGTTTATATTAGAAATATTATCTCATTTTTATTGTATGCCAATGTTTTTATAATTTCATTGTTATTTTATGAAATATTTTTAAATTATATCTAAGCACATTGTGATAGAGGGGTGTTTACACGTATTATAAGTGTTAAGTGCCTTATTACATTTGTATAACAAAGAAATACATGCCATTTATAATTCTGTAAAAAAGTTAGTGCATACACGCAGAGTTAAGTGCGATTTTATGGGCTTTTGCTACATATAAAAATATAAAAAAGAGAGGGAGAAGAAAAGTTTATGTCCAAAATTGGCAGCGTTGCTAGGGGACGTTTTAGACGAACCCAAATAGACTAGTGAAACAAATAGGTTAAAATTAGACACCCGTAAGATACCAACGTTTATTGGTAGAGGTAGTAGTGGTACAAGTAGAGGTAGAAGTGTACCAAGAATTATTTTTAAGTCTAGTTTTAACAGTTCTCCATGTTTATCTTTTTGCACTGGAAAGTTTTGTAGTTGTAGATAGACAGAGCAGGCTTTATTATGGCTTTACAACAAAACAATCAGTGATTCGCTGTCATACTTTCCCATCAAGAATTCCCGCTAGTACAGCCATGCTTATATGTTTTTACAAACGTATTTTCTATATTTTTCTCTATTACTCCACTTTGTTTGGAAACAGTATTTTTAATTAATTGTTGAATAAATTATGAATCAAATATCAGTTAATGAATTTAAAAAGATGTTATTAATATATGATATCTTAAAGTATTACGGTCGCGTGACGGCGCTACATTCAATATAACTGACGCATAAATGTGTTGATATACTTTATGAAATAAATGTGTTATGAAAATTACAATAGTTTGTTATGATCCTTTTTTTGTTATGAAGTTTGTGTTTTGATGTATAAATTATTGATTGAGTCTTATATTGAATGATCGGTAAACGTTGGCGGAAAACAAAGGTAATCCGATCAATTTTATAGTCAGGGCTCTTCCCGCCCTCGCCGTCCCCGTAACGTCGATTTTGGTCAAATTGTAAAATCCATAAAATAACAAAGAAATTTCCTGCATGTAGGAAGGAAACATTAACATATTAATTAGTGAATGTTACCACCAATAGACGAACATAATTAAACTCAATTTTCGCAATACTTATATTATTTATTACTAAAAGCAATAAATAGGGTGAAGATAGACTCTATTAATAAATCAACAAAAGTTTATATTCAACTTTACACTTAAACATACATATATATTTGGCATCACAGTACTTTCAGAATTTAAAGTATAGGGTTAAAAAAGTTTTAATTAACTTGTAAATACAATAATGACTAATATGACAATTATATATCGTACAAAATCCTTTTACTCAGTACGCGGCAAGACTTACCTTGAAATATTTCATGTCTGTCACTAAATAACAAGCGCCACAGTCTTTTTGTTCCTGAAGTTGGCAACAAATAATTTCGCAGTAAGAAACGTGTCCCGACAGATGATAGACACTTTCTTTCTCTTTCATAGCTGTAGCTGTTGCGTATGCGCTCGTCTCGCTCACTCCATGTAAACATTTCGAAAGCTAACCAGACACCTAAATATTCGTGGGGAGTGTTATAAGTTTGACTGGTTATAGCTGAAAAGGTTTGATAGTCTTATCGCGCAATCATTTGCATTCATATAAAAAAATACCAATTAATGAAACACTAAGGAGGACTTGAATTAATGCACACGTTTGTAAAGTCACTACAAAAAGATAATAACAACATATAGAGGAATTTATATAAAAATAATTCTAAAAACATCTTTAGAACAAATATATTAAAGAACGTCATTTAATTAATTTAAAAAGAGCTTATCTAACGGCTTATTTCAGTGCAAGAAGGATATAGTTTGGTGATAATACAAAGATCTGCTACAGGGTGTTCAGAACCCAGATAAGGATTCTACATAACATCTTACAATCAGTCGCCATTCGGTGGTATCGCAGCCCATTTAGATGCGTGGCCAATTTTATACGTCTATGATAAAATGCGCATCTCGGCTACGACTAGTGGAAGAAGGGTAGGGACGAACTTTATGTCTCATAATTTTGCGTTACAATATAACCGACTTATGCAATTGATTTTAATTTACATTATTCGAAAATGAGTTATATTTTTACCATTTTTCTAAACTAAATTCACAAATGTTTTATAAATATTGGTTTTTAAATAATACATAAAAAAATAATTTGACAAAGAGTTCCCAGAGAGGGCATAATGTTAGAAAATTATTTTTTATATTGTAACAAAAACAAAAAATGATCAAAGCATGAAATTTAACATAGTATTGAATTTATAAGTTCGATTTATAAATAGATGTATACACAGTTTAGTATGTAGCAGTAGATTTCAACTCTGATTTATTCATAAATTTTATAGACGGTCTGGAGTGTTGTTAATAAAATTTGAATTAAAAAACATAGAATTTCGACTATCGGACAAACACTACTTATAGTAAAAAGGTAAAAATATAACTCGATACAAGAATAACGTAATTAATTGCCTTCTAGTACACATGGGTGCTGCATTAAATTTTATTTACGGCTCTTAGAGATTGAACAAAATAAATAGTACCCAAACTTAAATTATTACATGCACCAATTACACAACAGTTTATTGTTCATATATCACGCTATTTTTATTAAAAAATTAAAAGATAGCACGCGCAAATGAGGGCCCGAAACTTTTAATATGTAGCTGTCTAAAATTTCTATTCTCATATTCTAGAATATTCTACGCGGTCTATAATTCCGACTGGATTAAGTTTTTTAAACGTTAATCAAATTACCTATGGCAAAGGAATATAATTTTTAATCTATATTATCCATAGATGAAAATATTAATTGCAGGTAAATTTGCATTACCGCTTTTTGTAACGCGTCACCAACTGCCACTGGGTATTTGCGGAATGTAACAAAGCATTGTTACAACCGGTAAATGTGACCTAAATTGAAAAGATATTAAATCGCTTATTTTAGATTTCTACATCGACTATTTTAAATTACGGTTATGTACCAAACAAGCGATGCCGCATCCAAACTCAGTATTTTTTTCATGGGTTGCGCCGTAACTTGGAGAAGAATCTGGAATATGGTAATTAAAACACGTTAATATCTGGTAAACGTACTACTACTAAACCATTTCATACATTTTTAATACAATTCAAGGGGAAAAAATATCTTTTTGATTTATTATACTTTTGTTGCGTTTAGTACTTCCTGCTTACTTTGACAGCTGGTGGTACAAAACGTAATTATGTGCGACAAAAAATACACATACTTAAACCAAATTATACCTATTACCTATTCCTTACTAATATTGCACAAAAATCGGTCTCAACACGTTTGAAACGTTGTAAAAGATTACTAAAGGTTTAAAACTGGAATTTAAAGTAGTTAATATCAGATTTGGTTAAAAATTGATAAATAAAATGTTTACTAATTGCCAAATAACAATTGTAAATAGATTTGGAGTCGAAAACACACAATTAATGCGATGTAACAAAAAAATGAAGATGCAAAAAAACTTACCGAAGGCTGAACATGTTGGTTATGCATTTAAGTGCGTAGTGCGAGAACTGACCGAGTGCGTAGTGGATACAAAGAGATTTGTTCATTCAACGCAACCCTCAAAACTCCAAGAGACAATACTTCAGATTATTATTTCTACAGTTATATTAGCTTTGGTTCAATTGTTAATGTTAACAAAGCTTATGTTTCCCTTTAAACCATTTTTTACATGACTATATTTTCTCAAGTTTGTGACTGCTAGAGTTAGCGCATATTCTCACACCTTTCAGCTAAGTAAACAATAAAACGGTTTACTTAACAAAAAAAAAGAAACAAAATGTTAATCGAGAACATTTTATATAATATCCTAAATATAACAACGTACACAGACGCCGCGGGCGACACGCGTCTTTACTACATAATATTGATTTCGTGATTCTATTTTAATTACAATTAGCAATTCACATTCTTATATCAATTTTAATGTTTAAATATTTAATCTATGAAGCATTATGGCTGATGTATCTTTGTGACATTAAAAAAGCACAAATGTCACTAACAAATATTCACTGTTGTAACAAAAATACATAAAAAATATGTGACATGTGAATAAAAAAATAAATAACCTAGCAGATCTATTAGTGTTACAATTAGGCAAATAATAACTAAAAAATTAAAATATAAACGTAGAAATTAAATTAATATAATAAAACCAAAACAGTATCAAGATCTTAAAATACCGCTACATTATATAAAAAAAAGATTTATAACGTGTCATAAATGCTTTAAAAAAACTTTTATACATCCGAATAAGTTTTAGTCTGATTGTATTTACTATTACAGAAAACCCAACATCCCAAAAAGTCTGAAATAATTTCTACTTTTATATTTAAATTGTTTGTCTGTTTATTAATAGAGTGATTTAATTTTTATTTATCCTTAATAGTAAAGACTTTGCACATAAAGCAAACTATTTAAATGAAAACATTATGTTACGTAACATAAAACTGGAAACAATGTAAATGTGACAAATTACAATTGACATTCAATAATATAATAAAAGCGCTCTGTGATTTAATAATATTGCAACATATTAGAAACAAAATATAAAAATATACAGGCAAGATTATAGACTTGATTAACTTTATATTCTCTTTATAAATTATAAACATTCAAAATATCTGAAATAAAAAAAAACGTTATACAGTAAAATATTTAAAATATTAATTTAGCGTTCATACTCCATTTGATTCTAATCTTGTTAAAATGATTTAATATATAAATCTAATTAAAATAAAAATGCAAATTTAAAAGCGAAAATTTTGCTATTTCTAAGATAAATGATCGATAAGTCAAATGTTCAAATAGGCACAATATTGTGCCAAATTTTGTACTTAAGTGTACAAAAGTAATGTCATAGATTAAAAAAACAGTATCTATATAAGTTTATATATTCTATTATAAAGCTATATCCAATAGCTACAGTTTCACTGGAACTTTTTAGCGCTAAATAAAAAAAAAAACAGCAAAACGATTATTTCGTATTTATGTGACGTAAACATTGGAACAGATGAAATAAAACGTAAGATCCACGTTCAATTTTAAAGTAGCATTGTAGCACCAAAAACTATAAGCAGTTCGACTGAGCATACAACTGGCGAATAGAGATTTGTTTTAAGTTATTAATATCAAAAGAATCGTTTTGTCAGTTTCGTAAAAAACATCAATAAATAATTATAACTAAACTATATCATACATCGTTCTGCGTTCGTGTTTCGTTCGCGGCTAATTATTTCTTCCTCTTAAGCTTCGGTATTCTGTAATTTGGTGCACGTGGAGTTAGATGCAGGCAATGTGAACTTAATGTGTAGTTCATAAACTATTTATATATAAATAAATATGCGCTCACGCCCGTAACTCAGAGGGGTAGGCAGAGCTCATGGATTTCCATTTGGCGCGATTCTGGCACACCTCTCTCGCTTCTTCTATATTCATACATCTATGCATACATACTCGTCGGTTATGGGTGCTCCTTATATCGCCCTTTTTTAATAAGCCCTATTAATAAATATATAGAAATTATTAAATAAAAGACCCCGCTGAGTGAAAGAATAATATTATATAATTCTCTCTAATTATCCTATTTACCGTTAGATTTACTTCTTTTATTGTGAGAATTTCGTAACAAAAATCATGAGCAACACTGCATTTGCTGTGATAGTGTTGACGTATGAAACAGCGCAGTAATCTTTGTTTTTATGTACCCCCGACAAGGCCCTGCTGGCGCCTTGTTCACCTTTAAGTTAATTTGAAACGATGGCGAAACTATTGATTTAATAGTAATAATATTAAAATAAAAAATATATCATTTTTGGTAGAAAACGTTGTATTGGTACAAAATTAGGAATTTAACAGTGTAAAAAGTGCTCAATGGCCGTAGCGGAGTACAATGCATTATACATTTGTGAATTAGTGATGTGCTAGAGCCATGTGATCGGTTATTTACATTTTTATATATTCTATGTTGTGGTATTAAAATTCCTCAACTAACCCATATATTTCATAGTTAATTAAAAATATGTAAGAATATTGACAGCATGCTATGTTGTAATTGATCGATTACAACATAAGACTACAATCGAGGTATATCAGTTATAAATATGAAAAATGCAATACATACCCTGAACTTTTCTTATGGGGAGAAGACTGCGCCTTCTCAGATTCCAGGAGTTTCGTCGACGAATCTTTCTTTACACCTGGAATATTCAATTTGAATATAATATTAATACAGTGTTTCTTTTATATATTTTATATATTTCATTTATTATATATGTTTCATGATAGCTTAATGAAGGGCCTCTGTACAACATTGTCACACGTGGTGTCATCATTTTCATTCATATTTGTCAAATATTAGGTAATTTTGATCTGATACAATTATTTAATCTAGGAAATTCATTTTACCCTTCCAAGGTTGTCTATCTCTCATCAGCAATGAAGACTTATTATATATAAATTCAAGTGTTAATAATAAATAAAACGTACCTTGGTCCAAGGCCCCCAGACCATAGCTTCCTAACGCGTCAAAACCACTTGCCAGTTTATCGGCGCCACTTGAAACTGTGTTTATAACACTCTCTTCAGCAACTTTCAAATCTTCTTTCACAGCCTCTTTTGTTTCTCCCAATATTTCACCTGCGTCATCTAGACTTTCTTTGGTGTATGTTTTGACATCCACTAACTTATTATCGGCAGATATTTGGAACCCTTCGAAAGGGCTCAAGATATCTGCTCCCCATCTCTGATCTGAACCCTTCACGTTTTCGAGCACCTCTTTAAAGTTAGTTTCGACGTTTTGTTTAGTGTTTGAAGCACCACTGACGTATTCTTTCACTGACTCGTCTAAGCTATCGAAAGTATTTCCTGCGGAACTTTGGAAGCTATGCAGCGTGTCCTGCGCGGAGTTCTCCGAGCTGGTGACATCATCTCGCATGTCGGCGTAAGTGTCCCTGGCCGAGCTCTGGACATCTTCCCAGGTGTCCTTAGCGACTTGAGCCTTGTCCTTAGCTGCACTTTCGACTTTGTCAAAAGTACTCAAGGTCGTTTCTTGCACATTGTCGAAAGTTTGTTTGGAGGATTCTTGTAGGTCAATTAATTTATCATTAGCCGTTTTTTGTACTGAAAGAATCTCCTCCTTGCCCGATCCTTTTAACTGTTCAATTTTATCTGAAACGTTTCTTTCTATGTCCGACTTTTTATTAGCCGCTTCGTCAGCTAGGGATTCGCCAGATTTCTTTATTTCTTCTGTCGTTTGAACGGCTTCTTGCCATATCCTTTCGAGTTGACTCTTCGCTTCGCTTTGTACTTCGTCTTTTGTATGCCTTATACTGTCCAATTTCTCATCTAACGTTTTTTCAATTTCCTGTTTTTTATCATCTACAACATCTTTGATTTCATTTGCCTTATCGACAAAGGCTTTTTCTGCTTCATCTGTTTTATCTCTTAATGCTTGCTGCACTCCATCCTTCTTATTCTGAGTTGTTTGTACAATATGCTCTATATTTTCATATATTTCTACCTTTTTCTTTCTAAGGTTTTGTTCAATATCATCTCTTTTAGAAGATGCTTTTTGTAATAGATCATCGGTAGTTTCTTTTGCTTCTGTAATTTTTTCTTTAGCCTTATCTTTTTGTTCCTGTACAATCCGTTCAGCAGATTCCCTACCTTCTGCAATTTTTTCACCAATTTCCTCCTTTTTATCAGATGCTTGTTTGACTAGTTGTTCTGTAAGTTCTTGGGTTTCAGATGCCTTCTCTTTTATTTCATTTTCAATTTTATCCTTCTCTCCGAAAATGTTTTGCACTAGACCAGTGAAAAAATTCTTTCCTTCCTTCTTTTTCTTTTTCACTTCAGTTTCAATTTGATCTTTCTTTTCGACGGCTTTTGTTTTTGTATCAATAGCAGCTTTTTGCACTTTGCCCTTGGCGTTATTTAAAGCATCATTAACGTCGTTTATTTTTTCCTTCGTCACATCTTTGGCGTTGTTAACATTGGTTTTCAAGTCATTTTTAAGGCCTTGTACATTGTTGTTTAAATTTTCATGTATGTTACTTAGGGTGTCACTTAAATCTTTAGACTTTTCGTCTGCCTCGTTTCTCACGTTGGAAAGATTTGTTTCCAAATCGTCTATTTTGTCAAGTCCTGTAAGTCTCAATTGTTCAGCTCTTTCTCTGGCCGCAAAATCAACTACGGTAATTTTATCTTCTAATTTACTTTTGGCGAGATTTGTTGTTTCAGCCAATTGACTGAGAGTTTCTTTAGTAGAAGATTTGGCGTTTTCTATTTCTGCTTCGATATTTGACTGAATTGTATGTTTTTTATCATTAAGTTCCTCATTTATTTTATTTAACTGATCATTCAGTGTATTTTCCGATTCCTTCGCCTTTGCATCGATGGTGGATTTCCATTCATCTTCCTTATTTTTTAAACTCTTCTTTAAGACATCCGTTTTTTCAATTAAATCTTCACTTGCTTCTATGGATTTATCTTTTATACCGTCTTTTTCTTCTTCTAGCTTATTCAATACATCTTCAATATTATTTTGTACTTTGTCAGACATATCATCAAGTTTCTCATGTGCTGTGAAGTTTATCTGTTCGACTCTATCTACTAAATTGGACGTCTCGTCATGTCGGTGCTTTTGTCCTTTCTTGTACTTTCCTTCACAGCATCCCGTATAAAACTGGAATGGATCAGATGTCTTGCAACGAATTGGAGTTTCAACAGGTTGCATATTTTCGTATTGCTGGTATACTTCTTCTGTTATGTCGTGGAGACCCGACGGCCGATCGCTTTCTTCGTCTACGATGAGTTTTGTAGAATATATGTGACTGTCCAACTCATCCTCGTCTCTTATGTGAGGTTTATGTTTGATGTCTTTGAACATGTCATCGACTTTCTCAAGCAAGTCTTCAGTAATAAGTCTAGGCGCAGGTTTTGGTGGTGTTTTCTCTTTCTCTTTTGTTTCTCGTGGCTTGGGCTGTGGTTGTGTTGGTTGTGGTGTAGGGGACGATTCTTTGACATCTTCGTCTTTATCGTCACTATAGTTAAATACGTTTTTGACCTTGTCTGCTATCCCGCCGAAGAAAGAGCCACCTTCTGGTTTCTTTTTTCCTTTTTCCAAGGTGTTCATTGGTGTTTTGTCTTCATCTGAATCAAACGTTGCTTTTGTTTTGTTTGAGTCTACATGCAAAGTGCCACCGTTAACTGAAATAAAAACACTTTTCTTATAACATATATTTAAAGGAAAGAAGAAAGAAAAAGCTTATTCATTGTAATTTAAACTGAAACATAACATTACAAATGAACAATAAAATTATGACTAATTGAACAGGACAGAGCTTAGCATAGGTTGTGGGATTCACAGCGCTGACTCTCTGAACTTAAAATATAATTCTTACCTTGCGGCTTTGGATCTTTGTCTTCTCCGTCATTTGTAGGGTATTTAACATTGCCGTTAGTGATGATTTTATCCTAAAAAGGTGACAAAAATATTTCCCAGATTAATAATTCCGTATTTCCATTTCTTAGGAATTAATAATAAACAAAGTTGTGTATACTAAAATTGTTCTTACATGTCCATTGATTTGATGATCTTGATTGGGCAACGAAGCTGGCCCCAAGCTGTTGTTATGATCGCCCCAATGGAAGCTCAATTCATCTTTAAGGGCATCAAAACCTGTCAAAACAGTGAATTAACAATTATTGTTTTTTTTTAAACTAACATTACTTTACATTTAACTTAATACTGTAACATCTGTCATTGCATATATGTGAACAGTCCCAGTGATTTAAGTGTAAGCGGAGAGATTGCTTCACAGCATTAGAAACTTTTTTTAACCTTATGATTGAAATAACAATCAAAAGTAATTAGATAAATAATTCCACAAATGCTCGTTCAATTCACATTTCAAAAAACTTATAAAGTGTAGACAAAATGTAATGTGTATTCACCGGACTGATCCAGGTTGAGGTAGTCGATCTGACTCTTGGCGGCGCGTGGCGCGATCCGTTCGGGCAGCTCCACATCCAGCACGCAGGCCGGCGTCTGCGACTGCTCGCCTTTAGCGACCTGGTACAACAACATTCTATATTAATTATTAGCATCACAATATTTGTGTGAATTCTTTTTTTATTTTTTATCAGTGGGAGAGCCCGGAAGAACATGTATTGCACGAGTACAAAGTATGCGTATGACCTATAGTCGCAAGCTCTGCTGATGTAGTATTCTTTGTAGAGTACCGTTAGGCAAACAACAATAGCATAAACAATAAATAAATAAAATTTCTAGTAATACCTTTGGTTCATTCATGAAGTAAACCCGACCGGAGGGACTCTCCTCGTGATGTTTTACTCGCACTGTGAACTCGACCCTGTTGTCTTTGAAAGCCTGCAAATTAATAGAATACTCTTGCAGAGGCAATAAACGAAGCTCGTTGAGCCTTGTCACCGTTAACTGATAGTGACAAAAGTATCAAAGTAAACTTTTTTATTATATTTTTCCTTTTTTTATATAAAGTAAACAAGTTTATTTATTATTTAACTACGATACAACATAAAGTAATACGCAAGAATCACTCAGATTTAGCTTAATTAAAAACATTATTTAACAACCTCACACCATCTATTATTATACGGTAATATTAATCCTTCGAGGCGGATTAAAATATCTATAAGGCAAGTGCCTTTAAATTTACAATATCAATACAAATCTTGTTGCTATTAATTTTTTACGTAGGACTTTACCTAAGATGCATCAACTCTATTTTGTAATTAATAAATCAATTTTAACTTGGGTTTACCTCGAATGTGAACATTGGTTGACTTCCCGATTTGGTGACCGGCACCAAGTTTCCAGAAAATTCCAGGTACACCTCCTTGCCGTCAAGGAATCTCACCGCCGTAGAATGCGCGATCTCCGTATAGTGTTCCTTAGTTGAAAATGCAAATAATTATTTATACGAAAATATAAGTATAGCGGTGTTGTCACAGCGAAATTTGCTTATACCGGATGTCACGTAATCAAAGGACCGACGGAATAATTCAAATGGAAAGGAGCATTCTCTTCGTCTCGTAGTCCTAGTGACACCCTGTATGGTTTTACATATAGCTCTCTTTTCTGTTTTTATTCTCTTTCATATAACGAAATATGCCTAAATATGACACGTCTTTTAAATTTCGTCACTACACATCCTCGCTCAATTTTCGAAATTTCACACAGTCGAAAACTATCTTCATATTGTATTCATGTCGGATTAAATAGTCCACTATAGGTTATAATTACTGATATAATAAAATGAACCTACCTGCTTCAGAAGCGTGTCGTAAGCGTATCTGTCTGTAATGTACAGAACTAGCAGTCTGCCCTCCAACGCATCAAGTCTCTTGCCCAGCACCACGATACGTACTTCAAATGGTACCAACAGCATTTCTCTGCAATGAAATTAAAGTAGTTTAATAGATTTGTACAATCGCCGCTTCGCGGTAGTCGAATAATTAATTTGCTGAAAGGACGCAGGATTAATTCGTTTTCCACATTAAAAGTAACCAATTTACGTTGACACGATTCCTAAATAGAATTAAATCGAGTACAAATAAATAGTTTATTAAGTAGGAAGGGACTTAGGCGGCCAGTACTATCTCTTGTATGGGAATATTGGAAAAGAAATGAGGAACTTATTAAATATGGTGTTTCTTTTAGGTCTTCTTTATCAACTCCGGCCAACTACAGACTAAGCCTCCGTTACGTAAAGATTAATTTCCCATTTCTCTGGTGTTCTTCTTTGGGTAACATATTAAAGGGAGATTATGTTTTTACTGTTATATCTACCTGTACAACTCTGTAGCCAGTTTGGTGGCGTCGCTCACGTTTTGACAGTTCATCAGCCAAAATCTGAAACAGATAATAAATTACTAAACAAGCATATACATAACAATTCGATAAGGCCAGAGATGCTGGTACCGTCTACAAAAAAAATCGTGAAATAATGTGACGAGATTGCCGAGTGGTGGTCGTTCACTGCGCTCTACATACCGCGCCGACACTGTGGTGGTGAAGGAGGCGCAGTCCTCGGTGAGCGTGAGCGGCGTGGAGCCGGTGACGTCCTCCCACACGGCGCGCGCCTGCCCGCCCATGATGGAGCACAGCAGCCGCAGTGTCGCCGTCGACTGCTTGTCGTGCACTGCGCCCTGCTCAACAACAAATGTTATTGCAAAGCTCTATAACAACATTACAACAAGATTCAAATTCTAATTTCGGCTATGTTGTATGAGGGTATTGCTCCCAAATGAACGTCCTTACATCCTGCAGTCTATCTTGATAAGACGCACCAATGTTCCGAGTAAAAACAATCTTGTGCTTTTAGTAATTTAATTTGTAATTAACGCATGATTTATATGTATAATTTTCTTATACGAGTATACAATTCGAAATGACGACAGGGATATTGTGGATTTAGTCATTTAAAGAGAAGTTTGAAGTGCAAAATAGAATTTAACACTCCCCTTGTATTGAATACGTGCTCACTGAATAATGCAATGTACCCGCGACTCATGCGTGCGTGGGTACGAGCACACTACCCGCCCCTAAAACCGGTTCGCTTGTGCAATGCAATCTTATAAGATAGACTACGTACCTGTTGTGGTAGTGGGACTGTAAGTGTGATGCTGCGGTGGAACTTTCTGCGGCGCGGCTCCACGGTGAGTACGGGCGACACGGCGGCGTGGCGGGGCAGTACGCGCCGTGTGAGCTCAGAGGAGGCCCCGTGAGCCTGGAGGCCGACACGGATGCGTTTGGTCAGCGCTTGAGGCGGGAACAGTGCTTGCACCTGTAATATGAAAAATGTGCTATTTTAGAAGACATTTCTTATGTACACATCAGCATAAAATATATATTTAAATGTTAGAACCACCAGCATGTTGCACGAAGGAGTCGATCGACCAGCGATCGTATTATTATATCGTATTTATTAACAGTATTAGTATTTCAGCGTGTTATTTCATGACATCTCTATTCATTTTTTAATAAGACAAAGACTTCAATTATTTTGACCTGTGGTATATGAGCACTGGAGACAGTCCCGCCCTCTGGTCCGATGACGTGCACCTCCTGGCGCACGCGCGACACCACGGCCAGGTAGTGCGGGAAGTCGCACGTCACCACGCGCGTGACGCGCTCGCCGCTCTCGCCCAGCGCCTCGCCGCTTGGCCCGTACTCTTGGCGTTCGCGCGCTAGAGCCTCCTGTGAACGAGCAATATTTATATTTATTGTTAGTATCGTAGCCAATATTCGACCAATTCCAACACATGATTGCAATAATCTTAAATATGTTCTTAAAGTTTTCACGTCACGTATTAATATATGTATAATTAAATAAAAGTGTATGTAACTTTTTTAAATATGAACGTGCGTATGTAGGTTTCCCATAAAAATCAAGTATAAATTGAGGATAGCCAACTTCAACCCAACTGTCCAAACTTCAACTGTTTTCTCCTTGCACATTCGGCGGTCATAAATCAGAGCACATTGCGCGGGCGCAACGTAGTTGTCGATGAAACAAGAGTTTTAGTGCACTGCAAATCTAAAATGTAATCTAAAACTGCAGTTTTAGATTACATTTTAGATATCAAGCATTTTATTATTATAATTTATTAGATTAAAGCTAGTTGCATACTAAAATACTTAATGCTTCATCTAATAAATAAAACAAATAAATTTTGGATTACGTAGTATTTATTTTAATTTTCATCTTATTATACTTATATCTACATTATTTTTATTCATTTTTTTTGTACTGTGGTTATTGTTGACTCAAATAATAAGAAACTAATTATATTATCGATACCGCTTTTCGATGGCAATAATGCGCAGCTCACTATTCTTACAACAGTATACTGCGTACTCCCATAAGACCAAAGAGTGGGAGAGAGAGCGAAATGCCCACTGCACCGCTCCCACGTTTTACAACCGAGTGTGCAAGGAGAAAAAACTGTATTATACATATACACATTATCCAGTTGTAGCTATTATAAAGACTGCGTCACACAGCCAGCTATAATTAGGTAGGTTTCTAGTGTCCTATTTTCGGTTTATTGCGAATGAACTAAATAATTTAACCTTACGCCGTACCGAATTAGGAACGACCTTAAACCATACTCCAAACACCAGCAACACCGCATTTGTAAACAACTACGTTTTAAAACGATTCAATTTCAAAAACACGAGGTAACGATTTATTTTAACTGCGTAGCTAATATTCAACATTCGTTATTTCAAACATGATTTTGGCAGATTGTAAACATAATGCGAAACTAAACTACTCAACTATTAAATATTTTGCCATGAGTGTGTCATGAGAATAACAAAATGTCGAAAAGATGTCATTATCGTGTGTCGTTACAATGGCAACCTATATTAATTTCACTTCCATATTTCTAGTGCAGTTTTTTTTGGGATAAAAGGTACCCATTATTAAGTTTTCTGTTTGTATCCCTGACAACGTATGTGGAAAATTCATGATCATCGGTTGCTTAAAATCGTAACCAACAAACAAACTCACCCACGCATTTATATTAGTTAAGATTCAAAGTTTTTACCTACAGAATTAAAGATTTATATAAATTAAATTTTTAAGTCTACTACCTGCATCATTGGGTTGTCGTTGTTGTGTAGGTAGTGATCCTGCCAGGTCTCTCCGGTGTCTGAGCGCAGCACGACGATCTCCCTCTCTTTGCACGACGCAGTAAATATGGGCACTTCTATGATTACGGGCCTGAAATAGACAGGTGTTTTGTAAGTATTTCATCCAAACAAAAACTGACTTTCTGGAGATTTCGTCTCAATATCGAATGAAGTGATTTTGACCTTCAAGGTCGTATATAAACGTCAACTGTGGATTTTCGCAAGCACGTTTAGGCATGTTTCTTTTTATTTTAGATTAAAGTTGTTATAAAGGCTTTTAAAAGCAGTGAAGTGAACATGTATCGGCCTTCTTTAAATGTAAAATTGGTAATGTAGTCAAAACATTTACCAATATAGAATAAATCAGTTTTATGGACTTCATTAGATCCTTTTTAGATGCTGTGTTATTTAATAAAGAAATAGATATCTAAATACTTTCTATTGAATATTAATATACTACACTACTACTACACTACTAATTAATATATTACAGTAAATTTAAATGCTTATCTATTTTGGTCCTTAGACATTTATAATAACGAAATATAATTTGTTAGTTCAACTACTAGTTAGTTGGTACACTAAACCTGATGTTAACTTACGCTAAAAATTTAGCACCCTGAGGCTGGAGTTCGAGTAGTCGCGACGCTAGGGCTTCGCCCTCCATCAGCGGTGGTGGCGCTGCGGCTGGCGCGCGGCGTGTGGCCGCACTGCCACAAAACATACCAGTAAGAGAAGATTCTTAAAAGTACACAATCTTATTATTGGAAACAACTTTTTATGACATGATTCACCATAAACGTCAATTTTAAATTCTATAGCTCCAAGACGCAGATATTAGCACCCTGATATCACTCCTGGACATATAAGTATTAATACACATATTGATGAAGGTTGCTATGTATACATATAATACGTATAATATAATATACAGTTGATAACAACAGTTGAACATTTTAACCGTCGTAGAGCCCACTGCAGCATCTGTTGCACGAATGGGCCTGCTCAACCAGTGAAATACCACGACCATTCAGAAGACATGCGTGAAGTAGAAGCATCCTTCTGGGTTTCGTCTGATGAGTGAGGTGCCGGAGATCTAATTTCAGTCCTCCTCTCTTTCCCATCCTTGATAAGGACAGGTTGGGGGAGGGAGGAATGCACCATCAATCCATCAGAAATTAGGATTAATTATCAATAATTAATTAAATAGAACTATTACTGCTTTTATTTACTTGACCTTGATGTGTCAAAAAAATTATTTCATTTTCAAGATTGACAACAACGACACCTAGGGGACAATTATGATCAGTTTATTTAATTAGAGCTTTGCGTGTTTTTTACAATATCCCTAGCTGTCATTACAATTCTGTATGTGAAAATCTTCTTGCTCGGTGTGAACACAACACAAATAAATAAACAAACGGTGTGTCATCGCGCCGCGTGAGGCGTGGCACAGTCCCAAAACATGTTTTGCATTAGGCAAATGACTCAACAGCAATCAAATATACGTACATACATACATACATATATATATATATATATATATATATATATACACGCACATTTTTATTCAATTTAAAATAACAAATCATGAGCTTCTTTGCAAATAAACTCCAAAACAAGAAAACAAATGAGTTTGAATTGTACTGACATTAGCTCATCCAGACATCTATACGTCTATTACGTAGAAGCAAACGAGATGGATACCTACACTTTTACCTCCTGGAGGTGGAATATGAAGGCTAACGTTAACAATCCTTATGTACACGAAATACGTCAACAGCGGGCGACTCATTTATCATTATATCTAACAGTCCACTTTCCTTCATTTTAACTCTTGACATTTTTTCCCCTTGTATGTATGAAAGACCAGCGTATTGACAGGCATGTATGAGCACAGATAACTTGTATCCGTCAATTTTCCACGCCCATCTACAATTTTGC
Source organism: Papilio elwesi (assembly GCA_029849275.1). Lineage (NCBI taxonomy): Eukaryota > Metazoa > Arthropoda > Insecta > Lepidoptera > Papilionidae > Papilio > Papilio elwesi. The sequence continues at coordinate 4,699,020 of CM056709.1, forward strand.
AAAGGAAGACAGTTCAATACACGGTCGTTACTAAAGAGTGAACCTGGACCTCTTGAAGCTCCGCTCAATAATTGTGGCCTATAATAAAAAGAGCTGTGCTTCGTCTACACTGATGTCATTAAAGTATAAAACCTTATGTTAATTCTGTTAAGATATAAATTAGCTTACCGGCAGGTAACTCTAGTGGGCGCGGCGCAGGCGGCCGGCGGCACTATGATGCGCACTCCGCCGCGCCGCTTCGCCTTCATGGCACCGCCGCGAGCGTCTACCACGAACGACACCAGGAACCTAAGAAAAATAATTTGTAAGAACTAGAATTAGAAGGAAAGTTGGAGAATTTGAGTGGAAGAGAGGGAGAAAAAGAGAAATCTAAATACGAAACAAAGTACGTAATTTGCATAAAAATGACTACTCTATTTAATATCTACAATACAATGTATCGCTCAAGAGACCAAATCTTGTGAGTACATTATTTTCTTCTTTCTCATGTAAATAAAGGAGCTCGAACATTACATGTCCTTGAAATTTTTCTCTTGACGATGAAAAGTTATCGAATCATTGTTAAAAAAATAATTTCAAAGCTCTTTGTAACTTGATGGTATTTAAATTATCGTAATTAATGCATTATAGCTAGTATTATGTTTATGCTGGACTATGGTATTTACATTTATTGCTGTTTTCCTAGTTACACATCTGTAGTTGTATTAAATAACAAATTTAACATTTCCGAGCACGTCCGCAGCACGAGACACGTGTAGTGAGTGAAGCTTAACGAGTGCATTGAGTGAATCAATTGAATATCCTCAGATGCTATTGTCACTCACTAAAACACGTCGTCTTCAATAAGCCAACGGTATATCGTAACCTTGAGGCGCAGGCAAAAGATACAATATAGAAGAGTATACGTTTGGAGACGCCATACTATTGATATAAAAGTTTTTTTTAATGCTTAACCTAATTAACTACTGTAGCCAAAATATATAGTATATGGTCCAAAAAGGCTATATACTCATAAAAATAAAGGATCTTATATCGCATCAGTTTTATCGACAAAAACCGTGTGGTTGTGGAATGCCAATTATCAAAATCATGATGACAATGATGGTGGAAATCGATACCAGAGTTCACAATATAACTGCCATGTAAAGTAACCTAAAAAAAATGGAGTCAACGTACACATTTAAATTGTATTAATAATATAATACAATTAAGTGTAATAAAATAAATTCTAAAAATATCGATATATTTTTTATCGATTAACATTAATGTTAATCACTAGACTAGACTCAAGTGCAAACTCTTTCCTTGGAACGCTGATCACATCACTACACTTTAAAAGGCACGTGTATAACGCAATCACCAGTTTTACAGAAGCATTGCTACGATTTTGCTGATGTCATTGCAAATTGGCGCAACATTCGGTCGGATGACATCACCTGAATTTTGAGAGCATTGTAAGTGGTTTTGGCTCTTCCTGGTTAACCTTAAATGTCCGGTAATTTTTTCATTTTAGTTAAAGGTGAGTGAGTGAGGTCACACAAAACATTTTATACGATATTGTTATACTCATATGCAAAGAGTCGATTAAAACATTCAAGATGTGTGTGTGAATATTTCACGTTGGAATAAAACTGATTTACTGAGCTTATTCAATGGTTTCGTTCCCGTTGTGTCGAGTACTATACAACGCTCATGTTCACGTCCCATCCCATTTTACATTTTTGTAAGCCAAGCTTAACAAGCTAGTGTATTCGTCCTCTCAACTGATAGTAATCCTCTAGTGTTTCACCATTGATCGCCAAAAAGACCGGTTCCCTGGCGGCTTTCTTATTTACATATAAAAGAAATTTGAGATGTCGCTTACCCAATATCGACTGGCTGCCGTTCCATAGTGGCGACCTTCTTGTCATTGTTGCTGGGCCAGAGGTGGCCGTCGGCGACGCTGTGGTCGAGCGGCCTCGCGCGCTGCAGCGTGCCCGCCTCGCTCTGCATGTAGCGGTACTGTTGCTGCTGTTGAATCGGACACTCCACTTCTCCTGCAAGTTATATTAAGTATTTGGATACTGGAAGTACTGTTCTTAGGTTTTTAGGCAATCATAGGGATTAAGTTATCGATTTATAATGAAAAGAGTGAATAATTACTTAAGTAATTTGCTTAAGAATTTGGAAATCACTGTATTGTAGGTATTGATAAAATATAATTACAGTATGTATTAATTCAATACATTTATTTATGCTTGTAATTGCTAAACGTATGATTGATTATATTCATGAAATGACTAGGCATTTTTTTCATTTATGAACTAGAAGTGAAGATATTCGTACATTTACCTTTTATAATGAAATTCGCAATAGTTTAAGCACACGCTAAATTTATTAAAATACAAATATCAGTTACGTCTATTAAACATTTTGGGTTGGATATCTACTACTCTTTTATTATTATTCATTATTAATTAATATTAATATAATCATACCTCCTTCGTCTTCGGAGTCGCTCATGAAGGTATCTTGCATGAGCTCAGGTGCAGCCACGCGGTATTTACCCTCCAATCCACCTGTAACAATAAAAATAGATAATTTAACGAATATTCCCATGGAAATAGCAATATTTATGGAATACTTCGTTCTATAATTTATTTTAGAAGTAAGAAATTCGGTGTTTACACCTATTCTTGACATGTCAGAGTGAGAACACTAAGAGACATCCAATCCAGTAATTTAAACGGGAGTTTCTCGAGTTTAGCTCTTAAACAGAGTTAGGCTATGTCCCTCTACCCGCTGCCATCGCAGGCCCGATGTAGCTGTGTAATAACTTTATAAGAACTGTGAGTTAGAAAAAGAGGCTCTACTTTACCATCGGCAATAGAGTACAGTCAAGAATTTACAGACATGTGAAGGTAAGCAATAAGCGTTATCCAATGGTAATGACTTAAAAAGAATAGTCTAAATTTAGTTTCATTACCTTTGAAATTCAGTTATTGTGGTGTCGTTACAAACAGTTGTTGCCTTGAATTGGTCTATTAATTGAATAACGATGTAGGTAGTTATGAATCAATTAAATTGACATTTTCGACTTGACTTCAATAATCGGCCGAAGTGAGGATTATTAATACTCTCAAGTCTATTTTTGTCCCGTGCTCGGTCGTGTGAATCCAAAACACTGTATGTCAAAAGTGTCTATTTCATGAAATGGGGTTTTAAAACTTTTTTTGGTTTTTGATATGTTTTAGTAGTATTAGTACAATATTATATCATGTACCATATACCAAATTAAACGCATTTTTATGTATTATCTAGCCATGCACATTTTACAACAATACTGTTCATAAAATTCAAATTACCTACCTAAACGTGTATTTTCCCTAAAACATTTTAAAGAAATGTTGTCGATTGTTTGAGCAAGATACTGTATGTTTAGTTACAGTGTATTGATTTTATGAGTGCGATATTGGATCATGCGAAAATACTGTATTCACTGATACAGTGTATTACTTAAACAATTATAGGCATTTTTGCATCCGAACGAAAAAAATTGTGTAATTTATATTATTATGTTCATGCATTTAAGGTCAAAGCCAATAAAACTCATCTTGTATACTACAATCAATATATAATACTAAATAAAAACAAAACAAAATGGATTCTTGTTAAATCAATATCTATTACACGGAGGGCCATGACGCCTCGCGCGATGTTTCCAGTTTGTTTGGTTATCCAAAACACTGTATCTGTAAAAATATTTAAATAGGGATATATATCTCCCTGGAAACAATCAAATGAGTACTATTAAAGCAAAACACTGTATCTCGAGTTACAGTCCTATAAATTTATATTGGCTTTCACATGTTGATATGTGTGTGGGTTAGTTGTGAAATCTAAAGTTCGTTTCGATTCCCATATTTTGTTATGCCCTAAAAATCCGCAATGATTAGTGAAGTAAATAGATTTTTTTTATGACTCGTTCCTTCGGCGTGTTTTGGACCAGAGCCGCTCTTCTACTACTACACTTACCACACTATTTAAATATCTTACGTCTCGACATGACTAGGTTTTATTTTTATTCATAACTACTTTGGCCCAATTTATAAAATTATCTCTATTTGCCTTGTTCTTAATTATATCACAGATTTCAGTATATATAATCTTAAAATCAGAATTGCCCTGTGTATATCAAACATAGGGTAGTCTACCACAGCACGCATGTGCGAATGCGATTGGACACTCATCAATCGAAGCGTGAAAGTGATTGTGAGGTCGTGATAACTCTTCGAGGCAGGGTGCTGACTACCACCGTTAAGCTAAAACTTTTAAAAGCATTTATCTAAATTTGAGCATTATATATAGTGCAGTCCAGACCATACCAAGATTTTTTCTCAAAGTATATACGATTACATGTCAGCGGTTTAACCACTAATTTTGATATTAAGTTCGGTCGCTGTTGGTAGGATGATGTGGCGTGTGGTTAACGTGCGACATTGGTCCAAATAAGCTTTATTGACCTCTCGTTAAGTCGTATTACCTATATATATGAAAGCATAAACTGACCACTGACCGACCTAAACTATTGGGCCTAGTGTCATTTTAATAAATTAGATGTAAACAGACGGGACTATGGCCAGGTGTAAGGAAATCATAACTGCAGTGATATCATTATTAATTCGACAGCACGAGTGTGACGCTTTCATGCATGCACAATCAGGGCTACCAACCAAACCACACGAGTGACGAGGACGGCTTGTTTTTGTGTATACATCTATACCGCTTGCAGTAGGTTTTTAGGTGACACATATGGCGAATGTTCACAATGAAATATCATTTCGATTTGCATTTGGTCAACCGGCGGTATACAGTTACGTACATTGACTGTGACATAGAAGGGTTTTGGTCTACATATTGGTTTCGTTGCTTGGTGGTATGGTTTTGAAAATATTTTTAAAAATATATTTTGTACGATTTACGGTATTTAATTTCCAGTAGGTTAGTTCTGTTAGGAGTCCTATCTTGTTTATACGAAACGCAATGGGAACATGTGACAAACTGCAAAAAAAGAGACTAATGAAATAAAATGAAACATTTTAAAATCTACAAAATACATACGTATCTATAAATTCTGCAGTTGCATTGCCGGATCTGTATACTGTTGTATTTCCCTGTCATTATAACTAAGGGGTCCTTAAACAAGAGAGCGTGCTCCTTCCTAGGCCGGCAGCGCCTCCGCAGTTCCTCTGGCGATGTGGACGTTTTTCTATTTAGTTTAACAATGTCGAAGCTAATAAATAATATAATTTTAAATTCTACAAACTGTAGGATAGAAAGTTTTTACATAATTAGTACAAATGTAATGACACGTGGTACGAAATTTTGGAAAATTCCTATACATTTCCATGTAAGATTACACTCTTGCTATATGCCCAATGCTATGTATAAATAAACAAATGGGTGCATTAATGAATACAAACGTTACTCACGCCTTACCGTAAAATTAATACAAGTACAAATTACTTAGTACAAATCTATTATTACTTGTTTCATTTGTTTAAAACTCTATTCCCACGGTTAATATGACTTTAGTAGTGACACAGTTTACAACATTCAGCAGTTAGAAATCTTTAAATGAGCCCGAGCGACTTTACAAGCAAGTTATAGTTATCCATAGCGATGCTACGTGTAGAGTGCTAGTACATTCATCAGCCATTGAAACTTTGTAGACTTGGGTGTTAGCCGAAAGAATATTTAATAATGCAGGTTCTATAATGGATTCCCGAGGAGAGTTGACGTCAAAAACTATAGCCAAAACCTATATAGTATGGACTACAATCATACTGTGCGGACCCCGCATGAGTGGGAAAAGGCCAGGGATAATGATGTAGGTTCTGATCTCTGATCCAATGAGATTAGATATAGCACGTCCTCTCTGTAGACATATTACAATGTTATGATAACGGACTCCGCCCTTTGCAAAGCGAACAACTTGGAAAAAAAACGATGATGTAATTTCTATTATACAGTTAAAAGCAAGAACTCCATTAGCACGCCCACTAAGTGACACAGTGCAATAACGAACGGTAAACAATTGATATACTCGATGTTTATAGGCAGTATAATCTGCGCTGTGCTCCGTTTGGTTATCGGGAATGGATTCAAAGATACCTATGAAATATTAAAATGTATCGAGAGAACTGTTATTCGGTCATTTGTGAAAAGCTAAGAAATGAGTCAGTACAGAGGTAGCCCTACAATATTGTTTGAATTCTTCATCCGTATTTTCACCTTACATTTTTAATATTTTCATTATTATTTTATATTAGATTACTCCACAGCCAAGAGCAAGCCCTTAAATTGATTATGATGAACACATATTTGTATATCTTATGGCAGGGGTATTCAAATCGTCTATTGCGAGTGCTTCTTGAGTCGACCTCGAGAAACAATCGCCGATACAGGTTGATTCTTAAATAAGATAGAGTAACCCCATGCTATCCGCGAAAGGTAACATCCAAGGAACATTCATGTCAATTGAATTAAATGAAATTACGTCCCCATATTTATACTTATACCTGCGCCACGATACACCTACCTAGACGACAATCCTGCATTACATATATTTACAGGTCGACAGTGTCGATCGATCCGAGTCTAACAATATTAGAAAATTATTAGGTCGCCCTCCAGCAGTTCAAGTTTGTGGATCCTTTCTTATCAATGAATGGGAATGTAATTAGTGTTATGATACAGTGAGTGACTAATAAGCACACGAGTAGTCTGGATTCATCTTACCATTCTAAGTATAAATATTATTAAATCAAAATCGCATAATAACTATAGATACTTGAACGGTATTGACACAGCTAGGAAGAATACGTGTCTATGCACGTATGCTTCTATTTTTTTATTTTGTCTGTGCATTAGTGTCGCGCCTGTTACAATTGTCGATTGTTCTGTAACGAGATTCATCCGGATTACCTCATCGCATACGATGCAAATGCTTTAATAAATTAGCGCTGCAAATAGCCGCCAAGCTGTTATACATCATATGCAAGTTGATATTATACTTAGCATTCAGAATCAATTTACACTGCAGTGTTAATAGATTTTGAATACTTCTTCAAGTGTACTGATATAACTGAAGATATTAAAGCACCGATAAGCGAAACTGTTAAAGATATGTCTTAAAATATATAGCCCTGGGTTCAACCATTCTATGTCTAATGTAAAATGATATGGATAAATAACATAAAGCGAAAACATTCATGTTTCAATCTTCAAGAGATTACAGAATAATTACAGTAGGTCAAGGGTTTAATAGCAGCCGCCTGGGATCGCCGCCATAAAATTGTTCTTATAAACATTAAGAACACCAGAACAGTTGTTGCAAGGAAGTAGTACTCATTTATTGAAGGATCAAGTGATAGTCATTGGGAAACCCAACGTTTATCAGTTAACGACATAAGCTTTAACCATAAGAAAGCTGAAGCTCAAAATTGGTTGTGTTGACCTAACTACGTATAATTGTTACGAAATACAGATTGCTCAATCATTACATAACCCGTAAGTTATGGTGTCAATCCCTAAGTGTAGAGGACCATTAATTGACTGACCTTTCACCCCACTTCTGACTTCCAAATTGACGTCGCGTGCGATACAGCACGACGTGTAATGTCTTCAACAAACGATTGAATTAGTCACAATTACGTCAAATATTTAGAGCGAGCGTGATCAATAAGATGTGTCAAGGTTTAAGCGCATTTTAGAGATTAGTTGCTAAGTAACCGTCGTAATTACGATCATTCGTTAGTCTACGGTTAGATAAGATTTTACAACTTAGTATGTTTGAGAACCTCTAACACTGACAGTGGTAGAGCCCACATGACAATGGGAGAACCCGTCACAACATCTATAGCACGAATTGGCTCGACCTGTGGAATACCTTGACTACACCCATAAGAGATAGGCGTGAAGTATTATATATTTTTGTTTCGTCTAAAGAGTAAGTGCAGGAGGCCTCATCCTAGTCCTTTTTCCCTTCCTATTCTTTTCTAAAAAGGAAATTTGACAAGGAAGGGAATGGATAAGAAAATGATGTATGTTTAATTTTCCTGCTTTGTCCCCTCTTCTGTCAATTAATAATAAACGCTTCTGCAACTAATTGGCTTCTAGAGATGCCTATGGGTAGCGGTCACGTTATATCTGGGAAACCGGTAGCTTGTATACCACCTTCTTCCATTAAAGGAAAACTAACCGACATCATTTTTCCATGTTTAAAATATTTAGTATATCGGTAGTACTTAGCTATCAAAGAAATCAGAAGTAAATGTTATGAAAACACCTCTTTAAACAGTTGAATAGGATCTGCGTAGTCATTATAATTGACAAGTTTATCATGAACAAATGTTATTTTATTCATTAACTGGAAAATAACTTGTTTGCGTATCATTTCCTCCTTCAAATATAATATTATTCGTATTTGAAGACATTATCTTGCATTTGTTTAGATAACATTAAAAGCTTTATGTATTTTCACCTAAGCTAGACCAACGATATGGTCAATATTGCGGGAGTACACTTGCCCTCAGCAAGTGTCTATGATTACATCCAAGAGTCTGTGTGTATACAGATCATGATGAACCTACTAACTTGATGAGAGTGAGACAGCAATAGCCATTCACAAACAGCAATACAGATAGCATAAATCCGACAGACAATACGATAGTTTTTTGTTTTATTGATGTCATCATTTGATTCAAAAGATAATTGAATAATTACAAGTAGCGTGTATCGTATTAATGACTCAGCAGATATCACGCAACCTCAAGACAAGACGAAGTGTGGAAATAAACGGTGATACGGACATCGTCAACCTAAAGAAATATTCAAAGATATAGGCCGTAACTGTAAGCGGTAACTATTCCGTGCGGTCATAAAAGTTTCATAGGCGTGAAATATTTATGATTGTGTTGTAATTGAAGAATCAGTAATTTAGAGGTGTAATATTTGACACGAAAAGTTTTTACGTTAGAGTCTAACACAATTACAATCTTTTTGCTTTTGTTTCCATCTCTAATCCGCGGTAGGTCTAGTTAAGACGAGTAGAGGGAATTTCGTCGTCCCCAGATAGAGGGCCTATTGTTCTTTGTGAGGTACATAATATATTCGAGAGAATTTTCGTAGCCCTTCCAATACTTTAAGGTTTTTTGCCATGATTTTCATTCTTAACACGTAATAATGTAGAAAAAGTGAGAGAGGTGTGCCACAACCATGCCAATTGGAAAGTCGTAATATGCGCGCATAACTTCTTTAGTTAATTTCGGGAGTGGATTAAGGTGTAATTACATGAGATGAAGGTGCTTGATTGATTTTAAATAAAAAAACCACAAGTTTTCCAAAATCATACGTGATCACCGTAAGATTGAATTAATCAATTTCAAGACAAAGAACATTTTTAGTGTCTGAACCAACAATCGAACGTAGGAAGTTGATATCACCGTCACAAAAAGCCTCGAGCCGGCCGCATTGTATTGACGAATGCTTTTATTCTTCATATTGTATGACGTAACAACAAGAAGTGCCAGAATCCTGCTCACGATTTTGTGAATCGTTCGCCAAAAATAGATAAGCTTTAAAAATATTACATGATTTCATATACGAGTGTTTCGTTTTGATTTTAGTTTTATCTAGTTTTATTCATGTTGATGGATTATAATTTAATAAATCCTTGGCTTTATAACTAATTATATTTACCTACATTTTTCATTACTGCTTTATGTTTTGTTTTATACTGCGTTGTACTATATTGAACACTTCTACAATGTGATTTCGTGACCATGATGGAATTTGTATATATATTTGTCTCCTCGCGGAGTGACTAATGCACGTTTTTGTTTCGATCTTTTTATGTCGTCTTCAAATTTAAACATTTTCAAATAATAATTTTTTGCGCCGTTTTTTCAAATCTCACAACAAAGAGTTCTTCGATGACTAAGACAAACATTTTCATATAAAGCTGAATAACTTTTTTCATGATTAATCAACGATGTTACAGTTAAAGTGCCAGTGGTCGATTCCATTGCCCTTTCGTGGATAATAGTAATCCGAGTAAAATACGCACACTCACTCGTCATCTACGATTCCATTGTTATGTGATCAAAAGATGATACGCACTATTTTAGCAATAGCCTTATTCACTTTTGTCTTGAAGGTAATCGTTTGCAGTACACATAATGAACCAACATAATATTAATTATTTAACTTAGTTAGTTAGTTTGTTCCGAGTTGATGGAACAGAACAATGACCTATCTGTTTCATTGCATTGTAGAGATGACGTCGATCTATCATCCGTCAGTCGTCAGTCCCTTTTTTATCACGTCACCTTTCACGCAGTCTATTCATCTTTTCTCAGGCCTACCCCTACCGACATATCCCTCTATATTTATATCTAAAACTCCATCTATCACTTCCATTCTTCCCTTTTCATATCATGGCATACCATGCTAACTTTTTGCTCATTAACTTTTCCAATATCGGTGCTACTTTCACGCTTCCTCTAATATAATCGTTAATCGTAAACATTCCATCATGAAACAAATAAACGAGCAAGTGCATATTTAATATGACCGTATCTCGAAAAGTAATATAGTCGTACGAATTCGTATGACTCAATAACGTCTATCTTAAACATATCTGCCCAATTCCGACAAAACTAAAGCTACGGTTTGCGACTAATAAGGGTTAGTGTTGACTGAGGGAGCAGGTCTATATGTAGGAGGCCCTGTTGACATCATCGCTGGATACTAAAGGTCGCGTAATGCACCTGTTAAGACGATACCTCGCATGCTAATATGTTTCAATCAACTTCGCCCACAATAACAGCGTAGTTGTGATTAAGTAGTCGTGAAAGGCTGTGTAAAATATGTCCCATGCTAAACAGTTCTTAATCTGTTATAAATTTTAATCAGGTAGCGTTGTGCCTGTATTGAAGGAACTTCGAAGTATCTAATCGTAATTAAAGAATATCGTTTTAAATAAAGCGACAGAAGTATGTTGGAATCATGCAATATTGAAGGTAATCTCCATTTTAGTAAATAGGTGTAAATATTTACATACGTGCGTACGTAAAGGTTAAGTTCGGGTTTGTTTTACGAGTACTAGACTATAAATGTAGACTTTATAACTGACGCCATAAAGATTAATGTATTCTATATGTATACAAGACGATGTGTGTATGTACGTATGTGCGTACGATCTCTATACACTCCGACTGATTATTATGAACGATGACATTTTTCGTTCAGGTTGTCCTGGCGGGTGTTCCTGTGAACTTTGGTAGCGATCACACCAACGCAATTATTGCTACCCGTGCGAAGCCGGGCCGATCACTAGTTGATTATAGTTACTGAATAATATTATGTTTTTTACATTCGTAAAGGCTCACTCAGACGTCATGACTTCATTCAGTCAGTCCTGTACTCGTATGATCGTCCGTGATCGCAGCGAGTACGTTAATTAATGTATCCTACAACCCAAATAGCACAGTATGCTCTTTGCCTTCATTTACGTGCAACTAATTGAGTATTCGCTGTGTCTAATTCCATTATCGCTGGCTGTAAAACGATGGTAACTAAATATTATTACAACAACGTCCTTTTATAAATACAAGGTTTAAAGAGTTTCACCTTATTTTACAATGAATATTAAAATTTGGGTCAAACAAAATTATTGACAAAAATCTAACCCGTGTTACAATCGCGTGAAGATCGTCGGCCGGTTAAATAACATTGTATTTCGACACTAGTTTTATAAATATATTTGTATTTACTTGATCAATTTCAACATAGATTCTAACATACAAGAGTTAGTGTAGTTATCATACATTAGATATTGCGCGAGAATGTGTTCAAGTGTATGAAGTTAAGGTTTACGTATTTGTTTGTTGTTTGTCTGTTTTTAGATTCAAATATGACTTGATCTTAAGAAAGCGGTATTAAGAGTACCTGTAACCGACGAGCGTGTATGCGTAGATGTATGAACATACAAGAAGCGAGAGAAGTGTGCCAGGACCGTGACAAATGGAAATATGTAATCTCTGTCTACACCGCTGGTTTAGAGGCGTGAGTGTATATTTATATTTAATTTAATATGCACGCTGGAAATACATAAAATTATCTTGAAATTCTTATGTTATTTTATAACTAGTCACCTTTTGTGAAACGATATACGTCGTCGTCTTTTAAAAAAGCGATTTAATTTTCGTTTATTGTAGGTACGCCAAAGGATTTCGGTCACATCACCACTTAACATCAGTTAGTATTGTGCTCAAAGCAATAGATTTTCCTTTCATTTATAAAAAAAATCTTTTAATCCATTAATTCAATAGATGACCTAATAATCTAGTAAAACTTGATATGTTCCGGAAGCATTAGAATACAGATTGGTGCTGTGAGATCTGTTTGGTAATATAATGCGCATCTACACACGCATCTCGCTGTTAAGAAAGTCAGGTGAGAGTCGTCATATGATACTGGTAACTTGTTACGTTAAAACGATCGATTGTAGTGTAGTGCAAAACAAAGAGGGGAAAGACATACTAATTTGTAAATATAAAGAAAACTGCTACGTACAAAGGATCACTTAATAAATTCAACGGTTAATATTTTCTACTAATCGCTGAACATTTAATACTTTACTGAAACTTTCCAAGTTTGGTGCAATCGCTTAATGTTATTTCGGCCTCCTTTGAACAGGCAAATAAAATTATCCAGCAAACATTAAATAACTCTTGCCAAAAATGCCCATTCCTCTATTTATAGGCTTCCCCAAAGGATCGTCACAAGGTCCCTTGCGATCGTTATTCAATAATTTCTCGTTACCATGGCCAAATCGTCAGTCCATCTTGTAACAGAAAGGGTAGCCATATGATAATTAATCATACCTATACACGATACATTAATCTCTCATAAATTGCATTCAAATGGTCATTAGTATTGTATTTATTCATTTTCCACAATTGAATGCATAATCCCATTCATCATATTTCAATTTACAATCATCCTTTCTTCTATAATCTTATCAAAACTTATCCTTGTTTAATATATAGCTTGACATATAGAATATAATAAAAACTTAAAAATTGACGACGCATCATGTGAGCCGCGTGCCCTTTTTACATTTTACGACTATCCTAAAAAATAAATAATTATATAACAAATTTAAAGTCACTTTTAATAATACTGAGGTAGTTTGAAATGTGATGTAGAGTGTATTTGTAATTTAATTGTCAGAATCAAACCATAAGCTTAACATTTAAATAAAATTGGACTACGCACTCCCATAAACGTTTTCTACTAGAACAGATTATTTATCTATACATTTATCTTTGCATCATATAATTTACAATGGACATTGACACATGGGTGTTGATGATTTACAACCTTTTGTTGTTGATATACGTTGAGTTCGAACTGACCGATTTGAATATTCATTCGCTGTTCCTACAGCAAAGAAATTGGAGCAAGTTCCCGGCAATGTTTTCGTCTAATTATAACGTAGGTACCAAGAAAAGACTGAACAGTCTAAACTAGTGTCTCAAACTCTCCGCTTCTCTGGGGGGGATTGTGGTCAGGCGATAGTTATTATGTAATGAGTACTGACGCCAATAACTCTGAAGTATAGGCAGAGATGATATATTTTTATCACGGCCCTCGCACACCACTCTCGTTTCAACAACATTCATGCATCTACAGAAACGCAGTACTCTTAATACTGCCCTTCTTTGGTATGGCACCAAACTGGTTGGTTTACATGCCTATAACGACCTACCAGCACTTCCACACTTTCACAACATATATTTCCAGCGCTAGTTTAATTATTTCAAAAAAATCAACATTAACGTTTAGTTCGCAGCGAGTTCGTCACACATCGATACATGTTTACATCATAAGCCATTGTTTGCATTGGACATGAACACTCAGTTGCCGGCGCGAATTATTCCGGCGATTACATCTCCGTCATTGCCCTTGGAAAAGCAGTTAAACCGCGTTGACATAAGATATTGAGTCGTAAATCGTTAAAATTAACGATTCAACGTTGTTTGAACACCGTTTTAAAAACTACGCTGTAACTTTGAACATTTGCTAAAGAATGTAACTAATATCACCATTAGTAATATTCGTTAGCAAATCCATCATAACAGAAATGAAAAAATAAAACCAGAACATTCGACAAACAGAATATTAAGATAAACAAGACTCACTAACAACAATATAAAAGAAACTTGAGAATAGAAATAAAGACTATATAGGAAAAACGGAGAATTGAAGACAAACGTGGCCGCTGTTTGTGTACCTTGTAATGTAGTAAAATTAATAAAAATACGCTCACAAGGGTAGGCAGAGATCATGTATTTCCATTTGTATCCTGGCACAGCTTACTCGCTTCTACATTCAAACATCTACGCATGCATGCTCGTCGGTTATCGGTGCTCCTTATAAAATTAAATAAATAAATATAAACTCACGCCCGTAACCCAGAGGGGTAGGCAGAGATAATGGATTTCCATTTGGCGCGATCCTGGCATACCTCTGTCGCTTCTTCTACATCCATACATCTACGCATACATGCTCGTCGGTTACGAGTACTCCTTATATCGCACTTCTTTAGTATATCACTAATCTAGTCGATATAAGTTCTCTTTGGGGGTCCCCTGCCAACGCTGCCACTCACTTTTGCAACATAAATTTGTTTCGTTACTCTCTCGTCATTCATCCTTTCAACATGCCCGAACCACCGAAGCATACCTTTTTCAATTCTAGTCACAGCATCCACTTTTAAGCCACACTCCTCTCTTATAACGCTATTTTTAATCCTATCATTTAATGTCACGCCTAACATACTTCTTAAGGATCGCATCTCAACGGCATTAACTCTACTACTAGTTACTAGCTACTAGCTTTTCCTGCCAAACCCAGCCCTCACTTTCATACATTAATGAAGGGACTAGTACAGTATTGTGTATTGCCAGGCGAGCTTTCGTAGCCACATTCTGACTCCTCACTATTGTACCTACAGCCCCATCCATTTTATTTCCCGCATTCACTTGTCGTTCAACATCTTTAACACGTGTCTACCATCTCTACATACATCCTCCTCCTACTCCTTATACCGCCCTTTTTTTGCAACATAAATTTGTTTCGTTATTCTTTCTTCATTCATCCCTTCAACATGCCCGAAATTAGTATACTATATATATATATATATTAACTAATTATTGTTACTCTATCTAATATTCATCAGATATGCTATGAAAAATTGTTAGGTTCCTAAAATAACCTTATTTGAATTAAATTTAACAGGTTTAGAATACAAAAGAAAATCCGCCTAGATTAAATATCCGTTCCAGACTTCAATAACGTGTTGTTTTACCAGACGAAGTTGGAGTGGGTTGCTTGAAAACGACAGTAGACCCACGCAGACACGCTTCATCAACTAATACGATGTGACGTGTTTGGATCAAGGCAGGATAGTGCCTGGACTACATACTTTATGGAACACCCGACATAATAAATGTATACAATCAGAATTAGCCCCCATGATAAGGCTCCAGATTTATCTCGGACACCACTTCCACTTGTGATTCATTGATGTAAATATTAGCTAACATATAATCTAGGTCCTGATCAAATAACAGAAGGGATATTAGACTACTAGCAAATCGTATATTACGTATAGAGAACACATTCGACTTCAAATCAATAATATTGTAATTTTCGTGACCAATAAGATTTAATATAACATTTTAAACATATTGATACACACAATATTTTTGTGCCATCAGAACCAAAGACTAAACAAAGCATCTTACTAATATCATAAACGTTACAGTATGTAAGAATGAATGTTCGTCGCTTTCACGCAAAAACTACTGTAAAAACTATTTAAATCAGCAAATCAGCGTCAGAATAAGAGAGAATTAAATGAAATCTTAACACTTAAATAGTCCTCACTTACTTTGACCTATTACTAGCTCTATAGTGTAAATTAAACTTTGCGCCAAGTAATTTGGGTGATTCAAAAGTTAAGGCAATGAGGCAGCGATGAAATGCTAAGATAAACACGGAAAGTTACGCATTATGGTAAATCATAATCATATAAGGTTAAGGTCCATGCAAAGTCGCGGGATGTTTTTGGTAAGCTATAATGTTCCCAATACAAAGTATATTTCAACACAATCTTATCTCGCCGCCGACAGCGAAGTTCGATCGGTTAATTAAGAAAATTGTTTTCGTCTATATTTAGTTCCAAGGTTTGTATCCCCTATAGCGCACCTTATTCGACCGCACCTGTACGATTTGAGGCAGCGAATACATATAAAATTCATTTCTTTTTCATTTAATAACAACTGTATGACAACGCTTTTATTTACGCTATGTTTGAATATTCTGTACAGATAAAGCAAACCTACTAGTCAAGGACGTCCATTAGATCATAAGTAATACAATATGACATTTAATTAATATAGTACTACATTTTCTTTCATTAATCTATGCAAATATATAAAAATAATGAATCGAAGAGTGCTTGTCGGTGGTAGTGTATTCAGGATTCTTATACGAGTAAGTAGCCAAGAGATCAAATTTGAAAAAAAGTTAATGTTTTAAAACAAAACCAATGAAACAAATGCTTTCTAGGCAAAGTATTTTTTTCTTTTACTAGTGTAATATTCTAATGTAATCAAAATAATTGTACGTCGATAAAGCCACACAGCAAGTATAGCTATAACAGGGTATCACACGTGTCGTAAACGTAGTACATGCAACATCGTTGAGTCGAATGAAGAAGCCATTGCCGACAATGGCAGCTAAACAAATTGCGACTGCACCTGCAGACCTCACTTGGTGGGCTTCTGAGCGCTGCGTCAATGTTAGCCGCGATCAAATCACGCGCACACACTTCTCTTTGCTAATTAATGGCTTTAAATTCAACATTATAGCAGTGCCTTTACCACTTTTATTTACTCTTATGGAGTTTTAAATAAATTCCAGCTAGGATTAATAGACAAAATTATACACGTTAATATTAAATCGTACCTATAATTGTAAATGCGAATGTAAGATTGTTTGTTTGTTATGCTCAATTGACTCAACAGATCAAGAAATTGCAATGTACAGAAAAGAGCACAGGGTACTTGTTATGCCGAAATAAAACCCTAGGCATAGAAAAATATGACTTAGTAATAGGTAAATATAATGCCGTGGTAATGTACATGACAATAATAACTTTTTGAGCGTTTTTTACTGTCATATCATATTTACAGCTATTACCGAAGTACATGCTCATAACATGCAATTTATTATTAAATTCTGCGCATATTTATAACCCTGGTTATGTGCTATATACCAAGGGTATACGCGTGTCCAAATTCGGTGGTGATGTAAACGAAAACACACGCCCAACCTTGACATGTCGATGGAGAGGGAAATGTTTTTAAAATGATATGCGAAACGGTCGGGACGTTACGAAATCCGCTTCCAGACCGCTATTCGGGATGTAAACATGAAAATTGAGGCCGCAGTTGCCGAGAGCGATCTGAACATTACGTTACATTGATCATAAACTTATCAAAAATCACATTTGAGTAAACATAATTCGAATGGTATTTGGGTTGTCTTAACTGAATACGTTTACGGGCTAACAAAAATCTTTCTAGGAATTGTCCATGAAAAATATATTCAATTATTATTTTAACATTCATAGAAATTGATGATCCGTCACGATTTGAAACCAATTGGATTCGTTTATCATGAAGTTTTTTCTGTAATTGACGAATTTCCCTGGAAAGTCGTGTTTTGCAAACTACTAGACTTTTCTTTATAATTCGCAATAAATAACTTTTAGAGTATAAACAACCACGTCTATCAAAGACATGGCTGTTGATGTTATTTATAAATATCTTTTCCTAAAACTGAACTATAAACCATCAGGCACTATTCCAACAAATGTCATCTAAGTCAATAGAATTGGCATTAGGACAAGTGGCGTAAGATAATTCATAAAACATTATACATGCGTGTGATATAATGACGAAGGGAAACGAGAATAGATAAAAATAATTTAACCGTACAGTGTATTTATTACGGTGTTTACGAAAGAAAAGCGGGCGAGGCAAAGGAATTAAACTGCTCCGATTAAAACGTTACGGCCTCACGTAGCCTACTTTACATTGCCCTTATACTAATAATCATAATATAACCTTAACTTAAAATTAAAAGCTTTAAACTAGGTTAAAAATATACACCTAAAAAGTACGTACAACTCAAAAAAATGTTTACAACAACAAAGCCGTTACTACTGCCTGCCTCTCTGTGTGGTAAGCGTAATTTTTTTGTGTGTTTGTACGTAAAGATTTTGTAATAATATTAAAAATAAGTACCATCATCGTGCGACTTGATGCACTGCAAACACGACACTTTCTTTTTCTTTTTCACTTTATTTTCATCCTTTTTGGTTTTTCCGTTAACTTCTTCGCTTTTCTTAATGTCGTTTTTCGTTTTATTTTTCTTTTGATTTTTCACTACACCCATTTTTTATTCGTCACGAAAAACACGCGAGTTATTTTTTTTGTATTTTTTTTATTTATTTTTTCGCGCGCCGCGCTGATGTGCGTTCGGAAACTAGTGCGCGACTAGCCAGCACGGCTCCGCGTACGGGCAAGGAAACACTGGCCGTCGACAATGAAGCAACTAATGAGGCACTAGCGCACAGTCTGCAGAGCGCGTGAGCTCACCTCGCCCGCCAAATCGGGATGCCCGTTTAGGAATCAAGGCCAATAAATGGATTTATATTCCGTCTGTGGTCCTCTCCTAAATGTAATGATAATTTCACCTAATTAATATTTCGTCGGGGTCGATTTGAAATTACGTGGACAGTTATGATATTACAATGTCGGCGGTTCCAGTCCACTGCGGATGTATGTTTGAATGGGGCGCTGCGGAAGTATTTCATAGAATACTACTAATGTATGAATAATAAATGTACTGAATACATCCTGAAGTATGGTTTAGTTTTCAAATAAAATTATTTAACGGTGTACTTATTATAAAAAAAATAATAGTAAATTCAAGTAAAAAAAATCCTTTTGTTCTTTTTGAAGTAATAAATGCTAATCGTGTGATTAATTTCATATTAATTGAATAACTTAGCAAACAGTCAAATTATTTATATAAATATAAATCCAGTAGATGCTATTAAGCGGGCTACAGATCTTCAGTTTTACCTGCACAGTTTTATCTGGACAGTTCGACTGTTTAGTTTAGACTGAGGACTGAAGGCCCGTAGCCCATTTCATTAATTTTTTTTCGGTCTCCAAAAGTGGGGGTAAATTTTTGTATGATGACGATTGTACTAAGCACACGATAAAACATTTTCTTTGTTTGTGTAACGGGTCATGGTTAATAATGCTATGTGAATAATTTTTAATAGCAAAAGTAATATGGACACTGAAAATATGATTTTATTAGCAATGAAAATAATAAATAAAAAACAAAGGATAGTCATGAGGACCGCAGGCAGAAGTGATAACTCAAAACAGGTGAGAAGGCGCGACAATAGGGAAAACACAGACAATAGGAAAATAATTAACAAAAATAAACCCCTGCATCTTAAGAGTAAAATGCAAAATTGAAAAGGAGAAAAATTTAAATAAGCATATTGCTGTCCTGTAAGGTTTCCTCCTACCAAACATCGTCTGACACGGCTCAAGAACTATTCACTTCAATAAACACTTACGCCTGTAACCCAGAGATATGTAGAGTGAATGGATCAACCCTCTCGCTTCGTCTACATTCATAGATCGATTACGGGTGCTCCTTATTCCGTCTTTATTTTAAAACTAATAAAGCAATCATATATTTGAACCAGTCTCTCCACCACGGTAGTGCACTTAGTAGTGGTGTATAAAAGTGTTACATCACCATTTTAGTATCCCTTCTTTAGTATATATGCTCGAGTGTTCCAAATTCTATATTGGTCCGCACCATTATGTGTAATTATAGGGTCATTACTTCAAAGACAACTGTATTGAATGAAGATATAATAGGATTAAAACAAAATAAAAGTTATTTTGACTAATGTACTATAATAACTCATATAACTCACTACCGATTCTAACGCAGTTAACGACGCATTCATTATTTTGTTTACTACCATAACTAATAATTAAAGTTTATTTACTTAATACGTTGTTATTAACCGAATTGGTAAATAAAATATTTTGCATTCTATCTTTACTGAGTAAAACGAAAGCCAACAACAAGCCTGTGTGTAAACGAAGATATGACGAAATTATGGTAGTAGTAGCAGTATCTTTGATCTAAGATATCCCGGTTACAACCAGACTTTAAAAAGATCTAGGAAGTATTGCACAACTAATAAAACACTACAAGATTATTTTTATTCCATATTAACAATGCATCTATCTCTTTCACATTTTCCTTACGTTATATCTTTCATCTTTCTCTTGTAACGAAATGTGCCTAAACGTGACGCGCCTAAGCGACTTGAAATTAAATTTGAGTCTCGTTGGTGTCAGTTATCTCAGCATAAGTCGGACTCTTAAAAGACCATTTCCTTAAACTGAGATCAATCCGCGAGTATAAATAGTCCATTACAATTGTAAACAAAGTCAATGAGCGAGTGTGTCGCACGACGCATTCCCACAGCGAGTGGCGGCCAAGTGTGCAATCCCAACTAAAATAAAAAAGTGAAACGATGTTTATTATTCGTCGATTGATGTTCGATCGCCTAACGACGCAATGGGAAATGAAACCTGGCACGCGTTAGCTCTTAGGGCAGTGGGACGATGGATATAAGGGCCGTTACACACTATAAGATTGGAATGTATTATTTATATTACTAAACGATGTTACATCTATTATAGTTCATACAACAAGAATGTTAAGGAAGTTCTCTTAACAGTTTTGTCACCACAAGACGTACTTTAATGGCTACCGGTTGACCTTACTTAAAGTATGTATTTTAAAAATAAAATAAATACACTTTTGTTTGTACGTCCGAGGTCAAATATTTTATTAAAATTGAATTTGTTATTGTTAGCGTCGTGTTGGTATAATTGTTTAAGTCGAGTTTGTTCTCTCACGATACATTATCGATATTTACGAACAAAGAAAAAAATTACATTAAAGACTTTTATTAATTAAAATAAATATGCGCTCACGCCCGTAACTTAGGTGGGTAAGCAGAGATCATTGATTTTCATTTGGCATGATCCTGGCACACCTCTCTCCCTTCTTTTAGATCCATACATGTCCTTCGGTTATGGGTCTTCTTCTTACATCACCTTTATTTAGTAAGCCACTAATCTGGTCGATAAAAGTTCTCCTAGGGAAGCCCCTACCAATACTGTTACTCACTTTTGCAACATAAATTTGCTTAAATGTTATGCTATAATGTCAATTGCTGTATGAGGATATTTGCCCTTTGTTTTCATCGTGGTATTAAAAGTCCATGTTGAATGATAAACTACGACATTATTATTAAGGCAATATGGATTTTGATATAGGATTTATCCTTTATACATTTTAAACCACTTTTTTATTATATGGGTAGACATATTTGTATCTTATTGACAAGCGAGTGAAACAGCAGTGTGCAACAGCCTTTATATTTCCTGTATCATCCATAACCCGTCCATCGTGAATGGGTTACGGATGGTGTCGGGGAAAAAAGTGCGAAAGCAGTCAAGTTGATTCCATGAAACGATTATTCGCATTGATGCGCTCTGGGATGCTTATAAAAAATGATGAATAACCATCGGCCGATTTTAAAATGTAATAGTTCAGAGACAATTAAAGAAAATGATAGTTGTAACAAGTTTTTTTATGTAAAGTCAAAAGAATTTATATCAAAGACCATAGACGCAGCCTCTGGATAAAAGTCATAAAGGAATAATACAAATTAAGGGCAATAGAGGGAGTAAGGGAGAACTGCTAGACCGTCACTGCTCAGATTATATTATGTATGCATATATTGTATACAATATATACATTAATGATTAACAAACACCTACTTTGGAAACATACATTCTCAGTCCGTTAACCACCGGCAACTCCCTAGCATACAAGTGAAAAGACTAACAGCACCTGTCACCACTGTCACGAATCTGAAAATCAACCCGACTTCGTAATTTTCAAGGCGGCCTTGTGACCTAATTTTTTATTTCCCACTTAATGCGATAATAATACTTTAGTTCATGGGTAAAATTTTCGCAATTGCAGCTTTTAGGATCAAATTATCTTGACTAGTAATAACACCGAGCTAAATGAAGTACCAGGCATTCATAACTGTCAAGTAGTAAATATTTTGAAACAAAATTTTATCCATGTGGTCTGTTTCGCTGGTGACATGTTTTGGTATTCTAGTCCAGGCCAGTCTTCTTTAAAATCTCTTCAATGACAAGAAATTGTTATAAGTGAAAATTTAGTTCTAGCGTTGTATTTTGACATTACTAAGTTATACAACAGAACAAATAGAGTCGACCATAGATACTTGATAGTCATACAGGTGTCTTCCAAGATAACATCAGGAAGCAGAAGATGTTAAACACATGTGACGTGTCTAAATATTATGAGATCGTGTTGCGCGCGCACGCTACGCTATGTACACGTAGCAGACGGAGTGATGGCAAACACCGAGCTAAATGACGCTATCAGACTCTTTGCGATGAGTAATAACTTCAGGTAGTTGAAATTAAAGCCATAATGTCTTAGGAATAGTGTAGTTTATTGCGTTTCGTGACATTGAAAATTTAATGTAAACAGTGAACACCTACACAATATAAATGACAAACGTCCACGCAATTCTTAATGCCTTGACAATATTTATAAACTTGGTCACGTGATAAATCTTTGGTCATTATATTATCACCAATTTGTTAAGCCGACAGCAACCGGTAAGCTTACAATGGTTACTACGGATGGCCTTCAAGATAACGAAGTTGAAAATAATTTGAAATAACAAATCAATAAACAAATACTTGAACATCTACTCGCCTCTCTGCCCCTCATGGCCTCCAGGTGACGGATTCCCCCGAACACACACGAACAGGACCGAAGGCCGTCGTGTTTCCGCACGCTTTTCTGGCGAAATGGGGCGAACTCAGTCGCGTCCGAAATTATCTGTACTTTTACCAAGGGCGGATATGGGTTTGGCATTTTCTCAAATTAAAAAAAGCTCGTGTATTCCCTTGAAGTTCGCTTCTTCTTCGTCTATACTACTGCAACATTTTTATTAAGTTTATAAGCTTTTTAATACATTCCAAGGAGACACTTAGTATTTTATGTACAGGGTTCTTTCACGAACCTTCGAGTATAAGATGGACTGTATGAATAATTATGATTACCAGTTTAAGTTTAAAGTCTCAATTGTGTGATTTAGGTCAAAGTTATGAAAATTGGTACTATCTTTAAGGATTTATTACTCTATTGTCGCTTTACTTTCCGTTTTTAACGACATCATTGTTACAAGTTACCAGAAAGAGTTGAAACATGATGTCACCCTATTTACTAAGAAGTTTGTGTTTTGACAACAATTTAATATAATTTTGGAAGCTCCAAAGCTCCTAAGTGTATTATAAAAATCTATTAATCCAGAAACAACCGGTGCTGTGCTTAGTGTTTGCATTACTTACGTATGTACGCTTACAACTAAAATAAAAACAGAACTTCAAGTTGATCGCTCACGTACTTATGTATATTAAAACCTTTAGTAACTATTCCAAATCCCGTCGCACGCAGCACGCCCAATTTACTTCCCATATGATTTATTGTGCCTTTTGCAAAGCTTCCGTGATTCCATTCAATGCCACAACACTAGCGTGTGATTCGGGAAATCACTAGTGATAGGCGAATAGAAATATATCGATATCGATTTTTTTTTCATTGATTAGAAAATATGATTATTGATTCTGTGGCTGCGCAAGATATGAATTATTTGTATTTGTTATTATTTTATATATAAAAGTTTTACTCGGCGGAAACGGAACCACAAAATATAAGTCATGTTATACAAAGGGGCAAAATATCAGTATTCCTTTATATAGAAAACATGTTTCAAAACATTATAAAAGTATTAAAACAAATTAGCAGTTTTAAAACAAATCGATGTTTTTATTTCCTTAATTGTTTTAGGCTTTAAGATAACTGTTGGTGCCATGTGTATACTACCTTTAAGACACACTGCCATGTGTGTACTACCTTTAACAACCGAGCGTACTACTTCCTTAAAGGCCGGTGGCGCATTTGCAGTTCCTCTAGTGTTGCGAATGTTCATGGGCGTCGGTGATCACTTATATTAGGCGACTCGCTGCACGTTTGCTCCCTTATGCTTTAAAATGGGTCTAGCAGTTCGATGCTTAATAGGTTCTATGTAATTCTATTCTTTGAAGTTTATATTGTATTTAGTTTTTATATTTGGTTAGTCAAGCTTAGTACCAAATATAGTGTTATATTTGGTATTTCCTTCTTCATTTTTCTTCCTTCCTTCTTTCATTCTTAGATGTAAGACTATTAAGAAACAAAAAGAGTTGGTGTTCATCGTACTATATTAAAATCCATGCATAATCTCTGCCTAACCCTCTGGGTGCCAGCCGTAGGTTTTAATTATATATTTTTTTAAAATATTCTGGCAAATTATCTCAAAATATCGAGAAAATATAAGGACAACACTAGTAAATCGCTGAAATGAAACGCGTGACATCGTGGATGTTTTGTCGTAATTACAGCCAGTACGTCCGCGGCTAGTGGTTGGACTAAACAAAGAATTGAAATCGGACGCGGTTAGATGAATACGATTGTGTTGATTCTGGTCGCCGACAAACAAAAAAATAACAGGTGGATAGGTTGGATCAAAAAGTAGTAAATTATTTTAGGAAGTCGAGTAGAATAAAACATTTGATCATTCATTCTTGTCTTTGTTGGAAATGACGCGATATGCGACTCATAGTGAGAGGAGAAATAAATGAGAATAAAATTGGATCTCCGGGTTAATCGATTGAAGAAACTCTAAATTATTGTCGTCTATATTTTGCGAGGAGACCACTATTGTTGTATGTAAAAACACAAATAGAACTAAAACCATTAACTAACACAAATAGAATTAAAATACTAACTATTCCTAATGCCATTTATTTTTGACAAAGATAGTTCAAGTCGTTAAAGCTTTGCATTTCGGGAAGATTAATACACTACACGGGAAAATAACAACGGTACGACATGGCATTTGATTACCTCGTTATAAGATTTTTCTGTTTGTATATTCTGTAATGTTACACGACAATTTATGAAATTTCAATAGAATATAAAAATACATGTGAATGAGAATGGATAAAGAATGGACTATATTATATAAAAAAGATCATTTGAATATAGATTACTACCATAGATTAAAAAAATATATCAACAATAATATTATAAGGTATCACAAAGAGGAAGTATTTGTTCTGTTTGTTTGGGATTGATAGACTCAAATTATTTAACCGATTTCAACAAATTTATTGATAAATATTCTTCTTTCGGCCATATTGAAAGTCTCACAGACGTGATTCAATATGAAAAGCTAGTTTGAAATATCGTTCTCAAATAACAATAACATACATAAAAAGAATGTGAACGAATATTATCATCGAATTATGTAATTAGGATTTATTACGTATTTAGTAATGGGAGTGGAAGTAATTCGCGAAGGCATTACTTCGTCCGGTGTGAACTGGTTCACTTAATGGCGTGCCTCATAATCAAATTGACAGATTCCACGAGCGGTATATGCAAACGAAGTTACGTAAGTCGAAGGTCGGCCAGAAGTGGACCGCCGGCGGTAAATTAGTCCGGACGAACGGAACTGTTTTCAATGCTGTAAAATTATTTCGACATGTAGCATGATC
Source organism: Papilio elwesi (assembly GCA_029849275.1). Lineage (NCBI taxonomy): Eukaryota > Metazoa > Arthropoda > Insecta > Lepidoptera > Papilionidae > Papilio > Papilio elwesi. The sequence continues at coordinate 4,724,969 of CM056709.1, forward strand.
CGCGGATTAATTATGGATTAAATAAGTAAACTTAACATGGTAGGCGCACGTAAACATATAGTAACAAATGTTATAAAAATATATTGGTAAGGACATAATATAAATGATATAGTGAATTAACAGTTGTGTACAGTCACATGCACGTGTGATGATACGCATGCTTGTGAGTAACTACAAGTCACTTTTACTAAATATTATAGTTGTGTTTTACTAATAATAGTAGATTAATAACATGCAATTTAAAAATAAACTTGATGATAAATATATATGATCTGGCATACAAAAATATAGATTTATACAGGCTACAAGCTAAATACCTAAAGTACAAATTTTAGTATAGGTTGCGAAACTAGGAAAATCTAAAATAGTCTTTTCAAAAATGGCGATTCGAATCTTGGTTTATCGTACGGCGAAGGATTGGAACAAGTCGCCAGCGTAACTGCCAACAGCCAACTATGATGTGGGTAACTTCAAAAGAACAGTGTTACAAAAGGCTGTTCCTAAACTATCTTTCGACTACAACACTTAATCATGTAGGATCGTGGTCAAACGCTTATTCAATTTATAAAAAAGTTATTTTTATGTTATTTTTCAATTTTAATTCTATAAAACAATTAAAACCGTATATTGCAGAAAATCTTTTTTTTTTAATTAAGAATGCATTAGCAAACTTTCTAATAGGATAACAGTTGCTACCTGCTGTTCATTAAGATGTGGAAAATTAATGTACATAATTTCATTGAAATACCGACGACTTTGCTAACGGTACTTGGATAACTCCAACGCAACGCATTACAATTATAGCTCACGTGCACTTCTAGTTGTCTGAGTTTAAACAACAAGTCTATAAACAGTATAAATATAAACTTCACGACGGTTTCTACATAATGACTATCTTTATATATATATTTAATCCTTCTGTACATGTGTTGACAGCGAACTCCTCCTAAACTGCTGAACCGATTTGAATGAACTTTTGTGTATGTGTGCAAGTGGATTTGAGGATGGTTTAGATTCACAAATAAACCCAGCAGATGGCGCTGCAATCTATGTTTATATGTTCCATATAGACTCCGGAACGGGTGGACCGATTTCGATGTAATATTCTGGAAACTGTCATATTGCCCTAAATGGTGATCCTGTGAATTTTCGTAGCGATTGGATCAACATAATTAACCTGAGCGAAGGCGGGGCGGGTCAGTAGTATTATTATACATATAAAACGCTCGCATACCAAATGAGCTACGTGGCGTTGCCAAGATGTAATTAAAAACCATTTGTAGCAATGACTCACTTCATTCATCAATGATGGAATAAAAAAATATTGTAGGTATTTTAAAAATATATTTATTTTGTTCTAGAGGAGGCTAACTTGTTAAGTGGTTCTTGATAAATAGGCAATCATAGAAGTATTAGGAGACGTCATACGTGCTTGAATGCTTTTGATATTTTATTTCGGAAGGTTTATGCATCTAAAGGAGCATCAAGCTTGATAACCATAAGAAATAATTATGGGACGCTTGAATGCTGATATCTATATGTTCATATATCTAATAAAAATACAAGCATTCGCGTCTCGACAAATTCACGCTTACGAGTTTGACAGCAGTTCCTCTGCTACAGTTTGTCTGAATTTTTTTAGCTGAGAAATTATTATTAGAAGAAGAAACAATCCGTGCGAAGCCGGGGCGGAGCGCTAGTAGTATAAAATAGAAATTACAAAAATGAATTAAACAGAAGCGTATACAGTTACATACACAGTCCAGTCATAAAGACCGCCTCCGATAACAATTTGTTTGCAATTTCATTGTCCATCGATGCAGCAAGGTTATTTTCATAAGCAATGAAAGCCAAACAATATTACACAACACTTTGAGACGAAGGTATCGCGCGGCGCAACAAATATCAATAATATTTAGAGACTCATATATGTATTATATACTGTTTAGAGAAACTATTTGTTTGTTTATAATGTAAATTCTACAACTACTTCAAAGCTATTTTTTCTCAGAATAAACCACAAGTAAATGAGTTTGGAATGCGTTGCTTAAGTTTAATGGACAGAGGAGGGTATAAACAGAAATAAAGGATGTTTGCTTTTCTTATTCATTTTCTCTACCGTCAAATCCTCTTTCCCTTCCCATCCTTTCCTTATTAGAAATGGAAGACGAGGGGGAAAGGACTAGGATTAGGCCTCCGGCACTTTACTCATCAGAAGGAAGGCAGAAATACTTCAACTTTAACGTCTGTGTTCTGTGAGGTCGTGGTATTTAACCGGTCGAGTCGGCTCATTCGTAAAATGATATTGCAATGTTACACAAAGCAATTTAAAAACAAGAATACAGAGAAATGTGACTCATAAATTATTAATTGTGGTGAGCGCACCGTTGATTCGATGGTCAATCGAATTCTGTTGTATCATATATATTAGTCATTCTCATATCCCGACCGGAATAAGATCAGAGTATGCTCTGGGTGTTAAGAAAATAAACAAACTACTCCAACTGCCGCGGTAACAGCGTGGCATCGAATCCTTGTGATTAATCAACAAGTAACATAACATAAGGATCATTCTGTAAGTTAAATATTTGTTTAATTTTAAATAAAAAACAGTCAGTCAATTTATAAACAATATTAAATTACGTATAGCAAGTATGTCACGAAGGAATTAATAATAATATTATGTATAAAGTACACATTAGTACGTATGAGTAGAATGATGCTTTTAGATAGTTTTTTTCACTTCTAAACAGACAAAGTAAGCCAATATTCTATTGGGGTTACGGAGATTTCTATCTTGTTCATCCTTTATGACACCTAGGAGCAAAAGTTAAACAAAGGCCCGATAAAAGACTTTAAATATTTCCCTTATTTATTTTTTCTTTTGACAACCCTAGTCATTCCCTAATGAAACTACTTTGTCGGTTCGTCCCTAAGCCTCTACGGACAAGCCATTAACTCTATTTTCGCTTCTACAAGTGCACATAAAACTAAAGCATACATTTTAAGATTCGAACACAGCTATTTACGTGTGCAATGAGCACAACAATTGTGAATTACATATACGTTCGACTAAGTTACAACTTTGCCATCTGTATAAAATATTGATATCAAATAAGAAGAATAAAGCGGAAGCTGTTGCATTAGCATGTTGCAATTGTACAGTTTGAACCCAGCTCACAGAAATCTTTGGAGTAGTTATAGTGCTTTGTGTGATGAGTTTGGTGCCGCTGCCAATGTAACAATCTCGTTCCCTTCAGATTATCTATCTCGCTTTTTATCTGTAGATAAGAAAAGCCTAGACCTATCAAAAAATACCTTCCTATACCAATGCATGGAAATTTATCTGTACACCTTCTGATGGTTGCGGAGGTCGATTGGGAGTAATGTTTTGGACCTCTTTATATCTTCCAAAAACAAAACCCTTAACACGATTTGGATCTTGTTTAGTTAACATAAATGTAATTTAATAAAATTGTAAAAATTAATACTATTTTCTCCACAAATCCAACTGCAGTTTACTCATATTTTTAGTTGTCTAACATAAAAACAAAAGCTATTCTCGGCCGCGCAGATACAGCGCAGCTATCTGATCCAAACGTGGCCTGCGGAGCAACAGAACAGGTTCCCATGTCAAACGATAACACACACTACAATATACACATACTGAGGTCAAGCATTACATCACTCGATCGACTACACTATCGTCATGTTTCAATTACGACGTACAATTTGTATAATATATAAAATGCATGTTTGTTTGTATGTTCAGACTCAAAATCATGTAATTAACATGAGTGTAGATTATGATTTTCTAAACTGAAGTGGAAACAATGGGCAGGGCATGGAGATGCCTGATGACCCAACTAGTTGAAGATCTCGTCAACGTTATGGATGTTCGCTCCTTGAAAACAATAATGATGATATATAAATGATTCTAGACTTGAGAACCTGTCAGTCGTAAACTTGCAAAGACTTTGTTTACTATTTTGACATGCTGTTATAAGACATAGTTTATAAGACCTACATAGAGAAGATTGGAGCTTAATATGCGCAAAACACTATAATTATTTATAGAATATCTTGTCTCGAAGGACCAATACATGTAGAATGGCGATCTTCTATCTCTAGGCGAGTTAATATTAATTAAAAGTGTATTTTACGTATAGCACAATAATAATGGACAAAGCAAGCACTCAAGTAGGTCGCGCATAAGCAAAAAGAAACGGTGCACGTTACGCACTGTACATAGAAATACAGAAAAGAACATGATTGTGTAATCTTTAACGAGACAAGATCCAAGTAAGGCGGGCCGGTTGGTGTGGTAAGTAAGACTTGCTTTTCACGCCGCAGGTCGTGGGTTCGATTCCCACCCAGGACAGACATTTGTGTGAATGAATATATACAGATGCTGAGTAAGACCGTAAACATGTTCAAAGAGTTTGGATTTAAGAAAAAAACTATAAGCAATCCAAGTCACGTGCCAATACTTTGTACACGGGCCTCAGTACTAAAGGTCGCAGCCATATTTTCGAGGCCCTCACGTCAAAAAGATGACTATTATATTATGTTTTGAGTACAATACAATAGCGAAGCGATGCGTCATCAGTTAATGCAAAACAAGTATTGTTAGTTTGTACTTATACAAAATGTGATTAGTCAAGAGTGAAATTAAATAAAATTTTGCACAATCTGTGGTTGTGGTTTCTGTAAATAAGATATAGTTCTAAGTTACAATGTAACAGAGAAAACATGAGTTATGTATACCTAAGTACGGCTCAAAGCGTTTGTAATTTGCCCTCGTTCTGACTTCTGGACGCAAACGGAGGTATTATTGTCTCGGTGCATATGTCAATCAACTCTAGATCCCTTTGATTAAGCTTTTAATAAACAGTTCCCTCAATTCTTAATCACCCAAATGAATGCATATTCCACTACATTTTCAATTCCCTTCTATGTTATACCGTATGAGATTGAATCAACTCCACACATATATAACACATACATACTGACAGATATTATATAGTGATTTCATCTGTACTGACCACAGAACTGAACAAATCGAAGGTTTTAGTTGTATTAACTTATTTATTTTGTTAATTTCAAAACTTTCTCTTCATTACGGAGTTTTCTAATAAATGATCTCCATAGACTGTACATATTCTTGTTGTTTGAATGATATTAGAAATACGATTGTGTCTTATTATACGATTGTGTCTTATAATCTTCCACAGATTTGCATAGACATATTTATGTTTAATAGACGTAAACATATCGTCAAGTATATTTATAATGTACTATATCGATTATGAATAAAGATTCGACCCCATTACAAGTGAATGGGTTATAAACGATAAAGCGTTATTCGAGAGTCTCGTCTCACCGGCCGAAGGTCGTTTAATTATAAACAGATTACAAGCAGCGAGATTTACAGTTAAATGTCAATGTTAAATGTTGACATATACCCGAAAATATAATGTATTAAATAATTCACATGGGACATAATCATCTTCAAAATACGTACACATGCTGTTAGCCAAAATAACTGTGAAAACATAAAATTCCCGGACGTCGATGTTAAAGTAAAATCTGGCATATAGCCACCGCCGTAAACGGACAGTGTGAATGCTCCATTATAACTATAGTTTACAAAAGAAAAATAAGAAAAAGTTTAAAGAAAACTATATCTCTTACCGGTGACAGTGACAATCTCAGTCAGTGGAACACTCTTGTTTTTAAAAACTACACTGATCACTTACGTTAGACGCACATAACTTGAATCAACATTCGATATTTAGCGCACAATTAGCACACATAGTACTAGGGTCTTATGACAGTGTTGTAGTTTGTTAGTTGAATTCGTGCGAGTGTTTGGGGCCGTGATAAACGTCGGGAGGCCGCGCGGCGACTGCTCGACCGCTATTCCGTTGACGCGCCGGCTCACGTGCGATTGCATGCAAAAAACTTGACCGAAGAGCTTCGAAACTCATAGACCACTCATACACGGCCGTCCATCAACGTGTTACAAAGTATTCTGATAGTGTATTGTTAGGGTGACCTGTTTTATGTATTGTTTCTAATGGACTTAATACTTTCCTTTGTAAATTGTTAACAATCTTTATAGTTGAAGTGAAACTTCTTGGTGATTCAGTACTGGAAGAAAAATGAGAGTAGAAAAGTGAAAAATGATATATAGACTTAGGAGAAAGAGAATCACACCGATACTCACTCACTCTTTCTCTCTTTTTCATTTTCAATAATTTTATTGCACTCCTCCTCTCTATATAAGAAAGATTCAAAAGTTTTAAAAAGCGTTTATATACCGCACGTACTTAATTTATACTTTTAACAACTCTGCATATATCATATGGTTTCTATGAGGAAACTATTAGTCTAGAAATAAATAAATAAATATACGCTTACGTCCGCAACCGAGAAGGGTAGACAGAGATTATGGATATCCAATTGGCGCGATCCCGGAATCAAAATCAAAGGGGGAATCAAACAGGTTTTTTGTAGAACTAGATAAAAAGTAAAAGCATTGCGACAGTATACAGAACTCCACTTAAAACTACTTAGCGCCCCTGGTCCATCTGGGTAGAATTTGACGTCCGGTCCTGGGATCGAGAAATTATTTTTCAATGTTTAAAATTACTTTTGATCTAATACGTAGAAATCACCGACGACTCTACAATATCGAAGTCTATGGATTGAAGAGAAATATAATAAACAACACAAAATTACGGGTTCGGAGCTATCCGCTAAATTCAGTTCCGATGACGTCACCCCCTATATACGCGATACCTTGCGAGAAGTTATTAATACAACGCCTGGCCGCGAAATATTCCTCGTGAGCCATTGTTGTGAAATTTAATTCATGGAACCTTCTGCATTCGATTGAATACGTTCCGTGAAATTATCGAAACCGACACTTTAGTGGTGTTTTGTGAATTCAATGTCAGGCCGTACAATATTTATGAGAAAGAACCGTTGGTGGCCAACGAGTGGTATTGAATTAATTTCATTGAATTTATAGGAATTAAACAATCTCTTCATTAAGTTTGTGATCCATGTGTGGCAAAAGGGGCTGATATAGCAGTGAGAGTTTTTTTTGTCGAACGATCAAGCGGGTCACCTGACGTTAGGTGACCACTAGCCATAGACATCCGCATCAAGCAAACGAGTTGCAGATGCGTTGCCTACCTTGAATGGACAGGAAAAAGCATGTTTCCTTTTCCTATTATACCCCTCCCCTCCCCTCCAATCCTTTTCCACTTTCTAAATTATTATTTATTAGGAAAGGATGGGAAAAGAGGAGGCCTGACTCCAGCACCTGGCAGACTAAACGCAGAATACTTCTACTTCACGCCTTCTGAGGTTAGGTCGTGACATATCACCGGTCGAGCCGGCCATTTCATGCAACAGATGTTGTTGTTGCGGACTCTACCACTGTTATGATATAGTAATGAATATTTCTGTTGGTCTGGAAGAGCACGGCAGTGTGATCATTTACATATATTCGAAAACAACAACTCTGACCGAGAAGGTAATGCATAAACGTAAAGGATCGGCGGTGAAGTCATGCCTATTGAGATTAAATAAAATCGCACGTAAATAGAACACTGTTGATTTGATTTTGATTTGCTGATTGTTCCGACTGACCCTGGAGGGTATCTGCGACCTCCTGTAGTCTAAACGGCTTGTCCGATTGAGAAGAGTGAGGTATCATTACATTCGTATTCCTCAGGAGTGTGATCAGTACAATTAATACATGTTTGTGTAGTTATCGAAGGAAATCTATGGCCGGTATCTTTTATACTTCTTCAAGTCCTCTTATATACGTGAAAATTTGTCACTTTTCAGTTCAGTTCGACTTTTTTTTGGCAGGTATATTGACAGAGATAATATTAATTGTTATCGCCATATAGATTACTTTTAATTAGATAAAAATACCACAACTAGATATTAGTGGGTTTAAAACGTTACCCTCATTTTTTGATCGTAAACGAATAAACCGTTCGGTACGTAACATACCGACAGATTCAATACATCAAGCTACCGTTAAAGGTTGGAAAACTATTAAGGAAACTTAACGGACCGGCGCGAGGTTGATATTACTAGTACCTGCTGCTAAAATAGGACAGATTGCTGTAACCGGATAATAGGATGTCAGCCGAGATGCACCGTGAGAAAGTGTGTTTAATCCCTTGCTAGAAAGGGATATATATATAGCTGCCTTCCTCGTTACGATGTTAGTATGAAGTTGTAGTTTATTTTGGATTGAAAAAAAAATTGTTATAAAATATTTAACTTTTTTTACCACTTTTCTTCAATTACAAAATTTTCTTATTAATGTTTTATCCTTCGTCGACCTTAAATACATCATGTTGTGTATTATAATGTATAAACTTCCATAAGTACAAATGTAAAAAAATAAGATAGAAATATTTATCGAAAGTAAACAAATTTTAGGAATTTTATCGCGTTTAAGAAATCATTATAGAAATACTTAGTGCTAGTGTACACCGGTTATGAACCCCCGCGGTTATTCCATCGCGGTGAGCGGCACCCCCATTGCTGTCGGCGGAACCATGAGATATCTCGGTCTCGTGCTGCGACGTGCGCAGCGGGACCATGGCTCAGAGGGCCTCCAGGGTATACCGCACCGTGTCGTACGAGGCGGCGTGCCTCATCTCCGGAGGCCTCCCCTGGGACCTCGAAGCCGGGGTTCTAGCGGACGTTTACCGGAGACGAGCCCTGATGCGGCAGAGAGGCGAAGAACTCCTCCCGGAGGAGATCGTACGCTGGAGGAGAGAAGGTCGCGACGATCTCTTCCGGCGATGGGAGGAGAGATTGGCGGACGCCTCGGTAAGCAAGCGGCTTGTCGAGGCTATCCGCCCCGTCCTGCGCCAGTGGGTGGAGGCGAAGCACCGAGAGCCGACTTACTTCCTGACGCAGCTTCTCACACGGCTGTTTCGGCCGTTACCTATGCGTGGTTGTGGGAATTGAGTCGGAACCCGGATGCCACCACTGTGCGACCGGCGACGTGGACACGGCCGAGCACACGCTCGCCGTGTGCACGGGCTGGGACGCCCAACGTGCCACGCTCACTGGCGCGATTGGGCGAGATTTGTCGCTGCCGGCCGTCATACGATCGATGGTCGGCAGCGAACGGAGCTGGGCCGCCGTCGCCTGGTTTGCACACGAGGTGATGGCGGCCAAAAGAGAGGCCCTGCGGGAACGCGAACGCGCCAGCGAAACCTTGCCTCCCCGCAGGGCCCCAACGAGGGGCCACCGGCGTGCGAGATACGCCGCGGCCCTACAGACGTAGCGCGACGGGTCGGGGGACCTGTCGCGCTGAACGTGGCGGATGGCCCCCTTCTTGTGTTCCGAGGGGGGCAGCATCATAGGGTGATGGGAGGGGCTTAACATCTGACCCCTCCCTACACGAGTCGAGCCCCTACCAAGGGGGACCCTAGCCGGGTCGTGGATAAACTTACGTAGATGCCACGGCCCGGTCGGAGGAAGGAGAACACCGCGGGGTTTAGTGGGTAGTCCGGCCCAAATTTAAGGCCGGGAGTCCCACACGAAGTCATCCCTGCTGCCCCCGCAGCACGGACGGCGAAGTGCGTAAATGCATTCCCAGCGTAAACAAAAAAAAAACACCGGTTATGAACACTAGCGGAACATTTTCATGAGGATATAAATGTAAGAGCTTGAGGAATTAATTGTCAAATAGGTTGGAAGGTGCGACAATAGTTCAAAAATAAATAAATTATCAACTGAAATAAATACAAGATTAAAAATTTAGTTCAAACTGTTCCAAATTCAAATAAGTATTGTGCATGTTGTTCACGTAAATCTATAAGGTTTTACCCTACCAAATAACGTCTAACGCGGCTAAAGTTTTTTCGCTTCAAAAATTATTATATAGTTTTCAAATGTTCCCAAACTTAATTTGGTTTAGTTGCATTTTTTGTTTCACCGCCTCTATCGTTTATATACTTTCGATAGCTGCAGAAGCAAGTGGCCGTACGATTTTTCATTGGAGATAATTAAAAAAGAATTGTCGCGGATTTTAACAGGTCTTCACACAATGGCAGAACGCCAAGAACCGAGAGTATTGCCATTAGTGCCATAGTATATAGCTTCATTGCAGGTTACGAATGTATGGTATTATGTACGTATTGGTGTATACGTAATTTAATACGTAATTGTAAAAGATGTATATAAGGTTAAATTAAAATCTCAAACCGTATTCATTTAAATTTATTGTGAGAATAATTTAGAAATTAAAGGTGAAGTCAAGGTTAAGGATGAGTTAAATAAGATAAGTCAGTGTAATAAGGACTGCCGACAGAAGTGAAAATTCAAAACAGGTGGGAACTCGCGACAATACAACAATACAATACAAAAATAAACAAATAATCGACAAAAGTAAACACTAGTCTCTTAACAATAAAATTCAAAATTGAATACAAAAAAATTAAATTAAAAAAGCTACTTATTTCATAAAGAGCTCAAATTTTGTACTTACATGTAGATATAAATATTGTGCTTTGTGTATGTACCCATGGTTCAATAGAACGAAGCGGATCAAAGCATCAGTTTCCACGGATATTATTTTACCAACTTAGATCAAAAACTGTTTTAATGCTAACACCCGAAATATTAAAAATAATTAATAAAAATGTATTGATGTCTACATCTCTTATTTTAAGGTGAGAAAAAGGAGGACAGTAGAGACAAGACATCTTTCGATTACATTAAACTATGACGACCGTTTTACTTTATTAGTTTGGACAGAAATCAAAATAACTATGTCAAGTGTTTCAACATTATTTCTTCTAAATCCCACTCGGACAACTGGCAAGACATTCGCTTCATAACGTTTGAATGGTTTAAATGAATCGGTGGATGAATACTTATAATATATTTTAAAATCCTGGATAGAATAGCACTGCCTACACATACTCATTGAGAATACTTCATATCGTATCGGTAGTTGGACATCCGGTACGGCAATTCGCGTCGTGAAATACAATAATAAAAAACATTATCAACATAAGTCGATAGTATATATTGACATAGCACTATTAGAGGTTAAGGCAAAGATGTTATGTCGTTGACATAAACTCTACAAAATGGTTAAAATGTTTTTATTGCAAATGTTACCTTAATAATCTATTACTGAACAGACTGTGAAAACTTGGTTATAATATATTTTTAAATTAAGCACATCCTGATTGTTAGTTCTATACTAATACGATAAAGAGTACAAGATGTATTTGTATGAAAAGAGTGAATTCGGAAACTACTGAACTGATTTTAATAACTTACAAAACAAAGCTGCATTATTCCGAAGTATAAAGGCTATATGTTCATAAATAATATACGATATAAAGTACCTGGAAGATGCCGGGCGTGAATAGATTGTATATAAAACAAATCGTTTCAAACTTGTTTCCTTAGGTCCCAAAGGGCAAGACAAGAGGGTAGAGTATTTTGCTTTACATTTGACACAAACTTAACGTGATTTTTGTTGTTTCTACGAGTTTTATCTTAAATCATAAGGTGAACGGCAAGTAATTAGGTCTTATTATTATAGATACATGCCAACAATTCGCTGAATTTGCGCAACGACAGAATACAGTTACAACGACAGTTACTTTGTTGCTAAGCTATTTCATTGCGAAATTCTGTATGTGGGCGTATCATTGAATTATAAAGCATACAACTTACCGCCATAAACAACACAACGTTACAAAATATACAGAATTGGTAACAAGAGTTAAGGATTAGAACAATAATTAAAAAATGATGGCGAAATGACGCACATACGCGAGCACAGCCCAGCGACTTGTGACACAAATTGTGCATAGATTAGATAATAGCGACCTGATCCGAGGCGCATGCATGTCATGCTAATAACTACGATGCAGTTATGTTCTCCATGTTACCGTTATCATTTTGGGATATTACAATTTTTTGGACATTTGGAATTTAGACAAATCCTTTCTTAGTACTCGCCTACGTAATAACATAATCTCAGGGCCTGGAGTCTTGAAATTTTGCAATGCACTCACAGACTAAACTCCTGAATTTGGGCTGTGCGTTTATATATCAATCAGCCGGTTTCTTCTTTTATAGTTAATGTATATTATGCACACACGATCAGACGGAGACATTTTCACCAACCCATGATAATACATTTTATTCCTTAAAAGTACAACATTCTGTAATTATTATCTTATCAGATGCGAGCGCCTCTTTGGCTAAAGACCTCCTTCATCTTTTCAAGCAATACTGTTCCTGCCAAGAGTCATCCAATTTCCCTTACTCGTATGAGGATGTCCAGTCCACTTGTTTAGTCTGCCAACACTTATTTTCTCCGTTAACCCCATTATATTATTATATTAGCAAGTCTAATTCTAATACATGGTATGTGATCATGCATTTGTAGTTAGAATACAATTGGATGAGTCTCGTTTGCGCGCCGATGTAAATATGTATGGATTGTCCCGATACGGACCGGGTCAGGGGGACTAATGTCGTTTGATTTGCTTACAATGCGCCTGCAATTGTAATGCCTGAATGAATATAACCTTGATTATGTCATAGGGTTTTTGAACGTGACTGTTAATACATAGCTTGTGATAAAAAAACACAGGCCAGGCGGGAAGACGAAAATACTTCGTAGAAACTGTTTCAAATTTGAATAAACATGTTGCTGATGCTAGTCGCTGAAGCATGTTATTCACGAGAACCCATATGATTTTCCCCTAACAAATATCATCTAACGCAGCTAAAGAAGCTTTTACTGAAATAAATAAATCGTACACAATAACATAAATAAATAAATGTTACTCCGGACTATGAAATCGTAACCGTTGAAGCATTATGTTTTTGTTCCTTACCTTAAGACCTGAAAAGATGCGACTAGTCAGGAGCTTCTATAGTTACAGTAGCTCAGATAACGGGAAATCCAATTACCGGTGGTTGTGGGTTTCGCTATCGTCTAATACTACGACCTTACTAGTGTCATAAATATTTACGTATGTAAAATATTAAGAATCCCGCGCTGAGTTTCATTACAGAAGGTCATATTGATTTTCAACAATCACTCGCCATTAGCTGGTTACACCCTATTGTGATTGAAATAGAATTCAGTTGACAAACTTTTATTTTTCTTCGTCAGGGGCGCGGAGAAACTGCCTACAGGCGCCTCAACAGTTAATTCACCTCTGCATTTGTTTCAGATGATTTATGGCAGTACATCAAGTGCAATATAATCAATTCAGCGTTAACATTAAAGTACTAACTGTCTCCCACGGCTTCCCACGAATTAGTTTTTCATTTTCCACACTCGAAATATATTTAAGATGATTCCGTGTATAATAACTTCGAATTATAGATAACATGTGTTAAATAGTTGTCATTGTAAATGAAGGTTTTATGTACCTCGGTTAGTTTTATTTCTGAGATAAAAGGTAAGTACCCGATGTCATTTTCTGTACGCCTGACAATGTGTGTACAAACTTTCATGATGCTCTTTTCTCACATTTACATTTATATTATTAGGAAGGAGAAAGAGTGGATATAATTATGTGTCAATTGTTTTTTTTACATTTCGAAACAATCAATTCATTTATCCGATTTAGTTGATAGTAAAATCTAAATACAAAAAGGTCAATTCACGTTGAATGGAGCTCGTTTCAAAGCGTACATACGCGTTACATCAAACTCAGCTCGCGGCTTGCGCTGGCTCGCGTCCAGTTTTCAATGTACGCGCCGGCGTCGGTTATATTAATATAAAGTTGTATGGATGCAGATTTAGATCAAAGTTTCGCGTCGGCGACGGACGCGTTTCACTTGTTTTTTTAATACTGTGTTGTAATTGAAGTACTAGTTATTATAACTACTAAACAATTTAGTTTCTGTGTTTGTCTTTTGTGCTATCCTTCGCCATAACTCCAACTCATACGCTAAATCTAAGCAACACGTATGAAGTAAAAGAGAGCGATTTATATATACATTCAACACAAAGAGATAGAATCAGAGAGCCAGTCATCAGATATTGTACATGAACAGTTAAGGTACCGCACGCAACGGTCTTAGGTCTCGGAGATTGAGTCTCCCACCCCACCTCTTTCTGTTACCCTCTCCTCCTCTTCTTTTAGAAGGTTGGCAACGGAGTCGTAACCCTTGTAATTGCTTCGGGTGTTGATGAGTCACGTATTAGCATAACATCAGGTCTTCTACTATAAAATCAACTTCTGTAAAGGTAGGAAATGTGAAAACATAGTATAAATACTATGAGCTAGTTACTCACCGGCGTCGCCCACAGCCTGACTGAGCGTGTTCTCGGTGACGGGCCGCAGCGCCTCCACCGCGCTGATGTAGCCCAGACGGTCGGCAATTGCGCACGCTGTCTGTCCGTTCTGTATCACAAACAACAATATATTTTAAACCAAAACCAATATATACTAATTGTTTACTTCAATCATATGTGTGATTCAATCTTATGCCAGTGGTATGGAACAAATATATAGTGGGATTAGCGTAAATATAAAAGTGAAAAACAATTGAGAAATGACTATCAATATAGTAAGTCTAAGATACGACATTTCCACCCTTATCTGTAATTTGATGAGGACCTATGTTATAAATGTTAGATAATAAAGATCTAGGGATACAGGGAATAAGGTAACGAATAGTTGAGTGGTAGAGCCTGCAACATCTGTTGCACGAAGAGTGTAACACCACGACCCCCACAAATAGGCGTGAAGTAGAAGTATTCTATGTTTCGTTCGATGAGTAAGGTGGCGGAGGAAAGAGATTTCGTATTCTCTTATTTTCTATACTTATTTAGTATTAATGTAAAATGCAAGTAAATAACGATACTTACAGCAGATAATGCGTTAGGGTCAGCATTACTCTTTAGCAGTAGCTGAATGATCAGCGTGTGTCCTTGCTGGGCGGCCTGGTGCAGAGGAGTGAATCTGTTGAAAAATAAAATATTAATAATCATTCTCACATCACAGTTCTAACATACAGTACAGTGGTAAAAACACCGATGCAATGCGAACGAACAATTCCGCCATGGTACTTGAGTTTATCATTGAGTTTCGGACCTGTGTGTGTGAACCTGACCTAAACTGCAACCGAAATGATACAGTTCATTAGAAGCATCAGCCCTTACATGAAAGGGCCAACTAGAGGCCAGTCGGCTACTATACAACCTCATAGAACGGCAGCGTGGAGAATATGTCGTCTTATGACGAATGTACTGGAAACCCAATCTCCTTCTTTTGCTTTCACACTCTACCGTAATGCTTCCCGACATCAACGAAGGAGCATCAACCCGTCGTACTCACCCGTGTGCTGCCCGCGCGGTGACGTCAGCACCCGAGTCTAGTAGGGCGCGCGCGGCCGCGAGGTGGGCGTGGTGTGCGGCGGCGTGCAGCGGTGTGTACCCGTCACGAGTGCGCGTGCCGCAGCGTCCGCCCGCAGCTAGCAGAGCCTTCAGTACCGCTGTACGACCCTCAGATGCCGCCAAGTGTACTGGCGTCAAGCCTGTTACAGCAAATTAAATAAACCACTGTATACTCTGTATAAGAAGTACCGCCAGTGGATGTCGACTGGTGATAGGTCATATTTAAGCACTTCCCTCGCCCAGCGCTAGATAAATTAGTGCGTAGCGTCCTTCGAGTACTTTGACGCTTAACGCCAGGTGGGATCGTGGCCAAGCACTAGTGTATTCATTATAAAAACAGCATGGACTAGACAAGGTCAAGGCTAAGAATTTACAAATCATTCTACAAAATTAATTAGCCTTAATTCTCTCCTTACAATGATGCTATGTACTAATAATTCTTATTTGTTACTGATGTTGAACTATTGTTTGTAATTTAACGCGAAACGAATTAATTATTTGTTGTCTTACAAGTAATCAGGAGTAAAATGATAAAATCGAGTTCTAAAAGTTAAAAGGGGATGTTGAAATTCTGTTAAATATCTATTAATATAGTTTTAGAGTTTTAGGAAGAGTTTAAAAGTTTAAATATATGAATTCCATACCGTTGTTGGCTGGTACATTGACATCCGCGCCGCGTTCAATGAGCATCTCCACGCAGTCCTCGTGACCTTCTTGCGCCGCCATATGGAGGGGCGTGAATCCTGCCTTGGATTTCACACCCGGATCTGCGTCTGTACAACATATTATAAATAAATTATATCAAGTTAGGCGTAGAAGATATTATTTCATGTTAAATAATGTATTTTGACTGTTGCAATATTTCAATAAAAGTAGGTCACTGTTTAGGATATAATTTTCTTGTGTTATAGAGAATGGAAGTTACACAATAGGTTCAACGTTTCGACACGATCATATGTTTTCCCACAAGTTTATTCGTCGGAAAATAATCAAGAATTCTACCAAAAACTTACTGTTTTTCTACTGTTAGTAGAATTTTTAGTCTATTTAGGTTACTAAGAATTGTTAACAGATGATCAACGATTTATACCCTATTAAAATAATTACCATGTTCGAGCAGAGCAAAAGCTATATCTGGATGGTTGTGTCGACAGGCAATGTGCAGCGCAGAGTGACCATTCTTCGCCAGCGAGTGAGGAGAGGCACCTATAAAAAAAAGAATAAATAGTAAGTGAGACAGATATAGCATTCTAACAATGATAATAATTGATTCGGTAGAAGTTAACTTCTCTGCATATTCTATCCTAAACAGTCATCATTATTCATCATCAGATCATTGAGAACTGTTTGTGTTAGGTTACATTTCTGTATTCAACTTTTTTTAGTGACTACATAAACTACGACCAAAAAATCGATATTAATAAACTACGATTATTTTCTGCGATTGTACTACGCATGCTATCATTACAAGTAAGAACTGACAGAGAAACAATAACAGATTTTTTTTTATATTTACTAATGTCATATCATTTTCAGTGCGACTGTACACATTTTAATTGCAGTACCTTGATATTATCGTTTACGTATTTTCAAAGCCTTTTGACCGGTGTGTATAAATATAGTAACTATTAAAGTTTTATACCTTTGTCAAGTAGCAACAGGGCGATATCAGGATGTCCATAGTACGTGGCCATATGCAATGGCGTGATGTGGCTCCGCCCAGGCGCGTCAGGCTGCGCCCCTCTTGCTAGTAATAGTCGCGCCACGCCGATGTCACCGTACTTCGCCGCTAGATGGAGCGGCGTGAATCCCTTGCGTGTTTCGGCTTCGATCGGTGCATTGTGATCGAGAAGGATCGAAGCTACTTCTTCCTTGCCTATTGATTTTTTTCATATACGTAAATGACCTAACATATACTGCGAAATTATGCAAATATATTATGCACATTACTGTGCTATGTTATTTCAGTTGTTGCCGGAACGAAATGCTTACAGAAGCGGAACATCTATTGCTCGTTGGAGAAAGGAAGGGATAGAAAGGAAAAATGATATTTCCTTTTCCTATTCCTCTTCCCGTCCAATTTTCTGTCCTTTCCTTCCTATCATTATAGGGAAAAGATGGGAAGGGTGAGAGGTCTCTGGCACCTCACTAATCAGACGAAACGCAGAATACTTATGTTTCACGTCTATCTTCTATGAGGTCATGGTATAGTACCCGTCGAGCCGGACCATTCGTGCAACTGATGTTATTGTTCCAGGCTCTACCACAATTAATACTAAGCGCTTGCTCTCGTATCCTATAACCATCTAAGCGAACTGACCTTCCTTGGCGGCAATGTGTAGGGGTGTGTAGTGGTCCTTGGTAGAGGCGGCGACGTTCGCACCGTGCTGCAGGAGAAGCGCCGCGATGTCCGCGTGCCCGAGCCGCGCCGCGACGTGCAATGGTGTCTGCTCCTCGCGTGCTCTCGCTTCGACCTGTCAATGGAATATATTTAGGAATATTTTTTTTTATTTTTATCAGGTGTTTACTGTCTACATTCTCTAGTCTCCTTTCTACGATCAGGCGTTTAGACATAGGCTCTCCCCATCTTTTTTTATTTACATCACAGCCAAATGACAAATGGACAAGTACCACTTATGTTGATTGTGCTTACGAACAACGAACAGAGGACTTTATTATTCACTAATGATCCGCCTTGGCTTCGCCCATCATCCTCTAGGCCAATCTTCACGTTACCTGATTTTTTTTTATATCATAAAGTGGCAAACGAGCAAACGGATCACCTGATGTTAAGTGAGCGCTGCCCATAGACATCCCCAACAGGCAAATGTATTGCAGATGCGTTGCCTACCTTTAATGGACAAAGGAGGGCACAGACAGGAAAAAGGACATTTCCCTGTCCCTGCTAACCCCTCTTCGTCCAATCCTCTTCACTTTCCCGTCCTATCCTTATGAGGAAAGGGTGGGAAGGGGAAGAGGACTGAAATTAGGGCTCCGGCACCTCACTCATCAGACGAAACGCAGAGTACTGCTACTTCACGCCTGTTTTCTGTGAGGTCGTGGTATTTCACCGGTCGAACCGGCCAATTCGGCAACACATGTTGTTGTTGCGGGCTCTACCACTGTTAAATTTCACTGCAATCAGTTCCGCCAAGTGTACAGGGAACAAACAAACAAATATCATCTGTTATGCATAGA
This sequence comes from Papilio elwesi, assembly GCA_029849275.1. Taxonomy (NCBI): domain Eukaryota; kingdom Metazoa; phylum Arthropoda; class Insecta; order Lepidoptera; family Papilionidae; genus Papilio; species Papilio elwesi. The sequence goes on from CM056709.1 coordinate 4,743,603, forward strand.
TATAGCACATTGGTACTTACTTTAGCGTTATTCCTCAGCAACACTCTCACGAGGTCCGTCTGATGCGCCCTTGCGGCTAAATGCAGCGGCGTCTCCCCGCGCGCGGTCGCTGCGTCCGCGTCAGCACCCGCTCCTACCAACACTAAGGCGATGTTCATACACCCCATGAACGCTGCCACGTGTAATGGAGTCAAGCCGGATTCCGTTGTACTTGATTTACCTGAAAATGATGTCAAAGTTATTTGAAAATACATACTTACAGTTTGCTCTAGATCAAGATAGAAATTTTGTAAGCAAACATACGACACATACACTGTCGGCGAAAGTTTGAGACCACCTTGAAAAATTACAATATTGAATAAAACTCCAAAAGTTAGTGCTCTACAAATTATTTATGTACCTTATTAAATAGGGAACTTTTTAACATAAAATAATTTAAAAACTACAATAATTGCCATTATTATTAATAAAAAATATATTATTTAAACTAACTTTTCGTCGAAAAATCTTCTCTTACGTTTTATAACTTTTTTGACCAATCTTGGTAACCGGGCTATTAGTTTATTGATAGTTTCTTGTGAAACATTGTTCCAACTCACTTGTAAAGTCCTCCAGAGGTCTTCTATTGACGTCGGACAATGACTACGGACGTTTCTGTCCATCCCCTCCCACAGAAGCTCTATCGGATTCAGATCCGGACTCTGAGGGGGCCACTCCATGTTTTCAAAACTCCTTCCGTCTCTTTGTGCTCTAAATATCCCCTGCATAGTTTAGAACTATGTTTTGGATCATTATCTTGTTGGAAAATGAATCCATCTCCAATCAAACGTAGCCCGGAAGGAACAGCGTTTCGCTCCAGTATCTCTTTGTACTGCTCCTTTTTCATTATTCCTTCAATACTACACAGTTTGGTAACATCTTTTAATCGGCATTACGACGTACAAAAACTCTTCTTTTCGAACCGAATATTTCGAACTTTGATTCATCAGTCCAAAGAACTCTTTTAAAGTCTTCTTCAGTCCAATATCGATGAGTAAGAGCCGACTGCAGACGTTTCTTTTTGTTTTGTATCCGTAACAGTGGTTTACGAACAGCTACGCGACCAAACAAATTGGCATCTCGAAGTCTTCTCTTTATTGTTGTCAATGATACAGGTTTCGGTCGAGTTTTATTGAGTTCAGCTCGAATTTCTGGTGCTGTTAAACGTCTATTACGCTTGCATGTTACAACAATGAAGTTGTCTTCCCTAGAAGTGGTTGCTCTCGGCATCCCCGAGCGCGGTAGGTCTTGATGACTGCCGGTTGTCTTGTATCGAGTTATTGCGTTATGAACACAAGTCTTCGATAACTTCAGCTTAGCGGCAATTTCTCGTTCAGACTTGCCTTCGTCGTATAGAGTAACGATGGCGGAACGAGTTTCACTGGAGATTTCACGGACTTTTCCCATTTTTGGAGATCTTCACTTGACAAAACAGTAGCTCAGACTGAATAGATTTAACCAAGACTAACTCCTTAAGTAGCCATGCTATGAATAGGATTTATGGCTTAAAATATTCCTAAATATTTATCAACGCAAAACAATAACCAAACAAGTAAAAGGGAGCTGCCATATAATATGATGACAATTTCAACGCCTGGTCCTTACGCGGCACTCATCTGTGGTAAATAAGCAATGCCCATTTATGGCATAGTCATTGTGTAAAAGATAAGAGAAATGGTGTTTAGACATTCCAAATGATTAGTAGATTACAGGTGTTCATATTGTTATGTTATCATACGCAGATTTAAAATATTTTGCAAATTATTACCTGTGTACAAAGTGGTCTCAGACTTTTGGCCGGCAGGGTACATTGCGGCTATTACACTTTCATCGAAAATTTTGTAATTTCGTTGAAATCGTGAGATAATGTTAAAATGTGTTTATTTTTTCGAAAATATTCTGTAGTTTTAACATAAAAGATCGGGTGTCACTTGTTTACAACACAACAATCTTGATGTGGAACAAACTATACAAGGATCTAATCATATCGAATATAAATACTTCGTGCATGAATAAAATACAGCAGAGTATTAGACTGTCGCTAGATATCTTCGTATAACTGAAAATATGAAACAACTCACTTGCACCATATTTCAACAGAAGTTCGACAACTTTGAGCCTGTTCTTCTTGCACGCGATGTGTAGCGGGGTGAAACCATTCAGAGCACGCGCGTTCGCATCTGCGTTTCTGTCTAGCAATAGTTTGGCTACCTACAAAGAAATAAACATGATTGTGAACTGTACACATAGTGTAGTCATATTATGTCATGATTTTGTACTAATACTTTTATCTTCCACACGTAATTTATTAGGACAGGCTTAAAGGAGGCACAAAAAAAAATGGAGAAATCGACGTAGTATATTGGCTGACATTACCTTGACGTGTCCACAATGAGCAGCAACATGTAGCGCTGTCAAATAGTCGACGGTGACGTCATCGATGGGTGCGCCTTCCGAGAGGAGGACCTTAGCCGTCTCCACGTGTTCGCCTTGCACGGACATGTGAAGAGGCGTCAGGCCGTTCTACAAATTAAGGTAGATATATATTTATATGCTTACGAATCGTGAAAAGTACATTTTATTCAATTTTACTAATTTAGTGCCAATAATTTTGAATTATCAATAACATATGCTATTGTGAACGTGCCTTTACTGTGGTAAAGTTCACGAATCGAACGGGTCAACCGAAATAGCACCGCCACTTCATAGAATACAGATGTGAAGTAGAGGTGTTTTTTAATTTTTATTTATTTTATAATTGTATGATTTAATTCTACGAAGCCATTCTACTATCAGGCGTTTAGACACACGGCTGATTTCCATCCTCCTGTCGTAGGTATACCTCGCATTCGAACTTTTACGAACCCATTTAAGATGGTGCATAGGTCTACAAGAGCTGGTGCTGTGATGTATCATTGTCAGACCGATTTTTTAAATACGAAAGTTTTAACCTAACCTTAGTTTTACTAGTGATGGGCGCTCCGTGTTGCAGAAGCCTCGACACGACGTTGCTGTGGCCTGATCGCGCCGCGCAGTGCAGCGGGGTCAGCCCGTCTCTGGTTACAGACGCGATGTTGGCACCTGGGATATACAAAAAATATATAAATAAGTACACTTCCGCCAGTAATCATCGGTGCTGTACATTCATACATACACCCACATATGCTCAAAAGTACGTAGGTACTTTTAATATCGATAGTATGTCACCAACACCCGATTATCGATAAGCTCATCTAAACCCCGCACTATCAAAACCAATGCTCACTATTGCAACATAAATTTGCGTTGTCATTATTTCTTAATTATTGTTTTTACACGCCGAAATTCAAATCAATGGCAAATATGACCTAATACTAATTAATACGAATGTAAGTTTGTTACGCTTTCACGCTTTAAAAACTTAACCGATCATCATGAAATATTGAGCACATTTTGTCAAGGAATTACAAAAGACCTATGCACAGCAATACTGATACAGGGATTATTATCAGGGGTACAGAAAAGGCGATAGGGTTACCTTTTATCCCGAAAAAAAAAACACGTTTGCGGAGCCGCAGCCAACGGTTACTTTAGATAATACTGCGTGTTCGTATTACAATTTGCATTAGCCCTTTTACCATTTTCGACTAGCAAGTCGACCATAGCGAGCTGTCCCCACTTGCTGGCAACATGTAGTGGCGTGATGTTGTGTTTAGCGGCACGCCCGGAGTCTGCACCCGCAGACAGCAGCGCCTTGGCCACGCCCACGTTGCCGTAGTGCGCGGCAATGTGAAGGGGAGTGAAGCCGGACTTGGAGCACGCGTCTGGATTGTGTTCGTTCTGGAATTAATAATTGACATATTAGTTTAGAATAGAATAGTAGTTGTTTATATATGATGAACATATGTCCTCAACCAATTTGTTTATCAGAATCTAAGCTTATCTGAACCTGAAGAGCCCAGTATATCTCCAGAAATAAACTGCGATAGGAACAGTGTTAGGTGATAACACTAGCACGCGTTGCAACGATTCGAACAGGGGAATACCACAAGACATTACGGCTCTATATTTCTACTCTTGCAGTTCGTCTCGTAAGTGAAGTGTGAGAGGCCCAATTTCAGACCTCTTCCCCTTCTTATCCTCTCCTTATAATGAAGATTGGACGTAGAGGTGATGAATAGGATAAGGGAATATCCTTTTTCTTGTCTATACTCTGTTCATTAAAGGTAGGCAACGCATTTGCGACTCATTTTCTTGTTGTTGTTGGTAGCGTTGGTAGGTCAGGTGAACTACTTGATCGTTTGCTACCTTCTGCCATAAAAAAGTGCTCGTCGGTTACAGGTAATCTTAATACCGCTATACATTTATGTACATATGTGTGTAGAATCGAGAGAGCTTAACAATGAAAATTCGTAATGCCTTTCTCACTGGGTTAAGGGTGTGCATGGTTATTTATTTACTTACCTCGAGCAAAAGCATAGCCGCTTTGACATCATTCTTCTTAGCGGCGATGTGTAGTGCGGGCAGGCGTACTTTGCCACGCGTGTCGGATTCTAGCAGCTCCGCGACCACGCGGTCGTGGCCCTGCTGCATCGCCACGGCTAGTGGCGTGAAGCCATCCTGGAATATATAATGTGTAAGTCACACAGAGTGAAGGTATAATAATTTACAAAGATCGCACGGGTGACTATTCAATTACAAGCCAAACATCTCACAGTGTTTTGAACAAATTTTACCTCTTTTTGGTCTCGATACTAAAATTGTAATTTAAGCGAAATGAGCATAAAATCGTCACGTCAGCGTCACAAATAATAAACTAACAATTTAAATTAAACGATAAATCGAACAACAATCTTGGAATGGGAATTTTGCCAACTCTTCTACTTTGGTGAAAACTGGAGAATAAGGATAACCCTGCGGACCTCAGATCATAAGGACCAAACGCGGGAGAGCGGGCACGTTTTTGGGATTTTTCGACTCTGTACCGCTCGTAAGGCCAGACGATATGGTTATGCCCTAAGTCTGTGTACTGTGTACAATAGTTTAAGATACCTTAAAAATGTGGTTAGTTTAGGCTACCTCTGTTGCGAGGGTCTGGCTGGCCCCAGCAGCCAGCAGCATCTTGACGCAGCCGGCGTGGTTCTCCTGCGCCGCCATGTACAGCGGCGTGAAGCCGGCTGCGGACTGCGCGTCCGCTCGGGCCCCCGCGCCGAGCAGTGCGCGCGCCACGTCCTCTTGTCCGGCCAGACATGCTATGTGCAGAGCTGTGTTACCTGAAAAATTATATATTCAAATAATAATCATGTGTTGCCATTAAAAACATTTTATGTTGCATAAAGATTCAACAAGTTCTTGTTAGTTATGAGATTCCTAGATCATCCGATTTGTGACCCCCAACATATCTATTCCTGTCTACCAATAAGCATTGAACATCATCTATACATCTTAATATAAACTATGGCTTTGACGTATCGTGATAGTTGGACGAACTATTTCTTATGGACTTCAATATTCTTTCACGTTCAACAAACATTAAAAGGGTAGCCCCATACAAGTTGGTTTCCAGACATGAAGATATGAACTTGACTCATAAGAAGAAACACACTGTTATAAAACCTCTAATTTTAACCTAGAGATTCTGTAAGGTATCTCCATAAAAAAAAGGTTTCGGACTATGTGCCAAAAATGAATATACAACGAAGTACCTTTCTTTGTGGCAGCATCTACTGTCGCTCCCCGTTTGAGGAGCTCCTCCACAACGGAGATGTGACCGTCTTTAGCCGCCAGGTGTAACGCATTGAGTCCATTCTGTAATATAAAGAAAATATTTATTACTAGCTGGTACCTGCGACTTCGTTTCATCTGTCTTTATGATCACTTCAATTAATCTTATCCCACCTTAATCCTACACACGTTCACAAAATTTAATTCTCCTAAAGACAATAAAAGGTAATTTAAAAGCTGTTATGAAATTTAACAAAGGTTTTAACACGATATATTAAACTTCCCAGTTTCTAAACTAGTTTACCCGCGCAACAAAGCGACGCGGCCGCAACAAAATTTGTTAATAATTACATTTTCCTACTACCTCCATGGCGAGTTTTGTTGTTTAACCGAGGGATGTTACAAAATTTAGGCATTAAATACGCTTCAAGTTTCGGCTATGAATTAAGGTCATTTAAAAGTTTTATATAGTTTAGGTTACATTAACCATCTCCCCGAGCAGGTTCCAGGTTCCCGCTTTGTCGTGGTGGTGGGGCGTAGTAGCCGTAAACTAGTCAACCACGGTGAACCAAGAGGAACCCAGGACCGGTCTGTGGTGCTTGGCTGGCCAGGGGCCACCTCTGCTCGCAGTGGACTCTTACGGGACTCATCACTCTGCTGGAATTTAGCGAAGACCAGATTCGTCCCTAGGGGCTCGGAAAGCCATACACTTTTCTGACTCTGGCTGTTGTTCCAGCGTTCCTTTCTGAAGGAGGATTTGGGACGCAAGTGACGTTCTGGGCGACCAAATTAGTGACACAACAAAGAAAAGGCATTAAGAGTGCTCCATAGCCGATGAGCGTATGCATAGATGTACAAATGTAAGGTAACGCAAATAATGAACCAGTGTACGGTTAATAATATGACAAGGCGGTTGCGAGAAATTGTAAAATATTTTCGCTTCGTGATAAAACGCCGTAATCTTGGCTTAATTAAAATCCCGTGAAACGTTGCACGCATATTGATTACGCATAATTCTTATGTTTCTCCTTTCATACGCATTACAATATTCGATGTTGTGTTTTATGCGAAATATATAACAGTTCAGTTAGGAATATTACGAGTATACGTTTTCACTGATTAGACAATCATTTGGCATAAGGAAGACTTCTGGATACTTCGACAATCTTTTTGTTAAAGATGATAAGAAAAGGGGAGGGGAGGCGGTATTGTATCGGTTTATGAATTTAAATATAATTTGAGTGATATGAGAGAGTACAATTATGAGAAAAAATTCAATATGTAAAACATTATTAAAATATATTATATATTAATTAAACCGAACATTTAAGTATGTCAGCATTTTCTGCAAGAGTGAACTTCATGTTGATAAGGTTTGCAAAACTCGTTTAAATTAAGTTCGCGCATCGCTAGCCCTCTCGGGATGTGTTCCCGTTACATTTGAAACTGGAAAATATTAAAATTATATACATACACTGACGCCCCCAACCAGCGGTGTAGGCAGAAATAACGGATTTTCATTTGTCACGGGCCGTGTCCTGGCACACCTCTCTCGCTTCTTCTACATTCATATCAATATCACCTTTCTTTAGTATAACACTAATCTGGTCGGTATAAGTACGCCTAGACTGAGCCCGGCACCGCCAATAACTTCCCTGATGAATGGCTAAATCTTTTGCATCAAGTGAACTGCAGCAACCTTGAGCTGAACGTAAGTTAATCTTGCTTGGTTTACCTAACCTGTATAAATTTATACGTGGCGCCATCGTACCCCATCATTCGCCGTACGAGCAATACCCCAGTGCCTCGTCAGTTTAGGAATGATTTTGACTATGATCGTAATTAATAAAGGAACAGTTACGCAATGCCGGCTGTGTAAAAGGATCCCGAGGCGCGCCGCGCGACAGCCAGCAGTGCGGAACACATCGGCTAGATCGAAGGCCGACTACATTTCTGTCCATACACTACATCAATATAATGTACTTATTTTTTGTTCAGAGCGGTCACAATCATAAGTATATGATTCTTTCATAATCGAAACGGCAGTAGTTTAATTATATTATTAGATAAGTAGTTCAGTAAGTGTAAAAATTATCACCCAGATGTATGGCTTGTTTGTTTCTGTACTTTGATAGTATTTCTGTTATAAATGGAATAAAGTAGTGATGATGTCCTATATTTTCAGAGGTAAAGTATTAACGATTGTACAAGTCCAAAACCGACGTAAAAACACTAAAGCGAGAAATACATTAGGATTTCGTATACCCATAAACGCGTAAAGTAAATCCTGTACAATTTTTTATAGTTGATTAAGTTATTAGGGTCAGAAAAACATATTTATCATTCTGCTTATATTATTAACTTAATTATGAATTATAGGTAACATGTGTCAAAAAGTTTTCATTGCCCAAACATGAAACATTACCATGGCATTCGACATTGTAAATGAAAGTTTTATGTACCTCGGGAACAGTTTCATTTCAGGATAAAATGTAAATCGCCATATCATTTTCTGTGCCCCTGACAAAATTTCATTTGAGTTGTGTCGTTAAGGAGTTAAAGCATAACAAACAAATAAACTCACATTTACATTTATAATATTAGTTAGGATTATGATATGATTTTGTTAAGTGGCCATTATTTTCGGAACACAATTGAATTTATAAAAAGATTTTTCTTAATAATATACTTCATCGTGTTCTAAGTCAAGGTCACTTACTTTGTATGTATATTTTCCCACATGGTCGGAAAAAAGAATAACGTACTGTAGAATATAAGAGCTCATTCTGTTGAGTGCGGTCTTATATTACTGTACGTAATTACAGCTCTATAAGTGTTTTTTTAACTTGTAGTTTCTAATTTTGTGCCGAAGCTGTTTTTTTTTCTGTTTTATGAATGAGTTGGCTCGATAATATAAATATATAAATCATCCGTCTATTTGGATACGATTATCGTGTTTGGAGTTATGTATGTTTTGACGGCCGGTTGGCGTGGTTAGTAAGGTACTAAGGGCTCTTAGTTTGGTATCAGATGGCCGTGTGTCAATAATGTCCCTGGATATTATTATTATTTTGTATGTAAAGATGATTAGTACATATAATATCATAAACTGTGTCCAATTTTAAATGTAATACCTTTTTTAGATGCTAATATAAGTACTGATGCCGTAAAGCATTACCATATTAAACCGAAATCGAGATAAGCACAGTTCTAGTCTAATTGTCGTGTAGCAAGCGGTTCCCACGCAACTGTGCATAGACAATAAACCTTAATTATACTAGCAATTGAGGTTATTTTCGCGTGCAAGACGATATTGTGTCTGTGTGGAATAACTGTTGAATACAATGCGACAGGAAAGAACTGCATAGAACATTGCAATTTGTGTGCCTATCGTGATGACAATCTGTCATGTGAATTGTGTGGCCGCAGATGAACAGAAGACCATGTACTGGTGTAAGTTTTAATAGCATATGCATTGCTTGCGTTACCTCAGGTATTATGTTATATATGTTTAAGTGCTCAATCACTATATTTTACAAGTAATTTATAAACCCAAAAAAATCCGACTATGATTATCTTGCACTGGTAGACTATGACTTAGGCGTAACCATAACATCATACACACGTATAGTATTATTTATGAGGGAATGCGGCAAACAAACTAGGGGTTCACTCGAGTTAAGTGACCGATACTCATAGGCATCCGTAACAAGCAGTATGGTTGCAAATGCGTTGCCTACCTTTAATTAACAGAGGAGCATAGATAGCATAGCATAGCATAGATAGAAAATGCAAATGCATCCCCATCCAATCCTCTTCCTATCCTTATTGGGGAAGGATGTGATGGGAATGAGTACTGAAATTTCGCGTTCGGCACCTTACTTTTCGTGCGATAGCATACTTCTACTTCACGCCTGTCTTTTGAGTGGTCGTAGTTTTCCAACGGTTGAGCCAGCCCAAAATAACCATCTTTTTGTATTGAATAGTATAATTTTGTCATGGTCATCATTAGCCTGTATCTATAGACTGCTGAACATAGACCTCCCCCAATACCTTCCACAAAATGTCGTCTTCCCGCATCGAACAATTACCCGCCAGATTAATGATGTCACCGGTCCAAATTAAAGGAGAGCTTCTTCCTTTCTTAGATAAACGTATCAAAACTTAATTGTAAAAGAGGATCATACCGAGTTGCAAGTATTGATGTCCTTGACAGCCCCAGAGTCCAATAGGTCGACGACTGTGTCGAGCTGGCCAGCGCGCGCCGCGCGGAGGAAGGCTGTATTCGGGTCTATCTGGAAATTAAAGAAATAATCATAAGAATTATATACCAAAATAACAAAAAATAAAAAAAAGTTACAAGAGTTGTTAACCGTAATGTAACAAAGTGACTTCAGGTCATGTATCTCACCAGACCAAACCAGAATTAAATTTATTTCATACGAAATATCTTTGATCTCCTGAGAGAGAGAGAGCAAGAGACAGATCTGACATAGAGTAAACACCAGATACGTATGTTTAAGTACATGATATTTAATTAAGAATACAAAATAAAGAAATTCATCATTGAAAGCTTTCGACTTAGACATCGCTCAAAAGAACGCTGTGGTGACGTACACGACACGAACCTAACTACCATGACCTGACAGTTCACTTGCCTAATTTTATTAAAAGATCGTCTCAAAATACTTTTCATTCAAAGTTTAATTCTTTTCAAGTTTCCAGGAAAGTTACATATTTAAGCGCCTCTTTGAAATGTCCTCGCTAACGACGTCTCTTAGAAACTTTCGTTTCGTAGAGAATAAATTGTCACAAAGTGCTGCTACCACTTTAACTTTAAAGTAATAGTCATTTAACAAAATTATCTAAGAAATCTTTTGTGCTACGGGCCTTATTTCTTTTTAACCAAGTGCTTGGTTCAGAGTTCATCATATAAAAACGTCACGACTCCATATGATAATGGGGACAAGTCATTAAATAATTTGCGCCGGTACTCGCTTTTAACTAAGCTAACACAAAAAACCGGTTATGTGTTATGATGCGAAAAATCTTCAATATCGTGCAATACTTTATCAAGACTCCTGGAACCTGATCGCAGCGCCACCTACCGGGGCCAATTGTGAATCAAAGCCATCTAAAGTAGAACCGTACACGCCCACATCCACATATACATAAATATACATATATATCAGAATAGGTCGAGTTTTAGCACGGTTTTAGAGCTACACAAGTATATTCTTGACTTCTTAAAGGAATTTGGCATATATAGCAAATTCTTGAATACAAAATTAGTTTCAAAAAGGGAAAACTTTCAACGAGTAAGTTGCATAAAAAGATAAGAACAGCACAGCTAAGTTTATTACGAGCACAACAGCTACGAAACTGGGACACGGCAGTAATAAATACAACCTCATAAGCGAATATCTTGCATTGCAGAAAATTTGATTTTTTCTTTGCAAAACTTGACTACGAAAATAATACTAACACTCAAGGATGCTAAATTATTAGTAAACTTAGAGTTTACCAATTATTACAACTTTAGTAGAGCATAACGTATCTTGGCAAATGTCTAGTCCTTTTGTCGTTATCAGTCATTGAATACAGATACGATATACGAACTAGTGATGCAACGATACGCATTTTTGCCAATACGTTACCGATACTCCTATAAATTAAGACGTTACCGATATGCTTAGTGAATTCAAAATTATGGCAAAATAAATGAAACTAATTGTTTTTTCTTCAATTTATATTTAAAAAAATCGAAATTTGAATAGTGTCGTTGTATCGGCAATAAGAAAAAATATTGCTGATGCCCATATATCGGAAAACCAGAAGTATCGCTGATATATCGGTATCAGATGCATGCCTAATACAAACGTGATATTTCTTTATTGTGTATTTGATTTATTTTCAAAGATTTCTAGATTATCCAAACAGCGTTATCCATCTTTAAGCACAATTACAATGTAAAATATGAAGATAAATGAATACAGCAATGCAATCGATCTTTGTGTGGTGACGAGGTTTATTACTGAACACGAACGAGTTTAAAATGAGGAACTAGATAATACGCAGGATGCACACCTGAGGATCCAACGTGACCCGGCGTCCCCTTCCTCCTTTAAACTACAGTAATACAAAGTCAGTGTATGTATAAACTGGTTGACCAGTACGTATATTTCACATGGTATCAAACAAATGTATGATGACATGATTTAATTTGTTATTCCGGGAAATGAATGGGAAGTAACTCGATTGGAAAAATTACTATGACATTCAACGAAATTTGTAAAAATTTTATTTTTTTAAGAGTCAATGATATTGTAATACAATAGAAATGTCAATAGCGGTCTAAAATTGAAGTCTCGAAAAGCGTCCTAAATAGGACGCTTTTTCTATAGTTTACTTCGTGTTTATATTTATGCTTAGGTGACAAACACTAGCGGTCATCTTTTCGTGTATTATTACTTTTAATAACGCTATCCTTTTTACACCATTTGGCGTGTCTGTTGCTGTCACTGCTTTGGAACACTTTTGACCGTAGATTTGTATGATTATAACACTAATGGTGCCGGTTGTAATACGCGAAGTGGCCGTAAAACATGACTTTTTTTCATAATAATGAACGATTGATTTTGAATTAACGATAAAAAAACTCACCTTAATGAGATGTAACTTCATACTATATTACTTTACTTGACATGACTGTGACTGAGATTTTTATTTCAATTGGCTATGCGAGTATGAAGAATACGAAACAAAAGAAATCTTAAACGTTATCCCAAGAAAATGGAATATAAAAAAATCTCAACAATTGTTCAATAGGATTCATTGCAAACATAATAGATTATAGATAAACAGTTAGCGGGAGCGAGGCTCGACCAATCGATTGGACAGAGATAAGTCTGTCACTGTCGGCACAAACTTTGCCGGAACCAATCGCTCATTGAGAAATGTAGGCAATGCTGGATGACTCCATCCGTTATTAATTGTCTCGACATACTTTATAACTGAAGCCTTTGGATTAACCACATACTAAAGAAAGGCAGTACAAAGAGTACTTGTAACTGACGAACAATTATGTGTAGGTGTATGAATGTAGAAGAAGCGAGAGGTGCCGGGTTGGTTGTGCCGAGGCGATCGTATGTTCTAATTTTTTTAATTCAAATTATGTTAAAAGCATAACACATTTACCTACCCCTCTGGGCTACGGGCGTGAGCGCATATTTATGTTTTCATTTATTTATTCATTACACATTTAATTAAATACTATATTTTGTACACGTACTGATATACACAAACTTAAAACGTAACGTAAAAATTAAATGAAATTAGTTTGTTTACAACATTTACAAGACTCAATCGTAACTCATATCTTATATTACCCACCATTAGTCTGTCGCTACGAATGCTACAATGATAAATAACGTATTTTTTACTTCTAGTATTACTTAAACGCAACAAAACTAATAGCTTTAAGACACGCCTTAATCAACTTTTTTAATATAGCAGCTATACGCTTCATTAAATTGAGCATTACTTCAAAAATATTACGGTTCAGTTATACGTAAATATAATGAAGCACGTACCTTCTTACATCGGTACTCGAATTCGATGCGGTAGATATAATTAATTACAAGGAATGTAATACATTCTGAATCTTAGTAACTGAGGACGTACGATTTTTGAAATCCATTCTGCGAATTGCAATTTGACCACCGGGGGTTCTTTTCCCAGTTAATTTTAACCTCATTTTAATGTCAGTCATTATTAATCACAAATAAATAAATATTTGAGTTTATTTGCGACTCTAACTTTTTCTTCTTAAGTCTTGTGGATGTGGACAGAAATTGGGCGAACTTTGTAGCGCTCTTTGAGGATCCCCTACAGTACACGTTTTTGGTAATTTTATCTTCTCTCAGACAACAACAAACAAATTAAATCGTGCCATAAATCTTCTCTTATATCAACCGAAAAGTCTCAAAATCAACCCTAAGTACTTTTGGAAGTATGTCGACACTACCTGGCACACATTCTCTCCTAGCTGATATTGATATAAACACGAGACAATTACCGCGGGCGCAAATACCATTTCCACTTCGAACTTTTAAAATAATACTTCTTATTCAGCTCATGATCTAGACATCTTTATTCCTAAATATACTGTTTTTACAAGGGCAGTATTCAAAATATTAAGTTGGTGGTATATGATCTAGTTATTAAGTATTTTGTCCTAATAATTTTGTAAATGATTGTACACTGTTATGTAAACCTAAATGAAATAAAATAAATCTGTATATAAATATAAAATTCAAGTGATAGCACCATTTTGGGATAATTTAATTAATTCTTAATCACAGCAAACCATCGATTTACTCCCGACAATTTTCACTTTGATTATGAATTTTGCATCACTAAAATTAGCAGCACTCAGATTTTCATTGTTGCACATTCAATTGAATTCTTCAGGTGCCAAATCGATTAACTCCATAAACATAATGAAATATGATATATTAATATTTTAAACTTTCAAATCAAAAATCATATTTCTTTTGTATATCACGAATTAAATTAAAGGGATTATTATTATTATAATGATGCTATCCTTCGGCTGCTGCGGAATGTATGGAAAAGAAGTTATTCGATTTAGCAATTGAAGTATCCAATTAGTATATAACAACGCACCACTAGAGTTATGGAGTAGACGCGTCTCTCCAGCGGACGGATGCGCGCGCCGCACCACACCGCCATGGCGGGACTGAGCGCAGTCCGATCACGTTCACCCACTCCGTTGGTCACACTTCACGGGGAAATAGTTTAAATCTGTTCTAGTATGAGTTAGTTGTGATACTGTATTAACGTTAAACATCAGGTTCAGTTTTCAGAAAGCTAATCTAATAAACAACGCTTCAGTAGTCAGTATAAGAACTTGTTTAAATTTAACCATGTTAGTTTTGCAAGCCTGCAACACGATGACTCATGTACGTAGTTGAAGTTGGACACGACAATTCTATTGACAAACATGTCAAGTTGAATACAGTAATAACATATCTGGTCAAAGTTATAAACGTTCTCTAAACGAGGGGGGAAGTGTTTGAAACTTCTGGCGATCTTTTGAGGAAAATTTCAAACAGTGGACTTATTTAGAATGGTAATGTCGATGAAGAGGGAAATTTGCCGGTGGAATCTTAAATGACTAGCGCCATACAGTTTTGGTTATTATAACTAGTAATAACAAGCAAGCACTACTCACTTATTTTATCTGGCAACCCTGCAAATCTTTATAATGAAACTTGACTTACGCATTACGAGTAATGATCTTTTTTGCGGTTCTAATAATAGGTAATAAATCAACATTGGCAACATGTCGTCGCCTTGAACGACCTTCAGAGGAGTAATTGGACCGTTAAAGTAGTTTTAGGCAGCGAAATCATTGTGACTACTGAAAGATATAATATACAAGCACTCATCGCCTATTTTAGGGCGTTTCTGTTTTTTGCGGTGGTGAAATCTCCTTGAAAAGTCCTACTTACATATTTGTCCTCATCCAATGATGAATCATCAGGATAAACCATGATAAATAAAACAATAAACTACTTAAATATATAAAAATACAATATACTTGTCTAGATTCGTGTTTATTTTTAATTTGAACTATATATTACATTTTACAATTTATTTTATTACGTATCCGTATCCGACAAGTTCGTCAGCGTAGACGTATGGATGTAGAAGACAGATAGGTGTGCCAAATGAAAATCCGTAATTTCTGCTTACCGTTCGTAGTTCTGCGTGAGTGTTTAAATATTTATTTTTAATTACCTTTCCTCACGATCGCACTGCTTTATAACAGCACGAACTCATTTGTGCATTGTATACTCTCTAAAGAAATATATCAAACTATAACCCGAAACTGCTAATCCAACTTTTCTAATCTACCTACTTATTATAGTGGTTACAGATTGAATGCATACCAACAATGAAAAAAAAAATAATGAGTATTATTATTGGATGAGAAGATCAGCGTTAGAAAGTGACGGCGCTGACTTGAGCTGCAGTAACTCATCGCGAGCGAATCGAGAACAGATTGACAGGCAATCTTCCATTAAGGGCCGCTTAAAACATTGCAACCTAAAAATGAAAGTCGACATCCCGTTAGCTTAAGGAAAAGAAAGGGCATGAAATCAATTCTAAATACTTCTAAATACTAGACTAAACCAGGCCCTTCTTTAAGACGCATCTATTCGTCCGGTCGGGGTGTGTTGAATGTGCTTCTATAGAAAACAGATAAAAATGTGAACTGTAAGACTTCAGTTGGAAATAGGTGATTTGTATACAATGACAAATGTAACGAAAAAGGAATAAATAGTAAATGAAATTGAAGAAAATGAAGAAACAGTAGTTCATTGTCATTGTAGTGTAGTGGTTGTTTAGTACAGTTCGGACACGAAAACTTGTCGACTTTAAGGCGACGAACCCTTTTTTCCGCACCGACTCCGACTGTACTTTTAAGTAAGTTGTTATAATGAGATAAATTGAAGATTTGATACGACGAGTGACTTTCACAAATTTAGAATATAATGATCCCGTTGAACTAAATTCTGTAAATACAATTAGAACATGTTCATGCAATTTCCGAGTTATTAAAATTGTAGCAATAAAGTCGAAAAATTGTTCACTATTTGGACATTTCCTTTTTCAAGTTGCTCGGATTATTATACGCTTGTTTTTTAGAGCCCCGATTTAGAAATGCTTTGTCATCAGTCAAGACATGATGACTATTATCCAATGGAACTAAATCACGTTTAGCTTGTTGCTTCTATATTAGTCGTGAATTTTATCTGACACGATTGTGTTTTGCTTACAAAAAGTTTCGATAGCTTGTATTCTTATATTAATGGTATTATTTTTCATTTGATGTGGAATTTTTATCGTTGTTGCTATAGACTTTCAATTCACTTAATTATACAAATAGTTTTTAAGTAAAACTTCGTATTTCTAATAGATACTTGTTATCGTCCCACTGAAGCGTGACTTTATCTTTAAGACGTTAAGCCTGAGGCACTGTAGAAACCGGGACAGTTTAATATCTTGCACCCGATTTAAACGAGTGACAACCAACTGTTTATATTTCAATTCTACACAATTTAAGTGAAATCCACCACTTAATACGCAGTCGTAGTTACTGTGGTTTGTATTAATTGACTTCCACTCGCATACCACATGTATGCGAGTTATCAACACACCCGCAAAAATATCAGTTGCACGAATGGGCCGGCTCGACCCGATTTGAGTCCTCGTCACTTTCCTATGCTATCCTAATAAAGAAGGGAAAGGGAAGAGGATTGGGCGTGGACGGGATGAATAGGAAAAGAAATTTTCCTTGCATATCCTCTGTCCATTAAAGGTAGGCAGTGTATTGGCGACTCATTCGCTTGTTGCGAATGCCTATAAGTCACTTCAAATCAGGTTACCCGCTTGCTCGATTGCCGCCTTTTTCTATAACCAAACGATACTCAATTTTATATCAAACTATTTATATTAAGTGAAATATTATAGTATACTACATAATATAGTATCATACGGACTTAAATAGTACGACAATATCATGTGAACTCTATCACATATGAATATCATGCATTATAAAGGGTAAAGTATAAAATTGAGGTTTTTTGAAGTCGAGTTTCAAAAAGTTTGAACGGAAATGTTTTATTAATTTCCCGATTGTATAATAATAATGTTAAAACAACGAGTATAAATATTTGATTTGCAATTTCATACCTGTAATTGAAGTAACAAGGAAAGAAGTTAATGAAACTTCAATGTAAGTTTATTGACCTCAACACATAGGTTCCACGATGTAAATTACACGCCAAACAAATTTTATTAACCTAAATAGCTTCATTACACAAATTTATTGACCAATTAATAGCAATAGGGAGTTGTTATGAATGCTTTGCTAAATTAGAAGACCATATGCTATGGTTAGGATTATAGGGTTGCTAGGATTTTCCAGTGAAATGTAATTATTGGAGTAATTAATACGAAAACCAGTTAAGGCAAACCTGTACCAACATATAAATGATGTATTAAGACCCTGTTTAGGATAAAAGTAAGTGATTGTTCAATTTAAGTTGTATAAGCGAGAAATAAATTAGAATCAAATAAATGACCATGACAACCACCACTGCCATTACTCGAACACGGATTAAGTTACGATTTAGTACGTATATAAGCAGTATAATCGATGCACAAAAACAATTAATCGCTTACACAAACGAATTTTCAATCGACCGGACAACCCTATTCAACATCGTAAGGTCAAGGCATCAATTGACAATGGTACCGGCAGCATAAACAGTTACTGAACAAGATCACGACACGATACGAGACCGTTTCGTACATTCGTGTTAGAAAACGATTCACCCAGTTTTATAGCTTAAGTCGTGAGTATCTTCGAATGATCTGGTCCAATTCTGTGCACTTATCGAAATATACATGTCAAATACGAACGAGACCGCCAGTTTGGAAATGTACATAAACAATGTTATTTTTTTTATTATATCCAACACATTTTATTTCTTTAAAATTATCATGGGGCTCATGCTTCCGTTTTCGCATTATTCTTAAAAGTCAGTTGAATGATTTCCCTTTGCGATTTACCAATGGATTTATACTATAGTTTGCTTATACCTCTAAATGTTAATTGGTTCACAAACCCGACGGTTGCGGCGCCGCTCACAGGCCACGACTTTTTCAATAAGCATGTGTAAGTATTATAGACATTCCATTACGTATATACGGCGACCCACGTCTTACTACACTGCCAGGGTTAAATATGTCGTCTCGCCGGGACCACTTCCGGCGATCGCCAGCATCATTAAAGGGTTGCTGGAGATCTTCGGGGAGCTGGGCTGGCTGGAGTAATTCAAGTCCCCACGTTATATCCCCAAGCCCATACGTTTTGTGGAAACGTAGCCCCTAACTACTTACATGTTAATGGCTGACGTGGTGAACACAAAAGACTACATACATTTCGTTTTAATACCATATATACAACATTAGGATGTTAACTCGTACTATAAATACGAAGACGCACACAGGGACGTGCAATGAAACTCGAGAGAATAAAATCGCCTACTTCCAAGAATGGTGGAACGTGCGCGGAGCGTGCACAGATTCGAGTAAGTTAGTAAGTGTTCACGCCAAGTCTAAGAACCTGCAGTGCGGATGGAGAGCTCTCCCGAGGTTCTCACTTCACGGGTACGCTTTTATTTAACTTTATTCTTACGTGTTTACACTTTTTACATTTTACGTGTATGAAAAATATCGTCAAAAGCATGTTGTGTCAGTTTAAGAGAAATTATGTTTCGGTAGTTATCTTTAACGTGAAGGGCCAAAGAGAAATATCGCCATAAGTTTACACTGCCGAAAATATTTACATTTACACGATTACGGACATATACCAACGGTTGAAATAAATGCTTGGTCAATTACGAAAATGTCCACTAATATTATCCTTTTAATTTTGCCATTTATCATGCCTTTAATACCTACTACATTATTTAACGTCATGCTATCTATAACAAACTTTTATATATTCACAAATTTAGCAAAAGCGAAAGAGGTAGACCGTGGTGAAAATAAACGCTTAAACCTGCGCGTTTTATCTAAATACTGTGTACATAAATATCATTTAAATTGGAATGAGAACAACTAAGAAAATCAAAACAATGTAAGCGAAACGATAGAATCTGATACGATAAGCGAAGTCATTAATACTTATCACGATAAACCTGACGCCAAAACTAAGCACCGTGAATTCAACAATACGGCTACACGGCTCCGAGAAAGCAACAAAAACTCCACTGAGAAGCTTTGAAGGGTAATGACTCCACTCAAACTAATCTGCTCTAATTATTTAAGTAAATGTAGTGAAAATGTTTCAGATAAATCTGACGAAGAATTAACGAAGAAATCGAAGTGCCAATAGCCTAGATGCTTGGGGTACGGATTGCAAAATGTACACGAAGTTTTTAGTTGGTTGCATCATCTGCAAAAATGAGCTTATAAAGTTTTTTATAATTTGAGTTTAAGCTGAACATTTGATTTTCGTTTAGATGACGTCATGACGTCATAGTTGTTTCGCTATGTTGTTTTGCTCTTTTGTACACACTTATGAAAGTCAGGGTACCGATATACGTGGCGACTTATAGGAAGACCTGGGTCCAGTTGTGTCCGTGTTGGCTGAAGGATGATGATTTTTATCGGTGAAGAACCTAGCACAGAGTTTAAAATCAGTCTTCATTCAATGCGCTATTTGAAAAGATTTGGGTCCGTCCTCACAACCGCCTACACCACTACAATTGTTTACTATTATCCAGGGTTGCCAGTTAAACTTTAATTATAATTTTTACTCTCATTACAGAATCTCAAGAATGAGTCTTGAGGACTTTGTACAGATATTATTTGTCTAATACAAACACAACACAAGAAATAATATAAATAATTAAATAATACGAGAAAAACATATAACTATTACAAAAAAAATTTTTTCATTTATCCAAGCTCCAGTTTATCTCTATATCGAATTTCATTCAAATAAGTTCAATGGTTTGCGACGTCAAAACGTACAAAGACAGATCGGGTTACTTTCATATATATGTATATTTTCATATGAAAGCGTCAATAAATACAGGAGTAACGGGTAATATGTCGTTGAAATAATTTTTTCAATGATTTAAGTTTAACATTTTTGGCAACCCTAATAGTGATAAAATACGTAGAGTCAAAGCGGTTCAAGGGAAAAATCGTACAATTGGATAAATACGTCAAAGCGTCAATTGGGCATTTAACCCACGGGAACTTGAATCTGTTTCGTGCTAAGATGATATAATTAACAATACGGTCAGGTACGACACCGCAACATTAACGCGTATAATTCAATATTTTCGCCATTTAATTTAAACAGATACATTTCTATTATTAATAACAACACTTCATCCATTGGTTTTGTTATATTTTATACCAGCGGACGTGACATTTATTGTACAGGAGACGTGTTTAAGATATCAGAACACAGCCGACAAAAATTTACATCACCACGTTTCATGTGATGAAATGACTGAAATGTCAATAATAAAAATCATAAGACTAGGGGGAAGGATCCCCCTTCCCCCTATTGGTTTCCTTATCTCCTATTCTCAATCTCCCGACGAGTCGCTTGCTTGTTTACCACCTTCAACAATAAAATTAACCTCGCATGAATGTTTTGCCAGAAATTGAACCTAGGAAAATCTTATAAAAGCTCTCCTTTTCCAAGTACTTTTAGTGCAAGTAGATTTAAGGCAAAAGAAATTGATTTAAGGTTAATTATGATCGATGGCTACTTGCCAATAAAATGTGAACGGATGTTCGCAATAGCTCCGGGAACGCCATTCACATCGAAACCAAGTTTTCTTATGTCAAAAAAAAAATCCATTTCCATTACATATGAGAAATGTTTTCATATAAATATTATGTACATTTCGCTTACTAAACCTTTCTATTTGAACTGCTCAGGTCAATCAAGCAAATAAAAAAAGTATATTGATGACATGTGATTTAAGGTGACGATCGATGGATTATACTCCATGGATGTAATGTTCGCTTCTCTTTCGTGGGTTCTTATATAACTAAATTTAAGACTAACACTTCAAAGTTACCGTCCCCTTAATTACATCGAGGATCTATCAGGCCAGGCACCCACTGCCCACGAATAATTTTAGTGGAAGTTAGTATGGCTGTTACAAATGATTTCATGAATTCGTTTGCTGAGTGGCGAAAAAACGTAAATGGACATCTGGCCTAAGCTCAGTGAAATATGATAGGGTAAGAAATGATAACTGGTGTCACTTTTTAAAAAGACAATTGACAAAGCGTTTAACGTTTGGCCAGCTTTTAGCTTATCCAGGGTGCAAAAAACAACTAATAGGGGTCCATCCAGTGTGTTAGAGAATGGCGGGAAAGGGTTGTTTAGTAAAGAAAAGCAAAGAGGAACACACGCATGCAAGTCACATACGAACGAAAAAGTACTTTGCAATATACCATTAGGTCTTGCAAATTTCATAATCGAGCCTGTTAATTAATTCGCCAACTATTGTAGCTTTATTGATACTGCTAATATGCTTATATATGGCACAATATTTTGGTAATGTTTTTGCATTTAATTGATTCAAACATAGAGCACGTGATATAGAACCATAGATCGATAGACACGGTCCACTAGTCCCGACCGCTTCGGTCGCGCAAGTTTGTATTACGTCCCATGAGTATAGACTGTCAGTCGCTGGTATCCGGTGGCGCAGGCGCAGACGCAGGTGAATAAGAATTACGTATGCCTATACGAGGTTACGCAAGTCTTATTAAAATGCGCCTCGCTATTGCTTCGCAATGGTATAATAAACTGTAACTAAATATAAGAATTCTCACCTACGAATCAAATCAGACTGAGACTCAAAAGATTTTCTATTAAAACGAGGACTAAGAATTAAGTTGACCAATAACAATATGTCAGCTTTGTATGTAACATGGATCAAGTGAGTCAGAAATATCATCATTTTAACAAAAATAATATAATTGTAATAATCTAAAACAATCCAATCAAGTTACACTCTGACCACTGGTTGTGATACTTATTACTTCTTTAGCTATTTATGAAATAAATAAAAAAAATCTCTTCGTACAATTCAATTATCTTTTAACGCCTGCGAAAATAGAATATTTCCCCCCGAGCGTACAATTGCTCGTTACGTTTTCGCAGGCGCGTAATTTGGTATGGTTTAACAAGATCGTAATCAAGTTTCAAAGTGCGGCTTGTTAATTAATAGCACGCAACATTTTCTCGGTCTAGGTCAAGGAAACATTTTACTGTTGACGATGGTAAATACCATTTTTACTTATTTAATAGTCGTATTAAATAATATCTATAGTAACAATTGCATTATGGAAAAAAAAATATTTTTAGGCAACCATTTGACCACCATTCAAGCAACGTCTTGCTTGTCTCCTACGAATAGTAAAATAAAAAGGCTACTTAATCTTCTGTCTCGTTTACGTTAATACAGTGGGAATTGTAAATGGACAAAGAGGAATTCAATAAAGACATTTCTGCAAAAGGACATGTCGCATTCTCAATAGGCTTTACACTTTTCTAGGTCAAACGTCTAGGTCAAAATACAGCTTTTTGCGGTTTCGAAACATCAGTGACACTGCTTACCGTTGCAACAAACAATATGACCCAGATCCAGTTTGCATTGAGGCTGAATTCAATAATTCCATTGCTGCTGGTATCGAACATAGAAAGGTCATAATATATTATAAGAAGAGAAGATACTTAGAAGTTACAATAGCAAGTTTCAGTAGTTTAAGCTACGTTATGACTGTTAGTTATGAACTAAAGTGTATATTCAGTATCACAGTTGAGATTGGTGTGCATTCTGTTAACGCCTGCGCCGACAGCGCCAGTGCAGCGGCGTAACTTTCACGATGCTATCGATCCGCTGCATTCCAGTTCTGCCGACCTTAAAACGGATAGTAGGTTGACTGTGACAAATCTGCTCTGTTCCTTACCTCAACTACGATGTTGTTTCCTTAAAGAGAAACTAATGGTTCGCGACGGGAGAAATGTAATGCTGTTTCCCACATAATTGTTGTTTCATTAATGTACTAAAATTACTCTCCCCTGCTTCGCCCGGGTAGCAATTACTATGTTGATCCGATCGCTACCAAACTTCACATGAATTCCCGCTGAGCTCATCCGATAACTTCTTGAAAATGTCATCACAATCGATCAAGTTGTTTCGGAGTCTATAGGGAATACAAACATGTGAGTTAAAAACTACTCTGCGTTTCGTCTGATTAGTGAAGTGCCGGAGGCCTTATTTCAGTCCTCATCCCCTTCCCACCATTTCCTCATACGGATAGGATGGGAACGGGAAGAGGATTGGACGGGGAGGGGGTTGGCGGGGAAAAGGAAATATTATTTTCCTGTCTATCCCTCCTTTATCAATTAAGGTACACAACGCATCTGCAATATATGTCTATGAGTAACGGTCACTTAAAATCAGTTGATCCGCTTCCTAGTTTGCCACCTTCATCTTCTTGTAATTTGTGATTTTAACTTGTAATATGTAATTACAGAAAACGCTTACGTTTGTCACTTTAAAACGTAACACGGTACGTCTCAATTAAGTTGAAAACTTTAACATAGCCGAAATGCTTGCACTAAAGTTTTAGCAAATAGAGACGCTTTGCTTTTTACGAGAATACGGCTCCCTTGATTGTTGATGTCATCACAATTCACGATAAATTCACCATGAACGTTTGTAACGGAGTCTATTAGCAAGCTTGCTTGGGAACACGCTAATTAACTAATCTTACTTCATAATTTTGTATAATAGAGTTTAGTCAACTATGAACATTCATAATATATACAAATATTTTTAAATTAATGATAATAGTCTATACTATATATATATAGTATAGACTAAATACGAAAGTTTGTATGTATGGATGTACGTACGGTTCCCGTGGGATACATTTTTTTACATGCATATCCGTAGATATGCATGTAAAAAAATTACCTATACGTATATAGGCGATGTTTATAATTCAATTGCCAGCGGAAGCGCATACAATAACGGTATCACAGTATTAATGACAATGTTGCGTGCCTAGAAATAGAGAAAATATTTCGCTTTTTTCTATAGAATCAATACTAAGCAAATTATTCCACGACAGTCTTACCACAAGGAAGCCGTGTAATTGGGTCAGGTCATGCAGGCACTAGGGATTTGGAGCTCAATGGAAACTGTCTCTGGTCCAACTAGATTCGCATTGAATGTCAGTGTACCACATTGCTACTTATAAAGTGCTTCGAGGTAAGAATTCAGCGGATGACCACGATTCTTTCTGCTAAAATACAACTGTCGTATATTATTGCGATAGATATCGAATTGGGTACACTGAAAGATCAAGGGAAGGCATCTTTTGAATTTCAGTAAAGAAAATTTCTGTTTTACTTTTCTTGTAAGTGAGTGATGCATATACTAAAAAACAAAAGGAAAAGTTACTTGATTTTTTTAGATCAAACTATGCAGTGAAAAAAAAAATGTGGGCTGCACGTTGTTTTCCAGGTCAGAATGTACTGTAACACTATGCTTATTCAACATATAACAGATACATCCTGTAAATTCATATACAAGCCTGTACTCTACCTGTTTATGAATTGAATGCATATACGAGACGGAATTGTGGTTAAATTAGACGATGCCCGCGACTTCTCAGTACATAACTATACCGCTCCTATACCTCAAGAATCCTATTTCTTGCATTTTCCTGACTGTACATACAAATATAAAAGAAATCTTTATAAAATTATTAAGAAACGTAATATTGGATCATACAAATAATATAAAGGCAGAGCCCGCAACATAATCTCTTAGGCGTGAAGTAGAATATTCTGTGTTTTGTCTGATGAGTGAGGTACCGGAGACCTCTTCTTCAATAAATTCTTATAGGATTTAAAACATTGTTTTATCAATCAACAAGTAGATATGTTCCATGTAGTTTGAGATAACTTCGGTTTATAGGTTGCGCTATTTTAAACGAATGTCTAAAATAGTTACATTAAATGTACAACCGGAAAGGTTGGAGTGCCGTACGCAATTACCGTTAATTCATAACACTTGAGTATACCCACAGTTCCAATAGCATTCTCTATACAAAAATAGATCAAAGCTTAAATTAGTTTTGTATAGTACACGGTTTGTAAGCGATTATGCATTGCTATATATGTTTCCGCGAAACACTATTAAATAAATGTTACCTACAATAAACAAGATGTCAGTTAAGTACCCGTTTATTTCTTATTTCTTGTTATTTCCATTAGCATTTAGATGAAAATCACAGCACACATCTTTGGTGTAGGAAATTAGGCGTTCCGTTTTTAGCCGTAAGCCAAGGAAATCAAACGAGGCTGCTATCAATACGATTAGTGCAAATGGTGAATAAATTTTCTATCACATGAAGTTTTACATATGCGTTCGTGGACAAAAATAATGACGTTATCAAATACAGTCGATAGGCATTATAAAATATACTTTCGCGTCAAATAATTATTAAGAAAAATGCACAGTATTTATTTATTTATTTAAGGAAGAAGTGAAAGTGAAAAAAAAATTAAGTTTCACCGATTAGGTTTGTGTATACACACTCACAAGGAGAGGAAGATAGAGTGAAAAGAAGGAAATATGGTGCAAGAGAGCGCGCGAAGGATCGAAACGAAGAGAGAGAGATAGAGAGATTATCTCAAAAGGTAAACAACAAAAATGTTTGCGTTTACAATGTATGGTCTCCTTCCCCTTTTATCTAAATTGTATCTTGCTTCTCTTTCAGGTAACGAAATGAGCATAAGCGTTACGGCGTCCTTGAACTTTCACTCAAGATTACTATCGAACCACCGAAAAGAAGCATTTTTTAAAAATTAGATACAAAACCTTAGCAGATCTTCTAGTTGAGTTATTTAATAAAAGATGTATAATTTGTATGGAAACAACTAGAAAAGCACTAGGCATGATAAATGATGTGTAGGAACAGAATCTCAAGAATCAATACTGTGGACTCGAGGGGTAATACAAAGCCACTCTAATTAGGTCAAAGATTGTTGACGCTTTATAACGCTCGTAATCTTAACTTAGCAAAAACAACAAAAGAAAAGCTTGCTTTGCTTAATTTGAAATCGATTTAATAAACTAGCAAGTGGTTCAATTATTTAATCTTTATACGCAACCTTTTTTTAAACAAAGATATATGATGTTCCTTTTTTAATTTAATAGTCAACGATCCTAACGTTGTTACTCTAAAAACTATCCTTTGATTTAACACTATCGGCCTTGATTTACCGGTACTTTTTATTGTTCTTATTACACAAGACCTGCACATGAATATTTCTGATTGGCATCACGATAAGGCGTTCACCTGACAATAAAAAATATTGTCAAATATACTATTCTATAACTTTGCTATTAATTAATTCCATGATCAATTGTGTACCGAAATTGCTATTGCTTTAATTAAAAAAATATCGATGACCTACATTGGCGTTGCATGGTTTCAAAAATAAATTTAATTTTTAAAGTCTGAAGGAATAAATACAATAGCCGCATTATTCGCTGCTTTTCTTTATCCCGATGAGAGATCGTGACGTCTAACCTTTCTCCTCGAGATGAGCTTTGTCATTTTACCCTACATTTGAACATTATAGGACTTTTAATAGTTTTTGATCCATTATCTCGAAGCGATATAACATGTGCTAAGTTATGTACACAATGTTGTGTCAATGAAAGTAGCAAGGAAAGGAGCAAGGTAAATAAACGTGAATTGTAGTATGATAGAATTCGGCAATAGAGCAGTCCACTCACCAGATTTTTAATGACAATCAACAATGAAAATTTTTAAAGAAAATCTACCTTTACAACATTCAGCAAAGTATCAGAAAGGGAAAGAGATGGGGGAAGAGGGTGATAAGGAGAACAGAATAGGGCCTAACGCAATGTTTGCATGCAATACACTTTAAGCAACGACATTCGTTATTTGTTTTGTAACAGTATATTTTTTGGATGCACAAAATTAACTTTCACTTTTGCACTTTTTCGTTCATCGTTCAAGAATCGTTTAAAACACAAATTAAAAGTGGACCAACAAAGTATAAGTATGTAAGTTGTATTCGATGATCGTAAAAAAAAGCAACTCAGGCCAATTAAGTAGCGTGGTATTACCAAATAAGTGCGCGAATTGTACTTAAACACTTAAGTAGAAAGCTGTGTCGCCATAGGTGATGTGTGCCGCTTCTCTATATCCATTTTAAAAAAAATTACAATAAACAAAACACATTGCTGTGTATTTAATCAATTTTTTTTCTTTTAAAAATATTACGAGATTTTGTATTAATTTACTAACATTTCTTTTAACCATTCCAACTAAGCTTAAAAAGCTTGTGCTAGGATATAATTCACGAAAATAATAGGCGGATTCGAATCCACGACCTTATGATCGGTATCTTTAACCATTACGCTATTGGCACGCATATCGCATTTATTTGTTACGCAGGCCACTAGATATTAAATTCGACAAAATATGAGTCCATCAGCATAAATTGAAAACGGATTCGACACTAAAACAATCACAATGGTAGCAAATGAGCAAGCGATTCAACCTGATGATAAATGACCGCTACCAATAGGCTAATGAGTAGCGGATTGCCTAGGCAGGCACCTTGAATGGGCAGAGGCAGAAAAAAAGGATATTCCCTTTGACCATCCTATTCTTATTGGGAAGTGATGTCAAAGGGAAAAGGACTATATCGCCTCTACATCATTTCACTCATCACGAAAAAAAAACACAAACTAAGATTAAAAATCATATACATTTATTTATCTTTTATAATCATACAAATGGTTGAATTAACTAATCAATTGTTGTCATTGCTATTGAGACGTATCTTACATGAGCACTTAATTCGTTTAATCGGATAAAACATTCAAGAGCAATCTAATAACGATGGACAATACAAACGACGTCTTAAAAGATTGAAACACTTTCTCTAGCGACCTCAATTTGTTAGAACAATAACAGTGGCAGAAGAGTGAGCTGTCAAGTGGAAAGTAACATGAGTCAATACACCCAATAATAAATAGCTTGCCTTAAATAATGAACGTATCACTCAGATATACCCGACGATTTTTGTATGTACAGGCACAGGTATGTCTATACATGTCTGTTCCATTGTGATCCTATAGCCTGGCGGATTGACCGATTTTGAGGAGTCATCCAATACAGTGGAAGTAAATCATAAGAATGTCAATAATTTTACAGTCAATCGTATTTTTTGTTTGTTTTTTTTTTAAACTAGCAACATTACACCTTGTTGTGTATATTTTATTTTTGCCATACATTTTATAAGTTTTCTTTATTTCGAAGAAACTTTTTTGAATAATAGATATAGGCGGTTGATTTCATGTTAAACTGTTCTCAATACACATACGGTATGTAACGAAACCCGTGAGCTTATGTATAATTTCGATTCATCACGATTGAGCTTTTATACTATACCTATATACGTCATTTGAACAAGCCCATGTTGATTTTTATACGTTACAAAATTAATTTATTTATTTTGATGTTTGAATGAATCCATTTTAAGTCTATGGTATTTTATAAAAGGAAATTCTACTTGAATTTTCGGAGCATTACTGTTAGTTGTATAATATTATACGAGTTATACAATTAAGCATAACTATTAAAAGATTTTTTCAATAATTGATGGCCCGGTGTTAGGCCGGAGGCTTTACAACTTCACCGGATTGAGTATTAAAAGAAAATTATCTTGATTTATGTTCACTATAGTCGAAAAGCTGGGTGGTCGGTTGGCTTAGCTTTAAATCAAAAGATGGATTATATGAATTATGTAAATAAGACGACATTGGCCTTGAAAGTGGATTTAAGTTAGCTCAAAATTGACATTTTTTTTGTAGTTTTGAACATCCAATATAAATAACGTTAGGATTAAGTTAAATAGATGATTATATCTAGATTACATTTAAATATGTCTATTTAAACGTACTTGGCGACAATTTTATTTTTGTGTTAAATTATCAAGTATAAATTAATCACACAAACAAACCTTTGACCTAATTTGCCTTAGTAGTTTCCGAAACCATGGGTCGCGACCCACCCAGTGGGTCAGCCGTACCAATGGACAGACAGCCTAATACGAGTTTTTCATTTTCATAAAAACAGCAACTAAAAGTAAAATTACTTAATTACGATATATTTTTTTCGATTCCCCGCAATGTTTACTTTACTATCCTAATGAGCGTCACCGTATATTTGGATCTGCAGACGTGGCCGACATTCAGTTCAAACGGCCGGTCGTCGCCGGTGACGTAACAACAAACGCAAATAAATAAAACTATCGAGACGGAAGACTAATTTTACGATCATCCTAACCCAAATCAAGCCGTAAAGGTTTGATTTTATGTACGTTCATAGAACATTCATTAATATTTTTTGGTATAATATAACTCCCACACTAAATTTAATCTTTATTATGTTATTATATCTATATCTTTATAGCAGCCGCCCCGGATACGTACGGGTAGCAGAACAGACAGCAAGATGAAAAATGTTCGCATATGTACATCAATTTTTTATCTTGTAATGACGTAGTATTTTATTATGTCTTCTTCAACAATCATAGGAATATTTTACACAATTCAATAAAAATCTTTCTTTAATAAGGCCGAATGACACAAATATTTTTTCCTCATCACGACCACTCCGGGAATACCGTATAAATATAGTTTTTGGGTTTATCATGTCTAGAGAATAATGTAATACGGACACATTTGTCTTATATATGGTACGTTCGTATTATACGGTAGTAGGAAGAGTTTTATATCCTAACATTCAATGCTTTTAAAACTAAAGACAAAAAGTCTTCGACTCAACCAAAAAAAGTATCGAGACAGAATACCAGCTGAAAATTCCACAAAATATTCACTGGTTCTAATTGTATTTCATTAAATTTAAAGTAAAACGTATAAGTATAGCGGTGTAATATAAATGTTTGAACCACATGAAAATTTACTATTTAGAGAGCAGGCAAAAGAACAAGTAGGTCACAGATGCTCAGTGATCGCCGCCCGTGAACATCCCTCCACGAATTGATGAATTAAAAGAGAAAGAGGAGCAGAGCGTTTTTACAGTGGTAGAGCCCGCAACAACAACATCTGTTGCACGAATTGGCCGGCTCGACCGATGGAATACCACGACCTCACAGAACACAGGCGTAAAGTAGAAGTACTCTACGTTTCGTCTGATGAGTGAGGTGCCGGAGGCCTAATTTCAGTCCTATTCCCCTTTCCACCCTTTCCACATAGGGATAGGATGGGAAGAGGAAGAGGATTGCACGGGGAGGGGGTTTATGGGGAAAAGGAGATATCCTTTTTCCTGTCTATGCCCATTAAAGGTAGACAACGCATCTGCAACACATTTGGCTGTTGCGGATGTCTATGGGCAGCGTTCACTTAACATCAGGTGATCCGCTTGCTCGTTTGCCACCAACTCACATAAAAAAGAGCGAATTTTTACCACAAACCAGAAATCTATTGACTATATTAAACCATTTGAAAACCACACCACCACTTTGAAGACTATAAGTTCCATCATACAACTTCTACAAGTTTGGATCTCCTATATATTTATGTAATGACAATCAGATTTGTGTTACGTCTGAGTGCTAGAGTATTTGCAACGTCGCGCAAATCTATTTATACAAATGAACTACAATCAGTAGAAATAGTTTGATCACTGTACTATTTGGGTGAACATACGAAATATAAAGCTCTAGTTACTGCTGTTTTTACTATATGAAAGAATGAAAGGTTTAAAAACAGTTTTATTTGTGCCACTAGATTCTAGACTACACAAAGCTTTTGAAAAACAATCGCGAAAAATATTGTTAGAACAAAGATAAATCTATTTTATATCTTCGTCATTATTGTTTTATTCGTAAATTGGTTTAATGGAAGCCCAACTCAATTAGCAAATGATGTGGTTTACCAGAAGCTCTGGCCGTAACAATTTCGCGGCGCTAGTCAACCACTAATTAATTGGAGGCACGTGGACGCGTGTCGCATTATTTTTATTATTAGTTACGGAAGCAAAATGAATACAATTAAAAAATATATTATAAGTAGATAATTATGATTTGGATTCTATCAGCAGACAGTATTAATTTATCAAATTAAGAAAGATGGTTTAATAGTGGTCAGACAAATTTAAACCAGTACTATTGATGTCAAATATCTTTATTTTATTTATAAAACTGCTAATTGCATTTTTGCTACATGACTCATCACTATCCTTCGTGATGGTCAACTGTTTTTAGTTTCTTCTTCTCTTTGAATGCGTCTTGATGGGCGTCGGCCAGTTTATGCCGCCTTGATATTACCACAGAGGTTGAATATGTCAATTTTGGATTCAACAGAGCAGCTGCATTGAGCATGAATGGGCCAACTCCACTGGGAGAGTATCACGACTTCACAGAATAGTTTCGTTTCAGCGTTTCGTCTGATAAGTGAGCTGCTCTCCTCCGTCCCCGTCACTTTCCCGCTCTCTTTCTCCGTTTCTTATACTTATCTGCCTCAGAGAGAGCTTTCAGATCAAATTTGGTGATTTCGTAGTCAATATTAAAGAAAATCAGAATCTGAAACTGCCAACGCATTACGACACAGTCACGTCTATTGTGCCAAATGTGCATTAATGATAAACATACGTTTTTATATACCGCCAGTGTAATTGCATCATACTCGTATTTACGGAGTTGACTCGATCATAAGATATTGTCGATGAAGTCAGCGGGCAAAGAGGAAAACGATTACTGGAACCGAATGAGATTTTACGATGGTTATAACGTCTGATGTAAATAAATAATAGTTCATTTTAATCTTTTCGGATTCCTTCTAGCTTTAAAAGAAGACGTTTGAGTGGAATGGAAAAAAGCATGCTTCGGTGATTTGATGGCTAAACCGAATGTATTCACTCAAATTAAATAAGCAGCTTGTTTGTTAGGCTCCTACCATTTAACAAGTTGCAAATGATGATTTCTTCAGGTTTAACAATAAAGATGATAAGAAGATGAAATTATGAACTTGTTAAACCAAGTTAACAGTTCCAGAACAATTCTTATACTTGATGCTCCATTATTCCTTAAAGCTAACACATAATAAAAACTTATCTAAACATAATTCTAGTAAGCCAGTCAACAACTAAACCATAAATCTGCTATAACAAGTTGCGTGTACTTGGCCTTGTTATGCCATCCTGCGAAAGCAATTTGTGGTAAACTCCTTGAAATGTGTAAACAACTTCTACATCGACAAATAGACGCTCGCAAAAGAAATGTGGCGCCGAGTCTAATGCTAAGAAAACAACTTTACTTTTTTATTTTCAAATATCTGTTTACATTAAAATAACTTGGTTGCTCGTAATTTGTATATTTCATAAGAGAAACGGAGAAAAGAATGACAAAAAGTATTTCCCTCGCATTATTTTTAAGGTATATTTTGTTAATGCTTAGTTATTCAGATTTCGTTACGTTTACCATCGAGACTGTGAGCGTTGAAAATAAGTACATTAAATTGGAACTAGGAATTCAAAGGGTTTATGGAATATGCTAGATTTACATGTATAGGTTTGATTGTAATTTGTCAATTCCGAATAGTCTTTCGTTCAAAAGAGGACTTTTAAATGGTAATGGAATATAATTGGATTGATTGACTTCAGAACGAGCTACTCCATAAAGTCAAAATTTAAAAGAAGTTACTGTTTCATTTATAAATAGCAAAATTGTTACAAAGAATTTAGGAATGAATCTACGACGAACCTGCGCGCCCCACGCAATGCTGAAGTCATGCAAATACTTAACTAATAGTCTGATTAGATTAAATAGAGCGATTCACGCGAAGATGACTGCCGACCAATTTACGTTACCAATTACATAAATTATTAATTATAGAGAGGTACACGCCCAGTTCATGGGTACTTTCTTTGAGTAAATCGTGACGATGGAACTACCTACCTGATGTTAAATACAGATTGAAGAAAATTCACACACCCAAACGCCCAATGAGTACTGACCTAAAATTCCTGCCACAAATTGCCGAGGATGATAATGACTTATACGTGTGTACGAGTGTTATTCTTACATTTAGCGGAATAATTTAAGCGATTTCGCAATTTATGTAAGAGTCATAAAGTGGTCGTGGCCTTCCGGTTTTCTCTCAATTGAGAAATCACCCAGTGTTCGTTGACTGCCGTTGATGCCGCCAATTGTGGAATTAAGTTAAAAGGTAACATCCCTCGACCCTACCCGAGTACACTTATGATAAACATAAACACCGGATGATCACATAAACATGTCACAATGACTAAGCGAGGGACGTTTACATCCACTTCCGTGCAGTCGTTATGCTAAAAAGCACCCACGGTCTTTGTCCAACAAAAAATCTATATAATATAATAATAAATCAGCCTTTTCTAGAATGTTTCCCACTGCAGGGACACAGGCCTCCTCTCCGAGAGGGAATGAACCGTAATCCGTAAAACCGTAAACCCACGCTAGCCCTGGCAGTGCGGGTTGGCATGCCGGTTTCCTCACGATGTTTTTGATTCACCGTTTTTGGATCAGTGGTGATGAAATAAATTACACTAAGTAAAGCGCCTGCCTGGGTTCGAACCCGCAACCTACAGACGTAAGTCGGGGCCTAAACTGCTGAGCCACCAATGCTCCACCATACTATACGCTTACCTGGTTTTTAATATAATGAAGTATAGATACTCGACGACTGAACTATAACAGAAGTCAATCCGAATTAGTACTAAAAGTAAAACCGATTCGATAAATCAAACGACTGGTAGATCGTAACAAGCAAGGGTATTTCTTGCAGTAGTAAACACCAACCTCATCAACTCACAGTTCAGTGTAAACATTAATAGATCTTGGTGGCTTGACCACTGCTTAATTATGTTCTTGTGCCATACTTGCTGTTCTGATATCTTGATTAAGCAATCAGAAAATTTCCTCCATCGAAAGCAGAATATGATTACACATATCGTATCGACGTCGGATCGGAAGTTATACCGCATTGCGCATAAGTAATGGCGCGTTGCAAACACATTACTATTAGACATACTGTCGATTCCTACATTTTCTTTATAATTTTAATAGTTAACTTTGTAGCCGAAGATTTAGATAAGAAAGACAGAGCGCTGGGAGAGTATTTTATATTTTTAAAACTTCCAACAAAAAATATGCCACTAGCAGTGCATGGAGCGATCTTGAAAAGGCTACTGTGGCACGCGAGGCTAGGCAAAGGTAAATAATAGGCTGTACTCTAAGTTTTTGTATTGTGCGGAACAGCTAAGGAGGTCACCCAAGCCCGGACAATAGCTAGCAAATCCTTTCTCGGTCGATGCATGCTGCACAGCGCTAGTGAAATGTACTCTACGATTTAAAATAGAAATATAAAACAAAATAGAGTTATAGTTTAGCGTTAATGTTCGTGAAGCTATTTAAGATCATGGGCATGAATAATTATTTCCGACATCACATCACACACATGGAGAGGGAAATGCTCGGAGACTTTCTGTTGTATCATATCAGACGAAATGTACCCTGCAGTAAAAAAACAAGGTATATTATAATGCAGGTTTTCGCATCATCGACCATCGGCAATGTTGTGCCCTCCGTTGCCCTTTGAGCAGTCTTAGCCTTGTCACTCACGCTGAATGGTCACGTTTTGTGTCATCTATAAGAGCTAGTGCATTAATATAATATCGTTCTGAGAGCACAATGCTGTCCATCCTCCTAATTCTAGTCGTACATATAGTACACACCCAGTTTGTATTTAAGTCAAGCTTCGTTTGTTTAGTAATATTTACGGATAGGGAAATAAGAAAATCCGATTTTTTGTGAACTTTCGTTGCTTAACAATGAATAATTCTGTTTCCCCGAGCCATTACTGGTTATATTCAGCAATTGCGTGAGTTGTGTACGCTTTGGCAAGCTTGTTAAGTTTGTATTATACACAACAGAAAATGTACATTTCTGCACAACCTTTGTATTGTAAAAAGGAACATGGTGATGACGTCATTTGTTCAATGCGATATCTTTTATTAATCGAATATTTAAATACTTCGATTCCCTGTACCTTATAGTGTTTATTCGGAAATGATTGAATGAAGAATCAGTGACAAGCTAAATTAAAGTTGAACAGTGAGAGGCTGTGCTGTCAGAGTAGACGTACTAAACAATCCGATATCGACCAGACCCGTAAACGAAGAGCCTGTGTGTGATGTACACCTGTAGAAGAATCATGAGTTGTATCAGGACAAATGAAAATACGTATTCTCTGCCGATCCCCCTAAATTACAGGCGTTAGTGTTTATCTATTTCATTGCATGTTTACAAAATACTGTACTAGTAGTAACCAGTAACAATTACATTGAGACTGAAACATGGAAAAGCTTTTCTTAATCCTAATACTGGTTCTATTTATATGCTGTAAATTGAACCTACTTTCTCCGGTAGACAGGTTGTTGTCGGCGAAGACTGTATACATCCGATTAGCGTGATAAAGCCTCGCCGTAGTGCTTACTACGCTATTACTTAGTCCTTTCACTTTGCTGTTCCGCTGATTTGTTGATTACCGAGTTTGTTCGTGACATAATTAAACCTAACAAGTTTTCTTTTAAAGGGTTCGTTCGAGACTACAATTACAGGGAGGATCATCAGTTCTTTATATTCATACGACAAGCTCGAATAGAGCATTTGATTGTGAGTTGTCGACTTTCGCTGTCCGAACACTTTCGCCTTCATTTACCCGATGGTAACGTGGGTCGGGTGCGCTTCATTGCCTATTTATAAATGCAACGTATCTTGGATTTCACTTCAATAGCAACCGAGGACATTGTTTATGGAATATAAATACATACATACATTAGTTTAGAGGTAGTTTATATACCGCATTAGCAATTGTAATAGATGTTGTATATATTATAAAAGTTTATTGTTGTTGTTGATTCTACTCCTGTCGAATTCAAAGAGGAAATATTTCTTCTCCTGTCTATCCTCGCCTCTGTTTATTAAAAGGCAACGCATCTGCAACTGATTAGCTTATTGCAGCCGATAAATGAACCGCTTGCTTGTTATCCACCTTCATCTAAACATAAAAATAAGGATATGCGACGATTTATACGCGAGAAAACAGCCAAGATATATGAACGAATCCCAACAGCAATATGCATAAAGCTCTAGTTATGGTGAAGGCGAAGTAAAAATTATATTAGTATACATCGTGTTCGAGATTAAACAGTATGGAATAAATTATCAACCAGTTGTAACCTTTTACATAGACTATCGTGAAATGTCAGTGGCGTAACTAAATCTGTCTTAATGTCACAGTTTATTTTTATTTAAGTTCTTACATACATGAACATATGTTTCAAGCCCAGCAAGTTAGAATTATTACACCACCATCAGCTTTCAACAAGAACAAAATCTATGAGACTGTTTTCAAAAATCATATTTTCCCATCGACCCATATAATTGCCAACCCAATTTCGATTGCACTTTCTGCCTACCCTGATGTCTTCCAAAGGTGTGTTTAACTACAGAACTTATTTACCTTTTATAGTAGTATTAGTATAGTAAAAGTAGCCGTCATTTGTCGATAAGCATTAAGAAAACACTAATGATTACAATTGACGCCTGTCGTGTACCAGTGGCGATTCACCGGAGTACGGAAAGTTTAACGGAAGTCATTAGGTTAAGAAAAAAATTAATGTTCAGTAATGGTGAGAAATGTCTGCGTCTTGAGAAGCGCCATGAGTTGTTAGTCACGTGGTATTCATGGTCTGGTTTCTTTCACTGCCAAGATGAAACAAAGCAACGCTGAATTAGCTTCCAAAAACAATACGTTTTAATATATGGTAATGAATATATGTCTCGGCGTAACTATTGTTGAAGTTGAAGTGTAAACTTCTTTAGTCACGTTATTTGGTAGTGTTTACACAGGTAAAGCGTTTCGCTATGTTTAATAGTATTTGAATAATATCGAGATTTCACTAATTTAACTCTGAATAGATTGGAAGCTAATGAGGATATTTAATATAACAGCGTCACGACAGACCCAACAACTGTCAATATTAAAAACTTATTATACTTAACAATTAAAAGCCAGATATAAAAAGACTAAAGGGCTCGATTAAGGTTTTTCTTTAAATGATTATCTTGTCAATGTGGAGATTCTACCGGTACGTTCGAAGATAAATCTTGAAAGTACCTGCTCATAGTATACGGCAGAGATTTCCAAACTATGGGGTCGCGAGCGAATATTGATTGGGCCCTAAAATCGGACGCAGCCGACCGTTTTTAGGGTCTGACGACATTGTTCTCCACTAGGACATTCTAGTTTATGGCTACATCTACTCATTTTTCTAAGACAGCCAGGAGGTACTTTAGGAACCACTAGTATATATGGTATTAATGTTTCAACTCATAATGGCGTACGAAAGTAATGGAACAATACGTGCGTATGTGTGCGTACTACGTACTACTACGAAAAAGCTTATCGAAATTTAAAACGAAGCACCCTCATTGGCTCTCGTGTTTACGCACACCAAGTATGCTACATGAAGACAGTTCGTGCTACGAATAAGGGAATGGCGTCAATTTATTACTGTTTTATTTAATTTGTTGAATCCCATTGGTTCGATTCAAGCTTTAATATTCTAGTGTAAATAATTTGACACTTAGTGCCCTGTTTAATGACTGGACCATAGCAAAAAAATTAATCTCACAATGTTTGTAATTTTGATACGTGTGAGTGATTTTGATACCTATAGTAATTACGGCTATGAACAATCAAAAGAAGTCTTTTAGCATACCCGAGATAAACAGTAATTATACTATGCGTTTATTAATTTCAAATGTGATTAACGGCATATCTAAAGCATGACCAAATATGAACAATTGATTTCCATTAAGAATTCAAGAACAAAAAAATCGTGAGTACAAGCTGGGACTAATCCCAGCTATCTTTCGATCTTCACTTCTTAACTCTACTAGATCTTAGTACTTATGTGACGTAATTTAGAAGTCTCTGCTTTTTTATGTTATAATGTGGCAAACGAGCAAGCGGATCACCTTAAGTGAACGCTACCCATCCGCATAGACATCCGCAACAAACAAATGTGTTTCAGATGCGTTACCTTCCTTTAATGGACTGAGGGCATAGACAGGAAAGAGGACATTTCCTTTTCCCCGTTTTCACGGGTCGAGCC
Source organism: Papilio elwesi (assembly GCA_029849275.1). Classification (NCBI taxonomy): domain Eukaryota; kingdom Metazoa; phylum Arthropoda; class Insecta; order Lepidoptera; family Papilionidae; genus Papilio; species Papilio elwesi. The sequence goes on from CM056709.1 coordinate 4,782,294, forward strand.
GGCCAATACGTGCAACAGATGTTGTTGTTGCGGGCTCTGCCACTGTTATTAAGAAACTTAACGTACATAACGTTAAGATCTTTCCATTCCTTCATTTCTTAATACTTATAATAACTTATTGTAATCAATTTAGATAAATCAATCGTATAGTTCAGTTTTACTTTTTACTTACATACATATTGCGCCAAGCATTTACTTTCGGCACATTTGTATTAAATGCATCGTGTTAATTCGGAGTGTTGACGCAACCGTGCAACGGGTCGGTACTGTTTGTGAAGCTGCTAATTACGGACAGATGATATTTAACAGCTCGTGCCGTCGGGAAATCCGGATAATTTAATGTGTTCTTGTGACTTAAACAAGATTTATAAAGATGGACATAAACAGGTTACTACTACAACACTATGGCTACAGCTAGTACCTCGTAGTAGCCTTATACCTCCAACCAATACAACTTCAGCTCAAGACTATCCGTCTTGATTGCATATCTACCACGTATATCTCAATCTATTTGCTTTACAGTTTCCTTTGATACATAGCTATATAATATTTTCCTGGTAGAATGCATTCCTCGGCGTCCAGCAAGTGGCTAACCGTTAGATCGCGGCTCCTATAAAAGCTGCGTAGTCTTAACTGATACAAGCGGCATCATGTAATGAAACACTCAAGCAATTTATTTGAAAAACAAGTCGCAGGTCAGAACACGGTTCGTCTTAAGATTCTCCGAAGCCTAGTTTTCATTGGCCGATACAGATGTTTTTCTCGTCTAATTTACGGTTAGGTAAGTGAGGTGTGTGGGAACTTGTGGAAAATATTTATTAATTGTACCCGATATGGCGCGGATGTATCAATATTTTATATATTATTATATTTGAAGATTTATGTTTTTATATTGTACTTATTTTTCCGTCAAATAACGCGCAGATAATAATGTAGGTTGTACAATTAATTATACTGACGTGTAATGCGTCTCTAAGATAAAATTTAAATGCTCAATTAAAAATTATTTGATAGTTTAATAAAACATGAATTTATTACATTTATTTAAACTCGTTCTTATACAATAATATAGTTCGGATTTTTTTCGGATAGACTAATCCAAAGCAAACATTTAATTATATTTTCGTCTTTTATTTCACTAAACAAAAGACGGTCACTTTTTGGTCACTACCAAGTCGTACAAAACGTAATAACACAGCAAAACCATAAATCTGTTTTAGTGTAAACTAGGACAAACATAAACACGGAGTGGATACGACAAATGACATAATTGTTAAATTATTAGCGTGACGCGCGTGTCTTCGACAGGATGACATAATCTTTCTTGACACGCAATGTGTCAGGCAGGGTTGGATTACTAGTGAAAAGTACACAATGTGTTTTAAAAGGAATGTGTGCCGTCATTTTTACATGTACGACATGTATGACCACTTTATTACATGATGGTAGTAGAGGATCATTGGATTCATCGAGTAAGAGTGTGATGTGCGCGTGAAGTGGAATGGAAAATAAAGAAACGAACTTTTAATTGCTAGAGGAGGGATGGCAAGAGTAATACTGTAATGATTTTTTTTGTTATAATTGATATTAATTAGAATTTGCAAACGGAACTTTGCAAAGAATTAGATGTTAAGATCTTGGACCTGAGTAGATTGTAAAATTACGACCATAACGGTTCTAAGTCCAGCTAAAGGAGCATATTGTAAGAAATGGACCGGTTCGACGGAAAACACATCCGAAATTCAAGTGATAGTTGCAGATGTTCTTATTATTATGGATTATTATTATTATTATCGATAGTCGTCACTATCAAGTAACCCGCTTGTTTGGCTACATGAAACTTTCAAGCGGCTTTAACTTAACATAAAATAAGCCAAATTTAAATGACAGCCCTGTATTTTATAGCAACCCACGCCGATGATTTTCCGTTCGTACCAACGGCCCATTATCCGAACGCCGCATTCCCAAATGCATTGTGCTCGCTGAGCGAACATAGTGCATGAAATTTAAATTAAGTTCGTTGCTATGGAAATTAATTATGAGCGGGAATCGCACAGCTGGAGAGTGAAACATAAAGTATTAATTACAAAATACTTTCAACTATTATATAAAAAAAGTAATTGAAGATACAAGATATAACGTAATAAAAATTTAATAAAATTCTAGAATATTTTTTACATTTATGAATATGTATTCAGAAAATATGTTTGTCGGCTGTTATTCGACGAATTAATTACACAGGTAACATTATAGGAATCTATTCATGTTTTAATAGTGATAAAAAATAAATAGATGTCATATAACAATTTTTTTTTTATCTTAAAACAAATACGATTTTGGTTTTTCGACTGAAACTTATTGCACGGCGATGTTTATAGACTAAACTACAATATCTGCATATAAAGTATATTATTCCCGTGACTTGAACAAAATAACAAATACAAAAAAATACGGGAAAGAAAAAATAAAGCAATAAAAATCTTGTGAAACGGATGCGATGGGGCATTGTTTTGTTTCCACATGGCTGGCGGGGCGATGACGTCATCTCCACTCCACGCGAGTGAGAACCGCACACTGGTACAAACAGGCCGACATAAAGCTTCCGTGTGTTTTCCAGGTGTTTTCGTTACACATATTTTTGTTTCCGTGTTGTAAAAAATCATGAAATTCTTCATTACAGTTAGTTTTTCTTTAAATAAGCAAATTGTAAATAATTTAATAATACACTACTCTAGCATTATGCGCCTGCATTGTACTAGCTACAATAAAATTATAGTTCCCGAGACTTTAATCATCGTAGGTGCATAATAAATATATTTTTAATATACTGTACTCTAAGTAACGTATATATAATAGCCAGATGGCAACCCAGTTGCTTGAGAGATGTTGTTTCCCATCTCTTAGATAATTAATCGTTTTATTACAACGCCCACAAGTTATATTAAACAGCGTATACAATGGTGAAAGTCTGCTATGTAGTTATATTAATGGGGTGTAGGATTTATGAAATTGACACAAATCTAAAGGTAATATTTACAATTAATCACAAAACAATCCAGACCTTCTCCAGTCTACTTTGATAATATCGAACTTATACCGAACAAGTTGGCGTTTTACGTCTTACGAAAGAGAGGCAGCGTTAAGAGTTCTTGTAACCACCAAACATGTATGCTCGTAGGAGATCTATGACTGTAGAACAAGCAGGAGAGGTGTGCCAAGATCCTATATCTTTGCCGTCCGTAGGGAGTTATGGGCAGTTATGGGCGTCTTTCAATTATTTATATAGAAAGTAAAATATTCCTATCTTTTTATAGCATAAGAAGACAAGTGGCACCGACGCCCATTAATATCCGCAACACCAGAGGAACTGCAGATGCGCTGCCGGTCTCTAAGGAAGGAGTACGCTCTGTTCTTGTAGCACCCTAAGTCGCATTGGTTTGGAAATACCGCTGGCGACGGATCATTCCACAGCGGGTTTTAATATTACGCGAAAACCGCATGGTAGTGTAATGCCAACCATCAAGATGGTGTGAATGGATCTATGTCTAAATCTCAGTCACGATTAAAATACAATCTTGAACGAGCTACATTTAGTTATTTCCGCAAAAGTATTACAGGTTGTTAACCTTATTTTAGTCTTAAGATATATACGACAGAGAACACGTGCTACGTACCCGTACCTCGCAATAAAGCACGCTGACGTGCAAACAAACAAAAAATAAAAACATAAGACATCTGTACACGTCAATAGCAGTGCAACAACAAAGAACTGTGGATAGTGGGTCAGTAGACAAGAATGTAATCAACTTGCGTTTGAATGTAAACATTGGACGTAAATGGAACAAAATTAGGCAAGCCCGAGCTTTACTGTTACGGATGTTTCCAGTCACAAAAAATATTAGTTGAACGCGTGTTTGTACTTATGTACACAAATATGAAGTTTTACTTCTTTAGTTACTAAACAAAAATAACTAAATTTTTATACAATGTGCTAGTCTTTATTTGTGAAAACAAAAGATTAAATAATACCGGTAAAATCCAAAAACTTTTTAATTAATTTGGGAATCGTGGGTAAATGTCAAAAAGTTGTTATGGGTTGCAATAGTAACACCACGAAGTTGGTGTCGCAAGTAATAAAAAATCACTCTTATCTATCTATATATATATATATATAGTATATATATATATATATATATATATATATATGTACTATATAACTAGATCTTGAATAAATCATTCATATAAATTTCTGGAATCTTGATATGCATGAGGTGCGAGCCTCGAGACGGCGATATTTCAATTTAAGGTATGATCTCAAATATACTAGAAGTATTGAGAGTCTTTATAAATAAGAATCCGAAACCCAGAAAGTAATTACTTTATTTTAGCTGAAAAGGACCCCAGAGACACCAATCGCAATTTGGTTGCAAATTACTTCTTTTAAACCCTAAAAAATAACAAATAAACACACGGTAAGCCTGCGTTAATGCTTGGGTCTTAATACACAATTGATTAAACGAGTTTGCATTGCACTGGCTTCAGTAAATTAGTATCCAGTTACCGGAAGGAAGACTTACATCTAATTACACGCTTAAAACAAATACAACACATATGACGCCCCATCTACTTAGGTTTTTTTGTATGATGTCATTCTTTTATGTCTATAAATTATATAGCTTCTAGATAATACCAAACACTAAATTTAAATTGTTCTTCCGGACAAAGTTTAGTATTCGCACAAACTCTTTGAACTATGTGACTTACGCACTAAGCCACAACACTTCACAGCCAGGGAATTTAAGTGATTTCGTAAAATTTTCCTGTATCTGTCGCATAACAGAACCATACCGAGATCTAATTCGACCACAGCGCCATCTAGAGATTTAACATCAAAGTAGGTATTGTTACTGGAATCACGTGAGTGAAGGAAAATATTTTTTTTTTATATAAGCTGACTAAATTAAAAATAAGCTCACACGCCTTTAGTTGTCTTTTAATGGACTCGTAAAGTAAAAAGAGAAAATATGAAAAAATAAATACTGGGAACTGTATGAAAAAGTACTTTAATAAAATACATACCAAGTTAGAGGTAGAATTCATTAACGCTAACCCTTTTTAAGCCCGCAACGCTAGCCGTTGATAAATTTAATTTAACTTAAGCCATATTTTATTAAAGTAGCCACGTGTTACGGAATTTTGATCAAAGAACATATTTACGTAAAAAGGTAAATATAAGGAGAATAAAATATTAAGCATGTCTTGATATTTTAATTAATTAAATACTTATAAACCTTGTTCCAAGTATGAATCAATCTCCTTTCTAATTCCGAACCCTTTCTCATTTGTTATGAGAGTATGACAGGAATAGATGTTTCTCCTGGATGGAGAGGCGATGGGGCATGAAACATTTGACAACATACACAAGAGTGTAACCGTGGGTTCCCACTGCGTAAAAACTTGTCGCGATACAAGCTTTCTCTCTGAAACAATTAGATGTCTTTATGTTGTCTGTGAATGTTTTCAGCAGCGTAAACCAACGGTAAGGTGACACAATTCCTATCACATTTGTGCTGTGCTACAGTTATACGTTCGGTGAAAACTATCGTGATTGCTACCTCTGTTTACCCTAGTATAGGTAAAAATGTGAAAGCTTTATTATGTAAAAGCTAATTTACATAATAAAGTTTTCATATTTTTACCAATTATTTCTGTTAGGTTTCGTTTATACCAATTTTATTCTGTTAAGTTAAAATGTATACATTTGTATATAGAACATCAATTAATCACCAATCTATCCTGAGTGTTGTTACAAAACAAAGCGTTGACCGGCAAACAACGTAGGTAATATTTAAACTTCAAATCTGAGTGGCTATAAAACTGCAAGCCCCTTCAGTATTATTGCTCAGAACTAGGGATGTCCAATTTTTGAGGAAAAAACGTTCCTTCTGAAGGAAAAAAGTGAGCTTAATTGTTGTGTTCAAAGGAATTATATTTCCCGTTACTAGATATAAGTTAATATCATTGCCTCAAGTTTCACAAGCCCTACCATATGTTGATGATGATGAAAAGATTTTAAATCAAAATATAAATTAAGTACTGTTTCATACGAAAAAAAGCTAAAATTATGATTTTCGACAACCCTAAATAAACATGTTACAATGATGGAACGAATGATTTACGACAATGCATTTAATGTCAGTGTGAAATTCACGAGTGTTAACAGGAGTTGCGCTCAAAATGTGTTGAAGATAAAAGACAAGAGACATGAGTTTTATCGCTCAAATACATTAATACTAGAGGTCGTTTTAAACTAGGAAATGTCGAGCTGCCACAGCGATATACATCTACTACGTATATTTATATATTACACATACAATTATGAAACATAATAATTAATATTTCATTACCTGACTACTATATGGTGGAGAGTATTCAAACACGTCAATTACCTTAAAATGAAAAACAAACATCATTAAGATGTGATTCAGAAAGAATATACGAAAGCAAAATGTATCCACTAACCCTGTTTTTATTTATGTAAAAAAACTAACGTAGATGAATCTTTTCCATTGTTAAACTTAAACCCTGTGTAAGAGTGCGTCGGCGTATTTGGGTATGTGTAATTATGGTACAAAATAGCTATAAAAAGTAACTTAAAGTCTCTCAAAAAGTTATTAGTGATCGCCTGTTCACACTGCCGAAAAGATTCACACAAAACATATTGTCATCTCAGTTTTTTTCAGAAAGAAAGATAGAGAGAAACCTAGTATTGCGACCAGTCTATACGCCAATGGAAATCCACGGTAAAGATTCGACAGGTCCGTGCAATAAAGTGTGGAACAGGTTTTAAAATACTGCTGATAAGTATAATTGAGCAGTTATTGTATTTTCCAATAAACAATTATCGCTTTAGTATATGACGTTTGAGAAGAAACTTTGTAGAAAAATCCATACGGAGGTATACGTACTCCTTTCACAAAACTCTCTCTCTTTCTCTCTGCGGTCTTATGCGTTTATTAAATTGGCAACATAACGATATTCAAAACCGAAGGCTCCATTAAATAAATGGGCTGAGGGGCGGCCACTTCATCATTAATATGGCGTACGCTGCGCTTCTTGCCAGTTATGTGAGACTAATAGCAAGTATAATAACGCGCTTTTTGCGTTTGTATTACTTCTTATTTATTATAGTTTAATGTATCGTAAAAGTCTATTTACTTTAACGAGGATAGAGTACAGAAGCATTATAACCGAAAACTAGGAATCCTTTAGAAATATTTTTGCGACATAAATGATGAGTCATCTCCCTGCCATTTTCCCGCTTTATCCACATAAAAAAGACCGTGGGGTCGGCATGACAGGATTTCGATTTTCACATTGATCTATCATCTGTCATTTGAGTCATCACTCCCTTCTTAATCATGTCAACTTTCACTTAATTCATCCATCTTTTCTTAGGCCTATATATCTCTATTTATCTCATGCCATTCTTCCGTCCTCATAACATGCCACCATGCTAATCTTTTGCTCCATAACTTTTTCACTATCGGTGCTATATATTTAGGCTTCCTCTAATATACTCGTTTCGTACCTTATCCAATCTAGTTACTCCAGACATCCATCTCAGCATTCTCAGCAAATATAAAAAAATCCGTCCGTGCACTTTAATATGCGAAGAGAGACCGCCGTCTCGTCATCAAACCGGTTTAATACAAAATTTCGAGTCGTCCACCAACGCCAGACTTTAAGCGGCGCTAAATGCTTAATGCTTGCCAGTTTCGACATTAATATTACTTCAATTTCAGATGATATTTCTATAATTCATGTAATTTGGAATAACCCGTCATAAAATCAACAATAAACTGTTTAAATCGCCTTGCACGTATCTTTAGATAAATGAATTTAGATATTCATAGTCTCTGCCTACCCTACTATGACACGCGGATGCGAATGAAAAAAATAATTAAATCGCTTCCATAGTTCCAAATTTACTCTATTAATATGAGGTCTCTCGTCCATTTTCGGAAAATTACAGATAATGTTCAATTAATTGGAAAAAAGAAACACAGTTCACACTGCCGAAAATATTCACATGTAGAACATATCGTCTTCTCTCTCTGAGATAACAACTGTTTTCTGTGAATGTTTTCGGTAGTGTGAACTCACGGTAATACATATGTAAATATCTTCAATGAACTATGCACTACCTATTTGTTTCTTAGATGCGATGAGTCACAGTGGGATCTGGTCGAGTGCCGGGTATGCCGACGCGAGATGCTCTCTATGGTCAAAACTAGATGTTTGTTTGTTAAACACTTTAACACTTTAAACGTCGAAATTACCGTTCCAATGGTTTTACAGACTTTTATGTAATACTGTCTTTTTATAACAAGACTTATCCAACCGGAGAGGTTGAGTCAACAGTTGATGATAGAAATAAGAAAAGTGCTATGCCATTCTTTCTTTTTGTTTAATAGGTTTTCCGGCTTTTCCGCCACGGCATAGGCCTACCTTATGTTACATTATGTATAACATATATCTTTATTTAAAGTTTTTAATATTATATTTATCATTTATGTTATTAATATAAACTATTATTTTATTAATATATACAAAATTTGTAATTAATCAATATCGAAATTACAAGATTGTTATTTGTAGTTGTTCGCGGCTTTCGTTTTGTATTTTCTGAGTTATGTTATTTCTCGGGAGAATTGTTTGTTCGGGATAAAAGTAAGGCATAAAAACAAAAAGCATATAGAATACAAAGTCCTGTAAGCAATTAAAAATGATCGGTAAAGGTATTTTTAACATATATAATGAAAAGACATCTCATTATCAAATTAAGAGGTTAAATCCACACTGACTAAAGTAAACTGTATCTAAATCCATTATAGAGTGACACATCAAGAGCATACATGGCAATGCAACTCTCTTGGCTCCCTGCTGTTTTATGTCTGAGGCATACCGTTTTAGTAAATAAATTAATGTAGGTAGCGAGCCAATTACCTTAAGGTATAAGTAATCTTAAGATGGTAACTAAAAATACATAACATCTTACACTGCAACATAATTATGTGTTAACAGCGAGCTTATAAAATACTGAATACGAGGCCTAGGTCTACTCGCTGATGAGCTTCCTAATTTCAAATATCGATAGAAATTATATTTTATGCTAAAGATTATATTACACAAAATCACGGGTCAAAAGTGTAATTAGAAAAAAGAGGACAGCTAGTGCTTGTCAGTTAAGCGTTAATGTAAACACATAATGTGAACTAAAGAAAAAATTGTCCCAATTGGACATTTACATGTCTTCACTTTTCGACCGCTAAAACATATCAGCTACATTTTTGTATATATTATATAATTGATGGTAGTTTCTAAGTCTATCCGGAACAAACAAACAAAGAAATCTTTTCTCTTTATCCAAAAACAAAATGGAAAACAGTTTTTGAGAAAGTACATGCTGCTGCAACAGTGGCCATCCATGGTCGTGGACGATGATTCTGTAACTGTAATGGTTACCATCGTCTCAGTTGACAAGTAAAATATAGAATCATGTTTCTACCTTCTACTCCTGAACTCTCAACACGCTCCAGTTGTACACACAACTACCGATATTCCATGAATACGGAACACTATTTAATACGACCATATAACGACCCATTTACCTTGATTACGGCGTTACCACATCAGCCAAAGTAGAAATAAGCCAAAAAGACTTCTTCAATTAACATACCGTTTTATAACGTTATATGCTGACTAGATACCCTCTAATTTATTGTATTAATTATAAGGGTGGTTTTATTTATGTATCAGTAAAATACAAATAAATTAACCAAAATAAAATATAATATCGTTTGTTGAGCTTTCAATGTATGCATAAAAGCAACGCATTAAGGAAGAATACAATACCCTTGCTTTTGTTATAGTACGAATAAACCTTGACACAGTTATGTCAATTTAACTTTATTAATGCACTGAGTCAAGTCGTAAAACTGAGATGCGTAATAATCATGCTTAATATCCATACTGAGATATGACTCGAATAGAGATCACGACGTAATAAAGCGACTAAAATCCTTGGGGATTACAACTACGGGCACTTTTCCCAATAAACAAATAACAGAATCAGTCATTTACGTATAGTCTATTAGTAATTAAATGAACCTTTCAGTAACACGCGAACCTATCCCTGTACCAAATATATAACGCGACTAAAGAAGATTTCGTTTCAAAATTTATTGCTTTATAGTGATTGCAATTAAAATGTAACATTAATCCACCCATCCTCGAAGTTAGGGCTGTATAATAAACCAGAGAGATTTATGCATATAAAATATACTTCCAAACTTGCCGGTCGAATGGAATTTATGAATTATGCACATGGAACGTCGAAGACATTTCGTATTCAAATTTTATGATGGCTTGTAATTCGTCCGTCAGGAAAAATAAAAGGAATAACCAACGAATGACAATTGTGAAAGTAATATAATATAACCATTGCCCGCATATTGGCAATTAAATATACTAGTATTTTTTAATCAAAAGCTTCATCTGTTATTTAGTGACCACAAACATCTGCCTGCCTGTAAAAATACAACCGACGTATGATTTTTGATAATTTATTTATTAATTAAATATGTATATACATGTATATTCTTAAAATGTAGTCCTCTAGAGTATATATAAAATATATCCGAGAGATAAAGTGAGACACATCGATATATTAGGAATTATTAAAACATTTACAGGTTAAAATAATTGAAGATAAAATAAATAATTTTAATGACATCCATTATTAAAGTTGATCAAAACATTTCTATAGCTAGGCACGGTAAAAAAAAGAAACAAAACATACATTACCCTTTTCCTTTTCGTACACAATTCTAATACCAAACCATGCATACAATGGTAAGAACATGACGTGGTACGACACAACATACGCCAAGACAACGAGCGACTTGTGTGGAGGCAGCATCAATCATTCTTTTGTTTCCACTCGTAACACACGGCTGTGAGAGCGTACGCTAAAGCCGCGTTTTCACTAGGGGACATGTCGCGGAGACATATCACCCAACATTCATGTGGCATGCCTTTAACGACTTTGTGGGATAATGGCGCTCCACATGTGAATTGTTCACACTACCCTATGGTGAATAGTATTTCGATGCGTATCATTGCGTTGGATCATACTACAGCTATTTTAAAAAAAAGCGACACGCGTTTTCACTATTTTTAGATTGTCGGGCGACTGTTAAGGGATATGGAAGACGCGCGTGTCGTCCATTCCAAGCCTCAACTTGCGACAAGTGCCACGATCCATAAAAGAAGCAAGCGACTCCTAACGACATCGCGCAGGGCACGTTAAATTCGTGTCGAGCACGGAGTCGCGGGACAAATGTCCTCTAGTAAAAGCGCGACTTGAAAGTGCATATTTCCTGATAAACATAGGTATTCATATATACTACATTATTACTTACTTAGAAGTAATATTTGTAGTAGTAGTTTTTGTAGTGTTTTGATTTAGATAATTAGAGTTTGCAAATAAGGGTAACTATTGCAAAAACTGTGTACATTATCGTATAAGGTGGCAAACGAGCAAGCGGTTCACCCGATATCAAGTTACCGCTACCAATAGGCTAATGAGTAGCCTACCTTTAATAGAAAAATGACGGGAAAGGGAAGAAGAATAGAATTAGGCCTCTGGCACATCATACTAACATACACAGAATACTTATACTTTACTTACTTTACACACCTTTCTCCTATGAGTATTTCATCGGTCGAGCAGGCGTTTAGCTTTGTGATATCTGTTGTTATGATTAGTCTAGTGTAAAATAAGTATTGTATATTAGTACAACAGTCCATTGTATATTGTTATTCTTGTTCTCAAAGATGTAAAACGTTACGATTTAAGTACGACAATTATGTAAATAACTTTAAATTTTACACCCAACAATAATCGTTATCCTTACCGACCAGAACGTTCCCACGAAATGTGTTGATGTGAATTCTGCTTTTTTCCTCGCTGAGAGAAATGTTATTATGGTGCTATCAACCCGTTTACTAAACCAATTAGGCCACTGTTAGTGTTCAGAGATGGTTCATATTAGTACTGTACCACACATTTTTATTATTTTATCTTTCGTACAACAATTTCTGCTGTTGGCTGCACTTATAACTTGGCATTCTTGAAAATATTAATTGTATTGCAATAAACTACATATATAAAAGGCGATGTGTGTATGTATCCCTATAGACTCCGAAACGGCTGCGCCGATTTCTATGAAATTTGTAGGGAACATTCAGATTGGTTTGTTAGCGATCGGATCAATATAATTATTATAGTTACCTGTGCGAAGCCTAGTCATTAGTATACTATAAAAGCATATTCACATACTAATATTATAAAAAGTAAATATTTGATTGTTTCTTTGGTCTAGCTATATAAGCTAAGCTCTATAAGCTAAATAAACTACTAAACCGATTTTAAACATTCTTCTAGCAGCGAGTAAACTAGCTTTTTTTTGTCTATTATCAACCCTAGAGAAGTAGGGCGGGTAGCTTGTCGAAAGTAATCAGATTATATTTAACTCACACGTTCACTCGTTCATACGCCAACGTTCTATTATAAACGCCTCATGTCACATACAATGACATTTCGAGCTGCCATTGTACACATGTCATTTAATATTTCTGACAGTAATGTCATCCGCACAAGCTGGGTTAAAATAGAAACGGATCTATATGACAAAGTTTAAAAATTGTACAACACTAATCGTTCTTGAATATTTTTTTAATCAAAATATTAGTACATTTTTATTCATTTACTAATATTTCTTTTAACCATTCTAAGCTTAAAAAGCGAGTGCTAGGATATGGTTCGCGACAATAATCGAATGGCTGACTCGAACCCATGATCGGCAGTCCGTACCCTTAACCATTAGGCTATTGGCGCTTTATATTATTCAACATCAACGTAATTGACGGATGAAGATTAAACTTTTATTTTTATCTTCCTTCGAGAAGGTACTCATATATAAAAACAAAACTTTATTGTTCGATGTCATAGCAGAATCGCACAGGGCTTCCCACGAAATAAATAGACCAATTGGTGTAGGTTTCACGAGTAGACTCGATAAGCGCGGCAAGAAAGATCCGAATGTGGCGTCATTCTAGACAAATCAACAAGTTAATTTGATATTGAGAAACAAAGCAAAATCCAGCAGTGTCAATTGGTAGAGTTGACAATAATTATGAAATTTTTAAAGTGCTAAACTTAACTCTTCGGTGTGCCTTTCATGGCACATTGAAAATAACACTTTTTCCACCCTACGGTTAAAAAGTACAGAATCTGGTAAAAAAGTTATAGCGAATACCATACCAATAAATGGAGCAGTAGACGAAACACGGTCGACGCGAAATTGTAAACAAGAAATAAAAATGGAACGCTCACGTCGAATGAACGGGTCATTGGATTTTGAAACCATTATACCATGTGAACGAAACAGTAATGAAAAACCACAAAGCTTTATTGCAACCAATTTGAAATTCAAAATTTGAAAAAATGAAATCGAAACTCGTGCCGCCAGTTATTGTTAATTATACCTAAACATTAATTTAAATGGTTTGATACTTTTAAAAGCCCCTTACGTTTTCTTTTCCTTGGACCTTGATAAAATATTTAACAGTATCCTAAGCTCACTTAAAACTACATGCCGATCCCTGGGTTTAAGTGTGGGATACGGTGGAAGGACTATCCGGTGTCTTTAATTTTTATATTAAACCAGTTCATTATTGTTTTTTTTCAATAATGCAAAAAAAGTATCCAAAATATTGACACAGCTATCCAAAAGATTGATATGAAATAGTTACAACTATTTGCTGTATTAATATAAAAGGAAATGTAACAGACTGCCTTCTCGTAGTGCACTGTCCATTAGTTAATAAAAAAACGTAATCACCCAAGCAAAAGCTTCAATAAGCTGATTATAGCCGTGCGTTCTCACTGGCGTATAAACGTGTCGCGATACAAGGTTTATCTCTACCTTTCTCTCTGAAAACACTGAGAGGACAATATGTTTTGTGTGAATGTTTTCGGCCGCGTAAACTCACGGTAAACAAATTTTCTTCTACACAGCAATATGTTGATTTACTCCTAGGGTGCGAAGATATATAGTAGTATGAAGCCTAAAAGGATCCACTTAATGAAACTTTGAGTCAAACTAAAAACACGGTATAGAATTTTTTATTTCAAAATCCGGACTTGTACCAAGTTGTCGTGGGTAGGTTTTGGTACATAAGACATTATATTACTACGTTAACATCCTCACCACATTAGAAAAAGTATAGCAACATTGCATAGTACAAAACAACAAACCAATTTGTATGCTAACCGTATGACTAACGTGGTAGGCATTGCTTTAAGCTGTATCTAGGACGAACTGCTGCATACATAATAAAACTAAGGAAAACCTTACTTTAAAAATAAATACATAGATAACATCGTAACGTTACTGATTCGAAACAATCGTACTTGTCTTAAACTATCTTATCTTGCATACTAAGTAGTACATTGAATTACGTTCCCGATCATCTAGATATTATATAGCTGGGAAAGCAGCCAAGAGTAACTTGGGGTCTTTCAAGAAGCGAGCTTATCTATTCTTCAAAGGCCGGCAACTGCAGTTCCTCTGGTGTTGCGGGTGTCCATAGGCGTCGTTGATCACCTCGGTGCTCACGCAGCACGTTTGCCCCCTTCTCTTATAAAAAAAAAACTAAGATAAAGTGACTGGAAACAGATCGGATATACATTAAAGCAACCTAATAGATGGTTGTAAGAATAGTTAAAAAAGGTTTAATAATAGAAATATAGGAAGTTTTTAACAAACAATGAAACGTTAAAGGTTATTGTACACGTATTTTAAAAAAAACGCTATCATCGTCCATAGTAAACAACGATGTACGTATTACCGCACAGTTAATTCATATACATCTTATGATTTCAGAGTTAACAATAAACAAGGAATCAAAATTACAATTATAATAAAATTATTTTTAAAACCATTCTGGAGCCACATATCACTCGTCTTCATGTCCTCATATAAAATGCCCTACAAAAACATTTGGTAAAATACGAAATTTGATTCATCACGGATTATGTATGGTGACTATTTATAAATTAATATAGTGAGGCCATGTTCGTTGCCAATAACAATGTCCGAAGCGTTATTTTCGTACATTGGCAGTGTTGTTATTACTTGTCATTAGTTTATCATTCATTAATAAACTATAATCTTACCCCAATGCCACCCCCTTCTAGTCCCTTCGTTGTTTATTCTACCTTCCTCTCTCATAAAGGCTGATAACACATTTATATATCAAAGTAATATCAACCACACTCATTTTACTGCAAAAACAAGTATTTAGTTGTACGCTTCTTAATGTTTTGAATCATACCTATTTATAGAAATTCTCATAATCTGCATGTACAGTCGACAGCAACAACTTGAAAACAAATAACGTTTTAGTTACGATAATTTAAAATACCTATCCCAATGCCCCGTCGCGGATATACATATGTGAATGAATATAATAGGCAGATAGACCTGATAAGATTAGGATACAGATTCCATGCAGACGAAATAGATACTAATATATCCCAACAAACTTGATTCACTCAAAAATATTCTTGTGTTTCAAAATCTATACATATAATAAAAATGTAACTGATCGCTGTCTGTACATGGATGATATTTGAAAAAATACTATTATTGTGGGCCGCATTTGGAACGCAGTATTTACACGGATGTAGACGATTTTAGAAATGATGTGTGCATTATTTTGTAATATGTTTTGTTAGGTAAGATTCGTAGCTTATTATTCCCAAGGAGGGTTGGCGTTAAGCAGGCAGGTTTAAATAATCATATATGATTGTTAAACTGTGCTAAGGCCATATTGTGTCGACCCCATATACGCGGGAAAGGGAAGGACGATGATGATGAGGTTATAGTAATATTAAGTAGGTAATATCAATTCGTTTAAGTAAAATTGCGGGGCGGGTGAAATCGCTAATATCGTAATGAATAAATTTGTATTAAAACAATTAAATTTTTTAGTTTAATAAACAATTGTGCTCTAATATTTTTTCTCTGTGCCTGTAATTGGACACGTATGCGATCATTATCCACTTATGACGGTGACTGTACAGAGATCATACGCTTTCGGTAAAATAAAATAATTTGCATACATCGTCAAAACATTATAAGGCGATGCGGGCGACCTTGTGTTCACGAAAAGTTACAAAAAAAACCTTGTGCCCACTTAAATAATTTTTATTTTTAAAGGATATATTGAGCTAAACTGCAATATTTTCGATTATATTTCGAGACACTTTTTACCACGATTTATAAAAATATTCTACGAGTACACTCTTGGACTTGGCGATTTTGTCAGTTTAATTATTTTACTTGTCTACAACGGGTTTTTTCAGATTAGCAGAACAGAGATGTAATCGCCATTGTCCGAAGAACTGTTAAACTCAAGTGGCGATGGGCGATGTCTAAGAACATATGGGCGATATGGCCTAAAGAGTGTTGCGGGCTCGACCACTCTAAAACTTGTTATAGTTTCATTGTAATTAATTTTATACGTTTAATTGTGAATATTCCGATAGTATAAGATATAAACACTTTTTTATTCAAACCAAATATATTTTCTACGAATATAAACTTGTAAAAATGTGGAGTAATAAATCCAACAAATAATATTTAAACGTATATTTTCTTTAAAGTCCATATCTACGTGATCTACGATGAATTTTAAATTTCCGAACATATTTTTTGGACCTGTTTGCCAAGTACGTACCATACTAACATATACTTAAGATATATTTTTGTGTATCAGTCAGCAAGTTAACTAGAGTTTTTCTGGTGCGAGCGGTAAATAATCCAGTAGCGGAGTAGTTAGAGCAACGGTTCTCTACTATAAACGTTTCCCTAGTGCATTACGTGACGCGAAAATATTACGATGTTTGGTGATTTCAAATAAAATTACAAGCCCATAACTTTGCGATATCGAACCGTAGATATAATACTAGTACGGTCGTTAGAAATATAAATTTTAAAATAAACGAAAGCTCATAAAACATTTAATTAAAAGCAAAGAAAACTTGTCAACAACAGGTTTACTTACCAACGTTTATAAAGGACTCCATTTTTCTTACATTTTATTCTATTCAGCTTTTGTACCTTAAGGTTAAATATCTCGAAAGTAGTAAGTTAAGATCGAAAAGAAAACTTGGAGGTCGTCGTATGTTTGTTTCTTTTATTTAAGTAATTTTTAAAATAGTTATTAACATAGGAATTACTTGCAGAGCATTAGGGTTTATTTCTTTCTTGCAATATATGTAAGCTTGTTAATTAAATAAAGAATAAAGCCGAATTTCTATTTGTTTTGTTTGACTAGGCAGGGCGGGGCAGCAGATGATACTTCTTTAAATATACAGCCAAATATAAGAGTCTAAAACATTGGCCTGGAGACGACAGTTACAGCGTAATTGACAAACTTTTGATTGTATTACGACGCCCAGACAGGATGACCTAATCTAGCCTTGACTCCGCACAGCTCTCAAGTAGATTATTTTTGCTGTTATAAACATTTACACCCCATATTATATTCAATAACTATTCTTACTGAACGTAACACTAATTGGTTTAGTTTCATTTCGATAAAGCATACTTTCTACTATAAAAAATATATATATTACAGCGGTTCACCTAATTTTAAGTAACTACCCTTCACATCTACAACTGTGCTGTAGATGCGTTGCCTAGTTTTAAAAAAAACAGAGGAGGGGGTAAATAGAATGAAAGGATATTTACATTATTAGGCTTAGGATATTTTGCTTTACCTATCCATTCTCACGTCTGCCAAATAGACCTTTTCTTATTACAAGAAGGTGGGAAGAGGACTATAATTAGGCTACTTCACGCAAGTATTGCTGAAAAGTCAATTAGGTGCCTTGAATTTACTAGAAATTTGGGTATCCTTATTTTCGTATGATATTTTAAAAGAAGATGGCAAACGTGAAAGAGGCTCACTTGATATCAAATGACCGCTGCCCATAGGTATTTGCAAAAAGCTAGGAAGTTGCAGCATTACCAAACTATAATGGACAGAGGGAGCGATGAATAGAAAAAAGCATATCTCCACCCTCTCCCCCGTCACATCTTCTACCCCTTCACTTCCATAACTAATTAGAGAAGGGGATGGGAAAGACGGCCAGAAAAATAGGCCTCCAGCACCTCAATCACCGTAGTATTTCTCCGGTCGAGCCGGCCTATCACGAATAGGCAAAACGTTATATATCGAATATCACGAATAGATAAACAGATTTTGTGGCGAGCTCCACCACTGTTATAATGAGAGCTGCAGAAGAAACACCACTGTACGCTTTGAATAGACAAAAGAGCGAGTGGCTCAGCAGGTACTACCAACAATCGTAGCTATTAAGACCTTAGACTGAATCAGGCACAAACATTTATTCTTCTTAATATAATAAACCAGGAGTAGCAAAATTACATGTTTGTGAATTTTAAAAAATATATCTAAAGTCGAAATTGCCAACCATTACGAAATAAGTAACATTCATGGAACGACATCCTCGTAATGAAAAGTGACTTTTTAAGAGGAAGCTTTTACAATGTTTCCGTTACATTACCCAACTAACGCGTACTCCCTGCAGTAAGATTTCAACTACATCCAAATGTTTGTAAACGCAACATTAAGGAAGTACAAACTACGTCCTTAACACATTGTGATACGAAGTATTTTGGCGTGCTCATTTACGGTTCGCTAGTTTTCCTAATGCTAGCAGTGAATAGTCTGAGAGCGAGCCCGCAAGTGTAACGCCAGTGCTATAAGTAGCTACGGAAGCATTATGTGACGGCCAAACGCCTCGATGAACTTTAAGAAGCGTAGTAAGGAAATAGCTGTACAATAATTTCGTACTCAGTAGTTATATTGCACTATATGTAAGCATCATTACACACAGGGTTATCGCTAGCCGGGATTGATCCCGGAGATCGACAGCAGCATGAAGGGGTTGCTGTGATTCGAGGAGCTCGGTTGGCTGGAGTGATCCATGTCACACCCATACGCTAAATACAGGCTCTTGTACTAACTTACTAAGCATCAGAATTATCCGTCCTGACTTTTCACTCACCAGTCGAAATCAAAAAGTTGACTGAATATTTCATCAATTTTATTGTCATTATCAACATAAAACTATTTGTACTGGCAATACTATAACAGCGTGATAAATACAAAACAATGGCTTAGAAAATCATAACGTAATAATAATTTAAGCCTAACAGTGCACAACGAGGGTCTCTTTTGTGCAATAATGAATGAAAGCGAAAACTGAACTATGGGAGTATTACAAAGAGTTTCATAGTGCAGCTGTTACATGCTGCATTTCTCTAGTACAATAGTGCATCAATAATAATAAGTTCGTTTATTTCTCAAATTATCCTAACACCTTAGAAATGAATGTAATGCGTTCACATAAATTTAATTAAATTCGTAAATCATGATTATTATAATAACAACGATGTTAGGACAAACGACAAACATTGAATACAACCATGTTATGACAAGCTATTATATCATAATGTCTGTTTGAAAATAATCTTTTTATATTTGTTTCGGGTCTTCGTGTCTAAGAAGGTTCCATCCTGTCTAACCTCTAAGTTTTTATTCTTATTTTAAAACATGGAAGAAAGATAAATGAAACATCATAGGAGTTTTATCTAACGATAAAATAAAAATATTTTATCTGTATTGGGTGTATTTTTACTTCTGGCCAAATGTGTAATACAGGCACACTCATAATAAAATATCATAAATCGGAGCTTATCAAATTTCACCCAAAACTCGCCTGCGTGCGCCTGCAGTGGTTTTTACTAACAGTATCTTTCTCTCTCTCTCTTTCCTCATGCAATAGTAGAGCCGTTATGAACGTAGGCTTCCCCCAATCATAACCACAAAGATTGATCCCCCTGTCACCTCCACTCACCAGGTGGACCGATTATCTCATCAAGTTTGCGGGACTCCACTGGATTTGTGGATCGATTCGTAAAGCTGAGGAGGAGGTACGTAGACCACCTTACACTACGTCGACCTGTAGCCGCCACACCAGGACTCTCCAGACCTTACCATACGTTCTATGAGCAATGCTTCCGGTATTGTTTACCGCCTACAATACAATACTTAAAGCATTATTTACTGTTATAACAGTAATAATGAATAGTATAAGATCCGTTACCCGTTTAAATGATTTGTTATTCACATCTCGTGCGCTTACGCTGTTGCTTTACGCTCGACCAAATACTTGTCACACAATAAAGTGTTGTGTACTAATACGTTACAACTCGCACCATATTCTGCTTGTCCATCGTGTTTTTGATAGTGCCACTAACTACTTCCGTAGTTTGCTTCGAATGTGGATTGATTGTTTTTATCGTAACATTTTATTTCAATTTCTACAACACTATAAACAGGACTGTCAATATCTACCCTCTTTCGTCCATGAAGTATAAATGTACTGTTAAGAATTTTTTACTGAAATTAAGCTATGATGAAACTGAATATTTACTATGGCCTGATATATAATATTGTGACATACATACATGCAAACGCGCACACACAAAACAAACACACACACACATATACCCACAAAATAAAAAGTTAACACCTAGACCCGTACTATTCAAATTTATGTAAAAATAGCTCAATATATTGTTAAGGAAAGGCGCCGGTGCTGTCACACAGCTGATACTATGACAGGCACCAATAATAATATAATTTGGTATAGTTGAAAATAAATAAATAAAATTTATAAACAGATATTAGTGTTATAAATATAAACAAGGTTATATTAGATTTAAATCATTGTGTTAAGGAAGGATGACTTTGAAATAAGTACAAATATATGCCAGCTTTTGCATATTTCAAAATGTTATAAATGATATCAATTTAGACACCCGTCGATGAGATACCCATAGTGAAATTAGCTCCGTTACTCCGTACCCGCAGAGCGGCGCGACTGTGACTCATAGCGGATATTCAAGGAATAAAATAATTTTAATATTCAAGTCCGAGCGACAAATAATTCAGCACAAAAACAAAAATATACTTAAACTTTCACTTTAAAAATTGTCGTCGAAAAATTACAAGTTCGACCTCTGACAACACCGATTTCACAAAATGTAACTTCTGAGTACTTAGAGTTGATTTAAAATTAATTCAGCCCGGCTAAAAAAGCTTATTTGTGCTCTTGATGCCATTAAAAATGGTAGTGCGAAGGCGTGGCGATTACGTAATTGACAATTTGTGCGTGCGTGACGAATCGTTCATATGTACGTTACACGGCAGAACTTAGATTTTTTTACACACACCTTGTACTTTGTATTTATATAAGCCTACAATTCTTATATTGTATATTTCAATAACATTTTATGAACGTCAACCTCTAGATAATGGAATCGCATCATATCAAATAGTTTTTTTTATGGAATAAGATGGCAAACGAGTAAAAGGATCACCTGATGTTAATCGAGCGCTACCCATAGACATCCGCAACAAGCAACTGTGTTGCAGATGCGTTGTCTGTCTTTACTGGAAAGAGAAGGGCATAGACAGGAAAAGGATATTTCTTTTCCCCCGTTAATCCCCTCCACGTCAAATCCTTTTCCCGTTACCATCCTATCCTTATGAGCAGAGGGTGGGAAGGGAAAAAGGACTGAAATTAGCCCTCACGCACCTCACTCAACAGTTATGTTTAAACGAGGAATCGGAACATAAGTATTTTGAATCCTGAATTCCACACGCGGGTCATGGACATCAGACATTTTGTTTCGGATGAATTTTCCAATTGATTGATCTTTGTGTAATATTAGAACAGCCTAAAAATAAAGCTCTTAACTAATGTGAAGCTGTTAGAGAGAACTTCTGAAAAGAACTTTACTACACAATAAGTAAGGCGTTGACTTTATGACGTCATCACAAAGCTCATATTAAGTTACATCGACATAAAGCGGCGGCAGGCTCAGAGCTTTATTGCATTAGAGTCGGCAGCTTTTTGCCTACGTACGGAAAATTATAATACACTTTATAGCTAGGCAATTTAAAGAAATCCCATAGTACAATTTAAAGAAATCCCATAGTACAATTTATGCAGCGTGTGGTAAAATTTATGTTATTGCACATGAACTCGTTACTAGCAAGTCCTTTGATGTTTTATATTGTTTTTGTTGCAAACCAAGTATGTGAATTTTAAACAATTTAACATAACTGTTAAAATATATAAATACTCAACTCATGAGGGGGAAAAAAAGTTAAAATATTGTATTATAATTTTGAAGTTTGTTTCTAAGGTGAAAGAAGTGGCTAGTGGTATATGGCAAGGTAAGTGATGCTCCTAAAGTCAAGAAACCACCTTCACCTACATATACCTTATTACCGTACACAAAAATCTACTAAACTACTACTAAAATAACATTATGTAAAATCATTTAAGATATTGCTAGTTGGCTGAAACAACTAGTTAAATTATAGATAGCCCCCGTCACATCCTCATCCATTACCCATTATTTACTAATTGGAAAATGGGATGGGATGTAGATGGGAAGGGGAAGAGGCATGGAAATGAAATGAAAAGAAAAGAGGAAGGAGGAAGGAAGAGAAAAAAAATAAAATGAAAAGAGGCATGGAGATGGCCTGACATCACTGATCCGACGAAACGAGACATACTTTTTCTTAACGCCCGTCTTCCCCGAGGTCGTGGTATTTGCTTTTCATTCGTGTAACTAACTAATAGAAGTATAAATAAACAGACCTGCTTCATCTGATGCCATTATTTACAAAACAATCGTGTGCAGCCAGCGAAAAACTATAACAGCGCAGACGAGACTAAAATGTAGTCGGAAAAGTTAGTCACCCGACGAACTAATTTGTTTATGCCACGATTTGGAGCCGGCACGCGACGTACACGAGGATGATGTCATTGTATAGGTGCGAAAGTTAATTCACCAGCATTTACAAGCTGAAACTAATTAAGCACGTACATACATTTACAGGTGTTATGAATTAATTTTAGTTTTCACAACGGAGTTCTTTATTGCACGTTGTTCATTTGTTTACGGGCTGGGGGATACACAGAAAAACTTGTAGCAATACAAATCGCGGCCAAAAACTTTTTCAATCTATTCAACTTGCCGTCAATTGTTAGAATATGCAAAAATATTTATGATGTAGACGTTTAAATACTCTTTTAAATTAAATCATCACTTAATACAAACACAATGAAGATATAGCAATAGGAACTCCGTTCCAACGGGATGTCCATAAGTCCATCTCTCTCTATTTTACTTGTTAATCTCAGTCATACACATTTCCAAGATATAGTGGATATGTGGTAGACATGTCACGAGGTCATCGCGCCACTTATCACTAATCCCAAGAGCCATAGTTAAGTTTGTAAGCCTTTGTGTCGGAAAAAGTCAGATTGTTGATAAGCAATGGAAATGTGATAGGGCCAGTAATTGGTTTATATTAAAAACTACACTCATCATGCCACGTAGATAAAGTAAAAAAGTATTTGGTTGCATATTGGCTGTTCAAGTCTCTATAACATGTAAAAATAATACCGAAGCATTGTTGAAAATCTATTAATAAAATCGAAAAACGTATTTTTTATTCAAAAGTTTCATCACAGTCTGATCATTGATTTACATACGCGACAAACAAACACTAAACATTGATTTTTATTCATATAGATAATGTAAGGAGCTCAAATAAGTTATGTATATGTCAGTGTAGAGGTTAAAGCAAAAACAAGCTAATAACTTAAGTCCTCTAAGTTAGTTAATGATCCAAAGTATCTAGCTTGTCAATATTCTTAATATAACAAAACTATATAAATAGAAATGAAATGTCGGTGTGTCATTAAAGAATAACAAGATTATGTCAGTTGCCTCCAATTAGTCCTCCAGTTGCTGGTTACATTTAGGTTCTACTATTTTAAAATGAAGAGACAATTTGTAGTTTGTAGTTAATACATTAAAACATGGAAACGTGTACGACCTTGCTGCTTATCTCTTAACGTTTTCTCGTTTCCTTTTCGATAGCAGTTTAACGCGGTACAGTCAAAATAAAACATACATCCGTGGCTCAGATAGTCGCAGATTATTTAAGTCTCAAGATCGTCATTGTGGTCAAAGAATATACATTTATTACATACATTAATTAAATGTCTCGTGGAATTATCCGTTTCTGGAGGTATTTCCAAACCGATGCAACTTAAGATCTCTTCAAGACGAAAGCGTACTGCTTTTTAAAGACCGCCGGCGTCATGTTCAGGACAGCGGTGATCACTTAGCAATCCCCTGCTCATTTGTCCGTTTATCCTAGCAAAAAACAACTTAATTTGTAATTGGGTCCCTTGAAGATGTTATCGTCCTAAGAGTAACGGTTCAAGCCCGACTTCTCTATGTTCTATATAGATCTTGTTTTAAAATCCTGTACTGCTTTTATTCGCTTCTCTCGCTCGCTCGTCTTTTTAAAATGTTATCATTCAGTTAGAACCTTTTCTTTTTATAATTCCAATATTTAGCTGCTGTTGTATCTATAACTTCCTCATTCGAAGTCTCTCGCATTAATTGTTGGGTTATAAGCCTGATTTATGGCGTTAATCCTATTTCAAACACTATTTTCGTGGCCCGCATTGTCGGTGCCATTCAGTATTTTACTCACACGGCTTTTTCATTAATATCCGGTGATACAGTGACCGCGACGTTCCCAGCAACCGAGTTTATATAATGTATTGTGGACCCCTTTGATATGGTGCACGGTTATAATTGAAATGTAGGTCGTTGTTATATAAACGAATGGCAATGGGGACGTTTAAGAATTGCGGCGAATCTACTCGTGATTCAATGCAGATGAAAATTGTATTATGAATTCAATTACTCTCGAACTCTGACGTCATTTTGTCTATTCAAAAGATTATGGATCAAACTTAGTAAAATATTGATCTTTCTGAGATCTTTTCATTATGTACTACACAATACGGTTTGAACATAAGCACCATCGTTAAGAAATTAATAGCGCAGTAAAGTGTAGTGAAAAATAATTATTTATTTATTTTAAGATAAAAGTAAATTTAGAGTTTAGAAAAACATGTTATATAATTATTTGGATTATATAGGACGAAGAAACTTTTATGGAAAAAATCCTATTAGACTTTATCCATGGAAACGTAATGCGAAAATACATCGTTGGTGACGAAAAGTTTATATCTAAATGCCGTATTTTAATTGTGCATTTAAACTTTCGTAGAATAAACTGCAATCACAAGTTTGAATACAGACTTGTGAGGTCGATTAATCAGGACTCATCTCGGGTTAAGTTCGACAACGGCGTAACAAATCATTCACACTACTGATATTATTATTTGAAATAAAATACCGTTTAGTAGCATCGAACTATTACAATGATTTTTGATAACATAATTAACATAGCTTAATAATTAGTTGCAGTGTACCCGGCACTTAAGATTTGGAATTCTTATTCAAGAATTTATCTATTATATCAGGATAGTTGTCAACTAACGTTATGAAGACGAAACTTCTGAATACCATTTAATGGCAAAGTAGCGCTTATGCTCTCTTTTAGTTAATCTTTGGTTTGGTATAGATTTAATAATAGCTACAAGGAAACAGGCGCTGCCACGCGAGAGATCGCAAGATGAAAGACAACGTATGTCAATAGCGACACGAGATATTTATAGGTTTTCATTGACATGCTTGTCGCTAAGATCTTTTGGTTATGTTTGGTGTAGATAATCAAAATGGTAAAACATAACGGACTTGAAACCGTTAAACAGTGACAGTTATATAAAGGGCATTCAATGTAAAACTTGGCACGTCTTGCCTGTCTCCTTAATGCAGCAATGCAGACCAGGCAGGTTGGAACGAGTCGATCTAGAAAGTGCGAATCTTTCGCTTCATTTATGGAGTTGAGTGATGGTGTAGTGAAACATCCTGCGTTTTCTTGAACTGTTAATTTCTACATAGGCTTCGTTTTTATTTCCATTATGTAAACAATAAACAATACGGTGAAAGTCGGGCTTTTACTTCGCCGATAGCCGACTTATAATAAAACAAATGAATTATCCTTAACCAGCATTATCGTATTATCAACTTTTAAATCCCCAAGTAAAATAGGTTGGCATAATATAGTCATACAATGGACAACAAATTTAGTCAGCAGTTTTATACGTAAGTATGACAAGTTACACAAGTTTGTCGGCGTTCAAATTTCATAAGCTAAAACTTTCCCCGATACTAGAAGTATCTTTTTATTAACTTTTACATCAATAATAAATTTTGTCACAACGATTCGTCAATATTACGCCATTAAGATAGAAAATAGGGACGCGCAAACTGAACTATTATCGTTTTAAACATCAATAGGGTCCAAAAATTGTTATTCTACTTAAATGGCAAATGAACAACCGCGACACGACCGCGGCAGTGACCGCGGTTGAAACAGGTTAGCGTTGCATAGCTCTGAATTAAATCATACTTATTTTTAGCTCAATGCTACTAACGTAAACTTACTTTGCTGGGACCTCGTTATCGTTTAATTCCTGACCTCAAAATCAAGTATTATATCAATAATTTTTTGAGTCCAAAACAACGAAATCATTGAAAAAACGATAAAAATTGAGCAATGGTCTACGTACGATCATGTATTTTCATTTCAGCATTCAATATATGTTTTTATAAATGTCGAAATGTCACCCGCAACATGCTATAATAAATCAGTGTTAC
Organism: Papilio elwesi; assembly: GCA_029849275.1. Taxonomy (NCBI): domain Eukaryota; kingdom Metazoa; phylum Arthropoda; class Insecta; order Lepidoptera; family Papilionidae; genus Papilio; species Papilio elwesi. The sequence continues at coordinate 4,809,194 of CM056709.1, forward strand.
TTTTGTAGGCAAGAATAGATAGAGTAAAATAACGAAAGTAGAATTGTAGATAATGCTGATTCGACATCCCAGTGGTATTAAAATATCTATTCGCTCCCCTACATCCCCTGTTCACCCTTACGTGACGATTAATAAGCCGCTTCAAGGGCTATTGAAGGGTAAAAGTGAATAAAGCGACCAATTAATGCACGGTCACGTCTCGAATTAGTTATGTTTCGAATTAAAATCGATTCCATTGTAAGCGTGCGAGAAGTTATTGTAATTAATCGTTTTGATATACATATATTTGCATAACAACGATTCAATTACGGATAAGTTCTTATTTGAAATTCAAATACGTAATTCGGAGATACTTATAGTTAATTACATTAGTTAGAAATGCAAAGGTCAGAGCGTGGTCGGAAATTAATTAAATGTTATGGTGCGGTGAACATATAAGATCGACACAAATTTGTACATATAATTTACATAGCATCTCTAAACAGAAACTGATATATCATATATCAAAGCTAATATACATATACTGTTAGCGTGTTAGGCATGTTAGTCCTTTCATGTAAAGGCATAGCATTCGATTCCCACATGTCGAGAAACATAAACCATGCCCACCTGCTTAGGTACGAGAGATATGAATTCTTTCAACTAATCTTGATAGGAAAAATCGCATGTAAAGAGAAGTATAAGTCGTAGAAAAACATGGCTGCGAAATATGAGGGAGTGGACCATTCCGAGTGCTTCCCAACTGTTCTGCTTCGCATACAACAGAAGAAAATATGGTGAACTACTGCCAACCTTCGTTATAGTTGGAGAGGCAACTTAAGAAGAAGAGTAATAGAAGGTGCATTTTAATTTCTACTCCTATACTTATAATGAATTCAATAACTAAACATTTTCAACAATGTACCAATGTCCGTGGAAAGCGTCTAAGCAAAGCGTACTCTCAGCTTTTAGGCTAAGGCCGTCTAACATAAATCAAAGTGAGAAATAAATTTACCTGATAAATTTAGTAGCACCTTATAGTGCTCAATAAAAAGCGTAATAAACACCAATTAACAATTATCAAATTATCACAATGTTAAATCAACCAGCGTGATAGAAAACACGATACAATTACGTATCAAATAATCAACAATAGCCACGACAATTGATCGGTTTGTATTTGTAGTAACAAGTCCGTTGCGTCTTCAATAAACCAATTGGTATTCAAAGCGCGCGTCAATTAGCGTCCTTGCTTGGTTATGGAACACATTGTTGACTACATAATAATCGAAAGGAAATATTATTTAATATGAAAGATGATTGATCTAATAAAAATAGGCATTAAACATAAGTAAATAAATAATCGCCCGTAACCCAGAGGTTACGCAGAGATTATGGATTTACAATCGGTGCGATCCTGGCACACCTCTCTCGCGTCTTCTACATCCATATATGTACTCATACAAGCTCGTCAGTTACGGGTACTCCTTATATTGCCCTTCTTTAGTATGTCACTAATCTAATCGATGTAAGTTCTTGAAAATATAAAAAATTGTCTATTGTCACTGCATCAAAACAACAAAACGGATATCCCAACAATTTTTACCAACAGTCGACGTAAACTAGCCTATAGGCGACGATGCTAAAATTGTACGTCCTGGATGTCATGGGGACCTATTGTATTTTGAAGATTATACTACCTTTTTTCTTTTTACCAAAAGAAAAAAGGTTAAATGACACTTGTACTTTTGGGAAAAGGGTCTATTCTTTATGTACGATTTTTGTTACTTCGGCTTGTTGAAATTGTTGTTGACGTATTTCTTTTAAAATAAAAAATACATTGACAGCACTCGATGATGTCCCGGTAATGGATTCATTTAACAAGTTTGTGACCCCAGTCACTCCTTTGCGTCTGATTACTGATATGCACACTTATTACCATGTAGACAACCCGCCCTTAATCCGACGCTCTCGTGTATGTCCTATGAGCGATTCCGAAATTTAATTGGCTACCCTTAGCGCGCGCCTCTACATAGATGACTGATTTGTGGTGTAGGGTACTTAACATGGTCGAAGGTACCACCGATATGTAAATCTAACGTGCTCGAGAATGTACAGAAATTCCCGTTCTGGCCCCTGTACCATTAAAACTTCGTATTGTAAAATAAACTCCCCTCACGTAGTATAGATGATGCGGATTACGATATTACTACTAGACGAAATCTATACTAATAGACCGAAGTAATTCAAGAGAAATATTGTATTCTAGAAAATTAACAACGCTAATTTATTATAATTTAGAGAATAAATTAAATGTTTAAGATTAAACATAAGCGCGCTAAAGAAGCACCGGACAAAATGATGTCAGTCACGGAGAACGTGTTACGTCACGTCGCTTTGAGGTCGAGCGTCGCCTCCGGGTCTCTGAGCTTTATTGATTAGCGATTGTATATCAGCTTCCACAAATTACACTTAAGCTACAATAGAGAATAGACTTCATGTATAAGTAGAATGAACATAATATGCGCCTAGAAACAGCAAGGGGAAAAGTAGTTTAAAAAACATAGGCTTAGTCGAAAAACAAATAAATAAATAATTTACAAAAATAAACCCAAGAAAAATAAATGAAAATAAGCCCCTTCACACACGGATCGTAAGCGTAGTCGTATCGTTACGACGCTACGCGTACGAGACCTGCAGTGTTGCACAAACGAATCGTCGCGTAGACGTATCGTTTTGGATATCAGTTAAAAACATGGCGCCAACGGCACCGTAATTCAGTAATTCTCTTCCGTGGCAACATTTTGCATAAGTAATTATTATTTAAAAAAATATATAATATATTTCTTACCTGTCCATTTCATTTTTAATGACATTTCTGCGCCAGCTTTGTCTGTAACATCTTTTCCAGTTTGAGGTATTCAATTATTTTTTTAATCTTGTTGAATGTTATATATGCATAAGAAATTGAAATTTAGTTAAATTTGGTGTTTTTTAAAAGAAAATAATGAAATGGAACGGACATACATGGATACACGCAAAAACATCATATGGGACGATGCAGGGATAAATAAAGAAACAGTGACAAGGCTGTTTTATGTTGCAAAAGCGAGTGGCAGTGTTGGTCCTACGACTTGGACATTTCGTCTACAGATACGAGACGTATCTGTTACTTAGAGAAGCCGTAACAGATGGGTATGTTTGCGGTATGCTACTTATGAATGTAGAAGAAGCGACAGAGGTCTGCCAAGACTATTCCAGATGGAAACTTGTAACCTCTGCCGTCTGGATAACGGACAAGAGTGCTCATTCCATTCATAATGTCTATAAATTTTATTTCATATGAAGATATGTAATCACTGCCTTCAACATATTGCATTATTTGTTAGAACATTGCCAAGTTTAGTTTCACATAAAATACTTGTTCAGCAATAAAACACAAGAGTTTTATAACTTAAACAAGATTGCTGTAACCCTAGCACTAATGACCAACATAACGATTTTCCAGGTAATAAACCGCAAAGTGGACCGGCCGCGCCCCGCGTGTACACGACTTACTTTACCTAATGAAATAAAAAAAGTCCTAATAATCATTCCAACCTTGACCATGCTGTTGAATTCAGTTTAATAGCTTAACAATATAACACACTAGTTGTTGCCCGCGACTTTTCAGCGTACACGACGCGCTTATAGAGAACAGGTACAATCACACCGCCCCGCTTTTCTGGTGACACAGAAACTGTCAGATTAGTGTCTAAATATGTGTCATTTTGAATCACTTCTAAAAGTTCGTTAAATGTAATCTCCAGTATTCTTAAATATTCATAAAATTCCGATTTATTGTCACCAAATGTCATGTGACCACCGGTTACCATCAACCACCGCAACGATCACGTTACGGATGTGTTGCCGGTCCAACATTTTCTTGGAGCGAAGTGAATAAAATAAGGACAAATGGAAAGTGTGGAACTTGCAGCACCTCACTCATCAGACAGAACGCATAAGGTTTTGATTTCCTAGATATCTGTATATCATGGTAAACCTTTGTATCAAACGTAAAACTTTCGTAAGGAAAGGAAGGAAGGAAATGTCATCATTTTGAACATAGCCCGCAGCCAAAACTAAATTCCAGCCACGATATTACGTAACAATACTGCAATGTTGCAGCACACATTACAATAACGAGTATAGTATAATAACGACTGTATTAAACTTTAAACCATCTACAGCATGTACAAAGCGAAGAGCTATTTATAAACAAACAAACGTCACCATTACACATTTTGTGGAATTTGTGTGATGAAGTGAAGTGAAATATAATAATGAAGATAATGTTAAAAGTTGAAGTTAACTGAAAAGTTGGTTTCAGAAAATATTTTATAATTTACGGATTTTAGCGTAAAAGGTTTTAATGTACTGTGTTTATATTATTTAGGCTATCGCTTGGAACATTGTATATAGCTACTATTATGGCACAATGTTGTATTCCACTATATTATTATTTTATGGTATGCCACTATAATTTTACGTGCAGGTGAAGATTTTCGTACGTAACTTCTACAAAAAAAGAGGCCGCATTAGTGTGTATGGGATAAACTCAAAAACTACTGAACAACTTTTTATACGGTTGTCATACCGTGCCGATACTGGCCTCGATTCGATTGCGCCATCTGTATATTTGCAATATTCAATCGATCAGTTGTTTTCAATCCCAAGCTTCAAGCTCAAACCTTAAGATGACGTGAGATAGTACTTTGCTATTGAATACTAGATATGTTTGTTATTACTAGTATATACATTATGTTCAACATATTTATGAGGTTTGTTGACTCCGATAGAAATGCTGCATTACACGTATAGTATCTTGATTCGTTCAGAATCGGAACGCGTAATAGATATTTTTAAGTAAGCCACTAATCTGATCGATATAAGTTCTCCTATGGCGTCCCCTACCAATACTGCTACTCACTTTTGCAATATACATTTATTTCGTTATTCCCTCTTCATTCATCCTATCAACATGCCCGAACCAGCGAAGCATACCTTTCTCAATTCTAGTCACAACATCCACTTTTAAGCCACATGTTCCCCTAATAATACTATTTTTAATCCTATCATTCAACGTCACGCCTAAGAAGTATGTCTTAAGGATCGCATCTCATACATATTACATGCACTATATTCTATATGTTTTACCAGTAGCTCTGACATTGTATTTGAATAATTTATCTTATCATCGCGACCATATCTATAAACCCTGATACCGTGGTGTTGCGACGATCGCCTTTTGTTTGCACAAATGGATATTTCTATAGATCATGGATGCAATTGCTAAGAAAGAACAGTGGTAGATTAGTATAGCTGGCAACAGCTTCTGATGAATGAACAGCAATCCAAAGGAGGCCTAATACACCTTTTCTAATAAGAAGATGGGAAACGGAAGAGGCAATGCATCTGCAAGTCATTAGCAGTCAAAAATATCAGGTGAATTACTTGTTTGTTTACCACCTTCCGTTATATAAAAAATCTGACATGTAGTAAAGTAGAGCCTGAGTAGAGTAGATAGTTATCTTCACGGCGGAGTTCATTGGGTTTACCATAGAAATCTATACTATTGGAAACATTAATGCATTTAATTCATAATAAATTTTCTTTTGCTTGGTTGAAGATTTCTCTTTATCCAGTTTAATTTTGTAATCTTATGATAAAGCCCCCTTTTAACGGTAGCGCGCAATAACATCTGTTGCATAAGTAGGGGGGCTCGACTGATGAAATACCATAACTTCACAGAAGACAGGTGTGAAGTAGAAATATTCTGAATTTCTCATTTCAGTTTAGAATAGAATATAGACAGGGGTGGAGATAGATAAAAGTATCCACTGCCAACACCACCAGTCAGTTTTTAAACTGATAGAAAAGAAAATAGGAAATTGAAATCTAAAGGATTTGTTTAGTAAATCTCATGGTAAAGTATTGATAGCCATCCAACTTTATTGAATTGTGTTAAACCATTCTATGTGATCATTTTAACATATACAAATATAAAAATTTGTGACATATGATATCTGTTTTATAATCCAAATATGTATATAATAATAGAGGTTTAATCAAAATGTAAGTAATGAGAACTTTGAGATCACTCTTGACTGTAATTTTATATTAAAAAATTATTCTTAGTGACATAGTTAACTGTGGCAAAAAAGGTTGATTGCCCATTTATTACTGGCTTAAAGAGGTCACTAGATGGGGACAATTAAGATGACCTTTTAGCACTTGTCTCAGCAAAGTTTTTGCTAGTGTTAACTAACATATTACACTATACATTTACACATTATTTCATACATCACACATTCACATATTTAGACTTGTATTGACCGTTAAAACTAATTGTTTAATGATAAAAAAATTATAACAAATATATCTCCATACAAATAAAACAATTGTTGCAGTGATTGGTTAATATGCTACAAAATCAAAGCTTTATTTGAGACAAAGCAAAATTACCACAAATTTTATATTTCCTTGAAACAGTAAATTAATATGATTGAACCTTACACGATTTACGTATTGTACATTTTTATTTGAATATATACATACATATAAAATCATAAAAGAACATAAAAGTAAATACAATTTTCGCAGGTATTGAAGAGAATTTATTTTTTGTTAGTCGTAAAAACAAAAAACCTAAAGTGACCTAAAAACGCACGTCTCTATTCCAGAAGCTTAATCCTTACACGCGCGGCAACTGAAATAGGTCATATCATATTGTACAATGACACCTTGTCCAAGTTTCCCAGTGTGAAACATACCTATCAGCACAACTACGCGAAAATATAGCGGGCATTTGCGAAAAACGGAACACCGGAGGTTTTCTAAATTATTATAGTTTTAAGGTTCTTCAGTGAAGTACATATTATATAAAGTTTACAAAAATTAATATCAACATTTAATTGCATTCGGTGCAAAATTTTAATGGCAATCAGTACCTGTTTACTTTTGTTGTCGATCCCATTCGCCTTGCCGTCCGGCACGTTAGTGTTGTTTTCTTCACTTTTTTCACTTTTCACACCCTCCAACGCCATATTTAAACGAATACTTTATTCACTATCATTCGATAATTTCAATGGTTTCTATAACTAACTGGATTTCAAATATTTAACCACTATTCAATACCCGAAAGCCGTAAGCGATCACTCCCATAGACAAGCAACCGGCACAACTAAACACATCGCTGCCGACAACGCATAGAGCGCGAATGTGAAGAAAAAAGAAAATAACGTTACGCTTATGAACAGTGTTACCACACTGCCTTTTATATATTACGGAGAATTCTTAAAATGTTCACACTTACATGTCTTTGGCTTGAATTATTATATTTTAAAAAATGAAAATTTTAGATCCTAAGCTTTATTTATAAATTTCTTTATCGATATTTTTGAACACACGTGCGTTAGCGAACACAATTACGTTCTCTTGTAAAATAATTAAACAAGCCTTTCATTTTTTACACGAAAACGATTGTAGCGTATTTGAATATTTGTAAAACATTTAAAGACGCAATAGTTTTTAAATTTATTTAAACATTTCTTTTATGTGTATTAAGAAAGACCTAAATGGTACCTAAACAGGCAACACACAATTTTACTTATAATTTGGTTGTTCTAGAATATAGATGGGGCTACTTTCATAATTCGTCACTATGAGATATATGTAAAAAAAATACTGGTATTACAGTTTATTCTTGATTCCATATATAAATGTATTTTTTTCAGGATTTTATAAAGTTACTCATAATATGATCATAATTTTGTTTATATATTCATATACTATTATTTCTTAATAAGTCCATGGAAGGGGTTCGAAATAAGTCAGTTGGTCGGAGTAAAATTTAAAATACCTGTTGCAAATAAAAAGTCTCCCCGGCGGGGAATCGAACCCCGGTCTCCCGCGTGACAGGCGGGGATACTTACCACTATACTACCGAGGACTTGCCAATAAGGTTAAAAATAGTTTTTTTAATCCTTTTCTTTTTAATCTCTTCAAGGTTCATATCTTTATCTGATTATTTATCTGACAAAAATGTTTGAAGAAATTAAATCCTACAACTACTACTAAAGTTGTACATCTTAAAAAACTTGCATAAGACCGACGCACATATTATGATTCTATAATAACATATTTGGTCCTTTAAACTATTATATTTGCTTAAATTTAATGTACTCAAATTTCGATTCGGCCTTATCGAAATTTTAATTGTATGTACACAAACGCTACTAAAGATCAAATAGTTCGCTAAACGTGATTATCTGTTTTATTTAATTTAAATATGTTATAAAATCTAAAAACACTTGAAGAAGGTTGAGTTGTACTATTACGATGCTCTTATGATAATATTGTGATGCCATTATGATTCCACTATGATCCCATTATATCATTCGCATGGGATACATGGACAGTGCGAAAGAGTTAAAGGAAAAGAATAGACGCGTTGGAGATGCGGTGCTGAAGTAGAATGCTGATAGCACCCCGACCGCATTAAATTGTTCCTCGACGAAATCAGCATCAAGCTATCGAACGCTTGGTAGTGTAGGGTAAAATAGAAGGAACCAGAGCAGGAGGAAGATCACCCAATGACGTGGACTGACCAGATCGGAACGGCAGTAGATGTCGTCGTACGATTTTTGGGCCACCTGAATCATATTGTTAAGTTTTACTTGTAATTAAAGAATGTATAACTTGAAAGATTTATATTTTTTACATAATCTTATACCCAAAATAACATTACAAATCATTTTTTTTGACAAGCAAAACCGTACATTTCTAAAAAGAATAAATTTGCCTGCCAGCAATACATATTTTATACTATTGTATCCGATTCTTATCAATTTAAAAAGTTTGACTCCGTCACAATATTGACATTTATTTTGGCAGCAAAATGGCGATGGTTGACAATTCAGCATTCGATATTTTCAATGAGTTGCGCTTGTGCATAATTTCATTTGACTAACTATAAAATTAAGGTTATGCGTATTGACGTTTGAGAATGTGACTTCGAAGTTAAAGCGTGATTCAAATATTTAAAAAGCTGTTAAATATTTATTTCACGTTACAGTATTTGGCCATTAGTCAGTTAAAACCTTATTAATGAATATTAGTGCCTCTAAAAGAACAGCAAACGTGCATTTTTTTAAATTAATTAAAAACATCACAAACTTAACAACAGTAAATTAATTATTTCTCTCACTAATCGTTGAATTATTTTGTTTAAGGAAGGACATTGTGTCATTATATGAGTTAGGGTATCTTTTTAAGCCGCTTGGCTTTACCATCATATTATTTTATAGCAGTTTTCAAGGTATTTTTTTACGTCGGATACCATATATATGGTATCCGACGTAAAAAACATACACACGTAAACACGTACTATATAGTATGTGTTTGTATAAATGTGTCTGTGGCATAGTAGCTACCAAAAGAATGGACCGATTTTGATGCGGATTCGACGTAAACGATGATGTAAACGAATTTGTCCTTGAAGATTTTATAAAAATTAATTCAAACATTTATATTTTTTCAGTTATTTACTTTTTTTAATATTTAGAACTTCTTGTGAAATGTTTTTTATTTCTAATATTCTAATATTCACTGTAACGCCATCTGTCGGGTGTCCAGTGACGGCCCTTTTTTAAATCAAATATCTAGTAAAATTTTCTTGTTTACTACATAACCGTGGGTACACACTGCCGAAAACATTCACATATAATCATCTAAGTTTTTTCAGAGAGAGTGACAGATAAACCTTGTATCGCGACACGATTTTACGCCAGTGGAAACCCACGGTAATTGAACTAAGACGCTGCTGGGCTATTGGTATTACTCATGAGAAGTGAGATGGAATGATTCGATCTCGTTAGTATGTATAATTAGTTCAATTGATAACATTAACTACAGTGACCATTAGGAATGTTCAAACATCGGGTCGAGCCAGCCGGCCGGCGACCACGTGCTGGAATGATAACAGACGCTTTCGACAAATAAAACATTATCTGTACAGTCGGTCTGAAAATAATGATTTTTTAGAAGTGAAACGTTTTTTAATAAGCTGTAAATTGGATTTTATGAAACGAAAAAGTGTAACAAAAAAGAGACAACAATAAATGAAAAAAAAATTAAGACGGCTGGATTCTATCCAAAGTATGGTGTGGTAGCTTGAAAAATCCAAAAAGAAAAAAGAAGGATCTATAAAGAAATCGTTAGTTATTTAAGTTAAGGGCTACCCTTCCCATCGCACAAGGATGCGATGAGAAGGGTAGCCCTTAACTTACCGTAACGACACATCCCCGGTTGAACCGGCCCTTTCATGTAATTTTAGTTGCCTCCGTATATATGTCGAAGTCTCATCGTCACATTTTACCTTTATCTTGAATTTCTGGTAATTATCTACTTGGATACACACATTTTCGTCGAATTATAGGTGAAAAGTTATGTCCGTTGTACTATATTGAACCTGCATTTTGATGGTTTCATGTTTTGTATTGTTTAACGAATGTTTTATTTTTGCGTTACATCTTAAATCACAGCTGCTCAACCTTTTTTTCATCCTAAATAGACGATTCAGATTCATTGGCGCTATTGGCTTTTGGTAAGCAGCCAGGGCATAGATGACCTTGTCAAAGTATTTAACAAGTATATAGATTTAAAAATCCTGTTTTATAAGTGACTTGTAATACGGAGCAATTAATTTGCCGACACAACACGTCATCGGCTTTTTCCCTTGACTGTACTGGTCGCACGTACCTCAGAAGTCCACAGTACAGTCACATCGCGTACAGTTGACGCGCATTCAGAGTTCAGGTTGATAACAGGACAGTGGATATTGTGAAAATGTACAGCTGATAGGTCTCAAATATTTATGTTTTATTAATTGTTTCGTTCCTGTGATTAATATTTCGTTTTTATTATAGTTTAATATAATATCGCGCGTGTTTGTGTGGCCTTATCAAAAATCAAAATGATTAAACGTGAGTATATGTTATTACAAAAAAGTTGAGGATTATGACATAAATAAATATGATCTATTGATTATATTATATTATTATATATCCCTATATAAAATAAGAAACTGGTTGAGGAGACTTGAAATTTTGCACCAAGGTTTCTGTTAGAGGTCTATAGTAGGGGATGAAACGTTGTATAGAAAAGATACCTGAGCGAAGCCGGGGCAGGTCGCTAATTTTAGAAAAAGGATAACCTAATGATATTCTACTCCATGGTTAAAATAGTATCGTCGATCTTGAAGGTCTTATCTCTATATAGTCAACACAAATACACGTATAATCACTGTATTTCGAAATAGATTAGTACAAACTATATATAGGTAAAGACAAATCTTGTGTGTTTAAAATATGTACTAAAGCAGTAAACAAAATAAGTACCCGTTGCTTAAAGCTAAGCCGAGATTAGTGACTTGTATTAGAAGTGGCTAAAGCTCTAAGGTCCTAAGGTAACGTACATTGTAGTGCTTATACATATGTTGAATTCAAAACACGAAACAACGGCCATACGCAATTAAATAGAAATACTCTGAATATGACTAAACGATTTCTTTTGTTTATAAGATTTAGTATATAGATAAGTTATTAAGATATAAATACAATTTACCTCAATTAAATAAATAAAACAAAATAACGATTTATTGTACGTCCAGGCATTGACTCAGACTTTAATATCACTTAAATGAACTATAAGCTCAGTTCATAAACAATGGACAGAACAAGTCTTTTTGAAACATTATAATTTTATATTATGTTAAGATGCCTTTCATTTAAGAGTTCCTTACCTTAGATAATCTAGACAAAAGTAAGGCCTCCGCCACCTCACTCATCAGCAGAATCTCCTTGGCGCCTGTCTTCTACGTGGTGTTTCACCGGTCGAGCCGGCCCAGTCGACAAATGCAACTAACGTTGTTGTTGGCTCTTCAACTATCAAATAAAATACATTATATATTTAATTGCAACATTTTTGTAGTCGACTTTGTCAATTCTAATCTGGAATTTCTTTGTTTTTATATTAGGCCAATAACTAGTGGTTTATCAATTCTTAAAATACTGCTGTCTGTCGTCATGTCTTATTTTCGTATCTTTTCACGTTATTTAAGATGAATCGAGGTTAACAAATTTTTTAATACATAAATATTAGCTCAAAATAGTCGATATATGTCGACTGAATGAATCGAGAGACAAATCCTTGAGGGATGCATATATATGTCCAATGGTTAATTATGATGTTGCATTGTGACACCATAGGTCAATCTTTTTTAAGCTTTTGCTCCAGTTAAATTAATATTATTATAGCAAATTGACTAATGTAAAACTCTAGCGTCATTTAGTTTATTAGCTTTACGTTTTATCCTGGATTCAATTTATTATTTTGTATTCCTCAAGTAATAGTCATCTATGTCTGACGCAATTGAAAAACCTCAGAATATTAATTTCTCGCGACCATTACGCACCTCTGAGCCAGTACTTTGTCTAAAATTTCGGTTTAAATACTCGACTGAATTTTTTAGGATACAGAGGAGGCATTGCTCTTATTAATTTGGCATATGTTTGTTTGTACGCAACAGTATCTTTGAATGTAATTTTGAACCCCTTCAAAATAGCTGATTTATAATTGCAAAGTTGCAAACTTATCAAGGACCCACCGACAATGCAATAATTTAAATAGTTTATTCCATATATCTTATCCACATTAGCAGATAGATTCAGTGCGCTTAGCCTAAATGACAAAGTGACTAGAGCGTCAGCTTCGACAGACACTTTCGTCAGTTTTTGACAAACTGACAAAATTTGGCTGACGTAGATAAACTAATTCTTAGAGTCTGTGCCAAGTTCCATACTGAATTCAACACAAATATCACCTTTATCATTATTTTCCTATCTAGTAATTTTCGAAAAACACGCTACGTTCTGGGGAAAGGAAGATTATATGAGACAGCACACACTGTGGCACCCTCGGTGGCTCCTGGACTACGTCGGTAGGCTACAGGACTCGCCTACCAAAGGCAGCACATAATACTTTGGCGGATTCAGATATGTATGTTAATGTAGAGTATAGGTATTTATGTAGAGGTGATCACTTCACACCCTCCACTTTGTTTCTGACTGTCTTTTCAAAATTTCATTCTACGTAATGTGAAAGTACTATTGCCATGTTAACGCATAGTTTTTTTTTTATTTATATTGCTGTGTTTGCACACGTCACACATTTTTTATTAACCTACATGTACCTTTGTTTGGTCAAAGTATATACGTGCTATTTTAACACGCCGTTATCACTTATCAGTTGGAAATATTTATTTTGTTAAAAGGGATTATGCGAAATCAAACTTGATTCCTCTGCCTTTGTGCGATTAAATCTCATTTCCAACAAGTTTTATTGTGATCCCTCTGGGAAAATAGTTGTAATCAAAATGTTTGCATTTTTCACCCTTATGCCTTCTTCTCTCTGCGGTTTTAGATTCCTAGAAAACTGTAAATGATTTCTTAAGGCTAACAATAAATCTGTTTTGAAGGGAGGCCAATTTGTTCCGTAACAACATGCTTGGTTACTTCTTTCACAAAACACATCAAAATAAAATGCACATGGGTTAAGTATCTTTACATGTCAATTACTGATACAGATTGTCCAAGTCGTAATGGCAACTTGCGGTACAAAGTTATACTTATTGTTTACAAACAATATTAAGTTGATAGAAACTTGTTATATATATTACTAGTAATACTGTTGCCCGCGGCTTCGCACGCATTCCCTTCTCATTTACCACGCTGGTCATGTGTGATGATTCAAACATGTGTCAAAAAGTTGTTATTGTCAAAACATGAAACATTACCATGGTAACCGATATAGTAAATGAAGATTTTATGCACCTCATGTCATTTTTTGTAGCCTTGAGTGTGTGCAAAATTTCATGATGACCGGTTGGGTCGTTAAGCAGTTGTCATATCAGGGTACTAAACAAACTCACATTCGCATTTATAATTATTAGTTACATTTTTATTAATTTTGATCCTTGAATTTGTAATTAGGATTAGGATTGCTTATAAACATTACTAAGTTGTTAGCAACGAGTTATTACATAATATTGGTTAGTGAACGAGCTCCAGAAGGCACGAACCTTAGTCACAAGTGTCAATAGTTTTGTTTATAAACTGCATATCTATTTATTTAAATAATGTCCCTTATTTATGCAAAAGATAATTTATATATTGTTTTTATTAGTTCTTATGGAGTATTTGTTATTTATTTATTACATAATATGGTAACACATGAAAAACAAGGTCACACCATGATTTCGCATCGTTACATCACTAAAAACCAACGAAGGAGCCATATTTGCTAGGATCTAATGTTTTCTTCCACATTCCTTTCACAAATGATTAAAATCTTGTTCTCAGGGAGGTATTTGTTATTGTAGAAAAGGTAATCCGTACCGTACACCATAGTCTAGCGGGAAGTTGGTATACAGACATCAATGACACTTTTTACATTTCATATCTCACGCATTTCGTAGACAAATGAAACGAGTACTCATATGCGGTCAACAAATGTGCTCCGCTTATTAACACTCGCTACACAGCAAATTGTCCACAAGGCTGCCGGCAATGAAGCTGGCGACGTCACAATTGCAATTACAAACAATAAATACTGCAGCCAATACTCTGAAGTGTAGCCTAATAAGACATTAATATATTTCTTGAGGGGTACACCCCTTAAGATATATATCAATCGAAATCAATACAAATATATTGTTTTACAAAACGATAAAATAAAACTAGTTGAGGGCACGACTTCACTTTGTAACTAAAGGTCTACACGTAGCACTGGAAATCCTTTAGGATGATAATGATGAAGTCGTGTTAATGTATTAGTTGATCAAAACCAAATACTTTACCATGATGATACCATAAAAAGAACAGAATACACATTATTTATTTTTACACTGGATGTTTTGTCAAGCTGAAAGTAGGATATAGGATATTGTTATTAAATATTAAATGTTGTTTCAAAATTAACAATTTTATATTGAATTCACCTAGACCTAGGACAAACATCTGTGTATTGTACAAATAAGCGAAACGGTGGGGTGGATAATCAATGCTTAAAGATTCTAATATACTTACAGAAAGTTCGAGCAATTACTTAATCAATCTTTTTTGCTACCTTGGTTTCTGTAGGCGCTTGTACATCGACTCACTTTATTTGAAGGCGAATACCCATAGAAGAAAGAAAGAAGTAAGGTAACCAACAAATGTTTCACTTTATGCAAAGCAACGCTAAACGACAGCAATAATTAAATGAACCTATTATGCAAGATAATAACAAAACAATAATGTATTAAATGAGGTGTGGGGAGCGGCGAGATGCGAGCAAAAATGAATAACACGTCTTGTACGGACAACGCTCCGATTTAATCTGTACGTGCTCATTAGTAGTGTTACATTGACACATTGCTACATTCCCCACTTCAAAAAGCCGAAGCAAAAAATTGAGTGGTGTTTTAGAAATCACAAACATTTTAATCAAATCACTTCCTATGTCATTTTACTGCTAACTACGTCTATTTTGCAATGGGTAGTCGTGAGAGCTTCCTTTCCGTAAAATTGAACAACCGTTCGTTTGCAGATATCTTAAGATATGTGCGGCTTAGAGATATTACCGTAATCACTACATGGTTTTTTCCGTTTTAACTCTACTGACACATTAATTACATATATTCAAGTTAGTGCTTTGGTTAGGGCTTGCAGCGCTTTAAAGAAGTAACGAAATATCTAATCGAAACGACTGCACATAAAATAAAAAAATACGACTTACTGTATAGTCGCATCACTCACCAAAGCGAGTTGTCAGATGATGCGACGAGAGACGTTACTATATATTGTTATATTGTTATTTATACCAACGTTTCAGAAAATGCAAATCATTTAATTGTGACATAATCATTGTTTCGGACGAGTTAATATGAATACTAAACACCTATCAAAATATCGAACTTCGAATTTCCTTCTTAGAACGATGTACACTTGAAGTTTTTTTTCTAATCAACTTTTATGTTTAAGCAAAATAAAGCATGTTAGATTTTGTTTACATCGTGCTCTCGAAGTTACGTCATAGCTTGAGCAATCGTCGGCTGCCTTATTATACAATTATTTAAAATTAAACGGTTTCAATAACAACGACCATAAAAAATTGAAAAAACCTCCTTTACAAAGTTAAAAGAAAAAGAAAATGTTCGAAAATCGAAAAGAAAGCGTGTAGGTTACACGATAACCCCGGAGGCTACTTTTGTATATTAAAATATTGATCTTGGGATTACGTTCTGAGATAATATAATTGTTACAACCCGCGCCAGATAGCAATGTCTTTGATAACACACGACCCCGTCGCCGGCAGTCGTCATCCACGTTTCAAAGTGACAACAGTGGGCTGCTTATTTAATTTTTCTTACGTGAGTGTCACTTATGATTTATTTTTAGACGATAGGTATTTTAGCTAAGAGTTTCGCTAGACTATTCCAAGATATTCAATTTTCGTTTAATGTGGATTTATAACAATTGTATTAAGCTTTTATCTGAAATTCATACGTAAGATACACTTAACAGTTATTAGTGTAACGCCCTAGAACTCTTTATTTTTATTATCTATGCTAATATAAAGAGGAATGATTTGTTTGTTTTGTAATGAGTAGACTCGGACAGTACTTAGTCGATTTAAATAATTCTTTCACTGTTACTAACTAAGAAACTACATAACTAAAGGACTTAACTTACATTTGTATTGTTATTGTGCATTATGGAAACGCATTAGGGAAATCATAATCGACGCCGCGCGAACTAACTGCTCTTGATAAAGGTACTATCATTACTTTATTTTAAACGAGAAGATGTACGATCTACTTTAACCAATAGCGAACACTTCTGTCGGCGAGTCGTTCCTAAAGATAAAATATACGTATGATAAATTTTAATAACAATTTACGATAAAAATTTACAATTAGTATGTTAAATTAACTTGATTTTATGTAAACTTGTGACATCATTATAATTATCGATTGTTAAACGTTAATGTTTCACCTTTACAGTAACATTAAACGAAGCAATGAAGATCGGATTTATCGGAGGCGGCAGATTGGCTTTCGCATTGACTAATGGATTCATATCAGCAGGTAATTATAATCCTAAAAGACTACATAACACACTAATAGCTTATGATGAGTACTGTTACCGGAAAATAAACTAGGATGTGCAATACACAGATAATATTACGCCTTCCACAGTATGCAGCTTTATCGAACTTTTCCTACTGAAATAACATAAATGACATGGCAATACTAAAATTACCCAAATGTCAAAGAGCTGCCTGCTATAATCTATGTCCCAGCGAGTGAAAAAATAATACTATTTTAATTTATAAACATGTTAATATAATAAAGAACTCATCGTTTATCTATTCTAGGTCTGGTGAAACCTGATGACATCTCAGCCAGCTGTCATCCTTCGGATACGACTAGTGCTGACGCGTTTAAGGTAAAACATAATGACAAGGGTATTTAGATTGCAATTTAAGTTTTAGCGAGTGAGCGGAATATTTTAATGACGTAAATGTAAAGACATACATCCTTAAAATAATTGACAAATTACAAGAAACAAATGTTTGCAAACTAATAAGAGGGATTAAATTAAGAAAGACAGATGAAGAAAGATACTCAAAAAAATACAATACAAAATTTGCATAAAAGTAATTCTGTTTTATTGTTATTACCATTGCATATCTCTCTCGAATAATAAAATGAGACCAATGAACGGAATGAGTCTTCCCGTGACACGCCTTGAAAACTCGCAGTGAAAGAATAAATAACAAGTATTCTGTTTTCACTGTTAGTCTGAACATAAGATAAGTTGTTACGCAGATACATTTCACTACGGATTTTATTGACATCTGTTGCTCGAATGGGCCGACTCGACCGATGAAATCCCACAACCCCATAGAAGACAGGCGTGAAGCAGAAGTATTCTGCGTTTCGCGTGATGAGTGAGATGCAGGGCAAATTTCAGTTCTCTTCCTTTTTATATCCTATCCTAATGAGGATAGGATGGGAAGGGGAAGAGGATTGGCCGGGGAGGGGATGTATAGGAAAAGGAAATGTCCTTTTTCCTGTCTTTCCCCTCTTCTGCCCTTTAAACGCATCTGCAATTCATTAGGTTGTTAATGTTATAGCGGTCACATATGCGGGCTGTTTGCCCATCCATCCCACCTTCTTGAATAAAAAAAACTTTGATTCTAGGGTATAGGAGCTACAGCTTTCTTTGAAAACAAACTGGTCGTGGAGCGATCAGAGGTCGTGATAGTTTCGGTGAAACCTGGCGTCGTTGTGCCGGCACTTCGAGATATTAAAGATTTACCAGCTTCAAAGAACAAACTCTTCATATCAGTCGCCATGGGCGTCTCGACAGCTACGATTGAAAAGGTATATTTATGGTTTTCATTATTTTTGCGGCTTAGTTACTTCTACCATGTACTTGGTCGCACCTAATATAAAGAGGATTTTATTATTTAAGTGGTTTTGAATGTCTTTTTGTTTTTCAAAATTCACTATGAAATTACTATGGTCGCAGTATTAATAAATTGGCAGGTTTCTTGTTTTATGGTCTTGGCACATCTCAAAAGTTTCGTAATTATTTTTTTATTCATTTCATACATTCCAGGCCCTTCCATCAGAAGCTCGTGTGATTCGAGTGATGCCAAACACGCCGGCGCTGGTCAAGGAAGGCGCAGCAGCGCTCAGTCGGGGCTCTAGAGCGACGGCGGACGACGCCAAGTTAACCGCGCAACTGTTCCGCGCAGTCGGCACTTGCGATGAAGTACCGGAATACCAGATGGACGCTATTACTGCTCTAAGTGGTAGCGGACCAGCATATGTAAGTGAAATGTTCTGGAAAGAGATAGATGTATGATAAATGCATGTATGTAAGTAAGATACATACAACACTATCCAGTTTTTTATTTATTTGAAATATCTATATATTGGCAAATTGTGTAAGGTAAAATTATTTTTATTTTTAACCATTCAAGAAATCAAGAAAACTCAACTTTTAGATTTTAAAAGTGTTTTGTTGACATTAAGATTTATGTTGACTTTTTGAGAAGTAATATTTGAAAGCAAGCTCTTAACATCCTAATAATTCTAACATGTCATGTTTTTCAAGGTTTACATGCTGATAGAATCTCTAGCGGATGGCGGTGTTCGATGTGGACTGCCTAGGGACCTGGCGCTGAAATTGGCGGCGCAGACCACGCTTGGCGCAGCGGCTATGCTCCGAACCGGTGGACACCCAGCAGCTATGAAGGACAACGTCACGAGTCCTGGGGGATCGACAGCGGAAGGGACATATCATCTTGAACAAAACGGTTCGCTTTTTTAATTGGAATGACATCAAATCGTCCACATTTTAGAAATCCTCTCTGCTGGATAGGTCTTTCCTAATGAACGGTTAGAAGCCTTAGTTAATAGTCGACGCACTTGGTATACACATTAGCGAATGTACCGTACGTTTGTAAATGTAAACGATAAGTAGTAGGTCTTTTGATGTCGTATTAGTAGTAGTAGTTTTTATAATATTCCAAACAGAACAAAATGACATGTTACTGATTGAACTCCTTTAAATTTTTAGGTTTCCGGTCTGCTGTAATCGGTGCTGTAATGGCAGCGGCAAACAGATGTAAAGCAGTTAGTCAACAACTAAATAATTAGGTTTAAGGAAATATACTTGAAAATCGATAAATAAAAAATGTATAAATTAAAATTTGGTTTACAAGTGTGTTTATTTATTAATCCTATCTTTTGCCTATACTTCTACTTATACCCATTGTACTCATATACTGAATAACTGGCAATGGGTTGCCCTATAAATGAAAAATAAAACATCAGGAATTAAATTAACTAACAATAATGCAATGAAAAGTACTGAATTCTTCATCTTTCGACCACATCAAGTTGTCGAATTAGAAATCATATCAGATTTCTTTTAAGATAAGACACGTAAATAAACGTTTGTGAATTGTTTAGCTGTCTATAGGTACAAGCGTATAATATAATGTAATTCTAAGCTAGTTTCTTTTATGAAAAAACCGTAGACAATTGGGTCTTAAATAATGTATTGATCTCGAGGTCAATGTGTGATGGCAACTCAAGTAGTTTGACAGGAGTGCAGCGCCTGACATCTAGATAAGTAAAACGAAACGAGTTTTGTCTTGTCTTTTCGTTTCAACGGCTCTCGAGCAGCGGCTCAGACGAATAAATAAAATACGTCACGTTGTAAATGGAGAGCTTATAAATTGCATTCAAGCTTAAAGAGAATCCGCGACCTTGTGTCGCCACGCCAATAAATGTCTCGATTTGTTATTATACGCCTGGTGCTTTAGTTTTCATGTTTTCTTAATGTATTGTCGACGTATAGCTGAAATATAGTTTAGCGGTGTATGGTGTTCGGTGATTTAAAACAAAAATATTGTGACAATAATCAGTTTAAGTGGTCTGAAGGCTTCGCGGATTCGGTGCAAAACGATTTGACCTTACTTTTGACTAAAGGAGTCGACCCACGCTGTCTATTAAGAAGACTCCTACGCTTCGGTATTAACTCCGTTGTCGCCGCGAGACTAAAAAAAGGCACTACGATGAAAACAAAACTAGATGAAATACGTTACGTTGCTTTAATTTACCCGTGTGCATATTTTCATTAAGTTATATTGTGATGACGGTTTAAAGTTAAGTGTAGAAGTGGTGCTGTTTAGTATTTTTTTATCGGTATATGTTTTGATTGTTACTTATCAAGGCTACCTGTTCGTGGGAATTCATTGAAGCGGCTCGGCAAACAGATGGTACGATAATCAATATATTTAACTGCTTTACATGATGGAGTTTATTTTATAAGCTTTTGCCTTCACTAACTGGTCTAGCATAGACAAATTTAGTCTTAAAACGTCAGCATACTGATTAGGAAAGAAATAAAAAGTAGTTGTCTAATAAGATTATGTAGGCCTGCTTTCCAACAAGTTTTCAATTTAGGTAATACAACCCACACTTAACTCTAAATATGTTGTTTTAAGTATTCTTTTAAAAACCTGAGCCTCCCACCACATTTACTCAATCATCCAACCAACTTACTTATTTAATTCCTATTTTATTATTATTTCTGAAATTGGCATATATTATCAACCTTCTCCAGCATAACATAACAGTTAAATTATTCTCCACTAAATTGTAAGTGCATAAAATAATTAATTGTAAAAATATGCCTTGCATTGCATCTTTAAATTTATTTAAATTAATAAATCATATAATTTTTGAATGTTGAAATTAGGATAGGAATTGTATATATCCTAGTAGAGTTCCAATATGTTGGAGGTTTTTTATCATAGTTTTTATTTATCATTCAAAGATCGATTGTTCTTAAACCACACTGCTTTAATTCCTAGGTCATATTGAGATGATTTTTAATCTATAATGAGCCATTAAGTGATAGTTATAATTAGTGTTGAGATATGCAAATATTCTGATACACTTGAAGTTAAATGATGATAAGGGGGAGTCATGGTATGGGATTTTCAATTACTCTTTTTATAACGTCCAGCAAGGATCAAGAAAAGATATTTTGTAAGAGGGGACAATGTTGAATACTTGTCTTATTTTCAGGTACATATCAAACCAAGTACACTAGACATTCATAACACATATTTCTTGTGATGGTAAACTTCAAGACGGGGGTGGTGTGAAAAAGGACATTTCCCACATTTATAAAGAAGTCACAATAAGTTATCAAAATAAAGAAAACATCAGCCCTCCTGTGCTACAAAGTGAGAATGGATGAAAATGATGTCATCATTTCCTCCACCGAGATAATTAAAGGTAAGTGCCTTGTGTTTTATGGTTAACAGTAGATACTCCGAACCTATCTCAGTTTCACTCGCGTTGATATTTATCTAATGAAACCTGGATATATAAAATATTGTATAGCTTATGTTAGGTTACCTTTAATAGAAGAGATCTATTGGTGAAAGAGATTTAAAAATAGGTTCAGTAGTAGTTGAGTTTATTCAGGACAAACAAACAATCAAATCTTTTCTCTTCATGATATTTATATTCAACATAAAAAATCCCAATCTACTACTTTAGGAAACTTTATCACTAATTGCCAGTAGGTACATGGCTAAATCCACCTGTACCCATATAGAGGCATAGTTTTTATACAATATGCATCTGTAGTTGTTCTGGTGTTACAGATAAAATAAATATATTTATATTCAAGTAATATATTTCATGTTTTAATTTAAATACAACTGCTTACATCGTTTATTTCAACCACATTTATATGGATTCATAAGTATCCGGTTGTTATACAGCTTCAGTATTCCTGTCTACACTGTTATGTGTTAGTGTACCTGTGTGTAATTATGTCACCTGTCAATATATTTATATATAGTGGCAAAGTGATCAGTATATGCGCTGGTTTTATATGGGTACTGTGTTAATTTTTTTATAGAAGGTGGGAAACAAGTTGACCTAATATTGAGTAACTGCTATCCACAGACATCTGCACATTTGACATTTAATGGACAGAGGGGATAAAAAAAATCCATAGCCTCCTCCATATAATGTTCTTCCCATTGCCTTTCTAATAAGAAAAGGATGGGAAGGCTAGAGGACCAGAATTAGTCCTCCTGCATCTCACTGATCAAATGAAAGGCAGAAATACTTCTGCTTCCCACCTGTCCTCTGTCAGGTAGAGATATTACAGTGATTGAGCCAGCCTATTTGTGCAACAGATGTTGCAGGCTCAGAGATAATGGATTTCCATTTGGCGCGATCCTGGCATAACTCTGTCGCTTCTTCTACATCCATACATCTACGCATACATGCTCGTCGGTTACGGGTACTCCTTATATCGCCCTTCTTTAGTATGTCACTAATCTGGTCGATACAAGTTAGATCATAAATGTTCTAGTTGCGTACTCCTGTATATTTGACACTATATTAAGCCCTATCTATGGTGAAGTTTCTTCATACTGACATTGTGTTGAATGGTACCTTTGTACATTTCTCTTTGTACATACATTAATTATTTGAATTTACGGCAGTAAAATATTTTATATGCACGCATTGTGACTGTGTAAGAACAGTGTAATAATAATACGAGTAGCTACCTCCTTTAATCTAAATTCAAATTACGTATTTAAGTATGCAATGCGAGCAACTAGACTGCAAACAATGTTGCCGCAAACTAATTAAGTTTTAATTAATAATATATAACATAATTTTACTATGTTTTGTAATAAACAACTAACACATCTTGGTAGGCATTCCATTACCATGCAGATAATCGCGTAAATCCCTGCCTCGCACAGTCGTGCTGTGGAATGATCTGTCACCAGAGGTATTTCCAAGCCAATACGCGAGCGTACACCTTCCTTAAACGCCGGCAACGCATCCGCAGTTCTTCTGGTGGTGTTGCAGATGTTCATGCCTAGACAGTTTCACGGCGGTGATCACTTAGCTTTAGACGACCCGTTGCTCGTTTGATCCCTTCTTAAATAAAAAACTACAAACGGCTAACAAGTGGTTAAGCATTAATACACTTGCACTAGTTTTACCTTCACTGGTATGTGTTTATATATTTGGATTATGTTCTCTTTTTAGATACTCTTAACTTTACTATAACTATCAAGAACCGATGCAATGCCAATGCATTTTATTATGAATAAGTTCTGACAAGGATCATCAGCATTATTTATATTAAAATTGAAGACAACGCCACCTAGTTACAATTTGAAATAATAATGCATAAAAAGAGGGTCTCATCGTGTATGTTTTAACGCGGTTAATTGTAACCACTCACTAATAGGGTAACACGTGTTAGGATTCAACATTGTAGCCCTAATTATTTGTGCTGCGTGATGAGTCAGTTAGTGATGTCAAATATCTAGTAATAAAGTAAACTAGTAAATATATCGTAGATTAGGATTTTGGGTAAATTGGCTATTATTATAAGGATTATTATTAAAGACGACGGAAATGCTGGTACAATATTACGCTATAAATGTCGGCGTAATGCTCTTTTACCCGTGCGAAGCTGAGCGGGTCGCTAGAATTTATTTACCCAGTTTTTACCCAAGACATGATACTGGATCCGTATATTTACTAATAAAATCATAAATACCTCCTACATAGTGGCTACGTGCATTAAAATGACCTTGTAAGGCCACACCAACAATACCAGGATGACATCAATGTCCGAATCAGATGTATGTCGATTAGGGTTGTCAACTTTTCTATATTTAATATTGTATTGCTGGAATCGTAAGAATCATGCGTCACGATTTCTTAGCTGTAAAAGAGAGTCCGTAGAAGAGGAAAAAGGAAGATCTCAATTCTATGGTGGTAGTCTATGGTCAGGGGTGATGCTATAACTCTATCAAGGAATCAGTTAAGGTCCATCAATCATTGGAAAGCCAAAAAATTCACCTATTTTCTAACGCCTTTAATAATGATTATAACATAGTTTTGGCAACCCTATGTGTTGTATTGCATCATGTCGTTACATAGTCACCGTCGTCTATTGCAACCTTCACACTTCACTCGCCATTGATCTTAAAATAATTGTATGTGTTATACTTGCATCTATGTTGAACATTACATAACAATAACGATCCTAGAGATTAACTATTGTGTTTTATACTCCGTCCAACCATTCTTGTAACTCTTGTTACTGTTTTATATTTGAACTTGGTAAAGAGAATTCTAATTGATAATGTGACTAATTGTTATTTATTTGATCAACGAGATCTGCTCTACAACCTGGCATCCATACATGGTCGACGCTTACGACTATTTTTAACATCGTCTCTTTAACACTGGTAGAGACTGCAACATCTGTTGCATGAATGGGCCGTCTTAACCTCTGAAATACCACCTCCTCACAGAAGACAAGCCTGAAGTAGAAGTAGTCCTTCCTATAATTTTCTAATAAGAAAAAGATGGGAAAGGAAATAGGATCAAAAGCATATCTTCATTATATTGATTGTATAAAGTCGGAATACTGGATTTGCCGTACCTACATGTCCGACGAACTACGTCAGTACTTTATGTCGGTAGTTTATTAAGCATTTGCGAGGCTTCCAGACATAATAGATCTCAGTACTAGAAAACATAGAGTTGTAAATACGACGCACTACTGGAAGGAGCATAAAATATTTATTAAGATTTTTAAGTCATAATGGTGTTACTAGACATCATATAACTTATACCATATTAGTGCTTACATAAGATATATTGTAGATTACAATGCAACAAATAAGATTACTGTGAGTTTTGTACATTTTTACCATACATTCATCGGTCACCTACTCTGTTCCCACTTTAAGTGGGTCGTCACATCACGTGTTCCTCCTAGGTGCCTTTCTATTAACCAGTATCTTAATAGTCACTTCTTTTTCTTATGTCATTACCAGTTAACCACTACAAAACGGCTTATCTATCAATTGTAAGATGAGCAAATAGTTTTATGAACAAATTTACCATTCCCTGTTTAGTTAGTACTTTGAAGAATTAGTACATTGAGGATGGACAGATTAGATATGTAAAGATTAGATTATGTATACGATACAGTGACGGGTCCAATGTTCTCTGTGCTTAAACGGTGTTGGCACAACAAGCCATTAATCCACTTTGACAAATCGTTAAAACATGCTGCGACCCGTTCCGGATTCCCATGTGCAGTAGAAAAATGTTGATATATAATCAATTTTTTTTGTATATCGCCATATACCTACTAGCATTACATCTTCTTCACAAATATCGTCATATTTCAGACATTTTATACAAAACAATAATGGAATACATACCCAAAACCTTCTCATGAATCGTACATTTATAAAACGTATGGTAGTTCGATTAGTAGTTTTTGAGTTTTCTGCGTTCAAATGGATAGTGTATGTGTGTGTGTCATATTTGTAATACTCATTCTGTTTCTATTAAAGATCATTCTATAATTCGCGATATTTACGCTACCTCTAGTAGGCAGTACACTTTAGACTCCACGGTTAAAAACGTGTGACGACTGAAACTAGAAGCTTCCTCATTATAGGGTAATAAATTTGTACTGTACAGGTCTTATATATCATCTTAATGTGTCCCGTCAGGCGACAATGTGCGCTATTGTATAGCAAAGGTGTGTTTCAAAGCTAAATATAACCGCTTATCTTTCTATGGTCTCACCACCCGACCACGGGTCAAAACCTACTGGCATAAGCTTAAATGTCATAAAAAACATGAACTAAAATGTGACACAAGTAAATTGGTGACGAATTTATTACTTGCTCTTGCGATCCGAAACTAAGCTTGCCTTCCACTTTCACCTATCAAGTAAAATTAAAACAAACCTCAGTTTCTTAAACTGTGTTTCACCATACGGTATATTCGCACAAAACAATCCTTTACCTTTTATAATCTGGTTTATTACCGTGGCATAGCGGTTGTTTAGTTAAAAAATAATATAAATTTAACCAGACATTTCTATATCTATGTATCCAATCATACATTATTTACGCTAAATTCTCATATCCAATCAGCTTGAAAATTGAATCCTATTCGCAAATCCAATATGCCGGCTATCAGTTTAGCTTAAAAATATTTTATACGACAAACGTTCATAACAGGCGTGTTTTCTATATCATTATATGTAGTAGTAATACACGTAACTCTTATTGTAGGCAGAAATCTGCTCAGTACTTTCTGATTGCAGATTTAAAATAAAAACAGAATTAAAATACATACATCCTTCCTAACTAGCATTAGTTTTGGAAAAGGCATCACGGATTTTCGCGATAGGTATGTCATGTTTAAAGTGGTATCTCGTGAAACGGACGGAGACTTGAAAAACATCTGTACATTTTTAGCTTGTATTTTTCATCTGGCAATTCCTGAATGTTTGAAGTTTTAATATCCGTAATTGCCGGAGAACTTTGAATCGACGTGAAAAAAGTCAACTTTTTTTAGTCATTCCGTAAAAGGCTGTACAGGAAAAGTTTCTGAGCGTTTGTGTAACAATTGTTCGTAAAACTTACGAAAACTAGCCTGTATAAATAATTTAACAGACTGTACCTACTAAAAGTCACATTTTAAAAATAATCAGAATACATAATGCTCCAATATCTATAAACGTTTTTGAAAATTAATGCTTAAACGGTTGGTTTTATTTTTCATTTTTTTTAAATATATGATTTCAGTTGTCTGGCGGCTTCGTTAACTATTGCGCGCCGTTTGTCTGGAAATAACAATCTCCTTATTTGATGTTAAAATATTGTAATATAAAAGCTTTAACTGAAAAATGACTCAATATTTTTTTTCATCATAAATCGGCCTTACCGACAACAAAATTGTCTTGTCATTTGAAAATTTAAGTTTCGTAGAGGCCTTAAAAATGATTATATTACGACTTTTTTAATTTTGACCCGCATTGGGTTGTTTTGTTTTTTGTATCATAGCTCGTTCTTATGTCATTTTGCTTACCACATTCCGTTTATTCTTTTGAAAATTGACCTATACAAATGTATACTGATTTGCATCTAAACTATATTTTAAAAGTAATATAATTGTACATAATACTGTTGGTTTTCTGATAAATAAAAAAAATGTACATAATATAAGTTTATAATTGACGATAAATCTTGCGAAGTACCAATTATTATCTACGAATGTGTGTGCAGGTTAAAATATTTTTAAAAGGGAATAATTTATAAAATTTTAGTTACGTTAGAATGGATTAGTGTGGATAAAATGTTAACGTTAACTGTATAGTTTCATTGTAATAGACAGCGCCAGTAGTCGTGGAGCTAGTGACAAAGAAAAGCCAAGCTAAAACAGACACAGAGAGAGTTGTTTGAAGTCACTTTCCACAAGATTTTATTTGTGACACTGTGAAAGGAGTATTTGATTTATATAAAATACATGTAATAATATTATTGGCATCCATTGTGGAATTTCGTGTGGAAACTAAACCAGGTAATAACTTTAAAGGTTAACCTTTGACATTTACTGACCCCTCCCTCAACGAAACAAAGCAACTTGACTTTGTCTCGTTGAGAGATGTTTTATGTGACATATGATTGTGGCTGTACATGGAGTATATGTTTAATGGAACACTGCCGACGAGTCGCAGAAGTATCGTCACCATTTATTTTCACATATTCACCACATTGTATTTATTTAAAAGTAAAGTGTGATACGATAACTGACTTTATAGTAAACTATTAGTCATTTATTTCTGTTTATAAATTAATATCTATACTAATATAAAGGGTAAATATTTGTCTGTTTGTAATGAATAAACTTTGAAACTACTGGACCGATACTAATAAATAATTGTGTTCGGTAAATTACTATAAAAATTTCAGTCTTTAATAAGTCATTTGATGATAGATTTAACATAACATCTTTATTTTTGTTGTGAGTTATAACACGAAAATGTTGTATGCTTGTATATTTTATACGCAGGGTCAAGGAGCACTCGGCTAGACCTCATCCGGTCCGGGCGGTATCACTGAAATTTATACCTTTCTTCACTTTGTTTTATATCAGCATTCACCTTAAGCTATTTCTGTATTATTTATGTCCTTTCTATTGTACCCTCCTGTACACCAAATGGCTTGATCGATTTCGGAGAGTTCAATCAATTCGCATTCTTCCCCAGAGTGTCATAAAGCACGAAAGTAATATACAAGTAAAATTTTAATAACCATACAGTCAGTTTGGTACGAATGTTTTTTAAACTATTACTTGTTACATTTTATGAATACTGCAAAAATGTAATATTTGTATCCAATCCTCTAAAACTGCCCAGTTTTATCCTTTCCCCACAAGAAAACTTCTCCAAATATAATTTAGGCTAATTGGCTACACCACTGCTTGCACAGTAGCTTCTAAGATCTAAAACTAACCTACGTTAAGTTAGCATAGCTGAAGTTTCGAGAACTGTTAGACTACAATTGGGAATAGGCTGAAATTACTTTAAATCAGTTTTCATAGACCTGCTACGTACCAAGCCTCATCATGTCAAGTTATATTAACTTACTGTAAAGCTACATTTACATCTATAAAATCAGTAAGTAGGTTGCAAAAAGTTTGGGCTTAGTCCCATTTCTTTTTTTACATTTAATTTCATAAGTTTCGGGTACTCATTCCGAGGGATTAGAATTCAATGGCTCCAAGGTAAGAGTAAATACGTTTGTACAAGGTTAGGCATACTTATTATCCAAGGTCACATTGCCCTTACCCTTAACGTCGTAAGATTTCAATCTCGCCGGAATTATTTTATTAAGTAATGAAATAAATCATTTAATTTTGTTACCTGGCTAGTTAGGTACTTTATAATTATCAAGGCTGATTGTGGGTTTTGCATAATTAAAACTTATTTTTCATAGTGTAATTGCTAGGAAAAGATAGATAGGCTTTGCGAAAGGTGATAAACAAAGGGAGGAGACTGAAATGACGGATGGTAGATCGATGTATAAAACGAAAGCTTGTTGAGCCGATATCTCGTAAAGTAGGAAGAGGACAGGGAAGATCATGAGTGTGATTGCTAAATAGAACATAATTAATTGGTTGAATAAATATTTAAGCTGTAGACCATATAATAACCCTACATTAAAATAACTTCATGCACCTACTAAAAATAGAGAAACATTCTCGTTTACGTCGATGTAGCAAACAATCAGCGTCATTTCGCTCAGTTTGCAGACAAAAGAGGCAATCAAAATGTTCAAGGTATACAGTACATTTATAAACATTAAGGTGAGTACACACTATGTTCGCTAACTTTCCGCAAACTACAAATCGACTGTTGTGTACGCACCTAACGTTTGAAACCTTACATGGTCAGGTGTACATTTTTGTAGTTCAGACATAGAAATTTCCAATAGCGCATACATTGCGTGTTGCGAGCTTGAGAGGTACGTTATGCTAGCGAACGTAGTGTAAACTCACCTTTAGTGTATGGGAACACTGAAATAACTAGTAATTTCCTATTCCCCCTGAAAGCATGCAATGGTGGTGCGGAACAAGTGTCAGTGTAACCTTGGCGTTATGTAATTGTATGCAGGCTTGGTGTGGTACAAGTTAATCTAGTTGACTAATACATCTAGAGAGGCAGTCTTACGAATGCCTGTTCGACTTTTGCAAAGTGCTAATTAAAAATAGCTCCTGCGTGTTTATGTGACTCGGAGTACGCCTTGTATCAACCTCTTTTACTGTCATGGTATTTGGTTTCCCCTGTTTGTACAAAAAAATTGACAGATGTTTTAGCCTGTAATCGTCGCTTAACATCAAGTGAACCGGCTTGTTCTTTTGCCACTGTTGGCCGTATTTCTCATACAAAAAAGACTTAATTCAACTCCAAAATGTCGTTTCATTGAATTATTTTCACGGCTCTTACAATACCCGGAATCACCTTGTTGATGTTTAAAACATCAATGGCTACTTTCCAACTGGTTTGTACGAAAAAATCCCGAACCAAGAGTTAAAATTGGCCTTAAATATTTTTGTATTTGTACCAAATATGTAAATCGAAATGTCCAATAAAATAGTTGTTGTATTTTTTGGTATTTTGAAATGACAAATTAAATTAAATGCTTAAACTCAATATATATTTTAATAAGTCCTCATTCAATATATCTTTCGTAAGCGCAACAGGCTTCCATATATATTTAATTCCCTTTATTGACTTTTTCTTTATACCCTGAAATTACAACATGACGGTATGCATTGAATTACTCGATTAGTCTTCCCAGAAAAGAGAAACCGATTAGATGTAGTACCGCTGAAGCCTGTTACGTCTTCTTTTCTTGTGGAAGACAACGAACGAGTACATGACTCATCGCGTCAAGTGACCGCCACTACCCATAGCGTTGTCACCCTTCTTGTCAAAGACAAGTTGTATTTGCCCACGCAAAGGGTGGCAACGCTATAAAATAACTATAATATCTATTAGTTATGAAATATTTTAAGATAGGTGACAGGGCCGGCTCGACCGGTGAAATACCACGACGTCACAGAAGACAGGCGTGAAGTAGAAGTATTCTGCGTTTCGTCTGATGAGTGACGTGCCGGAGGCCTAATTGTAGTCCTCTTCCCCCTCCTACTCTTTTCTGATAAGGAAAGGATGGGAAGAGGAAGAGGATTTGACGGATGAGGAAGGGATGGACAGGGAATGGAATAATCCTTTTTTCTGTTTGTCTCCTCCTTCGTCCATGAAGGTAGGCAACGCATCTGCAACTCATTAGCTTGTTGCGGATGCCTATGGGTAGCGGTACTTATTTCCAGGGGCCGCTTGCTCGTTTGCCACTTGGTAATATAAAAAAAAGGGAAAAGTAATCTTTGGTTATATATAGATAATATTTGCCCTTAATTGGGAAACGCAAATTAAAGATAGACGAGCTCTTACTAATGATCGGGGATAGCGATCTATCTGTAATCTTAGATAGGTTATTGAAAACAGCCGTTAGTCTCTTGTTACTTGAACCACGCGGTCTTTATTCCGATATCCGTAGAGCGCGGCTTCAAGTAGCAATTAAGGCCACTTGGTTTTAATTCGCAGATCTAGCACGATACAGTAAAGGGTTGACTTAACTAAAGACTATATTGTTAACACCTCTTTTCCATGCTGCTTTGAAGGTTACCCCTTTAAATACGTGAAAATAAAATTACGTTGGAGTTATCAACTACTAACGTTCAGTTGGAAAAAGCGTATGTAATGATGTATTAATAACGTAAGTAAAATTAACAACGTTGTTACTTCTTGGGATTAAAATTGTTATTTTGGCCCTGACTGCCGTACTGTAGACTGTAGTTTAGACTCCTAGATTCCTAGAACACACAAGTTAGCTTGTGTGTTCTAGGAATGTAAAATCTCATCCACAGTTCTCTTCTACGATGTATGCGAAGACAAAGAAGGGATGATTAAATTTGAACTCCTAAACTTTGGAAAATCAACCTAAAGCGATGATACGGAAAATCGAAGACGTACGACGTTAAAAGTAAACTAAATCCCAGACAATAGGCTAGTACATTGTAAAAAGAATTAGTAGATCACGTCCACTTCTATACTAAGATTAAGTCTAAATAAGTATCGTAAAACAATATTTATAGAAGAGACTTCACTTACAGATTAGTACATAAGTAATTGAATTAAAGATAACATGTTACTAACTTGGCAACGTTATTCGAATATATTACCAACTTGTGCTTAGACTTGAACTTTGCGTATCGCAAAATGTTTCGTATTTCTTGTGGTTTTCACTGCCCACGGTAAGTTATCAAATAAATACCCGTTACCGCACTTATTGTTTTACAAGTTTTATGAAAACCGCAAACAATTATCGGTGGATATTATACACAAATTAATTTAATTTGTGGCAAATTATTCGAAACTTTAAAAACTTGTTTGCGAAATTTTTAAATATTTTACCGCAATAATATTAATCTATTATATTCATGTAAGAAATATTAAAATGAGAAATTAAATGTAAACTTATTATTTATAAAATATTTATTAATATTTCAAATACTTGAGAAATATTTTCAATTCCGAATAATAATTATTATTACTCAAACGTGAATATTACGAATATAATAATATAAGGTGCAATATTATCTTTCTTTTCCTAATAATTAAACGCTATTCTAATAATAAGTGCATATTAAGTAATATTTAGTGAATAAATAAACAGTTGTGAGCGTAGACAATACACAAGAGGTCTTTGTGCTATTGTTAAGTCGGCTGTACCACATGCGGTGCTCAACGGCGGCTGATTAATGTTCCACTGGCCGCTGAAACTCTCGCTTTGATGAATGCAACGCTTTCATACCGCGCGCCCATATTGTTTCATACAATAAAGCGGGTAAGCTTCATTCGTTATAGAAGTCGTGATTTTTAAAATTATACGTGTACTAGCGGTTGCCCGAGAATTAGCACGAGTTTGATTCTCATTTTCCATTCATGTTAGATTCCGCGTATAATAACATCTAATTTACGAATTATTGGCAACAAATATGTTAAAACATGACATGAAATTATTAGTTATGGTGTTATGTACTGCGAAAACAGTTTTATTTTCGGCGTAAAACGTAAGTCGAGCGTTTAGCGAGTTACGGCGTAACAAACTCATATTCGCATTTCTAATATGAGTAAGGATTAGGTTTCCAGATTTGACATTGATCCGATCTGATTAAAGACATTAATTGATGTGTCGGTTGGAAAAATGAACCGAAGACCTTCCCCTTGATAAATTATTTATTTTAACTTTGAGTTTGCTTTTTCTTCCAGCTGCATTTTTACAGCTAATGTCCTCTGTTGACTACGAGTCTTCGATAAACTCCGACTGAGCGCTAGGATGTCGCGAACGTATTGCTAAAAGCCAATTTGTAACACCTTCACTGAAAGGATTACAACGGGCGGAATTCAAGTATTCCGTACGAGTCAACCCTTAGAATGGGTAGTGTCTCTGGCAATCAAATAAATGTATGTAAAATATTAATTTACAATTAAAGGAATTCTACTTACGTTATTACATTAATTGGCGTTTAAGAACAAAACTAAAACTAACCTTTTTTCATATTGATTTATTTAACATTAAATTGAATTGAATGATTTTGTTCCTACATGCCTCAAATATTAACTAATGCAAATATTTCTAGGCCTATATAAATTAGTTAATTACTTCCTTTATCTTGATTCGGTAAAATTGTTTTTGGATGGGCGCGATTTACGATGCCATTAAAGGCATCTACCTTAAGGCAAACAAAACATTTTTAAACATTTATAAAGTTTCCCAACTCAATAATATAATGAAACTAATACTTAATGAAATTTGAATGTCGTTGAAAAGCTTTCACTGAAGGAAAGCTTTTTGCGAAAAATCTTGTCTGTAAGCCAATTGCCTCGTCTATCATAAAGTAGGGTACTAAAGCGTTTATTATTTATTTAATTGTCAAGTAATTTTTAAATAGACAGTAATCTATTATACATGTCTAGTGTACCAAATCTAAGCAGCGGGCTACAGAGTTTCGAATTACGTGAATGGAAGCATCTTCTTGATTTGACAACCAATCACCCAGTGGTAGATCCCGCAGAAGTAACATCTGTTATATAGAATATATAGAAGTATTTAATGCTACTATATTTCGTTCAATGGATTAGGAGCCGGAGACTATCTCTACTTAACATCATTTAAATATATATATATATATATTTTTAAATTATTTTTGACCATACAGCTCTTGTTATGAACATACTACACATGCTCGATCTGGGTAAAATAAATATTTTTAGTTACCCCAAACGCATCATCTTTCTTTAAAAGCTGTCACCCTTTCTAACTTTCATTTTCTTCTTCTCGCTGCCCTTGTTCTACTTTTAAGCTTAAACTTGGTTGGAAATGGTTCACGACAATAGTTGCCTGTCTCTATAATCCTCTGCCTCCCAAAAGACTGAAACACATCCGTAGCAGTTGATAGCTACGGTTGTTGACGGACAGCGTCAACTAATCGCCATTGACCCGGTTTTTAGGTTACCGCCTTCTATTAAAAAAAAAGTATTGTTCTTCTTAATTTTCTGAAAACTAATTCCATATACAATTTTATCGGTATCCTTTACTGGTAGAATATTTAAACTATTATCCATTCATTCATCATAGCTACATCCATTATATCATAGTACATATATCTTCGTAAACTTGACAGCGGTTCTTATGCCACAAGGTCCACAAGTTATTTCCATACTGATAGTGACCCTTGTCAATCTACGCGCCATTCATTGCATAGCCTTTTTCGACGCATTACTTTGGTCGCTACTGACCTTCGAGTGTTCTACAGACAATGATGTAACGCAAACGTCTTGAAGTTTACAGTTGGACCACTCAATAACTCTTCGTAATCAGAAATTGAGGACAAAATTAAAACTTATCACGTATATGTCATACGCACCAAGACATAACCCCTTAAAAAGTTCATGAGGTATTCTACTGAAAGTCTAGCAATACGAGTTGAATCATAGTATAAGATACAGCATGATAAATTTATCTCTCGTCTGTTATTTCATCAGAAAAAATATTAGATTACATTGATAAATTAGAAGTGGGTTGTCGTGCTGAATCTGAGGCCACGTCAAATCGAGTCTAACATTCTATTGAAAGTCCACTTAAACTTGACTCCTAGAATCGCGAACAGTGGGTTACGCAACGGTTCAACCTTCTTTGGTTTTAACGATTTAACAATGTTGGTCCACGATTTAGCCCGGCAACCCACTTGTGATTTATTAATGTACACATATATGTGTAACATATAATGTGTCTTGACCGTATAACAGATGAAGGTATGAAGGTTTTTCTTAAACCATAAGCTACAAGCTATCTCCCTTGCTTACACAATATTTAAATATTAAACATCCTTAAAAGACTCAGTGTTATGTATGTAACGTTAATAACTCTACAAGTATTTTAAGTATAATGTAAGTCTTAATAAATGAGCATAGTTCTATGACGTTAACATCATTATAGGAACTAAGTGACACAGAACACTGTCACTCACTTCCTGTGATCGTATCACGTAGCAGTAACAGCAGTATGACAACACTAATTATTTAATTTTCCAACGAATTGCGTTTCCCACTTTTGAATTTTTAAATCATTAAATATCAGATGGTACTTTTAGTTTGTGAAATTAGTAAATGTATAACTCTAATAGCCCAATAAAATGCAAACATGTTTATAAAAGTGTCGTTAATTTAAAATTGTGGTTACGGTAGAAGTTTTAATAAAACTCGTGTAAAGGTGGTATAAAATAACTTGGCTACGCAAAACTTTGTCAAAACTTATATTAAATACGCGACTAAATCAAGAAACTTGAAATGCAAATGTTCATCTCCTAATTATCTGTTTGCTCATGTCATGATACAAACATCATATATATGACATAGACGCTGTACGTTGCGTTTACTACACAGACAACAAATAAATAAGTCCTCACGCCCGTAACCCAGAGAGGTTGGTAGAGATCACGGATTTCCATTACGCGCGATCCTGGCACATCTCTCTCGCTTCTTCTACATGTACGTATACATACTTTTCGGTTACGGATACTCCTTATATCGCTCTGCTTTAGTATTTCACTAATCTGATCTATATAAGTTATCGTAGGACGGCTTCTACCAACACTGCCACTAATTTTTGACATGAGTTTGTCAAATTATAAATCAAACATAATTAATTGTCTTACCTTTAGTAGATCATCTTACTATATAGGTATAGTTTTGATACTTTTATTTAATTAAACTGAAAGAGGTATTTCTCTGAAATATTATTGTAAGATTTATAAAAGTCATACCCTAGTTTCCCTCCTAGTTTGTTCTCAACTAAGTTTTTCACTTCAGTGGAAACCCACCCTATTTCATTGACGAAACATAACATTAGCCGTAACGATGCTCCTGTGTAACCACCGCGTTACTGTAACGACTTGTCTCTTTGACTTGCAAATGTGGTGTTTAGCATAAATTATATTTCTTAATAGAGAGGTTAGCCTTTTCGTCTATTAGAATTTAGAGTTTTGTTTACTTGAACTTGGTACGAATGAAGTAAATGGTAATATGTATAATAACGGTTTTCTGTCGTAAAATCATGACCCAAATTTCTCGTTCCTACATATTTCTCATATCAAAAGCGTCGATGACGATTTATACAGATAAATTTGACGAGACTTAGTAGATATAGGTATCATCCAATAAAGAAACAACACATTCTATTTCCACCCATCTGTGCAGACAACGTGTGAGATAGACTCGATAACGGACCCATAAAATCTGTCTGAACGGCAGTTAAGACGATATCGTATTTATGTCCCCAAGAAAGTACATTGTATCAAAGTATGTTGTAAAATAACACGAGCAACATTTTTATTGCTATCTAAATTTCCCGCTAAAATGTAAGGGGTTGTAAAATTTACACATCGCTAAGGCCTAGACTATATCTTTCGCTTTGACACCATTATCCATCTATTTTCTCAGTTTAAGGTTAAGTTAATGGTTGACGTGCATCCGAAATAAGGAATAAGGCACGTGACGTCAGAAACGTGAGTGAGTCATAACAAACGAAACGCAACAGTAAACGTAGTTTTCACCAGTTGATCTAGAATAATTTTTATTCTAGCGCTATCCTATTCAAGTAAGTGCCTCCCAATTATCCATCGGTAAGTATACAAATTCCCTCTCTCGGAGAGGAGGCCATGGGAAACATTCTAGAAAAGGTCAAACTCTTCAACTTAGTATTATATATGTTATAATGTATTATATACATTATTATTTATTAGCTTTTACGGTCTTAGCGTTTTGGATTACATTATTCAACAAGCCTGAAGAGTTAGCCAAACTTAGTTGTTGCTTTGAGTGTGACTAAGTTTTTAGTTTAGCGAGAACCCTCGCGCCAAGGTTTCCTACCCTTTTTGTAATAGGTTGTTTCTAAAATGATCCCTCTACCATCTTCCAACCAAGTTTATTAAATGTGAGACCAAGAAACTAACTAAACAGATTCGGTTTCGTTTATCGACACAAATCTTTACAGTCATTTTGCAACACTGTGGCGCAGTATGCACTTAGCGACAGATCCCACACTGCGCGCCATTTTGGCGTAGCTATTGTTAGACCAGTTCTTCTGATGTTACACTTGTATAAATACGGTTGATCGTTCACTTTATGAGTCACAATACTTATGTTTTTACAGTTTACAAACGCTTACCGTAGGTTTCCACTGCCGAAAACAGTGACTTAAAACATATTGTCATTTGAGATCTTTGTGTTACGATTTCACGCCTGTGGAAACCCACGGTTAGGTGAGCTCTATTCATAACCTTCTTGTCACAATCTAAATATATCTAGGTAGATGAGTAAACTCTATACCATATTTGTTTTATACGGAATGTTCTGCACATTGGTTTATCGGTTTACATTAATCAGCAACGAGCAAGAGTCAATTTCTTTATTAACAATAAAAAATACATATATGTATGCGATACGTGTGTTACTTATCCTAATAATTATTACCCTGAAGTAATGAAAAGTATTTTTTAAATCAAGATTAATAAGCGAATATTATGTACATTAAAATTGTAGGAATTATACTCTACAAGAATTCTCTGTATCGATAGAAAAACTTTATTTCCTATCTATTCAAATGAAATATCGAAATACAGAAGCCGTCAGAACTTTTAGATTGATCACGTACAGACTTGTTTAAGAAAAAAAACCTTTCAAGATTCGTATCTTATTCGCCAAAAAGTTATAAAAGAAAGTGTGAGTTAAAGAAGTAATAATATTTCTTAAAGCTAAAATAGCGAGATAATAATGTATGTGTTGTATTGTTTGTTTGCATATCTTTCTGTTTTGTTCATTGTTACACGATTAAAGTATAATTAGTAAATTATTTCGATAATCAATTAATATTTCATATACCAGTACATGCCCGAATAGAGTTGGCCAAACCAAAACCTATTACGGTATGGACTACCGTCGTACTGTACCAAACCCATATAAAAAATGGGAAAATGGTAGGGAGAAGAAGTAGAGAAGGAAGAAGATTTGATGGCGAAGGGGATAGATAGGAATTGGAAATTTATTTTTTTCTGTTTTGGGGGATAAAACTCTGTCCATTAAAGGTAGGCAACGCATCTGCAACTCATTAGCTTGTTGCAGATGTTTATGGGTAGCGGTCACTTAATATTAGGTGAACCGTTTGCTCGTTTGCCACGTTCTTCTATAAAAGAAGTAGACCAAAGACTCAAAATCACAAGAGTTTACTTACTAGATGATGGCTTCGTGGGGCGTTCCTTGTGACGATCCTTGAGGGAAGATTAGGAGCAGCAGGGAACGCTTTTTGATAGATGATATCTGGCTCTTAAAGTCTGTTTAATAACGCTTTGTCTAGTAGCAGCATACGATATCCGTCTACGTCTACGAATTCTGATAAGGTTGTTGTTGTTTTTCAGACAGACTGTATTTTGCGACTCTCAAAACGGGGTATAAACCGAAACCTACGCGGAACAGTAAATACTTCCATATAGAAGATGAAATCGTCTACGAGAACTTCTACTTCGATTTTGGACCTTATCACCTATGCCACTTGTACCAATTTTGTAACAAGCTCAACGATGAATTGGAGAGGAACCCGAAGAAAAAGATTGTTTTCTACACCAGCAGCAATGAGACGTTACGACTTAACGCGGCTTACCTTATTGGAAGTTATCAGGTACTGGCTTGGATTTATCATTGAGACACTTCTCTCATATAACACATATCACTTTTGGGAGATGTAGCTAAGTAATAGACGAGTTCCAAGACTGACTGATTTATTGCGGCTAAAAGCGCTTATTTTATGCCCGAGAGGAAGGTAGGTTACCCAAGAGGGTTCAGAACATTATAGTGTCCTCCCACTCTGCAGTGTGAGAGACGGCAAGCATCTCCCGCACTCCGCATCGTGGGAGGCATACTGTTTGATGATGTTACGCGCTGATAATGAACTCCGATACACTAAAGAAATGTATATATGTACATCTAGTCTTGGACTAGCTTAGCTTAGTGCGTTAGTTCCAAAAGGTACTAAATATCTATGGAATAAATTTGAAAACTGACTAGAGTATTCGCACTATCAATAATTTTGCCAAATCACACACTTCCGTGATCACAATCTTAAATAAATATATTGTCGCAGGTTTTCGCTTTATGTACTATGGATATAATTTGCAGATAATATACTTGGGCGGTTGTCCAGCGGCGGTGTACAAGCAGCTAACAGAGGGCAGCGAGTGGTCACTGCTCACGTTCCGCGATGCGTCCGGCGGGCCACCGCTCTTCGACATCTCCCTGCTCGATGTCCTGCGCGGCCTCAAGCTCGCGCATGATGCGCGGTTCTTCGACTTCCAACACTTCGATGCTGAACAGTATCTATACTATGAGGTGTGTTTATTGATCAAAGAGTCGAGTGTGTAGATAAATGTACATTACTGTTTCCGCGTCCTTTTTTACGGTAAGTAATAAACAGCGGTCGATTTCGATTCTTAAGTTATATTGAGCACTTGAAACATCCCAAAACGAATTTTTTTGATTGAAACATTAATCAATATTGTTGTTTTTTATATTAGCAGGAGGCAATCGGCAAACGAGTCAATTGATCTTAATGACCATTGTTACCTATTCGCAACAAACAATTTACATTATTAATACATTGGCTACGTAATAGATAAGAAAAAGACTAAACTAACTTAAACAGCAAAAAACATTTATTTTTTTAATATGTAATTAATAAATAATCTTTAAATAGTTGAAAAACAAACTATTTCATTTCAGAAAGTAGAAAACGGCGATCTGAACTGGATAATTCCGGGTAAAATGCTCGCGTTCTCCGGCCCCCACCACCGGTCGCGGCTGGAGCGCGGCTACCCTCTACATAGCCCCGAGCACTACCACCAGTATTTCCGGGACCACCGTGTCACCACCATCGTCCGCCTCAACAAGAAGTCGTACGACGCCAAGCAGTTCACAGCACATGGCTTCGAACACAGGGAGTTGTTCTTTGTCGACGGCTCAGTACCGTCAGATCATATCGTCAATCGCTTCATAAGGATAGCAGAGACCGCTAAAGGTGCTGTCGCCGTGCATTGTAAAGGTAACTTTTTATAATAAATAAATTAGTAGATTATGGATTAGTACTACGATTGTTAACACTAGTTTTCTTACACTACTTTACTAGCTTGGTCTGTATCTATGTAACGGAATATTACGATCGCAATGCAATTTTCTAACTTGTAAACGTACGATAAACTTTAAAGTTCATTCATTCATCATTCAATCATATAAAGGACCGATGACAATACATATTATTTGAATAAAAAAATACTTCATTTTTAGATTAAGAATAACGCCATCTATCAGTAGTTTTGGAAACAGAAATAACAATAGCTCTAGCCGTAGTCAAAGGACACGCCCACGCTTAAAAGTCATAACCGTTTATTTTTTACACTAATATTGTCAATAATGTTTAAACAACTAGCTTGCATAAGTAATAATATGTATGTCTGCTTGTATAAGCTGGCTTGGGCCGCACGGGCACTCTGATCGCGTGCTACATGATGAAACACCACGGGTTCGCATCGCGCGAGGCCATCGCCTGGCTGCGGCTCTGCCGGCCCGGCTCCGTCATCGGACACCAGCAGTGGTTCCTCGATAAGTAAATAACATTTTATACCAACGCTTTATGAGTAAATACTAGTGAACTCAGCAGGCGTTGTGTTGCATAAACGTCACTGCTACAACCACGCCACCTACCGGATTCAATTGTGAGTAACTTACCGTGACTCACTCATGCACAAAAAATTGCATCAAAATCGGTCCAATCG
This sequence comes from Papilio elwesi, assembly GCA_029849275.1. Classification (NCBI taxonomy): domain Eukaryota; kingdom Metazoa; phylum Arthropoda; class Insecta; order Lepidoptera; family Papilionidae; genus Papilio; species Papilio elwesi. The sequence continues at coordinate 4,850,718 of CM056709.1, forward strand.
TTTCGGAGAAGTTCAGTCATATACACATACATGTACGCAGTATATTTAATGAAAGATGACATATGTATCTTCTTCCAATTGACGTGCCTCTCTGACTAGTTAAGGTTGGCAGCCATATTCTGTGTCTTGTATAGGCGGAACAGTTGAGCGGCACTCCTAAATACGGTCCACTCTTTAATGGTGCGTAACCATTGTGTCCTAGAACTGCAAAGATTTTCGGTCCCGTGGACAAACAACTGAGGAAGAGAGCAATGTCGGTGCGACTTCGCTAACCGACTATTGCGAATAATTTCTTAGCACACCTCAAGCTTTCTTAGAATTGTTAAAATTATTTTATACACCTTACACGATTTTTTAATATTTTACTTCACAACATGTGAACTGTCAACACTTTTTATTCTATATCTCTATAAGGTCCGAAAACTTTTAAGTACTTTTACATGCAACATGTGTTACATTTACCAGTATCCAACTTCGTATGCACGCGGAGGGGGACGCGTATCGTCGACGGCACAACATCACCTCGTTCCCGGTCTTCACACGAGGGATCTATTCTGATCTCCCGCCGGAACCCGATGTACCGGACAGGGCCGCTTCCTGTCTCGATAAACCCGTCTCACTCCAGACTATACTGCATAGCAACAAGAATGGCAAGGTACGTATCTGAATGTGTTGCGGTCGTCACTACATCAGGTAACAAGCTTGCCTCCTTCTAAAGATATTGTTTGTTTCTTATCCGTTGTCGTCTTTCCCAATAAAACCTGGCGTGATAAACTTTTTGGTACAATGGTGTCAGGGTCTTTATCGCTTTAATGTCAAAAGACATATGACTTAAATTGTAATCAAGCCTAAACCAATCAATTAAAACATTGTATGGTTTTAAAGAAGAACATTTTATTTTAGATCGATAACGCCAACGCGTTAAATGCAAACGAAGCGGACACAGAGAACAACGTGACCTCCGTGATCGGCAAGTACAAGACCACGGCCACACCAATGCTGCCAACAAAGACCATGTTCTCTGCGAAAATGAACTACATGCTGCCAACTAATAATATCCGCAATTCGAACAACACCAATCTCAAGCCACAGCCGAGAGCAATCAATTCAACTCTGAAATCCCACTACGCAGCCAAAACCTCAACCTTCCCCCCAACTAGGGGCAGTAACTCCCAAGCGAACAAACTCGTCGCCAGCGTCAAATCTTCCTTCACCGGTAAAAGTAGCTTCCACGGTCAAAGGGCAAATCTCGCAAGACCTACTTTAAGCTACTCCCATGGTAGCAGTCCCTTGAAAACGTTCACAAGAAAAGCAATAAGCGTCAGTAAGATGACCTCAAACGACACGTCAGCTATCAATACTCTCAGTAACGTGACGTCATTGTCGGCCCTCACCGAGAATTGTAACCTAAACGGAAAGAATCGACTAACCTCAGAGCCAAACTTGAAATCTGTGACGCAAACGAAAGCGGTTAGCAGCGTCACTGGTAGAAAGAAGTTAATTATCCGCTCGAATTCCATTTCAAGGAAGAAGGTGCCTAAGAATCTTCAAAAGAACGGACTCGAGTCCACTCAGGACCTGTCTTCCAGTGATACCAACATCACAAACATCTCAGCCGATTCCCTCGAAACGCCCTTCAGGTTTAGACGGAAAAGGGACAAATCTAGTAGTCCAGAACCCATGGACTGTATTTCCAATTCGGTAATAACAGCTGACGTCACTCCGGACAATTTCGAGGAGACGAACAACTCGCAAGGTAATAAATTGTACAAGATAAAGGCGTTAAGAAAAAAGTGTCCCACTTTCGGAGTCAGTCTTCTCAAGCAAGACAGCGTTCAAACGCGGTCAAGTACTGGCGCGAGTAGCTCGACTGTCAAAAAGAAATGATTAGAGCGGGATTCGTTAGATTGAGTTCTTTCACGTCATAGATGTTGTAATAGTTGTTTAGTAGCTGCGCATAGCGTGGCGTTAAATGTTGATAGATTTGTTTAGGCGCTTTCTAACTTCGACTCGTGCGACTAAATTTACTATTTTAATAACTTTAAAGGTAGTAACAATATATAAAAAATGAATGTATGTCTAAACAAGTTTTTCGACATACACGTGTACAGGTAAATATTATATAACCCCAAAAAGTAAAAGTTTAATTGAGCGAAACATTACACGTTATTGTTGCGTTAAGATAGATTTATTAGCAGATAAACAAATATTTTCTATTCACTAAATAATTAATTAAATGAAACGGGATCAATCACGTTCGCGTACATCGGTGTTGGTAACAAGTTGTACTTGAAGGACCTTACCGTGACTAAGGCAGTTTTATTTAATTAATTATGTCTCACGAAAGTTTTAATAATTTTATTTTTTATTCACACTTTACAACATATATATATACAACAAACGAAACATTTATATTACGTCGGTCTATATGGAGTCCGCTATATCATATGATAGGCGAACATATATTTGAGTAATAAAAACTGTGAAAGGCGAATAGTAAGTAGATACTTAACTTGGGACTCGACAGTTTAATTATTTATTTATTTTTATTAATTCATTTTTTAGTGGCGCGCTACATGGTTTAAAATTAAATCTCTATAAAAAAAATAGATTTTATCTTGTATTTCTATGCATGTTTATAATTAAATTGCTTAAGTATTTTAAGTGTAGAATTTTTGTTTTATTTAATTTTTTATACTTTACGATGTTAACATATATTGATGACATGTGATGCTATTTAATTGTTAAATAAAAAGGTTTAAGGCCCGTTACATGTTATTAATATACATTTATTTACTTTTAACATGTACATTGGTTTTAGATATTTCGAAAATAATACATACATTATTATTATTAATTACTTGTTAATTTTTGTACTATTTTTATGGAAAGTTTTTTTTGTCTGTGGTCAGACTTCATAATTTTTATTTGAGATTGTTTTGTCTATGAACTTGTTTCGTGTATTCCGCATCTAAATATGTCTCTGAAATATTTTATTTACTATTGAAATGTGTGAGCCATTAGACTGTGAGGTGGTCATCGCGCTTAGAAATAAGAAAAATATTTTTATAAATAACAAAGTACTATGTGATTATTGAATGCCATTTTCCTTAGCCTCTATTTAGTGAACTTGTTATTCCCGTGTTCTTATTATAATTTCTTTAATACATACGTTATATATTATTTGCTATGTTGACTTGTAGTCAAACTTGTTTGTGGTAGTTTATTTTTTGGTAGGATTTCAGAGTAACTAGATAGATATTAGTAGCTTTTGGAGCTTAGTAACATTCGCACTGAGATATGTACATATTGACTGTAAAAGATTTCTATATAGTAGAAAAATATATAGGAAATCTCAAATATAACATATCATTTTATTATTTCAAAATATATGTCTTAATCATAATATTAAATGATGGAATTTCCCAACTAATTGGTTGGTAATCTAATTGTAAATCTTTGTTTCTTACCATTTTGTATTCAGATGCCTTAGAATTCATTTATCTGAAATTCTTGCCGTTTTTCTTTGTTCAAGCAAATATCTCAGTGTACGTCCACAGTCGACCTGACCACTGTCACAAACTTGTGCTACTAGTTGTACTCACGCAATGGAATTTATTTATTTGTAAGTAATATGCTGTTCGTCCTTGCCCTTAAGTTTGTAGCTGTTTAACATAAATTGTCAGAAGTACAGTCGTGTGGAAAATTTATCCACGTTTTACGAAAATAAAGTTCTATTTCTTTCCTGGTGAAAACTATGCGAATACAATACCAAGAAATAGAATTCGTAATGTTTTTTTTCTGTATGTTTTGTGTTAGGAAGGTAGGAATTCATGATATTTAGATCCTACAAGCTTTGAAAAAGACCCACGAAATTTATTAAGAAATTTAGTTTTACGAATTAACAAAGCAGTTTTTAACATGTTTTTTTATTATTTCTCAAAAAGGTTTCGCCGTCTGTGGTCTTCTGGCATAGCGAATGCTTTTTTAGTGTTTGTTTTATTAAAATATCTCTAGGTTCCGGGTCAACTATGCAATCTTTAATTATTTTTCGACCACCGCTATGTTGATACTATCTGTTTTTATTGTTTTCATGATTTTTACTCCGGCTGTCCGATTGCAATTGTAACATTTTTTTACAAGAATGTACTGTTAAAGTTTCTATAGCGTTGTACGAATTTAGAAGATCATATCAGATTTGTATGCAGCTTAAAATGGTTTACCTACATATATAGTATGTCTTAACTCGATTACAATGTTACATAAGACTGTCGTTGAAACCATTTTTAATGTAAAACACATAACTATATTTATTCAGAATTGAAGTATTGAAAAATTGTTCGCATTTCGTACCTTTATCGACTACTTTTGTTACATTTTACCTTTTAAATATTGTTTACTAAATGATTTATTGTAGTTGCGCAAAAAACATTACGTTTATATGTGCAAAGGCCTTAATCACAGTTGATTATAATACTCGAAAAATTGTAAGTACAGTTGTGTTTAATTAGTTTTAGTATAAGGGCTTAATGCACTATCGACTAATCGTGTTGAAAAAAGTTTTTTAACCGATAGTGTGAGTAGACCCTTTGTGGCAGCTGTCATTTTGAGGTTGTTTCAAATGTTAACTAGAAAGTTTTTTTTTAATTCATGGACTTAGGGTTGAGAGTATAAAGCTGGTATTTCCTTTTCCTAAAACTGCAATGTTCTTCCATTTATCCGAGAGCGGTCAGAAATTCACTTGTAATATTAAGCTTTTTTATGGGTCGCTGCAAAGTAGTATGGCTTCCATTTTTTTAGTAATAGGAACAGGAATCGAAACTTTTTTGTGCAGCGCCTTTGGTTCCAAAATAAACAGTAAACTTTTGGACAGATTCTATTGTCTGTTGACATTAAAAATTATTAAAATAGTTATTTATTTATAAGTTAAATATTATAACAATAGGTATCTTTTTATCTTTTTTTGCCAAGATGAAAATTGCCAATGCGATTATACGTAATCCAAATTTTATGTTTTAATAATTCCCTAGATCTGACATTTTTTTGGAATATGTAGGCTGGAGAAGAATATTGCAGTTTAATAGTCTTTTCTACGAATACTTTACAACTTATATTTGTTTATTTTGTACGTGACTTCATAATTGGTTGTTTAGACAATGTAGTATTAAAATATGTACAACAGTTTGACAAAAAAGTGGAAAGTATGTAACCTAAAGTGAATTGTATAATATTATGTTACACTTAAAAATGTTATATGTATTTAAAAAAATCACAGATAGCTTCTATAATAAAATACTATAATGTGTTTTAGAAACAGAAAGGTATATATTATATGTATAATAAGGTGCAATATAATTTTTTTAATTCTTTTCTTGTAAAGTAAGTTTTTATGATTTTTAATATGGTTTAAGGTTGGCAAGTATTTTATGAGGTCCGATAGAGTTGAAAAAGCAAATAAAAATCCGGTTAGTCAAGAATAAAGAATACATATATATATATATATATATATATATATATATATATATATATATATATATATATATTTATAGTGGCTTTCAAAGTACGAAAGTAAGCATATTTTTATGAAAACGGTATTGAAATTACCTATGACAAGTATACTTAATAAATATTTGGCGGTCCAGGTTTCGACCTTCCGTCATTGTTGTCGACGCCCTGGTTTAATATTTATTGTACTTCAATAACCTAATCGTAAATTTGAAGTCGCAACGTCTCTCGTGTATTTTTTCTTGTTACTCACACTCAATTAATAAATAATTATTTGCGTGCTTACAATAACGTAAGACCTTGCGTCTTGAACCGCGGTCCAGTCGTCGCTATTGTGGTGGACAAAAATTAGGTACACTTTAATTAGCTTTAACCGTTTCATTACTTAATTCGCACCACAGAGAAAAATATTAGTACTTATCTATTAGTCTATTGTCTAAATATTAATTATCAGGACCCAAGCACCGTTACAGAAAAAATAATAGAAATCCTTAGTCCGGATTTTAGAGTGTATTCCCGCCTGCTGTTTATCCAATGAATATATCTATATTCTTATTTTTCTGTACAAAATGGCGGATACTAATGAATAAATATTGCACTGCTTGTGAAATAGTGAATGTTAAATGAATTATTGGAATGGGATTTTATCTGTGACGTTATCACGTTGGGTCTTACGTTATTGTGCACACGTAGTACATGATTGTATGTATTATGCAGGTGTCAGGAAATGGTAGCGTCAAACATAGACAAGTTGATATGTAGGTAAGTTGACTCCCATTTTTTTAGCCTAGAAACCTGACGTCTTCCGTCGTACACGAGTCATTTCCTGGCATCTGTATATTGAAATAGTTTTATTCTATTTTTTAAGTTTATAAATACTTATATTTTGGTATATTAAGGATTGTTAGACAAGGGGACCAGAGAGGAAAGAGTTCGTGATCGTTGTTTATGTGCGTTGTATAGAAATACATTTTGAATTTAAATTTTTAATAATTATAGTTGTGTTGTGATCCAAACAGCTAATTGCTAATCAAATTTGCACTATTACATTTAATTATATGTATGTAACCAGCGGAGAACGCTTGTGCTTAATAAAAAGAGGTATTTAATTTTTTTTGTTTGATTTTGTTACCTGTTGTTCATTTTCTTTATGTCGTCACTCTTTACCTTACAGGGGGTCGTAAAACTTGGTTTATTTATTCCATGCCTTCTTATTAACTCATCTCAGTTGTTCATCTCTCATCAACGATACCCCTGGACATTAATATCTAACGCCTTAATAATGTATGATGATTTATTTACATAAATAAATCACATGTATATATTAACAGTAGGATTTATTTAAAAAAGTAAGTAGAACTGGGTCTCGACATTCCGACAAGACAAGACAGAGGCGTGTGGATGCAGTTTGTCGACATAGTGGAGCCATAGGAAACTACCATCCTAGTATATTATGTTAAACATGTAAGGATTAGTTTAAGAAAATGTCTCACCTAGTGTTTAAATAATTTTAATTCGATTATTTTAGGAATGATCACACATCGCTAGTCGCAGAGGCGATTGATGAATGACTCTTGGCTACAATGTGATCAAGGAATATAAAAAAACAAGTATTATTTATAGAAATTTATTCCAACATCACAATAAATAAGTAGTACTTAATCCGATTAGTTCTATCTACTAACAGGTTCCTATCATTTTACAAACTAAGTAATCTAAAATTAGTAAAATAAGATGAAGTACCTTCCTGCCTACGTATAAAAATGAATTTCATTACATTTGTCAAGGAGACGAATAAGTGAAAACCGAGTAATGACATAACGTGATATGTGACGAAGTTAAATCGCTTCTCGCAGCGCCAGCATGTGAAATTTAAAGTTCTTAAACATTTACTTGATTAAATAACATGTGAAGATTGTATGTTTATCTTTAAAACCATAGATCGGACCGACATAGAGTTACATACACCACTTTAAGAGAAAAGAGAGACATTTATTTAAAAATAACCTGTATGTCAAAGTGACAGCTGACTGCCCTGATTCTACTAAAGATTTGACAGTAGTGCGAAATTACAAATAAATTAAGACAGCATTAGATAGTAGAATCGAGGGCCTGGGTGCCGAACGTTGTTGTGAGGTTAGAACTCGTACTCGGAGACGATGACGACGAGCCTGGCGAGCGCGCTGCCGGCGAACTGACCGCGCTGGTACAGCGACATAGATAGCTCCAGCTCGGCGACCTGCGGGCCCGCCAGCGAGCACAGCAGCGACACCACGCATATGTTATCGCTGGGGCGCATGCTGACAACAACACATCAAGTTAGTACTACTTCATTCCGAAAATTTCTTTTCCGGTCACGTGATAACAATGTTAATATATGATTGACTCACTCGAAGCAGGTGAGGTCTGCGGGCTTGATGCCGCTAGGCGCCTGCACGTCAACCAGCCGCATCTCGAAGCTCACCACCGAGTCGCGCCACGACGGGCCGTGCATCGTGAACAGATCCACCTGCATAGTTTATGTCATACAACATTCACCTTTCATTTACATATCTTGCTCACCACGCTGTGTCTTTTTGAGATTTATAAAAGGCGACTAATCCGAGACTAAACAAGATAGAGGACTTTTATACGAAATTCTATTATTTGGACTTGTGAGTAGAAAACGAATAAGTTTTACTCGCCTGCTTGCTTGCTTATTTAAATGTTCTCGCTCAGAGATATTTTTCTATATGCTCGACTCCTTTTAGTCCGAGTGTGATGTTAAGTAGCCTATAACTTTCCTTAATAATAGGGCTGGCAAATGCAACAATAATTTTTAAAATCTGATAAGTACTTCCTGAGATTTTCGCGTTCAAAAAAAATTTGAAAAAATTATACGAGAGTATTTGGAGTTGTACTCACGCTGCCTGCGGGCAGGAATATGTTGGAGACGAAGGTGATGAAGTTGTAGCTGACCGCGCTTGGCTGCCGGATGCATCCCCAGTCGGTGACCGAGCACGACCGCTGAATGCGCGTGCATTTGCTGACAAAACAAATGCACGTATTAAGTCATTTTAGCTACAATTTTTTATATATATATATATATATATATATATATATATATATATATATATATATATCTCCCCCCTTAAAAGACACACAATAACAGACACATTTAGTTGTTCTTATACGAGTTGCTAATTTAAAAGAAAATTTACTTGATTAGTTAAAAGTTTTTCCTGAGTAAACTGTTACCACTAATAATGTGATTAACAAAGGTTATTTTGGAATGATATAGGGTCACCATTTACTATCTAAAGGCACGTAACACGTCACCTTCTATCCAAGAAAGTAAGATTTTTCTAAATAGCTCTTTGGAAAATTTGAATATCATTTTAATGTCAATTTCAAAATACAAAAGAAGAAATTGTTACTTTAAAAAAATATTTTTGTAATCACATTCACGCAATTTCTAGAAGTGTAACTTCACCCTGGTTATTTCTATTTCGAAAACTGTTCAATGATTCGATATATTGAACCTACTGTTTAGACTCTAGACGGTAGCCGGGAGGGCAGTCGATGCGGTGGCAGTGGTAGCCGCCGCGCGTATTCTGGCAGACCAAGCCGGCGTCGGACGCCCGGGCGCAGTGAGCCTCCCCAGTCTCGCACTCGTCTATATCTGAAATTATAAATGAATAACATTTGTAAATTAGAAACCACAACTAAAGAGCTGGTCGATTCCCCTTCAAAACGAACGGAAGTATAACAACCACTTTTTCCACAGCTTGATGTAAAATCTATGCTACGATAGAGGTTCTAATCTAACGCCCCAAAGAAAATACAATCGCTTTAAAGGCTACGCATATAGACAACAAAAGGTTGTCGCAGTACAATTAAGGTGAGGCCTACCTATGCAACTGCGTGCGTCGTCGGCGAGACGGTACCCGTGAGGGCAGCTGCAGCGGTAGGAGCCCGGGACGTTGACGCAACGGCCGCCGCATAGCCGGCCGCGCGCGCGCACGCTGCCCCATTCCGCGCACTCGTCCACGTCCACGCACGTCCTTACACACAAGTTGGAGTTAACTAAAACATATTGGTATATGGGACAAATTTCTCAACTTGGCAATGGGTCGGACCCGTTGCTCGTAAACAAACGGCAGTTGGACGGTCAAAAATTTTAGAATGAGAGTCACGGAGATGTATTGAATTAGATCGTAAATCGTTCAGTCAGTGAGTCAAGATTGTATTCATGTGGAGGCCTACTACTTTCAGAGGGCGATGTAGAAATAAATGATGTTGTTATCATTTTGAGTACATAAACTACACAGCTACTGTTTAAAACCAATTGATAAAATTCAAATAACGACGAAATATGGGAAATGGTAATTTACATTATACTTGCATTATATTTGGGGCAAGAGATTTCGAAAGTTAATGGTTCCTTCCTTACCTCAGTTTGTAGGTAATAATTGTTTGGTGTACGGTTGTTATTTAAAAGCTAATTATAGCCGAACTGTGATTCTTTTCTATAGCTTAAACTGATATAAAAAAGCTGTAGCGCGTTATATTAGGTTGAACACCCTAATCTTACACATTGCCGATTGAATTAGAAAAAATATTTTAGCATTTGACAGATCAATTGTTAAAGAAGGTTATTTAATAGACCACGACCCTTAGGAGCTGAGCATAAAGAAACATAATGATTAGCGAGAAGGATGTGTAGAGCGGGCGTGGGAAACCGCGGGGCACAGTTGCACATTAGTTTTTTCCATTTGCGAGCAGTGCCTTAATGAGATAGCGCGGTTGAGGCACCTGTTGTCAGCCTGCAGACGGTAGCCGCGCTCGCAGTAGCAGCGGTAACTGCCCCACGCGTTGGCGCAGCCGTGCGCGCACACGCCCGGCCTTTCCGTGCACTCGTCAACGTCGACACACACCTACAAACACAAAAAAATATTCTACACTTAATAACTAACTAACTAGCCAACCAACCAATTAATATTACCACCAACCAACTCAGACTATAAATATTTACTATGTCATTTTACCTTGTCGTTGGTAGGCGCGTTGCGGAAACCTTCACCACAAGCGCACCGGTACGACCCCACCGTGTTGATACACTGGGCATTGTATGAGCATGGCTGCGAAGCATATTTAAATCAGTTATTAAACAGAAATTTAAAGTTGCAGATCAACAGAGAGACATGCGAGTATTTTTCAATCTAATCCACCATTCGACTATTGTTGTATACCACCTGGTGGCACGTTGTTGTTTGAGTAGGTAAAAATAATATTTGTAAATTATTTACACAATTTCCTGTAGTTTTACCATCGTTAGTGTTGCTATGGAATTGTTAAGCAGTAGTCAGGAAGACTTACGTTCCCGTAGGCGCACTCGTCGATGTCCTCGCAGCGCTGCTGGCCGACGAGCCGGTGACCGGCCGGGCACTGGCACGAGTACCCGCCGTAGAAGTTTTCGCATCTCTGTTGTGGTCCGCACTCTGACACGTTGCGCGCGCATTCGTCTATGTCTGCGGGTATAGAACTTCGTAATAATTCTTGTTCCTTTTGTAGTATATAAAATTTACATATGACGAGAATTTATGACGCCAAACTGAGCAGGTATGAATGTATGTGGCAATGTGAATAAGCGTAAGGGTAAATTGGTCACTGCCGCGACCTTCAGGTTATGGACGTGTGCTGTATGTACTTGTGTCGTGTCTTTTAAATAAATGAATTAAAATTTATTACAGAGGTAACAATGATCCATAGCTTGAAATTAGCTACACTAAAAAAAGAGAAGAAAAGATATTTGTTTGCTGTTTTACCAATGTACTCTACCAACTAACGGACTATATCTCCACTTAAAAGTACTTTCGGTACTTAAAGACCGTTTCACCTACTGTAAAGTACCGTATATTTGACTACCACTTACCGACGCAGCGCTTCTCAGGAGTAAGCTTGTAGCCCCAGGGACAAGAAGTCAGCACGGAGCCGGAGTTGGAACGGGTGTATGTGGGCCGCATGACCCGCGCACCCCGCTGCCCGAACTGAGCGCCCACTGTTATCACATTCGTCTCCGGCAATACTGCTGGTTCCCTCGGCGCCGGATCTGGAAATGATTTACATTCAGCATCATTTGCTAAAGGTCATACACTGCTGGATATAATTCAAGGCAAATCTTGTGGGAGCTCCAGGATAGCCTACCATTAATGGACAGATAGAAAAAAAATAATTTCCTTTTCCTATTTATCCCTCCCCCCTTCCTATCCTTTCCTATGTATCCTAAAATATGTCTGGAATCGTAAAAGACCGTGATCACCTTTAAGCGGTTAACAAAAAATCTCTACTATGCTCTTATAGATGGTTTAAAAAGATAAAATAAGAATTATCTCACAGTAAACAGGTATCTCCGCTTCTCCCCTGCATCTCTTGCCGCACACGCAGCGGTACCCGCCCTCCGTGTTCACACAATCTTCCTTCGGCGAACAATTTGCTTTGTCACTTGCACATTCATCTACATCTGAAACGCAAAGTTAAAAGTGGGGTCGTGAATTCTATACCCTGTAAATTAAAACTTGATTCCACCCAAACTAGCTTGACCTGTAAACATCAATGTAATGGAACCACACAACGTAATTTCTATTGTCTTACTAAGATCCTAATGTACAGAAAATACAAAATTTCAAAGCTTTGTTCCAGTGCAAAGAGGATGAAAAAAAACATATTAAGATTGAAAAACTAACTAAAATAAATAGATAATTATTGGTGCCGCCTGTTGTCATTATAGTCGCACTTTACCTTATTAAAAAAGTGTCTCCAAGCCAAGTACCACGCTTAACAATATAAAATCCCTTCATCTTTTTTTAAAAATCAGGTTAGTATTATACAAAAAATAAATAAAAGATAGTATTTGTACTACTTTTTATTAATTTAATGAGTCACTTACCAATACATTTTCCTATTACTGAGCTGAATTCGTAACCAAAGTCGCAAGATACCGGCGGAGGGTGCCACGGTACGCGCGGGCGCGGGGGCCGCGTCCGTTCTGTACTGGTCGTACTCACTGCAAGTAGATCAGTTCTGCTTATTTTTATGTTACAATGAATTCTAATAATAATAATATAATTAGTGAATTGTTTTTACAGTGCCCTTTCTAAGCGGAGGTTAGCGTTCATTATGGCTAACCAGATTTACTGTAGTGACCTCGTTCCCACATTGTATGACTTAGTTTGACTTAGTTTTAAAAGCCAGGAGATTCTTCTCTTTTGAAAATAAAACCCCTCTGTACACATACCTGCAGTCGTACTCTCCGTGGTCGAAGTTGTAGTTCTAGCGGTGGTCGGTTTGGGTGTTGTGGTCGTAGATGTGGTAGTTGTGGTGGAAGTGGTACTGGTGGTGATGACCACGCACCAGCCGGTCTGGTCGCGGCGGAAGCCCGGCATGCAGTCGCACATGTAGCCGCCCTGCCGGTTGTGGCACACCTCGAGGCTGCTACAGATGTGTTTGCCAGTCTCACATTCATTGATATCTGTAGGAAGGAGAAGATATAGCAATAGTCTCTACAGTAAAAGGTCACATTGCGATTGACCGGTTGTCAAACTTCGACTAAGATTACAGGAACAATTTCCATCTTACTACTACAGATTTGTTTCGTCACAAGGTGTAGAGATTTCTCGTACTAATGATACTTTAAAACAGCCAAAAGAAAAGGAAGCTAGAAGTATTCATAAGATCATTAGTAAGAATAGGGAATTTGAAAGGCATTCGGAGCCATTCGTGAGGAGTTATTATAATCGATGTATGACATTACTCAATTTATGTACATGGCAACTACAATGTTATCTGTACGATACTTGATATTTCGATCGTTACTTGAAAGGTAACAAAGGGGACATTACATGTCCACGTGTTTGTATTATAAATGGATATAAAAAAAACTTTTAGATCTAGTTGACTAAAACTACTTACCAACACATTCTCCACTAGGGCTCTTTTCAAAACCATCCAAACAATGCATATCTTCAAGATTGAAATCTGGGTGATCCGGTTTGTATGTCCCGATGACATTGGTCCATTTGTCCTTCGGTATATCACTAGTGTTCAACCCGTAACTGCCGTCTGATTCTTTTTCTTTCTCTATTGTAGCGACACTTGTGGGAGCCGGTACTGTGACTTCAACAGGAGTGCTTGGCATTTCTGGTCTTCTAGGTCTAAACTCAGGTCTTCTATGTTCAGGTCGCTCGGGTATATTAGTGTGGGGATTGCGTCTTGTCGTAGGGATAAGATGTCTGGGGTAGTAAGGGTTGTAGCCAGGCCATGAAGGCCGTACTCTAGGGGTGCGGGCAGTACTCGTGGTACTTGTTGTTAAAGGCGTCGTCGTTGTTGTTGTGGACGTCAAAGATGTTGTCGGTCGTGGAGTTGTTGTTGTAGTCATTGTAGACATGGTAAAACTCGGTTCAGGAATTTTATCTAAGTTCGTTGTATTATCATCCCTGTAAAATATTAAATCACTGTATGTCAAACTGACAAGTTTACAAAGCAAGCGACTTTAAACGTCACGATGAACTACATAAGTGGCTTAAAAGCACTTAATAATTTATCGAGTATATTAGTCCTTTTACATCAAAAAATTAAAGAAGAAAAAGGAAAATTCAATGATATTTTATACTACAGATATGTTATACAAAATCACGGGTCAAAAGTGTTCCAAATACAGCACCGGCCAAGTGCGAGTCGGACAAAGGGTTCCTTAACATTATCTATAAAAATTGTTTGTTGTATGGGAACCCCTTTAAATATTTACTTTATTCTGTTTTTTAGTATTTGTTGTCATAGCGGCAACGGAAATACATCATCTGTGAAAATTTCAACTGTTTTGTTAACTATACTTTTCAGTTACGGCTGACGTCATTTGGACGTAAATTTGACAAGGTCCCAGCCTATTATCAACTCGCGAGGTCTAGTCAATATTTAACTTCACGACGAAACTTTTTATTAACTCGATTATACTTACTCGGAGTCGTAGTACTCATAGTCATAGGCAGGCAGTGTGAGAGTAGTGGTGGACGTGGAGGTGGTGGTGGTGCTGGTGGAGGTGGTCGCTGCCCTGCGCGTGCACGTGAACGAGCCCAGCACATTCAGGCAGTGCAAGCCACCCTGGCAGTTGTCCAGCTTCAACGCACACTCGTCTATGTCTAACAAAGAAATACACACAAGTACAACAAAAGATCACATCGCTTTAAAAGGAGATACTCTACAAAACTTATTTATGGATCATACATATGTACATTTTCAGGTCATACATAAATTTGAACTTGAAATTGAAATGAACGCAGAACTATGTGAAACATTAACGTTAAATAAAAGCGGACTTAAACAGGTGAAGTTTTAAAAAGGATTTCCAATAAAGAATTTCGTAACTTACCCACACAGGAGCCGGAGGAGGAGTCGAGTTCGAACCCATTCTTGCAGCGGCACTCGTGGCCGCCGAACGTGTTGATACAGTTCTGGAAATGATCGCACAAATGCCTGCCCTCACGGCACTCGTCGATATCTGCAATATAAAGCTCACAGCTTTTCTTCCATCCTTTGGCTTATACTTTGAACGATGGCTAGTTAATGTAGCCTGTGCTCGTTCTCTCCTATTCTTTTTATCTATCTATCTATATATATAAAATTCTCCTGTCACAGTGTAAGTTGCCATACTCCTCCGAAACGGCTTAACCGATTTCAATGAAATTTTGCATATACATTCGGTAGGTCTGAGAATAGGTTTTTATCTATCTATCTATAATATTATAAATGTGAATGTAGGTTTGTTTGTTACGCTTTCCCGCGAAAACTACTCGACCAATCATCATGAAAGTTTGTACACATATTTTTGGAGGTATTAGAAGTAACATAGGATACTTTTAATAAAAAAATAGTATAATTAAAAGCGAAGTATGTGTAGACTCCGAAACGGCTAAACCGATTTCGATGAAATTTACAGGGATTGTCCAGATCGGCAATCCTGTGTATGGTAGCGATCGGATCAACATTAACATTAGTGGTACCCGGGCGAAGCTGGGGCGGATCACTAGTCGTTTTATAAAAGCTTAACAACATTATAACAACTAACAAAGACTTAAATGTTGGTTTGTGATCAGTAAGCTTTACATTGCGGTATTTGAATTTTTATAAATGAAACTTAAAACCGACATGAGATGCCACGGCGTAATTTGATTTTGATGAAAGAAATTAGACGTTATCTTTGCATAGTCTTGCTTATCCGTGACTTTCCTTTAATAATGAAGAATCATATGCATGTTAATACTAACATATTTAGTTATTTTTATTAATGTAATGAAATGGTGTCAGCCGGGAATTCGGTATCCCACTGTTAAATTACTATTTATCTGAGAATTTGTTAGGAATTAAAATTGGATCACTGCCTACCTTCGCAAATCGTTCCGCCTGGCCGCTGCCTAGTGCCTTCCTGGCACTTTTTCTTCGTTAATCTGTTTTAAAAAAAATATACCATACGATTTACACATTTAAATCCTTTATAAATATTAATAGAAAGTCAACTTTTTGATTGAATAATGCATTGATATATAGAAATAAGCATTTCTGATATGGGTCACGTCTGTTTGACTCAGTTAAACTACGAAGATTGTCGTTATCTATCTTCATGTCCATAGTCTGGACTCTCAACGCTAAAATTATGAAATGCGTAAGCCGAAGGAAGCTTGTGCTGTTCTACTCATAAATAGTTTTCTGTGCATCATAATGTTAAAACTGTTGATGCATATGACAAGATATATGGACAGACAATTGTTATTCAACGTAAAGTGTGCGTGTTACTTTTAGCTCCTTAAAGAATGCAATTATAAAGAGCCATTAATCTAAATTCTACTCGTATACTCGTAAAATAGGATTCTATATATATTATTTTCCAGTCCATCATCTCCTCCGACGGTTAAAGGTAAGTAACTTATTGCAGATGCTTATTAGCAGTGGTCACTAAATATCATGCGAATGGCTTGCTGGCTTGCTACATTAATAGTACATAAAAAAGAAACATTACTGTGGCAGGGTGCTGATCTTGGACTTGCAGTTGTACGCGCCGGGCAGGTTAACGCACACCTCATTGCGCCGGCACACCTCCGAGCTCTCCTCGCATTCGTCGATATCTAGTTATTAATTAATGACGTTACTATTAAGATTTATTACGATTAGTACGATCTATTAAGATCTTAATACTTTTTACAGCAGTTTGTATTATGATAAGTGTAGGTCTATACTAGTTAAACATTGAGTAGTTTGATGAAGAAGTGTGATGAGTTTTAAAGCATAAAAGGAACTTAAAGCTGCTTCTAACGGAGTATGACCAGAAAGTTGAGCAAACTAGATATAACATAGATAACTTAAACATAGTTTTTAGCTAAAATAGAAAAATTAGAGATGCAATAAGATGACAATACAGCTTTTCACTGGTGGTATAAAGATTACATCATCATTTAAGGATATCTTCACTACTTCAAGGACAAACGAGTGATGGGTGTTACCTTCACATATCCCAGTAACAGAGTTGACCTTAAAGCCGGGTGCGCAGCGCTTGGACACATGGTCCTGGCAGAAGTAGCTGCCGTGCGTGTTGATGCAGTGCTGGGACAGCCGCTGGCAGTCGTCCAGGCGCTCCTCACACTCGTCAATGTCTAACATAATTTTACAACAAGTAATAGTTAGATAAAAAAAATACATGACGTACTGTATGATGATTCACTTCCGCTCAACAAAAAACTCACTCGGAGTCAGCCAGCTCGCTGTCTGTACAGGCCGGCACGCACACATTCACACATCAGTCAGCCATTATGCGCGCAAACGGCAGCAACAGTACACACGTCTACGCGGCGAAAAAATGTAAAAACCGTAGTGATCGGAAGAACAAAAATCAAGGAATCACGTTTCATAGGTAAATGAATAATTCAATCAGTTAGTTCCCGATTTTCTTAATTAAAATCAATCTTTGTTCAAAGAATTCATCAAAGGCCAGCGCTGCCAATATTCACGTGTTCAAACTACCCTCATATGCGAAATTTATAGTTTTTTTTAATAAATTAAATTTGATAAACTTATTCATTACTAGGTTTAATTGCAGGTATTTAGTATACACTTACTATATATTTGATAACACTTCAACCAAACAGTTGTTTGTTTTGCACGTCATTCGAGTCGCCAACCAAAACGCAGCAGTTTCTTTAAAATCATCAACTAAACTAACCTCGTCGTTTCGTGACGTAGGGTCTACTCGCGTGCGAACGATTAAGACCTCTGTGACCGGTGGATACTTACCATTAGGTGAAATGCTTGCTGCTTCATTTCGTTTTTCTACAACAAAGTCCTGGGTATCGCCACTTTATACCGGGAAGGTGGTCGTATGCGGGTCATTTCATACGCCACCTCGATCCATTGTATGAATATATTTATTACGACGTGCTTACTTGTTCTAGCAAGAGGTAGGTGCATAGCTTACCTAGACACTCATCGTCAGGGCCGGCTCTGAAGCCGGGGGGGCAGATGTCATTCCTTGTCGTTGGTGTGGTGGCAGCCGCTTCTGTGGTGAGTCCAGGTATGGCTTCTTCAAACGGCTTTCCAGGCTTCCCCGCGCATTTGTATCCACCAATCGTATTCTCGCACAAATACTTCGGACACGGTGGGCGTGGTAACTGACATTCGTTTATATCTAAAAGTTAAAAACATAAATAAAGCTTAACTTGAAATTTAATCCAGTCTAACTTTCTGGTGTATTTCATAAAAGGTTAAAATTTAAGTGGCAATGTAATAAATATACACCCACGTAAAATATTACCTTCCTTACAGTCGGGAAAAAATGTAAGGAATGTCCTAGAATGGTGGCTATGCACAACGCATAGCCAACATTCTAGGATTGGGTTGGGTTAGCATTGAACTCCGCATTAGATGAAGGCAGAAGGGTTCAATTTATGTATCAATCCTTTAAGTAATTAAGCCTTATTCAGGGATTGCCACAATAGAAATCTCTTTAGCTGACGATGAGAACGACGTTTTTTTCAGGATAAGTGGGCAAACCACTCAGGGTTGCTTAATAGGGAGCATTGTCAGAACATCCATCGCAGCAGAAGAACTGCATATGCGCTTCCAACCTTTACGACTGGATAAAGTAATATTTTTTTTTATCTGCCTCACCATCGCACACTTGGTTAAGTACGTTCCGCTTGAAGCCTGGCGGGCAGCTGAGGCTGACATCTCGTTTCTTGATCGGCACGCACTTGTAGGACCCCTCCGTGTTGTGGCACACGGTGTCCTCTTCGGTGCATAAGTCCTCTTGTAGTTCCGCACATTCGTTTATATCTATGAGGAAAATTTAATTGATGTAACAAAAACCAAAAAAAAAAGATAGCGCTACGGACGGTGTGTGGTTTTTGTAATGAGTGAAACAAAAAGCTATAACAAAAATAATAATGAGGAAATAAATGTTAACTGTAGCGTCAAACACAGATAGTATATAGGTATAGTCAAAAACTGAAAATTTCGGAAATATCTTGGAAACAAAATTCGAGTAATATAAATTACGAGTAGATTCCTTTTTACCTTTGCAAGTCGTATTGTCTGCCTCCAGTTGAAATCCTTTTCGACATTCGCATTTAATTCTTCCATCGCCATCTTTACATATATGCTGACAAGAATCTTTTTCGCACTTCTCTTTCTTTTCTTCTTTCTTCTTCTCTGTCGTTATTTCTATTTTCTTCTCCGTGGTCGTTTGTGTTGTCGTCTCTGGTTCTTCCGCCGCTTCCTGCGAAACGATTAATTATCTTTTAATAAATATACTTAGAAAATATATCTTTGAAAGATTTTGTTACGCAGTAAATTATCACCTCGGTAACTTTTTGGTTGGTAAGACAGAAGTTCAACTCTTCTATTACTGTTTTGCACTATGTAGAACAGTTATTATTGTTATTATTTTTATTTTGATAGCATTTTCACTAAAATGTTTCCTATTCCAATATTACTTTAATAAATAGATTTATTACAGGCAACTAACAAAACAATTTAACATTTTTTAAAATTCTAAAGTTAACAAAAATCGTATAGCGCGTGTGGCCGTATTAAGCCGGTTATTTACAGATAATCCCGACGGGATACGGTTTCCGTGTGTTCACTTTCCTAACACAGCGATTCTAAATCTATTTCAACATTCGGATTAAGTTTCGTTTCTCATTCCCTTAAGTAACTTCGGGAAACTTGACGTCAAAGTCGTTTAGTGGATATTTTGTCCGGATAAAAATAATTCTTGAGATCATTGAACTTCCGAAGCTATATCCTAAAATGATTCGTTTAAAACATCGTGTCGTCTTCAGGTACTTTTAAAAACTTCTCTTATTAGACCAATCGAGGTGAATAGAGATTTCAAAATCTACCCATTAAACGACTTTTGCGAAAACTTCTACTAAAATTTGTGATATTTGTTTTAATAACAAATCCCAAACAATCGAAGTATCCTTTCCTAAATTCTTCTAGTGCTTGTAACTATTTGCTTACAAGACAGAAGGAGATTTATGTTATTACGAAAAGGTCTAAGTAGGCAATGTAAGCTTGCGATCACAATCCTGATCCCTCCCTCTTATCAACAAAAAGGCTGTCAACAGATCACTAACTCTTGATAGTTGCACATGTGATCATTTAACATTTGTTGGCACGTTTGCACTTTCTCCTAGCGCTATATTAAAAAAGTCTTACCACACAGCATTGATGGAAGGCGTGTTGTCGCAGAATCATCTGCGAACTCATATCTCCTTCGGGAGCGCTCTTGCATGCGTCCATACCCTGGGACTTGCCCCACCATCGGCCAAACGAACATTCTTCGCAACACCTCTATAATACATTTTTTTTATAAAATACGATTATGTAGTCTAACGCTTACAATTTAATAGATGAACAAACATATAATCAGATTCTAGATTTTAAAAACGCTTTCGCTATTGCAGGACTGTAGACATTTAACCGAGAAAAGTTCATGTCTTAGGACTTGCGTGAAGTCGATCTGTCTTCAAACGTACATATCTATATATACACTTAGAATAATTATTCAGGGAACGAGCTGACAGAGCCGTTTAGCCGCGTCAGAATGCGGGTCACATAAGATGGACTGTATTAGCCCTACGTCCATTGTGTTGAGCTTGAACTCTTTGAGGAACGACTCACGACCCCGTCTGTTCCTCTCACATTCCAACAGCAAGTGTTGGATGTCTTCTGGTTTGTTGCATGTCTCACAGTTGGGAGATTCTACTTTCTTCATCTGATATCCAAAACTTGCCGTTGGATAGTGACCGCTACGAAGTCTCAGTGCCGACCGAACGTAATTTGCATTTAAACTACCTCTGTCAGACCAAGGGAAACTAGATGGCTCATTTTGTATGGCCCGATGCCAAATTCCTCTTTGTTTTGATGTTTCCTGATAGATCGTTTTCCAAATGTTGATACATATAATTTTGAATTTAGACACATATTTATAATGATCCGGTATAAAGTTATAGATGTTGTCACTTCCTGCAGCTAGCTTAGCGGTACGATCTGCCAGCTCGTTTCCTTTTATGCCAACATGAGCCGGGACCCATTGCAACTATATTCTTGAGCCATTATTCAACAAAAACATGATATTCCTCACCACATCATAGGCTATCGATAACCCTCTGCTGCTGCTAGAGGTGCAACGAGCCGTATGTTGTAAAGCACTTTTACTGTCAGAAAATATAACAATATTTTTTATTTTACGGCTGATGGAATAATGTAAGGCTTGAGCTATTGCAATGAGTTCCAGTGTCATTATTGACACATCCGAGTTGATTTTATATCCAAAACTCTGGTCCAAAGTTTGGTCATAAATACCAACTCCCATACCCTGATCGCTTTTGGAACCATCAGTGTAAATTTTATGCCAGTCAATGTAGTACGAGTTTAATTCAAAGATGACGTTGTTTTTAATTATGTTAGGATCATAAAGCGACTTTGGATGAGACATACATTTTAGAGTAGTGTTGATTAGTGGTTTGGTATCTACAGACGTAACCCATATATCTAGATTAAACATATTAAGCACGTCAGATGTATTCACACAAACTTCACCAACCTCTTTAAGTGATTTAACTAGTACAGGTTTCCTTTTTTTCCCAATATCTGATGTTGCACAAGGAGCCCAATTTCAAAATTAACACACAGGTGAAGTTGTTAGACCAAGAGATAGTTTTTAAACAGTATTTATGCGAGAGATACAGTCGTTTGACTGTTAAGGGCATTATACTTAATTCAGCTTCCATGACATGTATTGGAGTAGTTTTAATAAATCCGCCTGTTATCCTGAGAGCGCGATTCTGAATTCTGTCTAGTTTAGTAGTATGGATGTTGGCACTACAATCATATAAAAAGGAAGTATAGTCAATTCGACTTCTTATTTACGACAAATATAATTTCCTTAAATGTTTAGAGTGTATTCCCCACGACTTGCCAGACAGGATTTTTAGAATATTTAAGAGTTTAGAGCATTTTATTTCTAACTTCTTTATATGATCACCCCAACGAAGACTGCTGTCTAACTTGTACTTGTTACATTTAGAGTAAGGTAAATGGATACCATTCAAAATCAATGTGGGGATATTTATTTTATGACCTCGGCTAAATACACAATATTTTGATTTACTAAACGATAATTGTAGACCTATCTTATTTAAGTTTATAATTACGATTTCTAATGTATTTTGCATCATATCTATAGATTTATGTAAATCTTTGTCACTTGTAAATAAAACGAAGTCATCTGCATATTCTTCACCATTGAAAAATATACTTTTCCTCAAAATAATTTAGGCTGATTTTGATTATTAACTTGCAATATTGCCGACGTGATGAGCAGCCGCGTCATGCTCGCTTGGCTCGCTCGACGTAGCTTTAGGTAACAGATCTTGACATTTAGTAGTATTAATCATTCAACAAAGATGGTATACCATTTTGACTTTATCATCACCTACATGAGCGCCCCACACGTCTGGTCTCCAAGATTTTCTTCCCGCATGTGACGTTGCTAGCGCGACAGATATGACCGACTTTAAGAACTATGTCGTCTACTTTAGTTCTCCGGCTTATTTATTCGAATTTAAGCTTACCTGTCCAATGTCGGTTTTAGAGAGACTGCATTGTTTGTTTGGTGCCAATTTAATTCCAGCAGCGCAATCGTTCTTCTCTCTATAGCAAATTCATAAAAATATTTTCTTAAATGCCATGTTACGTAAACGTTAATTTTATAATTCATTATTATGACGATATCATTTTAAAATAAACGAGAAATGCTATATTTCTACTAAGCTTTAAATTAAAATCTTAAAATCTCAGCAATAACTATAAAAAATTACACAGCTTATTTAATATAAGTACCTAATAAGCTAGTAAAAACACTAGTTTATTATCCTCTTCGACATTGAATTTATCAATGAGAACGACCACAAACAATATAGCTTGAACAACAAAAAAACACAAAGTTAACAATTAAACTTGGGTGTTATTCAGTTTTTTAAACTACTTAAGTAAACTAAAGTTTTCTTATTTTCAGCTAGGTGGCGCTATTCACAAAATGTTATTGTATTTATGTATTTTTTATCCTGATAACAAGTCATTCGTTTGATTTACACATTCAGTTCTAGAAGAAGCCAAAGAGGGTAGCCAGGTGTATATGTATACAACCCCCAATACGTTAATCCCTGTGGATGCTCTACGTAGTTTTGAGTTCTTTTTTAATGATCATGATTTAAGACTTACATAAAATGCTCTTCACAGCAAGTCTTTGCTGCTTTCAGACAAGCGTCGTTGAACTCGGGCTCCACATCATCCGGCGCAGAGACCGCGGCGCAAGCTTGAGCCGAGGCTAGCGCTACCGCCGCTCCCTGTCCGTGAGTACAGCATGTCTCTGATACTTCTGATGTTTCCTCCGACGTGAGACCTGTCCAAAGAAATATTGGCATCTGAACTGGCTTCTACTCTACCAATGTAATGTATTAGTGACCCATTGTAGCTGTGGCATCTACTGGTTTCAAGAACCTATATTATTTATATATATTCCTTAATTACTTCTTAAACTATACCTGAAGTACCAATAACCTATAAACCATGTTAGAGAAGATATAATCTTCTCAAACCATTAATGTAGAAGAAGTCACAGACGTATGCCAGGACCATGCCAAGTGGAAATCCATAATCTCTGCGTTCATTGGGTTAAGGGCGTGAGTGCTTAATCATATTGTACCAGTAACCTGCCCCAGCTTCGCTCGGATAAGTGTGCTATCTGAGTTTAGTACGTTCCAAACACAGACAACGTGTGGACGCACAAATTTATTGTGTTTGAATTTTAAGTCTTGAAGATATGGGCCAAAAGTTCAATTATTTGTTCTTTATATAACGTATTTCTGAAATGGTACAATCACCAAGTACATATGTGTAGTGTAACAAACATACTTTAAAACATCCACGTCTACATTTTCCAACAAACGGTTAGGAAATAAATTGAATGTTGCTGATTGTTTATTCTACGCGTCTGCTAGTAGTGAATAAAATACCTAACACTAATAGGGAAAATAAAAGCGCTAACTTCTTTTCCCCGAACTTGTCTGAAGTATATACGATCGGTGGTTCAACATGACGGGAAGTCCATCAGACTCGAACCAACAATTGATATCAACTTTTACACAATGTACAAAATATCATACAAATTTTGATACGAATATAACTGAACCTCTCTTTCCAACTCATTTGACATTTATTCTCTATTTTTGATTCATGATTGTGTCAGAATAGTTATGTTAGGAGTCAGGTGTAGTTAAGCTTTGTAGCATATACGTATTTTGTACATACGTATAAATGATTCTAGCTGCGAGATACGAAACGTAGGTGAACCGAGGAACTGTCCAATCTAGATAATGAACTCTCCAAAACGACTTCTGCCAACGACTAAGTAATTTTGTCTATGAAATCTTATGCAGTTGTTGAACAAATATACAGTACCTTCAAAGGTAAACCAACGTCACTTCTTATGGTAAGTCTATCAAGAAAGGAGAGAGTTGTGTCTTGTATCTGACTGGCATACGGGTTAGAGAAATGATAAATAAATGGATAAACTTCACGTTATTTTATTAATTTTGGCTTCGCTCGTATGCACACAGAGAAAATAGCCTATATTACTCGCTAATAGACGGGCTCTCAATTGGTGAAGGAATTTCTGAAATCGATTCGGTACTGTTTGAATTTACCAAGGACTAACGGTACGCCCCGGCATCGCACGGGTATCTTACAACAATTATAAATAAAACATTCTATCGCCTATGTTCATCTGGGATAATGTTGGGATGATCTAATGGTGAAAGAATTTTTCAAATCGATCCAGTAGTTTAAGAGCCTATTCAATGCAACAAACAAACAATTAAATCTTTTCTCTTTATAATATCAGTGAATATTAATAAAATAACATGCATACAGAGTAATGGATATTCAATAAATGAAACAAGTAAGGAGTTTACTTCCGTATTATAAATAAAGTAAATGTATTTAACTTGTTGAAACTTTAAAATGTTTTAAGGGCCAGCCGTGCGGTGTTATTCTAGGGTTGAACAAAAATTTTTCAAGTACAATGTTTTTGAGTTTTATTTTTTAAAAGCTAAAATAATAATCTTATCGACGCATCGGGTTTATCGCTCACTTGTGGTCTTGTAATTGTAATATGTTACATACGACTTGATATTGTCGCGCCCCGTCGCATCGCTTCGATTTACCGCGTTTGGCTTTCACCTTGCACAACGGGTTAGTAATTGGGATAAAAATATATAAAAAGTTACGACAATGAGAATATTTTTAACGTCGCGCTGTTCAAACCAGTGAAAAGTTTAATACAATTAATACGAAATGTTACCAAGGATTTAAGTTTGTAATGGCACGATTTTTTTTCATTAATTGAAATAAAATCCAAGTAAAAAAAAAGCATAAACCTTCAAAATAGGAATAAATTCTAATTCTACTGATCCTTTCATTTTATACGATTTAATTTCTCCTTGTGAAATGCCATGTTCCGTATTTCTAGACCAGATTACATGAAATAAAGTGGGCGCTCTTTTAAAAGGTCCTTCCCTTTACTGGATTATCAGGTTGGTAATTTTTGATAAAATTAAGCAAAATTTTAAAACGAGTTTCGTAGGAAAAAGTTAAAGCGTAGCCCGCCTTGATTAATAAAAAAAGAGTGAACGAAAATAAAAACGCTGTGCGAGAACTCTTCAGTATAATGAGTGTGGCTCAGTACATTTTACAATTATATGCAAACACAAAATAATGTTTTCCGCAAAAAAAGTGTATAATTTTGTAATTTGTTAATGGAATATAACGCAGATGTTTATAGTCAGAATCAATCAGTCAATCAGAATAATCGTATTAATATAGACGCTAACAGCCTAATAGTTAAAGGCTCGAAGTGAAAAACATGCACAATATGGTCATGGGTTCTTCATGTCCTTACGAGTTTGTAAGCGTTAAAGGAGATAGTTAAGGGTTGGAATGGCGGCCAGTTCGACCCAGCTTAGGTGGAATCCCACAAGATGAATCGATGAACTGGTAAAAGTTGCAGGAATCAACTGGATGAGGGCGGCAAGGGACCGATCTTTGTGGTGATCAATGGGGGAGGCCTACATGTAGCAGTGGACAAGTGTAGGGTCAAAAGAAGAAAAAGAAGAGAAAAGATTTTAGTAAATTGTTTCAATCTGCTAATATTTCATGTATTAGATGCCCAAGGAGGGTTAGTGTTTGGCAGGAGGACTAATAAGATACTCAGTGCTGTAAAGTACTTGAAACGTCGGGAGCAAATACTTTAAATAAACGCGATAAAATCCGTAACATTAGGTTTATTCCAATGTTTCGATTGATTTCGATACTTCATTTTCGGAGGAACAAGTAATAGTTAGTTTAAAAAAAACATAAAATCCATCTGACTGACTCATTACCTATGACACTCAGGGAAAATTAAGAATCCAATGACACCTTCAAAATCGGTCGACACCTTCAAGCCTTACCTTCAGTATATAGTTTGTTGAGTTCACAATTTGTCTTTAGTATATAGTATCGGTAATGCGATTAGTAACAAACGATATTTGTTTTTATACGATGACGATATCCCCCATCACTGTCGCCTCATTAAAAACTCCAACTTTCGTTTGTTCCGTTCACAAACATGACACAGGCTTCATCATTTGTAATATACTCGATAATCTCGTTGACCTATGATCTAATGATGCACTAGCACAAACATCGATAACTCAAACGTACACATTATCATCTAGGACGTTAGCAAGAAAAATATGTAAAGGAAAAACTTTAATATTAAATTCAAAATGTCTCTTTAAAAATTTGAGTCTGCGCTATGCGCGCAAATTATAAACATAGATAAATTTATGGAATAAATTGTATATTTTTACATTCCCCTTATGATTTTAAATGCATCTGCTTTTCTTTTTAGCCCCCCTTATTCGTCACAAAATATAACCACGTCAAAGCATAATATGGTATTTTTAAATAAACATAAAATAATGTTATTGACGTTTGGGACAAAAGCGCACTCAGGGTGATGGTAAGTGATAATTGTTCCAAACTTGTCAGTTCGTTTCTGTAATTGGGCCTTCAGTTTCCGGCACTAATTATACGACATGCCAGCCTATTGTGCTCTGTAGGTAGACTGACACTGTTGTGGAGATTGACGTACATTGATGTAAGGTCTTTCTGTGGTATTGTCCGTACAGTACCGGGCTTCATTTTATTACTAGGCTCCCCCAGAAAGTATGTCCGTATTGACCGATGTTGATCATAAGAGAAGGGTGAACAACCAGAAGAGTTGTGCTGATGGTTTACCAGCCTTTGTATACAAAACAAGGGGAGAAGCTCACTTATCTTGCGGAACGTAGTTCTATCTACCTCTGTTGATGCTCTTTGAATTGAAAGACTTCTTTTTAGATGTGGAACATCTATTGGCATGCCAATAAAACTGATCAGTATGCCGTGACGACGAACGGCATGACGCTCTTTGATGCCGTGACGTTCTCCTTCACCGACTCCCTTGTGTATGTGTATGTGCGCACGCTCATACTGATCCTATTCATAAATAAATATATCCTGTTGTGTATTTTTTTATTTGGTTGTTGAAGTTCGAATATTCACTGTAATGTTTCGCATCCGCCGGGTGTTCCGTGACGACCAACCGTTTTTCATCTGATTCAATTTCAATGTCCTGTCCAAAAAGTGTTGAATTATTCATCCATTTGCATTTAGATGTTTGGCCTAAGCTACTTACATTGTTTTTCGAATCACACAGTAGCTTATTCATAAGAGCGATTATTGACGAGATAACGAGTGTTTCTGTGAATTATTGCTATCATATTGTTGTATAAACATAGTTAGCTCTAATATTATCAACATAAATACTTCCATAACTGATATTTAGTTAGAATTCAACCCAGCAAAAATAACAAATACATTTCACTGCAGATAATTCTTTCATGAATCTAGTACAATCTCATAAAACCAAAGGGCATGTGGAAAGACCAGTATTTATGGAACTCCATAGCTATAATTATAGACTATAGTTATATAGAAATATTCATATTTCGTTCCAACCTAAGCTTCCATTGTAAAGTTTGTTTACGTAAAATTGAATGCTAAAATGAACAGAAAGGGCTATAAGTATTTGGATTATTAAATATGAACCCCGGCGACCTCAACCTAAGCTCACGGCTTAATTAAACGTGTTTTCGCATCTTCATTGTTCCTAACCTCACCTTGAATTATAAAGGCCTATTTGCGTGGCCGGGCTACGGGCGGCGGCATGTCCATAGCCACATGCATGCATAATTTCAATCAACTCTATATCGCATATGAAAACTAGAATGAATCACAAATGGGCTACAAGTGTTCAGCTTTTCGACTAGGAAAGCTCCTCCTAAAAATTTCTCTGTTAAGAAAAACGTTGACTATCAATTTGTTTTGGAGGGGTGGATGGTGGCGGGATAGATTTCTACCTCTCACTTTCTGAGATAAAATATTCTAACCAAAACGAGGCCAGCGCATTGAAGGTTTGAAGGACAAGAGGATTTGACTAGGGCGGAGATAAATAAGAAAAGGAAATATCCTTTTTTCTATTTACCCTTCCTCTGTCCATTATAGTTAGGCATTAGGCAATGCATCTACAACTCGTTAGCATGTTGGCCTATAAGTAGCGGTCACTTAATATCATGTGAACAGTGGGACTTTAATTTATTTGTTCCTTAGTTGTACAAATATAATACAAAATTAATCATATGTATGAAATTATATTTTTTCTTGAAGAATGAAAAACGAGAGAAAGATTTTGTATTCATAGTAGTAGAAACAAGGAAATATTTGATCATTTTAAAATGTACGGCGAAGGTGCAGAATAATGTATAAAACATCTTTTAGAATTTATTTATAAATGTTTAACCTAATTTAGTATTGGTAAATATTGCATTTATAAAGAAACTTATCTTTATTCTATTATAAACGTAGCTGTTGAGAATGTACTAGTTTACATACTAATAAATAATATATTTTATGAAGAAGTTCCATACACTTTATTAACCGACTGGCCTCGAATCACAGATGTATTTACTCTATTTGAACAAATGTAAAAACTATTTCAATCAGTTACTCACCGTCGACCAAATTTCTCGAAACCAAACACAAAACACTTATGATTATCGATGATAATTTCATTTTAATATATAACATTTTACGAACATAAAACAGTTAAAATATTTTAACACTAAAATTAATTCATAGCACTACATCACTGTCATAATTAGAAAAAAAAACAAAACTTTTGCCTTGTCTATGAGAAAGTGATAGTTTTAAAAAGGCGGGAAATAAATAAGAGACGACGCGTGCTCGCGTGCCGTGGCTTACTAGTTAATGATAAACAGGTCACAGAAGCTATACTTGATAAGTTTTCTGCGCAAGTCGCTTCTATTGCAGACTATAGAGCAGGTCACAGTTCAGTATTAGGAAAACCTATATAGTAATAATTACTTTAATTTTAGGTATTTTGAGAACTAGATTGATGATACAACTTAAATCATCACGTTGCGGTGTATGTTTCGGAATATATTATTGTAAGTCCTCACTTACGACTTCTTATTATATCTTTCTTATTATATATATATCTTTATAGACAGAAAGGACGATTATAATTTTTTTTGAAATTCCCCAAATTTTCCAATTTTGTATAAATGCCTACATTATCTCCTCTCCCTTATCCTCTCTCTCTCCCTTATTTACCTTCAACTTATCTATAGAATTGAAAAATGCAACTGCAAATTGCGAAGGCGGCATAGATGATTTTTGTGGTAAACATTCCTAAGGTAACAATCATTAGCCTTATTCACTATTCTCTTGAATATTTGAACATAATATTATAATATAAATGCGAATTTGACTTTGTTTGTTTGTTACGCGTTAACTCTTTAACAACTCAACTGATCATCATGAAAATTCGCGTACATATTGTCAGGGATACAGAAATTGATATATTAATAGGGTATCCTGTTATCCTGAAATAAAATAAACATTCCAAGGAATAGTAAAAACACATAATGAAAGTGAATTCAAATTTCCTCTGTCGAGTTAGGGTATACATGAAGCAGTAACTGTCGATGCATGATATTACCACTCATAAAATCTTACGCAATTATCGTACATATTATGTCAAAATACACTTTCTCTAGAGATATTCCCGTCATTACGGCGTGAATAGACAATGAATTGATTATGGAACTGTGATTTATCCCACGCGAGTACCGTGCGGAAATGCGTTAGTGAGACAACTTCGCTAGTGTGATATATCAGATCGATCGAGTTTCTAGGAATAACTTTAACACAATCACTTAATGTATTTGAATATAGATCCTGTAATAAAATGATTGTCATAGTGTGACTGGTGGACGGATTTTAAAAAGGAAGAGGTTATCAATTAGTCTGCATATTTTTTTATGTTTGTTACCTCAGAACTCTGCTCCTGGTGAGCCGATTTGGATGATTCAATTTTGTTCGACAGTCTATAGGTCTATAAGGAACATACATACATCACCTTTTATATACATAAATAGATTATATGAAAATTGCACTCGACTGTTTCCCACCTATCTGTTTTATCGTTATTCTAAATATTCTCGTCCAATCTAGATACATGTAAAAGTAATATTTCAACCAGGCTAAGTAGGATTAAAGATTAAGAGTCTAATTTATTTTTATTGGATATTCATGGGCGGTGCAGATCCGCAAGTCCATCCGTTGTTCGTGTGCTTCCTTCTACTATAAAAATATGGCAAACCATTTTTGATATTTTAATGGTGCGTAGCATACCAAATCTTCAAATACGAAATAATTGAGACCACATTGTGACACGATAGAAGAATTAGAGAATTGGTCTTAATAAGCAAGGCAATCTATTTACCTTAACTTTAACTTTATCAAGTCTAACCTATATATTAAACTATATAGTGTTTATATCTAGAAACATATTTTGTTTAGAAATTATAAATGATGAGACAAATTGTTTGTTAGCAAAGGAGATACATATATGAAGTTGTTATTGGTGGAGCTTGAATCAGATACGGGCACCGGGTCAAGTGCGGGCCGATAACATGGTCGATGGGTTACCCAACCGGCGCACGAAAACTTCTAACTTCGAGATAAACTACTCACCGAATATCGCTATACTCATACGCCATGTTCGGGACTTTTATTATTTGGAAAGTAATTTATGTAATATAATTAGTGATTAGATATTTAGTATTGATTTTTGGTTTTTTATACATATATGTATATTTAAAAATGTAACTAATGTAATGTAATATTGTAACTGTAATGTAATATTATCACTCATACATTCACGGAAATAAGTCAAATTTCCTCTTTTTCTCTTCCCTTTTATTATTTTGTTTAATGTTTATAGTAGTGTATTTTAAATCGATGTGTCGTATTAGGTGTCCTGACATTTTCCCTCTACGGTTCTCTATGGTTTCTATCAACTTTCTTTTTTCTTTTACTCTGCCTAAATCTCCTGATTTCCTGTCTTTCTCATTTTTCTAACTTTCTCCGTCCAACAGTCTTTTCTTCTTTCACTTCTCTTCCAACACTATATCTCAAAGCTCTACAGCCTTTCCTTACCCTCTGCTGTCCCTCAACTATGACTATGCTCCAGATGTCTACTTGAATTAATTTTATTCTTGACAAGTGGTTTCACTAAAAGCTTTTTTAGCCAGTTTTGATGTCAAGTCAAGTGTGCATCTAGAATCATTATTTTTTGTTTAAAAACTATTACAAAAATAATATCACATTATTTTGCTTGTATTTTCTTTGAAAAGGGCAAATTTGCCCGTAAAACACATTCTTGGCTTTTTATACGTCTGTTCGCGCTCAGCCCAGTCGTAACCATAAACGGTAATGTTTTGAAAAATGTCAGACAGTACGGAAATATTTTATTGTCTGCCCACAAACAAGCGGAGCAACGAAGCGAATTACGAAATGTGAGGGTATTACCCCGGCAAGTTGATATTGCGCTGGTACCTTGTCAAATTTACATCACTATATCTGTTCTAAAAACCGTAACTAAAAAGTTTTATTAAGGAAATAATTCTAAATAGTGAATTTAATTTATTGATAATAATGGAATGTTACTGTCAATGAGATAGGGGGTTAGGTAACTCATAATAATTGCACAGATATCTTTTATAAATAAAACCAAATATTAATAATTACCTAACAATCTGTTTCCTTCTTATAAAAGTCTGTCAGTTAAATAAGTTATAGTCTTTTATCATCAGCTATCATAAATAATTAAAAACTCACGCAATATATCTATGTATCTCCATCAATTATACATACATAAATACATACATACACAAACACACACGCTCACAATGTTATTAAAATGTTAATTTCCGTCACTCTTACACACACTGAAGTGTAAACTAACCAGGGGAAAGGATTGGGTCATGAAATACTGAGCAAAATAGTTTGAAGTCAAGGCTCCATTATAATTGAATTTAAAAGTGTACAATATTTACTTTATTTTTAATTATTTGATGTTTCGTACTGTGCTTCAGATATTTTAATACAAAGAAGTGATATAAGACATTAGTAATTTCCTACTAGCTTACTTATACTTCTGAATACCTATCCCTAAAATATATTGTTAAATAAGTGATTACAAATAAGTATACCAATAATCTAAATAATTATTTAATGATTTTGACTATTTTATTTTCTAACCTTTCTATTAACTTTCCCGTATATTTCTGGGAATGCGTCTTTACAGTAAGGCAACGCATCCCTCAGTTTATCGTAAAGAGTATGGTCGAACATTTGCCTGAACTGTTCCAACGTAGTGTATGTATCGGCGTACAGCATTTGAAAACCTTTGTTCTTGATCACGAAATCTTCAACGCGCCGTGTTGAAGCGACCTTAAATTAAACAATTCAACATGATAACGATAACATCTTAGCGCCATTAACCTACTGAAAGAGTACGGACAGCGAAACATGCACAGCATGGCCATAGGTTCGAATCCTTCATTTCACAACTGTCGTGAATCATGACCAGGCGCAAGTTTCAGCTTTGGGAACGTTGAAATTAAATTAGTTTTACGGATTTATTGCGTCGCATAAATTGTGTATAATTTCAATGTTAAAAATCGTAATCGTAAATGGCGATAAACGCCTACCCGAAGAGGGTGGGCGTCAGGCAAGGGTCCGCCCGTAATGACTGCACACAAATCTGATCAAACTGCGACGATCAAACTAACGTTAAACAATAGTCCTACTGCGGATCACATAATTTCTGTCGATCACGCAGAGCGACATTGCCCTATCCATTGCTTTTGTATGTTGTTTAATTTGTTTTAATTTCCACGTCGAAGCTTACAGTTTCAAATCCCTTGGCTTTCGGCACGCCGTAGACTCCGATGTCCACGAACATCTGCGAGTCGCCGGAGGTCACGCGCAGCTGGCCTGGTTGCTTGAATACTTTGAATGGACACAACCAAATCGGGTACACCTAGAATAAATGTTCAATTTTCGAAATATAACAGTGGCTTTACAAGAACCAGAGCTGAGTGGTAAAATAAAAACGCTAATATTTAAAATTAAAAAAATACGTCACCTCGAATTCTCTATGTATGCACTCGACCGCGTTCTCAAGCTTGTCTATGGGAAGCAGCATATCCTGTATGACGTGCGCGCGATCGTACAGCTTGCCCACCGCCTCGGGCTGCGTAAGCTTCAGCAACGACACTTCCGGCGGCATCAACCAACCAAATACGAATCGGAATAATGGATGGTTGCCAAACGATATTATATCCTGACAACAAAAGAGGGCGTTGTAGATGACATTAATAAAGGTATAATTCAGTAGATGAATGTAGAAATATTGACAAAGCAAGCTTACTTACTAAAGAGCAAGCGGTACCCGATATTAAGCAACCGTTACCCATCGTGTCTATGGGTAACGGTTACATGTTAATGAGTTGCAGATGCGTGCCCACCTTTAATGGAAGGAGGAAGGGATAAAATAAAAATTCCTTTCCCATTCATCTTCACCTTCGCATCCAATCCTTATTAGGAAGGGAAGAAGGACTAGGATTAACCCTCCAGTATCTCACACATCAGACGAAACGCAGAATACTTCCACTTCATACCTGTCTTCTGTGAGGTCGTGGTATTTCACCGGCCAAGCCAGCTCTTTCGTGCAGCAGATGTTGTGGGCGGATCTGCCACTTTTAAAATATATAATTGTATAAATTACTAAAGAAAGGGATAGTGTTTACCTGAAGTTCCCAGAACAGACTACGGGTATGCCGATGGTAATAATGGCGTAGCGGTATGTACTCTACGGCAGTGCTTCTTTTACCTTGCTGGTAATTACTCAAGTGACGTAGGACTTGCGTAAAGAACCACTCTGAATACCATCTACCGATTTGATTTATCTGTTAAAAAGGTCAACTTAATTACATCCTACTGAATTAAGCGCAATTGAACATCGAAATCTAGTTAAATAGGTACTTTTTGTAAGCACATCATTCACATATTTATTTATTTTATTATTTATTATACACACATATATAATATATATATATATATATATATATATATATACAGATTAAATAGTTAGAGGTTAATAAAAATGACTAATGTCTATTCGCATTTGCCTTGATACATTTCTTTTTCTTTGAATTTCATCAGCAGAATTGGCCCGAAAATGACATTGGTGAGCACACATTGCTCGTAAAAAGGGTAAACGACGGTGCCAATAAGATGTAAGATAGAAGCCAGGTGCAACACGGATAGGCTTTCCACAACATTAGACCAAACAGTCTGCTTAAGGTCGCGGGAGTATTGGATAGGAAGCAAAAGACCGATTTTAATGTGTTCAGTGTTCGCATTTTGTCTGATAATTATTAATCAAAGACGTCTCCATAAGTTTACCTTTCCGTCCGGTCTCTCTTTGTCTACCATATCGCCCGTCATGACCACGCCTGTCTCCTTACTGAAGAGGAGTGCCTCTATAAACTGGTGCGGTTCCTCCTTCAGCGACTCCTGGTTAAGTCGTTTTGATATCTCCGATAATGACGTGTACGGATGGTATTCTAAACGAACGTACCTGCAAATAGACCAAAGCAGAGTTGTAAATCACCAAATGTACTAAATAAATAAGCGCTCACGCCCTTAATGTAGAAGGGTATGCAGAGATCAGTGATTTCCATTTGGAATTTCCCTGGTACCTCTCTTGCTTATTCTACATCCATACATCTATGCTCCCGGTACTCCTAATATCGAGCTTCTTAAGCGTGTTACTCATCTGATCGATATAAGTGCTCCTGGACAACACTTCGACGTTTACAGCATAAATTTGTCTTGTTACTCCCTCTTCATTAATTTTAACAATGGTAGAGCCCGCAACAACAACATGTTGCACGAATTGGCCGGCTCGATCGGTGATACCACGACCTCACAGAAGACAGGCGTTAAGTAGGAGTATTTTATACTTCTGCGTCTCGCGTGATGATTGAGGTATCGGAGGCTCGATGAGCCCTCTTCGCCTTCCCATCGTTCCCTACACAGAATAGGATGGGAAGAGGAAGAGGATTGGACGGGGAGGGAATAGATAGGAGACGGAAATATCCTTTTTCCTGTCTATCCCTTTCTCTGTGCATTAAAGGTTCCGCTTTGACAGCGTTCACTTAACATTAGGTAAACCACTTCATCCTTTGCCACCTATTTCCATTCAAAAGAATGATTTTCTTACTAAAATATAAATTACTAGATATTATAAAAAAGTCCCATGTCCGCGTTTGTCTGTCTGAACATAATTAACGTAATTTCTGAACGCATTTCACTACGGTTTTTAACAATACACGGAGTGATTCATTTATGGGTTAGAAGCATAAGCATTAAGGTTTAAATTAAGTCAGAAATAAGTTTGCATGTTTGCTCTGCGACCCTTGCGAAGCAGGCGCAGTGTCACAAAATTCATCATTTTAACTAACTTGAGTACAACATATTGAAATTCTAGTTTTCTTACTCTTTAGCTGGCACTAATTTAATTACGACGGATGTTAAGAATCCTAAAGTGCCGTATGACCACGGCACGGCGTAGAAAAGATCAGGATTTTCAGTCTGGAAAAAAACAACAATTTGTATAGTAACCATACAAACACTAAGCGCACATACAAATTCTTGTGAATTTTCTTAGAGCGTGGTTCGATAATTGGACGAAAAAAGAGAAATGCCAAGGACATGACAAAGTTAGTTACGTTTCGTTTTATGAGAGAGAAGAAATATATGACACATAGGTCTTAAGGTTGTAAAAAACTAGTCCCATCTAACACAGGGAATCCTATTGAGTCTAAGCTAAGAACAATTATATATTTCATTTTGATAAACTTTAATAAGGTTATTTTGTATTAAATATTATATTGTCTTAGATTTAGTGCGTGCGTGTGGTAACTATTGTGAATAGTGAATATTGTTAAATATGTGCCTAATGTTTGAAATAAAAATATTACTATTATATTATAGGTAAAGCAATCTATTGCCCTCTAAGGCAGTCAATGCAAATCAATAGAATTAAATAGTGACGTGCGTGCCTCAATCTAGATATCTAGATGTATACGCATCAGACACTACATGTAAAGTAGTTTGTAGACAATTAAATACCTTACTACATTTAACAACAGATCCGTCGGCTAGGACGAGTTCGTACTGCATACAGATGTGCTGGAACAGTCCGTGGACGTGGGAGGAAGTTTCAATGCCAGTACCCATCACCAGACCGCCAACCGTGAGCTGGTCAAGCTCCGGTACCACCGGCAGCGCCAAACCCAGAGGCTCCAATGTTCTAGACAACTGGCCCATTGTGACTAGAGGCTCGCAACGAACCGTCTGGAATTGTTTTATAAAAAATAATTATTATTAGAGATCATATACCGAAACATAAAACAACATTAAACATTCACAAGGGTAGACGTCAGGTAGGCGGCCGGCCGAAACTTTAGCCAAATCCTATACAGTATGGACTAGTCATATTGTACATAACATGGGAAATGGACAGAGAGATTACACCGATTCAAATATGCACACACATACAGTGAAATACTTATTTATATGTACAATGAAATATTTAATATGCAGAGACTACAGGGAACTGTTCGAAATGTTCCACACTAAGGTCGTTTATTCGATCGCTCAAAATATTTATAAACAGAAAAAGACCTTTCAACGTCTACTGAAGTAGCTGGACATTATGTAGCTGCATTTGCATTACAGGTCGAGCGTACAGAAGCGTATATAAAATACAATACATTTTAAGGTTTTTGGTTTCAAATCCAGAATTTACAAATCAATTTCAGCATTTTGCAAGTCAAATACGGACTTCTGTATATCATATTCAGTCTTTTGAACATCGCATTCATTCGTTTCAATTTCATAGGTAAATCCGTCAAAAGAATAAAATACGTAGCGTTTTAATACCTAAGCGTTGCAGCCATGCGCATCAGTTCTTTGTAATTCTCAATCTATTATATTATATTATTGTTAGTCTTGTGTTCATGTATTACATTAGTTACATGTTTCTCTTTTCCACACAAACCCTCGTATGTTGTAACTATTCTGATACAACATCATTTAAGTCGCTTCTCCGATTGCCTCATTAAACTTTAACCAAGATGATACCTCATTAAATGCCTTTGATTATTTTTATATTTTATTAAACGGTATATTCACCAAGTTCTTCGTATCGACTTCTAGGACATCAACTAAGTTAATATTAATATTAGTAAATGTCTTCTTGTAGATTGCCTGTCGGAAGGACATGGTCTGCCACCCCGGACGCGAGGTGCACAGCTTCGTCCTGCGGTCACCCTTCAGCCACTCCTTGACCTGGAAGTTACGAGTAAGTATGATGTATCGTTACAGCTAATAGATCATTACTGTTGGACGTAAGCCTCCCCTGTGAGTCGGTACAAAGAGGCTGTAACCTGCTGTCCTCATCCAGATCGTTGGTCCATCTTGTGGCCCGACACTTCGTCGCCTTGTACGCCTTTGGTGGATTGTACGGAATTGTCATTTGAGCCTAACGCTCCTAAGGGCAGATTTTGGGAAGGGCGTGAGTGCTCTAAGGCTGCCGTTCAAATCTCATGAAACCTTATGGTATGATCTATACAAGTTATAAAACAAAGTCTCCTTCCCGTGTCTGTCTGTCGGAATGCGATGAACTCAAAACTACTAAATGGATTTTTATAAGATTTACGACGGAATTTACGGTTTCGTGTAAATTCAATTTAAAAACGATCATAGATGATAGACAGGGGTGAAGTAGACGTATTCTGCGTCGTCTGATGAGTGAGGTCCCAAAGGACTAATTATAGTTTATCCCCTTCCTATCCTATATTATAAAAGTTAATATTGAAAGGATGAGAATGGGAAGAGGATTTGATGGGAGAGAGGATGGATTGAAAGGTATATGTCCCGTTTATGTCCTTCCCTGTCAATAAATAAACATTGTTTTAAAGCAATGCAACTCATTAGGTTGTTGCATATGCTTATGGGTAGAGGTCACTTAATATTAAGTGAAACACGTTTTACAACAAAAAAAGAAATAAAATTGGCATGTGTTCACTGTTCACTTTTTTTATTCATTAAGTCTGCGTATGTGCACGTGATCACTAACAGATGGCTATCTACTTCGTTATAAACATATTCTAATACTCTTATTGGAAAAGAAACAAGATAGATATTTGAATTTTAAATTTGACCTCAACCAACTCAGACAATGGAATAATAAAAAAATATTGTAATACGAGTCTGATTATCATTGTTATTAAAGTTTTATGAGTTGAATATATAACTGTACGAGGCGAAATACATAAAGATGTTTGAATTTTAAAGAGCCCTGAACGGACGAAATTCTGCAAGGCAACGTTCTTACCTTAAAAAATGTAATAATGCAAAAAAACTATTGTCTTTACTAAAAACGATTTACGTATTAAAAGTACAAAGTAAATATCTTTTGTGTTTGTATCCTTTGATTCAATTCAGACTTCATACTGGGCCTTAAAATCTGATCTTCAATATTCTTCAGATTTTATAGCGAATTGTCCAACAACCAGTATAAACTCACCTTTATTTGTCTAGTACATATTTTTATAGACAAATAAGCGATCAATCTATTATCTATGTATATATATTTCGGCTATCTAGTTAACAGCTCTAACGAGATGAAACTTTTGTATGTATTGCGTTATCCGAAAAAACGCGAATTGTCCCGAAAAATTAAAGTATTTTTTAGAGCGCCACCTCTCAGCCATCGCATTCAATAGCGGATATAATGTCATATTCTTGCTATTTTTTGTTTCCCTTTCATTTTTTTATTGCATTTTTTCTATTTTTGTAATTTCATTTTAATTTGTGCGGTAATATCTAAAAGGCTCTTTTGAACGGGCGCAACGCAACTAGCGGCTTGGCCTGAAAACCTTTTATTAGGGCTTATGTCATACGGTACATTCAGCTTTAGGTGATCGGTTGCTCAATTGCCCCCTTCTCAAATAAAACAAATTGCGATATAGAGACACGAACAGACATCGAATGTAGTGTTGGTACTTCAATATGGATGGCCTGTTATCCATGTAAACGTGGATATTTGTGCAATGTGAATGCAAATGTGCAAGAAGCGCTTGCTAGAACAAGATCGTACTCTAAATATACCTACCTCGAGAATACGTACGCGGTACGCTGGACGTAGGCCGCTCCCATGGATCGGTCGGCTTCGCTCCCTAGTAAACTGGCTAATCTAGTGAACTCTCCCACAATCTGGATATATTGTCCACATGTCCTGGGTCGAGATGTTAGTTTATAATACTATTCAATAAAAGAACGAACCTGTGTTTGAACATCTTTGACCTTCTTGTCGTGCAGTTTGGGCGCACTGTTCATCTTGAACACTATGTAGTTCCTGAAGGCAGACCATACCTTCCACAAAAAGGACATTGGCAGTAGCGCGCCAATGACGATCACCCAGCGATATTCAACCAGGATATACTCCACCAAGCTCTCCGTATGGGTCTCTGACATGTTGGCTCTGAAATTATTATATATCTATTTTACAATTAATAATCACTTCATATTATGAAACAAAGTCTCTTCGTCGTCTGTCTGTGATTAACTCAAAAATTACTCAACGTACTTTCATACGGCTTGAACCAATAGATGGATATTCTTGAAGATGGCATTGTATGTATATGGATGAGCGTGTGCGTCCCTATATTTAACATTTTAGCCAAAACTACACATCACAGAGCAATAGTGATTGTGGGTGGTTGTAGCTTCAACATTCTCATGTGCTGAAACTGAACTAGGGTGGTTGCATGCGGATGGTTGTTGGGGGTTGAATATATGTTTTCTATAATATACTATCAATAATTGTATAACTAGAAGAAAAAAAAACAGAATAGCGTGTGTTTGCAGAGTAATAATTAGCTGAAATATGATAATTGTTGACGAAGACGTAATGGACTATACGTAATGCATTACATAAATAACATATGATATCTATTTAATGTAACAGAATAATTGGACGTGGCTTTTAAACTTCAGAATGTCCAAACATGTAAGAAACAAAACAATTTTTACTAAAAAACCGCGCACTTGTTACAGACCGAAAGTAGCTTATATTTTTATTCTCATTTACTCCTCAGAATAAGTAATCAAGGGCGGATTATCCCTAAGGCAAAGTAGGCACGTGCCTAGGGCGCAACTCGGAAATTGAGGGCGCCAAAATTCATCGCTGTCCTGAAGTCCTTGTCACATAACTGTGACTGCTCAGAGCATCATCGAACAGTGGGTAGGAAGTGTTATAAGTGTGACTGATCAAGAAGACCGGTGACTTGTCCTTTTTTCTCGTCGTCAGGGTCGCCTACACTTTGTGTACAGACGCCTCAACAGTTAATCCGCCTCTGTAAGTAATAGTTTTTTTTTTTCGAGAATATTAGGATTCACGAGGAGGGTTGGCGTCATGCAAGCGGTCGGCGATAAAAACTGTAGACAAAACCTATACAGTTAGACTACGGTCCCCATATTACGTAGGACATGGGCAGAGTTTACTTAACGGAAACTTTGTAAAGGGTCTTTAAACAAGGACGGGTCGATGTTAATAATCTGTGGCGGCCATTCTGTTTTGGCGGCATCTGTCAAATCTGTTTTTTCTTATTCAGTCACTGATGCCAAATCACCAGGGCAAGATACAGGGTTGAGCAGCATGTGCAAATAATAAAACTTTATTATCAAAATGAGTGTTCGTTAGTTGCGTTGCGCGCATTGTGCCCATTGTACGGCAGACGCGGTGGCCCTTCAAAGTCTACTCTCCGACGATTGGTGACCAAATTTGAGACGAACGGTTCGGTAAACAACCAACTAACACCTTTACGTCAAAGGAACGCCAGATCGGCCGAAAACATCGCCGCTGTACGTGAAAGTATTCAGGAGACTCCGAGGCAGTCGACTTCTCGCCGTGCACAAGAACTCGGCCTTTCGCAGACTTCAACTTGGAGAATTTCGCGTCGGGACTTGGGCCTGCATCCGTATAAGATCCAACTGACCCAAGAGCTCAAAGTTAATGACCATAGACAACGCCGTGTTTTCGCTGAATGGGCTTTGGAACGCTTGGAAGTGGACCCCGATTTTGGCCGAAAAATAATCTTTGGCGACGAGGCCCATTTTTGGATGAATGGTTTTGTTAATAATCAAAATTGCCGGATATGGGATGACCGCAACCCACATGAGGTTCACCAAGTGACAATGCATCCACAAAAAGTTACTGTTTGGTGCGGATTTTAGTCTGGCGGCGACATCGGTCCGTACTTCTTCGAAAACGACGTTGGTGAGGCCATCACCGTCAACGGCGAGCGCTACAGATCAATGATAAACAATTTCTTTTGGCCTGAATTGAACAATATGGACGTGAACGACATGTGGTTCCAGCAAGATGGCGCTACTTGCCTCACTGCGAACGACACAATGGACATTCTGCATGAACGGTTTGAGGGTACGGTTATCTCTCGCAGAGGTGACGTGAATTGGCCACCAAGATCGTGTGATTTGACTCCGCCAGACTTTTTCTTGTAGGGTTTTCTGAAGTCGCAGGTCTATACCAATAAGCCACAATCGACCGTTGCCCTGAAAGCCAACATAACGCTCAGATTCAGCCGGATCTATGCAGCAGATATGTCATATTCCATCCATAATGGCATAAATGGGCCTTTCAAATAAAAAATATATATCGTTAATATCTCATACACATCTTATTTTATTTAATTGTAACATCGACCCGTCCTTGTTGAAAGACCGCTTATTTGTTTTTTTTTTAAACCATAATTATTATTAACTTGGTAAACATTTAGAGGTGAATACTGAGTTAGGACAAATTAAATCTTCGTCTTTGACGTTCTTTTTACGTTTGTGTGTTCGTGTGACTTTCAAACTCTCAATTGCCCCAATTAAACGTCAATTGAGATTTTACGTCTATGGTCGACGGTCATCGGATATCATGAGACGGCATCTTTATTCTTTTATACCATCTTAGCTAAGTAGTTATTAACAAAACAATGCTAACTAATTGGTTTAATCAACATTTTGAAACATGAAGCCTTATTTTAATACCTAAGAAATATAAAAGTACTACGAGCCGACCGTCCCACTGAGTTTGGTTTGGTTGAGCAAATTAATAGTGCGGTCGCTTCTGATTGTGTAAAATAAGTTCCAGTGGTACAGCCCAGCAGGT
Organism: Papilio elwesi; assembly: GCA_029849275.1. NCBI lineage: Eukaryota > Metazoa > Arthropoda > Insecta > Lepidoptera > Papilionidae > Papilio > Papilio elwesi. Next base: position 4,893,640 of record CM056709.1, read on the forward strand.
GGTACCATATTTTAGAAACCACACGCAATCCGAACAGCGTTCTTAGAACTTGCGTGCATCAGAAACAGGCACAGTGATATCATGTTTTAGAATCACTTAGAAGGGCTAATTGCTGTCGTTATGCATTGGGATAATCGACTTTGTCAAGAAAAGCGGTTGTCGGACATACTAAATATATTACCAAAGGGTATTAATATTTAGTAAACTTCGCAACAAAAATCAATGTTTATTAAGCAATTATTAGGATACGTTTTCGAACCTTCATCACGAAATAAAATATTTAATTTCTGTTAAAAAATTTGGTAGGTAATTGTTATTTGGCGGTTGGTTGTCCGGATAATCCCGACTCCGATTAACTGAGGGCCGCATAACCGAGTCTCTACTGTTACTAGATCCAGTTACCGCATTATTTTAAATAAATATGATTTCCTTTTAATAGTTTGTTATACGAGAATTTTTAAATTATTTAACTATTTACACTATTTTAACGAAAATGTTGAGCACATATTCGTGTTTTAGTTGATTAGGTTTTATTAATACATGAAAAAAGTAAATAACGTAAATACCGCGCCGTTTATGATTCGATTAGAGATCTTCAAACTTTTTCAAAGAATTTGTTTTATATTAAAACAAAAAAATAGCTATAAATAAATAATTTTGGTTGCATTTCTTATAATAAATAATATTATATATTACATAATTTTTAACAAAATCATAAAATAAAAACGGCAACACATGATTAGACACAAGTACATCTCCATGAATATACTGTTAAATTTCGCAAAAACAGTCAAATTTCATACTCACGTTTTTACCACACGTCAGCGCAGGTAGGTAGTGGCCGGCAAACTGATCGCCAAGGTCGGATAATCAATGCGAAATGATACCCAAACCATATCTGATTTTAGACCTTAAATTTACAGCAATAAGGGTTAACTCCATGGCATGTCACATAACCAAGGAATGTGATTACAAGTACGAAGGCGAATAAAAAGACTACAGAATCTCGTATCTTTGACCAATACGCGCTAGCGCAGGACATCTTTTCTATCGGTATTGTTATCTAAAACATCGCGGCTTATCTTCCTCGTAATTATTCAATATTTAGGTCAAACATTTTGCAAAATTATTTACGGAACAAGGATTTGAACGAATCATTTATATAATGTTATAAAGCCCATAAACATCAATTGCGTGTTGCAGAAATTACCATTTTCAGTATGGAAAATTAACATGGGTGGAAGATAGTTCCCAGATTTACGTTGTCACCTTCAAAATAAGAGTGAATAGGGTAAAGCTAAATGCGTACGTTTCTTACATTCGAGGGTCGATCGAATAAAAAAACCCTCGAGTGTTTTACTAGTGAACTAGTAAACTAGCGATCGCGAATTTCGACCACTCGTTTCTGACTTCGACCACTCTCAAAAATCGATTCATTGGTGGCCATGCACTAGTTTTAAAATTACATGTCTTATTACTTCAGTTCTATTTCGTCAAACTTTCGTTCTCTTTGCTCGTAGTACTCTCACGGCTTCAGTAATTTGAATTTGATTCCGAATAACTCTATAAATAAGCCAATATTTTAGGTATGTTGTCTTTCTGTCAAAAACAAGGTAAATAAAAATACCAAATCCGACAAATATCGCTTAAAAGGAAACAACATAATAATTATTGACACTGACAATGCACAATTTTAATTTAGGTTCCATTTCAATGTCGTGGAATACGAGTTAATGACGCGCTTAGAATGCGACAACTTAACTGCCTTCTTCCTAGTACATCGGAACGATCTTACCATAAGTAATATTTTTTTATAATGACGACAAAATATTTATTCAATCACAAGCAAGTGCTTGTACGCCTGAAGATAGCTAGACTCTAGATGTATTATAGGTTGCATTCAAATGCAAAAATACTTGATTTTTTTCACTCTTGACAGTGGGAATGACATAATACATACTGTACACACAATTTAAGTTGGGGAAACCATACGATCGATCACAATCCTTTTTTCGTAGATATGTCGCGTTCAAGCGAAGCGATTTAAGTCTTCGTTCATAGTGCGTGCGGCGAGGAATTGGACGACGTGCTAGAATCAACTTTGTCCAATTATGACGTGGGTACCTTCAAGTGAAGTGTAGGAAGGCTAATAATAAACTGAACTAGTTTAGCTGGTACTCCGTACCCATTTTAGACGACATGACCACTTTACATCATATGGGATTGTGCTCAAACGCGTATACTACTTAGATACAACTCTCAAAATATTTTACAACGCGAGAACAAGAACATGAGACTCGCGAGCGTCATCGCCTCCCGTAGACGCCTTTATATGTTCGCGAGCGACAAATTGTCAGTCTGTTAAGGTTAAACTTTTTTGTGCAGAACGATGTAGCGATAGGCGATTGTTGAAAAAAAAACAGTCGACTTAATGTAAAATTATGCATAAACATGTATGAATTCTAGGCGGAATAAAGATTGCCGGTTAAGCCAGTGTGTGTATATATATATATATATATATATATATATATATATATATATTGTAACTGTATCAGCAACAGATTATATAACCTTCCTGTGGTATTGAGATTAGAAAACACCTGTGCGATTTATAGATTACAGCATAAATTTATGATTTCTATATAAAGTATACTGTTATCGTGACGTAATGATATCTTTCGATTAGTACTTTTTTATATGTTATTTACTAAATTCCAAGTATGTCCATATTCCATGTCCCAGGGGAGTATGAGAGGGGAGAATGACATGACTAGGAGAGTTTTATAAATGAATGTGAAGGGATACTACTACTATTACTAGCGCCTAAGAAAAGGTAGATGGATTGCGTGAAGGATGACATGAGCAAGAAAGGACTGACTATTAAGATGTGGGTTGATCGTAAAGCGTGGAAAAAGAATGCATGTTTTGCCGTCCCAATTAAAAAGGGAGCAAGGCAGGAGAATGAAAATTATTCCGTAAAATAGTACGTACTTACCCGGTTGATCTGACATTCCGCAGCTGTTATTCTACCATTGCTGAACTGAACCACAGCTGAAGTATAATTTAATTTACTAATTTGAGGGCCACTAAGGCATACTTGGTCGTCTGTCCCGTTGAGAACACTTCTACAAACTCCATGTACATTTTCTTGTGTTACTATCTAGATGGTTGGCATTTCCCAGTGTAAGCTAATCACTTACTAATTGGATAATCGTTACAGAATAAACATAACCTATTTATTATACTGATATCAATTATCGATCTTAAATTGCGATTTATTGCCCTGGCAGTAATCAAATTAATAATGATGATTGTATATAATTATTATACACTCATTTAATTTATTATATTCGTTTAATTAGTTGGAACTTTCGTTTATACTTGTAAACGGATGGAAAAATCGCGAATAACGGCTTAGTTAATTTTTCTAAGCCGTTATTCGCGATATAACTATTATAAAAAAATCAAGTGCGACTTTACAAGCGATAGCATTGAAACTGTCTCGTTAATTTGTAAAAGAATGAGGTGAATAAATACACTATGGAGGAGGTTGTAAACATAAAATTGAGAAAGGGAGCGACCGATTTATTGACAATTTATAGACATTTTAGTACATACAGAAATTGTTCTATTCATTATGAAAAAAGAGAGAAAGAGACAGAAATTGAAACAATTAAAGTAACATTTTGGTAAAAATACAATGAATAGATGATTACAATGCGCTGGATCAGGACATATCGCGATAATAGATGATTAAAGAGTTTCTATTCTTAGTCTTGGAGAGTTATACTTCACTTAAGGCTTGCTTACACGTCGTTGTCGTGGGACGATTCGTGTACGGTCGTCGGGCGGCAGTAGCAGTGTACTACCCGCGCTACCAATTGCTCCACATACGAATTCGGTAGATGACGTCCAATCATTCAGTTCGACCGCTGGCGGAAGGTATAAGCGAGCGGTCAGACAGATAGACGTAGAACCCGGGGTAAGCCGAAGATAAGGTGGATGGCTTCGAACGAGAGTCAAGAGTTAAAAACAAAAAGCTAGAAACCGGAGCAGGCACACCCGCGATTGGATGTCGAGCGTCAGATAAATTAACAAATTGTTCAAATCGTTATAATTATAAACAAAAATTAGCAGATATGCCATCACCGATCGAAAAGTGAAATCTCGAAAGCTTCCCAATTGGGACGCTTTTTATGGAAAAAGCGACTTGGTGATTTTTTCCTTATTTTTTAAATTACGCTAACCTTTTTACACCATTTTACATGTGTGAATGTAGCTGTCTATATCTTTGGAATACTTTTGACCGGTGATTTTAGATGAGTATAACATATAATTATAAAATATCATTTATCGTTGCACTTTCGTTTTATAAAACCTTAAACTTTTTCGTCGCATAAAATCAACTTACATTTAAAAAAAAAATAATAAAAAAAATATTTTGATCAATATTATTTTAAGTTTTAAGTCGTAAAATAAAACACCGTTTAGGGATAAAAAGTATATTTAAACTTAATAATAAAATATCACAAATGCTTAAATAAAAGCGATGAATGAAACTTCTGCCAGAAAACACCTAATCCGCCAGTTTCTCTTCTACCATTGAAAACAAAAAAGTAAAATTACAATTTTGATTTAACATTGCTCGACTCCTCATGGGAGACTGGTATAACAATATCACGTTTAATAACAGGCTGTCTTGCTGCCTTTATAGTAAGAACCCCATTTGGAGAGACTTTTGACTCCACACTTTCTGGACGACATCCCTCGGGTAAAGCATATCGACGCACAAACTGTCTCGAAATAAAACCATACTCATCTTTCTTTTCTTCATGTTGCCCTTTAACTACGATGAATCCATCGGACGTCTTAATTGATATATCTTCAGGTTTGAAATCATTCAAACGCATACAAATCTCAAACTTATCTTTTTCTGCATTCACGGAACTCTCATTTCGCCATGGGAAGTTCTCAAGCCAATCAATCGATCGTAAAACCACTTCATCACCGAATAAGTTTTGACTTGAGGGCCACAGTGACATATTTCAAACACAAAATTCCAGAAAAATCCCGAACACAATTCCCACAATATATGACGATTCTGTCAAGCTATTATTTTGATTTGATTTGATAACAAATACGGCACAGCTGATATCTAAATTATACTTTGTACCTTGGCCGCCACAGATTATCACAACACGACTTTTGTAAGTACTTCCACCTGTTTTATCAAATGTAAAATAGATGGCGCTATTATAATTATTTTCCGTGGCAAGCAGTGTAATGTCCAAGTCTAAAATTAAAATTTTATTACACATACATATATTCTTCTATTATCGCGACCATACTCCTCGATAAAGTAAGAATGCTCAATGTTTTTAGAGTTGCAATTGCAATATTTTGCAAAACTGCCGCCCTCATCCAGTAGGATCCAGCAACCTTGACCAGATCAACCATCTTGTAGGAGGCCTACTTACCTACTTGACTGAAGTCCTTTATTATAATATATTATGGATATTGAATAAAACATTTCAACAGTGATACAGCCCGCAACATCAGTTGCATGCATGGGCCGGCTCGACCGGTGAAATACCACGACCTCACAGAAGACAGACGTCAAGTAAAGTATTCTTAGTTTCGTTTGATGAGTGAGGTGCTGGAAGCCCGAATCTAGTCCTCACTCCTCTTCCTTTCTAATAAGGATGGGAAGCGGTTTGACGGGCGAAATTGTGGACAGGTAAAGGAAATATACTTTTTTCTGTCTATTCCCTCCTCCATCCATTAAAGGTAGGCAACATATTGCAACTCATTAGATTGTTTCAGACACAATTGCACTTAGATTCCTAGATGCTCAGAGAGATAAGAGGTGATAAGCTTGCTTGTTTGCCATTTGCTTCCATAAAAAAACATTAAATGATATTACCAGACTTCAAAAGAACTCTTATATTTTTAGATTTTGATATATTTTTAGCAGTCACATTCTAAAAGGAATGTGGCAGTTAAGTATATAAAAGAAATTAGGTATACAATAAAATTAGTCTGCACACAATTCACACATCTACCCCCGCAGAAGAACATAGGCTTCTAATCTTGAGGTTTTGTGTTATTTGAATATCATTAATTGGGATATATCATCGCTTATCTGAACCAGCACGACAGGAGAGTCATTATCTGAAAAAATTATACATTATTTGTTAACAAAAAACAATTGAAAAATTGTATTGTAGTTATTTCCTAAAACTTCACACCAATGTAGGGTGAGAATATTTCTTCAATCTAGTTTCATTGCTTTTTTATAGAAGAGGGTGGCAAACAAGCTAGCGGTTTCCTGATATCTAGTGATCGCAATCCATAGACATCTGCAACAAGCTAATGAGTTGCAGATAGATTGCTTAGCTATGACTTCTATGGACACTGGAGGACCCCTTCCCATCCTTTTCTTATTAAAAATGTATGGAAATGGAAAGTAGTCTGGTCTGGCCCTCAGTTATACGAATTAGCGATTATCTATACTACCAACCTTGGTGGTTTAACAATTAACAAATATTTTAGCCCAAATTATATTTTATTTCATGAATAATATTTTATTATATATATAGGCACATAAGTATACATTTACATTCAAAAAGATATCATAGTAATTTCTTATAAAACATTGATTTTTGGTGCTAAGTTGAATTGGTTTTGTTATCTTTAATAAACGCTGTTGCATAATATTGAGTTTCTTCTCTATATAATTAATGCAACATGTAGATATATCTAGTACTAAATTACAAGCTTACTTGGTAAAATAGAAGCAATTGATGCTGACAGGTCATGATTTGTTTCAACAATCTCCTCATCATTAATTTCATTGACATCTGCGAAAACTACATCCGGAGCACTATTTTCAACAATAAGAATTTCACTTTCACCATTATCATTGGTTAACTTTAAAGCTCTGCGTTTGTTAAATCTTTCAATCTCATCATGGTTTCTTTTCTTGCTCGGTGCTACATTTCTGTTTTGAAAATTTGTATTACCTCGTCTCTCCACGCCTGATTGACTGATCTTTAAAGTTCGATTAATTTCTGTACGTATTTTTAATTTATCGTCTTCAGATAAATCGATCCCACTGTCATAGTTGTGGGTATATTTTGTTATAGGTTCATCATCACTGGACATACAATCGTCTTCCATACCATTGTCAGTATTGGGTGTAGCGTGTGCTTTTTTGAAAAGATGCCTCCATTTATTTATTAGGTTGTCAGCTAGTTTCTGTAATTGATAAATCAAAGGGTGATATAAAAATTTCTTATTATTAATACCATAAATGCCTATATCTTTTATATTAATATAAATAATTTATTTACACGAATATTGCACATTGGAATAAAACAAATTTTACGGATATCATCACGTTTATATTAATAATTTCTTCTCAATGTTTCAAATACTTTACAGCAACTTTTTTGGTGAGATAGGCAGAGATAGAAAATTTCCATTTGGTGCGAAACTGGTAAACCTCTCTCGCTTCTTCTACACTCATACATTTATGGATGTCCCCTGCTAACATTATAAATTTGTATTGTTCCTCTCATCTCTTCATTCATCCTTTCATTATGCCTGAACCACCAAAGAATACCTTTCTCAATGCGAATAATAACATCTAATGAACTTTCAAATATATATATAAAATATAGACATAAAATTATTGTGGTCATCACATTAAAAAAACACTTACATATTTCAGAGGCTTTGGCATCCTTAACATGTAATGGTCTGGATGTGCCTCCAACATCTCACATTTTTGGCACAGATCAAAATCGTAGCAATTGACACACTTGTAGCGGAAACCAGTGATAGGTTTGGTACAATTGTCACATATAATGTCATCATGCACTGGTGGATTGTGTTCATTATCCTCTAAAAAAGACTGAGAGTGAGGTTCATGATGATTTACATTACATATTAGACGAGAATCAAACTTATTACATCATACATTTTTGGACCCAAAAGCACGATTTTATCATGTTTCCATGTGTTGAAAACATCCCTTTTTGATTGTCTGTTGTTTGTGACATCCATCTATGATTTCTAATTTCTAACAGAATGAACTCTTTCATGGTGATACTACCGGGGTAGGGACACTAACCTTCTCAATTACTTTTAGTACATGATTGGCCTTTAAATTTATATTATACATATATAAGCATATGCTGCAATAATAATTTAATTATTTAATAGCCTATGTTCCTCAAAATTTTAAAAAACACATGTCATTATTAAATTTAGATTAATGTAACAATATGTGAAAAAAATAAACAAATAGTAACTGTAGATGTGCATGGTGCACTGTTGCTTATGGATATACAGATAAGTAGCAGACTCCGTTATAGAGGTTCACACACAAATGTCTGACGGTTCAACTCTCTATAAAGGCTTCTATTTGTCATTTACTACTACTAAATAGAGATTTTTATAGCTAAAAATGACAAGTCTGGGCAATTACTCTCACTTATCCAGATTTGACTGATATAATAATAAAATATGTGTAATCTTTTTAAAATTAAACAAATCTTTAATGTTTAAAAAATCCAATTAAGCTTAAGCTAATGCTAGGACATGATTCACGTAATCTGCTACATGTACAACTTAAATGAGTTTGATACCATTATTGCAACTGCCAGGGAGACATAGACTGGGCACTGCAATGGGACTCAGATGACGATTCTTAATACTGGATGGGGGAAAATGGCGGGAACAAAAACGGTACGAGACTGCTGCTTTATCTTCATTTTTCTTTAGTAAATCCTCTCTTTGAGCTGCTTTCAGCCACTCTATCTGACTGAAAGAAAGACATTGTATATAAAAGTTTTATTATTGCTAGATTAGCAGATGATCACTTTATTAGGGTTAAGTGATCGATGCTGGTGCTAACTAAAACTAAAGTACGAATACGAAATCATGCTAAAACCACATTTGCTTCGAACATATTGAGACAAGATTGTAAACATTTGTTTAGCAATATCAATTAAGCTACTGTTTTTCAAACAAGAAATGGCGGCAAAAATAGTAAGTCAAATTACAATAATAATGTCAATGCTAAAAATTTATCAATATTATCAGATTATTTCAAGTAATTTTAAGTAACGAAAAGTAATTCTAACTATGTGACATGTCTTTATTAATTTGTGGGTTTTCACTTACCGATGCCTTTCCTTCGGTAAGCTGTAGTAATTTAAATGTTTACTTAATCTGCTATTGCGACCGCATCCTTGTACACAACAGTAATTCACCATTGCTGTAACTTTTTAGTTAAAAATTAAGCTTTGCCTTTTATTTCTGCACTTTACTCTTCCATTACCAAAGAGCATAAACAAACAAAATATGTCATTTACCGTGGGTTTCCACTTCGTGTCATGCAAGTGTTCATACTTTTTTGTGCCATATGTTCGACGGCATGTTGGGGAAAAAGTTGTTCACGTCCGTAGCAACTATCTAACCACAACCCGAGGAGTGTCCCCTGGTGATGCTAAAGAACAACAAGTCAACAACCGAGTCGTAGGCTAACAACTTACTAGTGACCTAACCCGATCACCTGACACAGCTGTTTTTAGCGATGATGCGACTTTTGAAATGACAACGCGAACGTTGATCGAATTTACACTTTAAGCTTTGTATCGCGAAACGATTTTACGCCAGTGGAAACCCACGGTAATACTTTATTTGTCTGTAGTCTGTACTTTACTCTATACTCTTTGATCTTTGGTGGACAGACAGCCAGACAGCCTTGACAATTTGACAAGTTAGTTTCGTGATTTTTTTAAACAAACATTTTTAATTGTACCAATTGTACTACAAAAATCCAATAACATCCAACAAGTGCATGAATTTTTAATAGATACTTATTTTTTCAAGTTTGTAAATAAAGAAATGAATTACGATCTTCAGGTAGAAATATTATCATTGTGATACAATTGTTGCCTACAACTATTGAAGCATGGAATCAGCGGAACAGTCAGGTCCTTCTAGCTATAACCGGGTAACGACTGATGCATCAACTGATAATGCGCCTTCGGTAAGGAATTGATTGGACAATTAGGTTTAAAAATAAGCTTTGGATTTCTATGTCTGTACAATGCTATGAATTTATTATGAACCTTCAGTTCTTGTCATTTATTGTGATGTTCTAAACTGTTAGCTTTGAATTTGGATTTAATATTGCAAAATTTAGATCAAATAGTGTTAATAGTGATTATTGTCTTGAAATTCAAATAAAGTTTATAAAATTTTCTTTCTCATTAACACAATTGGGTGATTGAGTTCCTCGACTCGATCACTTCAGGTAAACAATCACATTTTGTTTGTTAAATTTGTGACGTCTTGTTTACTCATATCCTACAGGAGAAGGCAAAGCCAGCATCAACTGAGAATAAACCAAAATTGTCTAAAGGTGTTGAAAATGCAAAGAAAAGACTTAGAGCCTTTTCAATTCAGAAGAAGACGCCGATTGCACCTATAATTGTTCCAAAGCCTACTAGCACCGGTCGTATGTATTGCTTTGTTGGCAGAAAAACTAATATTGTTAATTTTATTTTTTTATACCCATTATTGATAACTTTTAAGAGACTATAATTTTATTTTGAGGCCACCTCCTTGTTTTAACTTGGTTAGTAGGATTTTTTTATTGTACCTACTTTTATTATCTCTTTTTAGATGCAACCATTTTAATTGGAAAATTAAGTGGGGTAAAACCATCAATACCAAAGGTGGATGATGACCAAAAGAAATTACCAAAACCACCCAAACCAGGCTCCAATAAAAAGGCTTTACAAGGTATGATATATTCTCTATTTACTTTTATTAAATGTTGTTTTGATGTTTCTCTTGTACATATATTACTTATTGATTTGGCTTTGGTAAAGTGAAGAAAAGCAAGAAATCAAATTCATGTTGGATAAATAAATAGCAGTATTGGTAGGGGATGTCAGTCAATTGTGAGATAAAATGATATGTGTGCTAATGTTATGTGATAAAAATCTATGATTTTTTTTGCATCAAAGATAAGTGGTATCCCTTATTGACATACTTTCTGCTTTCCAAACCACACCACAAATTATATAAATGTTAATGAAGTGCCAATAGCCTAATGGTTAATAGTGTGAGCTGAGAATATGTACAACATAGTAATGTGTGAATCTGCCATTGAACTACTATTGTCATGAATTTTTTCCATCAAAGTTTAAACTTTGTTGGGAATAATTGTACATCACTGCAGCAAGTGAATTCTGTCTGGAGTGGGTATGCAACAGTTGAATTGGTCCCGAAGAGAGTTCAGCTGTTACTAAACAATATCTTTGTCATTACAGACTCCTATGTAGATCTTCAAAGACGTACACTAGCAGAAATTGAAGATATGAAGAGGAAGATGGAGCTTGTAGAATTAGGCATACCCTTGGGGTTGATTTGCCCTACATCCACGAGTGAGAAGGCTATGCCAACGAAAGCCATGCCACCCATTAAACATTTTTTAGGTTAGTACCATAACATAAAACATATGCCGAAAAGAATTTATTCTATTAGCTTGTTAGACTTTTTTTCACATTTATTAATTGCTTAAAACAATAAGTTATTTTTTTCTTTATTCACAACTCAATGTAATCCAGGCCTATTTTGAAATTAAACAGTGCAATTGTCAAAATATTAAAAATGGTCTAATAATGTAAAATTGATAACTTCTTATGCAAAAATTCAGCAAACCAAATAAGAAAGGTCCTAATATGATAAATGAGCATTTTTGGCGCCGCTACTTCATCTCTAATTATCAATGCATTTATCAAAATGGCCCTGTGGTTTTGATTAATTTTATTTATATAACTCAAAATTCACTTAGATAAACCTATACGCATTAGTTTATTAGGTTAAAAAAATAATAAAAGTGTCTGACTCTAATTATCCATAATAATATTCTTTTTTACAAACATTTCTAAAAGTAATCTATCAAACTTATGGGCTATTGAAACCATATTCCATCCATTCTATTTCAATGCCCTAATTCACGCTTTTATTTATTATTAATTTTATGGAGGTATACTGTACTGAACTGTGTAGTCTATAGACTACAGTCATACTGTGCCGACCCCACATAATGTGGGAAAATGGCAGGTAGATGATGATATCTGTGAATATTAAAAGATGTTGTATGAAAACTAAAGGGACTAGTATATATAAAGTATATTAAGGCAATACTATATATATTAACAACCACAGTTTCTATAATGGTCCATGCATACTTACGTGTAAGTTATTGCTTTTTATAACACTTGTTATTATTTAAAGTACCAGTAAAACTAAGCATATATCAAGACTATCAGAAAAAATTGTGATCTTAAAATACACCCATAAATAGTAAAATTATGCTTAATCCTATGTTGTTTCGATTTTTATTTTTCAAGAAGCCAAGTGTAGATAAGTTGTCTACACTTGGCCTCCCACAGCAGGAATCAATGGCAGTGGCGATCTTTGTTGCAATTCATGGCATCATCATATAGGCTTTTACTTAAAAATGTTTTGATAATTATCAATAAATTCAGATTTGATTGTGTACAGCCACAATTGTTACATTGTATTGAGAGCTATCAAAATGGGCTTCTTTGTGACATCACAAGTTCCATTCTTTTTGCCACATATGAGTTTTATTCATGCTTCTTTTATTTGTGCTTTTTTATTCGTGTTGCGTGTGTGCATGTAGGTAGCTGTTTTCGAGTGTGCAATGCAAAGGACTACAGAGGTAATGTGAACCGAGTCAAAAAGAAAACCAGTAAGTCAGTCAGTCGGGACATTAAGAATTATTTTGTATATAGTTTAAATGTCATTATAGGAGTTCAAAGTAATGGTATAAATGAAACGACAATTTCATACTTTTATCTAGTATGTATGTATTATATATATTTTGGTTTGTTTCGTTATTTTTACCTTGATATATTTATATTTAGTATATTTGTATTACTAAGTAGTGCTTAAGTAGTAGTTGTAGCATATTTTTTGATTGAAAGTACAATAGAATTTAAATTATTGAATTTAGAATATGTTTCTTTAACATATTTTATAAACCATTCGTTTACTTTTAGATGCAGCAAAAGTCGACGAAATTATTCAAGAAGCTAAACAGGCGAGAGATGAAGGAAGGAAGTACAAATTTGATTATCAAAAGTTGTTGCCGAAATACGATAATCCTTTTCAACGCAAAAAAGACGAAGATAAAACTAAAACCTTAGAGTCTCGTGGCAAAGATTATGACAGAGACAAAAAAAGGATTGATAAATATGATTCCCGGCGTCACTCCGATTATAGGCGCGACGATAGAGACAGATATAAGTATAGGGATAAGGAAAAAAGCAAGGAGAGAAGTAAAGAAAGAAATAGCGACCTGGAAGAAGCTAAAAAAGATAGTGACAAAGAGACTAACGTTAATTTAAATGATTATTTAATCTGTGATAGTTGGTCGTTAGATAACGAAGAAAAAAACGGATCGAGTCCCAAACTTGATGATAAAACAACAAAACATACTTCAGAGATTAAATATGCAAAAGCTATTCACGAACAAGTGAGAAACAGTGCATTGAAAAATCAAGATAAGCTAAAAGAATATACAAGAGACAGTCCCATACGACCTATGAAATTAGGTAAGCTGCAACCAGTTATGGACTCATTCAAATTTGAAATAGATCCAAATGATGATGAAATGCTGGATATATTTGATGCGAATTCTGGAATAGAAAAGTACGCACGTAAACCCAGAGGTCCTTCCATATATTCTCCAACAGATTTGAAGGTAGATTACGACCAGGATATGTCCAAGGATGTTTCATCATTAGACGATACAAATGATGACACATTCTTAGAATCTATCATCAATGAGATTAAACAAGAGGATATCAATGAAGACATTAGCCAGGACAAAGGATTGGTAGAATATGATATGTCTCCACTAAAAGAAGAAACAGAGTCTCTTAGAGAGTCCATAACTCCCGAATTAGACGACAAGATGAAAAACGTTCAAAGTCAAAGGAGTGATTATTCTGATGGGTATCGTTCGAGTGAAAGTGGATACAAAACGAGCGATACGAGTGAGAGTGGATACAAATCTATGGACAGCTTCCGTCTGTCGATAGAGAAAGAGCTAGAGGAATCTATGGAAGCGAAGATGTCCAAGTCGACAGTGGATTCGTTGGAGACTTGGAGTTTTGTACTCAAGATTTGTCAACCTATACTGTTTAGACATGATAAAAACAAATGTTACAGGTAAGTCCTTCCCTGGTCTATCTATTGTGTTGTTATATAGTTTATATTTGGCATTTTAACATTTTAATGAGAAATATCCTGCTTAGAAGGCACCTTCTTGCCAGTGGTCCTATGTGAGGCTTGAAAAGACTGTTGAATTTTGTATGAGACGAAGACACCTCTCTCGCCGACGAATAAAAAATAAATTTGTATAACCCTAGCCCAGTGGGTGAGCAGCATTACGGATTTCGATTTGGTGTGATCCTGGCTTACCTATCTCGCTTCTTGTGCATCCATGCAACTACTCCAAGAGGAACTTGTATCGATTAGATTAGTATGTCACTAATCTAATCGATACCAGTTCCTCCTGGGACATCCCCTGTCAACACTGCTACTCACTTTTCAACATAAATTTATTCTTGTCTTGTTATCCTTTACATGCCAACAATACTCCCCAACCTCCAAAGCATGCCGTTCTCCATCCTAGCCACAACATCCATATCAATGGCATTAACTGTACTAACATGCTTTTCCTGCCAAACCCAGCTCTCACTACATACATTGAACTGGGGACTAGTCCATTATAAGATCTCCTTATATTGTATTTTAAGAGATTAGAAGCTACTAAGATGTGGAATATATTTGAGTATGGTGTAAATGTGTCTTCGGCCAACACATTGCATCACAAGAATTTTCAATCAAAGAATCAATGCTTAAGCCATGGCCTTTCTTCACATATAATCTGATCTTGTATATTGTGTTGTAAATTTGACTTGCACTTCTTTGTTGACTTTCTACATATATAATTAATTTTGCAGAGAGACTCGAACAGAGCCCAAAATCTGGTACACTGAGAACCCAAAGTTATGTCACTGCGTAAAGGATCGCGGTATCGTTTACAAAGAGCTACAGATGTGTAAAATGAACCTTGTTGATAGGGTGTACGGATGTGATCAGTAAGTTAATACCGATTTTTTTTTAAATCAGCAGCAATCAGCCATACCCATAAGTGTGTTGATGTTTGACTTTCATGTTGTTTGACACATGTCCAAAACTCAGATCAGCCCCAAAATCAATCATGTTTATTATATATTTGATGACACCAAGGGTCGATAGGGCGATATGGTTGATTGTAGGTTAATTATTCTGTTATGGGTTATGGTAGTCATTTAAAAATTGAACCATTTGCTCTCTACCTACTTCTGTCATTAAAAAACTACAGTAAACAAACACATAAATAAATAAATATGCGCTCACGCCCGTAACCCAGAGGGGTAGGCAGAGATCATGGATTTCCATTTGGCACGATCCTGGCACACCCTTCTACATTCATACATCTACGGATACATGCTCGTCAGTTATCGGGGCTCCTTATATCGCCCTTTTTTAGTAAACCACTAAACAAACACCTCACGGATAAATAGGGATTTGAAATATAGATTTAAATAATTTACAATATCTTCTGACTTTGGTTCCACATTATCATAAAGTCGTCTTAGTTATTTATATAAATCAATATACCTACTAACTTATACTACTAATCTAGAATCCCAGACGCGCCGGCATCGAAATCCCGGAACTGGTACCCACGTCCCCATCTGTGCCTGACAGAGACACACACCGTGCCCGTCTCCAGTGAGTGGGAGGGAGATGATACCAGCCAGAACGACATCTGCAGACAAGGGAACGATACCAGAAGAAGATCCAACACTCCGCTGCGGAGCGAAGAAGTACTGCTCGATAGAGAGTATCAGAGGTTAGTGTTAGAAGTTTATCTGCGCGGTCAGCCGCACTCAAAAATAGCATTTTGCGATTGCAATACGCACGTTGTCATCTGCAGTTGAAAGTACGGCAAGTGGCTGGCCGCATCCGCATTGCTCGGTCATGATGTCGGCGAACGAACAAGCGAATCATCTAATATCAAGTAACCGCTATCCATAGGTATCTGCAACATGCTGATTTGGAAGTGCGTACCTGTAAGGGACAGAAGAGCGAAAAAACAGAAAAATGTATATTTCCTTTTGCTATCCATTTCCTCCTCTGTCAAATCGTCTTGAACTTTCCCCTTTTTCATATTACAAAAGGGTGGGAAGGGG